>OZ010789.1:146905526-148352443 GCA_963932465.1 Maratus speciosus
TTGGAAACTTTTTCACTATGTTGGCCTTTGCGCCTTTTAAGCAATTACTTTGAAATTTGAAATTTGATTTTCATTTGAAATATTGTATGCAAGGCGAATGTTTCTCTCTGGAATAATTTCCATGTATTAATATAATTTCTATCGATGCTGGATTTAATTATGTTTCGTGTTTGTCGCAGGTCGGTGACTCACGATAAATATTCCATCTTGTGCTGCGTTTGTAGCCTTTCCAACATATAATAGTGAGAAATTTTCCGAGCTAGGTATCGTTCCAAGTGGTTTAGTCGGTAGAACGTCAGTGCGCTATACTGATGGCCCGGGTTCGAGTCCCGGCTTGGAATCTTTTTCACTATGTTGGCCTTTGCTCCTTTTAAGCAATTACTTTGTAATTTGAAATTTGATTTTCATTTGAAATATTGTATGCAAGGCGAATGTTTCTCTCTGGAATAATTTCCATGTATTAATATAATTTTGTACTCTATCTGTTAATTTATTGTAATCATAAATAATCATATAACTATACTCCTCCCCCACAAAAATTGACGCTTGCTCTGACTCTACCCTTACCAAGAACACAAAATTTAGTCTTTTTTTTGTCCTATTTCTTATTCTTTAGTAAGGTAAATAAATAAGTCATCAAATAAAATCCCCCCTTTTTTTTTCTTTCCCTTATTTAAGTTTAAAATCTTTGAAAGTCTTTTTTTAATACATTTTCAGCTTTATCTGTGTCATATTGAACAATAAATAATCGATTATGTAATTTCTTCCACCCCATATAAAATTGACGTTTTCTTTTCTCCCCCCATTATTTCCATGCTCATAAAATTTAAAGTCTCTAAAACTCCTAATTGCAATGTTTTTGCCCTATTTGTAAATCTTTAATAAGTTACATAATCGGTCATCTATTAAATCCCCCCCCCCCCCGCCAAAAAAAAAAAATAATCTGTTTCTTGATTTGTCTTACCCTCAACTCATGAAGCTAAAAAATCTAATTTACAGTCTTTAAAACTTTTTAATTTTTACTTTTTTTTCGTCCTAATTATAAATCTTTATTATCTATAATATTAACTAAATCATTTCAACTATGTACGAAAGTGTTAACAATAAAGCGATAGGTGTACATTTAATTGTGCATAAAAAACATTTTAACTGTATTTTTCAAAGGAAAATGTCTTTAGAGAGATATTTGTAAGAAAAATATTGTGGTTTCTCGTCAACGTGCAAGTAAATTCTCAAACCTTTCGAAATCATTTTATTCCGACTAGCTCAGAAAGAACCATCAAACGTAGATACCAAAGGTGCCTGAGTAATCGACTGAACCGAGTATGTCCATAAAGAAAAAAGAAAAATCATGCGTCTACGTCGATACTCTCCAACACTTACAGAACACTGTAACAAAACTTCGCCGTTTAATAAAGTAAAGAAGATATCTAACTAAACATTTGTAATACCTATGACACGTTTGAAAAGCAGATTTCAACAATTGCACCCATAACCTGGAAGGTACTCAAATTCTTTTGTGCAGCTCATATGATATATGCAGCTCATATGAGGCAGTGTATATGATATATTTGTACTGCATATATTTGTACGGATTCTACATACTATGTTAAAATTTAGTTTTGTAAGAAAATACATAAAACAGTTGAAAATTCACCCTCGGCAATTTCTACTTATAGACGGAAACATACTTGAATTCTTTTGTGCATTTCTGTATATAGAAATTTTTATACACGTCAAACAGTATTAAGCTGAAATCTAATTCATGCAAAATCATGCTCAAAATTACTGAAATCACACTTGCAGGAATTATTTTCTATCGGCGGCCCATGTATCCAGTTTTTTGAATATCCCTGTATAGGATTTTATTTGTATGATACAAACATCTCTAAGCATATTAAATGTAGTTGAGCTTGTACATTTATAACTAAAAAAAACCTAACACCTTTAAGAAATTCATACTCATTCTCAGCAATGGTTACGAATTCTTTTGTGTGGTCCTGTATAGGGTTTGTAAAATATGTGCACACCACGTAGTGCGCAAAAATTTAGTTAAACTTAAAAACGCATTCTGTAATTGAAAATGTACTTTCAGCATTAATTTTTAATAGCTATATCGGATACAGTATTGTATCAAAATATTTTATGTTTCCCTGTAAATGAACGCTAAATGAAATGCAGACCATATTCGAATGTAAGCATCTTGTAGTAAATCAAAGTAATGTGTATCTATTTCGTCATGTTTGAAATAGTGTAACGTGATCAAAATACGCTACAAACAGTTTTTCTCGTAGACCATATTGAACCAAGTTCTTTTGTCTGACACCGTAAATAATTTTTAAATGCTCATGTTGTACAGAAAGTAGGCTTAGGACACCTCAGAAATTCATATCAATTTCATTATCTTTGTGACAGAGTAATATCAATCAAATACGCCGCAAACGATATTTCTTCATGGGCTATAACATAACGGAATACTTTTGAGTCCCCTATACTCGTACTTTAAGCATTACACATAACATAGTCTATAGTAACAATTTTAAAGTGTGTCTCAATGTACATAAATTTAACTGTGTTTAACATTGTGTAACACTATTAAAATACATCCTAAATAATCCCCCCCCCCCCCACATAGACCATAATGTAGCGAATACTTTTGAGTGCATCTGTAAATGAACCATGAATGGTGCACCGAACATACCATGATGATTTTCAATATCGTATATCAATTACATGGCAATCCGACTATATTTACGCTAGTTAGAGCACGGATAGACAGACAGACGGACGGACAAACTCAATCCATAAACACTTTTCAACTTTCTTGGGAAGTGTTAAAAAGGGAAAAATGTAATGAAAATAAAAGTATTTTAGTGTTATTTAGATTACGAACCGCTACAAAAAACATTCTTATTTGACCGCATCATTTAAAAAATATTTAGTGCTCAGAAATCCCCCCCCCACACACACACCTGAATTTACTCCTGTGCACTTAAAATTTCAAATTGTTAAAACTCCTTTAGGTTTTATAACATTCTTGTAAAAATAATCCATAATCTAAATTTTCTTCTGCCTGAAAATTTCACTAAAATTTTTGCCATCCTTCTTTCTGCTAACATCACACAAAGTTTTTAATATTTGGAAAACTTTATTTTTTCTGTCGCATATTTTAGTGCTAACAACAATAAATTGTGTACTATATCTATAAATGACTACGCTGGGATTTAGATTTATACCCCCTCTACAGATGTACAGTACAAAATATACAGTTTATTTGTTTAACTTTTCCTCTCCTAATTTTATGAACATCTTATTTTTAACCTTCAATGTTATTTAGCTTTTATAAATCTCATAAATTTTATGTTCTAAAAAGAATTCGCACAAAAGATAGTTATTTTAGAATATTTGTACCTGATATATTTCCCCCCTCATTCAATATCTCCCCCTTGATTTTAAATGTAATTGCCTTATGTGAAATAAAATAGTTTTTATACTGCACTAATTTCAATTTTATGTTTGTAAAAGCTGTAAAATGAACCTAAAAAAAAAAAAAAAAAAAAAAATTGAAAGTCAAATCGTTTTAATTTTTGCACTTTTATCATAAACAGATTAAAATTCTTTTTATGGCTTTTGCCGTTATCGAGTCTCCACAAAACAGTGGGCTTTGATCTACGCTTGTAAAGCGAAGACAATTGAAAAAAAAATCCTTTACACCTGAAACCTACTGGAAATTATCACATGTAGCGCTCAGCCGAAGTGGGGTGGGGGTTGGAATCGTGCCAGATAATTGGCCATTTGCTGATTGGAAGAGCTCGCTTGTCAATCATTTGAATTTAGACCATCCTTTCAATTCAGCTAAAATGCCAGCGGCCATCTTTATTTCTTTTTATCTGTGACTGCAGTGAGCTCTTAAGACCGATATGTTTCTATCATACTAGTGAAAGCATATCATATATATATGTGTGTGTTGTGTGTGTTAGAGGTCTGCACGGGCCGGAATTTCCAGGCCCGGGCCCGGCCCGGCCCGATGTAAAAATTGAAAGTTCGGCTCGGCCCGGCCCGTACAAAAATCAGTGAAAACAGGCCCGACTCGGCCCGACTCAATTTCAACAAAAAATTCCGTTTTTTCTCGATATACAATTAAGATTCTTTTAATGAATAATGCATGCATATTTATGGGAACATTTTACAGTATATTTTAAATTACTATGTGTTCACAAAATAGAAAACACACAATAGTAAACATTAACGATTACTTACAGTGTTTTAGTCAACGTCTCTACAGACGTTTCAAAATTTAAATAAGGGTTCATTAAAAGATTATTGTAGTTTAGAATAAAGAGTTAAAAAACATGATAACTTTTGAAGCTTATAATAAAAAGTAGATTTGTGAAAATATTTCTGCCATTTTTAAGCCTTTTCTCAAATCCAAAGGAGCTACATTTTGAAACATTTATGAATTCATTTCTTTTCGGAAACGCATGAGATTGGCAGGTATTCTTATTCAGAAACCATGTAAATGCCGTTTTTTCTTAGATAAAAGTAATATATCTTTCAGAAAATACTGCCAAAGTTAGCGTTTTGAATCGAATTTCCGGAAGCGATATCACAGGAAAGGAGAAAAACGTACAGTCACGTGACAAGAGTCTCTGTTATCTCTGTACGTAATTTATGAAAAATGGAAACGCTATTCGATTCCAAATGCCTTCAATACTTAGACCTGTCAATTTTATGCCTTTATAGTTAAAAATGAGTCAATAAATGTGTCTGAAAGTTTCGCATTGTTGAGCAGTAAATATGAGAACCACCTTAAGGTACATTTCCAAAGATACTGTTAACAGAAGTTCATTGTTGCTATTAATACTTTTATAAAACATAATGCCTGTCCTACACATCCTGAGAACGATTAAGACCAGTTCCGTCCCGGCACAAGTCTGCCGATAAAATTAAACCCGGGATCAGGCATCATGTAACTGTACGATGCCGATCTCTACGATGGACATGTTACATTTCTGTATTGATGTTGTTAAACTCGCATCGGCTCGTAACGCACATTTATACTTCTCGAAAAAGTCATATTCATTGGAAATGGCCTCGTATTTTATCTGCTTGTCTCAAATTCTTATATCGGGCCGATAGGCCCGATTAATTTTTTTTATCGGCCCGGCCCTGCAGGCCCGTTCAATTTTTTTGCCGGTCCGGCCCGTTGAAAAAATTGTCCTAATTCTGCCGGCCCGGCCCGTTTGAAAATTCTCCTCTATTCCGCCGGCCCGTACGGGCCTCGGGCCAAGCCCGGGCCCGTGAAGACCTCTGGTGTGTGTGTATATATATATATATATATATACAGTGTGTCCACGTATAACCTGACCGACCTTTATTTTCGCAACCATTGGTCCTAGATGCATACTCCCAATTACAAAAATGGTTAAAATTAGGTGAAGGGTTAAGATAAAAAAAGTTTGAAGCGAAAAAACAATTTAGTGAAAAATTACAGAATCTAAATTTTTATACGGTCCCCGGTCCTATAAGTTATATGTAGTAAAATTTCCCTGTTACACTGGCAAGTAAGGTAAAAAAAGTCCCGTTATTCTACGATTAAAATTGACCGAGTAATAGCTGTTTAAAGTTAGAGTATATTTTTTGCTGCATATTAGGGGTCATTCACAAATTTAGTAGAAATATAATTTCGTCAGATATATTAAAGAAATGGTTGAGAGTAAAATTAGCATTGTAATATAAATTTGAAATCTTTAATCCTTCTGACATATTACGGCAAAATGTACAATTTGTACTGAACATTATAAGAGGATAAAAATAACAGATTTTTTGTTAAATAAAAGGATGAAAAACAACAGCTTCAATTCTTTACAAAATGATACATATTTTAAAATGCTGTTAGATTACACTGCCTTTCAAATTTTGGGTTGTGGCATGTTTTTTAGCTTTTGAAAGTTGATTCTTATGTATTTTTTAACACTGAATCCGAAAATGACCTTTATTTTAAAAAATGAAAGCCGAAAAACATTATTACAATGATTTTTGAAAAATCAGTCATTTAAGGGTCAGGAATTTTCTCAAATCGCAAATTTCAAAGTTAAAAAGTTAAAAGTTAAAATTGATCTCCCCTCCCCTCCCAACCTTATCGAACCCCCAAGCTGTTTAGCTGTAAGAAACCCAGTATAAGCCAAAAAATCCAATAAATTATTGAATTAAATTAAACTGAATAAAAAAGTCTTACATCTATTTTATAGTATCAGATTTTTCGCTATTTTTTAACCTTGAAATTTACGATTTGTGAAAAATCTTGACATGATAGTTAAAAGTGGAGATAATTTTTTGATTCAGCGTTAAAAAATACATAAAATGTAATTATAAAAGTTAAAAAACACAACCATCGCAGGTTTATGTTATCTTATCTAAAACTCTTTCTTAAACTTCTTGACGGTAATCTATCCGAATTTTTTTGTGTTATCCTCTAATATAAGTATGTATAAGGTGGTAAGAGTCGAAAATCATAATAATATTGCATTGTCATCGGATTTAAGTCATTATGTAAAATTTAACTTCGATCGGACATTTGAAATTAAGTTAAAGTTCGAGTACAAATTTTAAACTGGAAAGCCGATCATTGCAAGCTAAATAAAACCTTACGAAAATAACATAATTTTAGTTAAAAGAAATCATTGCCTCAAATCCTTCGAAAACACAACATATGTTAAAATACAATTATTTTAACTAATCTGAAACTTAACTAATAAAGGTTAATCGTAATATTTGTACGATTTCTTTCAAAGCGCAGATACCTTGAAATAAGTTTAAGTACTTTATACACGACCCCTGAAAGCATGGTCGAAATCATCCGTTTTGATATGCAAAAAAAGTGGTATAAGTCATGCATTTCAAAGTTTCATAACTCGGTCAATTTTAATGTTAGATGAATGGGACTTTTTTTGTCTTACTTGTTAGTGTCACAGTAAATTTTTAGTAAATATCACTTATAGGACCGGGGGACCGTATAAAAATGTAAATTTCGTAATTTTTTAATAAATGTTTTTCTTGACCCAAATCGCTTTAAAAATAATTCTTTACCTTATTTAAACCATTTTTGTAATTGGAAGTATGCATCTAGGACCAACGGTTGCGAAAATAAAGGTCGGTCAGGTTATACGTGGAAACACTGTATATGTGTGTGTGTGTGTGTTTTCTTTATCGATCACCTATTGATAAACCTTCACCGAATAAACTCCACAATCTGCAAAAAAAAACTAGTTTTATGCCGTATTTCTGGCATTGCAAAATCTTGGTTTACAATAAAAAACAATGGACGTTGGTACAGTGTAAAATTCAGGGGACCATTCCCCATCGGAGCAATGAGATTGCCCCCCCCCCCCAGGAAGATTTGAGATTTTATGTTTTCAATAGTCAAAAAATGCAATTTCCTCCCACTGGAACTCTATAATGTCCACCACCCCTCCTTCCTCCACCTTCCAGCCACAGAAATCTTTCTCGGAGAAAAGTGTCTGAATTCAGCACTGCGTTAGAGGTTTTTCGCGATTTCCCAAAATTTGATTTTGTCAATAAGGTGAGTTTTGAAAGTCACGTCCTCATATATAGTGATTTTTTATCATTTATTTTGATTTTTGATGCGCTATAAGGAGCTAAATTTTGTCATTTTAGGTCTAATGCCGACAAAATTGGATGAAATAACGCATCTTCACTGTGAATTAAACTTACACGCTTCTCTGATGATTCTGTAGATTATTCGTAGTTTCTTATTTTACATATCTGGTTCATAACTTGTTCATGTCTTAGAATTTTACCAATTTGTTCACATATTTGTGATTTTATCTTTATTATATTTATATAAATATATACATTGCTAGGAGGCTCTGCCCCTGCGAGCGACGCCCGCCGACTCTCGTTCGGGCTTCACAGCCTCTAACATATTAATGTGCACTGTTTTAAAAATATTACCAGGTTACGGAAGATTGAATGATATTATCACTATAACGGCGATTATCTTCTGTAATCGGGTTGCTATGCTTTTCCGTTTGAATGGGGAATTTTATTAATGATGTATAGGAAAGAGAGGAAGGATTCAGGGTAAAATAAATGAAAAGCAATAATATGGCGATCACAATATTGGAGCTTCGTACATTTGAGCCCATAAATCGTTTAAAAGACAATAAGATAAAATGACATTTCTTTAATGCAATCATAGTAAAATGATGTAACTTAAAGTGAAATTCTATTTCGAATGGCATTGTTTTTAAAGAGGGGAATTTTACGTTTTCATTCATTAAAACTAAATTTACAATGATTAAATGAAAATTATTTCACTTTCTCTACGCTTTCAGTCATGGCGTTATTCATGAAGTTTTGTTTGAAAAGAAAAGGAGCTGACTCTAGAAAACGGTTTAACCCTTTATATACTGAATTATGAATTCGTGAAAATTTTATCTTATAAAGCATTTTTCTTGAATTGTATAAACGACATTAGAATAAATTTAATAAATTTTTGAAGGATTTTAGAAGGATTGAAGGATTTAGAAAAATTAATTAAATTTGTGCTTACATGGATTTTATGCAATATTTATAACTCCACTCAAATCTTTTATTTTAAATATTTTTCTTAGTATTTTGTAGAATTAGGAAATGTACAAATTTAATATTCTTACAATAGAAATATAGAAATATTTCCGAATTAAAAATTTCACCCCCCTCCCCCAACGCCAAAAAAGCTGAAAAGATGCAAAAGCAAAAGAAATCATTTTTTTTAAATATTTTTGTATTGTGCAGGGGTAGTAGTTGTCCTGATATTCCTTAAATTCCTGAAAAATGAAAAAACGTCCTGAAATGTCCTGAAATATGGTAACATGTCCTGAAATTCCTGAAATTTCGCAAGTTTTGTACTATAGCACAAACAGTCATGATTTTTCCGTGAATATAATATATATATATATATATATATATATTTGTTTTTTCGAGGAATTGCACAAAATCGGTACTTTGGAATTAATAGGTGCTTTAGAGTCAGAAAATAGGGAAACTTTTTGTCATCTGATGATGAAAAACTCACAAATTTCGTCAAGTGATCGCCAAACAGAAACAAAATCAGGAATTTGTCAGTTGGACAGGAAGGAAAATTGTAAATTTTGTTAATCGGTCATTGAAAAAAATTGCAATAGTCTTCAACCAATTTCTAAAAAAATCGGGAATGTCGTCAATCATTCGCTGAAATTTGCGAATTTCGGCAAACGATCGCGGGAAAATAACACTAATTTCGGCAAATGATCGGGGAAAAGAAATTGCAAATTTCGACAAACGTTCGCGGGAAAAAGAAAAAAAAAAACTCGAGTTTTGGCAAACGATCGCAGAAAAAAATCTCGAACTTTGGCTAATGATGGCAGAAAAAAATATCGAACTTCGACAAACGATCGTGGAAAAAAAGTAGTATGCCTGGTAAATGTATCCTGAAATTGTTGAAATATTGGAAAAAGTATGTCCTGAAATATCACCTAGGACCAGTACTACCCCTGATTGTGCAACCAATAATGCTTTTGGAACAAGATAAAGTAATGTATCTATAACTCATTCTAACCATTATTAGTACTAATCAATGTATTAAATGAACTTTATAACAAGTTATTTTAATGGTACTTATAAGTACCGTCAGTAGATAAAGGGTTAATATAAATCGTAGAAAATATTACCACTGCATCGAAAGTATTTAAACACTTAGCTGTAAGATACAGTTGTAGTATATAAATGAAATAAGAAATGAAACCTAGCACATAGGCGTAACCAGGGGGGGTGCCCTGGGTGCCCGGGCACCCCCCCCCCCCCCGTTTCCGCAGACTCGAGCACAATTATTTAAAAAATCGAAATCTACAAAAGAAAAAGGAAGAAGCGAAAGCAGAGTTCAATTAGTTTAGTTCAGAAAACTAAACGGCTAAGTTTTGAAATGCGATAAAAAAGAAACCCACATTCTTCTTTTTTTTTCTTTCTTTTTTTTTTAAAAGAAAATTGTGTTGTTTATCTTTTTTAAAACTAGAATATTTGCAAGAATCTGTATTAGTCATAGTAATTCAAAAAGGTGGCTTATAATCCCACTTTGACGTTCTTTGTCTGTGGGAGATGTTTTTAACGCCGTTCTTTCTATTGCATTTTTCTGCAATTTCATGAGAAATTAACGCAAGTTCTTCACAAGGATAGAAACTATTTGTCTCTTTGTTTTGGTAGTTTAAAGTCAAGAAAGAAACAAAAAAAAATTGAAAGGGGATGCAAATGTGAAACGATAATTCCAAATTTCGATTAGCCGAGGTAAAAAGGGGGGGGGGGGACACATACCCTGCCTCCTTTGTAAATGAAAAATAATAGCACAGAAAATTCAAATTAATCTGTAGGTTGGTTGGTTGGTTGAATTTAGTGTTTCGTGGCCATTTTTTGACATTCTTGAAAGGAATATGATTGCAGTCTTTCAATTCAATATAGTAATTTTTTTCCTCTGAAAATTTGTATATGATTTTTAGAGTTTTTCTCGTTTCGCGGCATTCTTTTGAAAGTAGGAAAAGGAACCCCGTTTCAACCTTTTAGCCCAGTGCAGTAAATTTTGACAAATTCGCCATTTTATTCTGTGATCATTTCATGATATTTACAATTTTCCCCCAAAATCGTGTGACGAAATTCACGTCTTTTTATCCGATTTTTTGTCGAAATCTGCACTTTTCACCACTTACCTTTGACAAAATTCGTGTTTTTAACCGCTATCCTTTGACGAAATTCGCATTTTTTACCGCAATATTTTGACGAAATTGGCATTTCTTTGGCATGCGATCATTCGATGAAATTCGCGTTTTCTTTCCACGATCTTTTGATGAAATTCGCTTTTTCTTTCCGTAATCTTTTGACGAAATTCGCGCTATCTGTCTGCGATCCGCTGACGAAATTCTCGTTTTTATCGCGATCATTTCACGAAATTTATTCTCTGTTGCGACCGATTGACGAAACTGATATTTTTACAGGGAGATCATTTGCCGAAATTCGGGATAGTATTGCGCGACCGTTCAGAAAAATTCTCGCTATCTTTCCGTACCAATTAACAAAATTCTCTACTCTTTTCGCAACATTTTGACGAAATTTGAAAAAAAATTTCGTCAATCCTTTATCAAAATTCGTAATTTTTTCGCGCAATCTTTAAACGAAATTGGCGATTACTTTCTGCACTCTTTTATCGAAATTCCCGATATTTTTCCACGATCGTTTGAAGAAATTCTCAATTTTTTCCGGGACTGATTCACGAATTGATTTTGAGAAATTCCATAAAAGAAATAAAAATCACAGACCCAATTTTTAAAAAAAAATACTTATAATAACAGGTCTGTGAAAGAATTTGAACGGGGAAATACTGCACAGCATTTTTTATTATGAGAGACTTTCCTTTCTGTGCACAAATCGCGCAATCTCGCGCGTTATTTCAAACCCTGTCCCTGAAAGAAAACTTCATTACTAGAGAAGTGGTTGTTTTTTTTTAAACGAACATAGATTTAAACAAATCTAGGATTGAAGGGAGGGGGGTTACTGCTTTCGGCAACTCCTGAGCAAGCTACGATCTTTTCTGTCTCGAAACAAACGAATCTTGAATTATTGCGTTTTTTATTTCGAGCAAAATTAAATTTTCAGCTTTCTTATAAGAGCTGATTTGACATTATTCCAATTCGAATTTAATCACGGCAATTGCAAAAATTACCAGAGAGTTTTTTTTTTGTTTCAAAAAATCACCTCAAAGCACGACAATCCCCGCTAGAAAGTGCATCAAAAATTCGGAAAAGATTATAAAACCACATGGAACGAAATTAACTAATTGGGTAAAAGATTTAAAACGGATTCGTTTTAGGAATGTCAAAAAAAACAAACAAGCAACAACAACAACAACAAAAAAAAAAAAAAAAAAAAACCCTCTAAAGATAACATTAAAAAATTGTTAAAAACTGAAAAATCGCTGTAAGAATCTCGAAAACTTTTTACTGAAAAGAAGACAAAGTTCACTGGGTAAAATATTGAATTCGGATTCTTTTTTACTTATTTGAAAAAATTTCCGCAAAATGTGAAAAATTTGAATAAAAAATTAATTGAAAAATTCCAGAAATTGTCTTCCATATGCATGAGTTCAGGCATACAGGTCCTGTCAAATCTTACGGGTGCAGGCTGCATTGTTTTTTCAGAGCTCAGCGCGCGTGCGCGTACACACGCAGAGAGACATACAAGCGCCTATCTTTATTATTACAGTCGCATCATGATAGTATAATTTTTATCATCTTGATAAAATTTAGTGTATATTATCATGACCTGCTTTACCTAATATATTCGACACACTCTGGGGTAAAAAACCGGAATTACCGTAATTTGCGGCCTATAATCTGCGAATCAAACAATTGGGTTCAGCCCAGAAATCTTGTTTCATAAAACGTAACTTATTAAATCGCGATAAATATTTAACTTAAATAATGAAATAAAATTTCTGAGTCGAAGCATGATTGTTTGAGCCGTGGATTATAGGCAGGAAATTACGCTATTAATGAATATTATAATTATTTATAATATTGTAATAATTATTTATATAGACTTTCCTCCAAAATTTCTTCGGTCCGTCCAGTGATCCCTAAGAAGTCATAGAGTCACATTCTGAAAAAATTTCGTGCGCATGTACTGATGTACCGCATGTATTATCTGAGATTTATCATCCGGCAAAATTTCATCTTCAAGACTTTGACTGAGATAATTTTAGATCTCATGCAGTGTTCCCTTGTGCCTATAGAAGTTTCCAGCATGATTAAAGGCCTTTTTAAATCTTTATAAGAACAATCATATATGAACTTTTGCATTTAATATCATAGGTGTAACCAGCCTTTTGAACGGGGGGGGGGGGGGGGTACCCAGACTTTTTAACCTGAACATGTTGGATACAAACAATTATATGTTTGTAATGGTTGGGTGCCAAAAGGTTCTACAGTTGTGACCACACTTAGTCACTGTCTTATATCACTGCTGCAAGGACATTTACATATCTTATTTTTTACCATTAGATTTAGTTTTAATGTTTTGAACCCCTTCTCAACCCTCCTCACGCAAACAAAAATCGCATTTGAGCCCTTTTTAAAAGAAATACCACACAATTATACCTTCTAAGATGGAAAACTGTCTAAAACGGAATTTAGATCGGTTTTATGGGATTCGCTTTAGCAGGTTTTACTATATAAGATTTGTTTGTATCCAACATGTTCAGGTTAAAAAGTCTGGGCACCCCCCCGTTCAAAAGGCTGGTTACGCCTATGTAGCAGCCGTTTGTTTAGAGTCAGTTTGACGTCACTCTGAAAGCGTTACATAGAAAGTGACGTTATATTCAGGAGATTATTTTTTTTTTTCCGCCTAGAATATTTTTCTTGAAATTGAAATGTCTGTAGTAGATGTTTTAACTCCAAATGCATTTAAGTGAAGATACAGTGTCATTTTAACGCACTTGCAGTAAAATTTTTAAATTTTATCTATGAGGACGTGAGTTCCAAAACTCGCCTAGTTTCAAAACTAGAAAATCAAATTTTGGGAAAACGTGCATAAAAAAAATAAAATGATAGAGAAAACTCGATTTTCTAAGTTTCGGACAAGGCGAGTTTTGAAACTCATGTTCTCGTATAAAAATGTTCATTATCTGCTCAGAATGACGTCAATTTCGGATTTGAAAATATAGCGAGTGAGTTGTGAATTTTTATTGGCTTATAAAAGCATTGTTTATGCATATGCAGTTTCTCGTTGTGGTAACAGAAAAAAAGCAGATTGTATAAAGATAAATTACAGCAGGTAGTTGAAAAAAAGGGGTAAAGAATAGTCTGGGAATTTTTTTAAGTCGTCAGTAATTTTACTCTTGTTCTAAAATGTATGAATATCAAATTTCATGCAAATTGGTCAAAAATTGTAGATTTGTATCAGGGACAAACACCAATACAATGATTTATATATATATATTGGGTGATTGCAAAATTTCGTGCTCGATTTCCGATGCATCGAGTTTCGAAGTGTACAGTCGTGGGGAAAAAAAAAAGTAAACACCCCCTACTAACTCCTCAATAAATTATCGTAGAAGAAATTTACTGGTACCGAACGATTGGAAATAAAGTCTACTTTTAAATGGTGTATATAAAATTTGCTTAAGGGGCCATCTACATATTAAAACGAACCCAAAACTTTATTTTTTTTCAACGGCAATACCCAATTTTAACACGATATTTCTAATCTTCGGTTCAAACTATGCCTAGACACCAAACTTCAAGTCATTTAAATGATAAGTTTTTGAAATATAAACATTCAAAATTTAGGGCTTCTTTCTAATGTTAAATTACATTTTCATATTTTTATTAATCTCTCCTGAAATTATACTCCGAATGTGCTAATTTTTTGTGCAGCAATAATACTAAAATACCCAACATAAATACGTTGAATTTGCAATTTTTATAATTTTATGATATGAATTATGAAATTAATATGCGAAAAAATTATGAATTGCAACCTACAATTTTTTTTGATGGATTTAGATTTATTAAGTCTTGCTTTATGGAAATCCAAAATTTCACATTTTTCTTCCAAGTAGCATTAAAATTATTCTTAAAAAACGGTAAAATGATGATTTAAGGGGCCGTCTATGATAGAAGTGACTAGATATTTTGAAATTTCTTATGCTATCCTGTAATCTAGCAGTGCGCTTAAGATGCCTTGATCAAGAAGGGAGCTCTCTCCGTCAGCAATCGAGTACCGAACTTCAGTTTGGATACAGCCCCTAAAATACGCTCGTTTTAAAGTAATTAATTTCTCGGAAACTTATCGCATGAATTGCATAAAAAGTTGTTTTTAGGCGAATTGAAGGGTGTAAAGTTCATTTATGCTGCCAGAATTGTTTACTTGCTATTGAAAAAAAAACAAAGTTATGATTCGTTTTAATATGTAGATGGCTCCCTAAGCAAATATTGTATGCATCATTTAAAAGTAGACTTTATTACCAATCGTGTGGTACCAGTAACTTTCTTCAAGATAATTTTTTGCAGAGTTAGTATGGGGTGTTTACTTTCTTTTTTTCCACGACCGTACCTAAGTTGTTTTAAGGCTGTTCTTAACTGCTCTGCTCAACAAGCGAAAAACGTTTTGGCACATTTACAAATTCATTTTTTAACGGAAAGATATAAAATTGGAAAGCTTGGCCATGGAAGCGATTTGGAATGGAACTGTTTTTTCCTTTTTTTGATCAATGAATTACCTATTGAGTTATAAGCGAATTCAATCACGTGACAAACCCGTTTTTCGCCCGCTCTTGAGTGCTCTTTCCCCCTTCGTGCGGAAATTCGGTTCAAAACGCCCACTTTGACACAATTTTCTGAAAGATCTATTGCGTTTGCAAAACAATGGAAAAAAAACAGCTCAATTACATAGTTTCTGAACAACAACACCAGCTAGTTTAACGCATTTTCGAACAAAAATAAATTAAAACTTATGTCAGAAAGTTGCTCTTTTCGATTTGAGAACACCCTTAAGGGTGTATTTCAATCCAAACTGCTTATTTTCTGATTTATTTTTAAATTCATTTTTGCTCTCAAACGCATCAAACTGGCAAATTCTCTTATTTAGAAACTACATAATGTGCCGTGCTTGTCGATTTTTTGATAAATGCAGAAAATATTGCAAAAAGTGCTATCAAAGTTGGCGTTTTGAACCAAATTTTCCGAAGCGGGAGATCTGGGAATGAAAAAAATGGTCATACTGAGAAAATAATTGTTTAAAAATCAAATTCTAATTAATTGAGCGAAAAATGAAATCACACGGCCTTTTATACATCTCTACAAAAATCACCTCAGCAAGTTTCATGTTTTTAAATTTAAAAATGAATCTGAAAATGTATCAGAAAATTTCGTGCTGTTGAGGGTGAAAAAATATTTTTTCGAATACACCCTTAAGTGGTGAAATTCAGTCGAATTGTCTCTCAGCAATCTATTGAATAGTAAGGGGCTGTGCAAATATAACGTTATCATTTTAGGGAGGAGGGGGGGGGGGGGGGTCCGACGCATGATATCGTAAGATATCGCTAGGGGGAGAGGGGATTTGTCTTTTGATATCGTTATCCTTTTTTGATCCAACCAAAATTTTCTTTTTTGATTTATAACTTGGTGTTTACATCAAAATAGTCAATCATCTATTTGTATGGGAATACAAAGTTATTATTAAAATCTTTAAATGATTATAAAATTATTTAATTCATACCACAACGTTTTGCATTTCTATTCCTCTGTCATACGTGTAGACATATATAATCCGCTGTTCGAGAAAACATATACGAATTATGTTTGAAGTGATATTTGTGTTTACTATTAAATAAAAAGGAGAAATAATATTATCCACCTGTTTTGTTCATTAGAAGTTCTGTTTGACATCCCCCCTCCCCCCCCCCCCCCGTGAAGGGGCAAGTGCAAGAAGATATTATTACTGTTGAATGCATTATATAACAAAAAGCTGTTATTAAATTCTTTTAAATATCAACTGTTTCCTTTAAATGTTATTTGATATAAAGTTATTTCATATATAAAGTGAAATTTTATTGACTTCTCTTCATTTTTAATCAATAAAGTATGCGAAAAATAAATGTAATCATATTTGTATATCACTCCAAAGAAAAGAAAAAAAATTCCAAAAATCAAAATAATTTTTAGACATTGATAACGATATCATTACGGGGGGGACGGGGTCCAAAATTAACAAAAAGTTGATAACGTTATACAAGTACAGCCCATTATTTACTAAATCACGGATTAAGTCAGTATCAATGGCAGAAGGTCTCCCAGAGCGAATTTTATCGTTTAGATTGAAATCATCATTTCGAAATCGACAAAACCTCTTTTAACTGGCCTAAGAGCGGGAAAACGATCCAATTAAACGTCTTGAATATTTTTTGTAGCACGTCCAACACTCACTTAAAAAAAAAAAAAAAAAAAAAAAAAAAAAAAAAAAAAAACTCGTTATAACATAACATGACGAAAATGTAACTTTTCATTTTCCATTTTGAATATTAACCTCGCACACGAGTTAATTTGAAATACTTTTTTTTAACGTTATGTTCACTTACGATACATGTAGATAGCTGTCAGTTAATAATATGGTTATAAAAGAAATATAGTAGAACCCCGATTATCCGAAGTAATTGGGACCGACCCTCTTTCGGAAAATCGAAATTTTCGGATAATCGAGAATGCTTCAATTTTAAGATTAAGGAGAAATATATGCGTTATTTCTTATTAAGGTAACAAGTACTTAATAAAAATAAAGCAATATCAAAATAGAAACAAGAATAAATTACCTGAATTTTAATTTTGAAATTAAGTACTTTTTACATATATCACAAAGATTTGAAACAATGTTTTGTTTGTCGCAGTTTCGATTGCCTTTGCTTTGAAACTCTATCACGAAGTTTTTTAATATTATTTATTAGTTCACAAGTATCACAGTCTTTCTGCTGCTCCAGCCATGCCAAACCATTTGCAAAATTTTCAAAACCTTCAGAACTGCTAATTTGTCTGTTTTCTTCGTTAGTTTTGTTCGTTCCACTCCGCAGCTTACGGGAGCTCAAGTTAAATTCAAAGGAACTCTAAGAAAGGGGGTCGAAAATATTTATATGTACTCGTAGTTCGGAATGGACCGCTTGCACACAAGGAATATGATAGTTAAAAAAAAAAAAATCTTTAAAAATGGATTTTGCACACAAGGGTTGTGACACTAAAAAAAAAAAAAAAAAAAAAAAAAAAAAAGAGTTTTAAAAATGGATTTCGGTTAACCGAGAGTTTCGGTTAAAGGAGTTTAGGATAAAAGAGGTTCTACTGTATAAGCACAGTCAAAATTGATGAGATAGGACACGAACTTTTGAAATCATCTAATATATAGGGTAAACCAAAAGTCGTGCCCTAATTATAAATATTTATTATTTTCAAACTATTATAATTGGACATATGTTTGTTTGGCTACATTGTAAGTACTGTTATAAATTTTTTTATAAGATCACATACCTCCGTAAATTTCAACGTGTACCCCCTTGGTAGCTTGGAAAATGTCTAAGAGGTATTCTAGTTCCCGCCAAGTGTTCTTTAACATATCTTCTGTTACCGTACACACAGCAGCTTGTATCCTAGTCTTCAGTTTTTCGACGTCAGCAATGGGTGTGGCAAAAAGTGTAGTCCTTGATATAGCCCCAAAAGAAAAAATCCAGAGGATTAATATCTGGAGAACGCGGAGGCCGGGGTGTTGGTCCATCTCTTCCAATCCACCGATCCGGAAATATTTCATTCTATTGTACAAAAATACTACTAAAACTGACCTATCCAATGATACAACAAGTTACATTATTATACAAACGGTTAATTCGCAATGAATTATTATAATCAGGGCAAGACTTTTGGTTCACCCTGCATATATAGATTTCACTGAGACCGGAATAAGAATATTAAAAAAGAAAAAAATTACGTGCGAGAACGAAAGTAATTTCATACTTGTAGTAGAAAAAATATTTAAATGTACCATTCTCAAGTGAAAAGCAGAAAAGTGTATGAGTTAAAATTAGAAAAATTTCATCCATAGTATTATCACTTACTAAAATAGAATATTCTAACCCAATAGTAAAATAAATGGCACGTAAAGTGGTTTTTGCAACATTTAACTTTTGTTTCTGGAATACAGTTTTTCCCTCCCCCAAAGTAAGTCAAGTTCATAAACCATTGATCGGTCAGGGGCGATCATTTCAGAATTTAATCTTCCTAAAATAGATGTTCGTCTATTTGAAACACTAGTAGAATTTTATGATAATTTCCATTATCTAGAAAGGGAAAGTACAAACTTAATAGTAAAATAAATGACACATAAAAGCGCTTTTTGCAACATTATATTGTTTCGCTGATAAGCGCACAAGTTTTTTCTTTGCACTTAAAAAAGGTAAGATCATTTACACAGCATTGACCGGTCAGGGGCAGTCAACAAAAGTTAGATCTTAATCTTGTCAAAAAAAGACACTAGAATATTTGAAATACTACTAGTAGAAATCTTCCCCGTGTCTCAATAGTTAATATAGTTTATTTTAAAATTCTTGAACTTTCTCTTTTGATTTACGACAGCTTTTATCTGTAAGGACATATCATGCATCTTTTTACTTTCGTCTATCTTTACAAGAAGAAAGTACTGGATTAATAAAAATTTTCGAATTCCCGTTTTCGACTGATTTACACGTTTCGGGGATCAGAGATCCCGAAAAACATGTTTTTACAAAATGCCTGTCTGTGACTGACTGTCTGTATATGACACACATTTTGTGGGCGCTCTATCTCAAGAACGAATGAACGGATTTTAATAAAACTTTAGATTCAGTTAGTCCCTGATATAAATTGGTGCTGATTAGTTTTTGGTGTAAATCGCCCAGCAGGTGGCGCTGCTATGGTGCATTATTCATTATTTCCACAATAGCTATATCTCAAGAACTAAAGCACGGATTTTCAGAGAGCTTCAGATTCAGTTAGTCCTGGATATAATTAGGTGCTGATAACTATTTGGTGTAAATCGACCAGTAGGTGGCGCTGCTATACTACATTATTCATGATTATCGCAATAGCTTTATCTTAAGAACTAATGCACAAATTTACACCAAACTTCAGATTCAGTTAGTTCCTGATATAAATTAGTGTTGTTTAGTTTTTGGTGTAAATCGCCCAACAGGTGTCATTTTTCAGGATTTCAGCAATAGCTCTATCTGAAAAACTGAATCACAGATTTTCATCAAACTTCAAACTCGATTAGAAGTTGACATAAGTTGTTGCTGATTAGATTTTGGAGTAAATCACCTAACCGGTGGCGCTGCTATAATGCATTTTTCTGGAAATATTAACATATATGAGATAGAAGAAAGTTTTGGAATTGCGACATCTAACTAGTTTTATGCTTGTTTAGTTACTGAAATTCAGTTTTGATAATTTTACCAATCCCCTTCCCCCCTCCCCTTCAAAGACTTTATTTTCCCGATGTGTATATTTTATAGGATTAAAAAATTCTATTAATCTGTTTGGATGTTAAAGCTGTGCTCTGACAATGTAAAAGTGGTCTGAGTATCACAAAATGAATCGATTGTTGAGAAGCAGGTTTTTTTCTCTTTGAAAACTATTTATCATCGTGCATAATTGTTTTTAGCAATAAAAGGGGTAAAAAAGAACGAAAAATAATGCGTCCAGCATAGATTATGTAACACTTTCCAATACTCTCAGAATACTGTAACAAAACTTCACAGTTTATTAATAGTCCAGGCAATAGAGACCGTATAGGAGCTCTGCCTAGCAAAATTCATGGTAGTTCTGGAAAAGGCTTACTATATGTTTTTTGGGTCACTGAATCCGAATTTTTAACTTCCCACCAAAATTTCCCCCGGCAAGCCCCCCAAATTTTCGTAAAATGCCCCCCCCAAAAAGATTTTTATTAAAAAAAATCAATATTTTTTATTGTTTTAGGGAAAAAGTATCTAGAAATTCAGAAAGTAGACAAAATTTGCAACAAATTAGATATATGACATTATGACTTAGGATGAAGGGGAAGGGGGGATCTGCCTCGGAACATGCGCGCGGTGCTGCGTGAACTAAGTTGCGCAATTCCACTTAACCACTCACACGTTTACATTCGCCCTCCCATCTCCCCTTCAAACTTTCTCTATAAGGTTTACTTTAAGTTTTTTGGGTCGCTGAATCCGAATTTTTAACTTCCCCAAAATTTTCCCCCCCGAACCCCCCCCCCCCCCCAAGTAGTTGTTTTTAACTTAAATGTCTTATTGTTTTAGGGGAAAAGCATTACGAAATTCAGAAACTAGACAAAATTTGCAACAAATAGGATATATGACATTATGACGTAGGATGAACGGGGAGGGGGAGGGCTGCCTCTGAACATGCACTGCGGCGTTACGTGCACTAAGTTATGAAGTTCAGGCAATAGGGGATTTTACCTGGAAAAATTAATACTAGTTCTGGATTTCGGCTCAATTTATGTTTTTTGGGTCGCTGAATCCGAATTTGTAACTTCCCACCAAAATTTCACCCGGAAACCCCTCAAAAAATTGATTTTTTGAAAAAATTTGGTTTTTGAGAAAAGCGCGCGGGGAATGTTCCGAGGCAGCCCCCTCTCTCTCCGTTTATCCTACGTCATAATGTCATCTATCCTATTTGTTGCAAATTTTGTCTACTTTCGGAATTTCGTAATGCTTTTCCCCTAAAACAATAAGAAATTTAAGTTAATAACAACTATTTTGGGGGGTTTTCGGGGGGAGGGGGGAATTTTGGGGGTATGTTAAAAATTCGGATTCAGCGATCAAAAAACTTAAAGTAAACCTTATAAGGAAAGTTCCGAGGTGAGATGGGAGGGCGAATGGTAGCGGGGGGCGGTATCCTAAGTCATAATGTCATATATCTAATTTGTTGCAAATTTTGTCTACTTTCTGAATTTCTAGATACTTTTTCACTAAAAGAATAAAAAAAATTGATTTTTTTAATAAAAACCTTTTTTGGGAGGCTTTTTATCAAAATTTGGGGGGGGGGGGAAGGTGCCGGGGGAACTTTTGGTGGGAAGTTACAAATTCGGATTCAGCGACCCCAAAAACAAAAACATAAAGTAAGCCGATTTTCAGAACTACCATTAATTTTGCTAGGTAAAGTTCCCTATTGCCTGGACTATAAAGCTGTTCTCAACTGCTCTGCTGAACAAGCACAAAACGTTTCGACACATTTACAAATTCATTTTTTAACGGAAAGATATAAATTGGAAAGCCTGACCATGGAAGCGATTTGGAATCGGACTGTGTTTTCCATTTGTTTGATAAATAAATTACCTATTGAGTAATAAGCGATTTTGATCACGTGACAAACACGTGTTTCGCCCTTTCTTGAGTGATTATTCTATTTTCGCGCAGAAATTCGGTTCAAAACCCCCACTTTGACAGTATTTTCTGAAAGATCTATTGCGTTTGCAAAAAAAAAAACGGAAAAAACAGCTCGATTACATAGTTTCTGAACAACGACAACTGCTAGTTTCATGCATTTCCCAACAAAAATAAATTAAAACTTATGTCATAAAGTTGCCCTTTTGGATTTGAGGAAACAACAATCGCTGTACAAAGGAGCAACAAAGGATTTGAGTCCCTTTAAACCCATTTTTTAAGCCCTTTATTTTAAATTTCTTGATATTTTCTTCCTTGATTTGCAACATCTTTTATCTGCAAAGTCATATCATCTTATTTTTTTTTTTTTTTTTTTTTTTTTTATGTTTTGTCTTGTTTCTGAAATTCAGTTTTGATAATTTTATCAAATTTTTCACTTCTTATTATTTTCATTTTTTTTTTAATTCCTACTATTAGCTCACACTCTCCCTATATTTATTTATTTATATATTTATCTTGTTCAAATTTTCAATCGTTAATAAAATACTCATTATTCATCCTATCAAGTTGAAATAAATTTTTTTAAACTTGTACTGGATGACAATTGATGTTAATACAGTTTTTTCAAATATTAATTAATTAAATTTTAATTAACTAATTTTAGTTTTGCATGGGAAACATAATGGCGGCCATTGGTTATTGAAGATCAATGAAAGTATTTTCAATAAGGGATTACCATAGGGTGGACCCTGTTCTGTCGCCAAATACAGCCAAGTTTGTCGCCAACTTGGCGATACATCGCCAAATTTGGCGGCCAAAATGAGTAGCCAAAAGTGACGCCAACTTGGCAATATCTCTAATATTTCGCCAAATTCCCATAGAGTTCCATTGTAAACCTATTTGCTTATAGAAAATCAACAAATTGAGA
Organism: Maratus speciosus; assembly: GCA_963932465.1. Classification (NCBI taxonomy): domain Eukaryota; kingdom Metazoa; phylum Arthropoda; class Arachnida; order Araneae; family Salticidae; genus Maratus; species Maratus speciosus. The sequence continues at coordinate 146,928,437 of OZ010789.1, forward strand.
TATTTTAATGCAACAAAAACTAATATTAGCTTAAGGGATTATATTAAATTTTTCTTTGATGGTCTAAGTAGGAATTGACTTTAAAAACAAAATTTTTATATTACTTGTTTTTTTTTTCACATGAAAGACTTCAATTTTCCGATGTGTACATTTTGTAGGATTAAAAAGCTCTGTTAATCTGTTTGGATGTTAAGCGGTGCTCTAACTTCGTAAGAGTATCACAAAATGAATGGATTGTTGAGAAATAGCAGTGTTTTTCCCTTTAAGAAAACTATTTATCATATCGTGAATAGTTGTTGTTTTTAGCAGTCAAAGGGGTAAAAAAAAAAAAGGAACTGTTATTAAGGGGGACAGTTTACCTTTTCAACAATTTTGTTTATTACCCGACTACCAAGAAGGGTTATGTATTTCACGCGTATCTGGGTATGTGGATTTCTTTATACCCTCGAAACATCTCAACGGCTGGATGGATTTTAATGACTGAGGTCTCTATCGATTTGTCTTAACCGTCCGGTGGTTATAGGCTAAATTTTGTAAATTCAAAATGACGGCCGTAAAATACAAAATGGCGGTAGAGGCGAAAAAAAAATTTACGCACCCTATTGAGTGGCATATTATTGGATAGGTCTTTCAAAATGAAGACGATGTTCCATTGACTATTTTAGAGTCAGAAGCTCCGTTTAAATATTACACAACCTGGAAGTTGTGTAGGTAGGATCTCTAGCTTTACGGCAATTCTAACCTTCATAGACATCTATAGGCCTCATCAAAACAGTGTTTAAAATTTAAAAAAACATTATAAAAATTTAACTTTTTTAAAATCCTTACTACTTTTTTAAAAATTGATATTTTTGCACAATTTTTTTTAAAGATTTTCAAATGTGTATTACACAAGACTGCGCATGGATTTTTAGATACATCTAATATAATTATTTTACTGATGTATATAGTGTAAAACGATCAAATCTACCACTTCTTCATATCATTTTATTTTTTAAAAAATAACAAAAATCCTGAAGGCTGATTCCATGCGCAGATTTATCATATATATAATAAAGAACATGTACAAAAAAAATTTTTAAATGTCTATCTCAAATACAAAAAAAGTCTTAGCATTTTTAAAACATGAAAGTGAAGAGAATAGGAACATGGAGAAAAAAACATTTAAAGTTTTAATTTTTATGGGTAATTGCGCTGAGTGCATTAACGAAATTTACAATATCTCGCGATATAATTACCGTATGGCTAACAAGTAATATAAAAATTTTGTTTTTAAATTCAATTCCTACTTAGGTCATCAAAGAAAAATTTAATATAATCCCTTAAGCTAATATTAGTTTTTGTTGCATTAAAATATCTCAATTTGTTGATTTTCTATAAGCAAGTAGGTTTACAATTAATTAATTAAAATTTAATTAATGAATTAATGTTTGAAAAAACTGTTTTAACATCAATTGTCATCCAGTACAAGTTTAAAAAAATTTAGTTCAACTTGATAGGATGAATAATAAGTATTTTATTAACGATTGAAAATTTGAACAAGATAATAAATAAATAAATAAATAAATATAGAGAGAGTGTAACTAATAGTAGGCATTGAAAAAATGAGGTGTTAAAATATTGACAATTAAACAGGCTTTCATTTAATATAAAAAAAAAAAGAAAAATCGACTTTTTGGCCGGTTTTAAGGTAAACTGCCCCCTTAAGGTCCAAATAGGCGTATCATTCAACTGTCGGCTTCTTTTTTTTTTTTTTTTTTTGTTACGCGGTGCTTTTTATTTTTAACTACACTTCAAGTATACTGAAGTTACATTCTGCATGAAGAAAGTCTTTCCTACAAATCCATCTCCACATCTTTCCATTGTTGAATAGCCCCGTCCTTTTGTTAATATCCACAAACGGTTGAAAAAGAATAGGAGATAATTCAACTTGTAGGAGAATATTTCAAGTTTAGAGTAAACTGACCTTTAGGTTCACTTTGTTGTCCGTCTGTCTGTGAAGACAGCTTTTTTTTTTTTTTCTCTTAGGAACGGTTTAAGCTGATATAAATATAAATATAGCATAATAAGGTCTAGTCCCAGTGTTGTGTAAACATTTCGAGTGTAACCATTGTGCAATCAATGCAGTAAAAAGTTAGGTCTTTAAACAACTTTTTAAAGCCGTGTCAGATCAGTTTGTCACGTAATAAATCGACATAGAATTATAAATTACAGTACTGATTTATGGATTTTTTTTCCTTTACATGTGCTATAAGACTTTCTTTCAGCCAAATTTGAAGATTTTGGGTCAACGGAAAGTATCGTATACCTTTTTAGAGTGAGTTTCAATTTGAGTGCACAGTCATTTTTTCATTAAGTAATCAGAAATCATCGACCATTTTCAGGTATGGTAAGAAAAAAATTACTACTATATTAGGGGCTATAGATATACAGTATGACTTCAAAAATACGGCATTCAGAAATCCGGCAACTTCAAAAATCCGGCATTAAAACCATCTTTTCCCTTTCTTTTTCTTTTACACTTTCAAGTTATGGGAGAAGAAAAAAATTAATTCTTTATGAATTAAAAACTTCAAGATCTAAAGTAAAAATGCATAAAAAGAATATTTGACTTTTTTTTAAATTTGTTTATTTGTTCACTTGTTTATATGTCACTTGTATATATGATGATTTTCCGAACAAATTTTCTGGAAGCAGCCCTGTTGCTTAGCAACGGGAACAAGTTTGGGATAACTTTGGCGAAAACATGGAACAATAAATGGTCGGAACGAATTTTCGGCAACGGCGACATCGATGATGAGGAAGAATTTTCAGGCTTTCAAATTTGCTGTGAAAAGACCGCAATTTATGAGCTGATTGTACACGCAAAATCTGAAAATGCATTAAGTGTCGAAAATAGGGATACAGATGATTCACTAAGTATTAACGAAAATGCATCAACAACGAACAATTTAACGGGCAGCGAGATCGCTGACGCTGTGCTAAATAGAACCACCGATAATGCTAGTAGCAACTTGGAAGACGAGGATGAACAACCGGCAGAAGAAAAGGTGTCACTAGAAAAATGCATAAATTTGATTGAAGAATTAATATATGCTTTAGAAAAATAAGACTGTATATCAGAAATAGACACTCTTCATTTGTATAAAATAAAAATAAAAAATAAATAAATAAATAAAAACTTGTTAAAGAACGGCCAAAAAAATTGAAGCAAACAAGTTGACATCGATGTTTCCGAAATTATAAGAAAAAAAGTAATTTAACTCTTTATTAGAATTTTTTTCTGTAACATAGAAAATAGCCATTAAAGTAAGTTTTTTAAATTAAATTTTCTCTTCTTCTTACATAATTATCACTTAATAATGAATTAAATTATGGCTCAAGGCACCATTAAGAACACAGAACTACTTTTGATATTCTTTCAAAAATCCGGCATAGTCTCGGTCCCGACGATGCCGGATTTTTGAAGTTAAACTGTATAACGTTATCAAAGTTTTTCAAATTTTGAACCCTCGCCCTCCCCTTACGATATCATATGTTATCATTCGTCGAACACCCGATCACGTCGTTATCAATGCTATGCTTGCAGTGAAATACACATATGATTATACAGTCGGACCTCGTTATCCCGACACCCGGTTTTCACGTCACTCCGCTTATCACGTCAGTCCCGATTTTCTGTATGTATATGACTTTAATGTAAATAAACTCCGGATTTTACGTCGTTGTATAATTTTCAGCTCCGGATATCCCGACGGTTTAGGAAAATTGTCCATTTTTCATAATCTATCTTATAAGCACGGAAATTAAGCGGTAAGAAATGTCTTAGTTAAACTTTTCACAAAAGTGTCTAAAATACCCATTGAGATAAATCAAAAATTTTACTTCAATCCTTTATCTGAATAAATAAACCCAAACTCTATGAATGACCCACTTAAGTTCCAGATAGACGTAACTCTCGGTATTTTTGTTCTGGTCAGGTGGCGCTTTCTTTTGGTTACAAGGCATTTTTCATCCGACTAAAATAGAAGCATTGCATTGCATTGAAACGATCAGAAATTATCTAACATCCATTTCTGAAACAACGAATATTGGTTACAATTCATTGTATAATATTGAAAAAAGAATTGTAGGAAGCACATCTAGGGATAAACAAACCTTAATTCATCAATATTTCATGTAACAATAACAAAACATGCCACCATAAATCTGATTTTAATTCTTTTCAATTTTGTTTTTACGTTTATTTTGTTTAGTAATAATATTTTATTGCTTAAAACTGCAAGAACAGTTATGAATTTGAAATTGTCTTAAATTACTTAAAAATACAGCTTTTTATAAAAAAATTTCTTCAACTCCGGTTACCGCGACACCCCGCTTATGACGACACTTTGTTTTGGTCCTTAGAGTGTCTGGGTAACGAGGTTCGACTGTATATTTATTTGTTGCATACTTTACGGATTCAAAAATGTTAACTATATCAAAAAGCAATGCCCCCCCCCAAGATATATCTTACGATATAAAGTGCCAGCCCCCCCCCCCCCCCCTCGAAAGTGATTACGTTATATATATGCACAACCCCTTAGTGGATATTTTTATAAGTGATTGCTTTGTTTTGTCGAATTTATTTTTTTCAATTAGATAGATATTTTAAAAAAATACGTATACAGTGAAACCTCCCTGTGCGACCACCTCCATTAAGCGACCACCTCCCTGAACGACCATTTTTCATGGAACGAAATTTATTCCCATAGCCTCAATACTAATTTTACTTCCATTCAGAGACCATCCCTGTTGAACTCCCTCCATGAGCGACCCATTTCTTTGGAGAAAATGAAACAGATTCCGTTTTTTCCTGGTCGCTTGAAGAAGGTTTTATTAGAAAAATATATCCGGACATATTCATCATCAGGGTATTCATCAAACTTCTAAACAAAGTTTAGATATTTTTTTGAAATTCCGGTAACTTTTAAGTGTTTAAACCCCTTTGTGCCTTTTCAGGCAATGAATTTAACTCTGTTGACAAAGTAAGAATGACGATTAATAAACTCCCATTGCCCTATTCTGTCAGAAAACTCGCAAAGAAATAGATAAATTAATGAAATCGTCATTATTTGTTCCTGTCCAAAAATAAATTGCATTTATTTACTGAACTTCGAAAGGACTTGGAAATAAATGTTATAAAAGATAAAATCGTAAAATCGGAGCAAACGTCAATGAGCAAACGTCATTTTTTAAACTCTACAGTAATTAACTTATGTAATTAACTTTTTTTTTATACTTAAATTTTCATATTTTTTTCCTAATGTGAAAAATAAATTCTAGTAACATTAATTGTTACCTTTATTCAATAATTAAAATCTATATTTAAACATGACCTCCATTAAGAGACCACCTCTCGGAGCGACCATTTTTTACTGGAATGGAACGTGGTCGCTTTAGGGAGGTTTTACTGTATATGTTCTTCAGAAATCAACTTCAAAAGCAACTAGATTATTCGTGTCAACAGAATACGAAAACACTTTTTTTTTTGTTACTATTACAAAATCAAACTCTTTCTAATCATTTGATAGATGAAGGTTTCCTGAAACGTGTATTTAGATCAAAGTGATAAGTTATTAAGATGAGAAATGATTTTTTCTTCCTTTAACAGATTGATACAGAGGTTAAAAGTAAATAATCCAGATGAATTTAGATGTATACTTTTTCCTAAAAATAGAAATTTCAATAGATATAACCTTAAAACGATATACAGTGGAACCTCGTTATCCCGACACGCTAATGACCAGAAAAAAGTGTCGTCATAAGCGGAGTGTCACGGTAATCGGAGTTGGAGAAAAATATGTTTATAAAAAGCTGTATTTTTGATTAATTTAAGGCAATTTTAAATTCATAACTGTTCTTGCACTTTTAAGCAATAAAACATTATTATTAAACTAAATAAAAATGAAAAGAATAAAAATCAGATTTAGGATGACTTGTTTTTTATTGTTACATGAAATATTGATGAATTAAGATTTGCATATCCCTAGATGTGCTTCCTATAATTCTTTTTTCAATGTTATGCAATGAATTGTAATCAATATTCGTTGTTTCAGAAATGGAGGTCATATAATTTCTGATAAAATCCGGAGTTTATTTACATTAAAATCATATACAGAAAATCGGGACGTTGAAAAGCTGACGTGATAAGCGGAGTGACGTGAAAACTGGATGTCGGGATAACGAGGTCCGACTGTAACTATAATTATTAGCTAAATAGATTAGTGGATATTTTTATAAGTGATTGCTTTGTTTTGTAGAATTTATTTTTTTTCAATTAGATAGATTGAGGTTTAATTACTTGTTTTTCTTTGATTCAGATCTATTATTTACCAAAATTTCAGATTGATAGATACCTTGATATATTATAAGAAAGTTATAAAGATTTGAAAAGACCATGGTCCGAATATTCGTACAAGTATGTGTGTATGGACTTTTGGAATACACGGCTTAATAAATTAACTATTTAGGAGGTCTTTCTTTTATGCCAAGTTCCATTTCGAATTTGAAGCATAACACTAAACCATCATTTTTACGGTGGATACAAATCTTTAAAGCAGAAGATAAAGAAAAAAAGATGATAATGATCAAACAAATGAAAATAGATTTTTATTTTTCGAACAAAATATCTGTAATAATAATAATAATAATAATAATAATAATAATAATAATAATAATAATAATAATAATAAAGAAGGAAGTTTGTGTGCGAGTGTGTGAGTGTGTTGACGGTGTTTTGAACAGACCGCTGCACGTAGAGCTACAAAATTTGGGAGGAAAGTACCTCTATATATGAAGTTTTGCACCTCGAAGCCCGATTTTGGATTTTTTAATTTAATTTTTTATGCGATTTTTAGCGTGTTTTAACGTTTTGAGACGATTTTTCTGGATTAATGAGTAAAATCTGATTTCAATATTTTATCCCAATATAGTAAATTTTGTTTTCTTTTCAGTAAACTTAATTCAGAATTCGTACAGCGATTTTTCAATTTTTCACGATTTTTATGTAATTTTTAGTGTTTTCTCACATTTTGCGGCTATTTTTTGACATTGGTAAAAGGAATGCGATTTAAAACTTTCAGCCTACTATAGAAAATTTTGTCCTCTACGATTTTTGAATTTTAGAGATTTTGAATGTGATTTTTAGCGAATTTTTGCGATTATTTCACGTGATTTTTGCTATTCATGAAGGATTACACTGTTTTACGCAATTATAGTACATTTTGTCCCCTGCGATTTTTTAATGTTTTCAGTGTATTTTTTGCAGTTCTTTCGAGTCCTGTGGCATTTTTTGACATTCGGAAAAGGAATTTAGTTTCAAAATTTTAACCTAATGTTATAAATTTTGTCTTCCAAGTTTTTTCAATGTTAGCGACTTCCAATGCGATTTTTCGCGTATCGGGGCGATTTTTTGACATTGGTATAAGGAATTCAGTTTTAATTTTTTAGCCTAATGTAGTAAATATTGTCCTCTACGATTTTCGAATATTAACGATTTTTATGCGATATTCAGTGTGAATTTTAACAATTTTTAGATTTTTTTGCGTCTTACCTCGATTTTTCGCCATTCATGAAAGAAATCCGATTACACTGTTTTATGCAATTATAGTAAATTTTGTTCGTTGAAATTTTTGAATGTTTAGCGATTTTAAATGCGATTTTCGATTTTTTAAATTCTTTTAAGTCCTTTTGGCAGTTTTTTGACATTCTGAAAAGGAATTTGGTTTCAAAATTTTAACCTTATATGATAAATTTTGTACTAAAGATTTTTTAATTTGAGCTGTTTTTAACACGATTTCCAATGCAATTTTTAGCCATTTTTTAAGTTCCGCGGATATTTTTTTGACATTGGTAAATGGAATTCGATTTCAAAATTTTAGCTTAACATAGTAAATTTTGTCCTCTGCGGTTTTCGAATTTTAGCGATTTTAAATGCGATACTCATTGTTATTTTTAGCGATTTTTAGCGATTTTTTTGCGTTTGATGTCGATTTTTCGCCATTCATGAAAGAAATCCGATTACACTGTTTTACGCTATTATCGTAGATTTTGTTCCCTGCGATTTTTGAATGTTTAGCGATTTTTAATGTGATCTTCAATATGTTTTTTGGAGTACTTTCAAGTCCTGTGACATGTGCAATTCAAAATTTTTACCTAATATAATGGATTTTGTCTTCCAACATTTTTAAATTTTCGGGGTTTTTAATGCGATTTTTAGACATTTTTCGCGTTCTGCGGCGATTTTTTGACATTGGTAAAAGGTATTCAATAGCAAACTTGTAGCCTAATATAGTAAATTTTGTCCTGTACTATTTTCGAATTTTAAAGATTTTTGATGCGATAACAAATGTGATTTTTTGCGATTTTTAGTGTTTCACGTCGATTTGTCGCCATTCATTTAAATAATCCGATTACACAGTTTTACGCAATTATAATAAATTTTGTGCCCTGCGATTTTTGAATATATAGCGATTGTCAATGCGATTTTTATGGATTATCCGAATTCCGTGTGGCAACGTTTTTGTCATTCGGTTTTTAACTTTTAGCCTAATACAGTAAATTTTCACCTCCTCAATTTTTAATAGTATTTTTCGGGTTTCGCTGCGATTTTTTGACATTTGTAAGAGAAATTCTATTTCAAACTTTTGGCCTAATATGAATTTTGTTTTAAATATTTAGACTATTATAGTAAATTTTCTTCTCCGCTATTTTGTCAATTTTAGCGATCTTTAATACAATTTTAAGCCTTTTTTTTTTTTTTTTTTTTTTTTTTTTTACATTCAGAAAAGGAAAATGATTTTAAACTTTTGGTATAATATTGTAAATTTTCTTCTGTGCGATTTTTGATTTTTTTTAGAGCTTTTTAGCGCTCTTTTCATCACGATTTTTAGCGTCTTTCGCTTTTCACGGCATTTTTTGACATACGGAATAGGAATTAGATTTCAAACTTTTATCGTAATATATAGTAGATTTTGTTCTTCGTAATTGTTGAAGTTTTTGAGATTTTAATTCAATTTTCATGTTTCTGTGTGATTTGCGGCGACTTTTTAACATAATATAGTAAATTTTGTCCTTTTTTCAATAAAGTTTTTTTCTGATTTCGTGCAGCAATTTTCGAATTTTTCACGTGATTTCTAGAGTTTTTCGACATTCGTAGAAGAAATGCAGTTTAAATCTTTTAGCACAATACAGGGATCCCCCGACTTACGTAAGTAATGCGTTCCGTAAACTTTTGCGTAAGTCGAATTTTACGTAAGTCGAATTTGTAAATTCCTTAGGTAAAATTTCGTCAGAAACTGCAATATCTATTATATATATAATATACCGCTGTAAGCAATTGTCGCTAAATACAGGCTCGATTTTTGGTCCTTTATCTTGTTCCATGCAGAAAAAGGAGATGGAAATGTATTATCCGGGCCACGAAGTACCAAAAATCGAGCCTGAATTTAGTGTCTGTTGATCGCAGCGCCATCTATTGTTTGTAATTCGAACTAAAATTGAAAATCACTGTAAAAAAACTTTTGACCTTATGCATAACCCTTCTGCAAGAATTTTTTAAATATCTGTCACCGTTTACAAGTTATTGAATTTTAAAATCAGTCAGTCCTTTTTGGGACACCCGGTATATATATATAATATATACATTATTTACACAGTATTATTTTATAAATAAAGTAGCATGCAGCAGTATTTACTTGGATATAAACTATAAAAGTATGAAAAATACAAAAACAAACTGAAAGAACACTTTTCAAATAAAAAGTATCTTGTGGAATATGGGATTTATAAATTTAACATTGATGAATTAATTTATAGCAATTTTGAATCTACATCAAACGAACAGCTCTGAAGCTGGAAGAAAAAATACACTCGTTCCTCTTCACCGAAACTTTAAAATTAGGTTTCGTTAAGGTTTGAATTCAGATAGCAAAATTGTAACGGTTAAACAGAATTTTTTTTTGGCTCATTTTAATCAGATTTGTGTTTTTTTGTTAAAGATTTGATTGTATATCCCAATAAAAATATAACTATGTCTAATATATAAAACTATATTATTGTTGTGGTTTTTATCTGCATATTTTATTTATAAAACAATTATCAAAAGTATGCAAATGCGTAGCAAACGCGCTAGTATGTTCATAAATGTAATTTTCGAAATTTCTTACGTAAGTGCGAATTTACGTAAGTCGGGTATTACGTAAGTCGAGGAATGCCTGTATAGTGATTTTAGGTAGATTTCGTAAGAAATGCTACCTATTACATTCTCTCACTATGTTGGAATTTCTGGGAAATTTTTGCATATCTACGCCGATTATGACCCCTAGAATCCAAACTTTATCTATCTATCTATATCAATTTTTCATGGACACGATAACTTCCATATTTCTGCGCAAATCTCTTCCAAACTGATACATAATATCAAGGGGCAGAAAAGCTCGGTAAGTTCGTTAGTGGACAAAATCGAACCAAAGGGGTGGAAATAGGGAGGGATTTTCTGAAAACCGGAAAAAACCCCATAACTTCTTAATTGTACTACATATCAAATCAGCTTACAGTTATTATTACTTCTAGGAAAAGGGCTAAAAATTTATCTATGACAGATTTTTGATAAAATTAAAAATGGGCTCAAGGGGCGAAAATAATAGGATTTTAGGGAGAAAAAATTCATAACTTCGTCAATTCTCGAGTTATCAAATTCACTTAAATTTATTATAAATCTTCTTAATATTATCTGCAACTTTTATAGTGACAAGTTTTTGATAGGGCCAACACTTACCACAAAAAAGTGGGGGAGGGGGATGAAGAAGAAAAATATTCATAATTTCGTCAATTCTCGAGATATCAAATTTGCTTGAATTTATTATAAATCTTCTTAATATTATCTGCAACTTTCCTATTGACAAGATTTTGATAGGACCAACTCTTGCAGCAAAAACAAATAAAAAAAAAGGGGATTGAAGAAAAAATGATCATATTAACATGATTCTGATAAAACCAGCTCTTACAGAAAAATCAAATTAAAAAATCATCGAAAGTGGCCAGATAAAATTGTTAAACTGGGTTTATCTCTAATCTTGATTTTGTTTTTGTTGGTGAAAGTAGTTTTTATCTTCGAAATCTACCTCCGCCTGTAGGCCGAGCCGGCAGGGATTTTTTGGAATGTGCCATTTTTGATATTTTAGTATTTTTCCACGATTTGTTGCGATTTTTCCACATTAGAAGAAGGCAATTGGTTTTAATCTTCCAACCCAATATAATAAATTCTTTTCTATTCTCGATTAAGTGTTTTTCGTAATTCGTGCAGCAATTTTTAATTTTTCGCGATTTTTTAATTTGATTTTTTGAGTTTTCTCGCGTTTTGTGCTATTTTTTGACGGGACCGGGCAACGCCGGTCCGTATTTTAAACAGCTTGTTTAAAATATTTTAAGAACTTTTTACTGTTTCACAAATTAACAAAATATTTTGCAACGTTAAAAATATCATTCGTTATAATTCAATAAATTGAAGGTCACATCTTAAAACAAGTTTTTGAGAAAGACTAGAGGATACTGAGCCTTTCTCAAATAGAATATTTATATTCGTGTGTAACTTTCTGCTATATTTTGAACGAAATGCCGACAACAAGTAATAGTACTCATAGCTGTGAAATGTTACTGATTTTGAATACCACTCTTTCTTAATAGTAATCTTTGCCTTATTTGGTCGCAGAAATTTGCAATTAATAAGGAAAATTTACCATTAAGTAATAGTGGTATTCAAAATTCGTATAATTGGCAACTTTTTACGAGTACTATAACTTTCAGTCTAGGTTACAAGCAGAAAATGGTGCATGTAGCCTCAAGGTTACCATAGTATGATAAAAGATATATTTTTTAGTTGAAAAGTGTTTATGACTTCGGTTTGTCTATCCGTCTGTTCGCGCTCTAACTCTCGAAATATATTCGGATTGCCCTGACATTTTTGGATGTTATTGACTACGATAGCACGTACTCTATTTCAAATGCAGTTTATAGCATGTTTAGTTCACTTACAGGGACAGGCAAAAGTATTTCGTTACATTACGGCCAATGGGAAAAAATCGTTTCAAATGATTTTTAATGATGTTACACGCTTTCAAACATAATAAAACTGATATGCATTTATGAAGTGCACTAAAATATGCATTCTGTAGAATATGCGCTGCAAAAAATGGTTATTATTCATTTACGGCGCCACACAAAAGAATTCCATTACATAATGATATAGGGGTGGAGGGAATTGTTTGCTTCGTATTTTAATAATGTTGAACTATTTCATATAATGAAATTGATATACGTCGCTGAGGTTTACTATAACTTATTTCATGTATAATACGAAGTGCATAGCATTTACAGGGACACACAAAAGATTTCAGATACTATATTGTATCCGAAGTACTGTACATTAGCGATGATTGCTGGAAATGCATTTTTAATTATGATGTGCGCTTTTATGTTTCAGTATGTTTATGCATACTATATGGTGTGTAAAAATGCTATAATTCATATACAGGGTTACACAAAGGGATTCGTAAGGGTTACTGGGTATGGGCGTAAATTGCTTAAAGGTGGTTTTTAAATGAGTTATGCATTTTTACACTGAACTGCATTTAGTTTACTAAGAAATGTTTGTATAATATAGATAAAATGATATACAGGGCACGCAAAGAATTGGGTACATGGTCGTCTATAAGTGATAATTTCTGGAAATGTGATTTCAGTAGTTTTAAGAGTGTTTTAATTTGAATTAAATTTTAGCTGAATAGTGGCGTGTAAATAAGGGTTGCACAAAAGTATTCAAGTATGTTTCCATCTATTAGTATAAATTGTTGAAAGAGAAATTTCAACCTGTTATGCGTTTTCTTGCTAAACTAAATTTTTTCTTTATATAGTATATATATCAACCTGCACATCAAATACAGGACAGTTCAAAAGAATTGGATACATGTTTGGCTATGGGCGGTAACTGCTGAAATCAGTTTTTCAAATGTTTTATGCGTTTTCTAAAATGTTTACTTAGTTATCTTATTTACCTTATTTCGCTAAATAACGAAGTTTTGTTAAAGCATTCAGGAAGGATTGGAAAGCGTTTCATAATTTATGCTTAACGCATGATTTTTCTTTCTTGTGTTTTATCATTTTATTGATATATAATTACACAAGCCTGCGATGGTTGTGTTTTTTAACTTTTACTAATTGATTTGTATGTATTTTTTAGCGCTGAATTCTAAAATGGTCTTCATTTCTAATTATGATGTCAAGATTTTTCGCAAATCGTAAATTTCAAAGGTAAAAAATAAAAAAATAGCGAAAATCAGATATTAAAAAATAGAAAAAAATGTTTGTGATTTTTCCTTTTCATAATTTATTTTTATGTGTTTTTTAGCGCTAAATCCGAAAATAACCTTAATTTTTAACCAGCATGTCAGGATTTTTCGTAAGTCGTAAATTTTAAAGTTAAAAAGTAAAAAAATAGCGAAAATCTGATACTAAAAAATAGAAAAAGTGGTTGTGTTTTTTTACTTTTGATAATTTATTTTTATGCATTTTTAGCGCTGAATCCGAAAATGACCTTCATTTTTAACCATCATATCAGGATTTTTCGTAAATCGTAAATTTCAAAGTTAAAAAGTAAAAAAAATAGCGAAAATCTGATATTATAAAATGGATGTGATGGTTATGTTTTTTTTTAATTTTGATAATTGATTTGTATGCACCTTTTAGCCCTGAATCCGAAAAAGACCATTTTTAACCATCACGTTAGAATTTTTCGCAAATCGTAAATTTCAAAGTTAAAAAGTAAAAAAAAAAAGCGAAAATCTGATGCAATAAAATAGATGCAAAACTTTATTATTCAATTTTTTGGCTTATACCGGGGATTCTTACAGCTAAACAGCTCAGGAGTCCGATGAGGGTGTCGGGGATTTCAATTTAACTTTGAACTTTACGATTTGCGAAAAATTCTGACTTGAAATGAAGGTCATTTTCGGATTCAGCGATACAAAATGCATAAAAATCAATTATCAAAAGTAAAAAAAACACAACAATCTCATCTACTTTATAATATCAGATTTTAGCTGCTTTCTTTTTAACTTTGAAATATCCGATTTACAAAAAATCCTTATGTGATGGTGTAAAAAACGAAGGTCATTTTCGGATTCAACGCTACAAAATACATAAGAATCAATTATCAAAAGCTAAAATACATGAAACAACCCAAATTTTGCAGCCTAAGTGTTATTAACACATGCGTAAAAATGATTTTTATTAATATACAGTAGAAATTACGCAGTTTTTTGTTTTTCTTTAAGAATTTTAAGTGCCCGAACGATCGTAGAGGATTTACATTGCTTCCAATCAATTGCAGATGAAAACAAGAAGATTGATGCTCAAAAATTGGAAGAATTATTAAAACACGGGAAGATATTTTTGTAAGATATGTTTAATCGCATCACTAAATGCGTTTAAATAATGCATAAAAGCAGAGACATTTAGTTTAGGTTACTTTTCATTACAATAATTTAAACATAATGAAAAATAAAATTGAATTTAAACAATTGTTTCAATAATCTCATTAATAAGAAGTCGGCTAAAAATGTATTTAGAGTTATGGTAGTATGAAAAAAAATCTTTTCGGCATGTATCGGGAAGAAAAAGTAACTTTCATATTTCTTGGTTTTAAAATTTTGCAAATTTTACTCGAAGCTAATTTTACTCAAATTTTAAGAAGCTAAAACGCGACAAACCCGATAAGAGAATATTCGTCAATACTGAATTTCAATGAGAATTGCGCCAAATTAGTAAGCTATAGCCAAGTTGTCATAATTTATGGTTACTTATTTTTGGTCGCCAAATTTGGTGGTATTTCGCCAACTGTCGCCAAGCTTGGCGAGAATTTGAAGCTAACGGATATTACCGTATTTAAGCATTGTGCAGCAGTGCAATGCTTATTTATTTCCAGTTGTTGTTTTTAATTTGCTCTGCAAATTATGTTTTTGTTTAATAGTTTTATGCACATGATTAGGAAAATTATTACAACAACTAGCCGCCCTTGGCGACCAGTTTGGTTTCCCTTAAATATATGCTACGCATTGTATAACGTTAATTTTATACATAATTTAATTTACTTGCTCAATTCTTTGCCAAATCCAAAGGATCTGATACAGAAATCATGAACTCGGCTTTTTTATGTTAGCCGGGCGCAGGTGATAAATCGCCGCACATTGTTCCCGTCGTGTTTTTTCGTATTTCATTAATTTCATTTAAAATATAGTACTTTCACTCATTTTATTTAAAATGCATAACTTTAATTTAAAACTGAAATATTTAAAATTTGTGACTCTCAATTATTGCTTTTTAAAAAAAGAGAAGAAAAGAATAAAGATAAGTAACAAGTACAAAGTAATAAATAATACCATAGACCATGACATTTGATTTCAACATCAAAGCTTTGATTTAATTTATCACGCAAAAAATTATTTACCACAGTCGCATGAAATATGGACTATTATAATACTGATGACATGATGTTGATGGAACAATATTTGGCAATTTATCACCTGCTCCCGACTAACATTAAATTTCCGAATTGGCTGCCTGGCATACAAAAAAGCGAAGCGGTCACCCCGGAACTGTTGATGACAGTCACCTGACTTGAGCTTTTATTATATAGATGATAGTTAGCGAGAAATTACGTTTATTAACAACCATAAATTGGTACCTGATTTTTTTTTTTTATTATTATTGTTGTCTTGTTTCAAAATGTCAACCACACTAGAATTTCAAACTGCTATATCTCAACCATTTTTTAATTAAAAGACGAAACAAAAAATGCATTTGTATGTACTATGCATGCAATTAATCTTATCCAAATCGGTTTATAAATACGAGAGTTATCGCGAGACAAAAATCAGATATATATATATATATATACATACATATATATATATATATATATATATATATATATATATATAAACTTTCTGTACGATTAAACCATTGAAATAAATTATATTACTAAAATAAATTATATTACTATTGAAATAAATTATATTACTAAAAAGCAGAGGCAAAATGCTACATACATTATGTAGTCCAATGGAATGAATTATGAAAATTCAATTTAAAAAAACAAGAGTATAGACTCACATGATAGCTTATATTGTAAATCACGTCTTCAATTTACAAATATAAACAATGAACAGTCGATTTCTATAGCACCACAAGCTTTGAGCTAAAAATTGTATCTTTCTCTGCCCGATCGACTGTGTAACAAGAATAATAAAAGAAAAAAATGAACGTTGAATAACAAGAAAAGCTTTGAAATGGAATATAAAAATTATTTTTATCCTTTTTCTTTCATTCTATCTCTATTATATATGATAAACAGTAATTAATTTCATCTTACCGTATATAATTGCAAAAGTTTTAACACTATTCCGAGTTGTACATGTACATGTTCAAATACGGTAGCTATCGAAAAGGTTAATTTATATCCATCGGTTGCAGTTAAAATAGCTATAAACACATAGATTATTACATTCATACAATATAAAAGAGAAAATGAAAACTATAAATTAAAATACTATATAACATAATGATAATATAACTAAAATAATATTCAAAATCACTTAAGTAGCAAAATTAAAACTAAATATATGGCCGTAGTTGCTAGTTCTGCCATATAGTTATATATATTTAAAGATGTTTTAAATTTCTTAGTCGTAAATGCATATCAGAATTCTGTAATGCTGCTATCTATTGAGTGAAAAATAAAGCTATGTTAGATCTCTTCCAAGAGCAGTCTATAATTAGTATAGTCCTAATATAAAAAATAAAGGGGAAAAAAAGAAAAAACAAATTTGTTAGTGTCATGCCTCATTTGAAGTTATTATTTATAATAATTTTATTTAAAATTATAATTAGTGATACTTATTTAACTATCTATTTAATATATGAATATAAGTAAGTGTATTGAATAACCATTGTATATCATCTCTAGTAATTTAACTCCAAATAAACAAAAACAATAAATTTTAAGATTCACATTCATATAGATTTCCAATTTATTAAACCATAAGTAGCACAGTTATTTCAGTGCGGCAATGCTCACAATACGACCTGCAACCCTAACTTAATAAATCTACTAGGAACAAAGAAACATATATCAATAGTATTAAACTTAAATTGAGGTGTATCATAAAACCATAAAAACAAATATCCATAATGAAAGTTACTTTATATGTGTAAAATTGATTTAACCTGGATAACCTAATTTATTGCTTGTTGATGAACAAGTTTTAAATTTTGAGTTTTAAAATTATTTGAACAAAGATATTCTGTGTGCGAAGTTTAGTAAAATATTGACATATACTGATTTGTGTATACGTGAATTATAATTAGTAAATAAATTTACATGAAATACAAAATCCATTCGCTTGTCATAAATGTCAAAGAGAATTTTTTTTTTATTATCACAAAGAATTATTTTAAGATCAAGGAAATTAATTTCATTATTTAGCATATCACGAAAATTTAAATTTTTATGATATTTTATGGGTAATAAATAATTTGATTTGCTTTTAAAATATAAGACAATTATTTATATATATATATAATATTTTAAGGCCTTAGTTAATTTTTTAATAACTAGTATATTCCATTGATTAAAATATTCAATAGGTTTATTGTATGAAATTGAAATTTTATAAATAAAAATATCTATATCATATGTAAACTGTTTTATAATAGATTTTACGTTGAATTTAGATGGAAGCCTATATTTAGTACCATAACCCATTAATTTTTTCAATTTAAAATTATTAACAATATTAAGATTTCCAGTGATTATATGTCCTATGTATTTTTTTAGAGCGGGGCCATTGCATTTACACGGAAAAGTACTTTCTACAGATGTATTTTGTTTTAAATGTATTATAGTTAAAAACCTTTCCTGATTGTATTCGGATAAATTTTTGATATTTATTATTAATAGGAAAATAACAGTTTTTATCATTAATTATAGAATTAATATTAATTTGATTAAATATTTGATTTGAAAAAGTTATCATCATTTAAGTATTCGTATTTTGAATTTTATGTTTTTTTTTTTTTTTTTTTTTTTTTTGTAAATTAATGTTGAAAAGATTAACTCTAGTCATAATGAGATTAAAAAAAAATATATATATATATATATCAGAGAAATGTTTAGAGAACTGAGAAATACATTTAAATGTTGTACAATCTGTTTCTTTTCAATAGCAAATATGTATTTTCGAATTAATAACCAGTTATAATTCTTTAAATAGTTACATTGAAGATTATTTATTTGTTTAGTGATATATTTTTTGGAAACTACAACTGCTAAAGAACACTTTCCTCACTTTTCTCGTGTTGTTTTACGATTTAAATTATGATTTAGAGTAGGATAAATTGGAAAATAATGAATAGTAGTATTAGTTATAGATGAAAACACTACAGGTCTATTAAATATTTCACTATTAAGTCCATATGGATAAATGGTGTTGTAATATTTCATATATGATGACTCCATATAAAGACGTTCTGATTTATTTTTTAGAATTTGTAGGATTTCAATTGTCGTATTTTTAAATTGATGTTTATGTAAATGCTGAATTTCAGCTGTAGACTGTATATTTTTTGCTTTGTTTTTGTTAGAGTCTAAACGATGTTGATTGATTCGTTTATGTATTGGACCTGATGTTTCACCTATATATTTCATGTTATATAAGTAGCACTTTATACAATAAATTACATTAAAGGTTTTATAAAAAATTGAAAAATTATGATCTGAGACAATTTGTGACTGAGGAGCGTATGGACAAATCTTGCATCTAGCATCTAAATACTTGCGAAAAAATAATGGACGAGGAGGAGAGTATAAATGGTCACTAGATGACAATCCAGGAAAACCCTGTAATTGTTCCTGTACCGGGCACTACACTGCATGGATGCAGAGTGTATCTTGCCTGGATCGACATTTTTACTAAGAACTACCATTAAAAAAAAAAAAAAAAAAAAAAAAAAAAATATATATATATATATATATACATAGAAAATGCAATAATTGCAAAAATTATATAAGTAAAATAAAATAAAAATCAATAATAAAAGAAATATAGTAATCTCGATTAATATAAATAATTTAATGCACATTGTATAAAAAATAGCTATCAACTGGCCAATATTATGAAAAATCTTAAATGTGTAAACAATATAACGACATATGATTTCAAAGATCTTTTTAATAATATAGATTTATTAGATCTACATAATATTATAAATGCATTATTTAAAAAGTATCATCATAAACTGAATTTACCATTTAATATAGATAAGGTTTATTTTAAATCTTTAACAAATTTCATTATCTATAATAATTATATTTTGCAAGATAACACATTATATTTACAGAACGTCAATATACCACAAGGTGGATGTGCATCCAGTTTATTATCAGACTTATACTAATATCACTATGAACGTACTTTTACTAATAGGAATCTACATTTATATTGTTATATTGATGACATAATTTTAATTGCCACTGATTAAACTAATATTTCTCAATTTCCAGTAGATTATCCTACTAATTTAGAATTAATGGAAAACCTAAAATCTAACAATACAATTAACTTTTTAGATCTTAATATTACAATAAAAGAAAACAAAACAATAACTGATCTTTATGATAAAGGTAAAGAATTTAAATTCAAAGTTAATACATTTACTAATTTTAAATCTTGTCTTCATAATTCTGTATAGCGTAATATAATCCTTAATCATTTATATAGAATAAAGTGTTTATGTTCTTCTCATCTAATTAACAATAATATTAAAAAACTAATTTATGATGCATTAAATCATGGTTTTCCAAAAAAATTCACATATTCTTTAATATATAATTAGTACTTAAATGATCTTAAAAAAACAAATTAACACATGCGTAAATAAAATTACAAAAATATATAAAATAAGAAAATAATTGAAGAGCTAAGTGGAAGAACATGTTAAGTAACAAAAATTACATTTGAAGAAATTAGATGTGAAAGTTTTTGTTGTCAATTTTAATGATTTATTTTCTGTTTGATACCATGTGTTTAAAATATCAACAGGTGCGGTGCCGAAATCTATCAAAAAAACTTATTCATATTTATTTTTTAAATATTAAAAAATATTAATATTATTTACAATATTAAATAATAAAATATTAAATATTAATGAATAATGTCTTAAATCTTCTAGGCTAAATAGAATTTTGGTATTTTAGCTTTATCATGTGATAGAATACCTGATAACGCCTTCGTACAAAAGATAAAATAATTTTTAAGAAAATGTAGCATAACATGTTCTCCCACTCAGCTCTTCAATTATAAAAAATTAAAAATTGTAAAATAATAATAAAAAAAATTATTATAGGACGGCTGGGTGGGTAGATGTTAGAGTACGGGGGAGGGTGGCGTTGTCTGGATAATACGCAGTGGTTAATTAAAAAAAAAAAAAAAATGGGCATTTGATTTATAACTACGTTGATAATACACATTTTATAATGGATGTTGATTCGATACTTTTATATGTATAATGGTGTAGTTATATTTATATATTTATCAATTCATATAAAATTTATTCATATTCATTAATATTTAATAAAGTTAACGATTAACTTGTATTTAAATTTTAGCCTACTCAGGACAATATCATATTAATTTCTAATTACTATCTTAAATGAGAATAAAATACATAATGAGTGTATTTGTTATACCTAATGCTATGACAGTATTGATTTTAATTTGGTAATATTTTTTTCCCTCATGCTTTTTAATCGTGTTTCATTTTGAACTTAATTGGTATTCAATGGTTTATTTCTCGGTTTTCTGTGTGTTGTAGTCCCAAATTCATATTCTTTAGCCAATTTATGGCTAATAGAAAGATGAAACCACACATTTTATTTGTGGAACTTAAGGCATTTAGGACCCGATGATTCTGTCTAAGTTCTACAAATTTCCATAATTCCATTTCTGTTATTCAATTTCTGCTGTTTTTTACTATCTTTTTGGAATCTATGTTAAGTGTGTTAGGGGGAACTGTATTTGTTAATATCATTTTATTCATAAATTCACAGTTTTTGTTGGTAGTCGGTAATGTTTATTTAACGGTTATATATATATATATAAGTCACATTTGAACGAAGGGTGGTGTGGTTTTGGGGTTTTCGGAAGTGCTTTTTTCTGTACGGCTGCAATAGGTAGCTTTTTACTTTTTTGTAATGAAAGCTACCTAAAAGGCAACATATACTTTGATATAAAAAAAAAGTAGAAGATTATGATTTCAGAAAAACTGAGGTAGAAAGCTAGAATTTTGCACAAATTCAGCATTATACTCGATATTTTCATTATCATATACTTATTACATTCTCATCTTGTATACTTTCATTATACTCGAGCGGGGGCTGAAGTTAATTCTCTTCCACGAGAGCGTATTGGACTGACATTTTATTAATTTATTTTTTCAAAAATTAATAGCGATGTTGTACATTCGCGGAAAAAAAAGTAAACACCCCCTACTAACTCTGCAACTAATTATAATAGAATAAAGTTGCTGGTACCAAACGATTGGAAATAAAGTCAACTTTTAAATGATGTATATAAAACTTGCTTAGGGGGCATCTACAAATCAAAAGCACACCAAACTTTGTTTTTTTTTTCAATAGCAATACCAAATTTTGACAATATATTTTAAATCTTCGGTTCAAACTATGCCTAGAAACGAAATTTCAAGTTATTTGGATTATAAGTTTTTGAATTATAAACATTCAAAATTTAGAGCTTCTAATGTTAAATTACATTTTCATATTTTTATTAGGGGGGCTCCGACCCCCTGTTCGCTACGCTCCCCCCCCCCCCCCCCCCCGCGTAATCGCTTCACGATTCCATTCGGTATCGCGAATCAATCCCTATTTTCTAGCCAACCCCAGACGTAATTGTTTCGCGTTTCCATTCTGGATCGCTTCGCGATCCGTTATTTTCTGTGCATTCAATTTTTAGATTACTCTTGGTAAAAGCGCGCTCCTCCCCAACTACTGACAATTTTATTTCCTTATCTCCAAGTATATAATCATTAGAGCTTACAGAGTTTCATAATTATAAGAATTATTGAATATAAATTATATATATAGTGTTACGAATATTGTAAATAGTTAATGTTTGTGCTTAAAAATAACGTAAGTAGTTCATTTAAGCTCTATTCATAAGCTAATATTAGTTTTTGTTGCATTGAAATATCTCAATTTGTGGATTTTCTGAAAGCAAGTAAACCCTATTGGATTTCAATGGGAGTCTATGGAAATTTGGAAAATTACTGGAAATAGCGCCAAGTTGGCTTCACTTTTGGCGATTAATTTTGGTCGCTAAATTTGGCGATATATCGCCAAGTTGGCGACAAACTTGGTGACGTTTGGCGACGGAGCCCCCCCCCCCCTTGGTGACCCCCTTTACAGCGTCAGAAAGCTCTAACCAATCAGATACGTTTCGCGGTATCTACGCAGATTTTCATTGGTCCATTTCTAAATCGTTACTTTTTTCTATACAGGGTGTCCGGTCTCAACGGTGTCCAATGGCTAATTCCTAAACCGTTAGTCATAGACATATAGTTCCAATTAAAAAAATGTTTTAAATCAGGTAAAGAAATATTTTAAAAGCGATTTGGGTCAATAAAAACATTTCTTAAAAAATAACGAAATTTAAATTTTTATACGGTCCCCCGGTCCTATAAGTTATATTTAGTAAAATTTTCCTATTACACTGACAAGTAAGACAAAAAAAGTCCCATTCATAAAACACTAAAATTGATCGAGTTATGAAACTTTAAAAATGCATGACTTATGCCACTTTTCTGCTCTGAAAACAAATGAGTTCGGCTTGGCTTTGAGGGATCACATACCAAGTGCTTAAAGTATTCGAAGGTCTTATTTCATGTCTATCTGCGCTTTGAAAAAAATCGTACAAGTATTACGATTAAGTTAAGATTTATTAAGTTTCAGATTTGTTAAAATAACATATGTTTTATTTTGTCAGGATTTGAGACTGTTTCTTTTATGATTTCTTTTAACAAAAATTATGTTATTTTTATAAGTTTTTATATTACTTCAACGATCGTATGTATGTTTTCCAGTTCAAAATTTGTACTGGAACTTTAACTCACTTTCAAATATCCGATCGAGTTACATTTTACATACTGGTGCAAATCCGATAACAATCTAATATTATTATGATTTTCGGTGGTTACCATTTATACTTATTTTACAGGATAACACAAAAAATTTCGGATAGATTATCGCCAATAAGTTTAAGAAAAAGTTTTATATTAGATAATACAAGACTGCGACTGTTGGGTTTTTTAACTTTTATGTATTTTTTAGCACTGAATCCGAAAATTACCTTAATTTTTAACCATCATGACAGGATATTTCGCAAATCATAAATTGTCAAATTTAAAGAATAACAGAAATCGGGTACTATAAAGTAGAGGAGATGGCTGTGTTTTTTAACATTTGATAATTGATTTTTACGTACTTTTTAGCACTGAATCTGAAAATGACCTTCATTTTAACCATCACGTTAGAATTTTCGTTGCAAATCGTAAATGTGTAAGTTAAAATATAGCGAAAGTCTCATACTATAAAACATATGTAAAACTTTTTTTTTTTTTTAAATTCAATAATTTATTCAATATTTTTGCTTATCCTGGGATTCCTACAGCTAAACAGCTGAGTAGTCCGATGAGATGAGGGAGGAGATTCAATTTTAATTTTGAACTTTTTAACTTTGAAATTTGCAGTTTGCGAAAAATCCTGATGTGATGGTCAAAAATGGCGGTCAATTTCGGATTCAGCGTTACAGATTACATAAGAATCACTTATCAAAAGCTAAAAAACATGACATAACCCAACTTTTGCAGGCTAGTGCAATCTAATAATATTTTAAAATCCGTATCATTTTGTAAAGAGTTGAGGCTGTTAATTTAGCATCATTTTATTTAACAAAAATTCCGTTTTTTCTTTCTTCTTAAATGTTTATTACAAATTGTATATTTTTCATTAATATGTCAGAATGATTAAAGATTTCAAATTTATATTGCAATACTAATTTACTCTCAACCATTTTTTAATATATCTAACGAAATTATATTTCGACTAAATTTGTGAATGACCCCCAATTTGCAGCAAAAAATATGCTCCAACTTTAAACAGCTATTACTCGGTCAATAGTAAAATAACGGGATTTTTTTTATATTACTTGTCAGTGTAAAAGGAAAATTTTACTAAATATAACTTATAGGACCGGGGGACCGTATAAAAATTTAAATTTCGTAATTTTTTAAGAAATGTTTTTATTGACCCAAATCGCTTTTAAAATATTTCGTTACCTGATTTAAAACATTTTTGTAATTGGAACTATATGTCTACGACTAACGGTTTAGGAATTAGCCATTGGACACCGTTGAGACCGGACACCCTGTATATAAAATGATTAATATCTCCTGAAATTATAATCCTAATGCGATAATTTTTTGTGTGGGTATAAAACTAAAAATCCCAAACATAAATACATTGAATTTTAATTAAAAATTTTTTATAATATAAATTATGAAATTAATATTCGAAAAAAATATAAATTGAAACCTACAATTTTTTTGATAAATTTATATTTGTTGTGTTCTGCCTTATGCGAATTCTCAATTTGAAATTTTTCGTCCAAGTAGTTTTCAATTTATGTTTAAAAAACATCAAAATGAGGGTTTAAGGGGCCATCTATGATGTACAGAAAAGCATAATTTGAAAGAAATATATTTTACTTGTTTTATTGAAACATTTGAGCTGGCAATAGTCGAAACATATTAAGCGAGTGAAATGGTCATATTGGCAAGAAATAATACATTAATAGAAGTGACATAGTCATTCTGTAGCATTTCAACAATCGAGTACCGAACTTCAATTTGGATACAGCGCCTAAAATAGGCATATTCTAAAATAATTAATTTCTCTGAAACTAATTATACGAATTTCATGAAAATTTGTTTTTAGGCTAATTGAACGGTGTAGAATTTATTTATGGTGTCAAAATTTGATATTGCTTTTGGAGAAAAAAAAAAACGAAATTTTGGTTCGTTTTAATATGCAGATGGTCCCCTAAGCAAGTTTCATATACATTTTGACATATATAAATTTTGACATGTATGTGGTTAATAGATTCAAATCTATATATCATATACAGGGCTGCTGAAAAAATTCGGATAATTTTCTGATTGTGGATGGGAACAGCTGAAATTGGGTTTTGAAATGTGTTATGCGTTTCCATATGGTTGAATTAGACGTAATATTTTAATTTTTTAAACGGTGCAGTTTTGATACATTATTCTGAATGTGTTGGAAAGTGTTTCATAATCTATGCTGGACGCATGATTTTTTTCTTTCTTGTTTTTCCATGACTGTACATTTATCGAAAAAAATTTTAAGAAATTTAATTTAGTATAATAAATTGCAAAGAAATATTTTTAATATTCCACTTTTTCTTCTTTGCAGAGCTTTGAAATATGACTTTTTCTAACTATCTTTTTAACCGTTTGGAAAAATGGTTATTGTCCTCGGTCTGGGTAGGAAATCAAAAGCATATTTGAAGCTTTCTATTGGTTCAATTCGCATTTTATTCGTTTTCTGATTGGTCTATACAGTAATCTGTATTTCCCTTTACTTTCAACAGAGATGGATACTTCTGTTGCCACTATGACAAAAAAGTAATAAAAACTACAAAAAAAAAATTAATAACTCAGAAACAAATTAAGATACAACTTTCAAACAAATTGCATTTAAAAGTACATTTTTTTCTCTATACGACGGTGTAAAAAGTAATATTGTGGGATGTTTAGAAGTTTAAGAAATAAATTTCATTTAAAACTGGCCGTCAGATTTCTTGGAAATCTGGCGATGGAAAAGCCTTTTCCCGAACAACCAATGAAGTGCTTGGATAATGCGTAAGTTTCAGGCGGATAATACGTAAGTTTCAGGTGGATAATACGTAAGTTTCAGGAAATCTTGCAATTTTTACGTGTAATAACACTATTAATGTTTAATTCATGGCGTACGTAATGTATCATCAACTACGTACGATTTTTTATGTCTTAAATTTTAGTCTGTGAAAAAATCTTTTTCCAAATGGTCGTTGTAATTTGTTAAATTGCTTTTTTTTATTTATTTTTTTTTCTTTCCTAATCTTCTATTTTCGTTCTGAATCTTTATTTGAATGTAATTTCTAAATCATTTCTTTAACACTTTCCAACATAGTTAGAAATTCTCTATGAATTGGTTTCTCTGTCAGTCTGTCTGGCCGCCTGTCTGTCGGTCCGTGCTCTAATTCGCGTAAATATACTCTTATTGCCCTGAAATTTTTATACGTTATTGAGGTTTACTATGGTATGATCGGTATTCAAAATGAAGTGTCTACCCTTCATAGTTCATTTACAGGAGTACTCAAAAGTATTCTGTTACATTATGGTTATGAGGAAAAATCATTTGCGATGTATTTTAATAGTGTTAATACAGTAGAACTCCGCTAATCCGAACCGTGCTGATCCGAAATTCCGGTTAATCCGAACCGATTTTATTTTCGAAAATTATACTTGAACAGATTTTTAAAAAAAGAGTAAAAAAAAAAAAAAACCCAAAAAACTCAGTAATGTAAAAGTAGAACTTATGTTATGTACGATATAAAATGAAAACCTGCACTGTAGGCCTACTCGTAGGAGCCATTGTCGGAGTTTCCTCTTAGTCCGTACAACTTTGAAGAAATCCTTTGCTATTTATATGCTGCCACCACCGATATGATTACGTGATATCGGTCACGCTCTGAGAGGATTGTTTAAATGAAAACCAACTCTTTCAATTAATTAAATTAACAGTTTATTTACACACTATTTACAAATCACAAAACACTATTTACACTTAAAAACTCGGATGTAGGTGATCCGGTTCAACATTAAATTAAATACAGTAAATGCTGGCTGTGTACTGTTAAACTACGTTACATCACTCTCACTGTACCCTCTTTAAATTAGCTTTACCGGAGATTACTCTTAATCTCCCAACACATGGGCTCTAAGCTCTGCGAGCTTCACTCAACCCTACGCTCTATACACAGGAACAACCTCGCACCTTGCGCTCCAGGCTTCTCCTAACTCTCTCCGGGCAAAAGCGACTGCCTCCTAGCAACTCTCTGCTTTTACTGAACTCCGCCTCGTCTCCCAACATAAATCCGGGGTTACCACTCTGACCACATTCTCAGCTCTTTCCCTCGTTCGTGCAATTCTTTTGTCTGTCCATCTCCAGCAGACATCTCAAAAGGTAGGGCAAACCCCTCTCCCTCCATGACTTTATCCCTTCATCCACGCTATACAGTTCACCGCCTCGGATCCAGTTTCAGACAAGGAAAGAATGTTACTTTGAAATTCCCAGTACACAGACCATACAATATATAATATAGTAAGACAAAATAATATAGAACCATAGTTCTAATAGCAGATGTTTCTCAGAACCTGACAGCCATCTTCAAAAAATTTCCAATATCAGTTTGTTTGCCAGACACTATAAAATTCTTTCCTAAAATACAAAAAGTGTTTAATTCAGAACATACAAAATTATTTTTCCTGTCAATAGTTTGACTTCGCAAATTATCTACAGAAATGTTTTTTTCTTCATCTCTCGTCTACGTGGTGATTGAGCTATTTATAGATTCGCGATTTTGAAGCGTGTATAATGGGTTGTTACGTAATTCCTCATTCTGACGTTCTATTGGATTTTTATGATTAAACAGGAATACAGTGAAACCTCCTTGAACAGTCACCTCTAAACAACGACAACTTCCGAATACCGGCCGCATATTGATGGAACCAAACACATTCCACAGCATTAACATTAGTACGAACCTCTAAATAAGGAATTCTGAACAACGGCCTCTCAAAAGTCAGAGAAGAATTTTTTTTAACAGTTTCTGATATAATTTCATATTTATTTGCAAACCAAAATCTGAAGCAGATCAAACAAAGTTTACTTAATGTGTCAACAAAATGTTGCTTAATCTCTTGAACACTTAAACACTTCAAAACTAGACATAGAAAATAAAGACAATAATGATGGGGAAAATTTAGAAAATATTCTTAGAACAGCAAGCATAACTAACAAGAGCGCCAGTAAGTTTGTATGTCTGGACAAAGATTTGGCAGTTACTGTTACATTTGATTCAAGCAGCAAATGGTGGAAGATAAGAGAGAGGAAGAGAAAAGTGATGCGGAAGGGGATATGGAAGAGATTATACAATCACATAAGATTTCCTGTATTAATACATATACTAAATTTTTGACGAACCTTCGTGAAATCAAAAATTTTGCATTAACTCACAATGATGATGAGTTGTACAGCAAAACAACTCACACTATTATTTCTGTGGAGAAAGATAATTTGCAGAAAAAAAAGCAGCTGCAAATCACTGATTTTTTTTAATGTATTAAAACAATGAGGATTATTTAAAATACCTGCGTATTTCTATTTAAATTTATGTAATTATGAGTTTTTAAAAATGAAACCTCTGAATAACACCCACCTCTGAATAGCGGTCACTTTTCATCGGTCCCACTGGTAACCGTTATTTAGAGGTTACACTGTACTATTTTTTTTCCGAAAGTCGTGCCGGTTTATTCAGCATGCTGGATTACAGGATGTTTACTATAAGACTGAGTACTTATATTTTTTATAGCATGCATCCTTTTCTTTTCTATTTTTATCAGAATTTCGGATAACCCGAATTTTTTGTAATCCGAACTGGCACCGATCCCAATTAGTTCGGATTAGCGGGGTTCTACTGTATTTTAAACATAATGAAATTTATATTCATTATTGCGTTGCATTAGAAGATGTTGCTATAAGCATTTGTTATGTGTATCATTTACAGTATACGCGTACAGGGGAACTCAAAAGTATTAAGTTATATTTAAAACATTAATAATTTAAACTACTGCCAAAATTGAGAGAGTTATTTCAAATAATGATATTTTATGTTGTGCATACATATTCAATTCAAACTTTTTTTCCAACTTATATTTTTATTATTAAATGATTTTTGCATATTTTCTTTGATTGTATACAATTTTTTGTAAAGGGGAACATAAAGGAGTTGTTTAACCCTTTATTTACTGAATTATGAATTCATGAAAATTTTATCTTCTAAAGCATTTTTCGTGAATTTCTGACACTACATTAGAAGATTTAAATAATCATTTAATAAATTTTAGAAGGATTTTAGAAGTATTGAAGGATTTAGAAGGATTAATTAAATTTGAATTTATTGGGATTTTGTGCAATATTTATAACCTCCACTGAAATCTTTTATTTTAAATATTTTTCTTAATATTTTGTAGAATTAGGAAATGTACAAATATAATGTTCTTACAATAGAAATATGGAGCTATTTCCGAATTGAAAAATCCATCCCCTTCTCCCCAACGCCAAGAAATCTGAAAAGGCCATTTCTCTGAAGTAACCATCCTTTTAAAAATATTTTTGTTTTGTGTGACCAATAATGCTTTTGGAACAAGATAAAGTAATGTATCTATAACTCATTCTAAACAGTACTGAAACTAATCGACGTATTAAATGGATTTTATAACAAGTTATTTCAATGGTACTTATAAGTACCGTCAGTAGATAAAGGGTTAATGAAATATATGTGAACTCAACTGAACCACTCTTTGGAATAATATTTGTAGCATTGGTGAGTTTCCTGGTATGTCAAATTTAGAAAACTCTTCTCGATTAAAAGCAACCCTCATCACCATGCCAATCTAGAATCATTACCTATCGTGTGATATCCCTGAATTAATTTGTAAGATAGGATTTAATAGAATGAAGAAAACTTTTATTGATATATTTTTCAACCTTGATTCGATTTTCATAAAATTTGAAATGACTCGGCAAAATTTTGAAACGATTAAATATATTAAATTTCGAACTATTCGGTTGAGTAGTTTTTGCACTGTTATATGCGGACAGACGGACAGACAGACGAACGGACGGATCAGACGATCCCTATAGGTGCTACGTATTTATATAATTACGAACGCACCCAATAATGATAAACTTTTTCTTTATGAGCAATATAGCTGCACTGTAACTAACCAAATTTAAGGATTATAAATATTCAATAAATCAAACTAACAAATGCTCTCAAACAAAGATAAATAAGTAGTCTGAATTACCTAAATCATCTTACAAAACTGTACAAAGATTCAGTGAGAGTGAAGCTGGCATTGAAAATCCCTGAGTTAAAAGGAAGGACTGAAAGGGTGTAGACAAAAAGAATGGCATTGGAAGTTGAAATACATTTTACTGTATACTTTTTAAGAGCAAAATTAAATTCCCTTGGCGACTGCAATTTCAAATCTTTAGTTTTATAATCAAAAAATTTTTCTTGAATTTATCTCGGAAATTTCAAATCTCTCTGACTTTTTTTCAGAAATTTCAAATTTCCTTGACTTTTCCAGGTTATTCAGGTTTTGAAAGTGGTTAGACACACTGTTAAAATTGGTGCAGAAGAAAACCCTGGGCAGATGACAAAAAAAAAAAAAGAAAAACTGGCTTCTATTTTTAAATACAGTCGAACGTCTATTTAACGAAGTCGCTAAATCCCGGAAAAAAGTTCGTTATATGGAAAATTCGTTAAATAGAGATTCACCTTTTAAAATACTTTTAACTACATAAAATAGATTTTAAATTCATAAACACTAAATATTTTTACTAAAAGTAATTAATCACATTTTTTAAAATAAATTATATCGATTTGTTTTACTTATTTTACCCACCAATATCCATCATCAATTCATTTTTTCTATGTGTTTAAATCTTTAAAATCTGCAAGTAAAACAAAACATTGTCCGGGAATACACTGTATTTTCTGTTTAAAGTCAATAGTTATACATTAAAATTAACGAATTTTAATGACATTATCGTATTTATTATTATTATAACAAATAATTTTTACCATACATAAACATATGCGTCCTTAAATTTAATTTCTGAAAAACTGTTAATTTTGCCTGAGTTTTTTATTTAAAAAAGTGCTTTCTCTCATAATACGTCTCGCATCTTTACAATGCGCCCAAAACCCCTTCATGCCTATTTTCTTCTAACTATAACCCGCGTCGGATTGTTTCAAATGATTTTAGCATTTTATCATACGAAGTTTTTTTAATTTCTGCTTAATGATAATTTCCATCATCATCATATTCGTCTTCATCGCAATTCATTGCTGTATTGTTTTAATTTTTCACACCGTCGAAAATATCCAATTCGGATAGTGTTTCCGAGGTCTCAATTTCAGAATTAAGTGAAATACAATCATCAATCAGCACATCATGATTAATTTCTTCCTTTTTTCTCATCTGTATCCACATTTTTAAAAGTTACTCAAGGGATTATCGTCTTCGTCCTCCGTACTTACCGAATTCTCACTGCTGACAAAGAAGGCGCCTTGTAAAATCAGTTCAAGGCCATTGAACATCATAAAATGTGTTTAAAGAAAGAATAAGTTTGAAATGTCCAGAAATATTTTGAGAAATGGGGAGAAAAAAAAATTTAGATCACAAGAAAAAGTTCGTTAAATAGAGAATGCACTTCGCTATTTGGAGGTTATTTTACGAAGAAATTCGCAAAATGTTCTTGGTTCCAAGGAAAAGTTCTCAAAATAGAGGTTCGTTAAATAGAGATCTGACTGTATAACGATTTTATTTGCTGTCAAATATAAATATATATTAACCCCTTGGGGACGAGCGACCGGTATACGTGCCACGTAAGGTGCTCAGAATCCGTGATCATTCTCACCAGTAAAATTTTATTGTAAATTTTGCCTTATTTAATCCGAGCATTTTCCCGATTCAATTAGGCAAAAATTTCTGTTTTAAAAAACCGATGATAAAAGATTAAAAATTCTGTAAAAGACGCTCGTCCCGAAAGGGTTAATACCGGAATAAAAGCAAAAGACCCGGGCACTAGCAAAAATACCGTATACGTTTAGTGTTTTACATCAAGTTCACTTAAAAAACTACTAGAAAGGTTATTTTGCAGTGAAAAGAAAAACACGGGAGAATAATGGAAAATAATAAAAATAAATATAATGAAAATAAAATGGAAGATAAAGATCAAACATGGAAAATGATATTCCTGTAAGGAAACTTTTTGAAAATAGATTCTCTATCCATATTACAAATTGTTAAAATTATATAGTATCGGGATCGGGAGAAGCGATTGTGGGGTTCTATCTACAAACAGCCATATCAAGCGATAAGGAACTCTGGACGAACTTTGAAACAACATATGATTAAAAAAATTTTACAAACTGTTAAAATTTTTTATAAGCAATTCCGCAGAATAAACAATCTTGACCAAGACGCTATAACCTATATAATAAAGGACAAACGTGTCCGTGCGTAACACTGACGTCATTTTGATGTTAAAACAGCAGGCTATTAAATTTCGCTTTCGCTAAAAAAATTTAAATTTTCTAATCACCTAATCATTGCACATTTTCAATTTTTACACTGTCGAATAGATTAAAAAAAAATGTGCTTGTAAATGCAATTTGTTTGAAAACTGTATCGCAATTTACTCATTTTCTATGGTTTTTAAAATAATTTTCAAACATGTTTTTTTAATTTTTAATATTCCTCTATCGTGTGCAGATGAACATGTAAGATAAATCAGTTTGCACAATGTAAATATTTCATCATTTGTTTCCGGCTGATATTCCATAACGAATTTAAAACTTCATAAAAAAAATAATATAAATAAAACAGAAATTCAAGAATCATGTAATCGAACTAGGCGCTTAAATAACGGAAACGATCAGAATTTAAAACGACTGCTCTAAGAAACGAAATCGTCAGCGATTTCTTCGGTTATTGACTGATAAAAATGTATCGATTTTAATAAATTTCAAAACTTTATTTGAATGCAAAATTTATACTTTTGAAATAAAAATGGTTTTTGGTGTTGTTAGTAAGCAATCTAATATATATATATATATTTGAACTTTAATCCGTTCGGACCCGGCGTCCTAATAAAAGACGTGTTTTATTGGGTAATACTTTACCTTAACAATTACTTTTGTTAATATCGACATCTAATAATTATAGTATAGTGATACATTTATTATTATGCTTTATTTATAAATGATAATAATAAAAGTTTCCTTAAATATCGACAAACTGTTGACGTTTCTTTTATTTCAAACATATGTTTTATTCTTTAAATTTAAAGGGACTACTTTTCTGAATTGATAATTTCAGATAAAACATAAAAAAAATACTAGTAAGTTTTTATGTCTGTTTAATCCTGTTGTAGTTCGACATTAACTAAATTCGTCAGGTTTCAGTAAATAACATATACGTTAACTTCCCGTGAACCTTAACTTATGTGATTTGGAAAGTTGGTTAATTTTATTAGCGTAAAAGTATTTTCCCCCCAAAATTGAAAAATTCAGGGCCGAACAGTTTAAATATCTATATCATAAAAAACAAACGTGTCCGTGCGCGTAAACGTTGACGTCATTTTGGAAATGACAACACCTGACAATAAAAATTCGGTTTTGCAATTTTTGCTACTACACTTTTTTTGAATTTCTAAGCATCGCAAATTTAAAATTTTTACACCTCATATAGGTAAAAAACCGAGGATGTCAAAAGTGGTCTTAGAATTTTAAAATTTGAATTAGTTTTTGAGATATTAATTTTTTCGTAATTTTTAATAACCTTTCTGTAATGATGGGGACTGAATTGTTATATTTTTGTGGATAAAAGGGAAAATGATAAGGATTAGTAGATTTCTGTGTTTGACATCATTTTCAAATTGAATATAACATTTATTTGAATAGATAGTGAAAATAATATTGTGACTGAATTGTATTTTTCTAGAAAATTTCAAGAAATACTAACTTATTTTCACATATTCTAGCTTCAGGAATCAGTTTATTTTAGAAAGTAAGAAATCGTCTGCCGACTGGAACATAGAGAAACCTTTCTAAAGATTTACCATTACAATTTCAAACTCGTTCCAAATTCAGATTATAATCGCCGCAAACCGATAAGATTCTAATATTAGATTTCTTTGTTTGACATCATTTTCAAATTGACTATAACATTTATTTGAATAGATAGTGAAAATAATATTCTGATTGAATGGTATTTTTCTAGAAAATTTCAAGAAATACAGACTTATTCACATATTCTAGCTTCAGGATCAGTTTATTTTAGAAACCAAAAAATCGCCTGTCGACTGGAACATAGAGATAAATTCCACTGACGTAAAAAGAAAAAATATATCCATCGTAGCTTTTCTAATTTAATTTAAAGTAGAAAAACAGATTTTAAATTACTTCCTTAGGATGATGATTAAAACTTTTCACAAAGACGTTAAAAATAAAATGCTTTAGCGAGAAAAATTATATTTCTGTAAATAGTTATTTTAATTCATAAATATAAAATGCTTTTGAATAGATTTGCCAAACCAAAGTCATTTTTGTATAAGTTCACTCAAATGACACCATTTCTACCACCTAAGAAAATCGAAGCCAAATCGTGGAAGAACGAAATTCTTTGCGCAAATAAAGTTATCGAATAAGTGCATTTTTATTGGGAAAACTTTTTACTCAACTTGTAAATATAATTTATTATTTGAAATATTGTATTTAATAAAATTAATACTAGAATTGCTTTCTAAATTCACAATAAATTTAGATTTCATTTTCCCCAAAAGAATCGAATGATCTCATGCGACTCAAAAGCAACAAAACGGGATTCCACGCAACTAGTGAATATATCCTAATTCTGCTATAACTCGTGCAGCCTCTGTTCAATGAAATATTTTACATTTCTTTATGTGAAATGTTTAATCGTTTACTTATTTAAAATAAACAAATAAATGGCATTCGTAACAACTCTTCTTACTCGCCTAAACTTTCATTAAATTAATTATTTTACAATAAAATAAAAATGTCAATGCAAACTATTTTTAGAAGCAAGAGATATCGCTGCTACAAAACCTTGCTAAAGATTTACCATACAATTCCAACTCGTTCCAAATTTAGATTATAATCGCCTCAAACCGATAAGATTCGAATCAATATGCATCTATCAGATTTTTTCTTTCGTAGAGCGTTAACCTGATTTTGATCAGTCAATTTGTTTTCTTACAGGTTGTCCCATCAATCAATTTATCCACGTGACCAAGGTTTCTCTTACCAAGGTTGTGAACCTTTCTTTTTGTTGTCGGGACCCAAACAACGCCCATGCTTCACTAAAATGCTTTGACATAATACTGAATCCCAAATTGAGCCTATTAAGTGATTGTCATCAAGGTAAGTGAGGTGCAAATACTAAGGATATCTTCGTCTGCGAGGTCGGATGTTGGGTATAAAATTGGGGAGAATTCATGCGAAAAGCATCACTTCCACCAACTTCTTCAAACAACACTTCTAATTCCTCCAATTGGTAAGACTATTTAGTTTATAAAAATAACTTTATTTAGTTTTCATTTCATTAAATACAATAAAACCTGTTAAGAGGGAATTGAAATCCGTTTTAGACATGTTTGGGTCTTCGGAATTACAATTTCTGGCATATTGTATTGTTTGCTTTTCGCCCCGTTTTTAATTAGGTTTGATGTATTCAATTTTATTCGGTAACTCAAAATTAAAAAAAAAAAACTCCCTGTGAACTGAACGTTTTTTTTTAATATATATAATTTTTTTTATAAATTTCTAATTCAGAAAAGAAATGTTTTCTTTTCCTTTCGTTTCTTAGTTTGAATTACTATTAACCCTTTCAGGGGCAAGCAATTGTGTTTATGTAATGTTTAATTCACACTGGAATTAAAAAAAAAAATTACTTCAAAAAGAGGAAAAGCAATTTTTTTTTTGCATTTTTTCCACCAAAGTTTAATAAGTAAAATTTGATTAAAAGTTTCTGGTGCGAATCTGCATTAAAATTCCTCTCAAGGGATTAAGACGATAATTTTAATTATTTAATCGAATTTTAAAATTTGCTTTCTAGAAAGGAATTTTATTACTTAAAAATTGTAAAATAGCCTTATAAATAAAAAGACTGGATTAAATAAATAAAAAAAAAGTATTAGCTTTTGATTTTAAGAGAACAAACAGGTTTTGATTTAAAGCCTAAAACAGTCTTATTAAGATAATTAAAAATAAAGATATAAAATTAAAGGGCTGCCAAAAAGAATGCTTTAGGTCCCTAAAGTTAAGAAATTGGTCCACAAAGACAACAAATCTTTATCATTTAGTTGGTAATAATACTTTTATTTCTATAACTCAGCATGAAAGAAATTTTTCATAACTAAATCAGAATGATTTTCTTTTCCTTTTTTTTTTATAATTTCACATTTTAATAATTTAAAAGATTAAATTTCATTAGATGCTACTCTAACCCTTTATCTACTGACGGTACTTATAGGTACCATTGAAATAAATTGCTATAAAATTCATTTAATACATCGATTAGTTGTAATACAGTTTAGAATGAGTTATAGATACATTACTTTATCTTTTTCCAAAACCATTACTGGTTACACAAAACAAAAATATTTTAAAAGGTTGATTTCTTTTCCCTTTGCATCTTTTCACCTTTCTTGGCATCGGGGGGGGGGGGAGTATTTATCAATTCGTAAATATTTCTATATTTCTATTGCAAGAACATTATATTTGTATATTTCCTAATTCTACCAAATACTAAGAAAAATATTTAAAATAAAAGATTTGAGTAGGATAATAGATATTGCACAAAATCCCTAAATTGAATTAATCCTTCTAAAAGCTCTTTAAAATTTATTAAATGATTATGCAAATCTTCTAATGTAGTTTTATCACTTCACGAAAAATGCCTTAGAAGATAAAATTTCCATGAGTTCATAATTCAGTACATAAAGGGTTAAGAGTAGATTTAAGTCTGAAGGTTCTAAAAGTGAGACATTTTAAATCGGTTTATATTTGTCATCAAAAGTTGAAATTCTTTAATGTTTTTATTTTATTCAATATTTCCTTAGAGTTAAATATAAAATAAAGTTCTTTTAGAATACGGTAATACCTCGACTTACGTCGGCAATTCGTTCCAATACTACCGACGTAAGTCTAAAACAACGTAAGTCGAGGTACATTTAGATAAGCAAAAAAGGATAAATAATAAAAATTCTCCAAAATCTAATGAACATATTCTATTGTACTACTAGATTAATTTTAACACAATTATTCTAATTTGTAAAGAAATCATATGAGATGTAAATTTCCAACTGGGGTCAAAAATTGTCTGGACCAATCTCCTAGAAGATTCCTGGTTTAAATCCTGGGCCTGGCCGGAAGTTTTTCGCCCAGTTGGAAATTTACATCTCATGTTCTATTGTATTTAGGGATTATGTTACATAAATTTAATGTTAGTAAAAAATGCGTTTGCAATACAAGAATGTAGAATAAATCAATAAGTTCTTAACTTACAATTTATTGCTCTAGCTGCCCTGTTCAAGTCTTTGAAGATGTGAGAAAAAAATCTTACAAAAACCGATAATTTTTTTTTCTTAGAAACTCTTTCTAACAACAGAGTGAGTTTTCTATACTTTTTCTAGCGACTTTTTTAAATTATCGCTGTCACTTGAATGTTGCGGGAAAGTTTCCTTTATAGAACCAAATATCTTCAAAAAAGTGCGTCCTTAATAAAGGATTGTTTTCCCTCAAGGATTGTTTTCCCCTTTTTCGTAAATGCGGGATGACGTAAGTCGAGGGGACGTAAGCCGGGGTACTACTGTACATATATCTAATGAAGTTTTTTAGCTTTAAATAGATCTTATAAAAAATGCTTCTTAATATTTTTTAAAAGGTTTTTTTTTAAGATATTCTGCACTCATCTAAATAAGTTTAAAGAATTAAATAGATTTTCTTTTGAAAGAAGCATTTAATATAGAATATCTCTTTTTTAAATTTTCAAATAAAAAATAATAATGTATTAATAATCATTGAAATTCCCTAATGTTTTTATTTTCAATATTTTCTTAAGTTATAGATATTTAAAAAAAGTTCTTTTAGAATACATCTATCTAATGAAGTTTTAAAGGAGTAAATATGCCTTCTTAAAAAAACAAACATGCTTCTTAATATTTTTAAAAAGTTTTTTGAAAAGCACTTCTGCATTCATCAAAGTAAGTTTAAAGAATTAAATAGATTCCCTTTAGAAAGAAGCGTTTAATATAGAATATCTCTTTTTAAAATTTGAAATAAAAAATAATAATGTGCTCATAATCATTGAAATTGCCTAACATTATTATTTTATTCAATTAACAGATTTAAGATTACAGACATTAATATTACAGATTATGACAGATTAAAGTTTAAAGAATTAAATAGATTTCCTTTAGAAAGAAGCGTTTAATATAGAATATCTCTTTTTAAAATTTGAAATAAAAAATAATAATGTGCTCATAATCATTGAAATTGCCTAACATTATTATTTTATTCAATTAACAGATTTTTAAATAAAGTTCTTTTAGAATACATCTATCTAATGAAGTTTTAAAGGAGTAAATACACCTTCCTAAAAAAAAAAAAAAAAAGAAAAAGAAAACTAAGACATGCTTCTTAATATTTTTAAAAAGCACTTCTGCGTTCATCTGAGTAAGTTTAAAGAATTAAATAGATTTTCTTTAGAAAGAAGCATTTAATATGGAATATATATTTTTAAAATTTTAAATAAAAAATAATAATGTACTGATAATCGTTTTAAACTCATGTCACGTGTTTCTAATAATTTTACAAATAACATTATTTAAATAATCCCATTTTAGCTGCCAGGTGATTTTAATAACTTTTAACTATTTGAAATTACATAAATGTTTGTTTGTCAGACATAACTTAATACTACTGAAGCTCTTAAATCTTGATTATTAGAATATTATTTTTCTGCTAGGACGATAAATTTTCTTGATTTTGATTCACCGAACATTATTTATGCACATTTATTAATACACAAAATGATTTATATTGTATTATTGTAATAGATTGAAAACAATTAAGATGATAGTATGTTCTCTGCATGTTATATGTGTGAAGTTGAATGCTATAGCGGAATTATTTTTTTAAGAGAGCTTCCCAATTCCAAGGCAGCTTAATTTACTGTGAAAACCTCACTTTAGAAATCACAATATGAATATGTTTATATGATACGCACATATATTTTAAGATCTAAATTATCAATATTTGAATTTGTTTGTATATCATATACTTATATCTCATTCTTAAGGCTTTCTCAACTGCTCTGCTCAACAAGCGCAACATGTTTCGATACATTTACAAATTAATTTTTTAACGGAAAGATATAAAATTGGAAAGCCTGACCATGGAAGCGATTTGGAATCGAGCTGTGTTTTCCATTTTTTTATCAATAAATTACCTATTGAGTTATAAGCGATTTTGATCACGTGACAAACGTGTTTTTCGCCCGTTCTTGGGTGGTTATTCTACTTTCGCGCGGATATTCGGTTCAAAACGCGCACTTTGACACTATTTTCTGAAAAATCTATTGCGTTTGCAAAAAAACCCGTAAAAAAACAGCTTGATTACATAGTTTCTGAACAACAGAATCAGCTAGTTTCCTGCATTTCCGAACAAAAATAAATTAAAACTTATGTCATAAAGTTGCCCCCTTTGATTTGAGAACAGCCTTAGTAAAAAGTAAATTTGTAAGCAGAAGTAGTTCGCTAATGTTGCTATCCAGCTATGAATTGCGATACCTTTTTTATTATTCAAAGTAAATCTGTTCTGTTTTTGATTCTACGTGAACTGAAAATATTTCATTGTCACTATATTTTTATTACTATTACTATTATTATCATTATTACTATCATTTGGGGAGTCAATTGTTAAAATTCCTTCGAAAAGTGTATTTAAAAGTAAAGTCTCAGTTCATTTTCTTCTCTGTTTTCAGAAAAATAAACATCTTAAAATGAAGCTCGCCATAGTACTCCTCTCAGTCATCATCGTAGTTGCTTCTGCTCAGCACTATGGTGGTCATCAAGGAGGTGGATATGGAAGTGGTGGACATAGCAGTGGTGGTCATGGGGGATCTTATGGCGGACATGGATCATCTGGAGGACATGGATCCCATGGAGGACAGGGATCTTATGGAGGACACGGATCTTATGGAGGACATGGAGCATCTGCAGGACACGGATCTTATGGGGGACATGGTCACCGTGTAGGTCGCAGCCCGCAGCATTATGGTGGTTATGCCTCAGGTGGTCACTCCTCAGGTGGTCACTCCTCAGGTGGTCACTCCTCTGGTGGTCATTCTTCTGGAGGACATAGTTCTGGTGGTCACTACTCTGGCAGTTATGGTGGTAGCCATGGACACCGTGCTGGACGTAGCCCACAGCACTACTCCGGTGGACATGCTTCTTCTGGACATGGATACGGTGCATCTCTTTCCCATGGAAATAGTTATGGACTTTCACATAGTGCACCTATTTCTCATGGAAGCAGCAGTTATGGACATGGTGCACCTCTCTCTCATGGAGGCAGCAGTTATGGGCATGGTGGTTCCATCTCTCGTGGAATCAGTCATGGGAGCAGCTTGCGTCACTATTAATTCAAACACGTGCATGAACTATGTTTAAGTTGAGAAGACATTTTTCAAAACTTAAAAAAGCCTTGCTTAACTATACATTTCACAAATCATTTGCCTGATGCATAGTCTATTTTTACATATCTGTAAAAAGAATATTTTACTGTTAATCAGTAATATAATGTTTTTAAATAAAATTTAAAATTTAAACTGTCTGTTTAATTATTACATTTAAATCTTGTTGTTGAAAACACATCTCTTGTATTACCAAAATTATTCCGTTATTTAAGTGACTTCGTAATTTTACTGTCTTTTATTATACAAATTTTAAGAAAGACAAATTTCGAGAATTGGTGCATCACAAATCTTTCATAAAAGTGAAAAAAAAAAAAAGGAAAGAAAGAAACCCTTTATACAAAGGAACTTTTTTTTTTTTAAAGCAGTTTTAGAAAACAAGAAAATAATCTTTGTGGAAATATAACAAGCACAAAAATGATTTTTATTTAAAATTTATCAAGTGTTTGATATTTTTCCGAATTTGCCGAAATTTTCTATAGCTAAAAAATTACACAAAGCATTCGACACTTCTAGGAGTTAAAAATATTCATTTATATAAATCCGACGAATTATATGTATTTTGAGTTTTTGTTGGCCACTTACAATTTCTTCAACAATAAATAAAAATCTCACTGAAGCTCATCCAAATAATTTAGGGAGTTTCAAACTCGATATTCGTTTTCGTATTTGTTGAAAGCAGAAAGTCTAGGTTCCTGACTTTCTTGAACTTTCTCTAAGGGGCTGTCCATAAATGATGTCACACTGTTTTTTCAATATTTTTTACCATTCTCCCTCCCCCTTTTTCACAAAGTGTCACACTTCACTATACCCCCTCTTGTCGCATGTCACGCTATATTACATAAACACATACTTGCAGTTCAGAAACAAAACACTACATTATAGATCATATTTCAAATTTTATTTGTAAACTTTAACTATGTGTTTTAATAACATTTGTGAGCATAACAATAAAAATGATACGTGTACTTATTTTGTATGAAATAAGATTAAGGTTTATAACAAATAACAATATACAATAGTAATAAAATATTAACATGAAAGAGCAATTGAAAACAGTAGTATTTTGGAATTTGAAATGGAATTTAATATATTTGGCGTTAAATCTTATCTTTACTTTATGAACACAAAATACATTTCTTTCAAAATAACTTCAAAGTTTAATCTGCAGATTTTTAATGTTTTTATTTTAACCAAAATGTGTGATGTACCCCCTTTTCTTACCTGAAATGTGTTCTTACCCTCTCCCAACCTCTTGTCACAAACTGTCACAATTTCACGAACCCCCTCCCACCCTCTTCCAAGCGTGACATCATTTCTGGACGGCCCCTGAGAGATTGAGAAAAGCTCTGTTATATCGACAAAAATATTGACAAGTATATGGGGTGTGCTAACTTGATACATTTTAAAATTCAATGAAAAATCAAGCATTTGGAGCACAATCAGTTTGGACGAAAATGCTGCACATCATCAAAACTTTTTTAAGCAATATAAAAATTTAGTTGCAAAATTTGACCATTGATGGTGCTGTATCTACAAAACATCAGAAAACATCAAATCTCAAAGTAAGCAGTTACAGACTATGTTTTTTTTTTTATCATTTGCTATTTATGTTTCAACGTGTGTGCTTTTTGTAGCTCGAACCACAGAGCAAAGAGTTCTATAATTAATTAATGTGTGGCTCGAAAAACAACTGCAAACAGTACTCTATTTTATTCCACACGTTCAATTATGAGAGTAGTTAAATATGCTTTTTAGATGAGGGGACACAGTACCTTTTAAACTACTTTTACAATTTTGAATAATACTGTAAAATACTTAAATATAATCTCACTACAGATATCTACTAGGATAGGTACTACAGATAGGTACTATAAAGCAAATATAATTTCATATAATTTCAAAAACAAAAATCTTGTAGAACAGCCTATTTAACTGAAATTTAAATTAAAAAAATAAATTTAAAATCCCTACTACTTTTTTAAATATGAATATTTTTGCTTCAAAATTTTTTTCCATAATCTTAAAAACATACTACATAAAATTGTGCATGGATTTAACATTCAAGGTTATAGTTATTATTTTTTTTAATCTTCAATTATTTTTCCTTGATTTTTTA
Organism: Maratus speciosus; assembly: GCA_963932465.1. Classification (NCBI taxonomy): domain Eukaryota; kingdom Metazoa; phylum Arthropoda; class Arachnida; order Araneae; family Salticidae; genus Maratus; species Maratus speciosus. The sequence goes on from OZ010789.1 coordinate 146,971,422, forward strand.
CTATACAAAAGAGAAAAAGATTGATATTAAATGTAATATCCCATACATCTAAAAATCCATGCACAGTTTTGTGTAGTATAATCTAAGGAATATGGAGAAAAAAAATTTGAAGCAAAAATATTAATATTTAAAAAAGTAGCAGGGATTTTAAATTTATTTATTTATTTATTTATTTATTTTTAATTTAAATTTTAGTTAAATAGGCTGTTCTACAAGATTTTTTTTGTTGTTGTTGTTGAAATTATATGAAATTATATTTGCTTTATAGTATCTAATATCAGTAGTGGCATTATATTTAAGTATATTACAGTATTATTCAAAATCGAAAAAGTAGTTTAAAAGGTACTGTGTCCCCTTAAAAATGCTTAAATGTTTCGAGCATGTGTGAAAGATCTTTATCTTTAATTATGATCTGAAATCTGTACAATTTACAATTCTCCAAAGCCCTTTCATCCCAGTTTGAGCTGATTTTTGAGTGTATACTGTATCAGATGTAAATTTCCAACTGAGCGAAAAATGTCCGGACCAGGATTCGAACCAGGGAGCCGCCAATGCTCTTACCATCTGAGTAATCCCGGACGAATCTGGTGGAACTTTTTCTCCCAGCTAATCTTATTGATTGTAGCATCTGGTCTGAAATCTGGTTCAGCTCAACAGAGTAAATCGCAGGTAATGGACCTGCGATTTATTTTGTTGACCACCAGACTCGTCCAGGATAGCTCAGATGGTAGACCTCATGATGGTAGACCGCAGGTCAAATGACCTGCCAGAATGCTGCAAATTTTTAAGAGTGTAAGATTCCGTGTGGGATAGACCAGTTGGAATAACTGAAAATGACTTACAGAGTGAGCAGTATATCGAAATGTATTTCGATGCCAAATGGCACATGAATTAGTTACAAATTGTCAAAATTGATGATTTGTGAAAAATTTCAAATTTTAAAGGGTTTTAATGCTGAAGGAAAAAGATAAAAATCTGCTTTTTTTCCCTGCCATGATTAGAAGTAGTAAAAACAGATATAAAGAATGCGTGCAATTGTTTTTCCCATATCTTCTACTATCTATATTGCAAAGAGCAAATGTGTCCGTGCATAACACTGACGTCATTTTGAAGTTGACAACGCCTGACTATAAAATTTTTTAAACTTCTAAACATTGTGCATTTTCTGTTTTTATGTCGTCTTATATGGAAAAAATGTACTTTCAAATGCAATTTGTTTAAAAGCTGTGTCGCAGTATACTGATTTTTCATGATTTTTAAAATATTTTCTTAGCATGAATTTTTGACACTTTCCAACATAGTTGAAAAGTGTTCATGAATTCGGTTTCTCTATCTGCCGTCTATCTGTCCGTGCTCTAACTAGCGTAAATATACTCGGGTTGACATATAATTGATATACGACATGGAGGTTTGCCATGGTATGTTCGGTATTTAAAGAATATGCTTGACTTCATCTTTATCAATAGCGATTTGATCAGAAGGACAATTAGGGTACTTTCAAAAAATCAAAGAAAAATAACAATATTTGGGATCATCCTGTAAAATAAATGCACGCAATGATCTATCGCTATATAGCTTACGAATATGTGGATATTGTACAATATGTGTATTCACTTGTGTAAGAATAGCACTTGTGTAAGAATAGCATAGAGATATGTCGATTTTTTTTTTTAAGTTCAAAAAATTCTTGCATGTTTTTTATTTATATCATGCAGAGTTTTCAACCAAATTTAACGCCAGTTTCAGAAAATTTGAAAGAATGTAGTAGAAATAATACAGTGCAATTGAAATGTAAATAGACTGAACGTTTGATGAAATATGAGCAGTTGTATGAAACATTTTTTATACGCGCATGCGCGCACTATAAAAAATATTTTTTTTCATGATTTAATAGTCAACTGTATGGAGTATCTAATAAAAAAAAGCTAGTCAAATATCGTGAAAATTCAGAAAGATAATCGGCGATATACTGAACTGATTTTTAGTTGTTCTCTAAAAGCTGCTGAATGATAAGGGATTTTCCACAAATTGTCATTTTTTATTAACTGGCTTTCACCAAAGGAGTTTGTATATTTAATGAATGTCAGCGAGTAGATTTAGAAGAAATGCTTGGATTTTGATACTTCTTCTTTTTTTTTTCTTTGAATAGGCTCGTTCTGGAGGTTTTCCGTGAAGAAATAAAGCATCATTAAAAAATGAAAATAAAAAATAAATAATAATTAAAAACGACAATTTATGGAAACCCTTTATCATTTATCTGTTTTAGAGAACAACAAACAATCAGGTCACTCTTTCGCCTATATCTTACTGAATTTTCACGATATTTGACCGCCTTTTTAGCTCACAGGCTATCAAAGCCTGAGAGCTTATGTGCCCGCCGGTTCTGTATGTACCGGGTGTCCCAAAAATGATTGATTGATTTTAAAATTCAATAACTTGCAAACGGTGACAGATATTTAAAAAATTCTTGCAGGAGGGTTATGTATGATATCAGGAGTTTTTCTACTGTGATTCTTGATTTTAGTTCGAATTTCAAACAATAGATGGCGCTGAGAGCAATACGCGCTCACTCCAGGTCCGATTTTTGGTCCTTCGGGATCTATTCAATACATTTTAATCTCCCTTTTTTGCATGGAAGAAGAGAGAGGTCGAAAAATCGAGCCTGGATTTAGCGGCTGTTGTGTGCAGCGCCATCTATCACTGCTATTTGTAACTAAAACTGAGAATCGCAGCATAAAAACTCCTGACATCTTACATAACACTCCTGCAAGAATTATTTTAATATCTGTCACCGTTTGCAAGTTATGGAATTTTAAAATTCATCAGTCATTTTTGGGACACGTGTGTACAGTCGTGGGGAAAAAAAGTAAACACCCCCTACTAACTCCTTAACAAATTATCGTAGAAGAAAGTTACTGGTACCGAACGATTCGAAATAAAGTCTACTTTTAAATGATTTATATAAAATTTGCTTAGGGGGTCATATACCTATTAAAGAAACCCAAACTTCATTTTTTTCAATGGCAATACTCAACTTTAACAAGATATTTCAAATCTTCGGTTAAAACTATGCATGGACACCAAATGTCAAGTCATTTGAATGATAAGATTTTGAATTATAAACATTCAAAATTGAGTGCTCCTAATGTTAAATTACATTTTCATATTTTTATTAATATCTCCTAAAATGTATCCTCATAATCAAATCATAAAAATCTCCTAATGTGCTAATTTTTTGTGTAATACTAAAATACCCAAACATAAATACGTTGAATTTGCAATTTTTATAATTTTATGATATGAATTATGAAATTAATATTCGAAAAATTTATGAATCGCAACCTACAATTTTTTTGATGGATTTAGATTTATTAAGTCATGCTTTATGGAAATCCAAAATTTCACCCTTATCTTCAAAGTAGTTTTCAAATTATGTTTAAAAAACGGCAAAATGATGGTTTAAGGTGCCGTTTATGGCAGAAGTGACCAGATATTTTGAAATTTCTTATGCTATCCTGTAATCTAGCACTCTTCAATGACTGCTTGAGTAGGGCTTAAGATGCCTTGATCAAGAAAGAGGTTCTCTCGGTCACCAATCGAGTATCGAACTTCAATTTGAATACAGCCCCTAAAATATGCTCGTTTTAAAATAATTAATTTCTCGGAAACTTATCGTACGAACTGCATAAAATTTCGTTTTTAGGCTAATTGAAGGATGTAGAATTCATTTATGCTGTAAGAATTATGTACTGCCATTGAAAAAAAAAAAACAAAGTTATGGTTCGTTTTAATATGTATATGGCCCCCTAAGCAAATTTTATATACGTCATTTCAAAGTAGACTTTATTATCAATCGTGTGGTACCAGTAACTTTCTTCTGCGATAATTTTTTGCAGAGATAGTAGGGGGTGTTTACTTTTTTTTTTTTCCACGACTGTACGTACGTAACGCGATAACTTTTGATAGAAATATCCGATTTGCTTCAATTTTTTTTCTAGGTTCATTCTGATAAGGCGCTTCCCTGATTAGTTTTTGGAGTTCATTGGTTAAGCATAAAGGGGGCTAGTCCCCCCCACTTAATTTAGATAAATGGGTTTTTCATGTAGAATTATTCGATTTGCTCTAAATTTGGTATACCGGTTTATATGTTAAGGATCTGCCTTGATTAGATTTGGAGGTTCATTAGTTACATATAAAGGGAGGAAAGGGGACTAACACACACCCCCCCCCCCCTTAATTTAGATAAATGGGTTTTTCATGAAGATTTATTCGATTTGCTCCAAATTTGTTATACCGGTTTATTATGTTAAGGAGCTCTCTTGATTAGATTTGGAGGTTAATTAGTTAAGTATAAAGGGAGGGACGGGGGATAGTCACCTTTTAATTTAGATAAATGGGTTTTTCATGCAGAATTTCTCGATTTGCTTCAAATTTTATATACCAGTTTATTCCGATATGACTTTCTTCATTTGATTTGGAGGTTCATTGTTTAAGTATAAAAGGGGAAAAGGGGGCAAGTGTCCACTTCCCTTAATTTAGATAAATGGGTTTTCATGCAGAATTATCTAATTTAGTTTAATTTTTTTTTCTAGGTTCTTTCTAATAAGAAGCTTTTCTGATTAGATTTGAAGGTTCATTGGTTCAGCATAGGGAGAAATGGGGGAGTAATACCACGCTTAATTTAGCGAAATGGTTTTTTTATGCAGAATTATCTGATTTGCTTCAAATTTGGTATGCCAGTTTATTATGTTAAAGAGCTTCCCTGATTAGATTTGGAGGTTCTTTGGTTAAGTATAAAAGGGGGAAACGGGGGCTAATCCCTTCATTTATTTTTCGAGGCGCATTATTCTTTGAAATATGAGTATAATATACAATTAGTGTGAATAGCCTGTGAGCTCAATGCCATCAGTGTAACTGGGCAATATTCTTTTCATTTTGTTAGTAGCTCCATACAGTTGACTATTAAATCATGAAAAAAAAAATATATATTGTGCGTACATACGCAGATAAAAAATATTTCATACAACTGCTCATATTTCATCAAATGTTTAATAATATGTACATTCCAATTACACTATATTATTTCTACTACATTTTGTTACATTTTCTGAAAGTGGCGTTAAATTTGGTGGAAAACCCTGCATGATATAAACAAAAAAAGTACAAGATTTTTTTTAACTTAAAAAAAATTTGATATATCTCCATGAATATACGTGTTATTCTTCCACAAATGAATACACATATTGTACAACATCCATGCATTTCTAAGCTATAGCGGTAGATCATTTCGTGCATTTTATTTTACAGGGTGATCCCAAATATTATTATATTTATTTGATTTTTTGTTGGCCCCCTAATTGGTCTTCTGATCAAATCACCATTGATAAATATGAAGTCAACATATTCTTCATAATCCTGAAGTTCCAGAAAAATATGACAAGCATATCCAGTGATGGAACAGGGGCGCAGCAGTTGAGCGATTACCACCACTAATTTTTTTATAATATTCTTCGTCTTCAACAATCTCAGAAATTCTGTCCTGGAGTTAAATGAAGAATACTAATAAAATTTTGCGGTGTCAATTGATTCTCTGCTACTACACTGTTCCATCACTGCATATCTTTAAATATTCGACAAAATGAGTAAAACTGAAAGCGTCCGGTGATTAATGGTCATATCGTGAAGTAATCTTGAATTTGGAAAAAAAAAAAAAAAAAAAAAAAAAAAAAAAAAAAAAAAAAACGAATAAACTTATATATAATTTTTCCGTAGAAAATTTCACACGACTTAATTTAGCAATTTGATCATTGGCGCATAATGTCAGTGACCCTGGTTCGATACCATACTTGGACAATTTTTAAGTGCGTTCTTAATTATATAAATACGTAGCACCTATAGTCGTCGTTCAGTCCGTCTGTCTGTCTGTACATCTGTCTGTCCGTCCGTCCGCATATAACAGCGCAAATGCTACCCAACCAAATCGTTTGAAATTTAAAATGTATAATTGCTGCATAATTTTGTCGAGTCATTTTTAATTTTATGAAAATCGGATGTATAGTTTAACTACAGGGACAGTCAAAAGTTTTCCGCTACATTACGGCCAATGGGAAAAAAGTATTTTAAGTGCATTTTAATGATGCTGCAGGCTTTCGAACAGAATGAAATTGATATGCACTTATGAAGTGCAGTAAAATATACATATAGTGCAATATGCAGTGCAAAAAATATTTATAAAGCTATAGTTATAGTACGAACGCCCCTCATTTGCCACGTTTGACGTGCAATTTCCAACTTGTTTTTTAACTCTGTTAGTTTTACGCCTTTTAAGAAAGTTAAACATTCAGCAATTGCTGATTTTCAAATTCAAAAGAACAAGTCGAAAAATGTCCTTCAAACGTGGCAAATGAGATGCGTTCATACTATAACTAGTTTTATAAATATTCAGATCTTGGTGCAATAGCTGTTGCACTCTTATGCAAAAATGCATGAATACAAAAATTATTACGATTCTATATGTTAAATTCAGTAATACGGAAATAATAAGTCTCCATCTTAAATAGGACGTAGTCACTATGGCAACCTATAATCGTTACCTAAAATGGGATATCATAGATTTAATTACGTATGAGAGGATTTATTAGAATGAAGAAAACTTTTATAAATATCTTTTAAGGTTTTGATTCGATTTTCATAAAATTTGAAATGACTCGAAAGAATTTTGAAACAATTTAATATATTAAATTTCAAACCATTCGGTTGGGGGGGGGGGGGGTACTTTTAGCGCTGTAATGCGCCGACAGAAGGACCAGACGACGACTATAATTTCTACGTATTTATATAATTACGAATGCACCTAAAAACGAATTCATATTGCTTTTACAGTTTTTCATTCTCTCTTTAAGAATACGCTCCGTTCCCAGGTTTTAACTAAGGATAGACAGAAACAGGTTTTTAAGAGCGAAACCGAACCCGAAACTGAATTTCGGTAATCTTCCTATTTTCGGCCAAAAGCGAAAACAAAAATGTACAAAAAAAATTTTAAGTAATTACTACATACATAAATATATATAACTAAAGGGCTCTGCCCCCTACGAGCTACGCTCGCCAACCCCCGCTTAGGCACACCAAAATCCAAAAAGCACGCTAATTTGATCGGCTTGAAAAATATTAAATTAAAAAAAAAAAAAAAAACAGTAGCGATCTCTCTGTAAACGAGTTTCCATTCGTTTTCCTTGGATTGGGGATTTTTAAGACCAAATCTGCTGCTGTTAAGAGATACAATGGCTGTTTTCGTATTTAATTAAAAAATTAGTTAAACAGTTGAAAATAAGCTAATGTAAAATGAATTAAGTAAACAGTGTCATTGTCTCCCGGTATTTTTCAACAGCGCTATAAGATAGTTCTTTTAAATAATTCATTTTAAATGTATCGTTTTAAATCTGACGTGATTTACACCACAGTTTTATTTATCTTATTAATATTCAGGTGAAAATACTTTTGTTGTTAGAAGGAAATATTATTTGCGCTGTCTTCGAATTCACGATAATAGTTGAAAAGATTATCTCAAAATATTTCGCGCAAATATATTTGTTAATTTAAATTGCTTTGCCATATTTTTGGCCATTTTAAATATGACGTAATTTCCCCCATTTACAAGTTTTAACGCATAATATTTTTTTTAAACATTTTGTTTCTCTTTTAAAATTCAAGTGTAAATATGATTCTTATGACGTAATTTTCCTGCTTTTAACATGTAATTATTTAATTCTAATTTTAAAGGGTTTTTTTCCGTTTATAATAGTCACGTGTAAATAAATTTTTAATTTGAAGTAAACATTATTGTTTGCGCTGTTTATACAATTGGCAACAGTTTAAATTATTTTAAAAAATATATAAAAAATATCTCTCGAAATGCTGAAAATTTGAATTTAAAATAGAAATAAAACCTCAAAAAATGAGTCAAATAAAAAAAAATAAATGCAATCTGCACACCGGGAACTTATAACGTATAAAATGATCTAAAAATGATTCAATTCTCATGTATAGTTTTTGCTCCAATAAAACTTTTTTAATGGAACGATTTTGTCCAACTTTAGCATTAAATATTTCTTAAAATAATTCTTCGATTTGAAACCTGTCTGCATCAGCGTGTTTATCAAACATTTCTCTATAATACCACCGATTTTAATATTTTTGTATGCAACAGTTTTTTTAATATTAACGAAGAAAGGCCACGCTTAAGCATTCAAATTGGATGCCGATCTACCGGGAATATCTACGCAGATTTTCATTGGTCCATTTCCAAATTAAATCTTTTTTTTTATATATATATAAAAGGACTATTAATTAATCGTACGCGTTTATTAAATATTCATAATCATTAATTAATTATACTTGTGGCCCAAGTTGGCTCTTTCTGCCTCTGGCCAAAACTTTTTATTTTCATATAAAATAAAATATAATTAATTCATCAACAACACACAGAATGATTTTATAATGATAAGAATTTCATCTAATTAAAAAATGTTTTATGTGTGCATACCTATTTATCTTTATAATGATTTTTGTAAATGATCATTTATTATACTAGAGCTTTCTCAAAGAGCATTCATTGAAAACGCACCTGCGGTTTCAAACTAATAATTTTCTATTATTATTAGTAAGTCTGCAGCGCTTTTGGTGAGCACATGAAAAGCGTCTTCAAAGTTTAGTCCTATGTGGATTACTTGCTTTATAATTTGCACCGACATCTTGAGTCAATCATGACCAGTGGTGTAGTCGTGGAAAAAACAGAGGGTATACGTTCTAAGCAGAGGGTATACGCTCAATGCAGAGGGTATACCCTAGTGTATATATACTATAGCTTTCTTGAGAAACAGAGGGTATACGTTGTTCCTTAAAAAAATCCAAAGGGTATACGGCGCATACCCCCGTATACCCTCCACTACATCCCTGATCATGACTGGTAAGTATAAACAGAGAAGTCCATAGTAATAAATAAAGAGTGTCTCATTTGAGCCGATACAGCTCAAATCAGTGAGTAATGTCAACAACATTTGAACATTTTCGAAAGAAGAAATGATATTTTTGGAATACAGATAGTTTCGGTACGGCCAAATTTTCGGCGAAACTCTGATTTTGAGACGAAAACGAAAACGAAACCGAATTTTCGGTCAATCTCTAGTTTTAACATATAACAATTTTTCTCAGTTTCTTGAGTTTATATACATGTATATCGATATCCTTTGCAGTTTAAATAAACAGGATGAGCAAAAGACATTGACGCATTTTAAAATTCAACGAAAAACATCAAGTAATTGGCGTACATTTGGAGGACAATATTTCACTAACATTATCGAAAGATTTTTAAGCAATCAAAAAGTATATTTAACTATATTTGAACGTGTGGAATAAGAAAGAACACCGTTTCGATCTGGTTAAAGTTACAAATTGAGATATACAGGGTGTCCGGGCTAAAAGTATCCAAAAGTTATGGCTTATTTTTACGGAACTACCCATTAGAATTGAAAAAAAATATACAGTAAAGCCCCGATTATCCGCGGTGAGGTTTATCCGCGGTGCGGTTTATCCGCGAAGCAATTTTTCTTTTCTTTCTTTTTTTTGTTTTCTTTTTTTTTCTTTCTTTCTTTTTTTTTTAAAATTCAAGCCAACAGCAAAGAATATTCAATAAGCCCTACTAATAAATATAAAATGAAAAATTCATGTATTCGAAAGTAATAGAAGAATATTTCTAGATTCCGTTGCCATGTTTAAAATGTCATCTTTTCTTGATTTTATTAACAAAACGTAAACACAGTAATTAAAATATTTAACAATTAAACAAGACTTATGATAAATTCCAGAGGAACATATCAAGAGTAGCTGCATTTTTGAGATAGAAAAGGTGTTTCCAAAGCAAAAAGCAAAAAACAGTAACTGATTTTTTAAAAAGGTGTAACTCAACACTTTTTGTTTCTAGTATGCATGGCATTGTTTCTTGTTTACTGTTCTTTATTTTACTGATTTAGACGAAAAGCAAATGTTTTTGTTGTACTGTGCATATGTATCTATTTTAAACGTTTTATTATGTTTTTTGTACACTAAATCATAGTTTTTATGTTGAACTGTCTTTTTTTCGTGCTTGCACCCCATTTTCAGTCTTTTTCGGATTATACGCGATTTTTGTTATCCGCGGTGCCCTTGTCACCCAATTTCGCGGATAATCGGTGCTGTACTGTACATTTAAATAAGAATAGCATCTCCAGAGGCGTCGCGATGGGGGGGGGGGGGGACCCCCCCCCACACACACACACAAATATATGTGAACTTGGGAAATTTGAGCTTAGAGTTGGGAAATTATAGATTTTTGAAACACTTTTTTTTTAATAAAAAGTAAAAAAAAAAAAAAAGATTTATTTTTCATTGTTTTGTTGAATACCTTTCTGAGATCTGCAATACTTAAAATAGTTAAACTTTCAAAAGAAATGCAAAAAGCGGCCAGACTCAATTTCTCAATATGTTGCTCTGTGCTACGAAAATATCATACATCTACCAGACCTGAATTTCTTTACTGTTGTCCATCAACAGTGTCTAAAATACACAGTGGCGTAGGAACTTTGTACAAACAGGGGGGGCCGGGGCATATTGCGGAAAGCTAGTGGCGCGGATCATTTCGTTCATTTTGGAGGGTTCCTTCATAGTGTTGCACGTTTCACAAACAGAAGTATAAAATAGAAGCATATCAAAAGATCACCAACTCTTTAATCCAGTTAAAATAATTTTTAATAGATATACTTGATACATAGAAACTTAATTTATGTCCGATCCCGAATGCAATATTCAAATGTAAGGCTTCTCCCACTTCCATTTACCAAAAATTAAAGTGCTTTCTGCTGTTTTGCTTACAAATTCTTTACAAATCTCTTCCAAATCAATTTTAAAGGCCTCCCCTTTATAAATATGTTATCGGTGCAGGTAATTTGTAGTAGACCTATATAAGCCCCCCCCCCTTTTTTTTTAAATCGGGAGGGTTGTAAATAATGAGAAAAAGGGTGAAGGCACAAACAAGTGTGCTCACTCTCTCTTCTCTTTGTTGTTTATTGTGTGAATTTCCTAGAAAAAGTATAGTTTATTTTTTAATTCAGCAATGTATCGTAAACAGATGTGGTGCGAGAATTTCTTCCGGGGGAGCTGAGCCCGTCTGAAATATTCCAGGGGGAGTCACAGCTCCCCCAGCTCCCCCGGCTCCTACGCCCTTGAAAATACATTCTAAAATACATCAATACATTTCCTCCAAAACTTTGTTCCTTTCTCAAAAATCTAAAAATATGAGGCTATTTTCATATGAAATACGATTATGACTCGTACACAATTGCAGACAAAAACTTTCATTAAATGAACCAATAAATACAATTTCTATGTTTTTATTTTTTGCATTTTTTTTTTTTGGGGGGGGGGGGGAGATTTTTTTTTTTTGTATGTTTATTATTATTAAACACACATTGAACATATCAGTTTAGTTGGTAAATAGAGCAATTTGTTTCACGTTGGGAAATTTTTGAATTATAAGTTGGGAAATTTTTGAATTATAAGTTGGGAAAATTTTGAACTCGCCCCCCCTCCCCCCCACACCGAAATATTTTTTGTAGCTACGCCCCTGAGGATCTCACAAAGTTTTAATATCCATAGCCTTCTTTGTGTGCACCTTGGGCAGCACGTCAAACGTCTAAACCAAGGAGCTATTCTAATACCATGGTCTAAACGGCAATCCAGTTTAGAGATCTGCACGGGCCGGCCCGTGGCCCGAACCCGGCCCGGCCCGCGGGACGGGCTGGGGCCGATTTTCATTCGCGGCACTCGGGCCGGGCCTGGTTTCATTCCTAGTCTTCACGGCCCAAAATTTTCAGTCCTAGTTTTGAGCCAACCCGTACGAAAATCATTGTCTCAGCGTGGCCTGGTCCATTTAAAGGTCAGTTAAATTAAGCTTGGCTCAAAAGTTTTTGCAAAAAATGCCATTATTTTTGAATCGCCATTATTCTACACTTAAACATTAAAATTTATTATTTTTAAAGAATAGTAGATTTCTACGCATATTAAAATATAACTAAATTAAAATACAGTAAAGTGTGTGAAAAGGAACCTACCTATGACGGAACCCTGTTTTAAACTGAAAAACGTGTGGATCCATGCAAAATAAATATACTAATAAGTAAGAAAAGAATATATAATACATTTACACTTGCTAAGAAGGGAACTTGTCTATAACGCATTTATTTTTTTCTTTTCTATGCAATCCCATCTTAGAATATTTTACTGTATAGCATTTTTCCGATTTTTAACACTTCTATACATGGAATATGGATTAACAATATTAATGATAACTGAAACATTTACATACAAGAAATAGAGATTCATTAAGAAAAATAATATCGCAGTCTGCTGCACTTCTATAAAAGTAAAGATTATAAACGTGAAAAAAAAGTTAAGATAAATATTTTTGGTCAGAACTCCTCGTACGAGACAAAATTTTAATCAATTCGACGTAAAAATCAATGTTTTGTAGAAGCTCACTCGGGCCGTGCCGGGCCGGGCTCGGGCCGAACTTTTAATTTTTTTATCGGGCCGGGCCCGGGCCTGGAAATGTTGGCCCGTGCAGACCTCTAATCCAGTTCTTCCCAGATGTTTCGTAGCATATCAGGAGTTATTAAGACAAATTGCTTCTACTATACGCTTTTTCCACTCATCCACACTTTCAGTTTTTTGTTTTGTTCAATGTTTTAAAATCTCGGAGGAGTTTCCAATCCACGGAGGTGAAGTGTATTATATTATAATGGGTAGTTCCGTAATAATAAGCCACAACTTTTGGATACTTATAGCCCGGACACCCTGTAATTATAAATTCAAAGAAATTTTTAATGCACCAAAACATTACTAAAGAGCGTAAGGCCTTGCGCTCTTTAGTAATTTTTTGGTGTATTAAAAACTTCTTTTAATTTATATCATATCACACCAGCTTTTTAACAAGTAATTAAAATATGTTGGTATGGTAACTCTCTGTTCTAAAAAAAGTAACTAACGCTGTCACCGCCACTGCCGGTTTTGGTTTTTTTTTTTGTGACCGGGGGTCCTTCAGCGTTAATATTAAGAAAACTACTTTATACAAAAATATGAAAATCGGTGGTATTATAGAGAAATATTTGATAAACACGCTGATCGAGACAGTTTTAAATCGAATAATTATTTTAAGAGATATTTTTTTAATGTTAAAGTTGGTCAAAATCGTTCCATTAAAAAAGTTTTATAGGAGCAAAAACTATACATAGGAATTTAATCCTTTTTAGATCATTTTATATATTAAAAGTTCTTGGTGTGCAGATTGCATTTATTTTTTTAATTTGACTCTTTTTTTTTTGAGGATTTATTTCCATTTTAAATTCAAATTTTCAGCCTTTCAAGCCTTTACAACTTTTAGAAAAGGGTATTATTTTAAATTGTTGCCAATTTTAAAAACAGCGCAAAGAATGATATTTCCTTCAAATTAAAATTTTATTCAGCGTGCTTTTAGAGTTTGCGGTTCCTGAACGAGGGTTGGCGAGCGTAGCTGGACAGAGCTCCATAGTACTGTAAAAAAAAAAAAAAAAAAAAAAAAAAAAAAAAGGTCTATAACTGCTTAATTTGAGTTTTTGATTTTATTTTCTGAAGCTTTGATGGTTTAGCTGCACTGTTAATAGCGAAATTTTGCAACTAAATTTTTAAATTGCCTTAAAAAATGTTTGGATGATAAGAAGTATTTTCGTGTAAACCCCATAGTCCAAGAGCCGGCAGCACAAAAACCTATGTTATCAAGCACAAGAAAAAAACCTTTATTTTATAGAAGAGTAGAAGTAGGGGAATTTAATGATCCACGTCCGCCGGAAGTGAAGTGGTGCAAAAGACAAAAATTAATACCACCAGTCGTTGACTCGTAGGTTTATCATTGTGTTTTCCTGCTCCCAGTCCTCCATGTTTTCATATCTTTGTTTGTAGGACAAACACAATGATAAACATACCAGTCAACCACTAGTGGTATTAATTTTTGACTTATGCACCGCTTCACTTCCGGCAGACATGGATCGTTAGATTCTCCTACTTCTACTCTTCCATAAAATAAATGTTTTTTTTTTTTTTCTTGTGCTTGATAACATAGGAACATAAGTTTTTGTGCTGTCGGATCTTGGACTAACACTTTCTTGCGCCAAATACTTGATTTTTCATTGAATTTTAAAAAGCATCAAGTATTTCTGTCCCACCCCGTATATTTGTCAATATCTTTGTAAATATAACAGAATCCCCTTGAATGTTTCGAATAAGTTCAGGAAAATCAGGAAACTAGGCTTTATGTTCTTAACAAATTCGAAAACAAATATTGAGTTTGATGTTCTCTAAATTATTTGTATGAAATTTGTTGGGTTTTTTAGTAACTGTTATAAAAATTGTAATGGGTCAGCAAAAACTCGAAACAAATCTTATTGGTCTGATTTATGTAAACGAATATTTATAACTGTTCAGGTTTTGTTTAATTTAGTTAATCTGATTTTATAGTTACAGAAAGTTTTAGCAAATTCTAACACAATATCAAGCGTTTGATAAAATTTGTTCAAAAAAATATTTTTTAGGTGATTATGCTGTTAAAATTTTCAAAATTTTTTATTAGCTAAATAGTAAATTTTTAGCTAAATAGTTTTAAATTTGTAGTAAAAATAAAAAATAAAGGCTTTAAATACAAATTTATTGAAGTTCAGGGTAATTATTATAAACTGAAATATGATATAATTATGCACCAAAAATTTCATTCTAATTTCAAAATTTATTTTGCAATCCTGCGCGTAAGCTGTTATACTAATTTTCTGCTCGACAAATGTCTGACAGTTTGGCGCCCCCTATAAATACTAGTTTTGCATATTGCTATTTTTTTAATATATAAAATGAAAGAATATACTTATATCTTTTAACTCCAATAAAAATTGTGTTTTTAAATCATATACATATTAAGATATGAAATGTTGAAAATTGTCTTTTTTTTTTTTAATTTTTTCCAATTTTAAGAATCTTGAAATAAGTAATGTATATCCATTTCATTATATTTGAAATAGTATAACATAATTAAAATTTCGCTGGAAACAGATTTTCCCCGTACACTAATATGTAACGAAATGCTTTTGTGTGGTCCTGTAAATGAGTAGTATACACTTTGCACCCGATATTCTACAGAACGCATATTTTAATGCATTTCATAATTGCCTATTAAATTTCATAATGTTTGAAAATGTGTAGCATTATTAAAATGCACCTGGAACGATTTTTTCCCCGTTCACAGTAATGTAACGGAATACTTTTGAATGTCCATGGAAACGAACTACACACTTCATTTTCAATAGAAATCGTGCTACAGTAAACGTCAATAATATATATAAATTACTTGGGCGATTCGAGTACATTTACGAACGTTAAAGAATGTCCCGACAGCTAGATAAGCCGAAGTTGAACACTTTTAACAATGTTGGAAAGTGTTAATAAAAGACAGTAAATTTACAAAAGTCGCTTTTAAATAACGAAATCATTTTGGTAACAGAAAAGACATGTTATCGACACCAGGACTTAAACACAATAATTAATAAAGACAGTTTAATTTTTTTAGAAATTTTATTTTCAACAAAAACATGATAATACTGATTAACAGTAAAATATTCTTTTTACAAGCATGTAAAAATAGATTATGCATCAGTGAAACGATTTGTGAAATGTATAGTTAAGGAAGACATTTTTAAATTTTGAAAAATGTTTTCACAACTAAATCATAGTCCATGGAGATGTTTCAATTAATAGTGACGCAAGCTGCTCCCATGACTGATTCCATGGGAGATGGGGCCACCATGACTATAACTGCTGCTTCCATGAGAAAGTGGTGCACCATGTCCATAACTGCTGCTTCCATGAGAAATAGGTGTACCATGTGAAAGTCCATAACTATTTCCATGGGAAAGAGATGCACCATATCCATGTCCAGAAGAACTATGACCAACGGAGTAGTGCTGTGGGCTGCGTCCAGCACGGTGTCCATGGCTACCACCATAACTGCCAGAGTGGTGACCACCAGAACTATGTCCTCCAGAAGAATGACCACCAGAGGAGTGACCACCTGAGGAGTGACCACCTGAGGAATGACCACCAGAGGAGTGACCGCCTGAAGAATAACCACCATAATGCTGTGGGCTGCGACCTACACGGTGACCATGTCCCCCATACGATCCGTGTCCTGCAGATGCTCCATGTCCTCCATAAGATCCGTGTCCTCCATAAGATCCTTGCCCTCCATGGGATCCATGTCCTCCAGATGATCCATGTCCTCCAGATGATCCATGTCCGCCATAAGATCCCCCATGACCACCACTGCTATGTCCACCACTTCCATATCCACTTCCTTGATGACCACCATAGTGCTGGGCAGAAGCAACTACAATGATGACTGAGAGAAATGCTAAGGCGAGCTTCATTTTAAGAAGTTAAGTTTTCTGAAAACAATGAAGAAAATGAACTGAGATTTTGCGTTGAAATACACTTTTCCAAGAAATTTTCTCACTTGATTTCCCAAATGGTAATAATACTATCAATAATATTAATAATACTAATAATAATATAACGCTCCTGAAGTACTTTCAGTTCGAGTGAAATATAAAAAAGTACATATGTTTACTTTGCAATAATAAGGAAGACATCACAATTCATCGCTCTACATTAGCATTAGGGAACTATTTCTGGTTACAAACTTGATTTCCATTAAGAATATTCTACAAGTGTTTAAATATTTAGTGCCGTTCAAAAAATAAATACAAAAATTCCCAATTAAGCATTATATATATATATATATATATATATATATACATACATATTAAATTCCTATTCATTCAAAGAGAAATATCTGATGGTTGCAAGGAAAATAAAACAATAAAAGACATAAGTATGTATGTCATATATAAACAAATTCATATATTGATAATTCAAAATATATGTGCATATCATATAAGCATATTTATATGGTGATTTCAAAAGGGACATTTTCATATTAAGCTACTTCTGAATGGGGAAACTAACATTTCCATTTAAAAAACATCTGCATAAAAGAATTAAACTTTAGACGTATAACATATAAAGATTTTACTTCCATTAATATTTTTATTCTCTTAAAACAATGCAATATTAATTTTTCTGTACTTTAGTGAATGCGCATAAATTATATTTTATATATGAAATCCACGTTGTTACTCGGAGAGAATATTTATAATCCTAGCAGTTTATCTTAATTATGTTTAAAAGAGATATTGTATAAGAATGCTTCCTTTGAAATAAAATGTGTTTAATCCTTTAAAATATCATTAGATGGATACAGGAGCGCTTTATAAGAACTTTAATGAGGTTTTAAGAAGAATGCTTTCTTTTAAGAGTTTCTATTTAATTGTTTAAAACTTCATTAGCTGAATTTGTTTTGTTTGTTTAAAGAACTTAATTTACAAATATATAAATTTAGGGAATTATTGAATAAAATAACAACATTAGAAAATTTTAAATTTCAATGATAAATATAAATCGTTTTAAATTATCTTCTTTTTTTTTTAAATCTTCTTGGTTGTGTACAAATACTAAGACTCGGCTTAACATATCTAGTCTTAAATTAGCATCAAGCATATTTAATTTTTGGAATTACTAAAAAGTAAAGTTATAATAATAATTTTAAAAAGTTGATTATTCTGATTTCAATATGAACAAATATTAAATGCTGAGTAACAGAAATTAAATTATTATCACATAAAAAAAGGACTACCAATTTCTTATCTCCGGGACCACGAGCGCTCTTCCCTTTTTTGGAACAATTAAATATTGTGTATATATTTTTAATTAGCTTAAGGGTGTATTCCAATCCAAACTGCTTATTATCTGATTTATTTTTAAATTTATTTTTGCTCTCAAACGAATCAAACTGACAAATTCTCTTATTTAGAAACTACATAATGCGCCGTACTTGTCGATTTTTTGATAAAGGCAGAAAATATTGCAAAAAATGCTGTCAAAGTTGGCGTTTTGAGCCGAATTTTCCGAAGCGGGAGATCTGGGGAAGAAAAAAAAAATGGTCATACTGAGAAAATAATTGTTTAAAACTCAAATTCTAATTAATTGAGCGAAAAATGAAATCACACGGCCTCTTATACATCTCTTCAAAAATCACCCCAGCAAGTTTCATGTTTTTACTTTTAAAAATGAGTCTGAAAATGTCGAGGTGAGCTGTTGAGGGTGGAAAAATATTTTTTTGAATACACCCTTAATAGGATAGTTTTAGATTCACGACCCCCTTTGAAAGCCTGGGGCTCTTGTCCTAAATATTTTGCCGTAAATCAAACCCTGGTTGTTTTGCTAAAATCCAAGGCGAGGACTTTTGGATTTTCTAAAAATTCAGTCATAACACGTAAGATTACTTTATGATATTTTATAATGAATAAAATTCCCTTCTTGAGCCAATTTTAAAATTTCAATTTTAAATTACCATCCTGTTAATAGTACAAACTGAGAAAGGAAGAAAAAAAAAGGAAAAGAAAACATTTAATATACTAAATTTGTTTTGTAAACAGTAAATATAAATTTTAAAAAAGGAAAAAGAAAAAAAAAACGTGGAGTTCACAGAGAGGTTTTTTTTTTTTTTTTTTTTTTTACTTTTGAGTTTGAATAAAATTGTACACAATAAAACCCATAAAAACGGATTTTACCTCTAATAGAATTATGCTTTAAAACGAAAATTTTCATGCAAAAAGAATACAACTAATTATTCTAGAAATTGTACTTTTTTTAAAGACCAAAACATGTTTAAAACGGATATTTTTCAGTTCTTTACCATTCTATCTTAGCAGGTTTTATTGTATTTAATGAGAAGTAAACTAAATAAAGTTATTCTTATAAACTAAATAGAACTGTTCTTACCAATTGGAGGAATCAGAAGTGTTGTCGGAAGTTGGTGAAAGTGATGCTTTTCCCATAAATTCTCTCCAATTTTATACTCTTCATCCGACCTCGTAGACGAAGATATCCTTAGCGTTCACACCTGACTTACCTTGATGGCGATCACTCAATATCTTTATTTTGGGATTCAGTATTACGTCAAAACACTTTAATAGTGAAACATGGGCGTTGTTTGGGTCCAGACAGAGGACAGAGAGGTTCACAACCTCGGTAACAACAACCTTGGTCACGTGATTAATGGATTGAAGGGACAAATTCGCAGTTTTCGAATCTCTCTAATTAAAAATAACTTTCAGATGAATTTTTTTTTTTTTTTTTTTGCGAATGCATTTCAGCTACTTTCCTTTTCTGTATAGGAATTCTTTTCCCATACAAAGTTTGGGTAAAATCAAAAATGTTGTGAACAAGAAAAGAAAAATATATATATATGGAATGACCCGACATTTATGCTAATAAAGTCTGAAGTTTTCTTTTACTAAATACAATGTTCATTACAGACACACCCGTCCCCCACCCCTCCAAGGGTTTAGTAAAATAAGAGACAAACGTAAAAGCAATGATAAATCACTTAACTTTATTTTTTTTTATTGAAAATAATTATACAAATTCTTTATACATTCTTTCCTCATTGCTTGGTTTGAAAAACAGCTGTCTCCCACACTTCATCAGGCTTGAATGCACGAGAAAAATCCTAGAAATAATAAACAAAAATTTAAATGAGCGATAAGTTTGTAACTATCACTGATATATTAAATAATACAAAGACATTTTTTGGTAGATCTTATAGTACAAACATTTTACAATCGTTTATTAGGTGCGTTCGTAATTATATAAATATGTAGCACCTCTAGTCGTCGTGTGCTCCGTCCGTCTGTCCGCATATAATAGCGCAAAAAGTACCCAACCGAATGGTTTGAAATTTAACATATATAATCCTTGCAGAATGTTGTGGAGTCATTTCAAATTTTATGAAAATCGAATCAAAATTTTAAAAGATATTAATAAAAGTTTTCTTCATTCGATTAAATCATATCATACGTAATCAATTCAATGATATCCCATAATCAGGGGTGGAGAAATACAGTTTTTACAAATTTACAAACAGGGCGAGTGATTTTTATGGCAGTCTTTTAAAAAAAAATGTAGGCTATAGAAGATATACCAAAAACTTTATTTTAGCTATATTTTGAAACTTTCTAAATTACTGCGATGCAAACATGGTACTAAATTCTATTCTATATTAAACTTTCCTCTGTTGTACGCATTTCTTAATTTAAAAAAAAAAGAAAATGCATTGTAATTAATTATTAGTAATTAACTATTTTTACAATCACATACATTTTGTCATAACAATTTTCACATGTAACGTTGCATCTTGCTGGCTGATAAAATAAATCGTCGGCTGGTAAGATTTTCTGAAAATTCCCCACCCCTGCCCATGATAGGTAATGATTCTAGGTTGCCATGAAGATGACGTCCTATTTAAAGTGTAGTCATATTATTTCTGGTATTACTGATTTAATATATACTATAATCGTAATAAATTTCGTAATAAAATCGTAATAAATTCATGCATTTTTGCATAAGAGTGCAACGGCTATTGCACCAAGATCTGAATACTTATAAAACTGGATATACAGTCGAACCTCGTTATCCCGACACTCTAAGGACCAGAACAAAGTGTCGTCATAAGCGGGGTGTCGCGGTAACCGGAGTTGGAGAAAAATGTTTATAAAAAGCTGTATTTTTAAGTAATTTAAGACAATTTCAAATTCATAACTGTTCTTGCACTTTTAAGCAATAAAACATTATTATTGAACAAAATAAACACAAAAACAAAATTGAAAAGAATAAAAATCAGATTTATGGTGACATCTTTTTTTATTGTTACATGAAATATTGATGAATTAAGGTTTGCTTATCCCTAGATGTGCTTCCTACAATTCTTTTTTCAATTTTATACAATGAATTGTAATCAATATTTGTTGTTTCAGAAACGGATGTAAGATAATTTCTGATCGTTTCAATGCAATGCAATGCTTCGGTTTTAGTCGGATGAAAAATGCCTTGTAACCAAAAGAAAGGGCCACCTGACCAGAACAAAAAGACCGCGAGTAGACTAGACTGATACGTCTATCTGGAGCTTAAGTGGCTCATTCATAGAGTTTGGGTTTATTTATTCGGATAAAGGATTGAAGTAAAATTTCTGATTTATCTCAATGGGTATTTTAGACACTTTTGTGAAAAGTTTGGCTAAGACATTTCTTACCGCTTAATTTCCATGCTTATAAGATGGTTTATGAAAAAGGGACAATTTTCCTAAACCGTCGGGATATCCGGAGTTGAAAATTATACAACGACGTTAAATCCGGAGTTTATTTACATTAAATTCATATACAGAAAATCGGGACTTTGAAAAACTGACGTGATAAGTGGAGTGACATGAAAACCGCGTGTCGGGAAAACGAGGTCCGACTGTAGTACGAACGCACTTCATTTGCCACGTTTGACGTACGATTTCCGACTTGTTTAACTCAACTCGGTTCATGTATGTAAAAATGGAATTTTGTAATCAATTTCTCATCAACTTCGTAATATGCTAAAATTATAAAAATTATACATACAGGCTTGTTCCCGATGACAATACAATATTTTAATATTTTTACAACTTAATTATAAATTGTTAAATTACAGTAGAACCTCTTTTATCCTAAACTCTTTTAAGCGAAACTCTCGGTTAACCGAAATCCATTTTTAAAGTTTATTTTTTTTCTTACTATCACATTTTTCTTGTGCAAAATCCATTTTTAAATATTTTTTTAATTATTTTATTTTATTTTACTTATTTAATCACATTCCTTATGTGCAAAATCCATTTTAAAGCTGCATTTAAAATAAAAATAAACGCGCATCTGAAGCTCCCGTGTTCGTCATTTTTTTTGTTATATGAATGCTATGTTTATATCTATCTACCCTATATATATATAATCCTAATAAAACGAATTTATGAAATGGATATATGAATCGACTGATTAAACAACTGATTATGTTTCAAGCGATTTCTCCTAAAATATGGAATACTTTGCGATGAAATTAACACCAAAAATCAGCATTGATCCGCAGATCTCAAAACTGGTATTAGAATTTTTAAATTCGAATTAGTTTTCGAAATATTAATTTTTTCTAATTTTATATACATTTTTCTAATGATGGCAACTCAAATTTTAATGAAACAGATTTTTTTTTCATATTTCAGAAAAGGTTGACATGCTAACCCGGCTATTGTTTATTTGATAACTAGCCGCCCTTGGCGACCAGTTTGGTCTCCCTTAAACATATGCTAAGCATTGTATCACGTTACTTTTACTCATAATATAATTTACTTGCTCAATCCTTCGCCAAATCCGAAGATTCTGATACAGAAATCCGGAACTCTGCATTTTTATGTTAACCGGGCGCAGGTGATAAATCGCCAAACATTGTTCCCGTCGTATTTTTTCGTATTTCATTTAAAATATAGTACTTTCACTCATTTTATTTAAAATGCATAACTTTAATTTAAAACTGAAATATTAAAATTTATGACTCTTTCAATTATTGCTTTAAAAAAAAGTGAAAGTAACAAATAACACCATAAACCATGACATTTAATTTCAACATCAAAGCTTTGTTTTAATTTACCACGTGAAAAATTGTTTATGACAGCCGCATGAAATGGACTATTATAATACTGATGATATGATATTTACAATATTTGGCGATTTATCACCTGCTCCCGGCTAACATTAAATTACCATATTGGCCGCTTGGCATACAAAAAGTGAAGCGGTCAACCCGGAACTATTGATAACAGTCGCATGCCTTAGGTTTTTATTATATAGATAAATGTTTATTTACTTTTATTTCTTTTTATAAATTATTTTGTTCTATAATTATTATTATTTTTTTTTATATTTCCTTTAGAAAATAATAGAAAATAATTAAAAAATACGGTACTACTTAGTTATTCCGTCGACCAATTTCGCCAAATTATATAAATCGCCAAAACACTCGCCAAATCATACTAATTGACATAATTTTTATTTTAAATAACGAAAGAAAAAATAAATTAGTATAACATTAATAAATATACAAATAAAAAGTCAAAATAAAAATCACTTGATGACGTAAACACGTGTAACTTGCTTAAAGTCAAGTGAATATGACATTTGCGATCAACCGTTATTGGCATTTAATCTTATAGTTTGGCGATAGATTTTTGGTCGAGAGGATAACTAAGTAATACCAAAAATGCATATGTAACTGGTATTTGAAAATGAGGTTTTCCCCAAATTTTCGTAAAAAAAAAAAAAAAAAAAAAAAAAAAAAAAAAAAAATCACGCCAAACCTGCTGTGCGTATATGACATCTGGCCAAATATTACCACACGAAAAAAAAAAAAAAAAAAAAAAAAAAATGTTAACTGGCGAGTTGAAAAAAACCTATTGGCGAAATTTGCATCCAGCTAGCGTAGCAGTACCAAGAATTCTTTGCAACCATGGCAAATTTTATGTAGTTTTATTCGAAAATTTTTTTTTGATTTTTTAATCAAAATGGTCAAACTTACGGTCTCATATTGGCGCGATTTTTTTCTGACGCCAATGTCATATACGATACGGGCACTTAACTGGCGCCAATGTACCGTTATTTTACTTGATATGGTAAGCCGGATGTTGTTGTTTATGCTGTTGATGCGTTCCCCAAATTGGCGTCGTTAAAAAGCCGCGCCAATATGGGACGTATATGACATCTGTGCCAAACTTTCATATGAACGGCGAAGGGATCAGACCGTATTTGTTTATGGCAGTCGATGACTTGAATTATTATAATATAGATGAAATGATGGCGATATAATAATATTTGGCGACTTATCACCTGTGCATGGCTAACATTAAAGTACCAAAATGGCACCTAGAGTATAAAAAGCGAAGTGGTCCGCCTGGAACTGTTGATGATAGTCGCATGACTTAGGTTATTGTTATAGAGATTGTTTTAAAATACCGGGAGACAAAGACTCACTTAATTTATTTTATTTTAGCTTCTTTTCAAATGTTTAACTGATCCTCTTTAATCAAAAACGAAAACAACCATTTGGATGTCTTAACAGCAACTGATTCGCCCTTAAATTTTTGCAATCAAAGGGAATTGAATTGAAACCCGTTTACAGGGAGATCTACACAGCTTTTTTCAGTATAATTCAATCTTCTCTAATATTTTTAAAACCCATCAGATTAGCGTGTTTTTAGATTCTGCGGTGTCTGAACGGGGGTTGGCGAGTGTAGCTTGCAGGGGGCAGAGCCCCCTAGCCAATAATAAAATACACTTAAGAAATTTTAATAAGTGAACAGCCTTCAAAAGAATCCGCATGCTATTTAAAAAAAAAAAACTTCGTGATAGAGCTGCAAAGGAAAGGCAATCGAAACTGCCACAAACAAAACTTTGTTTCATACCCTTGTGAAATTTGTAAAAGGTACTTAATTTCAAAATTAAAATTCAGGTAATTTATTCTTGTTTCTATTTTGTTATTACTTTATTTTTATTAATCAGTTGTTACCAAAAAAGAAATAGCGCATATCTTCTTAAAACTGAACCATTCTCGATTATCCGAAAATTTAGATTTTCCGAAAGATGGTCGGTCCCAGTTACTTCGGATAATCGAGGTTCTACTGCAATTTGAAAGCATTTTCCGTTAGACGGGCGCATGTGATAAATCACCAGACATTCTTTGAGGTTCCAATTGTATACGAGTTACAAGAACAATAGAGTTAATTATGCGTCAAGCCACGCGTGCTAAAATATGGCGACTGCCTGTAAAACTGCAACAATAAAATATTTTAAAAATTAAAAAGTAGAAAAGAGGATATAAATTAAAAAAATAAAGAGATCAATAATAATAAAAAAAACGCTTTTATTTATATGATAAAATTTCATTCAAATTTAATATTGGTATCCATTGCATTTACAATTGAGTTTTTATAGAGAAGAGTTCATTTTAGGAATATTTAATGCGGTCATTTTATAGGGGTCGATCCATGGTTGTTTTTTTTTAGGGAGGTGGGGGGGGGGACATTTTGTGAAATTTATTATATTTTTGTGAAAAATAACATTCTGTAACAAAAGATTAAATTCTGTTAATCAAATTCGAACTAAGCATTTATTAATAATAACTTCGTTAAGTCCTCCTGCTAAAGTTTTCCTTTCAGATAAACTTGTTTTAGTTGCAAATTACACATTTTAAAAATTAATGAAATAAAAATAATTAATGAAGAGTATTTTTTTATGGAAAGAAATTTTATGAAGGAGCCTGTTTTACGAAAAAAAAATTTGTGAAGGGGCCTGTTTTATGAAAAGGGATTTTGTGAAGAGGCCTATTTTATTAATTAGATTTTTGTGAAGGTGTCCTAAAAAGGCTTAAATTTTGCTTGGATCGACCTCTGTTTTAGCTAAACAATAACTTACACAAACAACTTATGTCATACAAATACAGAGTGTCCCATAAATACGTTTACATTTCAAAAATTCGTTTAAAAAACTTAACGAACGGACTATTTTTTACCCCTTTTATCACTCAAAATTACCCTTTTCCCTAAAAAAGAAATACCAATCTTTGACAATCATAATAAAACTGCACGCCGATAGGATAATTTGTTAATGTTTTTATCAATATTTAAAATCTTATCTAACTTATGGGTCTCTTTAAACCTTTTTTTTTTCTTTTATCATAAATAACACCACTCTTTGACGAGTTTTGTGGTGCAAACCGCATTCCGATATGACGACTTCTTACATTTTTATGACAATTTAAAATCTTAAATTACTTATGGCTCTCTTTAAACACTTTTTTTATTCTTGTTAGAAATAATCCTGCTCTTTGACAAGTCTTAGGCATATGGCACCGAACAGACAATCAGACAAAAGCGTGAGACATGCGACAAATTGTAGCGTTCAAACCGGTTTCTTCTTGGTTATCAGGGTGAAATGTCTCTTGACTTACGCTTTTTAGTCGCTTGTCTGCTCAGTGTGTGATATGTCTATTAGGGTGCAAACTGCATTGTGGTAGACAATCTGTTACTTTATTTACAATTATTTGAAATCTAACTTAATTATGGCTCTCTTTAAACACGTTTTTTTTTCTTTTTTGTTAGAAATAATCCCGCTCTTTGACAACTCTTATTGTACAAATTGCATTCTGGCATGACAATCTGTTACTTTATAATTAGTGTTTGAAATCTTAACTTACTTATCTAACTTACTAACTTAACTTACTTAATAATTTAATTTTCTAACTTACTTAATAACTTAGTTCTTTAAATACTTTTATGTTCTTAGAAATAACCCCACTCTTTGATGAGTCTTATTGTACAAACTACATTCTGGTTTGACAATCTGTTATACTTTATAATTATTTGAAATCTGAACGTACTTATGGTTCTCTTTAAACACTTTTCTGTTCTGAGAAATAATCCTCTTGATAAGTCTTATTGTGCAAACTGCATTGTGGTAGACAATCTGTTACTTTTTTATAATTATTTGAAATCTTTACTTACTTGTGGTTCTCTTTAAACACTTTTCTTTCTTTTTTGTTAGAAATAATCTCACTCTTTGGCAAGTCTTATTGTGCGCATCTCGATATGACAATTTGTTACATTTTTATGATTATGTGAAATCGTAAATTATTCATGACTCTCTTTAAACACTTTTTTTTCCTTTCTTTCTTTTCTTTTGTTTTTTTTTCTTCTTTATTATTATTATTTTTTTTTTATTTAGAAGTTATCCTGTTCTTTGACAAGTCTTATTGTGCAAACTGCATTCTGGTATGACAATCTGTTATACTTTTTTATAATTATTTGAAATCTTAACTTACTTATGGTTCTCTTTAAACACTTTTCTGTTCTTAGAAATAATCATGCTCTTTGGTAAGTCTTACTGTGCAAATTGCATTCTGGTATGACAATCTGTTACTTTTTTTTATTTGAAATCTTAACTTACTTATGGTTCTCTTTAAACACTTTTTTCTTTTTTGTTAGAAATAATCTCACTCTTTGACAAGTCCTTATTGTGCAAACCGCATCTCGGTATGACAATTTGTTACATTTTTATGATTATGAGAAATCTTAAATTATTCATGACTCTCTTTAAACACTTTTCTTTTTCCTTTCTTTCTTTTCTTTCGTTTTTTCTTTCCTTCTTCCTCTTTTTTTTTTTTTTTTTTTTTTTTTTTTTCTTTTTAAGAAGTAAGCACTTTTCTGTCGTTCTTTGACAAGTCTTATTGTGCAAACTGCATTCTGGTATGACAATCTGTTATACTTTTTTTTTTTATAATTATTTGAAATCTTAACTTATGGTTCACTTTAAACACTTTTCTGTTGTTAGAAATAATCCCGCTCTTTGATAAGTCTTACTGTGCAAACTGCGTTCTGGTATGACAATCTGTTACTTTTTTTATTTGAAATCTTAACTTACTTATGGTTCTCTTTAAACACTTTTTTTCTTTTTTGTTAGAAATAATCTCACTCTTTGACAAGTCTTATTGTGCAAACCGCATCTTGATATGACAATTTGTTACATTTTTATGATTATGTGAAATCTTAAATTATTCATGGCTCTCTTTAAACACTTTTTTTTTCTTTTTTCTTTCTTTTCTTTTTAGGAATTATCCCGTTCTTTGACAGATCGTATGGTGCACACTGCATTTTGATTTGACAATCTGTTATTATTTTTAAAAATAATTATTTGAAATCTTAACTTACTTATTTACAATTATTTGAATTCTCTCCCTAAAATTGGCCATACATGATTACCAACACCACAATCATCAGATCTCTCATCCCTAGATTTTAATAAATGAGATTTTTATTAAAGATCAGATTCAGTCTGCAGCATCTAAAATCCATTCCTGAATTGAAATCATGAATCAGCATTGCATTTGGTTTCGTTGGCGTGAACGTACTCACAAGCATATGGCAAGAACTGATTTACCGATATGACATTTGCAGAGTAACGAAGATCAGACACATCAATAATTTGCAAAAAAAAAAAAAAAAAAAAAAAAAGTGTAAAATTTGTATGTGCTATTATTTTATATTACACTAGGGGGCTCGGACCCCTACGAGCTACGCTCGCCAACCCCCGTCCAGACACCGTAGACTCTAAATGCACGCTAAATTGATCGGCTTTAAAAAGATTTCGAAAGATTGAATTATAATTTAAAAAACAGTGGCGATCTCTCTATAAACGGATTTCTATTCATTTCTCTTTGATTGGAGAATTTTAACGCCAAATCCGTTGCGGTACTACTTGATTATACCGTCGACCAATTTCGCCAAATTATATAAATCGCCAAACCACTCGCCAAATTATAAAAATTGACATAATTTTTATTTTAAATAACGAAAAAACAAATAAATTAGTACAGCATTAATTAAAATACAAATAAAACATCGAAATTAAAATAACTTGATGACGTAGACACGTGTAACAACATTTCAAAATAAGCTAATATAAAAGGAATTAAGTAAACAGAGTCTTTGTCTCCTGGTATTTTTTAACAAAGTGACAAGAAAGTTCTTTTAAATGAGGCATTTTAAATTAATCGTTTTTAATCTGACATAATTTTGACCAAACTATTCTTTCTCTTTTTAATATTCACGTGAAAATACTTATGTCAGAAATGAAATATTATTTGCGCTTTCCTAACAAAAATAGTTGAAAAGTATCCTCTTAAAATATCAAATAAATGTCTAGCGCAATTTCTAAATTTAAACCGTTTTGCAATATTATTTTGTGTTCATTTTATATAATAACTGTAATATGACGTAAATATGACGTAATTTCTCATATTTAAGACTTCTAACGAATGTTAATAAATTTATTGTTTTACAAATTCCTTTCTCTCTTAAAATTCACGTGTAATTATAGTTTTTATAACGTAATTTTTAATAAGTTCTTGCTTTTTGTACATAATTATTTAATTCTAATTCCAAATGTTTTCTTCTGTTTATAATAGTCACGTGTAAATAAATTTTTAATTTATTTACGCGTATAAATATATATATATATATATATTTTTAAGCAAACATTATTGTTTCCGCTGTTTATACAGTTGGCAACAGTTTAAATTAATATCACTTTCTAAAATCTGTTAAAAATATCTCTAGAAATGCTGAAAATCTGAATTTAAAATAGAAATAAAACCTCAAAAAATTAGTCAAAATAAAAAAATTAATGCAATCTGCCCTCCGGCAAATTCTAACGCATAAAATGATCTAAAAATGATTAAATTCCTATGAACAGTTTTTGCTCCTATAAAACTTTTTTAGTGGAACGATTTTGTCCAACTTTAGCATTAAATATCTCTTAAAATAATTCTTCGATCTGAAAACTGTCTGCATCAGCGTGTTTATCAAACATTTTTGTATAATACTACCGATTTTCATATTTTTGTATGCATCATTTTTCTTAATATTAACGAAGAAAGACCTCCGGTCACAAAAAATTCAAAACCGGCGGCGGCGGCGGCGGTGACAGCGGTAGTTACTTTTTTTTTAGAATAGAAAGATTTATTTTCATCAGTGTTGAATCCAGACATTTTTCTCCGGGAGGGATTTCTGCGGCTCCTGGAGAATATTTTAGGGATCCTGTGAGGGAATTGCACTTTTGTCAATGAAAAAGCATAAAATCTCAAACTTTCTGGGGAGGGGATATTTCAATGTCCTGAGGAGGAATGTCCCCCCACCCCCGAGTCACTCCCTGAATTCAACACCGATTTGTATTCTCATGTTTGATTGCACAACTACGCATAATAAAACATTCTTTTTTGACCAATCAGCCCTTTATCTACTGACGGTACTTGGTATTTATAAGTACCATTAAAATAACTTGTTATAAAATTCATTTAATACATCGATTAATTGTATTACCGTTTAGAATGAGTTATAGATGCATTACTTTATCTTGTTCCAAAAGCATTATTGGTTACACAAAACAAAAATATTTTTAAAAGGATGATTTCTTTTGCCTTTGCATCTTTTCAGCTATCTTGGCGTTGTGGGGGGTATAGAGGAGATTAATTAGAGATTCCAGGTTCATGAATAAATGAAAAAAAACTCCAACACGAGGATTTCGAGGACTTACTTCTTTATTATGAAACTTTTTAAGAGGAGGGCCATGATGGTACAATGGGACGGGAGAAGTCACAGACGAGACTGCCCGACGGGGCAGCCCCGAAGGGCAGAGAGCCGAGGTCTGTCACACTCAAGTTCAGAGGCAGTAGTCGTAAAATATTCATTACAATCACTCACTCATTGGCGAGATGAATAGCAACATATGTACTGTATTGGCGATGAAAAAATGATGGCGTGGACAAAGGAATCAGAGGCATCTCGAAGTATTACATAGAATTCAAAGTTACGCCATGGCGCGGCTATATGGTTACACGTCTCTTAACATTCCTGCGGTAAGGAAAAGGGGTTAAAGAAATAGGAACACGTGATTTTTATATGCACGTTACAGATCTAACTACAGCTGCAAATTAGTCAGCAATGGGCATATGGTTTGTATCCGACAAAGTGCAAGGGTGAGAATTGACTACTAATGCAAGCCCAGAGGCTGGGAAAATATGCATTAGATAACGTCGGCTGCAAAGCGAAAAGACATTCATTTGAATTTTATTCTTTTACTTTATTTCAATGGAAAATAACTGCGGTTAAGATCTTTTTCTATCGTGTGAATTTGAAAGACAGAAAAAGGAACCGAGATAAATGATGTCTGCATTTGAAAAGAACTTTAAAAAGTAAAAGCGAAACTTACAGTAGTGTGAGGGGGGGGGGGGAAGAGAATGAATAAAGACATATGAAATTAACTCTAAAATGTCAAATTTAAACTAAATATTTTATTTGAAGGGGGGGGGGGGGGAGAATAATGACAATTTATAACAACCAGTAAAGTTAAAAGTTGATTTTTTGAGGGGAAAGGAGGAATAATGAATATATAACGGTAAAGCCGTTACATATATCACCCATTACCACCAGAAAAAAAACTGTGAATCTTGAAGAACAGTTTTTTTTTTTATTTGAAGATTACTTTGTCCACCCCATACATATAAGTATTTAAAACAAATATAACATAATAAGAAAGATAAGCCTCCATATATATATATATATATATAACATATAACTGTGTGCTTGCAATTCTTTAAATGTTTGCATACAGCAAAACTTTTCAGGTCATGATAAATGGCGCCTTTTTATTTTTATTCATTTCTTGGTATTCATTAGTCTTTACAGTCACCAGAAACTGCAAATAATAATTTTTTTTATTTAACAGGATCCTTTTTAAATATCTTTTTAGTATTTGACTAAGAGGCTGGTACCAGCATTTTTCATGACCAAAATAAGAGAAGTAAATATTTTCTTTTTTAGTAACTTGTTATATCCTCTCAAAAATAAAAATAATATAATATAAATGCAAGCAACAAAATACACAGATACTACTTTAAAATGAAATAGAAAATAAATGACATATGCATGTCTGTGAATAAAAGCTAAATGAAGTAATATAAAAAAATAAAAAGTAGAAAATTGGTTTTCGTGCACACAGCACAGGACTACAAAAGAACGGGGTGCATATAGCATGCCTATGAATGGGTGTAGCCCTTAATCTTGTTAATAAACAAGTGTGATGGCGTCAGTTTAGAACATCAGCCCTAGGGGGGGAGGGAGTTATGAGACCCAGACACCAAGTGATACCTAGGTCCCTGCTCCCCAAAGATCACATTGATCTTCAAAGGAGCATGCGTCAATGTATCATATAAAAAGTTATGTTTAGTTTATTGAATTGAAACAACAATTCAAGGGTTTTGTCTCTCTACACAATGAAGTTTGGACCCTTAGGGCAAAAATTTTGAACGGGAACATAACTTCAGAGGGGATAAATTAAAAATAATAAAAAAACTGAGATTCTCACATATCAAAGGTAAAAGGACAATCCGAGTGTGTGGAGAGACTGGTGACATGGTCGGGTAAGTATAACAACCACAATTTTTTTTAAATAAATTCTAACTTTGTATTCCTTGCAATGTATCGAGCAGGATATGAACTGTATGTGTATTGTATGACCTTAACTAATGTTTTAAACATTTAGTGTAACTGCACTAGGTTACTAATGCTACAAACGAAAAAAAACTTTTTTTTGTTATTGTGAAGTTATGTTATTACAAGAACGACATAATATCTTAGACGCGTGTATTGTCTAAGTGAAGCTTAACCAGAGATTTTATTTAATCTCCAAATTTAAAAGAAAACATGTAATTATGTACATGTAGAAAACAAAACAAGTGTGATGAAAACAATAAAAACATCATAAGTTTAAAATTTAAAGAAAATGCATGTGAAGGTGTAGCATCCTGTAAACTGGGCATTCTTTGTTGTGAAACAAAGTGATGGCGACATGAAATGTCATGGCATAAAAGAAATATAATAATAATGGGAAAATTAAGAATGTGTTAAAACTTAACCTTTTAATACATGTTTAATTTGTGCATATCATGTGAGGTCAAAAGTAGTTTCTGGTATAATGAAAACAAAAAAAGGAATATCCTAATGTGTAACGTTGAAACCTAGAAACAAAATATTTTCAATTGTGTATAATGTGTGTTTTTTTTTTCTACCAAACAAAATATCAATGAACTCAATTGTAATAACAATGAACTAAATTGTAATATCAATGAACTAAATTGTAAGTGTATCTCTATGAACCAAAGAAAAAAATGTGTATTTCAATGAATGAATCAAAGAAAAAGTATTTCACTATGAACTAAAACAGTGTATGCCAGTGAAAAAAAGGAAAATTTCAATGACTTAGATGTACGTTTGTGAACGCAGCAGTCTAAGTACCTCAATGAACAAAGTATGAGCAAGTAATTCACTGACTTAAAGTGTAAAAGTAATACGATGAACTCAAATGTGTGAAAAAAAAAAAACTTACAATGAACTCATATGTCTAACAAAAAAAATATTCCAATGAACTGAAGTGTCTACCAAAACAAAAATTGGTATGAACTGATCTGCAAAACAAATCACAAGAAAGAAAACAAACTATGAACTAAGTATTGTCATGAAACAAAAATGATAGTGCAATTGGTCCCTAAAGTACACAAAGAATTGAAAATGCTATGAACTCGTGTAAAGTGTATTTTTCTATGAACTCGTGTAAAGTGTTTTATCTATGAACTCAATGAACTATGAACTCGTGTAAAGTGTATTTTCTATGAACTCAATGAACTATGAACTCAGTGAACTATGAACTCAGTTGTGTAACCTATGAACTCAGTTGTATGACCTATGAACTCAGTTGTATAAACTATGAACACAAACTCATTGTGTACATATGGAACCAAGAGCATTGTATCACAAGTACAAAAATGCTTCGCCTAAAGTTAAAACAAACTAACCAAAAAAAAATTGTGCTTTTAAGTAAAGGAAAGTGAAAAAGGATAAAATGTAACCAGGAAACGCTACTTGTGTGATGAAATGTAACTAAATAAACTTAACTAAGATTAACAAGTGAAATTATATCCAAATTTCTAAAAAAAATAAATCAAAAGATGTAACTAGTGTAATGATGAATGTTTAAAGTTGAATTAATGTGTACTCTTTCAGCAAAATCTTCCAAAACGTGAAAAACATATAGTCTGACAACGCGTATCAGAAACGATTTCACTTTTGTTCCAATTCGACATTCATTTAACTATTTGCCGGCTTAATAATCAAATGAAAAAGCAACTCACTGTACACTTGTGTTTATAAAAAAAAATATCTTGAAAGAATTAAGTTAATTTCAAACTTCAAATCAGTATGAATAATGCTGTCGAAAACTGACATATGTATGTAAATGTATAGGAAAATAAAAATTTTAAAAGGAATGCTGTAGATAGTAACTCCTTCACAGTAATGTGTGTTAAATAAAAACGAAAAATGTAAAATGTACGTTACATTGTTTTTTTTTTTTTTTTTAAAGGCAGCTGTATGAGATGTTTATGGGAACGTATTGCAGTTGTATACTTTTTCTCGCATTTGCTTGATGAATTTTTTTAATGATGGACAATAAGGTGAAAAAGCACTGTGGAATATGTCAAAGTTGGTGTTACTGCTATCATTATTTCTAATGCAATTAATGCATTTTGGAGGATTTCTACACTGAGGGTCAATGTGTGGCAAGGCACACACAGAGCATCTAATGTCATTATAACATGAAATTGCAAGATGATCATTGTATACCTGACACTTAAAACAACGTTTAACATTTATATATGGTTTAACAGGGTACGGTTTTGATTGTATGATAATTTCCCTGTGGATTAATAATTGCCTAGCATCCTGTGGTGCAAGCTCAAAGATCCAATTAAAGGACTTAATATGTAGGAGCTTGTACTTTTTAACAAAGTGAAAATCAGGTTCAGGTATGTGGATTAAATCTGAGATACCAAACAAGATATCAGGAATATTTAAATTTTCAGGGAGGTTATAAATAATGACACGAATAGGCTTAGGTACATTAAGCTTAGCAGGGGATAAGGACTTTAGAGAGGAATCGCTAATAGCTGTAAATATTTCATTGTGCTTACCTTGAGTGTGCAGGACGGAGCTAAGATATGTGTCTTTTTTATCATTTTCCAGTTGTGGTAACTTTTCTTGTTTACACATATAAGAGGGGATAGTTTGTGTAGATTTATCTAGGGCAGATGGAGGGAGTTTGTTGTTGACATCTACCACCTGATCAACCATAGTCTTACTACATTTAGTAAGCTTCTTCTTATTTTTCTGTTGGGCTGTGATTTCATGTAATCTCTCAATAAGTTTCTGATTTACAAGAAATAAATTATCTTTATCCTGTTTTAATTTGGAATAATCATCCTTTAGAACATTAAAGTTTAGTTTAAGCACATGAAAATTGAATTTAATGATCCGAAGGAAATCCATAATATTTTCAGACATGGATGCAGCATTTTCGGTCTTAAGTGAATTTTGAATACTAGTATTTCAAAAAGGTGTATGTATGCAAAAACTCTAGTTATCAGAAATGAAATGCATGCACATAAAATAAAACACAATAAGTTGCATAAATAAATTATACACAAAAGGAAAAAATGAAGGGGGGGGGGGGGAATGAAAAAAATGAGTATCAATCACAAGATTTCTGAAAGTTAAATTTCTGAC
This sequence comes from Maratus speciosus, assembly GCA_963932465.1. NCBI lineage: Eukaryota > Metazoa > Arthropoda > Arachnida > Araneae > Salticidae > Maratus > Maratus speciosus. The sequence goes on from OZ010789.1 coordinate 147,006,718, forward strand.
TACATCCAGTTGGATTAAAGTTTCCGAAATTCAATAAAATAAAAAAAAACAGGTAATTAAATTGTAATTCTGGGTTAAAATACAAAAAAAAAATAAAAACAAACAAGGTCAGAGTCGAGCAACATATTCTGAGAATAATTGTGCAAATGTCACACACAAGTGAAAATGTGCAAATGTTGTGAGCGAAATATGCGCATATTTATATAAAAAATATCAAATACTGCAAAACTTGGAGCAGCGAATTTTTTTTTTGTTGCCTATCGGCAGAATAAGTGTACTTTCAAAGTACGCCAGTGGGGCTAAAAGGTTAAACTCTAGATTTTTGAATGCATAAAAAAATCATTTTTTTACGAAAAAGGAAACATAGCATGTTTATGTAAATTCACGGAAGAAAAAAAATATGAGAAGTATGTCATGATTTAACCATAAAAACATTATAAGTGAAATATTAATAAAAGTATAATAATTTTATCATTTTAACTGCAAAAGTACTTAAAAAAACAAACAAACAAACAAACGCAGCTTGGAAGAAGATAAAAAGGAGCTAATATGCTATCACTGTTAAAAATATTGTAAAAAAAATAGTTCAGAAGTGATTTCTTCGTTCAAGCTGACTAATCAACAAACTTATGAAAATCCAAATGGTAAAAGTACAAGTATGAATAGGGAACCATAACATGAATAGAAACTGATAAAATTTACTGATATTGAAAAGAAAGAAAAAAAAGGTTATAACAATTTAGAAAATAATTTAATATGAAAGCATTCCCTGTTCATACTTACATGCAAACTGTGTTTCTTTTTTTTTTTTTGTATAAAGTATTGTGACACAAGTGTTTTCATCGAATTCGATGAACTAGTATGTCATTTTTTGTAGAGAGCATTCATTTGGAGTACAAAAACAGAGCGATGAGAAAACAACGCTTGTTTTTTAAGAAAAAGAGTTAAAATAAAAAGATTTTAGTGACAATTTGCAACGGAAAAGAAATTAAAACAAAATATCATTAACGTCCTATTTTCGTACTCTGAATGCTATAAAGATGTTGAATGCTAGATGACACAACGTGTGCAGTGTGATTTAGTACACTCTTTTTTTATGCAGAGTGGTTTCTTTTTTTTTTTTTAACTGAAGCACTTTGCACACACTAGGGTAATTTTTTTTATATTGCTGAAACACACCACCAACAGGAGGAAAAATATTATTCCTCTTAATTATTGCACACTGAATGAATTTGAAGAACTGTTTTGAAAAATTGTGGATATCACCTTAGACAAAAAAATAATTGGAAAAATTTCACAATTGTCTTGAACACTAGGACACTTTCGTGAAATTATATTTCTTTTTAGCATATTTCACTCTTTTGTCACCAAATCTGTGGGATTCCTGGACACTTTGCACTGCAAATATTAATCATAAGATCACAAATCGAAACGGCGCACACTTCCTGGACTTGTTGCACTGAGAACTTTGTTTAAAATGTGTGTTACTTGTGCGGATAATTCATACCACAGCCAGGTGAGGACTTTTTCACAAAACATTTCCCTTTTGGGAAACTATGGATGTACGTTCAGATGGCACTTTTTCTTTTCCCAAAATCTTTCGCACTCACACTGGTAGCACGAACACGTTTGATTGAAGGTCGAATCTCGCGCACAAAAAAACAAACTAGGGAACTAAGTGATGCAGGTGTGATATTTCGTAGTAAAAAAAAAAAACTGCTGCAGGAGGCGACGTCGTTCGATGACCCCGTTGGAGCACGGCAGTCTAAATCTTGCTTCTCGTTAGGCTAGTGTAAAGTCCGGAAGAAAGAGGCACTCTCCAAATCCGTTGGGGTAGCGAGAAAGGGAAATCCCCTGAAGTTGACATCGGCGAGCGAACACAGAGTAGGGCAGCCGGAACTCCCGTGGGAAAAAAAGATCTATGGACATCCTTTCGCGTCGCTGGTAAAGGATGATACGGAAGGAACGATACTTCTCCTCGTATTTTTTTTTTTTTTTTTTTTTTTTTTTTTTTTTTTTTTTATTACTGTTGGAGAAAAAATCTGGGCAACGGCGCCAATTTGTATAGAGGAGATTAATTAGAGATTCCAGGTTCATGAATAAATGAAAAAAAACTCCAACACGAGGATTTCGAGGACTTACTTCTTTATTATGAAACTTTTTAAGAGGAGGGCCATGATGGTACAATGGGACGGGAGAAGTCACAGACGAGACTGCCCGACGGGGCAGCCCCGAAGGGCAGAGAGCCGAGGTCTGTCACACTCAAGTTCAGAGGCAGTAGTCGTAAAATATTCATTACAATCACTCACTCATTGGCGAGATGAATAGCAACATATGTACTGTATTGGCGATGAAAAAATGATGGCGTGGACAAAGGAATCAGAGGCATCTCGAAGTATTACATAGAATTCAAAGTTACGCCATGGCGCGGCTATATGGTTACACGTCTCTTAACATTCCTGCGGTAAGGAAAAGGGGTTAAAGAAATAGGAACACGTGATTTTTATATGCACGTTACAGATCTAACTACAGCTGCAAATTAGTCAGCAATGGGCATATGGTTTGTATCCGACAAAGTGCAAGGGTGAGAATTGACTACTAATGCAAGCCCAGAGGCTGGGAAAATATGCATTAGATAACGTCGGCTGCAAAGCGAAAAGACATTCATTTGAATTTTATTCTTTTACTTTATTTCAATGGAAAATAACTGCGGTTAAGATCTTTTTCTATCGTGTGAATTTGAAAGACAGAAAAAGGAACCGAGATAAATGATGTCTGCATTTGAAAAGAACTTTAAAAAGTAAAAGCGAAACTTACAGTAGTGTGAGGGGGGGGGGGGGAAGAGAATGAATAAAGACATATGAAATTAACTCTAAAATGTCAAATTTAAACTAAATATTTTATTTGAAGGGGGGGGGGGGAGAATAATGACAATTTATAACAACCAGTAAAGTTAAAAGTTGATTTTTTGAGGGGAAAGGAGGAATAATGAATATATAACGGTAAAGCCGTTATAGCGGGGGGGGGGGGGGAGAGATTTTTCAATTCGGAAATATTTCTATTGCAAGAACATTATAGTTGTACATTTCCTAATTCTACAAAATACTAAGAAAAATATTTAAAATAAAATATTTGAGTGGGTTTATAAACATTTCACAAAATTCCTATAAATTCAAATTTAATTAATCCTTCTAAAATTTATTAAATGATTATGTAAATCTTCTAATATAGTTTCAAAAATTCACGAAAAATGCTTTAGAAGATAAAATTTTCACGAATTCGTAATTCAGTACATAAAGGGTTAATTTATGTCCGTTCTGTATTAAAAATCTCATTTTATATTTTTAATTCTATCAAAGTATTTGCATTTTCTTTTTACTCACTTTACGATTCTTGAAAAGAGATAACACCATCCCCAAAGGAACAGGACACACAATGATGGCCACTATAATCCATCCAATGGTATTCGCATACGCAGGATAAGGTACGTTGTATAATGGCGTCAAGTCTGTTTGTACTAAGGTGAAAACAAATAATACCTGTAGAAAAAATAAAAAGAAAAGAGTTAAATATTAATTTTTAAGCTACAAAAAGACTCTAACCCCTACGAGCTACTCTAGCCGCCCCGCCCAGACCAGGCTCTAAAAACACGCAGTAATCTGGCCCGTTTGAAAAGATTGCATGATTATGGAAGATTTAATGATATTATTATGACCAGTGGTGATCTTCTGTAATCAGGTTGCCGCAATTTGTTGTGATCTTTAATTATTATACTTCCTTTCCAGTCTAATTCTACAATTCAAAATATAAAAGCTACAGTTTGACGGCCGAAAAAGAGTATTTCTGATTAAATTTCTAATCTACGAAGGGAAAAAAAACTGACGTTCTTTTTCTTTTTGTCATATATATTAAGGTGTGAATTAAAAGCCTTAATTTTATAAGTATTTAATGGGAGAATTCCTCAACTTTCGCCGTCCCATTATATGCAATAAAATCCGTAAAAGCGGAGAATCTGTCTTAAACAGAACCTTTTCATTGTATGGGTGAAAGGAATGTGATATAAATTTACCTGCTAATGTGGAAACCTATATAAAAGAGATTTTTCCTGTACATGGTGATTCACAGGACTTACTGTTGTATTTCAATCATGGTAAAATCCCCCCCCACACACACACACGCACACACTCCTCCGGAGATATGAACTGGATATGCTCTTTTGTGTGTGTGCGTTTACGAAGAGCATAATGGTTCATATAATGATTACAGAATAAAATAATGATACACTAATGTTTTGCCTATTATATTTTTACTTTCATGTTAGCCAAATTAATGTTTAGTCCAATTGCTCTCAATTCTACTGGTTTAAAGGAGCCAAAAAGGTTTGAAATGATGGGAAAAATGTAATTCTTCTTCTTATTGCCGAAACGTCAGTGAAGGCTTACTGTGGAGACACGAAAAGTTTTGGTTTCTGTTAGTCTGTCTGTCTGTTCCGCGATAACTGCCGCAAAAAGCATCCGATCGGCTTGAAATTCACTGGGCATGTTGATGAGGTACCCGGACTTAGCTGTATAGTTTTTGGTTAAATTTGGTTCATTCGTTCGGGAAATATGGAACATTTTATTTTGCTCTATAATGCTTTTCAATGGCAAGTCAGACGATTTTCAGATTTTCATTTGTTGAAAGAAATGGCTCATATGAAAAATGGATTTAAATGGTAAATTTTTGATGCTGAAATTTTTAAATAACATTATTAAATTATTCCAATAAATTATGTCAATATATTTGCGAGATTTTTAAAATTAGGTTTATAATATTGGGGGGAATTTTATGCATGTTTTCCAATAATATAAAGGATTTTGTTTAATCAAATTGACATAATGCATAGTTCATTTTTTTCCCTTTTCTTTCTCTGTTGCCTAGCAACGCATTTGGTCCTAATAATATTAGTATAATTGCGTGTATAATGCTTGAGTAAAGCCAACGTCAAAACAGATGAATTAATGCATTTGTATCTTTGCATATAGAAGGATTTTAGCCCAGAAATAAAAATAGGCAATATTTCATTTATTTTATTGAAATATTTTGCTTAAAAATACAAAAGTTCATTATTTTCATAGAGAATAACGTAACATTTCCCCATAACATTTACCAATATTTCTTTAATTGTTGCCAAGAAAATCAAAACCCGGAATAATATTTTCTTTTAAACAATTTTCAATTGAAATGTTTTGTCGTGAAACAGGAAAATGAAAAATAAAATTAAGAATAGAAAAATTAATACGGCGGCATATTAAAAATAAAAAAAAACTAACGAGTATTTCTTAATATAACAAGATGAAAAGTTTTGAGCAAGTACGCATAGCAGGTGAATTAGACGTCATTTATCGAAAACAAAGATGCTGGAATAAAAAGATCTTGGGTAAAATAAAATTAACTATTATTCACGGAGGAAAGAGATAGATGGAGATGCAGTATGCCGTAAAAACAGTTTGCAATACGATGTGCGTTATCGCTTAGATTTAAATGCCCTCATTCGGCCCAACCAAAACAAGCACGTGGAACAGGGACCAAATTCTTTGACTACATCCGTTTTTTTTTTTTTTTTTTTTGTATTTTTTTTGTTTTTTTTTTTTTTAAGCACGTCGTTGTGTTGTGCCGAATGTAGCGGATTTTAGGGTTACATTTTTGGCGTCACTTCAAGATTTATTGCTGTGTACGGTTAACATGAATATTTTATTTTAAATTTAAATTTTATTAATTTATAAAAAAAAAAACTTATGCTTATCCTTATAAATCACAGCGTAAAAAAAACTAAGATATACTATAACCATATTCACAATCAATAAAAAATTACGAATGTAAATTTAAATAGACTGCGGGGAGTTCAGGGGGGCTCCGCCCCCCTGAAGAAATGCAATTTTTGATTTAAAAAGTTACCAGAATAAGTAGCTCATCAGAATTTCAGAACATCAATGTACAACCACTTGTTTAACACTTTTAATTTCTGAAACTTTACGAAGTATCTTGTATGCTCATAAATATTTATGTAATTTGAAAACTTTAAAAAGCGATTTGTAGGAAGTTGAATATTATGCAATGAGTGTTAAAAAACAATGACTTGCAAAGATGACGTTGAGGCTCCTGATCTGCAGATTTACTAGTTATTTTTATATTTGAGTCTTTAGCATTGTTGTCCAGCTGGTCCGATAAAAAAAAAATAAATAATAATAATAATAATAATAATAATAATAATAAATACTATAACTTTTTTAAATAGAAAAGAAGAATTCTGCTTTTTCGGAACTTAGGGTGGCTCCCGATGGAAAAAAATATATATGTATGTAAATATAGATAGTACAAAACAAAATGACGTCATATGCATCCGCTGAAGAATTTCATATTTACGACCCAGTTTTAAACAACATCTACAGAAAAGTATGCATTTGACGTCACTATTGCAGAAGGCTACACAAATATAGCAAAAAGCAAATTCGTCCTTCAAGAAACTCGGGAAAAAAATCGGCTTTCTAATGATTCATATCTCTTCATGTGTTTGTAACATTAATACAGATACTTAAAATTAAATATAGTTTTATCAGAAATCATACATTTATATTTTTTCAATATAGCACATACTTTAATTTATTTTTTTTTCAGTTGTTATGTAAAAATGGCAACAAAAAGACAATATACTATTTTCCAACTATTTTTCCTTTACTTTCTACAGAAATGGAGTACGTGAGTTGCCAACTTAAAGAAATGGTGTTAAAAACTACAAAAGATTAATGTCTCAAAAATAAATTGTGATGCAGTTTTCAAACAAATTGCATTTAAAAGTATTCCCCCCCCCCCCCCTCTACACGACGGTATGAAAATTGAAAATGTGCGATGTTTAGAAGCTTAAAAAATTGCAGTAGAGATTATACCGTACAATAATACATCTGCTTTGTTTTCGGCTGGCTTATATAACGGATCGTTACTTTTTGGAGACGACAGTTTAATTGTTGGGAGAAAGAAATAGCATACCGGGGGTTAAAAAATGCTAATCAAAAATTGCGGTTCTACGAGACATAAGCTTTGAACCACGCAGATAGGCGATTCATGCGAAGGCAAGACTTTAAACTAAATTACAACGAAACACTGATTTTCAGAGGTTTTGCCACTATAAGTTTTCAACAAGTTAACGGATTTTCATGTTTCTTTTCTCAAAACAAAGGAAATTTATTTCTCTACAAACTATATCTGAAATACGATAAACAAGCATACATAGTTTCAAATTACGGGGAAAAGTATGATCAATTTTTGTATTATATTTTCTTAATTGTTTATAAATTTCCGTTTGTTTATAAGGTTTTATCAAATAACAACGTAATAATCAGTATTGAAAAAAAATGACTGCTAAAAAAAAAAAAAAAAAAAAAAAAAAAAAAAAAAATGAAACGTGAGCTTTAAAAAACTATGGCAAAACTAGTTTTGCAAAATTAATTTTGTCGAACAATAATTGTTTAACACAAATTATATTAAAATTTGTGTTATTATTATTTTTTTAATAACACTTGTTTTTTATTGAAATAAATGCAAGTCTAAATTAATTGCATAGTTCCTAATACACGATAAAAATTCCAGTCAATTTTCATCATTTCAATCTTTTATGGTCCTCTTAACTACAGCTACAGTTACAGAGCCATTGACAAATAAGCTAATGATATTATCTCTATAATAATAGCCTAAGTCATGTCACTGTCATCAATAGTTCCGGGTTGACCGCTTCACCTTTTATATGCCAAACAGCCAATTTGGTAATTTAATGTTAGCCGGGCGCAAGTGATAAATCGCCAAATATTGTTCCATCATATTCCAAATATTGTTGCCGTCTATCGCATGCGACTGTCATAAACAATTTTTCGCGAGGTAAATTAAAACAAAGTTTTGATGTTGAAATTAAATGTCATAGTTTATAGTATTATTTATTACTTTTTTCTTTCTTTTCTTTTCATTCTTTTCTTTTTCTTTTTTCTTTTTTTTCTCTTTTTTTTTAAGAAATAAGAGAAAATTGAGAGTCATAAATTTTAATCATTTCAGTTTTAAATTAAAGTTATGTATTTTAAATAAAATGAGTGAAAGTATTATATTTTAAATGAAATTATGAAATAAGAAAAAATACGGCGGGTACAATGTTTGGCAATTTATCACCTGCACTCTGCTAACATAAAAATACCGAGTTCATGACTTCTGTATCAGAATCTTCCGATTTGGCGAAGGATTGAGCAAGTAAATTAAATTATGAATAAAAGTAACATGATACAATGTTTAGCATAGATTTACAGGAGACCAAACTGGTCTCCAAGGGCGGCTAGTTTTATTAGATTTACAGAATAAAATTAATCAAATGTAGTCAATTTCCTTAACGTTTGAGAAGAAACTCTCAACCAACTAAAACAGAGTTAAAAAAAAAAAATCCTGAGATAAAGATAAAGAAAAGAAAACGTCACAAATTTAACGTGACTGGTAAAAGGCTATTTCAGTCACGCGAAGAAACGAGAACGCTAATGTTAGTCCCATGGGGGGCGTTATTTTCAAATTTCTCGCTTTGATTTTAATATTTTTGAATGGTTTTTTTGCATAGGATAGCTGAAGATAATCTATAACCGAGCTAGTTTTTACTTTTTCGATTTTCGTTTCAGATTTCTAAAAAAAAAAATGACTTTCACTTTCGTAACCGGTTCTGAAATTGGAACTATCCTAATATATATAAAAAAAAAAACCCAAAAAAACTACAACCAAAATCGAAAAAATAAAACTAATCCAGTTGTAGATCATCCTCTCAGCTATCCTGTGTAAAAAAAAAAAAAAAAAAAATTAAAAATATCAAAATAAAAGGTAGAAATTTGAAAATAACGCCCCCACAGACTTAAGAAGCTACATTAGTCACGGGAAAAAAAGGAAAACGCTAATGTTAAGTCTATGGGGGCGTTAGTTTCAAATTTCTCGCTTTGATTTTAATATTTGTGAATGATATTTTTTGCATAGGATAGCTGAGGACGATCTACAATCAGTATAGTTTTTACTTTTTTCAATTTTGATTATAGCTCTTTTATATTAGGATAGTTTCAATTTCAGAACCGGTTCCAACTTGTTCCGAAAGTGAAAGTTTTTTTTTTTTTTTAAATCTGAAGCCAAAATCGAAAAAGTAAAAACTAGTAAGGTTGTAGATCGTCCTCAGATATCCCATTCAAAAAAAAAAAAATAATAATTCAAAAATATTAAAATCAGAGCGAGAAAATTGAAAATAACGCCCCCATACACTTAACATTAGCGTTTTCCTTTCTTCCCGTGACTGAAATACCCTCCTAGTACAATTTAATATTCTTAATCTTTTAAGGCGATTCTAAATAAGAAATATCTAATTTTCATTTTTAATTAAAAAAATTGCCGAAAATATTCTTCCAAAATTGAAGAGCTAAGTGGAAGAACATGTTAAAGTAACAAAAATTACATTTGAAGAAATTTGATGTGAAAGTTTTTGTTGTCAATTTTAATGATTTATTTTCTGTTTGATACCAAGCGTTTAAAATATTAACAGGTGTGGTATTAAACTCTATCAAAAAAACTTATTCATATTTAATTTTTAAATATTAAAAAATATTAATATTTGCATTATTAAATATTAAAATATTAATGAATAATGTCTTAAATCTTCAAGGCTAAATAGAATTTTGGTATTTTAGCTCTACCATGTGATAGAATACCTGATAACACCTTCGTCCAAAAGATAAAATAATTTGTAAGAAAATGTAGCATAACATGTTCTTCCACTCAGCTCTTCAATTAATATGTGTCTAAGAAGTCATAATAACAATTATTGGTGAATATATCATTAATTTCAATTTTATGATTGGACAAAACCTGAAAAACATAACCTATGCCGAAAAAGTTTATAAAAGCAATATATGATTGCTATATGATTATACATATATATAATAAATATTAAATACTCACTATTAAACTAATGGAGCAAAGATTATCCAGCAAATCCTCATAAATACATGAGGCATCGTTTTGAAATCTTTAAAAGCTAGATTTAAACCTAATATAAGGAAAGAGAATAAATAAATAAATATAACATTTCACATAGATTTATCAATTGTGGTTAAAAATTCAAGTAAAAAAAAATATTTTACATTTAATGCGTTATGCCGTATTGAAAAAATATAATATTATTGACAAGGCTCGATCAATTCAAAGAAAGGTTCAGGGCCTAATATTTATTTGCCTCCCTCCAACCCCGCTCTTATCCTCTCACAAAAAAATTAAACATTTTCGGTGCCACTATATACATAAATATATTTTTTGTTTATTATCTTGTCTTACCCTAAAAGTACTAAATACTGATCATTACAAGCTCAAAACTGATTTAAAATATCATCTTTACGTTAATTGCATACCAAATTTGGAGACAAGGGACAAGGACCAGTTGGTCGATATGTTTTAAACAGGCCCTGATTACTAAAGCATTTCATCTTTTCTTCTATTCTAAATATTATAGGATTGCTCCTTTAATTCTGAAAAGTTACTGCAATTGTGGACAGTGTTCAGTTTCTAAGTATCACGGAAACTTTTTTGTTCTTATCTTTTAACCAAGCATCGCATTCATAAACTATATTAAACATTTGTGCCGTGTCCTAAGAAGGCGGTAGCGATGGTCGAGGGTGTTAATCTTCGAAGGCTTAGCAATTTATATTCTCTTAGAATATGATAACATGAAATTTATTTTATAACACAGTAAAAAATATTCTGGAGTAATGATAAGTTGCTATGTACACAACAATGTAAAATTTGTTGAACAAAGTTTATGTAACAGAAATAGTGTCTATGAGAAGGTGGCAGCTAGTCTATTAAGTCCACAGGCATTGCATCGCTTGAACGGAAAGCGCTGGTCTTGTCTCCGAGATAAAGATCTCTTTTTTCCGCGACGGCACCCTGGTGCCCTGTCGCCGCTGATTCGGGTATCATTCCCCGGTATTAGGGATCGTAAAGTCCGGCCCTTTCGGCCTTCAAAATCTTCCCCTCCAAAAGTCGCTCTTCCAACTCCAGCCAATATCTAATCTCCCCTCCGCATCCTCTCGTATATATATCTCAATTATCTTCCTCTAAAAACAATAGTGAGTTTCTCAGCCACTAACTGTCCGTTCTTTTTAAGAACCTCCCAGGGACCTTTACTGCTGTCTCCTGAGTGGACACCTTAAGAAACTCCTCTTTTTTGCACGTGGATCCTGCGATCATATGCTCTCGTGAGAAAGTATGTGAGTTCTCTTCCCACGCTCAAAGATCAAAAGAGTACCGGCTTCTCCTTAGCATTAGCAAACTGTCACCGATTGTCAAATGTCCAAGAGCGATGGTGACTGAGTAATTTCTTTCATCTTACCGCACATCTCAGTGGACTTTGCCATATTTTTACTCTGTTTTAGAAATGCATTAGTTCTTTCTATATGGCGAATCTGATATAGTTCAGATCTTTACACATTTTTAATTATACATTTTAAAGCAGGGATTGGCAACTGGCGGCTCGTGGGGCAGATTTTTAATTGTTCTGCCATCTAGCATTCCAGAGCTAGTATTTGGCAGAAAAAATGTTCAGATGAAACTGGTTAAAATGTGGTTAATTGATGTATTAAAATCAAAATTTAATGAAAACAGGTGTATTTCTATAGAATTCTAGAACAGGCATCTGCTTGAAGCGAGCGTGTAACCTATGCAGGCCGCACACCGAGGCGACAGGCGACACAACACGTGACTTAGAAGTCAAATTCTGAAATTCAAACCTGTTTCTTTCTTTATTTCCAACTAGTTTCTTGTTCTAGTTTCACGTTGTGACGCTTGTCGTCTCTGTAAGGCTGTTCACGCGGAAATAAACAAGTGGGTAAGTGTGATCACAGATCACACAGAGGGTTTCGTTTAATATTCCTTTCAAAACACTTTATCTTTTTGAAAAATCTGTTAGTTCCACATTTCGCAACCAGGGGTCGCACTCGATTCTAAACAAACATCTATCTGAACGAAAACCCGTTTTACATACTATCCGTAGATATATTAGTCGAGGGGATTGGGCCCATAGCACCTGAGATCAGTAGGCGCACCTGGTGGTAAAAAATGGAACTAAAATATGTAAGGCTATGGTGCATAATGTGAAAGAAGGGTCAAAGGGGTGTCGGCAAAAGTTGGAAAATTTCTCCCCTGGTTAAAAGGGCGGAGGTTAGAAAAATCACTTAAAATACACAAGTTAGAGCCCGGAGAGGTAAATAATATAAGACTTTTTGAAGATTTTATGATTTGTCGTGTGATCTGAGGTATTCAGCTATACGTATGCAAAATTTCATGTCTCCAACTTAATTAGGGGCTCTCTTAGAAAGAATTGCTTCAAATACATATGTGGTAGCTCAAAGGGTTAAACGTAAGACTTTTTCAAGATTTTATGATTTGTCGCTTGGCCTCAGGTGTTCTGCTATAAGTATGCAAAATTTAAAATCCCCAATTTAATTAGGGGCTCAGTTAGAAAGAATTGCTTAAAATACACGAGCTAGAGTTGAAAGGGTTAAACATAAAACTTTTTCAAAATGTATTATTTGACGTGTAATCTGGGATGTTGAGCTATAAGTATGCAAAATTTCACGCCTCCAACCTAAATAGGGGCTCACTTAGAAAGATTTGTTTAAAATACACATGTGGGAGCCCAAAGGTTTAAACGTACGACATTTTCAAAATTTTATGATTTGTCGTTTGATGTGAGGTGTTCAGCTATAAGAATACAAAATTTCACGCTTCCAACTTAATTAGAGGCTCACTTAGAAATAATTGTTTAAAATACACATGCAGGAGCCCAAAGGGTTAAATGTACAACTTTTTCAAAATTTTATCATTTGTCGTATGATGTGTGGTGTTCAGCTATAAGTATGCAGAATTTCACGCCTCCAAACTAATTAGGAGCTCACTTAGGAAGAATTGTTTAAAATACACATGCGGGGCCCCAAAGGGTTAAATGTACGACTTTTTCAAAATTTTATCACTTGTTGTTTGATGTGAGGTGTCCAGCTATAAGTATGCAAAATTTCACGCCTCCAACATAATTAGGGGCTCACTTAGAAAGAATTGTTTAAAATACACATGTGGGAGCCCAAAGGGTTAAATGTACGACTTTTTCAAAATTTTATGATTTGTCGTATGATGTGAGGTGTTCAGCTATAAGTACCGAAAATTTCATGTCTCCAACATAATTAGGGGCTCACTTAGAAAGAATTGTTTAAAATACACATGTGGGAGCCCAAAGGGTTAAATGTACGACTTTTTCAAAATTTTATGATTTGTCGTATGATGTGAGGTGTTCAGCTATAAGTACCCAAAATTTCATGTCTCCAACATAATTAGGGGCTCACTTAGAAAGAATTGTTTAAAATACACATGTGGGAGTTACCGACTGATTTACCGACATTAATTCTTCTGCGAGTTAAACCGATTAATTAAATAATAATTAATATTTCAGCTTATAATTAAGATAGGACTTAGAAATAGGTGTCAATAAAATCAGCGAGAAATTTGACATCGGGGTGCCAAAAAATTTAATCAAAAAATTTAATATTTAAAAAGTTAAAATTTCGTATTAAAATATGTTATTATGAAAAACCGCAGCGTCGTCATGTCTACCTGCTTTCCCGCCGAATTGAAATCTTTTTTCCTTGTCTTTCCAATTAAAGAAATTAAATTTTTATCGATCGATTTTTAGTGGATATTTTAGCTTATACACATCGCAGAAATGTGAACTTTATACCAAATGAAAATAGATTTTTTTCTGCGTCTGTCTATTCCATTTACAAATTTCTTGGACCAATATTTTCTGATATGCGATTTCGCTTTAAAATGTCCACTTCATTTTTCGGCTTAATTTCCTCCGTGGTAACCATGCATCGGCTGATTTTACTGGCAACCCTTAGGAGAAACACGGATGATTTGGAAAAGGTCCGTTTGAACCAGCGATTGAAAGGTGTATTGGTTAATTTTAGAAGTTAATTAGCCCGTAATTCAGTTAATTACCAACTTTTTCAAAATTTTATGATTTGTTCTTTGATGTGAGGTGTTCAGCTATAAGTACCCAAAATTTCAAGTCTCTAACATGTATAGTTTCTGAGAACGGGCTCTGTGACGGACAGACAGACAGACAAAGGAGTGAGACGAATAGGGTTTCGTCAGATGAACGAAACCTAAAAATTAAATTAAAAAAATATAAAAAAAAACCGGCTGCATAAAAAGCGAACTAAAATGAGAGAAACAAGATGACGTAGGAAAATAGTAGAGTGTGTAATGGAAATCCTTTTCACTTAAGTAATTGCAGTCGGAGGCATCAGATTCATGTTTAGGTATGTACTTTGGCTCGTGCTACCTACATGTTTGCCTCCGACTGCAATTACTCAAGTAAGAAGGATTTCCATTACACACTCTACTATTTTCCTACGTCATCTTGTTTCCCTCTTTTTAGTTCGCTTTTTACGCAGTCTGTTTTTTTTTTTTTTTTAATTTTTTATTGGCGAATTTTTAGTTGCGTTTAATAATTACACATATCGTTACAGTTGGATAAGGGCGTGACCACAACTCAAAGAATTTAATCGTTTTAGTTTTCATAGATTTCGTAAAGCTAGAGATCCTACCTACACAACTTTCAGGCTGTGTAATATTTAAACGGGGCTTCTGACTGTAAAACAGTCTAGGAAACATCGTCTTCATTTTGAAAGACCTATCCAGTGATATGCCACTCAATATGGAGCGTATTTTTTTTTCTTCTCTGCCGCCAATTTGTATTTTACGGACGCCATTTTGAATTTATGAAAACAAAACTTAGTCTATAACCATCGGACGGTTAAGACGAATCGATAGAGAGCTCATTCATTAAAATCCATCCAGACGTTGGGATGTTTCGAGGATATAAAGTAATCCACATACCCAGGTACGTGTCAAACACAACCCTTCTTCGCAGTCGGGTAAAAAATGGCAATAATGTTCGACAGTGCTCACGCATGCGAGCAACTTTTTAAAAATGAACAAGTTAAAAAATGATCTGAATAACGATCACTTATAAATCAAGAGCTAGTGAAAAAATTTACTTACACTCCGTAAGTACACAAATGTGAACTTATGTTCTTTCCTGTTTTAAAAAAATGATACTCTAAAAATCGCAGTTCGAATCTCAGAATGATATACGTTCTTCGATATGTAAGATTCAAAATAATGCAAATGAATTAAAATTATTCTTCTGAAGTCAAATTTGAAAAGGAATAATTCAGTAATATGCAGTAATATTCAATAATATTACATGAATACTCAGTAATGAAGAGGTTAATTATTTAATGAAGATTGAAACACTTAACTCTTTTACACTCTTGTTGTTTTATTATTATTATTATTATTATTATTATTTGAATTTCAGAAACATTTTTTAGAATATCTTTAGACCGCTAAGAAATAAGAATTTCTTCTCACGTTTTGTGTCTCACTATCAAGCAAAAATATTTCTTAAGTACAACACACACACAGAAAAAAAAAAAACAACAACAAAAAAAACCTTCCCCCCGCATTGGCAGCGGTAGGGTGTACTACAGGTAGTGCATACACAACAATTGTAGTACTGTGTAGAAAGAAGTTAACGTTCTACTCCAAATACATAAAAAATATCGCTGTTCGTACTCCAACAGCAAACGGAAAAACTACAGTGCGTGTAAAAACTTTAAGGACAGCAAAAAATTTTTAACATTTTGATAAATTGAAAATGCGACAAGTGAAATGGTAATTTAATGTTGATCATACAGTGGAAATACTAATATAAAAGTCAACAGAATGTATCTGTGTCCTTTTTTTTGCGAAAAATTCATAATTATGCAAAAAAACACTATTTTTGACTGTGTAAAAACTATAAGGACACCAATTTTTTTTTTTTTTTTTAGAAATGTTACATAGAATTATTATTAAAAATCGACCGAAACATGTTTTTAAGGCCGAAACCGAAACCGAAACCGAATTTGGACGATCTTTCTATTTTCGGCCGAAAACGAAAACGAATATGTCCAAAAATTTTTTTAAAGTAATTAAATTCTATGTATTAAAGTAATTAATACATACATAAATATATTATTAATTAATTATACGTATTTATTAAATATCTATAAAAATTAATTAATTTTGCGTTAACAACGAAGTTCATAGCAATAAATGGTCTCAAAATCGATGACAAGTGTTGAAAATTTCCGAAGGAAGAAACGAGATTTTTGGAATACTGATAGTTTCGGTCCAAAATCCGAGTTTCGTCGAAAATTCGTCTGTAGTCTGTATAAACTATCAGTATATCCAAAATCTCGTTTCTTCCTTCGGAAATTTATTGCTATCAACTTCGTTGTTTGTAATTATCAGTCATGACTGACTCAAAACTTGAATGCAATTATAAAGCAAGCAATGCATATATATCAAAACTTTTTCACGTGCTCATTAAAAACTGCAGTCATAACAGTAATAGAAAATTTTCAGTTTGAAACCTCAGATGGGTTTCGAATACTCTTTGAGAAAGTTCTAGTATAACAGATGATCATTCACAGAAATCATTATAAAAGATAAATCGAGGTGTGTATACATAAAACTAAAATAATTAAAAAACTTTTTTAATTAAATAAAATTCGTATAATTAGAAAACCTTTCTGTGTCGTTGATGAATTAATTACGTTTTATTTTATGCATATATTAAAAAAAGTTTTGCATCTAAGCACAGAGAGACAATTTAGGCCACATGTATAATTAATTAATAATTATGTATGTTTAATAAATACGCATAATTAATTAATTTTTATACATATTTAATAAATACGCATAATTAATTAATAATGTATTTATGTATGTATCAATTACTTTAATACATATAATTTAATTACTTAAAAATTTTTTTTGGACATATTCGTTTTCGTTTTCGGCCGAAAATAGGAAGATCGTCGAAATTCGGTTTCAGCCTTAAAAACATGTTTCGGTCGATCCTTAATAATAATTCTGTATAACATTTCTGTAAAAAAAATACTGGTGTCCTTATAGTTTTTACACAGTCAAAAATAGTGTGTTTTTGCACAATTATGATTTTTTCGCAATAAAAAGGACACAGATACATTCTGCTGACTTTTATATTAGTATTTGCACTTTATGATCAACATTATATTACCATTTCACTTGTCGCATTTTCAATTTATCAAAATGTCTACAATTTTTTGCTGTCCTTAAAGTTTTTACACGCTCTATAGATTATTCCAGTTCTCAGCAGAATGTAAGAATGAGTAGCAGACTGGGATACACACCAAAGAATTTATTAATCATTTAGAAAGCAATTGTAACAAAAATTAACCTTTGACATGAAAGTATTATTCCAAGGGATGTTAAAGAGTTAATAAAAAAAAATGCTTGCTTATTGGAAGTATATATAGATGGCTTAGCAGGTTTCAAGCATTTTAAAAGTACACTTAGAAACATTCCGGAGCTTGCTGAAAAACGAAATGAACGATATCCCGATTATGGATGATACATCGACTACAGTGACAGCCACCCGTAATTGAGATGCTATTCATATCGATTATTGGGGCTGCGCTATGTTGCAAACATAGAAACCTGGAACCATTACATTTAAACCTGGGAAACTCGCCAAGCCATTCATATCCATTTCAAGTGTAAGTAAGAAAAATCGTTTATAAAATTTTCAAAATTCCTCAAATACTTTCTTCACCAGCTCTTATATTCAATTACGCGTGGCCACTTCTAGCCTGCTATCTGATATTGATAGACTGTAAAGCGACAAACAGCATAAAGTGTCATACTAATTACTGTTACCACATTATTTATTTAATTTAGTGTAAATAATAAATCAGTACAAATTAATGTTGGGTCGTATTTTCATTATTATTACTTTCCATTACTAATTGTATCCCGTCATCAACTCGGTGGCATGGGATCCGGCCTTATAGTGGAACCAAAAAAATGCTAACCACTAACTTAAAAGACGGAGAATAAAAATTATATTACCATATCCCCATCCAAAGGCAATTGCTTCTATCATGACGGTTCCCATAAGCGCATGTCCACCGCCGAAATAATCCAACAGATTTAAAGTATAAGCTCCACCCTAAAACAAACGTACAAAAAGAAAAAAATTAACAGATTTCTTGAGATGAGATTGACTCAACGTTAATAATAATACAGTCGGACCTCTATTTAACGAACCTCTGTTTTGCGAATTTCCCTATTTTGCGAACTTTTCCTTGGAACCAAAACAATTTTACCAATTAAACCAAATACAATTAAACCAAAATAACCTCTAAATAGCGAAGTGCATTCTCTATTTAACGAACTTTTTCTTGTGATCAATTTTTTTTTTCTCCCCATTTCTCAAAATATTTCTGGACATTTCAAACTTATTCTTTCTTTAAACACATTTTATGATGTTCAATGGTCTTGAACAGGTTTTACCAGGCGCCTTCTTTGTCAGCAGTGAGAATTTGGTAAGTACGGAGGACGAAGGCGATAATCCCTTAGAATAACTTTTAAAAAAATGTGGATACAGTGAGAAAAAAAGAAGAAATTAACTAAGAAGTGCTGATTGATGATTGTATTTCACTTAATTCTGAAATTGAGACCTCGGGAACACAATCCGAATTGGATATTTTCGGCAGTGTGAAAAATAAAAACAATACAGCAATGAATTGCAATGAAGACGAATATGATGATGATGATGATGGAAATGATCATTATGCAGGAATTAACAAAACTTCGTATGATGAAATGCTAAAATCATTTGAAACGACCGACGCGGATTATTAGTTAGAAGAAAATGCGCATGAAGGGTTTTTTGGCGTATTGCAAAGAGGCAAGACGTATTATGCGCGAAAGCACTTTTTAAAATAAGAACTCAGGCAAAATTAACAGAGTTTTTCAGAATTTAAATTTAAGGACACATATGTTAATGTATGGTTTAAAATTATTTGTTATAATAATAATAAATGCAATAATGCCATAAAAATGCGTTAATTTTAATGTAAAACTATTTACTTTAAACAGAAAATACAGTATATTCTAGGACAATGTTTTATTTTCCTTACCCATTTCAAAGATTTAAACATAGAAAAAACGAATTGATGATGGATATTGGTGGGTAAAATAAATAAAACAAATCGATATAATTAATTTTAAAAAATGTGATTAATTACTTTTAGTAAAAATATTTAGTGTTTATGAATTTAAAATCTGTTTTATGTAGTTTAAAGTATTTTAAAAGGTGAATCCCTATTTAACGAATTTTCCATATAACGAACTTTTTTCCGGGATTTAGCAACTTCGTTAAATAGAGGTTCGACTGTATAATGCAGTGGAAATCGTTTATACCGAAGCTGAAGGAACAGCGAAAATTATCCGTTATTCATGGACTTCGATATAGCCGATTTCTTCACAACATTGAAACTTTATTAATAAATTTAAGTATCTCTTTGTTAATGAGGTTGGTTCTATATACAATGTTTAGAATAAGGTACAATTACAAAAAAAAAAAATAATAATAATAATAATTTCCGTAGCGACTTTTAAATTTTCGATTAGATTTCCTTAATTAAATTTCAAGTTATATAATTATAATAAAATTAAATCATCGTATCCACTGCATGATGTATGACGTTTTCTTGTCAACAAAAAAGTGCTGAATGTTACTTTAATTTAAAGCCGTAAATTTTGCGTAATAATTTTTACCATAAAATTCTAAAACCAAATATGGGAAAGTACACTCATGTCCAAAAAATAAGGATAAGTGACCGGACACTTTCGATTTTACACATTTTGTGGAACACCTACTGAAATTTTTGACGCATTGTTCTTGAACTTCTAGGATGTAAAGAACGTGTTTGACTTCATATTCCTCAGTGAAGATTTAATCGAGAGGACAATTAAGGGCAGGGTTGGCAAGTTTCTGCCGGGGTGGTTAAAACCAGCGGTTGTAAACAGTTAAAACCGGCATGGCAGAAACTAGTTTCTGCCAGTAAGTGGCAAAAACTAGTAGAAACTGAGAAATAATACTATTAAGAACTTCCACAATGATTCATAATTCACACATGCATTTGATATGTAAATATTTAAGGTGAAAATTAAAACTAAAGATTATGAATGTTATTCAAAGTAGAAAAAAGCTTCAAAAGGATCATATAAATATATACTTTGCTTATATAATACTAATTTTCTTTCACTTGAAAAACAGAAATTTTTAAAATGGTACATGATGCTGTACAAGTTTAACTATTAATATTATTGTTTACGGTTGAATTTCTATTTAAAAGTTTAAAAAAAGGAAATTTAGAAAAAAATTTAATGATATTTTAACAAATAACTTTTCAGACTACTTTTAAATAAATAATACAATGCAATAACTTAAAGGTTACCTACTATATACAAATAGAAATGATTCTCGTGAAAATATATAAGTAAATAATTAAGCACAAAAAATAACAGAGAGAAAAAAATTTAATGAAATATCTTGTACAATTATTTTGTTATTACTTTTTCCACGGAGCATTCCATAGCATAGCATTTTGCTAACCTTTTCAGTGTTTAATTTAAAATAAGTATTGGATATAGTTTTCTATTTTGATTTTTAAATTGAGATTTTAAAATACTCTAATAATTGTTTATATATAAAATTACACAATCATAATATAACAGAAATTTTATCTGTTAGATAAACTCATTTTTTCTAATGCAAATTTATTTCTTAATTAAAACTATCCAAAATATTTTATTTGTTACTTATCCTGAATAAAATGTACTTAAGGAATTTAATACAACTAAAAGAGTCTCAGCTTATTTCAGGAAATGTGTTTTTGCCAGTTAAAACCGGTTATAACCACTTTCTGCCGGCAAAAAACCAGCCCTGATTAAGGGCTAATAATAAATTTAATAATAAAATAATATTTGGGATCACCTATGTAACAGAAAATGCTGAAAATAGTCTGTCATTGTGTTAAACGACTATTTGGGTCCTGTTCAACGTTTGTGTGCATTTGTGTAAGCATAGCACTCCTGTTCGAGAAAATGTTAACGTTTCTGTGAAAAATTCAAAAGTTTTTTGTTTATAGCCAGGGCCGAAACTAAGGGGGGGGGGCAGAGGGGGCATGTGCCCCGGGCGCCAGAACGAAGGGGCGCCAAAAGAAAGATTATACCTTTGGGATGGATCATTTTCTTCTGATGGACTGATGGCTACTATTATTACGAAACAGCCATTATAAATGAAGTGTAAGGTGAAGATGAAAGATCAGTCGTAAAAAGTTAGAACTCTAATTTTCTGGTCAGAATGGAAAGAAAAAAAAATGGCCATAATTTTTTTTATCAATCCATCAGAAGAAAATAACTCCGTTAAAGCTGAAACTCGGTTAAGCAGGACTCGGATAATCGGGACCCTACTGTATATTTCATTTTTAAAATGATCTTTAGATATTTTTGTTGGTGTTCAAAGGAGAGTCATGACCGCCGTGACCTCCCTCTTGGATCCGCCATTGTAATTACGTAGTTCGGTATTACAAATTTTAAGATTACATATTTTAAATTTAAAAATAAGTCGGCTATTAGAAAATGTGTAAAATTCTCTTTGTAAATATACTTTGCGGAAGAGGGGGGTGGCGCCACAATCCATGCTTGCCCCGGGTGCAAAAAAAAAGGCTAGTTTCGGCCCTGTTTATAGCATACAGAGTTTTACACCAAATTTAATACAACTTTCCAAAAACCTGACAAAGAACGGTAGAAACAGTATACTGCAATTAAAACAGGAATATATAGAATATTTGATGAGATATGGGCATTTGTATGAAATAATGTTTAACTGCGCATGCGTGGAAGATTCCAAATTTTTTATTTCATAATTTGATAATCCGATACTTTGGGCAACTTCCATAAAACGTACAGTCAAATATTGTGTGAGAACTCAGAAAAGTACAGCTGATTGAAAAATTTGGAAAATCCCTTATAATAAAGCTACTTTTAGAAAAAAAAACCCCATTATATCGCCCTTATCTTTCTGAATTTTCACGATATTTGGCTAGACTTCTTATATAAGTTGCCCTAAATAGCTGACTGCCAAATTATGAAATATGAAGTCAAACATGCTCTTTACTTCCTAGAAGTTCAAGAACAATTCGTCAAGAATTTCAGTAGGTATTCCACAAAACGTGTAAAACCGATAGCGTCCGGTTATCTATCCTTAATTTTTGGGTATGAGTGTAATAGCAACTATAAATTTAATAATATTGAACTATATACTCAAATTTACTCTAACAGCCTCCAAAACAATTTATGCTTAGAGTATTGTCCAGTCTTTTCTCGCAGGGTCCTGTTTTTGTGAAATTGTGAACAGCTTTTTACATTTGTGAAAAATATAGCCATAATTTTGTGAATATGAAATGGTCGTTACGTCCAGGTTCTCGTTCATACATTTTGAAGGATATATATGAATGTAAAATAGATATATTTTCTTTATATATGGAAAAGTGACATGTCAGATTTTACTTTCAAATGATTAAATTTGTGTTAGGGTCAGTTTGAAGATGGGAAGTTTTTGTGAAAGACCTATTTTTAAGCAGTATTGAATTCAGACAGTTTTCTCCGAGAGGGATTTATGTGACTCCGGGGGGGTATTGCACTTTTTGATTATTGAAAACACAAAATCTTAAATCTTCCGGGGGGGGATCTCATTGCTCCGCGGGGAGTGTCCCCCACCCCCCAGGCCACCCCATGAATTCAACACTGATTTTTAAGTTTAAAAAATATTGTGAAAGGCCCTGTTTTAAGGTGAAAAGTTTTGTGAAGGGTCCTGTTTTGGGATGAAAATTTTGTGGAGGGTCCTTTTTTGAAATGAAATTTTTTGGGAAAAATCATTTAAAGGATCCAATTTCTTACAAAACAGATCCCTGTTAGTGCCTTATTTATATTAAACTTCGTCCTGGCTCTATCCCCTTCTTAATTTTTAAGAGCTTATTTGAAACATTTCTGAACATAATTTTTCTACCTCTACTATAAAGATCTTTCTTTCTTTCTCTCGTATTCGAAATGAAATGTGATGATTACGATAAAAGTAGGAAACAGATTAAAGAACAAAAATTACCTGCACGTTAGAATTGAATAAGTAAAAAAGAACTAATGATTATACACTGTTAAAGCAAATTAATCTAGTCGTCTTATGTCAATTTACAGGGAGCTGAAAACAGGGCCTGTTTACCCAAAATGCCCGGAAAGCACGAGCTACGAGCTAGAGGCCTGCACTGTTCGAAATTTTCAGGCCCGGGCCCGGCCCTGTATAAAGGTTGAAAGTCCGACCAGAGTCCTTCCCGTACAAAAAATTATTGACCCGGCCCAACCCGATATAAAAACTAAAAGTACTTTCCAGTTTCTTCCACCAATCCATAAGTATATTGCGGCCATCATTGCAGAAACGTCAGTGAAGGCTTACTGTGGAGACACGAAAAGTTTTGGTTTCTGTCTGTTAGTCTGTTTGAATGTTTGTCTGTTCCACGATAACTGCCGCAAAAAACATCCAATTAGCTTGCAATTAAGTGGGCATATATTCTTGAGGTACCCGGACGTACTAGCTGTATAGTTTTTGGTTAAATTTGGTTCATTCGTTCGGAAAATATGGAACATTTTATTTTGACTTTTTATTTTGAAATCTAGTTTATTATCTAAAAATTGCCAGAATAAGTAGCTCATGAGAATTTCAGAATATCATTACATAATAACGTGTTTATTTTAATTCTTCTAATGTCTGAAACCTTCGAAATATTTTTTACTTTGATAAATGTTTGTGTAATTTAAAAACTTTAAATTGCGTTTTTGTAGAAAAATTAATATTACGCAAAGTGTGCTAAAAACAATGAGTTGCCGAGATGACGTTGAGGCTCCAGATCTGCAGTTTTACTAGTAATATTTTATTCTATATCATTCTAATATATCAATTTATAATAGCACCAACAGTTATATTAACATACAATTGTGCACATTTGAATATATACATAGTGCATTTTTTTAATATGCGGTGATAATTTAATTAAAAGTACACAGCACAATAGCATCTCCTGTTGTGTATTAAAATTTAAAATGAGATCAACATATATATTTTTAATCATTAAACTTAAAAATAAAATTTGGTGCATTTATACACAATAGAAAATGAGATATAACTGCAACGTTCGTCGCAAAAAGCATAAGGTTAATATTCCTTAATCGAGTCCAGAGCCAAAATTGACGTCAAAATATGTGATACTGGGCAACAAGGTGGTTTCAAGCATATAAAAGTTACATGAATGGAGTTAATTAGATGGCAAACCATGGTCGCTAAATTGCGTCAATTGATTGTGGACCGGATTATGAAACATGCTGCTTCATAATCATATTATATGTTGTTTCCGCAAGCATAATATAGCAGCGGTATATAGGTATCACCGTATAGCAGCATAATATATAGGTATCACCGAAATCCTGAAAAAGGCAGTATAACAGTGCCACTTGTTGGGCGATATAAATAAAAATGTAATAAGCATTAATTTATGTCAGTCTGGGTGAATATGAATGTTAATGAAATTCAGTGCATTAGTTCTTGAAATACAGCTATCATAGTAATCGTAACAGCATATCAGCGCTCCTTGTTGAGAGATATACACCAAAAACTAATCAGCAACAACATTTATCAATGATTAACAGAATATGCAGTTTGATGAAATTACGTGCCTTAGTTCTTCAGATATAGCTATCGCTATCATGGAAATCACGAAAAATGCAGCATAGCCACTTGTTGGGCGATATACAACCAAACGTAATCAGCCCCAGTTCATGTCAAGGTCTAACAGAATATGAAATTTGATCGAATTCTGTCAATTAATTCTTGATATAGAGTGGTCAAAACATTTGTGTCACACACAGCCTAAACAGATAGCAAACAGACATTTTTCAAAAATAATCAAATGGTGTTCAGGACATCCAAAAACTTATGAACAAATCAAAAAATGGAAGATGAAAATTTTCAAAGACTCAATACCTTCTTTTTACGTATATCCTCTTCTGGGCTATGTTTGCATATATGCATCTTCAAAAGTTGTATACAGCACTTGTATATGATACAAGTAAAAAAAGTAATATTTGCCTCATAGGCAATTTCGTGATTAATAAAGTAAAGCTAACTGTTTAAAAAAAGGGGGGGGGGGATGTCATCCGAATAAAATTCTTGCAAGAGATGCTGGTCTCAACGAATTAAAAGGGAAAAGTATAAAATGAATTAGCTTATGATTAAGAATCTTAATTGAATGGTTTCAGCCGAGAATTAGTGTAAATTTACTCAGAACTTCGGTTTCTTTTACAGAAAATTTTAACAGTGCAATATACAGCTATTTTCATTCTTACTCAATGTAATAATTTAATGCCAAAATATTCTAGAATTATCAGAATCTCAGAATATATTAGAGTTCATAAGCAAATCTTCCTAAATTTAAATTCTTTCAATCCTAAGTTATTTGATGTCAGACAAGTTTCACTTTATGTTTATTTACCGTATATACTCGTGTATAAGTAGAAGAATTTTAGACAAAATTTGGGAGTTGAAAATAGGGGGTCGACTTATACACACACAAAAAAAAAAAAAAAAAAAAAAAAAAAAGAAAGAAAGAAAGAAAGAAAAGAAAAGAAAAGAAAAGAAATCGAAGACAATCAGCAAATGAGCAAGTCTTTTAAGTAATCACATGCGAGATAAAAACGGATAGCGGTCATTTCCCTGTGATTGACAAAAAAAAAGCTCGACAATAATATCCCTCTAATTGTTCTGCACCTATTTTCTCTTGGGACAGAATTCCCTTCAATACAGGGGCGCATTCCTTTCAACATTTTAATCCCCTTTTTAAAAAGAGTTCAACTTGAGAATGCTTCTAGACATCTCTCCAAGTCCTACAATACAAAGAAGTACTATACTTACTATATTTTAGAATGTTACTAAGAAGTTGTTTACCATTGTAAATAAAGTTGGAATAGATTTTTGAAAGAAGTTTTTTCTTTTTAAGTATCACTGAATTGATGTAAATAAGTAGTAAAATAGTTTAAGCTTCTTCGGTTTTACATAATTATACAGGTTTAAGGGTGTATTCCGATCCAAACTGCTTATTTTCTGATTCATTTTAAAATTCATTTTTGCTCTCAAACGCATCAAACTGGGAAATTCCCTTATTTAGAAACTATATAATGTGCCGTGCTTCTTAATTTTTTGATAAATGCAGAAAATACTGTAAAAAACGCTGTCAAAGTTGGCGTTTAGAACCGAATTTTCCGAAGCGGGTGATCTGGGAATGAAAAAAATGGTCATACTGAGAAAATAATTGTTTAAAAATCAAATTCTAATTAATTGAGCGGAAAATGAAATCACACGGCATGTTAAACATGTCTTCAGAAATCACCCCAGCAAGTTTCATGTTTTTACTTTTAAAAATGAGTCTGGAAATGTCTCAGAAAATTTCGAGCTGTTGAGGGTGAAAAAATATTTTTTCGAATACACCCTTAAAGCGTTGATTTTTTTTTTTTAAAGTCTGATAAGATACGTAAAAATGTTTACTAATTTAATGAAAATTTATTAATTTTTTTTTTTTTTTTTTTTTTTTTTTTTTATCCTCGATTACAAACCATTTTTCAACATACTACCAGAAATGTGGTTCGATTTATGCACGAAAATTGATTTTTTTTTTTTCAAAATTTCGCTTAAGAATCGAGGTGTCGACTTATACACGAGTATATACGGTATTTATTTTTTCTAAGGAAAAAAAGAAAGAGAGAAAGAAAGAAATGGGATACACTCACATTTGTAATACAGGTGAGGCCAGCTAAGAAAAGAATGATTGCGGTCAACACAACAGAAAGTCTAGTCTCTGTTCTCCTAGGACAAATTATCATTTGCGATCCCCAAGCTAACATCTCTGTTACAGCAACCTAAAAAAAGAACAATGTTTTCAAGTAAAAGTTTTCACACCTAGTATCAATGATTTTTCTTCTTTTTAATTTGTTTTAGCTAACATGAACACTGCTCCACCTGGTATTCATTCAGAGCGCTCCTTGCTATACTGTCACAAAAAATAAAATCTTTTCTATGTCTTAGAACAGAGGTTCAACTTTCATTTCTCAGGTAACACTTGAAGATGTATAACAGGTGTATGGCATAACACCTGTTTTTTAGGTAGGTTTCATAACAAAAAGTAAGAAGCTGCCCATAGTAGCCATCCGGACGAAAGACATTTCGCAGATCCCAAAATCACCCTCCATTCAAGTGTTGATATATATATACAGTAGAACCTCGATTATCCGAAGTAATTGGGACCAACCCTCTTTCGGAAAATCGAAATTTTCGGATAATAGAGAATGCTTCAATTTTAAGGAGAAAATATATGCAATATTTCTTATTAATATAACAAGTGTTTAATAAAAATAAAGCAATGGAAAAATAGAAACAAGAATAAATTACTTGGATTTTAATTTTTAAATTAAGTACCTTTTACATACATCACAAAGGTTTGAAAAAATGTTTTGTTTGTCGCAGTTTCCATTGCCTTTGCTTTGCAGCTCTATCACGAAGTTTTTTAATATTATTAGTTCACCAGTATCACAGCCTTTCTGCTGCTCCAGCCATGCCAAACCTTTTTCAAAACATTCAAAAGCTTCAGAATTGCTAATTTGTTCGTTTCTTCGTTCTACTCCGCAGCTTACGGGAGCTCAAGTTAAATTCAAAGGAACTCTAAGAAAGGGGATCGAAAGTATTTATATGTACTCTAAGTTCGGAAAGGACCGCTTGCACACAAGGAATATGATAGCTACAGGGGAAAAAAACTAAAAAACACAAAAGGATTGTGATAAAAAAAAAAAAAAGCTGTAAAAATAAATTTCGGTTAACCGAGAGTTTCGGTTAAAAGAGTTTCGGATAAAAGAGGTTCCATTGTACTTATGATGTCGAAACATTGCCCCTGAATACGAGTTTCACATCATAAGTCTCATTTCTATTCATGTCTCGTTCTTTTTTGCATTCCTTTTGTAATTTTTCTTTTTGAATATATATATTTTTTCCACTTTGATATACTGCCTTTTGGATAATTGGTTTAATGGCACTATCAATGATTTCTTTTTTTTCTGGTCATTTTTCATTTGCTAAAATGTTTTAATTACAAAAAGTTTGCCTATATATTTCAAATATTTCTATTTTCTAACGTTTTTTATGCATTCAACTTGCTGCTCATATTAATCTTTTTTCCAAATTTAAAGTTTATAATGTTTAAATCTTATTTCAAATTTCCTTTATAAATGTTTAGATCTTGTCTTAAATCTTCATTAATATTAATAATTACTTAATTTAATAATTTGTTGTTATATATAGAGAGAGTTCAACGAATGCGGTCGCCAGGTCGTCACTGGCAACCAAAATATTTGATCTGGCGAATAAATTTTTGGTATAGTCCCATCCCTCAACTTTTTGTTGTTGTTATTTTTAAACAATATTTTATAAGCGCGTAAAGAATTTTATTATACACTCTCTTCTCATAAGTGAATCAATATATTAAGAGTATAATAATTAGTTCCTGGATGTTAACGCCGTATCTTTGTTCTTGGGAAAATTCGTATAAATGTGTTACAAAATTATAATCGATTGCTCAATCATAATGACATTTCTTTGACTGCCGCGCCTAAAAAATCCTTTTAAAATTCCTTTTTAATGCATTTTTCTAAGCGATCCTTTCCCTTTATAGAAAGCCGAAGAACGCTATTTGATTTTTTAGCGTTTGATTAATTGATACCTGCAAATTTCGTGCACTTAAAAAAAAAAAAAAAAAATGGCTTTTAGAATGTGTCAGAATTCGTCAAATTCGTCAGAATTCGTCGACGTCAAATTGAAAACAGCCTTAAGGTCGTTTTCAAAAAAGAATTTTTCCTCGCTCATCAATGCGAAACTTTCTGACACATTCGGGCTCATTTTTAATTTGTAAAAGCATTAAACGTCGCTGTGACTTATTATTTGAGGGGAAGGTTGGGGGGGGGGGAGGCTTAAAAAAGTGTCAATTCAGTGATCGGCGTTTGTGTCTATGTAACTCGAATATATATTACAATGACACCTGTGAAAACGGGACCTGTCTAACACGGAAAGGTTCTAAGACATCAGAAATACCACAATTGCAAAGACGGAAATCTTTCTAAAATAGTATATTTTCTGCCTAGTGATTCCATTTTTATAGGTTTTAGTGTATATATTTTTTAAAGAAATGGGGAAAACGTTTAATAAGTTTGCAAACTAAGCCTCGAGTTTTTGCCATTTCTTAAGAAATTCATCAACTTTGATTGTGGGAGGGCTTCCTTCTATCCACCCCCTTAACAAGGACCCTGGTCTGGAAATTCCGTTCAAAGAGCCAACATTGATGGCATTTCCTGAATTAAAATATTTCTTGACATTAATTAACAGCCTGAAAAGCACTGCTCAGGCGAGGAGGCCAAGTTTTTAGAGCATGGATGTCCCTCCCAGTACCTTTTATTAAGATCTTGTCCCTTTTGTGATTTTTTCTCTTTTTTTGGAGTAATTTTCTCTGCTTTTCAATAAAATTTCAGTAAACTGCTGGAAAACAATCGCCAAATTATGTCCGAAATTTCTACTTCAATTACTGAAAAATACATACTGAAGCGTCGACAGCTAGGAGAAACAGCATAGTGAAGAAAAGAAATGCCCAAAGCTGCGGCACAGGAATGTAAAGTACTGCATCAGGATAGGTGACAAACACTAATCCAGGACCTAAAATTTTTTAATTCAAAGTTACCTTTATAGGCAGACACATATAGCTAATAAATAGTAAATGATAAATACAATGATTTAAAATAAAAAATGTACATGCTACAAGGGATTACAGAAAACATGAAGGCTTTAAAAGCTTTTAATAAATAGACCTACTAGTTTCGTACGCACAAACTGTGATATTCTCAAGATCAATAAGACGTATATAAGCTATACTCGCAAAACAAATTTGAAATATGTAATTGATAAACATACATCATGATATATCAGGTATCACGAAAGAAGGGGCTTTAATAAAAATAATCATCTATAAACATGATTTGTTTTATCCTATTTTTAAATTGATGAGGCATTAATTCTTATTATAACTTTGTGGGTATCAACGGACGAGTATAAGGGGATAATATCTAGTCTGTTTATTAAAAAATTCTATGTAAACTGAATATTTTTCAAACGTTGGATGAATCTTACAAATGACTTGATTCAACGTTTGAATAAACCCAGTTTTCAGAGAATTATATAATAGCCAGTCTAGATATTATTATCTCCTTATACCCGTCCATTGAGTTCTGTTAAGTTATAGTAAGAATAAATAACTGCATTGACCTCATGGATAGTATTAATGAAAATATGAAACCACATTAAAAGATGCTTTTAATCGTGTAATTAATAATAACTACTTTACTTTTGACAATAGAATCTATATACAATATAATGCGGACCCGAATGAGGCATGATGAGAACGGTCATCTGTAAACGCGATTTATTTTATTTTATTTTTAAGTTTATTAAGCATCTCGCGCCAAATTCTAAATAATTCATAGGAGACTGATTCATTGCATATGCTCTCACTGCGCGTATAGATTTCCATTGATTCGCCGATTGGTTGGGGAATAAAATCTTGATGGGTAAATTATTTAACAACAGTTGTGGTCAAAATTGTGAAAACCTTTTGGGGAAACTCCATATTTTAAAAATGATAGTTCATAATGGCACTTAATTTTGAAACAAAGCCAAAAATTTGCATATCATTGGATAGATAATTTAACCCAAAATATGATTCAATAATTTTTATAAGGTTATTTCAGTTCTAGTAGCAGTTGTCAAGGAGAAAACTGAAATATATGTAGAAAATTAGCTATGCAAAAACATCCATTAAGCCAGTTAATTCTTATTTGAATAAACTTTAGCGTTTAATAACAGCCTTAAAACCCCTTTCCATAAAGTGAACCAAGTTTTTTTTTTCTTTTTTTAGTTTGGTGATTATTTTAATATGGAAACAAGATTCAGTTATTATTTATGCTAATTATGCTTAATTGTAGAGTTGCTTCGACAAACAAGTTTCTTCAGCTGTCTCCATAGGATTTCAGTTGAGTTAAGGACTTAACTATTATCAGGCAATTCCGGTCGTGGGATGTGATTATCTTGAAACCACTTTATACATGCTGCAGCTAAGTGACACGAATCTGAATTTTGTCCCTCCGAGCGTCTTGAGGGCTTTCCTGCATTTTCATAAAAATGCTTATAAAAATAATCTTAATGTAAATTTTCTTTCCCTGTTTGTTTCTAAAATACACTTCATACCCCTTTATTTGATATTACATTTTAAAATACAATTCTGTTTTGTTTTTTTTAATTCTACCACGGATTTATGTTGTCTTGGGGAAACGGAAAAATACGTCCAAACCGCTCAGAGGGTGAAACAGAAATACTTCATTATCTTGTAAAGGATCACATATGGGATGCATCAATTTGTGTTCAATCAATACTTTTTACTTTTTTTTTGGGGGGGGGGGGGGGGCATTTTATCATATAAATTATACCCCCAATTTTCGACTTCATTAGCAATACGAGATCATAACACTAGCTGGGTGTTTTACGGAAGGTGTAATGCAAGCAGAATGTAAATCTTTTTCGATTCTACTTGCATACACTCTGCTATCTATCACTATCAATCATCCGAATTTTTGTCTCATCCCTCAAATAACACGGCTCAAAATTTCATTGTCTAGCTAACATGCATTTTAACCTACTTTAAGGGGGCTCAAGGTTTTATCGTTACCGAAAGACATGTAAACCGAGCTCTCGCTTCGAGTCCATATAAAAACAAAAGTATTCAATGTAACCTTTATACTTAATTTAAACTTTCTGATATTTTTAACGTATGTTTGTAGTCTTATAAAATTATAAAATGAAGTACTTCAGTGTAATAAAATAAAAAATATAGCAAAATTTATAAAACACAATTTTTGAAAATAATTTAGGTGTCATATCTCCATCCGTAAGATATCTTAACCCTTTAAGACCGGGCAGCTTTTTGAGTTTTTTTTAAAACAATGATATAACTGAAATTTGTAACTGATAATTGACTATCTGTTGATAAAATTCATATAATATAGTTTCTGTTAACCTCCACAATCACTCGATTCCGGCATTTATGGAATAGATAAACCAGGAAGATAGAATTCTAGTTATTGCCTAACCCACACGATTGTGCGGGTCTGGTCTTAAAGGGTTAACGAATTGACATAAGAACCTAATTTTTGCTTTTAAATGATCAGGAAACTTTACTCTATAGGATGAATTAAGGATATAACAATCACTCAAAAGAAACCTTAGTAAAAAAACTCTGAAAGTTAAAAATTTAAAAAACCCTAAAGAATACAATTTTTTTCAATAAAAATATACAAAATATTAAACTATCTAAAATATATTAATTCTTTCTATAGATAAGGATGTTATACGTATGCAAAAAAACATTTTAAGCCATTCCATCAAATAGTTTTCTTTTAATCTTACGGATAGTCGTAAAAATCAAGTTTGAGAAAACGCGACTTAAAGTTGCAATTAAATGGGTGCGTCTTTGAAAGCGATTGTTACATAAATGCTTATAACTCCGTTAAAAATGCAAATATTTTTATGCGGTTTTTTTGACTGTGTTCGGAATTAATTAAATAATCAAAATATATATATATATATATATATACATAGAAAAAAAATTGATTTTTTGAGCCTTGAGCCCCTTTAATCTTTTCAACCTTTGTTCGATGTTTTTTTTTTTTTTTTTTTTTTTTTTTTGTGTGTGTGTGTGTGTGTGGAATTCTAGCATTTAGACCAAAATACTGCGGTGTGTACCAGGGTGCAACCATCGAGAAAACGGGGCGGCTGCGCCAAACGGGGTC
Organism: Maratus speciosus; assembly: GCA_963932465.1. Lineage (NCBI taxonomy): Eukaryota > Metazoa > Arthropoda > Arachnida > Araneae > Salticidae > Maratus > Maratus speciosus. The sequence goes on from OZ010789.1 coordinate 147,039,784, forward strand.
TTATTAGAGCCTAGAGTCTCTCATGCAATTGGAAATAATGTTCCCTCTGCATTAAATAATAACATATCTGCTCAGAATTTGTTTTTAAATGTTTCTTCGAGAGAAAAATAAGTGAATAATAACTTTATTTCTTGCAGGCAAAGTTGATATAATTGTCGGGGGATGTATAGATTCGACTATCCTGAAAGTAACCATGAACGCCAAAAATAAATATTTAAACTACTGTAAACTATAGAAGATTTTGAGAAATTAAAAATAGTTATGCACATTAAACGTAAAAGCAGTGGCCATTTTTTATACATTTTTAGATAGATACATTGATAGAGTATCGTTTTCTGGAATACGGAAGGACATTACCGTAAAGGTCCATATTACTTTAAAACACAAGGTCAAATTGACCAATATATTTTGTTTAGAGAAACTGATCAACCTAGCGGGCGAAGTCTGCTTGTTTTACAATAAGAAGTTTTTATTCTAATATATTTTAAGATTTTAACAGTTATAGCATATGTTTATTTACAGAGTAGAATCAAGCGAAACTCAGGCTCAGGTCTTGATACAGCCTACCTGTGTACACGATGATGTGTGCGCGATTTAGAGGAGGGTTAACTTAAAATAAAAACGACTCATATTTGCAAATATTTAGCAGGATATTCAGATGTATTTATCAATTAAAGTTAACAAAGAAAGATAACGAGATAAAATGCAGGGGTCTGTCAACTTGTCAATAGGCGAAGATAATAACTGGATAGAAGACAAAGATTAAACACATAAAAAAAAAAAAACTTTCACGCGATTCCGGTTTTTTAGAATTAGGGTTTTGTAACCAAAATCTGAAAAGCCGGGGAAAAAATATCGCTGAACAAACATATAAGCACGTATAACAAAAGAAAGTTTCAGACTATTCAGAATTCCTGTAGGTAACTGCTTAACTTGTCTGTAAAACTTTTGATTCATAGCCTTCGGGGATTACAATGAATAAAAATAAATAAGTCCCTTTTTGTTATCCTCTGCATACGTACCAGTTACAATAAAATATTGTTTTCAGTGAGAGTGGGAGTTTCATTGTTTGGTACAGAAAATGAAATAGTGAATTAACCAGATGTTTACTGAGAATGTAACATGTCCTTCTCATTAAAAATAAAATGTCATCTAAATATGCCAGTATCTGTCAGATATAACTGAAAGTACTGAAGGAAGGGGATGAAGGACAGAAAATTTACATACATATATCTTCCGAGAAGTGACACGCAATGGTATTTGTATTGTATAGCAGGTAGAGACGAATCTAGGTAAAAAAAGTGAACAGAAAAACAAGAGCGGAAAAAACGTGACATGGAAAAAACGTGACCGGAAAAAACATGACACGGAAATGATAAATATTGAACTTATTGATAAATAATTACTAAAAACTAACAAAGTAACAAATCTCTGATTTATATCATTCTCGTAGGCGAAAATTCGCTGTAAATGTTTGTGAATGCTATGTAAAAAAGTAAGAATATTCGCATACGTATTAATTTATCCCTACTTGAATTTTGACATTCGCGAACGCGAATACGAATATTCTATGTCGATGTCTACAAATGCGAATATTGAAAAGGGGTGTGAATATTCGCATACGAGAATGCTCATTTTAATCACTACTTGATTTCTGATATTCGCGAACAGAATTTGCGGGTACACGACATTTCGGTCTCGCCGTTTCGGCCACAATGCCATTTCGTCCCTAGCTCTTTCGGTTCCTAGCTCTTTCGGTCCCTTGCCTTTCGGTGCCGATCAAACCCTGTATCGTTCACCATCATTTGGATCCTTTATAATTTTTTATCATCCCCCTTCCCCAAATTTTATAAAAAGCAGAATATATGAGTCCGAGAAATTTAAATTTTGCTAACTCGTGATAATGAAATCACAGCGCGTTAAAATTTTGTGTGATTGAGCAATGTGACATAGTTTTAACATTGACCTTTTTTTTTTTTTTTTTTTTCTTTAAGAGAATGGATGCTTTAAGTTTTAAATTATTATTAATATTAGGTATTTTATAGATACTATAAGCTACCTTAAATACATTTTTATGGTGGATTTCATACACTTAATTAGAACCTCTAAATTATCATCAATTGAATAATAAACAAAAACTATGTTTACTTTTTCTCTTCCAATTACATTAACAATAAATGTCTTTAATAATTAAATTAGACACTTATAAGCATAAACTATTATATGTAAATATTTCCTCATATCACTCCTCTACAACCCCTCTTTTAATTAATCAAAATTAAGATATATTTATCAAAGCACAAATATTTAATTTTCCTTATTATTTTTTTAATACAAGGCTGCATCTTATAAATTTGTTTTCATAAGTTACTTTACCATTATAAATATTATGAGAGATTTGCTTACTAGGGTGTTCTGAGATAAATATTTTGTTTTCAAAAAAACTTTTAGATTCCCCCCCCCCCCCCCACTTCCGGCTCTTTCTTTTTATACTTCTTGCTTGCATTTTTTTAGTCTTTCCACCGCTTAAAGCAGATTTTTGTGAGCAAATTTTATTGAAATTGTTACCTATTCCTTTTTTAATAAAGCGATTATTTTTAATTTTATGTAATAATGTTACTAATATTTTAATTAATTTTAATTTTTTAACTGACAAAACTAAGCTTTTTTGCATTTGTCTATTATTATTATTTTGTTAATTACCTTTTTCCTCCATCTTTCCCAGAAAATAAGTTTAATAATTTTCTATTTTAGTCTTATTATTAATTATATTAATAGTTTTAAATCTCAGTAACTTTAAATATAAAATAAATAAACAGATAAATTATAAATTTCAGCTTATAGCTAATATTAAATATAAAGATAAACTGAACATATAATATATTACGCATCGAGTTTATTTTAAAGTAGAAAGTTATAAATTTATATTAATGTTAATAATTTAATATAAATTAAGAATAAATTGAATTAAAAAATTATATTTAATAAAATGTTAATTTAATTTTTATATGTACTAAAATTACTAACTATTTTAATAATTAATTAATAACAAGTTTTTATTCAAAATTTTTGATTTATTATCCCCCCCCCCCACCCCTCTTTTTTTTTTTTTTTTTTTTTTTTTTTTTTTTTTGAATCAATAAAAATTTTAAATCTAAGTAATTATTAAGTACTTAGACTTTATGTTTTTGACTGATGGTATTATTATTAATTATTAATAGTAATAATGTAACATTGTACAAATACGTAAAAATAATTTTTAACGGTGTTAGGTGATATTATTGTCCAGATGCAAATTTAGTTTTTTTTAAGCACAGTTATAGTTTGAAATTAAAAAAGAAATATTATTAATTAATTATATTTAAAAAACAAGAAAATATTGTAAACTAACTAATAAATAAATAAACAACATATTTATCCTCAGAATCATTATCATTTTTATATAATCTAATAACATTATAGTAATCGAAAAAAAAATTATATTTGCATTTACCCTGTAATAGCTATTATATAGCTCATGTAATATTTTTTAAACAAGTAATTGATGCATTAATTATATAAACAATTAATAATTGAAATAATTTTGAATTGTTATAAATAAATACATATAATAAAAACAATTTAATTTTTGAGATTTTTTTTATTTAGCAATATAGCTGCTTCCAACAACAACTGCAAGAGACCGAAATGGCAAGGAACGGAAAAGGCTAGGGACCGAAACGACAAAATATTCTGTTTCCGAATTTTCGTATCCAGTGGCCAAGAGGTTCTGCTCTCGAAGCTGGTAGACGGGAAGTGCTGGGTTCGAACCCAATCGCGCCCGTCGGCCTAATCGTTCGGAGTTTTCGGTGGTTTCCTTCGAACCTTGGATTTCCTTGCATAAATACTGGTTAGGTTTCCTTAGAAAGACCCCCACGGAGGGCACCCCCCCTCCCAGGTCTTATATCTCTCGTGTCGATAATTGGCCGTCATAAACACAACCAACCAACCGAATTTGCGTATATCAAAGATCAAGTAGTGATGTAAATGTGCATTTTCATATGCGAATATGCAGGACTTTTGTCAATATTTGCATTCTTAAACATTGGCGGAAAATATTCGTATTCCCGCTCGCGAATGTCAAGCATCAAGTAGAGCTATAAACGAGCATTCTCGTATGCGAATATTCACTGCATTTTTCAAAATTCACATTTGTAGACATTGACTTAAAATATTTGTGTTCGCCTGTCTGTGTTATAACGGCTCCATACCGGACAAAGTACAAGCAACACCAAACGGTCCCGTTTTTTCCTTGTCCCCTTTTTACCGATTACGTATTTTCCTTGTCATGTTTTTTTCCGCTCTTGCTTTTTTTGCCCCCTTTTTTCGTGTCACGTTTTTTTCCGGTTACCGCCAGAGACAGATTACAAACTTTTATGCGAGTACAAGCTTTGATAAAAACAGCAGCTGTAGAAATTATACACAAATTTATAAATAATGAAATGTCCAAATATTAATTATGATTAAAAAAATAATAATAATAATACAGCTTTAATGGTAGATTTTAATTATTGTGTCAGAATGGCTAAAATTAAAAAGCACTTCTTAAATTTTGTTTTAAATTGCACTCCGATACAAACTGCCTACTTTTTCACTTTTTTTTTTTTTTTTTTTTTTTTTTTTCTTGTTCTCAAACTCATGAAACTGACAGGTTTCCTTATTTAGAAACTATCTAATTGAACAGTTTTTCCCAGTTTTCAGTAAAGGTAGACGATCTTTCAGAAAATGGTATCAAAGTTGACGCTTTGAACCGAAAAATGAAAAAAACTGGAATTAAACATAAATTGAAATGCCTGTAATTCAAGAAACAATGCAAATTTGGAAAACATTTATTTATTTTTTATTTATTGAGTTAGAATTTTGAATTTATTTGTGATGATTAACCATATAATTTGTAAACAAAATCAAATCCTAAAATTTCTGATAAAGTTTTTAAAAATTTAAATTAATTAATTTTTTTAAAGTGGGGTATATCATGCAGAAAACCGCATTTAAAGTTTTAAACAAAGGTATAACGTTTAAAAGCTTGCAGGCGAGTAAGTAACTCCTTTCTGTAGCTTAAACTTCTGATTCAGTTTAATTTTTACTATTTCAACCTTCTTTCAGTACTGTTTAAATGTCTCAGTTGATTTAATCAAGGCTTTTTCTAACATGCCGATTTCGAGCTTTTTCATAAATTTAGCCCTCGCAACTTCATATTTTTTATAGACCCGTCCCGTTAAAAAATGTCTTTATTCTGACGGCCCTGCCCGGTTATAGAGTTGTATACGGGCCCTAATCCTGGCCCGGGTACTATTTTCACTCATTACATTCGGGCCGAGCCCGGACCTTAATTTTTTCTTAAGGCCATGCTAAACATTATTCTTTCAGGATCGGGCTGGGCTGAGCTCGAGCCTTAATTTTTTTTATATAAAGGATCGAGCCGGGTCTAACGTATTTTTTCCATAACGGGCTGGAACTGGCTTTATTCTTTCTAGTTCTGCACGGGCCAACATTTTCAGTATCGGTCTTTTACCCAGCCCGTATGAAAATCATTGTTTCGGCGTGACCTGGTCCGAGCCAAATGTATAAAATTTGGTCCGGCACTGAAATTTTTGCAAAAAATGCGTATATTTTTTAATTGCCATTATGCTATAATTAAACTGAAAAATTTATTCTTTATAAAAAATAATAGATTTCTAGGCAATGAAAGTAAAATGCAGCAAAACCTGTGAAAAAGAACCTGCCTATGACGGAATTCTGTATTAAACGGCAAAATGTGTTGATCCATACAAAATGAATATAATAATTTGGGAGAAAAGTATATAATACATTTACACCTGATAAGAAGGGACCTTGTCTATAAGGACCATTTTTCTGCATTTTGATTCCGCCTTAGAAGATTTTACTGTATAGCATTTTTCAAATTCTCCAGTGCATGGAATATGGACTAACGATATTAATAATAACTGAGACATTTACATACAAATAGAGATTCATTAAAAAAAATAATATCACAGCCTAGGGCTCTTCTCGAAAAATAAAGATTATAAATATGAAAAAAAAAAAAAAAAAAAAAAAAAAAAAAAAAAGGGAGGAGCTAAAAATTTGCTCAATTTACAATTTGATTTTTAAACAATTATTTTCTCAGTATGGCTATTTTTTTTTTTCATTCCCAGATCTCCTGCTTCGGAAAATTCGGTTCAAAACGCCAACTTTGACAGCATTTTTTACAATATTTTCTGCATTTATCAAAAAATCGACGAACACGGCACATTATATAGTTTCTAAATAAGAGGATTTGCCAGTCTCATGCGTTTGAGAGCAAAAATGAATTCAAAAATTAATCAGTCACGAATTTTGGTATTTTAATATCTCTGTGAGTTTTTCAGATATCAAGATAGACTTTTTTATGTTTAATTCAAGAATGGTTAATGAAAATTTTCCTAATTGGAAATTTTATCAAAAGGAGACCGTATAAAAATTTAGTTTTTGTATTTTCTCAAATAGACCCCACATGGAGTTACAATTTATGTCATCAAATTTTGAACCTTTGTTTATCAAACTTTGCAATTGGAAGTATATGTCTAAGGGCAATATTTAAGGAAATAGGCTATTGTATCGATCTTTATGAATCCCACCGTATCTTTCGTTATAATTAATTGCTACCTACCTGGTAAAGATTCCTTTTTGGTGAAAATCGCCCAACATGTGCTTCTACTATGCTGCATTGTTCACGATTTCTGCAATAACTCTATCTCAAAAAATAATGCACGGATTTTCATCAAACTTCAGTATCAGTTAGACGTTGACATAAGTTGTTGCTGATTAGGTTTTGGTGTAAATCAACCAACAGGTGGTGCTGCTATGTTGCATTTTGCAGGATTTATACGATTTTAGCGATAGTCATATCTCAAGAACTAATGCACGGAATTTCATATTGCTCACCCACAAAAAAAGTGACACATCTCGACAAAAGTAAATTTCACAGGAGAGGCAAAATAAAATTTGCATAATTTTACTACAAGATTAAATTTTAGCACTTAGCTCTGTATGCAGGAATACAAACGTGCAAAAAAGCATAAAACCCTTAAGAATGAAGACGCAGGACGAGGTTTGGAGGGTTGGATAATCTTACCTCCCCACGCAATCCACTCCTCTTCTGGGGTCATAGCGTAATAAATGACGCGTATATACCGTATAGCGTAATAAATGGATTTTCTGTATAACTGCACTTATGAAACTGTTTCTGTAGCAAGACACACAGATGACAGATCTATTAGTGGAATAAAACGCAGAATGAATTTTTGCGAGATGTGTCACTTTTCTTGAGGGTGAGTGATAGTGATATGTTTAGAATTCTCATGATGGGCATAGATTGCCATTTAATTTTCGCACTGTGATAGAGAATTTTGAAGTACTATTAACATGTATGAGATGGAAGAAAGTTTTGGAATTGGCTCATCCGGTTAGTTGGTATACAGGGTGATTAAGAAAAACGTTGACAAAATGACATGGCAAATCAGGCATACAACAAGGATAAAAAATCCCATAGGAACATAGGGTCGCAAACCACATATTGAGTCACAAATATAGGGTGTTTCATCCTAACTGAACTCGGGTCGACGGTCATAATTTCGAGAAAAATTAAAACATTGCAATGAAAATGCAACGATATGGACCTTGTTTTGTGTGAAATGGGATAACAACACGAAAAGTTCTGGCAAAACACGTGGCTCAAGCAATCGATGATACCGTATGAATGGATCATCACAGTCCAAAATGTGGGGCGTGCAGTGCATACTGATGGCACGTATAATGCAAACTTCTACCGCTTTTGTTTCGTGTTATCACATTTAGAACAAAGGTGAAATTGCCTGTTAAATCTTTTACTATAATATACTTCAGTTTTCTGAAAGTTATGACCGCCAACCCAAATTGAGTTAGAATGAAACACCTTGTATTTGTGACTCAATAAGTGATTTCCGACCCTATGTTCCTATGTGATTTTTTATCCTTGTTGTATGCCTGATTTGCCATGTCATTTTGTCAGCTTTTTTTTAATCATCCTGTATAACATAATTTTTCAAAACAATAAAATAACAAAACTGAGAGGAGTGATTTAATGGCTAATGTGTAATTGCTCCAGTGTGGGGCGAACACTAAATTTGATCTGGGCTCAGCTTGACCACTAAAGCGGGATGGAACACGTTTATTAAGCTACTCTTCGGCTCAGGCTCAAAGTAAAAATTTTATTTATTCACAAATTGGGAAAGAAAAAAAACCTTGCTATTTGAAAACAAGAATGTAGTCTAAGTTTCTGACAATGTTTTAGAATCCTTTAAAAATCAGTTTAAAAAGGATTCGAATTATTATTGATGGGATGGAGAAATATTCTACCTGATTCTGAAGCCTTTTCCTCACGATCCGTGTTAGAACAATATAGATGCCGTGGAATATCCCTTGTCTATCCTCGCAAAAAAAAAAAAAAAAAACAGAACTCATATGGTTTTCTGCCATTAGTTTTACAATTATACTTTCAAAGCATATGATTTTTGACTTTTAGTGGTTTCTGTCAATGGTTGGGTATAAATAACAAATTTGTTATTTTAACCCTTTATGTACTAAATTATGAATTCATAAAAATTTTATCTTCTAAAGCATTTTCGTGAATTGGTTAAACTACATTAGAAGATTTACATAATCATTTAATAAGTTTTAGAAGGATTAATTAAATTTGAATTTATAGGGATTTTGCGCAATATTTAAAACCCCACTCAAATGTTTTATTTTAAATCTTTTTCTTAGTATTTTGTAGAATTAGGAAATGTACAGATATAATGTTCTTACTGTAGAAATATTTCCGAATTGAAAAATCCCCCCCCCCCTCCCGAACGCCAAGGAAGCTGAAAAAATGCAAAGGCAGAGAAAATCATCCTTTTAAAAATATTTTTGCTTTGTGTAACCAATAATGCTTTTGGAATAAGGTAAACTATTGTATCTATAAGTCATTATCAACTGTATTACTACTAATTGATGTATTAAGAGGCTACTTCAGTCAGGCGAAAAGACCCGTTCGCTAATGCTAATCCTATGGAAGAAATTTATAAAGATATCTCGGTCGCATTTCAATATTTTTAAATGATTTCTTTTGCATTGGATAACTGAGATCGATCTGTATGCAGGCCGTTTTTCACTTTTTCGATTTTCATTGCAGATTTTTTTTATGAGGATGTTTTCACTTTCGAAACCGGTTCCGAAAATAAAAGTGTCCCCATAAAAAATACCTGTAAACAAAATCGAAAAAGTAAAAAACAACCTTTGCACAGATCGATTTCAACTGTCTAATGCAAAAAAAAAAAAAAAAAAAAAAAAAATCATTTAAAAATATGGAAATGCGACCGAGATATCTTTATAAATTTCTCCCATTAGCGAACGGGTCTTTTCACTTGACTGAAGTAGCCTTTTAAATGAATTTTATAACAATTTATTTTAATGATACTTGTAAATACCGTCAGCAGATAAAAGATTAAACAAATTTTCAGAGGCATGAAAATCACGAAACGTTGTCATGAAGGAGTATTTGGGATTACTATTCATTTCTATATAAGAATAAATTTTAAAATGAGAAAATTAACCTTTAAGCAATTAAAAAATATTATTAAAATTTTTCTACAGCCTACTTTCAGTGTCGGGCTCAGGTTCAAATGACAGAAAATGTATTAGGCTTGGATTCCAAGTCGTCTGGCTCGTGCTCCGAAAAAAGTGCCCGAACTCATCTCTAGCGTACACCCCACATTGTAAAAAAATTATGTAACGTTACTCCATAAAATTGGTGTCATTCTTGCTTCCTCCATTTTATGGAGTAACTTAACTGTTATAACTGGTGTTACGTTACACTAATGTGTAATAAAAAGGCTGTTCTCAAATCTAAAGGAATGTGTCTCTTAAGAATATAAGTGTGTTCTTATTCAGAAACTATGTCATCGAAATCGAATATCGTTTTCCATTATTTTAAGGCAGAAGATCTTTCAGAAAATACTGTCAAAGTGTCAAAATACTATTATTTTGAACTAAATTCCTGACACGGCAACGTAAGAAAAAGAAAAAACTTTCTGCCATGTGACAAAAATCGCTTATAACGCGATAAGTATTCATTTATCAAAAATGAAAAACGCTATTCGATCCCAAATTGCTTTACTAGTTAGGTCAGCCAATTTTGTAGTTAGGTCAGCCTTTAAGTTTAAAAATGAGTCAGAAGGTTCGAGTTGTTGAGCAAGGAATTTGAGAACGATTTTTAAAATATCATTCGAAATTGAAAAGAACACTGATATTAGTTTAATATTAGCTTGCGAGTACCTTTGCAAAAGCGGTTCTGAAAAAAAAAAAAAAAAATAATAATAATAATAATCCCGCGAAACTTTCTGATACATTTTCTGACCTATTTTCAAACATAAAAACGTGGTACTCCAGGGCCTGATTAATACACGGGCCTCCGGAGCCCCGGCCCTGGACCCACCAATTTTAGGGGCCCACAAATTTGTGTGTATTTTCTCTCAATTTAAGTTTTTCCACTATTTGCACTTTATATTTTGGTCCCTGATGTAAAAACAAAGTTTTACTATAATGAAAAACGTCCATATTTAATTTTTCTGTAAAAGTCCTTTTCAATTTGAGAGTATTTATAATTTTCAAAACTTGCCGTATCCAGAAAATCAAATTTGGGGAAAATGCCAAAAACTGCATACTGTGTCTATTGGTTTCAATATAAATGAGGATTTTACAATGTCAAAATTATAGTTTAAAATGATTACTAGACTGTTAGGGAAAACACAATTTTTATGATTTTGGATAAGGCGAGTTCTGAGAAAGACGTCCTCATTTATTCTGCAACATAAACTGTGGATCATAGATGTTTGTGAATTATACAAATGCTTATTTAAGTAAGTGGACGGTAATTCTTTTTCTTAATTATTCTTGTAAGTTAATTTTTTTTTGTAAACTTGAAACTTTCACCCAAACAACTTTGTCAACTCATCAAATAAACCTACTTTTTTTCTGAAAGTGTCGCCGGGAATGAGGTAGGGGGGGGGGGGGGGGGGGCAACTTTTTAACAGGCCCTGGGCCCAACTTCAGCTTGATCGGGCTTTGGGTACTTCTAGGCTTGACTATTGAAGTGCAGGTGTCTGTCCAGACTTTTCTCTCAGGGCCTGTTTTTGTGAAATTGTGAACAGCTTTTTAACATTTGTGAAAAATCTAGTCCTAATTTTGTTAATTAGACAGAATCGTTACTTTCAAGTTCATCTTTATATGTTTTTAAGAAGATATGTGGATGTAAAATATATTCTTTTCTTTATGCAGTAAACTCTCTGTAAGGCGAACTCTGGGTAAGACGGAAATCTGTCTAACTAGGAAAGATTTTCAAGTCCCTGTAAATACATAGACATAGATTTAAATTTGTCTAAGGATGAATATTGTCTACTACGGAAAATTTTCTTAGTCCCAATCGATTTCGCTTTAGACAAAGTTTACTGTATATGTATAAGTGGTAGGCAGCTTTCACTCTTAAATGATTAAATTTGAGAAAAGTTTAATTTACAGCGGGAAAATTGTTGTGAAAGGCCTAATTTTAAGACAAAGAATTTTGTGAAGAGTTCTTTTTTAAGGTGAAAACTTTTGTGAAGGGTCCTGTTTTGAGATGAAACATTTTGTGAAGGGTCGGTTAAAGGATCCAATTTTTTTTCTAAATAGATCCCTGAAGTGATTTGTAATCGAACAGCTTTTTTCTTCCTACAACAAATAAATTATATCTTGAATTATAAGCGCGATTGTCGTCTCAGGACGCCGTATTTTTTTCTTTATCTGTGTCCTTTCGCGTCCGAAAATTCGGTTAAAAATGCTAACTCTGACAGTATTTTCCGAAAAATCTTCTGCTTGTAGCAAGAGTACTTGTCAATTTGATGCGTTTGAGAACAAAAATGAATTTTAAAAATGCATCAGAAAATAGCCAATTTGAATTTGAGGACAGCCTCAGGTCACCTCTTCTTTATTTTATTTATTTATTTATTTATTTATTTATTTTTTTTTTTTGGGGGGGGGGGAGGCATATCTATATCTGGTCTGATACCTGAGTAATGATAAATTTAACCAACTGATAAGTTTAAGCTGTTATCTATTAATTAATAGCTGCACTTTCACCTCTTAATATTTCAAAGACTAAAGAAATGGGAAAATTCTATGTTTTCTTATTTCGCAAATAGAAAAACGAGCATTAAAAATAAAAATACCTAATTTGATTAAGAGGCTATTTCAATTGCACAAAGACACCTGATCGGCAATGTTAACCATATGGGAGAGATTTTTAAAAATATCTTCATTTGCATTTCCATATTTTTAAATAACTTTTTTTGTATTGGACCTTAGCTATCCAACTGAAAAAAAAATCCTTCAAAAATATCAAAATGCAAGCGAGATATCTTTAAAACGTTCTTCCGTAGGATTAACATAGTGGGTCTTTTTGAATGACTGAAGTAGACCCTTAAGTATATATTTCTAATCAAAATTTTGATTTATTAGATGAAACATAATCTATGACCCTTTTGAAACACAGTTTCGAAAAGTTTCCTGAATTTGCCACTTCCAAGTGTGTTTCAGAAAGTTGGTAGCTAAGAAAATACATGTATCGTTAAGAGGCTACTTCAGTCAAACGAAAAGACCGGTTCGCTAATGCTAATCTTATGGAAGAAATTTATAATCGGTTGCATTTCAATATTTTTAAATGATTTTTTTTGCATTGGATAGCTAAGATCGATGTGGATAAAGGCCGTTTTTTACTTTTGCGATTTTGCTAGCAGATTTTCTTTATGACGATGGCATTTTATCGAAACCGGTTCCGAAAATGAAAGCGTCCTCATTAAAACTACCTGATCACAAAATCGGAAAAGTACAAAACGACCGATGTAGAGATCGATCTCAGTTATCCAATGGAAAAAAAAAATCATATAAAAATATTAAAATGCGAACGAGATATCTTAAAAAATTTCTCCTGTTGGATTAACATTAGGGAAAGGGGGTTTCCGCCTGACTGAAATAGCCTCTTAAGGCTCCTGTCCCTGCAGGCGAAGACACTCGTGAGCTAATGCTAAACCTATGGGGGAAATTATTTTCTAATATCTCGTTTGTATTTCGACATTTTTAAATAATTCTTTTTTGCATTGGATAGCTGAGGTCCATCTATACATTGCTCTTTTTTTTTTTTTACTTTTCGATTTTGGTTGTGGGTATTTTTTAGAATGACACTTTCATTTTCGGAACCGGTTTCGAAAGTGAAAGTAACTTTATAAAAAAAATATCTGCAACCTAAATCGAAAACGTAAAAAAGAAGCAATGTGCCTCGGCTATCCAATGCAAAAAGAAAAAAAATTAAAAATGTCGAAATGCAAACGGGGGAAGATATTAGAAAATAACCTCCTTATAGCTTTAGCTCGCGAGTGTCTTCGCCTGCAGGGACAAGAGCCTTAAAGCTCGAAAGTATAAGGAAGATTTAATTTTTATCTGTGTCTTTTAAAAACACACTGTTAACTTGAAAATAAAAATGAAATGTTGGTAGCTGAAGCTACGAAAATTTATGTATCGTTAAAATTAGACATAAAAAGCAAGTTTTATTTTTATCTATAACTTTCAAAAACATATTGTAAAAGAAAAAAATCTGTTGATTTTTTAGAAAATTTCTAGCACACCATATCCTGTTTTTCGCAAATGTTTTCTTATTTAACGGTCAAACGTTTTTAACAATTAAATTGATACAAAATCAAGAGTTTAGCTATGAAAATGCATGTATTGTTATGGGGCTACTTCAGTCAGGCAAAAACTCCCGTTCGCTAATGTTTATCCAATGGGAGAAATTTTTAAAGATATCTCGTTTGCATTTCAATATCTTTAAATATATTTTTTTTCTTCTTTTTCTGTGCATTGGATATCTGAAGTCATTTTGTATAAATGCCGTCTTTTACTTTTTCGATTTTGTTCGCAGGTTCTTTTTATGAGGATGCTTTCACTTTCGAAACCGATTCCGAAAGTGAACGTATCCTAATTAAAAATACCAGTAAACTAAATTTAAAAAAATGCAAAAACGGCCTTTTTACAGATGTAGAAAACAATTCAAATAAAAAAAAAAAAAAAAATACCACTGGATTAACATTAGCGAATGGGTGTTTTCGCCTGACTGAAGTTGCCACTTAAAATTAGGCATAAAAAACAAGCTTTATTTTTATCTATAACTTTTAAAAACACACTGTAAAAGATTTTTAAAAAACTGTTAATTTTTTAGAAAATATCTGGTACCCTATCTGCTATTTTTCACAAACTTTTTATTATTTAACTGTCAAACATTTTTAACAGTTAAAGTGTATATTTTATATAAGGTAAGCAGTTTTATATTGACATAAAATCAACAGTTTATAATGTAAATTTAAAATATATTAAGGGGCTATTTCACTCACGCGAAAATAAACGTTTGCTAATGTTAATCCTATGGAAGAATTTTTTTAAGATAGCTCGTTTGCATTCTCATATTTTTATATCTGTACAAAGGCCGTTTTTTACTTTTCGATTTGGCTTATAGGTTTTTTTTTATTATGAGGATACTTTTACTTTCGGAACCTGTTTCGAAAGTGAAAGTATTCTCATAAAAAAAAAAACACTGCAAATAACGTCGAAAAAAAAAAACCCGACCTTTGTACAGATCGACCTCAACTACTCAATGAAAAAAAAAAGAAGAAAAAAAAAGATTCGTTTAAAAATATTGAAATGCAAACGAGCTATCTTAAAAAAATTCTTCCATAGGATTAACATTAGCAAACGGGTGTTTTCCCGCGAGTGAATTAGCCCTTAAGGATATGATATCATAACAAGTATGATTAAATTTTATGGAAGTAATATTTAAATTAATATTCTTTTGGAAATGATATCTAAACAATTATCTTTTTTATCATAAATTCCTAACATGTATTTAAAACTTGTTATTCTTTATGTATAGATATATTTTTTTTTCAATAGGTTTTCCAAATAAGAAACTGAGTAAAAAAAAAATAACATTCTATTTAAAAATAAAATTGTTATTTAATAAAACAATATTAATAAAAAAAAAACTTCTAGAAAATAAAAATACTTTGAAATGAAACAAACTTCTGAAAAAGAAAAAATTAAATATTTTTCAATATCGAATTCAAACTTCATCCTAAAACAGATATTATTATTATTATTATTATTTTAAGGTAAAATTTATCAACAAACATTTTGAAAAAATGATTAAAAAATATTTATTAAAATATTTTTGTTATGAAAAACACAAAAATCATCAAGTAACAATGAAAATGATTGACTTCCATCAACAATGGTTACAAAGCATATACGCTTATATAGATTCTAAAAATGTAATTCTGTGCTATCCCCATTAATCAAATAATATCTGAATACACACAGAAAATCCTCAAAAATATTCAAAGAATATTTTAAAATATACTCAGATTAATAACAGAGGCATAATTTAAAAAAATGACAATAATGGATTGTAGCTAAAAATAATATCTTATGCAATATAAATTACATGAATTATACTAGCTACCATAGCATAAGTTTATGAAAGTGTAATCAAGTGCTCAATAATACAGTTACTCAAACACTGTATGAATATACATAAAAAGTTATCGCAAATTATTTAAAATATCCATAGATTCTCGATGATTCACAAAATAATTAGAATAAATACATGAGAACAATTGGTAGTACTGGTAATTAAAAAATATTCCTGAATTTTCATATGATATCTGTTACAATAGTGCAATTTAATGCTCTAAATCTTTAATATAACTTAAATATTATGTAAGGTAAATGTACACGATTTTCAGTATTCATTCCTACCATGGTTTGAAATAACTGATTCGCCTTAAACACAAATTGGTCATATCAATAATAAACTGTAACTAAAACATTTCATGAGGGATGAAACATCTTATAAGATTATGAAACATTTTATAAAATTTATGAGGATATCTCTACTTACGGCTAAGAAAATATATTTTTTACATTAGAATTTTTGAAAATACAATTCGCGAATTATTAATAACGCATTCTAAAATTACAGTCGATATAAATATTACATAAAATTCATGAAAATAAGAAAATATACATTAAACTAATGAAAATAGTATCACCTTAGATGTCATGATGACAAAAAAAAAAAAAAAAAAAAAAAAATCTCAGAAATAAAAAGAATGTTGCTAAATTTTGCCAAATATTTATCTGTGAAATTTCAATTTGCAATAGAGTATTATCAAAATTTCTGAAAGATTGCAATGCTAGTTTGTTAATTCATTTTTTTAACATCAGTAACTATGAAAAAATGAATATATTTGACACTAATATAAATTTAGGAAGAGAACAATATGCAAATAAGCAATTAATTAAACACAGCATCATATAAAAGAAAAAAATAATAATACCGTACGAGTCTTATGAAGATAGTGAATCCTAAACAAACTCAGATTTCGTCAAAGGTCACGGGTTTTTCAAAACATTAAACAATGAAAACATGAACATTACTTATTAATATCCGCAATGAAGTTTTGGACTGAAGCTATTACTTTATAATCTTTACACTTTTCAGCTAGACACAAAACATCTGTCATCATTTCTGGTTCCAATGTATTCACATTATCTTGTAAGATGCGGGAACATACATTTTGCAAAGACAGTACTTGAAACTCACTAGCAGTTTTATAAATCTCTACAATCTCGTCAATCTTATATTCTAACAATTTTCCACAATATGTAAAATGCAGTACGGCTTTCAATATGTTGCTTTTTATTTTCGAAGCATTCAAGCATCTTGTACCCTCCAAAAACTCTTTACTTTGAAATAACTTTTGTAACACATATGATTTTGCACCCAGAATGTAGGTATGTACTCTAAATTTTTCTTCATTACAAATTAGAGTTAAATCAGCGTAAATTCCAGTTTCAAGCAGAGTAGTCATATGATCAGACAACATATTATAATGCATTTCAGTGTTAATGCAAATGTTGAAATTGACTTTGTCTTTAACTATCGTTGAACGTATTATACCATCATTAGATGCATAGAAATTGCACACTACATGAAGGTTTCTCTCACAATTTGATGTAAGATTTTTTACGATATCCTTTCGTAAAAAATCTGCAAAACAAACTAAGTTAGGCCAGCCATAACACTCCTTTCTGTGCAAATGCCGTTTTCCGTTCCCATCCAGAAATGATACTTCAACATAGGAAATTTTAGGGAAAGTTTCTCCCTGATTTTCCACAGAAAGGGACATATCACCACTGTATTTGATTAAACCACTGGGATAAAGAGTCAAAATAAAATTGCGATCGGATGGATCCTGTCGAGTATTTGGACAAGTTTTTATGACCTCTAAATTCGCAATTTTTTCAGTTGGTATAATGTAATGAAATGTGGATACTTCCATTTTATACTCTGAGTGTAGTTCAAGCTCATCATATTTAAAGTATTCATCTAACTCTGTAACGCCTAATTTTTTTATACACGCCAACATTGCGTATGTTGGGTTCCGCAGGACGTAATCCAGATTGCCAGTGTATAAGAATCCGAGAACTTTTTTTGCAGCAATCTCATCTAATTGTAGTGGCAATGTCGCATCAAATTTTCCTTTTTCAATAACTGTTTTTAACACTTTATTTCGAGAAGACAAAATTCCTTTGTGACCCTTAGCTCTGAAATCGCTACTGCGAAGTTTTACATCATAGTTTTTGCTTACTCTGTACAACAGTCTTAAATCGTCAGATAACGACTTCAGCCCTTGATGTTTGGGCCTTTCGTATATTTGGCTATCTTTGTTTGATACAAATATTATACTGCGTATGATCAATGTATCTTCTTCACTAAAGCGGATAATTTTCTCAAGATCAAAGGCGTCACATATTTTTATTGAAACACGTGTCTTCTCTGATAAGTCAGATTCAATTTGAACTGGAATTTTGAGATGCGGGTGAATCAACAACCAACTCACCCACAATGGCGCTTTTTCAGCCTCGCTATTCATATTCACTAAATAAGCAACAACAGGGCGTCTTCCGTCAACGTGGTTGACTTTTAGAAATAATCGCCATTTACTACATCTCTTTGCATTTACAGTAAAAACAGGACTGGCAATCGTCCAATTTTTGTCACAAATTGTTGCAAACATGTTTTTGATTTTCCAATCAACTTTGCAAATTCCGAAATTTCTCACATTAGCAGATACATCAGCCATTATTGAAATTTCATATGAGAGTCACTCGTATATTAAACTAAAAAAATTCGTACGCAAACGCAATAGTCTCTGTCTTGGAGAATATTTATCGCAAGGCACATTACAAATCCTCTGAATTCACTTCGATGCATAGGATAAAAATGCTTATGTGCACTCTCGCCTTGACGAAAACTGAGAAATGATCTGATGTATGCAAATACGTTTTTCAACTTTACAGTTCTAACTAGAATGGACCACAAGCATTACTGACGTCATACAACGTCACAATGGATTATAGCTAATCAGCTTCTCGATTTTCCCCACAAGCGCTCACCAAAAGCCAATCAAATACCCCAATGCTTGTGGGAAACATTGCGAGCTCCACCCACTGAGCGTGGTCAATTACAATTACAACTCGTTATAGTTTCTTTTACGTTTGCAAATAGTGGTGGAATCCATTTTAAAAACCTGAAATTCATTGTCCTTTTGCACAAATCCCTAAAATAGATAAAAGCAGAAAAGCAGTTGCTGGAAGAACGGGGATTACATTACTTGAAAGGATTACTGTCCATCAGCCATTACCGTCTCTATTCAAATAAGTTCTTATCTCAGATTCAGTCTAGGATACTGAAATATGCGAGAAGCGGTTGAAAATGATAGTTTGCAGTAAACATGGGCGCTGGCAGAAGGAAATGCAGGAAGGAGTAAGATTTTCGAATGGGAATACATGAGATGTACAGTCGCAGAAAAAAATAAATAAATAAATATATATATATATATATATATATATATATATATATATATATATATATATATATATAAACACCCCTACTAACTCTGCAACAAATCATTGTAGAAGAAAGTTACTGGTATCAAACGTTTCGAAATAAAGTCTACTTTTAAATGATGTATATAAAATTTGCTTAGGAGGCCATCTATATGTCAAAACGAACCCAAACTTTGTTTTTCTCAATAGCTTTAGCCAAGTTTGACACCATAAATAAATTCTACACCCTTCAACTAGCCTAAATATTAATTTTCATAAAATTCGTACGATTTGTATCAGAGAAATTAATTATTTTAAAATGAACCTATTTTAGGGGCTGTATCTAAATTGAAGCTCGGTACTCGATTGTTGAAATGCTACAGAATGACTACATCACTTCTATTAATGTATTATTTCTTGCCAATATCACCATTTCATTCGCTTAATATGTTTCAATTTCGACGATTGCCAGCCCAAATGTTTCTATAAAATGAGTAAAATATATTTTTTTTAATTATGCCTTTCTGCACATCATTTTGACATCTTAAACCATCAATTTGACGTTTTTTAAGCATAATTCAAAAAGTACTAGGAAGAAAAATTTTTAATTGAGAATTCGTATAAAACAGGACACAATAAATATAAATCTATCAAAAAAATTGTAGATTGCAATTCCTATTTTTTTCGAATATTAATTTCATAAATCATATTATAAAATTTTTAAAAATGCAAATTCAACGTATTTATTTATTTATTTATTTATTATTATTTTTTTTTAGTATTATAACAACACAAAAAATTAGCGCATTAGGATTATAATTTCAGGAGATATTAATAAAAATATGAAAATGTAATTAATATTAGAAGCCCTAAATTTTGAATGTTTATAATTAAAAAACCTATCATCCAAATGACTTGAAATTTCGTTTCTAGCCATAGTTCAAACCGAAGATTTAAAATATATTGTCAAAATTGGATGTTGCCATTGAAAAAAAAAGTTTGGTCTGTTTTTGATTTGTAGATGCCCCCTACGCAAATTTTATGTGCATCATTTAAACGTAGACTTTATTTCCAATCGTTTGCCACCAGTTACTTTCTTATATTATAATTAGTTGCAGAATTCGTAGGAGGTGTTTACTTTTTTTTTCAACGACTGTACATTCTACAATCTAGATCGCATTCTTAAAAATAAAAGGATATAAACTTGAAATAAACTAAACAACCACCTTTAGATAAAAATCTCCGTGCTCGGCAATTTTTAAGGCTCCTGTCCCTACAGGCGAAGATACTCGCGAGCTAATGCTAAACCTATGGGGAGGTTATTTTCTAATATCTCGTTTGCATGTCGACATTTTTAATTTTTTTTTTTTTTTTTTTTTTTTTTTTTTTTTTTTGCATTGGATAGCTGAGGTCCATTTCTACATCGCTCCTTTTATACTTATTCGATTTTTGTTGCAGATATATTTTAGAATGACACTTTCATTTTCGGAACTGGTTTCGAAAGAGAAAGTAACTTTATAAAAAGTATCTGCAACCAAAATCGGAAAAGTAGAAAGGAGCAATGTAGAGATGGACCTCAGCTATTCAACGAAAAAAAAAAATTAAAAATGTCGAAATGCAAACGTGATATTAGAAAATAATCTCCCCATATGTTTAGCATTAAGCACGTGAGTGTCTTCGTCTGCAGGGACGGAAGCCTTAAGGCGTTTCTCGAAGAAAATATTTAAGCATGTGACTGGCAGGAGTGATTATTGAAATGGTTTGTAATCAAACAGTTTTATTGTTGCTGTTAAATGAATTACATCTTGAATTATACCCGATTGCTGTCTCATGACAAAAAAAAATTTGTTCTTCTCTGGCATTGTCGCGGTTTGAAATTCGGTCCAAACCGGCAACTTTGAGAGCATTTTCTGAAAAATCTACTTTTACGAAAAATGGTAAAAACAATTTCGATTACAAATTTTCTGAATATAAGCACCTGCAAATTTCATGCGTTTGCTAACAAAAATGAATTAAAAAATGTTTGGATTTGAGAAATGACTTAAAAATATCGCTGTAAAAACCGATGCACAAATGTAACAAACATATAACAATTTATTATAAAACAAGTTGGAAAAAAGTTGGTTCAAACGTGGCAGATTAGGTGTGTTCGTACTATAACTAATTTTATAAATATTTTTTGCTCAACATATTACACTGAATGTATATTTTACTGCACTTCATAAGTGCATATCAATTTCGTTCTGTTCGAAAGGGTCACCGGAAAAATAGTGACCGGAAATAACGTGACAGGAAAAAAGGAGACAAAAAAATCAAGATCGGAAAAAACGTGACAAGGAAAATAAGTGACCGGAAAAAAGGGGACAAGGAAAACAAGAGACACGGAAAAAACGGGACCGTTTGATGCTGCTTGTACTTTGTCCGGTATGGGGCCGTTATAACACAGCCAGGCGAATACAAATTTTTTAAGTCAATGTCTACAAATGCGAATTTTGAAAAATGGCGTGAATATTCGCATACGTGAATGCTCATTTACAACTCTACTTGATTTTTGTCATTATTAAAAATAACTTAGACTTAAATTTTTGACTGCTTTTTCAATTTTTTTTCGGGGGGGGGGGGGGGGGGAAATAATAAATCAAAAATTTTGAATAAAAACTTTAATTGATGAATAATTGCTATAAATTAATTATTAAAATAGTTAGTAATTTTAGTATAAAAATTAAATTAATATTTTATTAAGTATATTTCTTAATTCAATTTATTCTTAATATATTAAATTATTAACCTTAATGTAAATTACAAATTTCTACTTTAAAATAAACTCAATACACAATATATTATATATTCAGCTTACCATTATATTTAATATTAGCTATGAGCAGAAATTTATCATTTATCTGTTTATTTATTTTACTATTTAAAGTTACTGAGATTTAAAGCTATTAATATAATTAATAATAAAACTAAAATAAAAAATTATTAAACATATTTTTGGGGAAAGATGAAGGAGAAGGGTATTTAAAAAAATAATGAAAGACAAATGCAAAAAAAAAAATAAACTTAATTAAAATGTTAGTAACATTATTACATAAAATTAAAAATAATCGTTTTATTAAAAAGAAATAGGTCCATTTCAATAAAAATCAGTTTCAAGCGGTGGAAAGACAAAAAAAAAAATTGCAAGCAACAATTATAAAAAGAAAGAGCATGGGGGGGGGGGGAGGTGTAAATTTTTTTTGAAAACAAAATATTTATCTCAGCACGCCCTAGTAAGCAAATCTCTGTTGATTTCCAAATGTTTATAATGGTATGGGTTCCCGGGACGGTCATCCCTTTTTATAATGATAAAGTAACTTATGAAAACAAAGTTATAAGGTGCAACATTGTATTAAAAAATAATTAGAAAAATTAAATATTTGGGCTTCAATAAATATATCTTAATTCTGATTAATTAAAAGAGGGACTGTAGAGGGGAAATTTGAGAAAATATTTACATATAATAGCTTATGTCTAATTTAATTATTGAAGATATTTATTATTAGTGTAATTGAAACTAAAAAAGTAAACAAAGTTTTTGTTTATTATTCAACTGATGATAATTTAGAGGTTTTAATTAAATGTATGAAATCCACCATAAAAATGTATTTAAGGTACCTTATAGTATATATAAAATGCCTACCATTAATAATAATTTAAAACTTAAAACATCCATTCTCTTAAAGAAAAAGAAAAAAAATGTCAATGTTAGAATTATTTCACATTGTTCAATCACACACAATTTTAGCACTCTGTGATTTCATTATCACGAGTTATAAAAATTTAAATTTCTCGGACTCATATATACTCATATTTATCTATCCGTGTCACATTTTTTTTCCTTGTCACGTTTTTTCCGGTCACGTTATTTCCTTGTCACCTTTTTTCCGCTCTTGTTTTTTCTGTCACTTTTTTTCCTAAATTCGTCCGAAAGGCTGTAACATCATTAAAACGCACTTGAAATATTTTTTTCCCATTGGCCATAGTGTAACAGAAAACTTTTGACTGTCCCTGTAATTAAACTATACATCCGATTTTCATAAAATTTGAAATGACGCGACAAAATGTTGCAACAATTATATATTTAAAATTTCAGACCATTTGGTTGGGTAGTTTTTACTCTGATATATGCGGGCGGACGGACGGACAGACAGACAGACTGACCGAACGACGACTGTAGGTGTTACGTATTTATATAATTACGAACGCACCTAAAAAAAAGCACCAATATTCCATATTTGTAATATAAACAAATTATTTTAATATTTAGAGTCATACGATTTCATGTAGAATTAATTATTCTTAATTTTTTTTTCTTTAATTTGTTTATTATTTATTTATTAACATTTAGAATGATTGGCGATGAATGATAAAGTACCGCAAATACGATACGTGTGTCCATAACGATACGTGTGTATTTGTGTGTATCTATAACGATACGTGTGTATTTGTATGTATCCATAACGATACGTGTGTGTTTGTGTGTATCTGTAACGATACGTGTGTGTTTGTGTGTATCAAAAAGCGAAATTTTGTACTGTTATTTACATTCCGAGAGAAGAAAGAAAGTATCTTAACCCTTTCCGCCGCGGAGTAACTTTGTGAAATGATAAAATGATGGATTGACACCAGCATTCACAAATGAATTTATTAGAAAATAAAAACTTGCAGATTTTCCCGTACTTTATAAAAGGAAAATTTTAATTAAATATTCTTGGTGCCGTTTGTCAGTTTTGGAATTAAAATTAAGTGTCCTGTTTTGTGAGCGCCGCCCGCTAAAGGATTAACTGAATAGAAAGATAATTCGTAAGGAAATTAAAATCCATGATTACAATCCTTATATACATTTTATTTCTCATGCAGCATATCGAATATATACTCATATTCAAATCTGTATTTGTTTTTAGCTGAAAAATAGATGTACGCAAACTTTTTGTGCAAATTTCAACAACGCGACTTTCAAAAACCGACGACAAGAAACATCCTAGTGTGAACCCAACCCGCATAAGAAAATAAGAATTACCCTGTCTCGAAAAGAAAAAAAAAATTAGGAACACCCTACCTGATGCTGGACTATAATATTTCAAGGTGTCAAAGTGTCTCTACTATTCAGAGGTTTATCTTTATTTGAATATAAACGAATATAAAAATATGAATTTTTGTATCTAAAAGATAAAATTGGTATGCAACATATAATTGTAGATTCGTTTGAATATTGCATTACAACATGAATTAATTTCCTTCCATTTCTAATTTGGGTAAGATTCCGGGTTGTGGTATTTCGGATTCGGGTTGAAATATGTCGAGTTCGGGTAGACGAAAATTATTTTCTCGTATTCGTATCGATGGAATTTTTTTGACAGGTTGGCGGGTTGACTTTAACCAGAATTTTAGAGTTCGGATTGGCTTATACTCGGAGCAGGACTCTGTTATGGCGGTTCTTAAAAACAAAAATGAATATTTAACTATGTAAATGGTTTGGAATCGAATAGTTTTTTCTTTTCATTTTTCGACAATGAATTACGTCTTGAGTTATAAGCCATTGTTTTCTCACGATGAGCTTTATCAGACTGTCGTGTGCAGAAATTCCATTCAAAATGCCAACTTTGACAGCATTTTCTAAAAGAATGCCTGCCTTTTTCGAAAAATGGTGAAAACTGTTCGACTTCATAGTTTCTGAATAAGAGTACCTGCCAATTCCATGTGTTTACGAACAAAACTGAATACAGGTTTATATCAGAAAAAAAAGTCAATTTGGATTCCAAGATAGTTGAAAAGATTATGCTTTTTCAGCGTGGGTAAGTGGGCATTTGCCCAGAGCCAGAGCCCCATAATTTAGTGTCCCAAACTTAGAAATAATTGAAATTTTATTTCTAAACTTTTTTCTTTCATACTTTAGTGGAGAAACATCTGTATTTAAAAAATTATTCATACTTCTATTATTTAATTTTTCTTAATTATAATGCTGTGCATTAAAACTAACAAAAAAAAAAAAAAAAAAAACATTTATTTTAATATATTTTATTTGTTTTGATTCATTACAGGTAGAATCTTTGTGGTAAGAATTATTATGTAATTTTTTTTTTTTTTTTTTTTTAATGTAGTAATTTTTAAAAGTAACCTTTAATAAAACTGTTGGTTTAATCACATTTATTATATAATATTAATACTAACTCTGATCATATCAGTGTTTCTGTGAAGTAGGGGGGGGGGGTGAAAAAAAATTAGATATTTAAGATTTAATCTTTTCCCATTTATTTCGGAAGAAGTTTCTATGACCCCCCCCCCCCCTCTTTTTTTTTCTCCCTGGTGTCGAAGAAAATTTTTAACATTAAAAATTTTATGTGCTTTTTCGTTGGATTCCCTCCCCCCCCCCTCTCAAAACTAACATATTTCTGCGGCCGAAAGTACGTAACAACTGCTTATCATGGCTCCCTCCACCCTCCCCCTAACAAAAATCCTGCGTACTCCCATGAATACAAATACAACCCATTTTTTTACTGTTTGCTTTATAGAGTCCTTCCAGATAAAGACTTTTTTGTTACATATAATTTGAAATACTAACAAAATACCAGCTAAATACTATTGTCCTCTTCCTAGCGAAAATTCTTCGTGTCAATCAGTTGTTATCATAAAGGCATTGATCAACTTTAAATACAAATCCCTTTTCTCTGTTCCATAAATTCTCGGAACTCTTCTTAAGCTTCATTATTTCTTACAATAGACACTTCACTCTTCGTTTTCGTTCTTTGAAGAAATATGTATGTTTTAAAAAGGACAGCTTTTCTCAATGTTTTTGATTCTGTCATTCCATTATCTTGACTTCAGGACTAACTGACACTATTCTGCATAAATTTAGCACATATACTTGGATTACTTCTGAAATGTGTTAGGGAATATTGCAATAATGATTTTCCAAAAGTCCCACAGAAATTGCACAACATAATTTCAAGGAACTTGTTAAAATTTACTTTACAATAGCACAATTATTTTTCACTTCGAAATTTAGCTCTTGTTTGTAAAAAGAAAAATATTTGATCAAAGGACACAGAAAAGTACCTATTTAAGTAACTTTTCAACTTTACAAAATCTTTCTTTATTAACCTTTAACTGATGTTACCGGTCTCTGAGACCGCGGCTTTTTTCAATTTTTATAGTTAACTTGCAATTTTCAGTTTAACTACAAACACTAACGAGATTGTGTTCCGTTTGGAACTTTACTATTATCACCAGAGACTTTTGAATAGGTGAATTTTAATTATAACAGTCCTGTGCAAAAAGTTTACTACGTAAACACCATCCTATGAGTTAATCGTGCCTTTTATTCATCTTTCGTTGCAGTGGTCTCACAGACCGCTTCACACTAGTTATATGACAATTTCTGTGACATCAGTTAAAGGTTAACTGAAAGTGCGTTATTTTCGGCAGCATTTAAATTTGTAATCCATCAGACACATGACTAATAATGAAGAAAAAAAAAAAGCCTTTATAACTTCTTTTCAAAGATTTTGAAATCTATTTAATTGAATTTTTAAAGAGTTTTCGGTCTTATCTCCTTGCATATAATGCACATTTATTTTAATACATTTAAATATTTATTTTTAATTGGAGATTATTTAGGGTTGAGTTGGGCTGATTTTTGTCGGCCGATTATCCACTCGAGGGATATAGGTCCGGGGTGGGAGTGCCCTCCATCGGGGTCTTTTTAAAGGAACCTAACCCGTATTTACGCAAGGATATCTCAGGCTCGAAGAAAACCACGGAAAACTCCGAACGATTAGGCCGACGGGCGCAATTGGGTTCGAAACAGCACCTCCCGTCTGCCAGTTTTGAGAGCAGAACCTCTCGACCACTGGTAGGGCTTAGAGATTACCTAGAAATGGCAAAAATATTTTTAATTTTTTTTTTTTTTTTTACTTTCATTCTTGTGCTGACTGATAGTGGTTATATCATCAAAATTCAGCTTAACATATTTTTAATCCAAAATAACTTTTTTCTGATACATTTTTTAATTCAGTTTTGTTCATAAACACATGGTGTTGGCAAATGCTCTTATTCAGAAATTATACAGTCGAACATTTTTTTCATTTTTCGATAAAGGTAGAAAAGACTGTTAAAGTTGACGTTTTGAATAGAATTTCTGCACGCGACAGCCCGATAAAGGTCACAATGGGAAAACACTCGCTTGCAATTCTCAGCACTCAAGATGTATTTGTCAAAAGAAAAAAAAACAACCCATTACGCCCCAAATTAGTTACATAATCATGTCACGTTTACAAAATAATTCGTGAATGTGTCAGTTTCTAGTTGTTGAATGAGCAATTTTTTTAACCACCATAACCAATAACTTTATACTATAAATTTTATTTTAAAAGATCTATGAAGAAACATTTAAATTTTTGCTGCGTGTTACTCAAATTGTGGGCAAAATCTCAAAACTTTTACTTATATTTTCTGCAAATTTTATGCTTTTACGTGTAAAAGTTACTCTGAATGTGCCAGAAAGATACACGTTGTTGTATAGGAAGAAAATTAAATTCTAGCCTAAAATAACTACTATTTCTACCAAAGCGCAAGGAAAGAAACGAATCAGTATGAGTTGATAAAAACGCAAACTTCATTATTATTATTATTTAATTTTAGAGCCCCAGTGAATCCTCGATTTTCTCGTTTATTTATCAGTTATTATGTTTATCTAAAACTGAACAACAGACGTCTGTCTGAAATAAATTATTGACTATCTTAGCTTTATCCTGTTGTCATTTTTTTTTTTTACTATCTGTTATTACTGATAGACGTGGTAAATATTTATCTTCACGCTTTTCCTAATCACTTTGTGTGGCAACCTTTCAAAAGCCCAAATTCTCAGAAGCTTGAATTTTTAGAACCCTGAGATTGTCTGAAACCTTCCCAGGTTTCTTCTAAACGTCTCTTCACATTTCGTTCTGGTGTTTAAAACCTTGACATGTATAGAAAACTTCTGATTTCCCTCCCCTGGGAAATCCCTTTTTATTATTTACTGCAAAGAGCAATTCAAAATAGTGGAATTAGTGATTATCTCTTAAACAGCTAATGACAGATACATACTTACAGGTAAAAAAAGTATATAAATCAAGTACAGGATTTAGATATGGCATTTATTTTACAAGGGGCTGTATATATGTTAAAATACGAAATTTAATTTTTATATGGTCCCTTTTCTTGTAATTGATATTTAGAAAAATGTTACTCTGCGTCTAACAAGGAAAATTAAAACAAAATCCCATATGTTTAGACCAAAATTGACTGAGTTGTGATTCTTTGAATTTTATGAATTTTCGTTGTTTTCACATACAAAAAACAGAAGGACGCGTTTTTCGGAATCCTGCTTTAACCAAAAGGATTTTATCGTCCTGTCGACAGTCCGATAAAGCCAAGGAGCGGCCGACGGTTTCTTATTCATTAGGGGCCCCCTTTCTATATTGTCACAAAAAGTTAAACATTTTTTATGTCTTAGAATAAAGATACAGTCGGACCTCTATTTAACGAAATCGCTAAATCCCGAAAAAAAGTTCGCTATGTGGAAAATTCGTTAAATAGAGATGAACCTTTTTAAATGCTTTAAACTACACAAAACAGATTTTTAATTCATAAACACTAAACATTATTAAAAAACTTAACTAATCACACTTTTTTTTGTAAATCATATTTTATTATTATTATTATTATTCATTTTACCCATTAAAAAGAAATCTGTAAGGGCAACAAGAGTTTTAAAAAACATTGTCCGGAAATACACTGTATTTTCAGTTTTAAGAAAGTATTTACATTAAAATTAATGAATTTTAATGACATTATCGTATTTATTATAACAAGTAATTTTAAGCATTGTATTACTACATGCGTCCTTAAATTTAATTACTGAAAGTTATTCACTACAGAACAGCCCTTTTGACTGTGAAAGGGGGATATTGAAAGTTTACATTTCCTGGATGAAATGCAAAGAGTGACAGGGATTTTACTGCTCTCGTTGTGTTAGGCACCTGGTAAAACTAATTCAAGGTTATTGAACATTATAAAATGTGTAAAAGAAAGAATAAGTTTGAAGTGTCCGGAAATATTTTGAGAAATAGGGAGAAAAAAATTATATCAGAAGAAAAAGTTCGTTAAATAGAGAATGCACTTCGCTATTTGGAGGTTATTTTACGAAGAAATTCGCGAAATGTTGTTGGTACCGAGGAAAAGTTCGCAAAATAGAGGTTCGACCGTATGTATAAAGTAAATATTTAGCTAAACATATGTTTTTGTTTTTAATCGTATCCTACCTAACAGTACAAAATATTATTGGTTATAAACGGTACAAGGTGGAAATTGATTTAAAATATCAGTTCCTGGAAAATTGTATACAAAATTTGGGAGGTCCTAAAATCAAGGTTCCGAGGGCCACGGCCCATTTGATCCGCGCTTCATTCAAGCCCTGTCGACGAAACGAATAGAATACGATTGCAAGGAAGCCTGTTTGAAATGAAACTTTTCCCCGGTCCCATGCGATTCCATCTTAGAAGGTTCAATACTAACATACTTTTTGCTTTGGATTTAAAAATTGTGAATTAATTCCACTTAGAAAAAAAAATTGCTTTACAGCTTATAAACATTTTCGTCATTTCAGAAAAAAAGTCACTTTTTAAAATTTCCCCAATCAAAGAGTAAACGCATGGTATGCTACCATGCACGCAAATGGCACCTGGTGCATGTAAAATCCGTCGTGATTGCAAAGTCATCCAAGTTCCCTGTGAATTATATTTCTGGAGGTGCCTATAGCCAGGTGAAGGTATCGTCACCAGATCAAGGTTCTAAATTATGAGACCAACTCGAGTAGCGAGAGCCACTCTTCGGTAGCTCGGCACGATGTATAGGTGTTCGATGCAGCGTAAAATTAAACAAGCAAATCCACTTTAAGTAACTGGCCAACATAGAACCAAAATAAAATAAAAACAGCTGCCATAAAGATGGCATAAGCGCTTGCCCACAGACCGCCGCCATATGGCGATCAGGCGATTTCGTCCCGTTTCCAGGCACTCACATCCGTAAAATTGGGTTATAGCTCGGTAGGTAGGGGCCTGGTCAGCGGTTAGAAGAAAAAAATATATATATCGCTGACTCGCAAGAAAAGTGACACATCTCGCAAAAATTCATTTTGCATTTTATTCTACTAATAGGTCTGTCATGGGTGCGTCTTGCTACACAAAAAGTTTCATGAGTGTACTTATACGGGAAATCACTTTATTACGCTATATGTCCATTTGTGTCCACAGAAGAGAGATGGATTGTGTGGGGAGGTAAAATTACCCAAGCCTCCAAACCTCACCCTACGTCTGCATTCTTAAGCGTTTTATGCTTTTATGCACCCTTTTATTCCTGCATGCAGAGATAAGTGCTATAATGTCACATTACAATAAATCATACAAATTTTCTCTTGCCTCTCCTGTGAAATTTACTTTTGTCGAGATGTGTCACTTTTCTTCGGGGTGAGTGATGTGTTTAAAACGATAATATATAACTGTACATAATTTGCTTTTAGTTCACAATTTTAACTTAAATATCCAAAACTATAAAGTGTAATATATATATTCTAAAAATAACTACTATTTCTACAAATCAATAGTTAAATAAAACGTATTTATACAAACCAGAAAGCGTTGCTTCACTAAAATTAAGTTGAAATTTATCGGAAAGGAATCCAACTACCATGAAAGTGACAGTAGCTGCTAAAATACCAGCAAATGCATCTACCAAGGTGGATATAGAAGCACACCTTTAAAAGAAAAGAATCGACATATGAAAAACTTATTTGGAATCTTTGTCAGTAAACATATTCAATCACACACACGCATGTATATGTATATATACATGGTGTCCCAAAAAGACAAGCTAGCTTAACCTTTAACTGATGTCACGCGGTCTCCCAGACCCCGCGACTCCCAGCTGTAAACACTTTTACAGCTTTTTACTTTTCTGTGTACTGAAGTTAAATAATATGAATAAAATACTTTTTTCATGCAATTTAATTCACATGCTCCTAAGAGAAGTACAACGATATTGTTAGGACAAAATTTAAGTAAATTCAACCATTTGAGTTATTTTTTTTTATTATTATTATTCATTTTATTCGAGGGGTCTGAGAGACCGGATCACATCAGTTGTGTAACAAATTTTAGTCACATCAGTTAAAGGTTAATTATTTACTTGTTGTAAATACGCAGGCAATGTAAATTGAAAAATGTTTCAAAATAAGGCAGGAATAAAGATTGTGTTGATGAAATAGATATGCCGTTATTTCTTATATTATTTCTCGTTATATATCCCGAATCATATAAAAGTTACATTTAAACGTTTATATGATTCCTGCGACTTATAGGGTAGATATACAAAAAAAATTTATCCATGCTCTGACAAGAACAAAAAGTAAAAATTTCATTCTTCTACGACTAAAGTTCCCCGAGTTGTATAACATTTTATGAAATTTCGGAGTTTTTCAGTCCTAAAAAAATGCCTGTCCTCCGTTTTAGTACCGAAAAGCACCGAAATTTCATAAAAAAATCAAATTATCATAGGTCAATGAGTTTTGGTCATTGAAGAATGTAGATTTTACTTGTTTTATTTGTAAGAGCACGAAGAAAATTTTCTAAATATCACTTATAAAACTCAAGAACGGAATAGAAAAAAAAAAAAAAAAAAAAAAAAAAAAAAAAAAAAAAAATCTATTCCGTTCTTGATTTTTTTGAAATTTTTCTGAAAATTAATGGCAGGACTATTCCATCAACATAGTGGTAATTCCTACCTTATTTTAAATACTTTTGAAACGTACATTGCCTACATATCTTCTACAGGTAAAAAATTAAACTGCGTTTCAGTCTTTTGGGGATACCCTGATTATGCATATATATATGTAAGGCATATGGTAATTCCGCCTTGGTTTGAAACTTTTTTTAAAGAATCATCTTACCAAACGCCGCCGAAGGGAATTATGATACGTGTGTGTGTGTGAGCGTGCGTATATATATACATACGTTACACATCACTATGCACACATATGTACATAAATTATTTCAGTACACATGATGCCCTCTCTTTTTATTGTTCAATAGCTAATTTCTAAACTGTCAGTTACAAGCAGTTTTAATTGCAAACTATTTGAATGTTTAAATGTTATTCTTCGTCATATCAAAAACATTTATGTTAAAATAGTTATTTTTGTAAAAGTTGCGAAATTTAAATACGTGGGTGGTTCAATCATTATTGTACATAAAATATTTGTACTGCGATGGTTGATGTGGAATATGGAAGCCTAATCTCTTAAATGCCCATATGCTCATTTCAGAACCATAGCTGCTATATTAACATAGTTTTGGAGGGATGGGTGAAGTCTTAAAGACCTATTTTGGGGGGAGTTTTTAAGAAGGGGGTGAGGGTGAAATGCTGGTTCGGAGCTTATGAAGCTACATTTGGACAGTGGATGAGATGTGGCTACATCACTATGAGTCCAAACGACAGTAATTACGTCTCATCCACTGTCACAAATCTAACCCCATAAGCCAAAAATCAGCCTTTCACCCCCACACCTCCCCTTTCACTCCTCCCTCCAAAACTATGTGAATATAGTAGCTACGGTTCTGAAATTGAGCATATAGGCATCTAAGACATTAAGCTTCGATATTCCACAACAAACAATATTTTATATACACATATTTTATATACACTACAAATATTTTATATACACTAGGGACAATAATTATTGAACCACCCTCGTATATGCGGTCACTATATGTCTTGCAGGTTGTATTTATAAAACCTTTCTCCCTGCTCTAGCAAGTAAAACAGTAAAAAATACATTTTTTGTACGACCCAAATTTACCAAGTCATAATATTTTTAATTTTATGAACTTCCAGGCTTTTCTGTCACTTAAAACTTAACTGTTTCTCTGCTTTAAGTGCCTTATATGAATGTGACATCACGAAAAACGCTGCAAGTGCATAGTATTTCTGTTGGTAAAATCTGTATATAATGTCAACTATATTCTGAAATACAAGGTATCTAGTTCAACGCTGTTTGGATGCTTGTAGTGGCCTCTTCGATAACTTTGCGTGCTAGTGTTGCATTTTTCATAGAGTAAAGTAAAGTGCTTTTAAATTTTCGTTAAAATACCGTTATTATTGTCAAAGTTATAAGTAAATATATGGGTTTGAATTTGTTAGACGAAATTGTGTAATAAAGGTATACCTTAACATAAAGGTAACCTGGTTAACTATATAAAAATCGTTTAGTTTAGAATGCCCCACCGCCAGCTGAATTTTGTCGTATATTTTTTGAAACACTCTGTAGTAGTCCAAAATCAGCAATCATGCTATAAAAAAACTTCTAACTTTGGTAACGACCCAAAAATATTTGATTTTCGATCGTACATCATTCGAATTAATATAACACTGTAAATTCAAATCAAAAAGCACTAGCAGTGATGGGGAGGGGGAACAATTATTATTTTTATTGGGGGGGGGGGGGGGAGTTCCCTTGCATTATAAACTGAAACTGAATCTTGAGTTAAAAAATACAGTACCCTGCTAATCCGAACTAATTAGGATTGCTACTTTGCAGACCAATAAAATTACGGTCCATCCAGGTTTCCGATATGAGTAGAATAAAACATAAAAAAGATTGAAAAATATTTTTAGCTTTAATTTTTGATTTATTTTATTTTCCAAGATACATCTTGTCTGTTTTCTTAAAATTTCAAGTAAATGAGATTCAGTGTAAATTCTAATGTAATCTAAATCTAAATAATTGAAATATAAATATAAATATTCATATAGGTCTATATAAATTCATTACAATTCCTAGATCCATTCGGATTATAAGAGTATTTGGATTAGCCAGATTCCGCTGTATTGAAAACAAACTTATAGAATTTATAAAAAGTTTTTTTTTTTTTTTTTTGGGGGGGGGGGGGGTATATCAATGATTTTAAACTGTTTCCAGAAGAAAATATATTGTTCTTCACTATAGCCCACGGCGTTCTGAAAAGAGTGACAATTGGCTTTATACGTTTTAAATTGTTAAGAAATATGATTTTCATATTATACTTTAACACCTAATTATAACTGAAATTAAAAAAAAAAAATAAAGTTTGACAGAAAAAATAATTCTGAGAATTTTAAACTAAAAACATAAACGTCATATAAACGTCACACATCCGATAATTATAAAGCGCTGTCGGGACTTCATGAAATCGACGTATAACTAGGGGAGTCGCATAAAGTGAGAAGCACATAAATGAAGAGTGACTATAGATGAAATTTATATTTATTTAAACTTTAAATTATATCATTGAATAAATGAGAAGAATTCAAATAAGTTGGTATAGTACAATTATCTCACCGGAAAGTTTTGAAACCAATATCGTTTTTGCCGCCGAATATTATTAATCCACCCATTCCGAGTCCAAGAGAATAAATACTGTTCTGCGCAGCTTCAGACCAAACCTGAAAAAATGTTTTTTAAAATACACATTTTGCATTTTATAAAATAACAATAATAATGAAATAATTGAGCAGATAAAATCTACACATATATATATATATATATACAGTGAAACCTCCCTATGCGACCACCTCCCTGAACGACCACTTTTTCATGGAACGAAATTTATCCCCATAGGCTCAATACTAATTTTACCTCTATTCAGAAACCATCCCAGTTGAACTCCCTCCATGAGCGACCCATTTCTTTGAAGAAAATGAAACAAATTCCGTTTTTTCCTGGCCACTTGAAGAAGGTTTCATTCGAAAAATAGTTCCGGAGAGCGCATTATCCATCAAACTTCTAAACTGAGTTTAGAATTTTTATTTCTTCTGGTAAATTTTAAGTGTTTAAACCCCTTTGTGCCTTTTTAGCAATGAATTTAACTTTGAGGACAAATTAAGGATGACGGTCAATAAACTCCCCTGCCCTATTCTGTCAGGAAACTCTCAAAGAAATAGATAAATTAATGAAATCATCATTATTTGTTCCCGCCCCCACCCCCAAAGAAAAAAAAAGGGGGGGGGGGCATTTATTTACTGAATTTCGAAAGGACTTGGAAATAAAAGTTATAAAAGATAAAACCGCAAAATGAAAGCAAACATCAATGTATTCATTTTTTTTTTAAACTCTGCAGTAATTAACTTATGTAATTAACTTTTGTTTTGATACTTAAATTTTCATAGTTTTTCCTAATGTAAAAAATAAATTTTAGTAATATCAATTGTTACCTTTTTTTCCACAATTAAAATATAGATTTAAACATGACCTCTATTAAGAGACCACCTCTCGGAGCGACTAATTTTTATTGGAACGGAACGTGGTCGCTTTAGGGAGGTTTTACTGCATATACAATTAAAAATACCATTTTATTTACAGTAAAAAGCGTATAATAAAAGCATAACAAGTGAAATAAATTAAATACAATAGCTTTAATAGAAATAACAAGAAAGACAAATCATGCATCAAGCATAGATTATGAATGACTTTCCAAAACATTCTGAATAATGTAACAAAACTTCACCGTTAAATAAGTTAAAATAGGATGTCAAATGGAACCACTTGGAGGCATCATAGGCGCCCTCTTATACCGTCATTTTTTTTACTCATAATTCAATAACTACTTCCAAGAAAAATTTGAAATTGAGAATTTGCATAAAGTAGGGCATAATAAACGTAAATATATCAAAAAAATTGTAGGTTGCAACTCATATTTTTTTCGAATATTAATTTCATAATTCATTCATATTAGAAAAAATTTTAAAATTACAAATGTTTGGGTTTTTTAGTATTATAGTTAAACAAAAAAATTATCAAAATGGGATTATATTTTCAGGAGATATTAATAAAAATATGAAAATGGGATTTAACATTAGAAGTTCTCAATTTTCAATGTTTATAATCCAAAAACTTATAATCCAAATGACTTGAAATTTCATTTTTAGGCATAGTTTGAAACGAAGATTTAAAATATGTTGTCAAAATTGGGTATTGCCATTGACAGAAACAAAGTTTGGTCTGGTTTTGATTCGTAGATGGCCCCTAAGCAAATTTTATATACATCATTTAAATTTACACTTTATATCCAGTCGTTTGGTACCAGTAAATTTCTTCTATTTTAAATAGTTGCAGAGTTAGAAGGGGGTGTTTACTTTTTTTTTTCACGACTGTATATGGGGCATTCTGACAATCTTTTAACTTTCATGTCCCTGAATAATAATTTTTTATTTAATACACTTTTTTGTGTTTTTTTTATTTCATATCTTTGGGAACATCCCAATGCATAATTGCACAACAATATTAACGAGATAAATAAGTTTTGGACGATGTTGGGGGTCCAAACACGTGGAAAACTCATCTACCACCCCGTGTCCCTGATGCTGATTTTGAAGTTTGGAGCTGTCTGGATAAAATTGTTTCAATAAAAATAATTCGATGTAATTTTTTTCTGAAACTGGAGCTATTGTTTTACATAAATATGTAGCTAAAAATTAACCTGCACACATTTTTAGGGTTGATATTATTTTTTGAACTCTGTCCCTGGGTTTTAGATTTTTTACCATCCCTCTTCTAAAATGATACAGAAAATCACTTCAGATGCAGCGACGGAATTTTTTTTCAAGTTTTTGCTCATGCAGATATGCTAGAGAAAGAATATCTGAAATTCTTTGACAGGAAATTTACTGCAAAATATAAATAAGCATTTAAATATTAATTTCAAGCACCGTGGCTTTATTGGTAGTTTTACCGTCCGCAAGGTTTAATCCTGCAATTTTCGAGGTAAATTAATTATTTTTTTTTTAATTTAATCCAATGTAAATAACTGTTTCTAAAAATCAATGAACATTTTCGCTACCACTTAGTCTTAACATGATCTGCCTAAAATAGGTGGTAAGTTTCCTTGCTGTTCCATCCTCCCCCCCCCCATTTTGTTCCTTTCCCCCCATTTTTTCCCCATTTTCTTCCTTTTCCCCCATTTTGTCCCTTTTTTCCTATACCATCCCCCTTCTTTAACACCCCTTTAAGACAATGTTATACCAAAATTTTGCACTAAAAATACTACATTGTCATTATTTCTTATTTGAATGTCCTGTAGATACTATGCAAATTCATTATAAGTAAAAAATTAGAAGAAAATAAAAAGTTATAGTGGTAAAATGGTAAGGAAAATTAAACTCGCAAGTTTAACCTCAGTTAAATAATTTTTTTTTCGCTGCTGACCATTTTTTCTTTATTTTGAATCATTATAGCATTCGTCTATAAGATTAAAATGTTATTTTAGCAAGTTTAATTTCGCCAGATTTTTTTTCTCAAAAGTCAAAAGATTGTGAGAATGCCCCATATATGCTGTAATAAAAAGTTGCAGAGTGTGACATTACCGTCGCATCTAGCAGAGAACTCCACTTTGGGACAAACAATTTCTTCAGTCCTTCTCCTGAACCTGGCAGTGAAAGTGCGTAAAAAAAGTATAGCGTCAGCACAAAAAAGGGAAATAGGGCTGTAATATAGACAGTCTGAAAAATAAAACATACACATATTAGGAAATATAATTATGTTAATAATAATATTCTAATCTGTACTGTCTGGACGAGGAGGACCCGACTCGAAAATTCTACTTAAAGTCAATCTGAAACTCAACCAGAACCTGACAATTAAAAATTCGTCAACCCGAAATCCGACATACTTCAAGCAGAAACCATAATTCTCAAACTCTGAGTCTAGTCGAACCCAAAGTGAAAGATAATTAATCCATATATTTATACAATTATAGAAAAATAGCCTACAATTGTACAATTGCCTACAGTTTTATCTTTTTTCCGAAAAATTAACACATAATAATCACACACATATATACACATACATATATACACATACATATATGTTCATTAAAAAAATAGTCAGGACATTATTTTGAAATATTGGGTCAAATTGAACTGAAGCCGAAAGAATCGAAACTTAACCCGAAACCGACTCGAATCCGAAACGTTTAATGTCAACCCAACGCGAACCGCTGCTCGCGATGTCGGGTTCGATTAACTCGACCCGGTGCAAAACTCTTGATAGTTCAAAATCTGAAAATAATTATTAATTCAGGAGGTTGAAGGCATTCATAATTTTAGCTTACAAGGAGTATAAAAATCAGTTTGCAAACGTAACACTATTGGGAAACTTTATATTTGATTTTCTTGAAACCGTGTGTTTCAAACTGGCCGACCATTTTTCTCGAGAACTAGTAGGCGGATTTTCTTCATTAAAAAGAAAAAAAAATCGTTATTTTCTCGTGATTATGTCATCGAAAAGCATAATCTTCATTGGTTAATTATCTTTTAAAGCTCGCAAAAGGTGAAAACAAAGAGGCAAAAAATGACTTTTTTGTACAATTGACCGCCATTGTGTAAACTAAATGTTGGTATACGCTGCAGAGAATATTATGCTCTTTTATAATTTGGGGACCAATTTTTTTTTTCCAGATGCTTATGACAGGTAGGATTGCTAGATTGTGCGTTTTTCCTGTAAGTTGTACATTTTTTGCACCTATCGTACGGAGTATGTTTAAATTTGTCCCATACGATGATTTCTTCCGTTTTTCTACCACATCTTTTTAGTTTCAAGAATTTTTTTCTTTTTCAGTTTGCTTCAAAATTTCACCTTTTGCCAAAAAAATTTATAGACATGCAAAAACGGCTAATTTTTAATCAGGATGACAAAAACCATGGGAGAGTTGTGTAATATTAACTGTTCCTTCGCAAACTCTCGGGTAACATTTGATCATCCGAATTTGACGTTATTATACACTATAAGTATCTACGTTATAAAAAATTTAATTTAGTATATCTCTATCTTAAGTTTTAATATTTCGTTTGATTTATTATCCCCCTTTAGGCTTAAATACAACCATTCATTTTTGTGGGGTGTCCATTAACAAAATTTTCATGATCATCATTGAATTGTAGGTTGTTTTGATTTAGTTTTGCTCTTAAATTCATTAATTTTTCATTCATAATGGGATATATGACAGCAAAATTAGTTAAACAATGTTAATAGAATAATTTAGTAATACAAATACAGTTGGAAAATAATGATTAAATTGATTCATTAATAACCTCTTTTAAAGCAAATTTGTTACCGAAAACATTACTGGTACATTCTTACATACTTAAGTATGGTATTAAAAAGGACGATAGTGCGATAAGACCAAAACTAACTAGTGTCAATTAAAGTCTTCCTTTTTTTTCTAAGATAAATCTGTCAACCCCAGTGACAGGAGAAAAACCGATTGGAAGTTCGCGCCCACAGTATCTATGTATGTGCTATTATTATTATTTGCAGATAAAAATTTAAATATATAAGTGAAATGTCAATAAATGTATAATGCATTATAATGCAAACACTGAGAAGGTTATATTCATTTTATTTCTAACCGGAAAAATAAATCGTAAAAATCACGTGAATTTTCCACCAAAGAAGAAAAATACTAAAATTTAAATCATACCTACCTATCAATCATACTGCGCCCGACTGTGAGTTAAAGCTATTCTTAAAAATGAATTAACTACTTTGTAAACTATTTGTATCTGCTAAACTCCAATATTTCCCGATATTCTTATTCAGTTCCTAACAAACTGAACAGCGTTTTCCACTTTTCCTAAAATAATAACAAAATTCTCAGAAAATGCTGCTTAAAGTTGGCATTTTCCGGACATGACAATGGCGTAATGTTGGCTAACGACCAGCAATCGACTATAATTCAAGTTACAATGACTTTATAGAAAATGACAAACGCCATTCGAAAATTGCAGTAATGAATTTTGGCGTGACTTTTAATATTGAATGCTTATAAAAGAGGGGATTTTTTTTATTTTGTGAACTTGTTTTATTTAATAATTTAAACTCGCAACCCGCAATATAATTTTCTAAATAGTTGTTTTACTAAGTTTCAGGAGATGCAAACTCTTGCGAATTGTAATGAGAAATACCATTACATGTACTGATATTCCAGGGCTATTTATTCCCTGTTAAAACATTTTATTATATCCAGTAAAATTGCTATAATTTATTACTTGGAAAGGAGGAGGGGCGTAAAATTACCAAGTCAATCATCGATATTTGCCAACTGTGTCCATTCAACAACAACAACAAAAAAACGCATTGTTGTATGACAGTAAAACTTGTAAAAACGGAACCAGTCTTAAATAGGAAATTTTCACGATCTCGACTGAAAAAATACGATTATAGCTGTTAAGACGGAAACCCGTATAAAACTGAATTTTTCCCGGTCTTAACAATTCCGTTTTCATTGATTTTATTGTATATTTTTTTAATAATAATAAAAAAGAAACATTAAACAATTTGTCAGCAGAGTTTGTGTCGTTGCAAAGTTGTTTATCAATTTTGAGGGATTGGGGAGGGGGGGGGATACGCCCTATCCCCACCCCCATCTTCTCTTAGTAAGGGGCCTGATTATATGAGAGCGGATTACGTCATGGGATGTCATCCGCTGTTATTTCATTATTTTTTACAACCGTAACTCTAGAATTCAGTATATTCTTACTAAAGTAATTAAAATATTTATTTTCCCCGTATGGAAGGTACATATACTTATCGAAATTTCCAAGTAGGCTGGCACCACTATTTAAGGTTAGAAAATTTCTGTTCTTGCGTTTAAATCACAGAATCATAATCACCAAGAAAACAAATTCCAGTAGAACGGTACGCACCTTGTAATGAATAGCCGTTACACACAGGCCTGCAAAATTTGGGTTGTGTCATGTTTTCTAGCTTTTGATAATTGATTCTTATGTATTTTGTAGCATTGAATCCGGAAATTACCTTCATTTTTTTACCATCACGTAAGGATTTTTTTGCAAATAGTAAATTTCAAAGTTAAAAGTAAAAGAATAGCGAATAGATGAAATTGTTGTGTCGCTTAATCCGAAAATGGCCTTCATTTTTAACCATCACGTGAGGAATTTTCGCAAATCATAAATTTCAAAGTTAAAAAGACAAAAAACATCGAAAATCTGATACTATAAAATAGATGTGATAGTTATATATTTTTTAATTTGATAATTGATTTTTATGTACTTTTTAGCACTGAATCTGAAAATGACCTTCATTTTTAACCATCACGTCAGAATTTTTCGCAAATGGCAAATTTTAAAGTTAAAAAGTAAAAAAAAAAAAAAAATAGCAAAAATCTGATTATAAAATAGATGTAAAACTTTTTTTAAAATTTTATTTAATTCAATAATTTATTCAATTTTTTGGCTTATACTGGGAATTCTTGCAGTTAAACAGCTCAGGGGTCCTATGAGGGAGGGGAGGGGGGTGTCACTTTTAACTATGAAATTTACGATTTGCAAAAAATCCTTAAGTGATGGTTAAAAATGAAGGTGAATTTCCAATTCAGCGCTAAAAAATACATAAAAATGAATTATTAAAAATTAAAAAACACAACCATCGCAGGCTTGTGTCATTAGTTGTTCTATATTTAGGAAAATGAGTACTCGAGCACCTCCCATACTTTTTCAATGCTGTATACGCCATCGGTCACTAAGATAGTACTGCGTTAAAAAAGAGAGGGGGAAAGCTTAATTATTACCTTAATCTTCTTAGGAAATGTAGTATGATGTCTGTAAAGAACTAAGATGGCAATAATTATCCAAGTGGCGAGATGAACAAGAGCCAAATCCCACTTGATTGTACCTGGATCATCCATTCCAGAACTTAGACCTAAAACGTGAATTCTGTTCGGAAAAATATTAGTGTTAATTTAATAATAATAATTTTAAAAAGCTGTTCAAAACATTTTTTATTGCAATAGAACTTCATACAACATTTTAACGAAATACTGCGAAAACTCAGTAAAGTAAAGCTTCAACAATTTTTTAATGTAGTTACCTATTGCACGAATTCCGTATTTAATGAGTAACATCACTTTTACCTGTTTAAAATTAATTTTTTGTTGCTTAAATTTTTTTTTAATGCAAAAGAACTTCATATATCATTTTAACGAATCACTGCAAAAATTCAGTAAAGCTGCATTTTTTTTTTTTTTTTTTTTTTTTTTTTTGCAAAAGAATTTTATACATCATTTTAACGAAATACTGCGAAAACTCAGTAAAGCTTCAACAATTTTTAATGTAGTTACCTATTGCACGAATTCCGTATTTAATGAGTAACATCACTTTTACATGTTTAAAATTAATTTTTGTCGCTTAAAAATTTTTTTATGCAAAAGAACTTCATCCATCATTTTAACGAATTACTGCAAAAAATCAGTAACATCACTTTTACCTGTTTAAAATTAATTTTTTGTCGCTTAAAATTTTTTTAATGCAAAAGAACTTCATATATCATTTTAACGAATCAATGCGAAAATTCAGTAAAGCTGCATTTTCTTTCTTTTTTTTCTTTATGTAGAATTATTGTACAAATTCCGTATTTAATGGGTAACGTCAGTTTTACCTGTTCAAAATTTCTTGTCGTTAAAGTACGTTTTGTACACATTAAAACAGTATTTTATTACATAGAAACCAATCTAGAAAGTGAAAAGGAGATTTTGCAGCTGTAAAAGTAGAATGCGACACCGTAAATAAACAGTAACAAAAACTTTAGGTGCATTTTCTTTTCTTTTCTTTTTTTAGGGTTTCGTTCATCTGACGAAACCCTATTCGTCTCGCTCTTTTGTCTGTCTGTCTATCTGTCCGTCACAGAGCCCTTTCTCAGAAACTATACATGTTGGAGACTTGAAATTTTGCATACTTATAGATGAACACCACACATCAAACAACAAATCATAAAATTTTGAAAAAGTTGGTAATTAACCTAATTACGGGCTAATTAAATTCTAAAATTAACCAATCAACCTTTTGAATGCAGGTGCGAACACACGTTATCGAAATCCTCCTCAGTTTCTCCTAAGGGTTGCCAGTAAATTCGGCGGATGCTCCGTCAAATCAGCCGGTGCAGGGTTACCACGGAGTAATTTAAACAATAACTGAAGTGGACCTTTAAAAAAGCAATATCGGATCTGCCGAAGTATCGGTCGTACAAATTCGTAACAGGTGTAGAAATACGCGGAAAAAATTCTACTTTATTTTGGTATAAATTTCAAATTTCTGCGTAGGATAGAACGCAAAAAATCCACTAAAAATCGATCGATAAAAATTTTATTTCTGTGTTTGGAAAGACAATGAAAACAGATTTCCATTCACCGGAAGGCAGCTGTCGTCGTCTCTCAGACATATCGGCGCGAGAGAAATTTAAGGGGAGGAAAGTCTAATACGAAATTTAAACTTTTTAAATATTAAATTTTTCGATAAAATTTTTTGACATCCGGCTGGAAATTTCTCGCAGATTTCATACATACCCGGTTCGAAGAGATAGCTTCATTACGAGCTGAGATATTAATTATTAATTCCTTTTATTTCCATCAAATGCCAGATTAAGATGGAGGCACGTGCTTTTTTAACGGAGATTTCATTTAAATTGGGAAATCTAGCAATTTGCGTGGGGTGTTTCGACGGCGCTCTATGAGATAAGTATTAATAATTCAATATGAAAAAGTTTATAGGTTTATAAGTGTTCATCCTACTATTTCCGAATAGCAATTTCAGGAAATATCTTAAATTATTGGTTAAGACCGCCACTCGATGTGTTCGAAACTTTAAGATACTTTATAACACATAAGAAAAAGTGTAAAAAAGAATGGAGTGTGATATTTCGAGGAGTGGAGGGGTGGGGGGGGGGGCTAGATTTATTTATTAAATCTTAGCGTTTGTTATCGCAGAAAATGTTTTAAATTCTTGGTTAAGACCACACCGCCACCCTCCCGACCATGTATCTACGGAGAGATTGAACAAAGGAGTTTCGTTCAGATATGCTTTTGTTAAGAATAGAGTGCGCTCCCTGGTGGTGGAATGCGAAACTAACGTAACGCGATTTTGTTAGAATTAGGAAATATAACAAGGCGATCCGTTTGCAACTTTAAGATACTTAATGACACATAATAAAAAGCTTATAAAATAATGGAGCATGCAATTTCCTGTTAAGGGAGGGCGGGGGAGGGGCGCTGGATTTCTTTTTTAAAAATTAGCGTTTACGACCTTTTTAGATGTCGTTTTTTGAGGACTATGATATATTCAGACACGTGCTGCTTATGAAATTTAAAAATGTCAAAATTTTAGTTACCACTATTTCCGAATAGTACTTTCAGCAAATTTCTTAATTTCTCGCTTAAGGCCGCCACCAACTCGAGTAACACATCCACTGATAGGTTGTTTAACAGAGTTTCGATCTGATACACTTTTGTTATGAATAGTGTGCGCTCCCTGGTGGTGGAATTTGCAACTAACATAACACAATTTTGTTAAAATTATGAAATCTAACAAGTCGATCTGCTGGAAACTTTGACATAGTTCATAACACATAATAAAAGGCTTATAAAAGAATGTTCCGTGCAATTTCCTGGGGCGCCTACCTATCTCGGGTGCTATAGACCCGATCCCCTCGACTAATATACCTACGGATAGGTTGTAAAACGGAGTTTCCTTTGGATAGAGGTTTGTGTAGAATAGAATGCGCCCCCTGGTTGCGAAATGTGGAACTAACAGATTTCGAAAAAGGATAAAGTGTTTTAAAGGAACATTAAACGAAACCCTCTGTGCGATCTGTGATCACACTTACCCACTTGTTTTTTTTCTTAAGAATTGTTGCACAAATTGCATATTTTATGGGTAACATCGCTTTTACCTGTTCAAAATT
The DNA here is from genome assembly GCA_963932465.1 of Maratus speciosus. NCBI lineage: Eukaryota > Metazoa > Arthropoda > Arachnida > Araneae > Salticidae > Maratus > Maratus speciosus. The sequence continues at coordinate 147,084,716 of OZ010789.1, forward strand.
TTTTGTCTCTTAAAGTACTCATATATATTAAAATAGTAATTTTATTACACAGAAATTCATGTAGAAAGAAAAGGAGATTTTGTAGCTGTAAAAGTAGAATGCGACACCGTGAGTAAACAGTAACAAAAACTGTAAGTGTATTTTTCCCCCGCCAGAAAAGCATTTTAAAAATCGGGCTCCGCCAGTGTTTAATTAGTCAGCTTGATTTTTTTTATAATTAATCGTCATATATTTTCTGGTGAATCATATTGACAAGTCATCATATATGTCGAGGGAAATACATAGAAATTTTCCGAAGTATTTGATGTTTCGTTTTTCTGTGTAAGTTTAGTAACGAACTTTGTAGTTGAAAATTTGCATTTTCAAAAATTTATTTATGCCATTTCCCTAAAAAATATATATTTTAAACCGGTTACGATTTCACACACTTTTGAACAAAAAAAATTTTCAGTTTATTTATTTATTTATTTTTTCTTCAGATAAATCTACGTTAAGTTATCGTGTCCACTGTTTGACTGTTTTTTTTTTTTTAACCATTTGGGGAAATGGTTATTGTCCTCGTCAGGGTAGGAAATCAAAAACATATCTGAAGGTTTTTATTAGTTGAATCCGCATTTTATTCGATTTCTGATTGGTCTATACAGTAATCTGTATTTTCCCTTTACTTTCAACAGAGATGGATACTTCTGTTGCCACTATGACAAAAAAGTAATAAAAACAACAACAAAAAATTAATAACTCAGAAACAAATTGAGATACAACTTTCAAGCAAATTGCATTTAAAAGTACATTTTTCCCCCTATACGACGGTGTAAAAAGTAATATTGTGGGATGTTTAGAAGTTTAAGAATGAAATTTCATTTAAAATTGGTCCAGGAATATTAATGTCGTACGTAATGTCATCAATGACGTACGTAATGTATGACCAGCTCCGTAGAAGTTAAAAAATTTACAGCACCGAAAAATGTAATCCATGGAGTACGTGTACGTAATGTATGATCAACTCCGTGTGTTTTTTTATTTCTTAAATTTTAGTCTTTGAAAAAATCATTTTCTAAATGGTTGTTGTAATTTGTTAAATTGCATTTTTTTTTTACTTTTTTTTTTTTTTTTTTTTTTTTTTTTTTTTTCGAATCTCTCTCGCCCATGATCTAAAGCCGCCATTTTTTAATATTACTCAACAAATTAATTAACTCAACAAAATACAGTTTTCTACTTTAATATTTACAGTGCAAATGAAATTTATAAATACTTTGTTTCTTAACAAAAAGAAAAGAAAAACGAAAAATTCTTATTTTTTCAATGCGTTAAAGTGATGTTAACCACTTACCAATTCTCCACCATCAGCCATGCGACCGAGTAATCTTTGCAAAATCGACTTCTTCGTAGCTTTTTATATGCATTTTAGTTGCCCCTCTCCCCCCTTAAACAATTCAAAATATTATTGTGAAAATTACACTGCAGATAAAAAAAATTTAAATTTGTAAGGAAAAAAAACTTTTTGTTTTTTAAAACAGGCGAAAGTGAGGCTTATGTGGTTATACTAAAATCTATTTTACAGTTGATTAAATAGTATGTATTTATAAATTTAATTATAAGCTTTATGCAATAAATCCGCATACTATGATTTCTATAGTCTGTATTTAAGGGGGGGGGGGGACATTTTCAACATCTGTGTTTTAATGTTATGTTTCTACTTTTAATTTTCAAACTTAAATACATATATATATATATATATATATATATATATATATATATATATTACTTTCTTCTGTCTTTACAAGAAGAAAGTATTGAATTCGTGAAAATTTTCGAATTCCAGTTTTCGACAGATTTACACGTTTTAGAGGTCAGAGATTCCGAAAAACATGTTTTTACAAAATGTCTGTCTGTGACTCTGTCTGTCTGTATGTATGTGACACAAATTTTGAGGGCGCTCTATCTCAAGAACTAATGCACGAAATTTAATAAAAATTTATATTCAGTTAGTCCCTGATATAAATTGGTGCTGATTAGTTTTTGGTATAAATCACTCAACAAGTGGCGCTGCTATGCTATGCAGCATTTTTCACGATTTCCACAATAGCCCAATCTCCAGAATTAATGCACGGATTTTCATCAAACTTCAGATTGTCCTTGACATGAATTGACGTTTTATACATTTTGGTGTAAATCGCTCAACAGGTGGCGCTGCTATGCTGCCTTTTTTACGATTTCAGTAATAGATCTATCTCAAGAACTAATGCTTGGATTTTCATCAAACTTCAGATTCAGGTATACCTTGATATCAATTAGTGCTGTTTATGCTTCGGTGTAATTCGCTCAACAGGTGGCGCTGCTATGCTATATTTTTCAGAATTTGAGCTCTAGTTCTATCTCAAGAACTAATGTACGAATTTTCATCAAACTTCAAATCCAGATATACTTTGATATGAATTGGTGCTAAATTAATGTGATTTTTTGTGCTATTTAAATGATTTAATTGACGTGATTTATATAATTAGAAGAAAGATTTGTGATGCCACAGCATACTAGTTTCCTTTTATGATTTAGAACAAAAAATAATTAAATAATATTTATACTTTTCAAATAATTAAAAACAAAGAGAAACAAGTGGGTAAGTGTGATCACAGATCGCACAGAGGGTTTCGTTTAATGTTCCTTTCAAAACACTTTATCCTTTTGCAAAATCTGTTGGTTCCACATTTCGCAACCAGGGGGCGCACCCTCTTCTAAACAAACCTCTATAGGAACGAAACCCCATTGTACAAACTATCCGTAGATATATTAGTCAAGGGGATCGGCCCATACCACTCGAAATAGGTAGGCGCCCCTGGCGGTAAAAATTGGAACTAAAATATGTACGTCTATGGGGTATAATATGAAAGAGTGGTCAAAGGAGTGTCGGCAAATTTAGAAAAGGGCACCCCGGATGAAAAAGGTGGAGGTTAGAAAAATATCTAAATATACAGAAGTTAGAGCCCGGAGGCTAATATCCAAACCCTCAAGCTTAGACGCACCTTGGCGAAGTACGGAGTGTGCCAAATGATTTTGGGAGAAAAGCACTTTGCGCGCGTGCGCTCGTTGACATCGACATTACTGGCAATGCATTTCAATTCATGTTAATTCAAAGGTTATTCTGTTTTCAAAAACTCTTTTACATCTCTTATAAATAGGGATTTAGCGTTTAGAAATTTATTACTCTTATAGGAATGATGGCAACCATTCAGATTTATGGAAATTTATAATTTGTTCGCCTCTAATAAATGTTTTAAAATGATTTATACCATTGACACTTATGTAAAATGGAAATAGATATTTTAAAAACAAGTACAAATTGGTAAATCTTAATCTATTTATTTAAAAATATTAGTGATCGATGAATACTGCTACTCATTGAAAAAAGTAATCTATCTATCTATCTTCGGTACTAACAATGTACGGTGTGTTAATAAACAATAAATTTATCAAAATCTTTTTAATGAATGGCGAACTTTGAAAATGCGTAAGCATTTCTTTTTAAAATAGAAAATGGGGTCAACAAAAATCCGTTTGATTTAATTATTTCTTTAATAAATTATCTGGATTCACCCTAAATCAGTCTGGCTGTTAAACTGAAAAAATTAAATCAATATTTAACTTTAATTAAAATCACCCCCCCCCCCCTCCAAGCCCCTGCTAAAAATTAAATTAAAAATAAATAAATTGCTCTGAAAATCTAACGTCTAAAATTGCACTTGCACTACTTCCATATTAGGACGGTAAACCATTCAGCATCAAATCAAACTGCTATTAGGTTCTTCTTAAAGATAAAGAACTGTAATTTATGGTAGAATTTTTAAACCTAAGCTTATATTTTAAATGTATTGACTTGAACTGAAAAATAAAGGAGGAAAAAAATACGTTACTACAAAAATAAAAATAAAAAACAACACTTAAACTTCAGCTTTTTGTTTTCAAAGTATCACACACACACACACACAAAAAAAAAAAAACTTTTAAATGCTTATATGAAGTAACTGTATGTAGAATAGTTTTTTATGAATAAAATTAAATACTGATAATAGTTGAACAATTAAAGTACTCAAAAATACTCAGAATGTCAGAGACCTATTCGTAATTTCATGATATTGGATACAATAATTTTATATATTTCATTAATGTGTTCTTGAATATATTATTACTGTGAAATTGAAAAGAAAAAACCTAATTACAGTTATTTTTTTGACAAAATGAACAAATACAGTAAAAGTTCATCATTATTATAAATAATATCAAAGTTATGATAGCCAAGAATTTCACCAGATTTACATATGTACTAAATTAGGAGTGTAAAATATTCATTTGTACACTACGTTTGGAAAACGTTTTATAGGGAATCTAAAAAGTCATCCACATTTGAAAGGGGGGGGGGGGGTGACAGCTGAAATATCAATTTTAATACTTGAATTTTTCAAAAATATGAAGATTGTACTTTCTGTAAAACAGCACTTGATGACCAAATGAAGAGGAATAACATTTATAGCACAAAAAGTGTTCTTATTTTGTACCATTATGTGTAGAATTTTTAAACATTAAATTATATGATGATATACAGTCGGACCTCGTTATCCCGAAACCCGGTTTTCACATCACTCCGCTTATCACGTCAGTTTTTCAAAGTCCCGATTTTCTGAATATCATTTTAATGTAAATAAACTCCGGATTTTACGTCGTTGAATAATTTTTAACTCCGGATATCCCGACGGTTTAGAAAGATTGTCCATTTTTTATAATCCACCTTATAAGCACGTAAATTAAGCAGTACGAGATAACATTGACCAAACTTTTCACAAAAGTGTCTAAAACCCCCATTAAGGTAAATGAGAAATTTTACTTCAATCCTTTATCTGGATAAATAAACAAACACACTATGAATAACCCACTTAAGCTCCAGATAGACGTATCAGTCTAATCGCAGTCTTTTTGTTCTGGTCAGGCGGCGCTTTCTTGTCACGGCATATTTTATCCCACTAAAATCGAAGCATTGCATTGCATCGAAACGATCAGAAGTTATCAAACATCCATTTCTGAAACAACGAATGTTAATTACAATTCGTTGTATTATATTCAAAACAGAATTGTACAAAGCTAATCTAGGGATAAGAAAACCTTAATTAATCAATATTTCATGTAACAAGAAAAAAAAAAAGAAAAAAAAAAAAAAAAAAAAAAAAACAAGACATAAACCTGTTTTTTTTTTTCTTTTCAATTTTTTTGTGTTTGTTTTGTTTAATAATAATGTTTTATAGCTTAAAACTGCAAGAACAGTTATGAATTTAAAATTGTCTTAAATTAATTAATAATACAGATTTTTATAAGCATATTTTTCTCCAACTCCGGTTACCGCGACACTCCGCTTATGACGACACTTTTTTCTGGTCATTAGAGTGTCGCGATAACGAGGTTCGACTGTATTTATTAATCTCTTAATTGGAGGTTTTGAACTATGTTAATGAAGAACCATTAACATAACTTACTAAATCACAACTCTTACATTATTACAAACTTTCATTCAGTCATAATGCAAAATATTTTCAATGTTTTATTATTAGTTATGTTCTATTATACTGGAGGCTCATAAAACATTCATCAAGATAAGACACATTTATAAATTTCAAAATATCGTCTCAAAAATTGCGATCTATTAATTTTGTCAATAATTCATGATTTGTAGTATTATATATTATTATATATGTAGTATATAAGGGGTTCAAAATAAGGCCTCTTTTGAAGTATCAATTTCATGATTAAAGACAAGCTCTAAAAAAGAAACTTTCGATAGTAAAAAGCATTTTAAATAATTAGAATTATTTTTAAATTTATATTTTAGAAAATTTATTATTTATTATATATGCATTGAAATTACTTCAAAATTATCACAAAAAGCCGAGCAAATTAATGAATTACATGTTAATAAAAATACATTTTCAGTGAAACTTTTAAATTCTTTCTTGCTCACAAACAGTTTGGCTACAGGGGGGGAAAAACCACAACAAATTCATAACAAACATTTTATGATTCACCGGTTTTTAAATCATGCAATATTAAACTATTTTTTAGTGATTAATAATCAAAACTTTGACCTGACATGAGAAAACTGAATAAATAAAAGAATATGAATAATATTAAAGTATTACAAGCTGCAGAAGTATCCTAATTAAATAAGACCCACACAGTTATTTGTTTAATTGGTGCGAAATGATTTTACTTTCACGAGATTAAAGTCTTAATTGTCAATATGAAGATTCTTATGATGTCTTATCTTAAAACTGCATTATGCATATATAAAAAGTATAACACGCCGAACTGAAAATAATGCAGCTGGGCACGTGCGGAAAACGCTCTTCTTCAAAAATCATTTGGCACCCTCCGTCTTTCGCCAAGGTGCGTCTAAGCTTGAGGATTCGGATATTAGCAGCCCGGAGGGGTAAATAATATAACACTTTTTGAAAATTGTATGATTTTTCACGTGATCGCAAGTGTTCCGCTATCAGTATGCAAAATTTCACATCTCCAACTTAATTAGGGGCTCAGAAAAAAAAAAAAAAAAAAAAAAAAAAGCTTAAAATACACAATAAAAACTTTAGTGTAACACTCCTCACCCCGTCTCCTCCACTCGCATATTTATATTTCATACATTATTCACGAAAGTTAAAGAAACTTCTTCTAAAGGGAAATATATGTATCTATATATAGTTTGACTTATATCCATATTTTTTTTACCAAGGTGTCTATTCCAGATCAGCAACAAATTTCCCTAACTTTTCCAGGTTTTTTCTCTGACTTTTCCAGGTTCTGTGAAAAAATTTCCAGGTATGAGATTTTGTGATGTTATAAACAAATACTCTTAAAACTTGTGAATTTGAAAGTGGAACTTCCACAGCTGATTTTGAAGTAACAACTACTGAATAGTTAAGCAAATTCTTGCAAAATTTATAAATTGTTGAACATTTTACATGCTAAACGTACACACTTTTAGCATCAGGTTCTATCCATTTTGTCCAATCAGGATTAAATTATTGTCACAGTTTAATACAGATTGCTTCGACATATTTTAATACAAATAATAAATATTCAGTAAATTAGGCTAACAAATGTTCAGTTCCAAAACATAGATAAGTAAACAGACTGAAACATCTAATCAATCCCCCAACATTGATTCAGTACAAAGATTCAGCCAAGCTAGAGTTGAAAATCTCTTGAGTTATAAAGGAAGGATTGAAAAGGGGCAGGCAAAATTATTTGCACGACAGGTTGAAATACTTTTTACAGTATTTATAAAGAGACAAATTAGATGTTCCTGGCGCTGCAATTTCAAATTACAACAAGAAATTTTTTCCTGGAAGTTTCAAATTTTTGTAGCTCTTCGGGATTGTGCAAATATAACGTTATCAACTTTTTGGTAATTTCGGACCCCTCCCCGCCTCACGATATCATACGTTATCATCCCTCGAACTCCCCCCCCCCCCCGGTAATGATATCGTTATCAATATCTAAAAAATTTTTGATTTTTTTTTCTTTTGTTTGGAGTAATGTATAAATATGGTTCCATTTATTATTCGCATACTTTATTGATTCAAGAGAAGTCAATAAAATGTCACTTTATATATGAAATAACTTTATGTCAAATAATACTATTTAAAATATTTAATAAAATAAATATAGTTACTATTTAAAAAGAAATAGTTACTATTTAAAAATATATGTTTTTTACATAATGCATTCAATAGTAATAATAATTCTTGCACTTGCCAAAACAGGTGGACAACATACTTTCTCTTTTATTTACTAGTAAACACAAGTGCCATTTCAAACATACTTCGCATATGGTTTCTCGAACAGCGTATTATATATGCATACACATACGGCAGAATAGGAATGCCAAACATTGGTGTTTTCCATATTTTGGAAATAAATAGTTTTATAGTCATTTAATGATTTTAATAATATCTTTGTATTTTCATAAAAATAAGATAACATACTAAAAAAAATAACATACTATTTTGATGTAAAGACAAGATTACAAATAAAAAGAGAAAATTTTGGTTGATCAAGAATGATAACGGTATCAAAAGATAAAACCCCCCTCCCCCTAGAGATATCTTACGATATCATGTGTCAGACACCCCCCCTCCCCCCTAAAATGATAACGTTATATATGCACAGCCCCTTCTTAGAGTTTTCAAATTTCCCTGACTTTTCCAGGTTGCTAGACTCTGATTTACATATAATAAAATGTAATAAATGAACAGAGCAAAAAGATTAAAATCAGGAGTGGGGAATTTTCACAAAATCCTATTCGCCAAGAATTTCTTTGTATTAACAAGTAAAACGTAACACACAAGGCTTCAGTGAGCAGCATGTATAAACTCTGGTGGGTTCCGACTAATATTTAAATGTTTACTAAAAATAAAGAAGTACTGCCCTTCTGTGCAAATTAAGCACCATGTGGAGCTAAGTTGATCATTAAGAATATTTTACAAACATAAACAAAAAGAAGTGAGTAAACATAATAAGACCACGACTAAAAACGGCTATGGTTAGTTCTGGCATTCCTCGTCGACGTTTGAAAATCACTGAGTCTACATTCAGAGCGCTAAATGGAAGTATGCTCCTGTGCCTGTGACACGCTACGTCACATACCATAGCGCTTTGGTATGAAAGGACGCAACATATTGGAGATGGGAGGTATAGGAAAAGATAATTTAGGCTTCGGTATTTCGGAAGAACTATTCCACAAGGCTGCATTTACACAAGGCGGAGTGCTGTATATATGAACTCCGGTGTATTCCGACCAATGTTCGAATAATCACTAAAAGCAAAGAAGTACCAGAGCTGAGCTCCGGCGCAAAGTAAGTCCTAGTTGCAATAATTTTCTAACTTAAATATAAAGTTAAGATTATTCGATATGTATAATATCTATATATTTATAACGCTAAGCGTTTTATTTCGATAGTCCGTGAGGAGAAACTACTGCATCAAATTACAGCAATCTTTTTTTAAATGAAAGATATTTGGCCACAGATTTGTTATCATCCATTCGTTTGTTCAAATAATTTATTAATTAGCCGTAATTTTAAATTAAAATTTTACAGTCGCGCATGCACAGTAGATAAGTACAACGTGTTCCTCCTAGCGTAACGGGTTAACGTAGCAGTAAGCTCTGAATTTTTGTAGAGGACGCAGGTTCGAGCACAAGCCTTGCAAAATGTGTAATATTTTTAATTCATTTCAACAATGGCATATTTTATTAGGAAGAGAAGTTATGGGTTTTTTATTTTATTATTGTTATTTGAATGCTTTATAATTAAATAAAATTTAACACTCAATAATATATTGAAAAAATAATGATTTTATATTTAAAATATTTAAGGTAAAATATTTTGCATATAATTATCATTTAAATAACATTGTTAAAAGAGGCCGTAGAAAGTAAAAAAGAAAAATAAATTTTCTACCCAGTATTTTTAGGTAAATTTCTGATAAAAAGCAAGCATAATTGGTTGTAAATTATAAACTTAAAATTATTTCACTGCATTGAATAGGTTAGAATGGCCATCATCTATCCCCTTAAAGAAATAGGAATAACTTATGCAATATAGAAATTCGTCACGTAATTCGTCATTCAGTAATTCATTTAAAAGGAACTAATTAAAAATTCAGGAATTTTTCTAATGAAACATTCAAGTTATTTACCGTCAAATATTGACGGACACTATCTAGTTTTCGGATATATTTAACCAAGTTCAAACTCGGGATTTGAGTTTACTCACATCTTGCGCATAAATCCCAGAAAATTCCTGAAACGTGACTCACATATTTTACAATAGCTAGACAACAATTGACATGATTCCTCCCACTTCCCCTCTGTAAAAAAGAGAAAGAAAAAGGAAAATTAAAATGGTTTCGCTGAATGTCCTTCAAATCCCATTCTTTTTTTGCCAGCAATAAAAACTATTGTTGAGAAATGGTGGATTGCTTTTGGAATAATTCGCAAGAATTTTTTCAAAAAATCCTACTATAATTTTCATTTATAAAGGGCTGAGTTTGATTCAATTTTCATATTCTCTAGAATTATCCGTACCTTCGATGGCTTATTGGAAAAAATTACTAATATCAATTTATAGCACGTATGTGACAAAATTGCAATCAGTTTCGCAACTCCTTCGCTAATGTTAAACCTATCGGAGTGAAATGTATTCGTATTTTTAGGGGCTTCGTAATTACATAAATACGCAGCACCTATAGTCGTCGTCTGGTCCGTCCGTCTGTCTGTACGCATATAAAAGCGCAAAAAATACCTAAGCGAATGGTTTGAAATTTAATAAATACTAGGGGATCGTACCCGGGCTTCCCGGGTTAAAGAATATAGGTGAAAACATTTTTTTTAAATTGAAAATAATTTTTTTATATGCAATAAATTTTTTAGATTGACCACTTACATTAAAAAAGCATTTTTTTCATATGAAAAATACGAATTACAAAATCAAATAAATTTTTGAAATTTATCAAAAGCGATATTTTCTTATTAGCCGCATGCTAAAAGTTATTTGCCAAGATTTTACTACTTATGGCATTCAGTTATATTCTGATAATTTCAGAGCTTATACATGTCTGGTAAATTTGTGTTTTATTTATATTATTATATTTATTTATTCATAGGGAAGTTTTTTTTTAATGGAAATTAGCCGTAAGAAAAGGATGAACTCTTTATTTTGTTTTAAGGGCAAACGAATTAATCTTTCGTAATCGAGCTCCGCGCGATATAGATAAATTAAAAAATATTTCATGCTTTAAAATTATTTTTAAAACCATAGACAATCGGTAAACTGAGATGAACTTTGCAAACACATTCCATTTGAAAAAATTGGTGATCTAAAAATTTAAAAATACATTACTAAAATTGGTTCAGCTGAAAGATAACTAAAAAACACACTTGTGTTTTAAATATATAGATTATATAAAATTAGGAAAAATTAAATTACGCAAATTATGTTATTTTGATAAAATTATAATAGAATTTCCCAAAGAATAACATTAAAATTTTATTATTCGAGAGAATTTTCGACAAAAACTTCAGGAACACGATATTATTTTAAACCACGAATTATTTGTTTGCTTGTCTAACGGTGTTATTACTCGGCGAAGCAAATCCATCCAGGCGAGAATCATCAATTTCTGTAATATAAATCGCTATTATTTGTATGTCACCTCTCTTTTATAAAGACACTCTACATTTTTGTAAAATATTACGTTTTATCGGTGTGTGCTTTCGATTACATTATTTTCAAAAGTGAAGCATTTTCACCTGTGAAGGATTTCAAAGCTGCTGGGCTGTGAAAATGACGCACTTCTACAAAACCTAATTCAGGTTTAAGAATTAAAATATACGCTTTTTTATAAAATGACGTCATTTGCATCCGCTAATGCGATCTACTTTTACAACGCAGTCTTAAACTTTGTCTATAGAAAAGTGTGCATATGACGTCATTATCACGGAATAACAGACAATGTTCTTGACATAGCCCATATTTTATTTTCAACTATTTTTTCAGGTTTTATGAGAAAATGGCGACAAAAAGATACAGTATCTCCTATTTTCGACTATTTTCCGTTTACTTTCAATGACTTTCAATAGAAATGAGGTACTTTTGTTGCCACAATAAGAAAAATGGTATTAAAAACTGCAAAAAAATTAATATCTCAAAAATTAATTGAGATACAGCTTTCAAACATATTGCATTTAAAAGCGCATTTTTTTCCTTTACGACGGCGTAAAAATTTAAAATGTGCGATGTTCAGAAGTTTAAAAATTTGCAGTACAGAAAATTGCAAAACCAAAATTTCATTTCAAATTGCAAAGTGTTGCCATTCGCAAAATGACGTATGCGTTACGCACATATATGTTTGTCCTTTATAATATAGATAATCGTTTCAGAATTGTGTCGAGTCATTTCAAATTTTATGAAAATCGAATCAAAACTTAAAAAAATATTAATAAAACTTTTCTTCATTCTATTAAATACTATCATACGTAATAAATTTAACGATATCCTACGATAGGTGATGATTTTAGGTTTCCATGGTGATGACGTCCTATTTAAGGTGGAATCCTATTATTTCCGTATTACTGAATTTAATATATATATAATCGTAATAAATTTTGTGTTCATGGATTTTTGCATGAGAGTGCAACAGCTATTGCACCAAGATCTGAATATTTATAAAACTAGTTATAGTACAAACGCACCACATTTGCCGCACAATTTCCGACTTGTTCACTATAAAAATACATTTTTATGGTAGTTGCTAGTTAAAATCTTATAGCAAATATTAATATGCAGGCAATGCCTCAATTTCCTTGTAAATATACAGATCTTTTTTTTTAACTCACAGGCTAACTCATAAAAAAAACTTTCGAAATTTTACAAACCTATTTTAATTTTAGAAACATATAATTACTTACTATAGCTACATAAGCGGCCGCAAGAGACAGGGGTAAAAGAGCAACTGCTTCGCCCTTTGTTTTTCAAATCTAGTTAAATAATTCTTTTTGCTCTCATCATTTCGAAAGGGGGACAAAAATAAAATTTATTATTTCCCTATGATTCAAAATAATTAAATACTAATCGAAAAAGAAACTAAAGATTTTTCCTCGAGGAGGGTCTGCCCCACCTGATATCCCCGTGGGAGACATTCTGTACTTTTGCTTTTCTTTTTACGTTCGTGTATTAAGGCTGATCTGAATTGCTTTGCTCAACAAGAGCAAAACGTTTTGACACATTTACAAATTCATTTTTTAACGGAACGATACAAAATTGGAAGGCTGATTGATTTTGGTTATAGATTTTTTAGATTATAGGATAGTTTCAATTTCAGAACCGGTTCCGAAAGTGAAAGTAATTTTTTTTTTTTTTTTTTTTTAATCGGAAACCAAAATCGAAAAAGTAAAAACTAGCCCGGTTGTAGATTGTCCTCAACTATCCTATGCAAAGAAAAATCATTCGAAAATATCAAAATTCAAGCGAGATATTAGAGCCTACACTAGTCACTCAAAAAGACCCGTATGATAATGTTAATCCTATGGGAAAGTTATTTTCAAATATCTTGTTTGGATTTTAATATTTTTGAATATCTATTTATATAAAATCCAAGTCTCTGTGTGTCCCTCACTATTCCGGTAGGACCGCCTCATTGAAATGAGTAATTGTTGAAAAATATTAATGCAGGGTTACCACAGTAGCGCCAAATGTTAGCCAACTTGGCGATAGCTGGCTAATTTGGCGAAATTCCCATTTAAAACCATTAATCTTTCATAATGGAGGTCACCGAAATTTAATTTAAACTCCACTCTTTTAAGATATTTTTTCGAAATCTATGGGTGATAATTTAAAGCATATCTTTACATCTTCCTCCTGATGCTACTAATAAAATAACCGCCAATAGACAATGGTGTACTGTGTGAGCTCCTAACTGCGCGATTTTAATGTGCTTTAGGTACTTTTCCAGTATAGGGGCCTTGGAGAAAAAGGAAATTTGGTAACATATTTTCCGGGAACATATTCACTGTTTCATTTTATATACACACGCATTTTTTTCGATATTTATACGATTTATTTAACATAAAAAAGCCGTTTCTCTAATTTTATACAGAAACAGATGTAATTTGTACATAAAAACATCAATAATATACATATAAAACAAGCAAAAACACTCATCAAATTTGTTTTCATAGCTGTTTATATGATTTGACAACAAATCTCGATATTTTCCCGTTATACGGTCACCATGCCAAAATGTATGCTAATGCGCCAATTATTTCAAAATGTTAAAAGATATTTGTAATTTTATGCCAGCAGTTTAATATGAGTTTTATTTTATTGCTTTATTTTATAGCAGTTATTTGTTCACTTATTTTAAGTATATATTTGTGATTTGATGAAATAGTTCGTAAAAGTCTGGAATTTTCAAATGTTATATTTTTTAAATGGTAACTTTAGTATCGACAACGGTTTTTCTTTTATTTTTCAAACGCTTCAATTCACGATTTTGCGCGAACTATTACGCTTGGCGACAATGTTGTCCGCATAACGGAAAAGTACCCAAATCTCACTTTCTGATGCCCAAATTACACCAAGCTTTTTAAAAAAAATGCCAAAGCCCCTACAGTGGAAAAGTACCAAATTGTCTATTATTGTGCGCTATCCGTGTTATAGTTTGCACTATATGCAAGGGGAGTGGCGTGAAGAGTTTAAACAATAGATATTAAAGTTTCGGCACAGATGTCATATACGATGTCATATATATTGGCGCGATTTTTTTCTGGCGCCAATGTCATATACACAACGGGTACTTAACTGGCGCCAAAGTGTCGTAATTTTGCTTGATATGGTAATCCGGATGTTTTTGTTTATGCTGTTGATGTTTTCGTCAAATTGGCGTCGGAAAAGTATCGCGCCAATATATCATAACGTATATGACAACTGTGCCAAGGTTTCTATAAGTTTCTATAAAGCAGTATAAGCAATATGATTAAGAATAAAATAAATGCAAAATAAGACTAAAGAAGAAAGAAAAATCATGCGTTAAGCATAGAACATGAAACACTTTCCAACACATCCTGAATGCTTTAACAAGACTTCGTTATTTAGGGAAATAAGGTAAATAAGATAACGTTACTTCTTAGATATCCCGTCGACCAATTTCGCGAAATTATATAAATCGCCAAATCAATAGTAAAACATTAATAAAAATACAAATAAAACGTCGAATTAATGGTTTTACGGGCCATTATTGGCATTTAATTAATTAATCAGGCACAGATGTCATATTCGCCCCATATTGGCGCGATTTTTTTCTGACGCCAATATCATATATGCAACGGGTACTTTACTTGCGCCAAAGTGTCGTTATTTTGCTTGATGTGGTAACCCGGATTATGTTGTTTATGCTGTTGATGTTTTCGCCAAATTGGCAACCGAAAAAAATCGCGCCAATATGGGGCGAATATGACATCTGTGCCACTAATTAATGGCAACCATTATTGGCAATTAATCTTACAATTTGGCGACAGTAATTTGGTCGACGGGATAACAAAGAAGTACCAAGATAACTAAGTAAACATTTTAGAAAACGCATAAAAAAATTTAAAAATTGATTTCAGCAGTTACCGTCCATAGCCTATAGTACCGTTATTACATGCCATTATTTAGCTAAAATTTAATTTAAACTACTCTTAAAACTACTGAAATCACATTTCCAGATATTATCATCCATAGACGGTTATGTATCCAATTCTTTGCGTGACCATGTATATCATTTTATCTATATTCCACAAACATTTCTTAGGAAACTAAATGCAGTTCAGCGTAAAAATGCATAACTCCTTTAAAAACCACCTTTAAGCAATTTACTCTCATACTCAGTAACCCTTATGAATTTTTTGTGTAGCCCTGCATATGAACTGTAGCATTTATACACACAGTATAGTATGCATAAATGTAGTGAAACATAACAGCGCATATCATAATTAAAAATGCATTTCTAGCAATCATTGCTTATGTACAATATTTCGGAGAAAAGTTTCTTGGCGAGAAAGAAGTTTGCCAACGTATTTTCTGGCAACCTATTTACTGCTTCATACTCACAAGCAATTTTTTCCATATGTATACAATTTGGCACAGATGACATATATTGGCGCGATTTTTTTCCAACGCCAACTTGACGAAAACATCAACAGCATAAACAACATTCGGGTAACCATTATAAGCAAAATAACGACACTTTGCCGCCAGTTAAGTACCCGGTGCGTATATGACATCGGCGTCAAAAAAAGAAATCGCGCCAATATGGGCGTATATGACATCTGTGCCGACAATTTAATAAACTATTTACCCATTTTTATAAAGAAACAGAAGTAATTTTTGCACAGATGTCATATACGCATGGGGGTTGGCGTGATTTTTCTATGACGCCAATTCGGCAGAAATCTCGCTTTCGAATACCAGTTACTTATATATTTTTCAATTATTTGCTATCATTTTGAAAAGGAAATAACTATAAATAAATAAAAGTTTGAATAATAACTATAGAACAAAGCACTTTATATAATTAAAAAACAGAAAGTAAAAGTAAATAAACAATTTATTAATAAATAAAAAACAATAGCCGGGTTACCATAGCAGCCAAAATAACACCATTTTGGCGCCAGTTAGGTATCCCGGTTCATATCTAAAATTTGTGCCGTAATTTGTATAAAAAAATTATATACATTTAGAAACGATTTTTTTATGCATATAAGTACATATATAAACAAAGATAAAAGTTCATTAGATTTGTTTTCATAGCTGTTTATATATTTTCGCAACATATCTCACTTTCTGATGCCCGAATCGCGCCAAGCTTTTTTTTTAAATGCGCTATAATGGAAAAGTACTTAAATAAATAATTAACAGAAATAACAAATTATACAAACTAAAACTTTTTATTTCGAGATCAAAGCATTGTTTTTAATTTCGATTAAAAATACATATATCCTTGGATAGCTTCAATTGAAATTAGTTTCACACCTTAATATCTCATTCCATAAACCTAAACAAACACAAGTGATTCATTCATCGTAAAACGTCAAAAATATTAAATCATTGAGGTAATCATTCACAAAGTAAGTTCTCCAACAATCAATGGGCAATATTCTAATGACATCATAGTAGGTAAAATGGTGGCGGTATCGTTTGTTTATGATTTGTAATCACAAAGATTTAATTTTGCAATGTCTCTTAGTTACATTATTTTATTGTCATATTTATGAGCTCAGAACAAAAGCCTATTTTTTCATTATTTAGTTATTAAAGACTGAAAAAAATCATAAATGCATGATTTGAAAATTTTAAATAATTTTCTTTCTTAATACTAAAAAATAACATCGGGAAGTAACAGCGGGTTTAAGTTAAATAAGTTTAACTGTTTAATTATGTTGTAATATTCAAAATAACTGTATTTATTAGATTTCAGTACTCAACATCAGGGCCCGATTAAACTTTGAAGTTAGAGGAATTACAATGTCATTTCAGGACCTTTCTTTTGGCGAAGCTTTTCTAAATTCCATATATACATGGAAAATCTTCAGTGTTAGAAATGTTATTCCTAGAACTGACATAACACGAGAACGGCCTGCAATTTTACACAGGTTTTTGAAAGCTACTTTATATCAGAAATTTTACTAAAAACTGGTTACTTTTTTGTTATAGCGGCCCACACTATTAGGATTATGACAAGTTGCAGCCAATTTCGCCAACGTTGTAACCAAGATCATGAAGCACACACATATTAAACAAAAACCTAATTTGCAGAACAAATAAAAAAAAAAATATTTCCTAAATTGTTTAAGCCCGAGAAGGGGCAGATATCAAGATATTTCATTCAATTCGTTCTACATTTAATGTTAAATTTTTGTAACAAATAAGTTAAACCAATTGAACATTAAAAAATAAAAATGAAATTCATACAATATAATACTTTAAACACCTATATACTTAGATTCCGTTCAAATGAAATCGAAATAAATCTTAGACTTATTTTAAAGTTTTGTATTTTGCATGTATCTTATCATATTATGCACAATCATCATAAACATAATGCAAAATCTGCAGTACAAATATTTACAAATTAAAAATGGAAAAAGTCTAAGATTTATTTCGATTTCATTTGAACGGAATCTAAGTACATAGGTCTTTAAAGTATTACATTGTGTGAATTTCATTTTTATTTTTTAAAGTTCAATTGGTTTAACTTATTTGTTACAAAAATTTAACATTAAATGTAGAACGAATTGGATGAAATATCTTAATATCTGCCCCTTCTCGGGCTTAAACAATTTAGGAAATATTTTTTATTATTATTATTTGTTCTACAAATTAGGTTTTTGTTTAATATGTCAAGTTTTTAAATAACTACAGGATTCAGACGAACACATTTCAAAATTAATGAATGGTATCATCATCAGGCTTTGATTTGTGCGATATCGCATCACAATTGTGATGTAATTTACCTATGTATAATTCAAAAATTTTCACCAGTGCAGTAATAAATATTGCTGTAGTTTGGACGAAAAATTCCAATCTGAACTTAAACAAGTCTTATAAAAATTTTGTTTTTAAAGTCAGTTCCTACTTAAGTCATCAAAGAAAAATTTAAGCTAATATTAGTTTTTGATGCATTAAAATATCTCAATTTGTTGATTTTCTATAAGCAGTAGGTTTACAACGGAACTCTATGGGAATTTCGCGAAATATTACAGATATCGCCAAAATGGCGTCACTTTTGGCTACTCATTTTGGCCGCCAAAGTTGGCGATATATCGCCAAGTTAAGGACAAACTTGGCAATATTTGGCGACTGAACAGGGCCCCCTATGGTAACCCCTTATTGAAAATACTTTCATTGATCTTCAATAACTAATAGCCGCCATTTTGTTTCCCATGCAGAACTAAAATTAATTAATTAAAATTTAATTAATTAATTAATATTTGAAAAAAACTTTATTAACATCAATTGTCATCCAGTACAAGTTTAAAAAATTTATTTCAACTTGATAGGATGAATAATGAGTATTTTATTAACGATTGAAAATTTGAGCAAGATAGATATTAAACAAAAACCTAATTTGCAGATCAAATTAAAAAAAAAAAAAAAAATTATTTCCTAAATTGTTTAAGCCCGAGAAGAGGGAGATATTAAGATATTTCATTCAATTCGTTCTACATTTAATGTTAAATTTTTGTAACCAATAAGTTAAACCAATTGAACATTAAAAAATAAAAATGAAATGCATACAATATAATACTTAAAACACCTATATACTTAGATTCCTCAAATGAAATCGAAATAAATCTTAGACTTTTTTTTAAGTTTTGTATTTTGCATGTATCTTATCATATTATGTACAATCGTCATAAACATAATGCAAAATCTGCAGTACAAATATTTACAACTTAAAAATGGAAAAATTCTAAGATTTATTTCGATTTCATTTGAACGGAATCTAAGCATAATAGGTGTTTTAAGTATTATATTGTATGCATTTCATTTTTATTTTTTAATGTTCAATTGGTTTAACTTATTGGTTACAAAAATTTAACATTAAATGTAGAACGAATTGAATGAAATATCTTAATATCTCCCTCTTCTCGGGCTTAAACAATTTAGGAAATAAATTTTGTTTTTTTAATTTGATCTGCAAATTAGGTTTTTGTTTAATATGTCAAGTTTTTTAATAACTACTGCATTCAAACGAACACATTTCAAAATTAATGGAGGGTATCATCATCAGGCTTTGATTTGTGCGATATCGCATCACAATTTGTGATGTAATTTACCTGTGTATGATTCAAAAATTTTCACCAGTGCAGTAATGAATATTTCTGTAGTTTGCACGAAAAATTCCAATCTGAACATAAAAAATCTGCTTGAAAATGTCATTTTTATTTCCACTATGACGTCATATTCATATTCTTTTTAATTCTTAAAAAAACTCTTTCAGTTTCTTCAGTTTCATGTTTCACGTGAAATTCATTCAACGAAAAATAGGCAAATTATTATTACGGCTTTTGAATTATTTACAACAATGAAAAAAAAATTTATTTTATTACAAAATGTCCGTTGAATCTCAATGAAAAACGCGAAATTTGGAATTATTAAGAAAAATATTTGAATAATGTATATAAAAATTAGCCCATGTTACTCTCTAGATTATAATCCATCTATATGCAAAGGCATTTTATGATCCGTTTTGACTCTGAGGTCTGGCAAATGTTTTTACACTTTGAATTTATAATATTATTAGAATTAGCAAGGAATTAAAAATGAGTGGCATCAGGGACAAAAAGGTGGGAAGAAAAAACGAAAAAGTTACCATCTCCATAGGCTTTTCTATGTTAAATTAACATTGAGAAGTGACACTGGAAATAAATAAGTATTGCGCTGCCGCGCAATACTTAAATATATATATATATATATATATATAGGAAGAGTGTGAACTAATAGTAGGAATTGAAAAATCTGCTTGAAAATGTCATTTTTATTTCCACTTTGACGTCATATTCATCTTCTTTTTAATTCTTAAAAACTATTTCAGTTTCTTCAGCTTCATGTTTCACGTGAAAATCATTCAACTAAAAATAGGCAAATTATTATTATGGCTTTTGAATTATTTACAACAATGAAGGAAAAATGTTAAATTTTATTAGAAAATGTCCGTTGAATCTCGATGAAAAAAGCGAAATTTGGAATTATTAAGAAAAATGTTTGAATAATGTAAATAAAAATTAGCCCGCATGTTACTCTTTAGATTATAATCCGCCTATATGCAAAGGCATTTTATGATCCGTTTTAACCCTGACGTCTGGCAAATGTTTTTACACTTTGAATTTATAATATTATAAGAATTAGCAAAGAATTAAAAATGAGTGGCATCAGGGACAAAAAGGTGGGAAGAAAAAATGAAAAAGTTATGATCACCATAGGATTTTCTATGTTAAATTAACATTGAGAAGTGACACTGGAAATAAATAAGTATTGCGCTGCCGCGCAATACTTAAATAATACCATATAATACCATTTCATGAAATCGTATACGATAATTTAATAGTTTTTAACCTTACTTGAAGTGTATTATTTATTTATTTTTAAGGCTCAACAATCTAAATTGTCCAATATATGAATTTAAAAAAATGTAAACAAAGATTGAATAGACATGACCGCAAAAAGCCTCAAATCTGCATAACACTTGGAACCAAACTGTGCAGATTACTGTACACAGTTTTTCATAAATTTGTTTCGTTCTTAAAATGTGTTATTTTCATCTATCACTGCGGAACAATCGAGAAAACTCATATTCTTGCACATAAGTTGTATATATCTTTATATCTAAATTTCCGTCATTTTTGACGGGCTACCTTTCTAGTATATACAGGGTGATTCAGCTCGTCGGTGACAAACTTTAAGGATCGATAGAGCACACCTAGACGAACATTTTTGAATAGGGAATGTAGGGTCCCTGACGCGATGGTAAGGCGCTAGGCGCTTTCGAAAATTTGGGTGCCGAAATTCGAAACGTCATAAAAACTAGGGAAATGGTTAGATTTTCTTGCTTGTTGCGTCGAAATGATTCTGTTTGTTTAGACTTTCTTCAGTACCAATTTGATAAGCGTATCTCTTAAAACATGGATAGGGGGCGCTGCAGACTTTGGAGAGCTAGACAACAACTTTAAGCCCGTTATTTTGATAATTTAACACATGCTCGCCAAAGTTTATACTCTAACTTAAAGTTTGAACCCAAAAGTAGAGCCCTGCAAAAAGCGTAAGAGCCGGAATAAAATGTCAAAGTACAGGGTGGTCGAAACTCGAAGGCTCCTAGGAGATAAACAAACAGATTTCTTGACTTATGGCATGCATTTTCATGATTCTGTTTGCTGGGGCTCTCTGAAACTCAGTTGAACGGTACAAAAAGAAACATCGATAGGGGGCGCTTTGGGCAAAAAACATAATTCGTTGACATTTCGGACGCTAACTGGAAACGGGGCGCTACGATCAGTTAGAAACAAAACAAGAGAGTAATTTACTTATCATAAGAAGCTATTAAAACTGCAGTTTGTTTGTTTTTTTTAACAAACATAGCTGGTTTCAATCATGCACAATGCGCGCAATAAAATTTACATAAGGTGCTTTTTGCTGATTTATGCAAAAGATATCGTACCATATCGATATGCAAAAGATACGTAATGCGTAGACGACAACGCGAGATGACGTAGTTGTATGCGCAGACACGTCTTTTGAACGTGCGGTACCTACTTAAGCTTCGGGTTACTTGTCTGCAGATCGGTAGTAGGATGGAACGGTACACAAACTCTGAATTGGCTGACATGCATTTGGCGTATGGCGCTGCTGGTTGTAATGGACGAGCCGCTCAGCGGTTGTACGCCGAGCGTTACCCCAACAGGCAAATCCCCTGCCATGCCTTCTTCGCTCGAGTACACCAGAGGTTGTCCACAACGGGATCTTTCGACGGAGGCAGGCCTGAACGGGAGCGATCAGTGAGCACCCCCGACAACGAAGAGGCTGTGCTTAACCTGGTTGAGGACAACCCAGGTCTTAGCATGAGAGATATCGCCAGACATGTTGGCATTTCGCAAGCAACTGCGTGGCGCATCTTACGTTCCCGGAATCTGCACCCCTACCACATCCAGCGGGTGCAGTTGCTCAGAGAGCAGGATTTTGGCCCTCGAGTGGAATTCTCAAGATGGTACTTGGCGATGAGATCCAGGGATCCCCGTTTTGTAAACAGCATTTTGTTTACGGACGAGTCCACCTTCAGCCGGGAGGGAATGTGGAACGCCCACAACAGTCATGTGTGGTGTGATGAAAATCCACATGAAACCAGAAGCCGAGCAGCCCAGGAGCGTTTCTCAGTAAATGTGTGGGCCGGCATTCTGGGGGATTGCCTCATTGGCCCTTATTTGTTACCTGAACGACTGACAGGTGGAAATTACCTGATTTTCCTGGATCAAGTGCTGCCGCAGCTTCTGGATGAGGCGCACGTACCCGAAGGTTCGCGTCGCCAGATGTGGTTCCAGCACGATGGAGCTCCGGCCCATTACACGAACGACGTGCGTCTCCATCTAAACGCAAAGTATGGCCAGCGGTGGATCGGGCGTGGGGGTCCAGTTCACTGGCCTGCCCGATCACCAGACCTCACCTGCTTGGATTTCTTCCTTTGGGGTTACCTGAAGGCCGAGGTATACCATACACCTGTCAGCAGTGCTGAAGAACTTGTGGCGCGCATTGTGGCAGCTGCAGGGCAGATCAGAGATACTCCTGGCATTGTTGGAAACACACACTCCTCAATGCGACGGAGGTGCGAAGCCTGCATCATGGCCCAAGGTCGAAATTTCGAGCATCTTCTGTAGTGTTATTTTTTGTAAATAAATTTCCAGTATCATTGATGTTTTTGGTCTAAATTTATTCAGAAGTGTTGAGCAGAGGTAGAAAATGTGTTTTCATTATTACTAACTGATCGTAGAGCCCCGTTTCCAGTTAGCGTCCGAAATGTCAACGAATTATGTTTTTTGCCCAAAGCGCCCCCTATCGATGTTTCTTTTTGTACCGTTCAACTGAGTTTCAGAGAGCCCCAGCAAACAGAATCATGAAAATGCATGCCATAAGTCAAGAAATCTGTTTGTTTATCTCTTAGGAGCCTTCGAGTTTCGACCACCCTGTACTTTGACATTTTATTCCGGCTCTTACGCTTTTTGCAGGGCTCTACTTTTGGGTTCAAACTTTAAGTTAGAGTATAAACTTTGGCGAGCATGTGTTAAATTATCAAAAAAACGGGCTTAAAGTTGTTGTCTAGCTCTCCAAAGTCTGCAGCGCCCCCTATCCATGTTTTAAGAGATACGCTTATCAAATTGGTACTGAAGAAAGTCTAAACAAACAGAATCATTTCGACGCAACAAGCAAGAAAATCTAACCATTTCCCTAGTTTTTATGACGTTTCGAATTTCGGCACCCAAATTTTCGAAAGCGCCTAGCGCCTTACCATCGCGTCAGGGACCCTACATTCCCTATTCAAAAATGTTCGTCTAGGTGTGCTCTATCGATCCTTAAAGTTTGTCACCGACGAGCTGAATCACCCTGTATATATTTTGCATAGGATAGCTGAGGACGATCTACAACCGGGCTAGTTTTTATTTTTCCGATTTTGGTTTCAGATTTTTTTTTTTTTTTTAATTACTTTACTTTCGGAACCGGTTCTCAAATTGAAACTATCTTAATAAAAAAATAACTATAACCAAAATTGAAAGAGTAAAAACTAGCCCAGTTGTAGATCATCCTCAGCTATCCTTTGCAAAAAAAAAAAAAAAATCATGTAAAAATATTAAAATCTAAACAAGATATTTGAAAATAACTTCCCCATAGGATTAACATTATCATCCGGGTCTTTTTGAGCGACTAGTGTAGGCTCTTAACTACTGGTAGTGGTCTCACAAGTCACAAGCTACTGCTTTTTTCAATCTTCACTGTTTCATTTGTAACTTTCAATTTAACTATAAATACTAGTGAAATTTTGTTTCGTTTAGAGCTCTATAGTACTATTACTAGAGGCATCTGAATATGATAATTTTAATTCTAGTAATCCTGTGTATAAAGTTTAGTATCTAAACGGTATCATGTGAATTAATCTGTCTTTTATTCATCTTTCAGTCAACCAGTCTCAGAGATCGCTCAGAGTAGCTAAGTGACAATTTTCTTAAGTCTCTAACTCCTAAGATTTTATCCTTAACTTTGACATTAGTTAAGGCCCCTGTCCCTGCCGGCGAAGGCACTCACGAGCTAAAGCTAATCCTATGGGGAGGGATCCCCCCCCCCCCATAGAAGGGGAGGGATATCCCTCCCCTTAGAAAAATATTTTTCTAATATCTCGTTTGCATTTAGACATTTTTTAATTTTTTTTCTTTTCTTTTCTTCGCATTGGATAGCCGAGATCCGTCTCTATCACTTTTTTTTTTTACTTTTCGATTTTGGTTGCAGATATTTTTTAGAATGACACTTTCATTTTCAGAACCGGTTTTGAAACTTTATAAAAAATATCTGCCAGCAAAATCGAAAAAGTAACAAACGTGTGATCTAGAGACGGATCTCGGCTATCCAATGCCAAAAAAATTATTTAAAAATGTCGAAATGCAAACGAGATATTAGAAAAATCCCTTCCCATAGGATTAACATTAGCTCGTGGAGTGTCTTCGCCGGCAGGGACAGGAGCCTTAAAGGAGTTAAATCTCTTAAAATTCGAGCTCGATATCAAAGTAACAAATACCTCTAAAGCACATAGCCTGTGCTTTTCTGTTCTCTTAAGGCTGTTCTTAATCCTGCTTTCTAACGCATTTCTGAATTCAATTTTGTTAGGAAACGCGAGAAATTGACAGGTGTTCTTATTCAGAAACTATGTAATGGAACTGGGTTTTCCAGTCTTTGATAAAGGCAGTAGAACTTTCAGAAAATAGTGTCAATGTGGTCGTTTTAACGTCTTCGCTAAGTGAGTCCACACATGTGGACCTCTATTCTCTTCCGCATAAAAACTAAACTGTTTGATTTTTTTACATATTGATTTCATTTCCTAATAGCTGAATGTGTTTCTTGCTTTAAAAGAAAACCATAAATCAATGGCAACATCTATGCTAATTTCCTCATAAAATGGTTGTTATTTTCATATGACTTTGCAAAATTAGGTCCCGATCGTGACCAACTGGGGCCTTGGGCAAAGATAAATTCGGGGGCCCCATTCGAATCGTTGCAACGTTATTCAAGTAGAACTGATGGTCAAGTTATATGTGTAATGCATAAACAATATTTTCGCACCTTGGATTTTAAGTGGAAGAAAATTTTTAGCTACGTAAATTCTAAATTAAGAACCTTAGATAATAAAAATGCTCTTTTTACCCGACTGCCAAGAAGGGTTATGTGTTGCAGGCGTATCTGGGTATGTGGATTTCTTTATACCCTCGAAACATCCCAACGGCTGGATGAATTTTAATGAATGAGGTCTCTATCGATTCGTCTTAACCGTCCGATGGTTATAGGCTAGGTTTTGTGTTTATAAAATCAAACTGGCGGCCGTAAAATACAAAAAGGCGGTAGAGACGAAAAAAATGTACGCACCATATTGAGTGGCATATCATTGGATAGGACTTTCAAAATGAAGACGATATGTTCCATTGACTATTTTACAGTCAGAAGCTCCGTTTAAATATTACACAACCTGGAAGTTGTGTAGGTTTGATCTCTAGCTTTACTGCAACTCTAACTTTCACAGACATCTATAGGCCTCATCAAAACAGTGTTTATAGATAGAAACTAACAATTAAACACAACTTAAACGTCATCAATACAAGTAAAAAAATAAAAAAAAAAGGTAAATAATATAAAAAATTGTTTAACATTGATGAGAAATAATTAATTAGTTCACTTTTAACGCAGTTGGGCTTTTTGAATGTTTAAATTTAATTTTTACTTGTTTTCTTAGTAAAGAACGAAACTCTTTTATATAACTTTAGCTACTTGTTATATTACTTTAAGATGAATTTAACAACTTCAACTGATGGAAGAGTGTCAAATACTCTAACATATAAATATGACTTAATCAAGTAACTTTGTTTTATCTCGTTTTAAGTTGTACCGCACACAACATAATATCAAATCAAATACATTCTACTTCACAAGTAGAAAGTGTTTTTCAGTAAATCTAAAAACAGGGGTCGATGCAGGTTTTTATTCTTGGGGCCCATTTTGTGAAAAGTAAAAGTTATTTTTGTGAATTTTATTATATTTTTGTGAATTTTATAATATTTTTGTGAAAAATAACATTTTGTAACGAAAGTTGAAATACATTTACTCAAATTTGAACCAACCATTCATTAACAAAAACTTCAAATCATTTTGCTAAAGTTTTTATTCTTGGGTTTTTTTTTTTTTTTTTTAAACAATATTACACATTTTAAAACAGTTTTTAGGTAAAGGAATTTTACGCAGGAGCCTGTTTTATTAAAAGGAATTTTGTGAAGGGCCCATTTTATTAAATTCAATTTTGTGAAGGGGCCCAATTTATTAAATTTATTTTTATGAAGGGGCCCATTTTATTAAATTCAATTTTGTGAAGGGGCCCATTTTATTAAATTTATTTTTGTGAAGGGGCCCATTTTATTAAATTTATTTTTGTGATGGGGTCTATTTTATTTATTAGATTTTTGTGAAAGGGCCCTGAACGGGCCCCAAATTTTGTCTTGATCGACCCCTGAAAAATATGACAATTTTAGGTTAATTTTTCATGTTTAACTCAAAGTTAAAAGAAAAGACTTTGAATACGTAAGAAAATTTATCTCATGACAATTAGAACTGATTATTTTCAACCACTAAAGTTCAGATATGATTTAAGTTCATTGCTAATACAATCTATTAAAATCAAAATATTATTTCTTATTTAAAATAGTGGTTGAGGTTAGCTTTGCGAAAGCATTGAGCTCTGTTAGTTCGAAAGGAAATTTATTTTTCAGAAAGTTTAGTAGAATCTTTTAAAGATGAAATTTGTATTTTATATTTGAAAATTTTCAGAGTTGGAATTGGGAAGGGGGGTAAATATTTTATAAATTAATATATGTATTTGGGGCCCCTGGGCAAAGTCCCGTTTTGCCCATGCGATAATAAGGGCTTGTGCAAAATGCCTTCAAGACAGTGTAACCAAGAAATTGAGAAATTTTCAAAATTATTTAACTTAAATCCTTTGCAATAAAATGTTTTGAGAATTTGTATGTCATTTACTTGTTTAAAGACCTTAAATTTGCGATTGTGTGAATTTAGGTTAGTGATAATTAAATTGGATATTTTAAAGGATTTGTAATTTTAGATTCCTATTTGTGAACCTAAATTACTAATAAGTTATCAATTTCCAAAAAGTTCTTTTTTATGTCCTCTAATGATGTCATTTTGTTTGTTTAAAATCAATGAATAAGTATTTGTAGTATTAGTTTAGCTTTGGTAACGAAGAGGTTATACCGAATTTCCGACACGCCAGCGCGAGAAATGGAGAAAACTTGTCCTAGTGACAATATTTAACTAGTTAAGTAATTTATTTATCTATTTATCAATTCCAAATTACTTTAATAGTCAGGCCTGCC
Organism: Maratus speciosus; assembly: GCA_963932465.1. Lineage (NCBI taxonomy): Eukaryota > Metazoa > Arthropoda > Arachnida > Araneae > Salticidae > Maratus > Maratus speciosus. Next base: position 147,112,482 of record OZ010789.1, read on the forward strand.
ATTTTTATGCCTCTGCGTTTTAAAATGAGTCGGAAAATGTTTCAGAAAGTTTCGCGTCGTTGAACAGGGAAACCGAGAACCACCTTAAATCAGCTATGTCGCAGACAAAATATTTTTATTAGAATTAATTTTTAAGAAATTTTCTGGGATGAAGAGATATTTACGGTATTACATCATCAAACAGAAAAAGTAAAATTAATTTAATCTAAGTTTCATGAGCATTTTTATAAACAGCAGGAAAATTTCCGAAAATTCACGAGAAAAAAATTCTAGCTACTTATTTTGGTTTGTGTGTGCGCGGGGGGGGCTGAGAAACTGCTAGTCTTTGGGCCCGAGGAAACCTTAAGGCTCCTGTCCCGTCAGGCGAAGACACTCACGAGCTAATGCTAAACCTATGGGAAAGTTCTTAGCTAACATCTCGTTTGCATTTCGACTTTTTTTTTTTTTTTTTTGCATTGTAGAGCTGATGTCGATCCCTACAGTCGCCCCTTTTTACTTTTTCGACTTTGGTTGCAGATATTTTTTTAGAAAGTTAATTTCATTTTCGGAACCGGTTTGGGAAGTGAAAGTGTCATCATAAAAAAAAACTGCAACCAAAATCGAAAAAGTCACTCTCCGATTGTCGCTCAACATATTTGAAGTTTTCAGGCATTTTCAGTCATGGCACGGAATCGACATGTGTGTGTGTGTGTGTGTGTTTTTTCTGTGAATGGGATTTTATTTTTGTTAATTGATATTTAATAACAAAAATTTAGTAACTGTTTTTTCTTTCTTTCTTTTTTTTTGGGGGGGGGGGTGGGGGGGGGGCATGATACCGTTTTAAAGCATCTATTTGACAAAATTTTTATAAAAGATGCTTTGCTTTGTAAGAGAAAAGAAAAAAGTATTCATCTTCTTGGAAACTGAAAAAGAATGCCTGAAAAAGCTGAAAATATTTATAGGAGGAGTTCACAACCATAGTAGACCAAGTCCATTAAAAAGAAAAAAAGGGAAAAAAATGAGATAGCGAATTTAGAAGGTGCATAAAATCCGTTTTATCTACTCCCACAGTGAACCAAGTCTGTTTTCACATACTTTGTCATATATAGCATCTGTTTGCAGACTTTGTTCACTGTGGGAGTGATTAGAACAGATTTTATGCACATTGTAAATGGACTATATCTTTTTTTTTTCCTCAAAATGGACTTGGACTACTATGGTTGCGAGCCCCTCATGCCTCATATACAGATGGAAATGATTTTATGGCTGCGTCAGCAAGTAGTTCAGGTTCGAGAATAGTAGTTTAGACATAACATACATATGGTAGATTCCATATTATAAATGAACTACAGTTACAAATATTGAATTCGTCAAACACAAATTTTAAACTTACTCTAAAAGTTAAGAAAAATTTCTAAAATTTTCTCTTTTTGTTAAATGGTGTTTACTTTTGTAACCAACGGAACTTTTAACAGGCTACTTCTTTCACGCAAAAACACCGGTTTGCTAATATTAATCAATTTTTTAAAGGTATCTCGTTTGCATTTCAATTTTCAATCTTTTTAAATGATATTTTTTGCACAGGATAGCTGAGGTCGGTCTTTACAAAGGCCGTTTTTTCCATTTTACGATACTTTCACTTTCGGCATCGGTTTCGAAAGTAAAAGTGTCATCATAAAAAAGAAAAAAAAAAAAAAAAAACTGCAAACAAAAGAGAAAAAGTAAAAAACTTCGTTTGTAGAGATCAATCACAACTATCCAATACAAAATAATAATAATAAATAACAATAAAATTATGGAAATGCAAAGGAGATATTTAAATAAAAAAATTCTCCCATAGGATTAACATTAAGCAAACTGGTGTTTTCGGGTGAGTGGAATAGCTGCTTAAGGCTGTTCTTAACTGCTCTGCGCAACAAACGCAAAAGGTTTTGACACATTTACAAATTCATTTTTTAACGGAAAGATATAAAATTGGAAGGCCTGACTATTGAAGCGATTTGGAATCGAACTGTGTTTTCCATTTTTTGATCAATAAATTACCTATTGAGTTATAAGCGATTTTGATCACGTGACAAACACGTTTTTCGCCCTTCGCTGACTGGTTTGCTTTCTTCGAGAACTTTTGTTCAAAACGTCAACTTTGACACTATTTTCTGAAAGATCTATTGCGTTTGAAAAAAAAAAATGGAAAAAACAGCTGAGATGACATAGTTTCACACATTTCCGACCCAAAATAAATTTAAACTTATGTCATAAAGTTGCCCTTTCGGATTTGAGAACACCCTTAAGAATAACACCGCAGTCATCGAACCTGATTGCATAATGTAGTTAGTGTACAGATTTAAATTCCGACCCCCCCCCCCCCTCAATATATATGTCATCCGGCTCTTTGCAAAGAGCCGGGCTAATTGGAGAATCCATCTCCCTTTTTCCAATTAGCCTGATATTTTTCAGGCTTATTGCAAAGAGCCTAGAAAGCGTTAGGCTAATTGAAAAATGACCACTTATTATCCGATTAGGGTGATATTTTTAGCTCACAGGCTATCAAAGCATGAGAGCTTATTATGTACCCGCCTATTCTGTATGTACGTGTGTACGTACGTATGTACGTAACGCGATAACTCTTGACAGAAATATCCGATGTGCTTCAATTTTTCTTTCTAGGTTCATTCTGATAAGGTGCTTCCCTGATTAGTTTTTGGGGTTCATTGGTTAAGGATAAAGGGGGAAAAGAGGGGCTAGTCCCCCCCCCCCGCCTTTAATTTATATAAATGGGTTTTTCATGCAGAAATATTCGATTTGCTCCAAATTTGGTATACCGGTTTATTAAGTTAAGGAGCTGCCTTGATTGGATTTAGAGGTTCATTAGTTACATATAAAGGGAGGAAAGGGAGAGAGGGGGGCAAAGGGGTCTAATCCCTTCATTTATTTTTCGAGGGGCATTATTCTTTTAAATAAGAGTATAATATACAATTAGTGTGAATAGCCTGTTAGCTCAATGCCATCAGTTTAACTGGGCAATTTTCTTTTTATTAGGCTTATTAACGCATAACCCTACCCAAACCCGAAAAATAAATTACAACAGACCGTACCCCGATCCGAGCAAGACAAAATAATTTCAGTCTACATGCAACCCGACCGGAACCAGAGAGTTCCATTCGAAAAAACCCGAAATCCCGAACCAAATCTGATAACCGACAAAAATATTCTGAAGATCCATAACCGGATCCCAACAAGACAAATTAGTTTCCGTGGACACGCAACGCTACCAGAACCTAAAAATTCCATTCGAAGTCAACCTGAAACCCGTCCCGAACCAAATCTTAACCGACAAAAATAATCTCCGTCCACCGGCAACCCGATCCGAACCTGAAAGTTCTAATTGAACTCAGTCCGAAACTTGGTTGTGGTCGGTTTTCGGGTTGACTTCAAATGGAACCTTCAAGTTCGGATCCGGTTGAAAAAAAATTAAACTAAATTAGATAATTCTGCATGAAAACCCATTTATCTAAATTAAGGGGAGGGGCAATTGCACCCCTTTCCCTCCTTTTATACTTAACCAATGAACCTCCAAATCAAATGAAGGAAACCATATCGTAATAAACTGGTATATCAAAATTGAAGCAAATCGAATAATTCTGTATGAAAAACACATTTATCTAAATTAAGGGGACACTAGCCCCTGTCCCTCCTTTATACTTAACCAATAAATCTCCAAATCTAATCAAGGCAGCTCCTTAACATAATAAACCGGTATACGAAGTTTGGAGCAAATCGAATAACTCTGCATGAAAAACCCATTTATCTAAATTAAGAGGGGGGTGTCTACCCCCCCCCCGTTCCTCCCTTTATACTTAACTAATGAACCCCCAAATCTAATCAGGCAATGCTCCTTAACATAATAAACCGGTATACGAAATTTGGAGCGGATCGAATAACTCTGCATGTAAAACGCATTTATCTAAATTAAGGGGGGAGGATTTAGCCACCCTTTCCTCCCTTTATACTTAACTAATGAACCTCCAAATCTAATCAGGGAAGCTCCTTAACATAATAAACCGGTATACCAAATTTGGAGCAAATCGAATAATTTTGCATTAAAAATCCATTTACCTAAATTAAGGGGGGCTACCCCCCCCTTTCTTCCCTTTATATTTAACTAATGAACCTCCAAATCTAATCAAGCCATCTTCTTAACATAATAAACCAGTATACCAAATTTGAGCTAATCGAATAATTCTACATGAAAAACGCATTTATCTAAATTAAGGGCAGAGGCAATTGCCCCTTTTCCCATTTTATACATAATAATGATCTTCCAAATGTAATCAGGGAAGCTGCTTAACATAATTAACCGGTATACCAAATTTATTGCAAATCGCATATTTCTGCATGAAAAACCCATTTATATAAATTAAGGGGGGGACTAGCCCCCCTTTTCCCCCTTTATCCTTAACCAATGAACCCCAAAAACTAATCAGGGAAGCACCTTATCAGAATGAACCTAGAAAAAAAATTGAAGCAAATCGGATATTTCTATCAAGAGTTATCGCGTTACGTACATACGTACGTACACACGTACAATGTACATACAGAATCTGCTGGCACATAAGCTCTCAGGCTTTGATAGCCTGTGAGCTAAAAATATCACCCTGATCGGATAATAAGTGGTCATTTTTCAATTAGCCTAACGCTTTCTAGGCTCTTTGCAATAAGCCTGAAAAATATCAGGCTAATTGGAAAAAGGGAGATGGATTCTCCAATTAGCCCGGCTCTTTGCAAAGAGCCGTATTTCTCAATTAGCCTACGACATATACACAGAAATAAAAAAATTGTCTATTTCACGAATAATTGAAATATCCTTCCAGGGTATAAAACAAAAAGGCAAAGCTTTTAAAAAATCAGTTGAAATTTATTAAGAAAATATTTTTTTGTTTAATTAGTTAACGAAATGAATTAGAATGCACATATAAATACACGTGTTATTGAGCCATTTTCAAAATTCGCTGACACATTCCGTCCCAGAGAAAAAAAGAAGAAAATTCAAACATACATTAATATTTGAAGTTTAATTTGAGCTGTCCATTATATAAAAAAGACTATATTAAATATTTCTAACATTAAAAAAAAAAAAAAAAAAAAAAAAAAAAGTAAAAATTTTTGAGATATAAATGGATTAGTGTCAAATCCGTTAACAAATGTCACTTACCATTACAAAATTACTGAAAATATTCACCTTTAATTTTCTTAAAATTTCAGAAATCAACTTATACTTTGAAGTGACCCTAAATTTCAGAACATGATACTTATCAATAATGCTTAAATTGAAATGAGAGACATTTATAGCCACAAGTTTTGACCACATATAAATTTATGCAAGAACTTCTTCTAATAATAACAATACATATTCATGTAAATTATTGAATTTTAAGAAAATCATATCTCTATATCTTAGCGGAAGGGAAAATAACAATAGAATGGTGAAAAAAGGATGTTAATATTATTATACATTAAAAAAATGTGCTGTAACAGACTGGACATTTGGTAAAAGATTTGACACATCCGTTTATATTGATTTATACCTCAAAAATTTTATTGATTTTCTGTTTTATCTTTAACCCTTTCGGGACGGGTGATGCATATATGCATCGTCAAAAGGTGCATGTGGAATTTGTTTCTGGCACCGAAAACAAATAAATGTAATATTTGGCTTTTTTAATTAGCGTATTCTTTGGTATTTTATACAAGTAAAGGGACCTGTTTAAAAAAAGCGGTGCCACACAAATAAAATTTGTGTAAGGGATGCAGTCTCGAAAGGGCTAATGCTAGAAATATTTAATATAGTCTTCTTCATCTAAATATAGCTCAAATTAAACTTTAAATAATGTATGTTTGAATTTTCCTCTGGGACAGCAAAAGATAAGCGAATTTTGAAAATTATTGTGTAAACTATTTTAAAAACAAATATTAGGAACGAAGAATCGTCCAAAATAAACCATTCTTACAATGATTCTAAAAGATTATTGCAATGTTTCTTGGAATTCAACTCTTTCTAACATCAATAGTAAAACTTCACAAAAATAATAAATAATGAGTCAGTATAAAATACAGAAAAAATTATTTAATAATATTTACTTGTAAAATATAATCATCGCTCAACAATGATTATAAATTCATTTGCATCAACAATTGATAGCAACATATTTACACGAACCATAAAAGAGTAATAAAACAGCTGGACATTTACACCATGAAAAGTTCAATATTAACGTGAAAATAAAAAATCGCATGTTTTCTAAATGGGGCAAAGAAAATGTTATAAAGTTAAAACTAAACAAATATTGAAATAAAATTATAACAATCGACGTTTCGGTTGTCATCTATGACCATCTTCAGGAAAGAGTTGTTATGTTGTTTTTAAGAACAAAGCCGAGCCATCTTGAATTTGAGGAATTAGAGGAACCTAACGAACTTTTAAAATTCAAAACGGCTTGACTTTGTTCTTTAAAACTTTAAAAGCAATGCAACAACTCTTTCCTGAAGATGGTCATAGATGATGACCGAAACGTCGAATGTTATATTTTTATTTTAATGTTTGTTTAGTTTTTAACTTTACAACATTTTGTATACACCATTTAGTAAACTTGCTATTTTTTATTTTCACGTTAATATTGTAAAAGAGTAATTCAGAATTTAAATCACTTACTCAAAATGTCTCAGAATATAAACATAAATTATGTACAGCATAGTTTGAAACCATCACAATAGTTGCAAATTGAACATAAAATATACCTAAAACCGTTGCTGAATATTCATGTAATATTTGCTATAAAATTGTGATTCAATGCTTACAATTATTCAAATATCGTATTTACTGATGTATTTTAAGCATTTTTTCCCTATTTCATCGGTTTCAAAAATAAAGGGGTGCGAAAAACTTAATTCATCTTGGTTTTTGTATGAATAGATAGAATTTTGTAATCTTATTTTTAACTCACTTCCGAATTTGCTAGAATTATTAAAAAATATATATATATGTACAAAGGTACGTTTCCGATGGCAATTAAACATTTTAAAACATAACTATAAACTAATAACTTAATTTTAAGGCATTTTTCCGTTAATCGGTCAACAGGTGCTACATTAAAATATTCATTATGATTACAATTGTATATGAGTTACAACAACTATGGATTTAATTATGCGCAAACCTTGCTCTCCAAAAAACGCCAGTTGGCTATGAAATTGCAATAATAAAATATTTTATCACAGAAAAGAAGATAAATTAAATTAAATTTAAAAATAAAGAGCGCAATAATTAAAAAAATCAATTAACATTTTAATATTGATTAAAATACAATGAAAAAATAATTTAAAAATCCCGAATAGTTAGTTTAAATGATACTTTTTTTCCCCCTTTCCTGATACCGTATCTTAAAAAAGAACAAAAATTACATATTTCAATAATTTCACTAGCTTGCGCTTTCTACTGAGCGTTGAAATTTCCATTATCAGGTTCGCTGTACCCACGCCAGATTAATGGATTGGAAAACGGAATTTGTTTTTTAAATATCATGATAACAGGCATGATTTTCAAGATAAACATAGAATGCTTATGAAAGAGTGCATTATTTTTTATTTTTACTTTTATAGTTATTTTAAAATGTTTATCAATATTAAATTTATTTCCCAGAGAAATAATAATAAAAAAAAAAAAAAAAATTAAAGAAATGCCTCTTTTTAGGATAATTATAACATTTTAATAAATAATTAATTATTATTAAAACAATAAATTACAGTTGCAGCAGTTATTTAAGTGGCGTTAAAAAAAAAAAAAAAGATAAACAGAACACAGTTGTGTTTTTGTGTGTGTATGTGTTCAGGGGTATTCTATGACAATAATAATACAATACTATGACAATAATAATAATAGTAAAATCTAAGTTAGCAAGAGAGCATTGGTAGAATTTAAAAACTCTCTTGCTATACTTTTATGCAAAGGGGGCCTGCTCAAAATTTAAAGTCTGGTGGAAAAACTTTTGTAGCCATTGTAATTCTACAGCGTGTACAATATGATCGTATATCTTAACTTAGTAGGGGTCGATGCACGATTTTTCTTTTCTTCTTGAGGCCCATTTTGTGAAAAGTAAAAATTATTTTTGTGTTTTATTTTATTTATTTATTTTTTTTTTTTTGTGAAAAATACATTTTATAACGAAAGATGAAATCCAGTTACTCAAATTTCATCCAAGTATTAATTAATAATAACTTCTTTAAGTCTTCCTGGTAAAGTTTTGCTTTCTGGTGAACTTGTTTACAAAATGCACATTTTAAAATCAAACAAAATATAAATAATTAATGAAGAGTATATTTTTATGAAATGGAATTTTGTGAAGGAGCCTATTTTATTAAGAGGAATTTTGTGAAGGGGCTTATTTTATAAGAAATAATTGTGAAGGCGCCTGTTTTATTAAAGTTTTTTTTTTGTGAAGGGCTCCAAAATATGACCCAAATTTTGCTTGCATCGACCCTTGCTTAGAATGATTAATTTTCGATAGAAAGCACTAATATATCATACGTGTGCTGATACAACATTATTGTTCACAAAATATCTTTACACTCTTGGAGCAAGTGAAAATAGAAAATAGCAGGATACAAAACACCTTTGGATACACAGAGCTAAACTAGATGTTGATTTTAAATTTACTTATGAAATAAAAATTGCTAGAATATATGTGGTCAGAGTAATATAAAATCCTATTTCATTATTTCAGACTTTAGAGGCTTCATCTAAAAACTACACTTTTTTAAGAGGTATTTTATTTAATGGGGTAGAGGGGGGTGCAAAATTTTCATTCGAAAGAAGGGGGTGCGTAAATTATGCGGGTAAATACGGTCAATTTATTTAAAAAAAGGGAAATCCAGCAAAAAATTTTTAAATTACAATTTAAATTCACATCTCATAACTATAAAATATTCATGAGGACACAGCTAAAATTGTTATTTATAAATTAATTTAAAATTAAATCGAATATTATAACGACAACTTATAATATGGTTTAAAATATATCATTTTACAAATTTAACTTTTTAAAATTAACTTCTTTAAATGTATCAATTAAAATTACAGTCGATAAAAAAAGGAAAATCTGAATAATAATAAAATATACCTATTATATAAATTCACAAAAGGATAATCAGCATAAATATACTAATTTTGCAAAAGAAATCTCAACAATAGAAGAATGTCGAAAAAAACAACAACTATGGAATGGAATATTTATAAAGGAATATATATGTATATATATAATCTTAAGTTAGTTTAGGGAATTGATAAAAGTTTAGTTTTGAATATCGATTGATATCAAGATTGTAACGTACTCAAAATAATAATCTATAAATATAATATATAATCATAAAAGAATAGTCAGCACAGATATCATAATTAAAAAGAAATCGCAACAATAGCTGACTATCGTAAAGAAAAAAAAAACACTATGAAATATTCATAAAGGCTTAAAGAAATATCCCTAAGTTATTTTAGTGAATCGTTAAAGACAAAGCTTGAAATGTCAATTGATATCAAAACTGTAACATATTCAAAATAATAATAATATATAGGTAAAATCACAAAACAATAATCAGCATAGATAGCATTATTTAAAATAATAATAATAATAATAAAATAGCAAAAAGTCTCTAAAACAATTATGGAACATTCATAAATATTTTTTCAGTATGTCTTAGAAAATAATATATATTTTTTTAAGTGTATTGTTAGTTATTGACACAATAGAATGTTACCATCTATATCATAATTGTAAGATGTTCTCGACAGTAATAGAGTACAGCTAAAATCTCAAGAACTTTTTAAAAAGGTGCTTTCCAACCGTATTTTTTAAAAATACGACATTTTCTAAAATTCTAAAGGACTGAAGTTATGACTTTTCTTGATACATTTTTTAAAAATATTAAATAAGTTAAGGTTATGGAGAGCAAAGTTAGATTTTCATACCACATATTTGCAGAAATAAACTTGATGAGATGCCACATGCAATGTGATAAGCTAAGGACACTTTTCACTTGTGATGATGATTTTTTTAAACGAATTTCACATGGTTCTTATAAACATAAACATCGTTAACATGAACCTTACACATTAAGACATTCAAACCTATCAACAATCAGATGTTTTGCGTTGATTGAAGTTTCGAAGTGCAGCTATGAGTTTGTAATCTTTGAATTTTTCTGCTAAACGTAGAACTCTTTTTGTGTCCAGTAATACCAAATTATCTTGCAAAATTCTGGAACACATATATATCAAAGGTAGCAAGCAAAACTTCACGGCAGCTTCATAAATCAATAGAATTTCGTAGATTTCATGTTTTAGTAACTTTCCACTGTATATATAATAAAGTAATGCCCTCAAAACATTACTTTTCACCCCAAAAATATTCAAAGATTTTGCATTTCCCATACTTAAATGGTTATCAAATATGTCTCGAAAAACATGTGATCTTGCACATAGGACATAAGAATGAACACGGAAAAATACTCCATCGCACGTTAAAGTGAAATCACTGTAAATTTCAGTTTCGAAAATAGTAGCCATTTGATCTGATAACATATTGTAATGTTTTTCTGGGTCGATGCATCTGTTAGAACGAGCCCTTTTTCTAATTATCGATTGTACTCTTGAACCTGCGATAGGAGTATAAAAGTTACACACAAGATGCAGGTTCTCATCGTAAATTATTGTACCATCTTCTAAAATTACTTTCGGTAACAAACTTTCAAAACTAATTTCGTCAGAATAATTTGAACACCTTCTTCTTTGTAAATATAGGGTATTGCCGTTTGCATTCATAACGCCAACTTCAACATACGATGTCTTTGAAAAATATTTTCCCACATCATCAAGAAATATTGACATATAATCGCTTTTCCCATATAGACCTGATGGATAAAAACACAAGGTAAAAAAGCTTTCTACAGAATCAGAAAAGCCTGAAGAGCTGGTTACTTCATCTAAATCTGTAATTTGGACGCGCTCGAACAAACTGGAATCTTTTCGAATAACTGGATAACAGATAATCATATTTGAATGTGAAATTTTTGCAACAGGAATAACGCAATCAAATTTGCACTCTTTCATTCTAGACTCTGAGCACAGTTCGAATTCGTCAGACTCATAATATTCCTTCAATTCTTTAATATCTAACCTACTTATACACTCTAGCATTGATAATGAAGGTTTCCGAAGAACATAATCCAGATTACCAGTGTATAAATATCCAAAAACATCTTTTAAGTCATCCATATTAAATTCTGACAATTGCGTCACCGTGTCCCTTTCTATTTCAATTGCTCTTTTCAATACGTCATTTCTAGCAGACAAAATTGCTTTGTGCGTAAATGTGCTGTCAACTCCTCCGATACGTAATGTTAGATCGTAGTTTCTGCCGACTCTGTATAACACTGCCATATCCTGAGATAAAGATTTTAAACCCAAATCTTTGGATCTTTTACATACTTGGCTGTCCTTACTACACACAAATATCAAACTCCGGATGATTAATGTATCTTCAGCAAGGCGTTCCATAATATACTCAAAATCATCAGCATCACATATTTTAAATATAAGAGACTTTCCCATTTCAAAGTCGGCTTTGGTTTCCAGAGTCATTCCGCTGATATCCGGCGGAAAAAACAACTTCCATATTACCCATGCCGGCTCTTGCATAGCATCGCGTTTCTCATTGTCTAAATATGCAAAGACAGTGCATTTTCCATCAACATGCTTGGACGTCAGATATAACCGCCATTTAGTGCAGGTCTTTCCATTTACAGTAAAAACAGGACTTACAATCTTCCATTTTTCCGCACAGGTTGCGGCAAAATAGTTTTTAATTTTCCATTCAATTTCACTACATCCAAAATTTCTCACGTTGACTAGTTCATTTTTCATTTTCACAGTTTTAAATAACGCCACTTTCTCGTACACTAAACAAGCTGCAAATGTCACTAGTAAAAAACTATTAATTCAAGCTGATTTTTGCTTTCAAGAATTTCATAAATCCTCTGAATTCACAAGTATGGATGAATATTTTTCTAGGGAACTAATAGATATAGTTTATGTATTTATGTTTCCCCCTCCCTTTCTATTTACAGATTATAACCCCACCTTTTTAGTATTTCCAAGTGTTAGTGCAATTCTTTAAACAGAATCTTAATAGCTAAAATTCTTTTGTTGCATTCTTATTGGAAGAACTAATTGTTAAACACAATAGGTGCAGTGTGTAGGAAGGAAAAAACCTGAACCTGTCAAAAAACTTAATCCACGTCATGGGATTACTCTTCATGCATTTCTGTCTTATCTACCATTCTTATCCAGGGCCGTAACCAGCTGGCAAAGCCAGTGGAGAAGTTCGAGATATTTTGGTAAAGCTAATAAATCTCTCCCCCCCCCCCTCCCGCCAATACACAATTTAATGATAAATAATTGCAGACAGAAGTATAAGGCAAGTTCACCTGTCATATAAGCTTTGATTACAAAGTTTAAATTTTTTTAAATTGTGATAGGAATGCTATTTATTATTAAAAGGGGGTTTCAAAAAGCTGCTAAGGGGTCCCCCCCCCGCCTACTCCCACCTCGTTTTACAACCCTATTCTTATTTTGTTATTCAGGACATGAATATTAAAAAATAATAATAAATTCAAAGATTTTCACAGATAAGAGTTCAAAGTCACTGGTATCTCGTGTGTATGTGTATTTCAAATTTCTTAAATCACAATAATCGTAAAAATTACATTACTTTCTTATGATTATTTTCGAATTATGACCAAGGAGGTTTTGCAATTAATGGGGAAAAATAAAACACACGAATTTACAGCTCTTTTTCCATTATGAACAAAGATTTTGCAATTACGGGAAACCACATAAACACACGAATTAATATTTTTAGATCTTAGAGGTCTAAATTTGCTTTCTTTTCTTTTCTTTTTTATTTTCAAAAGCTTTCCTTTTTTTTTTTTTTTTCTACTTTTTTTCCCTTTTTCTCTCACTTTTTTTTTTTACAAATATTATTTTCATTTTGAAATGTTAGAATGCACTTTTCCTATATATTTGTTTGGAATAAAATTTTTATTAACCCTTAAACGGAAACGTACGTCTGTGAGATGTTTGTGTCTACATGTCTGTCCTTAATATTTTCTCTCTCCGACATTCCAAACTTATTTTTTTGCTGTTATATTAAAAAATTGGTTCTGTTAATGCCCTGTCTGTTAATGCTATTAAAGATTAAATGTTTAAGTTCACTATTTGGTAAATTATTAAGTGTTCTGTTTGTGCGCGGGATTTTCACGTTTCCGGTTAAGGGTTAAAAAAAAAATCAAAACCTTCTAAATTTATTTAAGTAAATAAAGCTATTCGGCAAGTAAGTTAGTTATAATAATTTAAATTTTAATAATTAAATAAAATAATTTGTAAATTTTTGGTTATTAATAAATACTTTTTAATTTTCAGTTAAAATCTTAGAAGCTAAGTAATTGTGCTTCCGTAATGTTAGATCCACATCAAAATTTTCGAAAGAAATTTATCCAAAAATGAAGAAATACTGTTTTGCAGGGTTTTTTTTTTTTACCAAACTTATAAAGGTAGATCTTTTTTCAAAAATTCTGAAAGAAATCCTGTGTAAAATTAAATGATAGGAAAAAATATCACACCGCGCTTCAAAGGGTTAAAGTAAAATTTCCGACCTCCCGATCTCTGTCCTTGTTTTATTACTTTTTTTTAACGACTAAATAATTGTTATTTTATAGAAACTCCAATTGTGGGAGATTCGTCAATTCAAATTTATATTTATCAAGTTTAAATTAATCTCGATTTTTTAAATTAGTTTTTTAATACAAACTAATTCACAAGCATTGAATTAAAATTTGAATAAAACGCGTGATTCCATTTAAGATACATCATATTTTTTTCCTGTCATTATTTAAATCCAGCATTTCATTTTCATTTTCCTGTAAAAATTTAAATCAAGCATTTCATTTTAATTTTTATTTTAAAAGATGTATTTTGCATGCCACTCCAAGGTAACTCTGTCATGGAAATAGAGCAAGCACATCGATTAAGGAAAAGGAATGAAGAAAAATTACATAGAGATTGTTATTTGATAAATATTAAAAATTTGCGCCAACTCAATGGCGGACCTAAGGATTAATTTGATTGGATAAATTACAGAGATATATTTAAAAATCTACTTTTTACTTTCTTCTATCTTAACAAGAAGAAAGTATTGGATTCATGAAAATTTTCGAATTCCTGTTTTCGACGAAATTACACGTTTTAGGGGTCAGAGATCCCGAAAAACATGTTTTTAGAAAATGTCTGTCTGTCTGTCTTGTCTGTGTGCCTGTCTATGACACAAATTTTTTGGGCCCTCTATCTCAAGAACTGATGCACTGAATTTAATAAAAATTTATATTCAATTAGTCCCTGATACAAATTGGTGCTGATTAGTTTTTGGTGCAGATCGCTTAACAGGTGGCGCTGCTATGCTGCATTTTTTACGATTTCCGCAATGGCTCCATCTCAAGAACTTATGCACGGATTTTTATAAAACTTCAGATTCAGTTAGTCCTTTGATATGAGTTGGTGTTTACTACGATTTGCTGTAAATCGCCCGACAGGTGGCACTGCTATACAGCATTTTTCGCGATTTCCGCAAGGGTTCTATCTCAAGAACTAATGCATGGATTTTCCTCAAACTTCAGATTCAGTTAGTTCTTAATATGGGTTGGCGCTGACTACGTTTTAGTGTAAATCGCCAAACAGGTAGCGCTGCTATGCTACATTTTCCCTGATTTCCGAAATAGTTTTATCTCAAGGAGTAATGCACGGATTTTAATCAAACTTCAGATTCAGTTGCCAAGTTGACTTAAGTTGTTGCTTATTAGGCTTCGGTATATATTGCCCAACAGGTGGCGCTGCTATGCTACATTTTTCCTGATTCCCGAAATAGTTTTATCTCAAGAAGTAATGCACGGATTTTAATCAAACTTCAGATTCAGTTACCAAGTTGACTTAAGTTGTTGCTTATGAGGTTTTGGTATATATTGCCCAACAGGTGGCGCTGCTATGCAGAATTTTTTACGATTTCCGCCATAGCTCTACTCAAAAACTAATGCCCGGATTTTCTCGAAACTTCAGATTCAGTTAGAAGCTTACGTAAGTTGTTGCTGATTAGATTTTGGTGTAAATCATCTAACCGGTGGCACTGCTATGCTGCATTTTTCAGGAAGTATTCACATGTATGAGATAGAAGAAAGTTTTGGGATAGCTACATCCACTACTTTTTCTTTGCTTTTATTTTATCATTCGTTTCTTTCATTCTAAACTACGTTGTTTTTCTTACTGAATCTTCATTTGAATGTGGTTGTCTAAATAAATTTTTTTTTTAATTAAGTATTTGTGTACGTAATGAAGTCATTAATATTGCTGAAGTCTTTAATACGTTTGTAGTCATTAATATTCTTGTTTTTCTTCATTCATACGGATTTCGAACATTATCTGAAAGTAAAATCTGTGCATAAGTAAGTGCGTTTTGTCAATAACTTTAAGGAAAAGTAAGGAAAATGTTGTTTCAGAAAGTATCGGCATGTTTCATAGAAAATCAGTCGGTCAGGGTTCGGGCTTTTATACTGGGCCTGGGCCGGACCAATAATTTTTTTTGTTACGCATCGGGCGGAACTCTTAGCTATTCGTACCGGTCTTGGCCAATCATTTTTTTTTTTGTACGGGTTGGACCGGCCCCAAGCCTGAGATTTTTTGCCCTTGTAGAGTGCAGACATCTAGCTGACATATCTAACTCAGTTCATATCTCTAATATCAGTTTTATCTTTTATACGGAAAAATAAACGTATAGTATATACCCATTAATATTAAAAAACTGCAAAATAAAATCTTTAAATAACAGACACATCGGAGCCGCAGAATTTGTCTTTTATTCCGAACTGTGCACTATTCAGAAGTCAACCAATCCGAACCCGACTCGCAAGACTGAAAATCCAAATTCTAAACCCACCCGAATCCGAAATAATGTAAGTCAAACCGACCGACAGCAAAAAAAAAAAATGAAGACAACCAGACCCGCAGAAAAAAATAGAAGTTAACCTGACCTGGAATGAAAAAAAAATGAGCCCTGACCAGACCCGAACCGCGGATCGGATTGGAATTTCCAAATTTCTAATATTTCCCTTTGCCCTCCATGAAAACTCTGTAATAAATCCGCCCTGATTTTTATTTGCGCTTCACTGAGGCAAAATGCATCATGTTTTTAAAGTCGTGCAAAAAAATTTCAGAGCTGATAATATGCGTCAAGATAAGTAGCTTTTGTGTAGGAAATCAGGAGCACAATATACTTCTTTAATCACAAATACTGGATTTCTCACTATAAACCGAACCCAAATTTCCTGTCATAACTTATAACGAAAATGTTAAGCAAGATTTTCATCGAATTAGCATTAGTTTGTATGAAATGAGACGACAGCATGGGAAATGGTAAGAGTGCATGCACTATAGCTTGATCAGTGGTATCGTATGTCCTTTCAGCTACATTCCGATATAGAGGTCTGCACGGGCCGACATTTCCAGGCCCGGGCCCGGCCCGACTCATAGAGAAAAAAAATCGGCCCGGCCCGGCCCGATGCAAAAATTAAAAGCTCGGCCCGGGCCCGGCCCGCCCCGTTGAAAAAATAATATTGGCCCGGCCCGGCCCGATAAAAAAATTAAAAGTTCGGCCCGAACCCGGCCCGGAAAAAAGTTAAAATCTCGACCCCGGGCCCGGCCCGGCCCGAGTGAACTTTTACAAAACATTGATTTTTACGTCGAATTGGTTAAAAATTTGTCTCGTACGAGGAGTTCTGACCAAAAATATTTATCTTAACTTTTTTTTCATGTTTATAATCTTTATTTTTATAGACGTGCAGCAGGCTGCGATATTTATTTTTTTTTAATGAATGTCTATTTCTTGTATGTAAACGTTTCAGTTATCATTAATATTGTTAATCCAGATTCCATGTATAGAAGTGTTAAAAATAGGAAAAATTCTATACAGTAAAATCTTCTAAGATGGAATTGCATAGAAAAGAAGAAAAAAAATGCGTTATAGACGAGTTCTCTTCTTAGCAAGTGTAAATGTATTATATATTCTTTTCTTACTTATTAGTATATTAATTTTGCATGGATCACCACGTTTTTCAGTTTAAAACAAGGTTCCGTCATAGGCAGGTTCCTTTTCACACATTTTACTGTATTTTACTTTAGTTATATTTTAATATGCGTAGAAATCTACTATTCTTTAAAAATAATAAATTTTAATGTTAGTTTAATGTTATAAATATATGTTATATTATAATGTAATAAAGTTTAATGTAGAATAATGGCGATTCAAAAATGTATGCGAGCCCCACCAGTGGCTGAGAGGTTCTGCTCTCGAAACTGGTAGACGGGAAGTGCTGGGTTCGATCCCAATCGCGCCCGTCGGCCTAATCGTTCGGAGTTTTCGTGGTTTTCTTCGAACCTTGGATTTCCAAGCGTTAATACGGATTAGGTTCCCTTAGAAAGACCCCCATGAAGGGCACTTCCCCCCGGGCCTATATCCCTCGTGCAGATAATTGGCCGTCATAAATACAACCAACCAACCAACCAATCAAAAATGTATGCATTTTTTGCAAAAACTTTTGGGCCAGGCTTAATTTAACTGACCTTTAAATGGACCAGGCCGCGCTGAGACAATGATTTTCATACGGGCTGGCTCAAAACTAGGACTGAAAATTTTGGGCCATGAAGACTAGGAATGAAACCAGGCCCGGCTCTGTACAGAAAAATTAAGTTAGGCCCGGCCCGGCCCGAGCCTTCAGAAAAAAGTATGGCCCGGGCCGGCCCGAGTGCCGTGAATGAAAATCGGCCCGAGCCCGGCCTACGGGCCGGGCCGGGCTCGGGCTTCGGGCCACGGGCCAGCCCGTGCAGACCTCTAATTCCGAATAACAAGTGTATTGTCAAGTCTATTATTTTGGCGCAAATAGTTGTCCTGTTCAACACTTATTGTCAGTGGGGTGATAAAAAAAAAAGAAAATAATAATAATAATAATAAAACCCCAGAGAGTATGCGCTATGGGCAAAGGGTATATTCAGGAAGTATACACTATAATTTTAATTGAGAAACAGAGCTATACGAAGATTCTTTAAAAAAAAAAAAAAACGGAAGGTATGATGGGTACACCTCTGTATGTATTCTACTACACCCCTGCTTAACGTGAGACCAAGAAACTAATAAAAAGTACTTTAGTAAGTCTGTTAAAAATGTCGTTAGAATATGTACATCATAGTTATGAACGAAAATCCAAATCAGATTTGAAGTGAGATGCCCTAATGGTTTAGAATAAGTAGTATAATTGAAAGTCTGATTTCCTATGGTTTTTTTCGTTGCGGGTGAGGTTCGATTGGGATTGACTTTAATTGTTTTTGGATTGGTTCAGTTTCGGATTGGGATTTGATTCCTACGAGTCATGTTGTGTGCATGTGTGTGTGTGTTCATATTTAAACATAAAAGATGAAATTGATATTAGAGGTGTAATTGTAGTCTATTTTTCCAGCATATTTGTATTAAAATATTGACTAATTTTCTACCATTTCCGGTTCGGGTTAAGGTATATCGGATTCGGGTTAAAGTGTACCGGATTCCGACTGCCGATTTGACTTTAAATAGACATTTTGGGTTTGCGTTGGCAATTATTCGATCCGCGCAGGACTCTGTAGTTGAATTATTTATAGTGTTTTGCCTGGTAGGAAATCCTGCCAATTGGAAACTGGATGGTCATGTGAAGTAAAAATACGTAGGACAATACTGAACTAGTAATTAGGCAATACAGAAAAATAAGATCTAAATGTAATAGTCAGCAAATGTAAAATGTAATTAGTGTTGTTTTTACATAGCATGTTAGGGTCCATACGATTCTTGAATTTGAGTACCACTATTTCCGAATAGTAATCTTCGACGTACTTAATTGCTAAAGTTGAAATTATTCTCTTCTATTAAATAAAGTGAAAATTACTATTCAAAAATAGTACTACTCAAATTCAAGGACCATACGAACCCTATATGTACATTCGTCATAGGGAAAAAGTAAGTTTTCGAAAAATCCTGTTAAACTGCGTAGTGCGGATAAAAAGGTTTACAATGGCTTTAGTCCATACAAAGTTTGGAATGGATGCATTTAGTAGAAAATTATTTACATTACATAATTACACGGGTAATCAGAAAACTACAAGAAGAACTTACCTCCAGAATTGATCAGCTGAAGATTCTGTAGCATTTGTACAATTGGTTTCAGACCTGTTCATTGACAAAGAAGAAAATCCTTTGCAAAGAACAACCTGTTAAAAAACATAACAAGTATGCTGTGATAATTACAAACTTCCTTTTATATAGTTCTAATATATTAATTTAAAAAGCTCCGTTATACATACACACCAACAATTATTAATATGAAACTTAGTGTATTTCTATGTATTTAACAAGGAATTACAGTGACCAGTGAAGTAAAACAAGCGCAACCTCATATATGATTAATAACCTCATTAATTTATTTACCTCAAACATAATATTTTGGTGCATTTCTACCCTATAGAAAATGAGGTACCGCTATAATATTCAACGCAATAAGCATAGCATTAGTATACCCCTCCACCCTCCCGGGGCACATCTTGACAAATACAGCATTGTAGTGTCATCCTTCGGGCAATATATACCAAAACTTAATCAGCATTAATTTATGTCAAGGTATTCTTGAGTAAGAGTGGAAGTAAAATTTGTACAACAACACAGAGACAGACAGATGTTTTCCAAAGATAATCAAATCACGTTCAGGACATCTCAAAGCGCATAAAACAATAAAAAAATGGAAGTTGAAAAAAATTTAAGAATAGGATATTTCCTTCTTATCTTACAGGGAAAGGAACATTTAAAAATATATATATATGTGGTAATGCTTGTTACAGCCGACTATCTGCACGGGGAACACAGCCCGAGGGAAAGATTGCCTTCCATAAGCATCTTTCTAATCCTGTTCAGATTGGTATGTTTACGATATCTTGGACCGCCATTTTTGAGGTGGTATCCTCCCGGAATTGAATGCTTGTTCACATCACAAAACTCATCTAAAATAACTCAGTGAATGTCACTGTGTCTGAGATCTGAACAATTGCAAAGTATGTGCATGCGTATAAAATAAAATCGGCCGCAACATCCAGTCAGTTAAAGTGTTGCGTTATAGCCAATCAAGTGAGTGGTAGTGGCGGTATCTAGCCGAAGAAAGTTGAAACTCACTGAGATTTTGTGGAACTCTCTCAGAGAGTTCGGCGGTCTAATATATCTCAAATGTCAAATCTGAACGGGGTATAAGCATAAGGAAACCTAATTCGTAGTGCGCAGCGTTACGCAGGCTCGAAGAAACCATGGAAAACTCGAAACGGTTAGAGGGACGAGCGTGACATGAGTTCGAACCCAGTATCTCCGTCTGCCAGAGAAGAACCTCTCAGCCGCTAGTGAGGCGGAAAGAAAAGAAGGGATGAAAAAATCCTTGATGTTTAAACTTTTAATTGAAATATTAATCGTTTTAAAAAAATAAAATGGACTGAAGCTATTAAACCAGTGGTTGGTTTTCATAGCGTTTGCCAAACTGGAGGTTTCGCCCCTAGATTTAGCAAGAAAATATGTTACTGAGAGAGTTTACTAGCGGCTATTTTTTTTTAAGTATTTTATTAGAAAAAAATAAAATTTCACTTTTATAGGTAGAAATCTAGTTTGATTTTCGCATTTATTTTACTTTTATAAAATTTAAACTAATATCAAAATACAATATTACTGTACAGTTTTTAAAAAAACCGCACTAAACCATTATTTTTATTACACAGTCTATTACTTTTCAAGTAAGTGATCTCGCTTTCAATGTAGGTAAAACAGAATTGCGAATATTGCATTTCAGATTAGGTGCTTTTTTGATGCAAGATGCTACTTGTTAAAAAAAAAAATGTGGCCTGCCTGAAAAGAATCCGGCCTTTAGCCGAAAAAGATATATAATTTACTTGAAGGGAATGGGATCCTAATCGCCTTCAAAGTAGGCCTCTTGCGCCTCCAGAACTTAGTCCACCGGTCCTCCTACTGCCGAAAACACTTCTGGAAGGCTTCTTTTGGAATGATGTTCAACTCCGCTTTCGCGTGTTGTATTATCTCATCTCTACTCTCAAAACGGGATACTTTCAATACCGCCTTCAATTTCGGAAACTACCAGAAGTCGCAAGGAGCCATGTCTGGAGAGAAGGGAGGTTTTCGAACGACTGGAATTCCATGTTTCGCCGAGAAAGCCTGAATCAGGTGCGATGAATGAGCTGGAGCATTGATGAATCCTGCGAATTGTTTCGCTTTGAAAATTACCAAGCTTTAACAAAATTTGAGGCAGTAACTTTGCTCAACTCGTTCACTCCACTTGAGAGAAATAAAAATCCGACGAACACGTATGGCAGCACCTCACTCGGCTGCCAGTAGGTAACGACTGGCTTCCTGGAATTCGGGGGGGGGGGGGATTCAAGCATGCGCATTAAGCTGTCTCCTTCCAGTGTGCACAGTGGCGCCGACTTAGAGTCACTACTGTGCGCGGGAAAAGTCACGGTCGGATAGTTATCAGACAGACCCCGTATATGTATGTATTTCTTGGTGAGTTGTGCCTATTACTTTTTAAGCTTTTTATCTGTCTGATATTTTTCATAAATTATTTTTTGGATCTATTAATTTCTTTTTTTTTTTGGGGGGGGGGGGGTGTTCAATATGTTATAAGGAGCTTAGTGTTACCAATTTTTGGCGTAGAAATAGGATAGGATAGATTCCTTGCTCCGTGGTTTTTAATCTAATGCTTTAGACCTAATAAATATTCGACAAAATAATGTATCTTTTTTATGAATTATGCTTATAAAGCAAGTCTAAAGAATCCCTAAGCTATTCATAGTTTCTTATTTTTGCATTTCTAATTTCCTGTGTGTATCATTTGAATTGTCTTTCCCATTAATATTTACATTTGTGATTTCATTTCAATTGTATATGTCAGGTTTCTGACGATCATGAGCGTGTGACTAATTAAGATTACTGCTAATTAATAACAACATTCATTTTTTATACGAGAATGTGGACAACAAAGAGAATAGATAAAGTGAACAAGGAAATGTCCTTGGTAATCCCTAGTGAATGACTGAAAGAGGAAGCGAAGTGCAGTGATAGTTAAGGGGGATTCTTTGAATTACTGGGGAGGACCCACGTATTTTTCTCTCGAGGTAGAAACTGAGTGTTGGATGGTCCTGGCCGAAGTCTCGTGCGTAGAGGCTGGAGATTTAAACCGTGGAATTGCCAGTGAAAGTGCTCTTAAGAAAAGATTGACTCCTGTGGGGAGAAACGTGTATACGAGCGGAGATACTTGAGTGGTTTTCCGATAAGCCTTGCTGAGTTCGGTAAATTGAGAAGGGAACAGCGCGTAGTTTGATAATGCTACCCAGTACGTAGACATTATTTCAACGTATAACATAGTGTCGGGCAGGATCTGCTATATCCAAGTTTATAATTGTAAAAAATGTTTTTTTATTTTTTAAATAACCTTCAAATAAATTATTCTTTAATATTAACTGAATAATTTATTATTTAATTATTATACTTCTCACATTGTGTCCTATATCACGCATATATCGGTGGTGGCAGCCTACCAACAAAACAGCGGTTATTCGAAGTCTTTACGAGTGGTTGACTGAAGTTTACGTAATCTTCATCATCGTATTGAAAACGAAAAAGCGTAACAGTATGATATATATATGAAAGAATTATAAAACAACATAAATTTATCATTCACAAATAGGTAAATGAAAATCAAAAATTAATTCGTACATTCTATGAAAAATTTCCAAAAATCAATTATATAAGAATAAGTGAGATAAGAAGTTGAAAATAGTAAAATATTGAATATTGAAATATTGGAAAATATTATTCATTTATATTTGATATTTGACATCTAATTTCGGAGTTGATGAATTGAAAATGATGTAATTTTTCGAATTTATATAAAAAAAAAAAATGTTTTCGTTTTTTTAATTAGAATATATGCTTTACAAGGGGGGGGGGGGGGTGTCATTTTTATCATATAAACTATTTTACTTTTCAAAAATAATTAAATGAAAATAGTATATGCTTTTTTTTTAAATTCATTTTTTGCGAATAGGAAGTAATAAATGTCCACATATAAATGAAAGAATTTTAAATCTTCCTCCTTACTTGAATGAAAAAAAATACGATAAAGTAATTTCTAAATGTCAGTATTTCGACAAATGGTTTTTAGTTCTGTAGAATAAATTGTTTCATAAAACTTGAATATATGAATTTTTTTTTTTTTTTTTTTTTTTTTCTTTTAAGATTTTCTTGGAAATTTTAGTTTTCCTTTTCACAGTTCACTCAAACTAAAAATAATTTCTCTCTTCAATTTTAGTGAGAAAATGGTGTCAATAAAATATAATAATCAGTTTAGTATTCAAATTGAAAATAATTTATCGTTTCATTTTTATTGAGAAAATGATATCAATAAAAATATAATAATCAGTTTTGTTTCCGCTTTTCCTTCTTTTATCCACAAAAATGGAGTAATTTAGTTGACATCTTCAGAATAGCTTCGTTAAAAGCTAGGAAAAAAGTAATTTCTCAAAAACTTATTCAAATTTAAAAATTTTAAGATCTAATATGACATTTTCTCATCCACAAGGACAATCATGTTTATTTCATCGCGCTTCATTCCTATTCTTGGAGGAGTAGTTTGGAATTCAAACAGGTAGACAGTTTTTGATATAAAAGATGCATATGTGTTTGAAAACGACATAAACATTAATGACTCAAGACCAAGAGATTAAAAGATAAAGCTGGAGTATATACATTAATGTCGTATTAAAAAATTCTTTCGGCGCCAATATCAACCGAAATTACAACACTAAATTTTAGTAAACTATGGAGACTATAAACAAATCTAGAGATATAGAACTGCACAAAAGAATTGGAGTACCTTTCCGACAATGTTCAGTAATCATTGAAATCTGGTTTTCCTATGCGTTTTCTAAAATGTTTACTTAGGTATATCTCCTTTTGGAAGTGTTGGAAAGTGTTTCATAAACTATGCTTGATGCATGATTTTCTTTCTTGTTTTTTGTGAACGGATTGTACAAGTGACATAACTTGGCTATCTTATTCTTTCAGATTGTATTGAACGTGAAATTGTAAAATTAATTCTCATTTACGTTGTGTAACCATGAATTCAAGAAGTAAATCCTGAGATAAGAAAGGTAAACACCAAAAATTGAGCAAGCAACATAACTTGGCTATCTTATTCTTTCAGATTGTATTGAATATGAAAATTGTAAAAATGATTATATTTTACCCTCTGTTGTTATGAATTCAAGAAGTGTGTCGTGAGGTAAGAAAAGCAAAGACCAAAAATTGAACAAGCGACATACCTTGGCTGTCTTATTATTCTTTCATATTGTGTTGAATATGAAAACTGTAAAAATAACTTTCCTTTACCCTACGTAGCTATGATTTCAAGAAGTGTGTTCTGAGGTAAAAAAGGGAAAGGCCAAAAATTGAACAAAGCGACATAATTTGGCTTATTCTTTCAGATTGTACTGAATATGAAAATAGTAAAAATAATTCTCATTTACCATGTGTAGCTATAAATTCAAGAAATGTTTCGTGAGGTAAGAAAGGGAAAGACCCAAAATTGAACAAGCAACATAACTTGGCTATCTTATTCCTTCAGATTATATTGAATATGAAAATAGTAAAAATAATTCTCATTTACCCTGTGTTATAAATTCAAGAAATGTGTCATGAGGTAAGAAAGGGAAAGACCCAAAATTGAACAAGCGACATAACTTGGCTATCTTAATCCTTCAGATTGTATTGAATATGAAAATAGTAAAAATAATTCTCATTTACCCTTTGTGTCCATGAATTTGAAAAGTGTGTCGTGCGATAAAAAAGCGAAAGACCAAAAATTGAACAAATATAATGCTGAATGAAAAGAGTAGCATACCTTTTCTTTATTTCCGTAGCAATCTTCAGTAGCTCCCCACCATTTAAAGCAGTCAGACCATGGTAATGTCGCTCGGAATGTTTGACACATGTAAAACAGGGCATATGCCATGATTACATTATAATATACTTGTATGACGAAAGAACAAAATAGGACAGTGACTCCTATACCTGGAAAAAAAAATCAAATTTAGTGATAATCTATATCGATTTTTAACTTTTTCCAAAGTTTTACTTTTTAGTGACAAAGCAGCTATTATTTTCGATTGTTAAAAAAAAGCATCAGTACCAAAAGTTATACGGCCCCGCCAGTGGCCGAGAGGTTCTGCTCTCGAAGCTGGTAGACGGGAGGTGCTGGGTTCGAACCCAATCGCGCCCGTTGGCCTAATCGTTCGGAGTTTTCGTGGTTTTGTTCGAAACGTGGATTTACATGCGTAAATACGAGTTAGGCTCCCTTAGAAAGACCACCACACGGAGGGAGCCCCCCCCCCCCCCTTAGGGCCTATATCCCTCGTGTTGATAATTGGCCGCCATAAACACAATCAACCAACCAAAAGTTATACGATACTCCGTTTAAGGAAGATTTCTCAATTTAAATCTGTATTTTAGTTATATCAGTATTTGTTCAAATAGAAACTAATCTACGAGCAATGGGTACAAAAATTTCGAATAAATTGTTTTTTATTTAAAGTAGATTCATTTGGGGCTATATCACACACACGTAAAAAAAATAATAATAACACTTAACAACATAGTTACAAACTATTTATGCAATTGATTTGTCGTTCCGTCTGCCTGGCCATCTGTCCGTGCTCTAATTCGCGTAAATATAATCGAACTGTCATGTAATTGATATACATTATCAGGTTTACAATGCCATGATTGGTATTTAAATGAAGTATGTGGCATTTATCGCTCGATTACAAGGACACTCAAAAGAATTCCGTTACATTATGGTCAACAGGGAAAAATCTTTTCCAATGTATTTTAATGATGTTACACTGTTTCAAATATATTAAAATTGATATACATCACTGGAGTGTACTACAAGCTATCAAATATAGTATACGTAGCATTTATAGTTCGTTTAGATGGGTATTCAAAAGAATTCCGTTTTATTATGGTCTATGGGAAAAAATCATTTGTAGCGAGTGTCTTTTAATCATGTTACTCAATTAAGAATAGTATGCAATTTGTATGAATTTCTAATGTGCACCAACACATGTTTTCTGTAGAAAATTTAGTGTAAAGCATTCATCATTCATTTACAATGCCACACAAAAGAACACGGTTATATAATGATCTACAGGGAAAAACTATTTCCAGCGTATTTCAATTATGTTACGCTGTTTCAAATATAAGGAAATTGATATACATTATTGAGATTACTACAAGATACTTGTGGTACAATATAATGTGATAGCATTTATCGTTCATTTACAGGGACAGACAAAAGATTTCGGATACAGTAATGTATCCGAAGTACTGTCAATAAGCGATAATCGCTTGAAGTGTGCTTTCGTACTTTAAAATTTTTTATGTGAAATTACAGAGAACCTACTGGTAATCCATTATCTTAAGTCTCATGTACATTTACGGAGGTTAGAAAAAAAGAGATTCTGTTAAATAACAGAGAAATTATTCAGTAAATTTACACTAGACTCAGTAAATTTACATCAATAAAAATACTACAAATTTATTTATTTTTAACAGTAACAATTTAATTCATTTTTCGAAATTAGTGAACTTTATGAAGAACTGTAATTTTTTTTACTATAAAACTTAACTTTACAAGATTTATTTCTAGCCGGCCCGCGGTTTGATCCCTAGTCTTCTGAATTGGAGAAAAACACCTTACTGACTGTACAATAGGACTTGCTGCTCCTAGGTGCAAAGGATGTCTTTTATGATTCAACAGTAAAAAATTCATTTTTATCGTTTCAAAGATTTCGCTTGAAATATATTCGTTAAAAAATTCATATGCGGTTTATTTTATTTTAGACCGATGCATAATAATGTGATTTCTACAGAAATTTTTGAAATCAATTTTAATGTTTTAGTATGTTTAATTATAATTTTGTAAAACTAGTTTAAGTAATAAATAAAATATTTACCAGGTGTTTTTAATGAAAAAATTTTAATGTAATTCATATTTTACAACAATAGTGCTCTAGAGAATTTTTCGAAATTGCCACACACTATTTTTTTAATGAGCTAATATTTTTAAAAAGAATTTTTTAGTAAGAAATTAGAGAAAAATAAACTTTAAAAAAGTTATTTATTTTTAAAAATTAACTTTTTGCGTTTCAATTATTTTATTCATTTTGTGTTATATGTTTTTAAAAGATTAATATATTTTTACAACGCATTTACCATTGAAATAATAATAATAATAATAATAATAATAATAATAGCATTTAAATAATACTAAGCAATTTACTCTTAATGTTACCAAGCTTCATGCACATGGTTGAATAATACAACTGGAAAGTGGTTGTTCATAAAAATCCCCACTAAACAACCCAGAGACGAATTTTTCCTTTATAAAATATTCTAATTTTTAATAAAACAATTTTTAAATCAAGTGTTCTTCTTTAACATTTCCAATAAAATTGTAAAAGAATTTTAAAAGTGTGTATTCTGAATTACAGGTTATAACAAAGGTAAAAATATCTTTCAATAAAGACATGGAAATCCCTACATAGAATTTGATATAAGAAAAGGGAAATGCCTGTAAAATGGTAATCCAGAAACTGAATCGAATGCATTTAACCGAGGATTAGGGTAAATTTACAGAAAGTCTCGGGTTTTCTTTTTTTTTTTTGTAATTTTTGAGAAAATTTTTAGCGGCATTACTACAGTTATGTTTTAATATATATATATATATACCGACCATCATCAAAAACCACATTATTGTGAATGATTGACAATAAAAAATGGATGCCACAAACCTACAATATAGAACTGTATGTATAAAATAAAGTACCTTATACTTAATTACAAGAATTAATAAGGAAGAATAAAAAAAAAAAAAAGAAGAATATGGATTCCGAAAAAAATGAAAAACTTATATATTGAATTACGTTTTCAAGAGTTCAGAATTCAATGATATAAGCAAATCGGTTGTTTTCTGTGAGAAAAAAGCTTAAAGCTGAAAAAAAAAGTTCTCTCTCTATATGTATATAATATATTGCATAATGCGTGGTGTATATAAATGCTATAGCTCATATCAGGGCTACACAAAAGAATTCGTAAGCATTATAGAGTATTTCGTTATGGAAAATTGGCGGGAAACAAATGTTAAACTATTTATACTGTTTAGGTGCAAAGGGTTAATCTGCCGCAATCAAGCTACACGCGATAGCCAAATTAGACGTTTAATAAATTCCTTGAAAATTATTTTTAAAACCATAAAAAATCAATAAATTAAGATACAGTTTTCAAACAAATTTCGTTTGAAAGTACAGCCCCCCCCCCCCCCTTATTCGACAATGTAAAATTGGCGGAAAGAAGGAAATGGATTGTTTAGACCATTGCTACCGTAGATATGACGTCAGCGTTACTCCCGGGCATGTTTTTGCTTTGTAATATAGATACATATTTACCACTGAAAGTATATTAAACTAGCAAATGAGAAAAGCAATAGGAGTGTAGATTAGAACGTATATTGTGAATGAAATAATCAACTTTGTAATTATATTCATTTACATTGGAAAATAAAAGTTTTACGAAATATTATTTTTAAACTTAACGAGAAACATCAATTTTCAAATTAAACTATCTGAAATTTTATTAAGATATTATTTGCAGTTTCGAATATTCAGCTGGAAAATCCGCATTTGAAGAATTTTTTTGTGATTTGCACGAGAGGAGAAGAACATTTGCTACTGTGTTTTATTATTATTATTATTAAGTTGTCATATTTATCTTTTATATTTACTTCTTTATTTATTTTAATTTTGTTTATTCCCTTTTCTCTTTTGTAAATGTTTTCTATCATTGTGGCAACACTGCATGCGATCCTCTGCGGTTGATTTTTAGCTCAGAGGAAAGACAGGAGAGAAGGGAGGAAACAGGAAAGACAGGATGAGAAGTCTGTGGTTTTTACTTTACTGCTAGAGCCATCTGTCGCACTCTTTGTAATCTCTCCTCCTTTCTCTTCTCTCTTCTCTTTCTGTTCATTTGTGTCCTTATCCCTTTTCGGACATGTGTTTACAGTAGCTAACGCATCCTATGCATTGTTTTGATTTTATGGTGATTTTGCGAGTTATCGTCAGTTTTCGGTGCTCTTTCCACTAAATATATTGTATATGCAACATGTATAATTTTTTTTAAAAAAATGGCATAACCTACTTTTGACGAAATTTAATTTATCTGGTATTCAGCATACTATTGAATATGGTGCTTATTCTAACAACTGAGTTAAGTATTTTCGAAATCGGAGTTATTGAGTCACAAATGGTTAAATTTCAAAATTTCGAAAGCTAATAACCATTCTCGGATCATTACGAATATTCGATGTTCATTTCATCTTACAATTCATCCTATTCTGCGGGGAGTGAATGTTAAGTGTACACTTACAGTCAGTTTTTAATATATAAATGTCCTTACCTTTGAAAAACGGGCAGAAAGACCACGCATGAAGAGGATTCAGGTTACTGATTTGGCCAATCAAAAGCTCCATATAATACAAAGGAAAACTGATTAAGCATGTCAAGATTAAATATGGAATAAGAAATGCACCTATAATATAAAAAAAATAAATTAAATTAATATTTTGAATTAATATTGTAATATTTAAAGTGATTTTTTAATATTAAACTATTAATTGGCAAAAACGTATTTATTTTTAATTATTGCACGCTTTATTTTTAACGCTTGCCAAGATAGTTGAAAAATGTTTATAACTTTTGTTCGTCTGTGCTCTAATTCGCGTAAATATACTCGGATTTCTATGCAATTGATATACGTTATTGTAATAATCGGTATTGAAAATGAAGCGTGTAGTATTTATAATTCGTTTACAGAGGCACTCAAAAGCTTTCACATGACCTAGACTTACACGATGATCTATGGAGGAAAACCGTTTCTAGTGTATTTTAATGATGCTACACTATTTCACACATATTGAATTTATATACATCACTGGGGTGCACTGCAAGATGTTTACTATATAATATGGTGTGCATAAATTTATCGTTCATTTACAGGGGCACACGAACGAATTCGATAACAGTACTGTTGCCAGTTGTCCTATTTTTCTATGAGCAATAATTGCTGGTAGTTCGTTTTCAATTATAGTATGCGTTTTTAAAATTAACTAATTATTTGAATATTACTTGATGTGTATAAACTCTATAGATTATATACAGGTGTGCAAAAAGAATTTCGGGTACATATCTGCTTATTAACGGAAATTGCTGAAGGGAAAATTTCAACTGTTTTATGCGTTTCCTGACTGAACTGAATTTTTGCATAGTATATATCGCTCACCCGCAAGAAAAATGACATATCTCGCAAAAATTCATTTCGCGTTTTATTCCGCTAATAGGTCTGTCATAGGTGTGTCTTACTACACAAACAGTTTCATACGTGTAGTTACACGGAAAATCCCTTTATTACGCTATACGTCCACTTGTGACCTCAGAAGGGGGGTGGATTGTGTGGGGAGGTAAATTTATCGAATCATCCAAACCTCATTAGACGTCTTCATTGTTAAGGGTTTTATGCTGTTATGCACGTTTTTATTCCTGCATGCTGTTACTGTGATAGTCTGTAAAATTATACTTATATTTAGGTAAAATTTAAATTAATTTTAAAATTAAATTTAGGTATTTAGCTCGAAGTAGCTAGGAGTCGTTCGGTAGCTTAATCGCCCCGAACCCTACCTTCCCGGTTTCCGGTGTCTTTAATTTGTGTAATTTCTCCTTTAAATTTGTCCGGTTTCAATTTTTGATTTTTTTTTCCAAAGTTGCTTTCGCTAGAGAGTCTTTCACTCGGGACGTGGCTGGGGACCTAGGAATCTTGCTTTCGCAAAAGAGTCGGAATAACTGGAAGAACAAAGGGCTGCGGACGAAGAGAGGCCGCTGCCTCTCTTTTAAAAGGCGGCCGCTAAATGCTGCGCTGCAATTTCATATTATAGAAAAATTGTGCAAATTTTCTTTTGCCTCTCCTGTGAAATTTACTTTTTGTCGAGATGTGTCGCTTTTCTTGTGTGTGAGCGATATATACAGGTCTTTAAAAATAATTCGATTTTTTTTCCCTTTGTAGATGAAAATTCCTGAAATTGGCTATTCAAACGTGTTATGCGTTTTCCAAATTGTTAATTTAGAGGTCTCCTTTTATACCTCATTAAAAAGTGAAGTTTTGTTAAGTAGTCTGGAAGTGTTGGAAAGTGTTTCATAATCTATGCTTGACGCTTGACTTTGCTTTCCTGTTTATTTAAATTTTCTTTTCTAGTTTTTTTGTTTTTAAAATATTTCATTGTCGCAACTTCATAGCCAGTTGGCCTACTTCAATAAGCGTGGTTTGGCAAACAATCAACTCCATTTTTATTGTAAGTAGTATACAGTTGTAGCTATAAAGGATATCTGACGATTTACCACCTGCACCCAGATAACAAGAAAAGATCTGAAAATTAAATTATTATTTATAATTAAGCAGACTTTCCCCCAGGTTTAAAAAAGGGCAGAGTGCTGCTTCTGGGAAAAGGGCCCTTTTTTTATTCCAAAGGGCACATTTTGAATACGTAAGGTCACTTTTTTTTTAAAGCATTCTTTTGATTTTTAAAACTACTTTCAATATTTAATAGTCAGGGAACATTTTTAAAGACAGTAATCAGCCAATTTTTACTATGCAAGTGAATTTTTTAATACTCAAAGGAGTAAAGACACTTTTTTTTCAACTGGGGGCAAGAAGGGTGCTATTTTGTAAACCTAAGGGCAGGCAGGGTGCAGCACCCTCATGAAACTGCCTAGGGGAAACTCTGATTAAGTTATAAAACTATTAAAATGTCGTATTGTCATCGGTAACACAACTTGTGTGAATATTTCTTATATTTCTAGCATATCAGGAATGTTCACGAAATTGATTACAAAATTCCATCTTTAGATATATAAATCGCTAAGTTAAACAAGAAAGAAAATTAATGCTTCTAGCATATATTATGAAACACTTTCAGAACACTGTAACGAAACACCACTTTAAGGATAAAAATGTCACGCTAATACTTCCGAAAAATCATACTACGATAATGATAGAAGCACTAGTTGATAAATTAAAATAACGTTGTTGTTGTTTTTTTTGTTGTTGTCGTTGTTAATTATTTTTATGGGATATCTATTTTTAAATGAACGCTAGCTAATTTGATCAATAGCAATTTCTAATTTGATACAATAAAAAATTCGACATCCTTCGATAAAGTGGGGTGAAAAAATTTCCTATGTCCGTATGATTAATTTCAGAGTTATAAATCATTATTAAAAAGAATTGACTGCAGATGTTCCCTTCAAAGTGAAATTCTGAACTTTTGTCAAATATATGAGCATTGAATATATTTCATACATTATCCGCTAAGCTTTATTTTTTCCTTCCCTTTTTTTTTTTAGGCTAACAGAAACACCTCTCGAATGAAAAGGCTAAAAGTTTTTATATGCGTATAGTAAACATTTAGCAACCGAATTTAAATATTAATTTAACATTTCATGTTTGATATAGTGAAATTATTGCAATAACAAAAATAAAAAACTTGTTTTTATTTTTTATCTATTTTATTTATTTATTAAATAACATGTTTGTACCTGGAAGAAAAAATGATACGATTAATTCTTGGTAAAATAAATAAAAACTAGTATGTTGTGGCCATCACAAAATTTTCTTCTATCTCATACATGTCAATACTTCAAAATTCACTATCTCAGTGCCAAATTAAATGGCAATCTGTGTTCATCATGAGGATTCTAAAAATATGAAATTCCGTGCATTAGTTCTCGGGGTATGACTGTCGCTGAAATCGTGTAAATCCAGCATAATGCAGCATAGCAGCGCCACCTATTGGGTTATTTACACCAGAACCTATTTATCACCAACTTATGTCAACGTCTAACTGAATATGAAGTTTGAGGAAAAAATTCGTGCATTAGTTCTTGAGATAGAAGTATTGCGCAAATCATGACAAATGCAGCATAGAAGCGCCACCTGTTGAGTGATTTGCAACAACACATAATCAGCAGCAATATTAATCAAGTTATACTTAAATCTGAAGTCTGATGAAAATTCGTCCATTAGTTCTTGAGATAGAGCTATTGAGGGAATAGTTCAAAATGCAGCACAGCAGCGCCACCTATGGGGCGATTTACACCAACACGTAGTCAGCATCATTTCATATCAAGGACTAACTAAATCGGAAGTTTTATGGAAATGTGTGCATTAGTTCTTGAGATAGAGCTACTGCGAAAATAGTGTAAATCCTGCAAAATGCAGCATAGCAGTGCCACCTGTTGGACGATTTACACCAAAACATAAACAGCATCCATTCATGTCAAGGACTAACGGAATCTGAAGTTTTATAGAAATCCGTGCATTAGTTCTTGTGATAGAGCTTTTGTGGAAATCCTGCAAAATGCTACATAGCAGCGCCACCTGCTGGGCGATTTACACCAAAAACTAATCAGCACCAATCTATATCAGGGACTACCTGAATATAAATTTTTATTAAATTCCGTGCATTAGTTCTTGAGATAGAGCGCCCACAAAATTTGTGTCACATACAGACAGACAGACAGACAGACATTTTGTAAAAACATGTTTTTTGGAATCTTTGACCCGTAAAACGTGTAAATCCGTCGAAAACTGGAATTCGAAAATTTTCATGAAACCAATACTTTCTTCTTGTAAAGATAGAAGAAAGTAAAAATATATAAAAATAATTAGAGGATCAAAATTTTAAAAAATTGTGATTCCAAACATTTTAGGTTCAAATTATTTCAAACTGATAAATAGGCATAGATTTTAACACAGATTAAAAATATATTATAGAAATTAGGTGTTGATATTGAAAATTTATAAATTTATTCAAATTTTAATATATGGCTTAATTCACAGATGTTATAGACCTAATACATGGGCTATTATATAACCAGCGTTAATATGCCCAATCTATTTGTACCAGTATCCTTTTTATACGACAACTTGTAGCAGAATTAGTACGAAGTGCTCACTTTTTTTGCAGTTTTTTGTTTTTTATTTTTAACACTTTCCAACATAGTTCAAAAGACTTTATGAACTTGTTTTGTTTGTCCGTCTGTCCGTGCTTTAACCCGCGTAAATATAGTCAGATCGCTATAAAATTTATATATGTTATTGATGTTTACAATGGCATGTTCGGTATTGAAAATGAAGTGTGTAGCATTTACGGTTCGTTTACAGGGACGTTCAAGAGAATTACATTACATTAAGGTCTGTGAGGGAAAATCGTTTGTGGAGTATTTTAATGATATTACACTATTTTAAACATATTGAAATTTATATGTATCACTAGGGTGTATTATATGACACTTACTGCATAATAGGGTGTGCATACAATTTATCGTTTATTTACAGGGACATACAAAAGAATATGGTTACAGACAGTGCGTGATTTACGGCAGAGCATTCGGGGCATGGGCCCCTGATGCTGCGAACGTTTTTCAATTATTGTCCAAATCTGATGTAGCTTTAACATTAAATGGAATTTTACATTTCATTCTACATTCTATTGTGTTCGTATTGTATTTTTATAATATCGTATATTTTATCTGAAATATCCATATTTAATTACTTTAACATAGTGAATATTTTCTTTTATCTTACTTTAAAAATATATTGTATTTTTAATTCTTATTTAATCCTGTTCTTTTTCTCATCAGATTATTTAGGTGTTGGTGAGGGTAACTCATAGGCGGTAGAGCCTCCTAATATATTAAATAATTGTAGCTTGATATTGAGGAAAATTTATTAGTAGGCGTTGCATACTTTATCATTCCAGATGTACAGGGTGTCCGGTCTCAACGGTGTCCAATGGCTAATTCCTAAACCGTTAGTCATAGACATATAGTTCCAATTACAAAAATGTTTAAAACCAGGTAAAGAAACATTTTAAAAGCGATTTGGGTCAATAAAAACATATCTTAAAAAATTACGAAATTTAAATTTTTATACGGTCCCCCGATCCTATAAGTTATATTAAGTAATTTTTTCCTATTACACTGACAAGTAAGACAAAAAAAAAGTCCCATTCATATAACGCTAAAATTGAGCGAGTTATGAAACTTTAAAAATGCATGACTAATGCCACTTTTCTACTCTGAAAACAAATGAGTTCGGCTTGGCTTTGAGGGATCATATACCAAGTGTTTAAAGTATTCGAAGATCTTACTTCATGTGTATCTGCGCTTTGAAAAAAAATCCTACGAGTATTATGATTAAGTCTCAAATTGGCTAAAATAACATATGTTTTATTTTGTCAGGATTTGAGATTGTTTCTCTTATGATTTCTTTTAACAAAAATTATGTTTTTTTTATAAGTTTTTATGTTACTTCAACAATTCTATGTATGTTTTTCCAGTTCAAAATTTGTACTCGAACTTTAACCCACTTTTAAATATCCGATCGAGATTGTATTTTACATACTGGCGCAAATCCGATAACAATCTAATATTACTAAGATTTTCGGTGGTTACCATTTATACTTATTTTACAGGATAACACAAAAAATTTCGGATTGATTTCTGCCAAGGAGTTTAAGAAAAAGTTTTAGATTAGATAATACAAGACTGCGACTGTTGGGTTTTTTAACTTTTATGTATTTTTTAGCACTGAATCCGAAAATTACCTTAATTTTTAAGCATCATGTCAGTATATTTCGCAAATCATAAATTTTCAAATTTAAAGAATAACAAAAATCGAATGCTATAAAGTAGAGCAGATGGTTGTGTTTTTTAACTTTTGATAATTGATTTTTACGCACTTTTTAGCACTGAATCTGAAAATGACCTACATTTTTAACCATCACGTTAGAATTTTTTTGCAAATCGCAAATGTGTAAGTTAAAATATAGCGAAAATCTCATACTATAAAACATATGTAAAACATTTTTTATTTTATTTGATTTGATTTGCTTAAAAAATTTATTCGATATTTTTGCTTATCCTGGAATTCTTACAGCTAAACAGCTGAGTGGTCCGATGAGATGGGGGAGGAAATTCAATTTTAACATTGAACTTCTTAACTTTGAAATTTGCAATTTGCGAAAAATCCTGATATGATAGTTAAAAATGAAGGTCAATTTCGGATTCAGCGGTACAGAATATATAAGAATCAATTATCAAAAGCTAAAAAACATGACATAACCCAACTTTTGCAGGCTTGTGCAATCTAATAATATTTTAAAATACGTATCATTTTGTAAAGAATTGAGGCTGTTTATTTAGAATCATTTTATTTAACAAAAATTCTGTTTTTTCTTTCTTCTTAAATGTTTATTACAAATTGTATATTTCCCATTAATCTGCCAGAATGATTAAAGATTTCAAATTTATATTGCAATGTTAATTTTACTCTCAAACATTTTTTATATCTGACGAAATTATATTTCGACTAAATTTGTGAATGACCCCCAATTTGCAGCAAAAAATATGCTCCAACTTTAAACAGCTATTACTCGGTCAATTTTAATCGTAGAATAACGGAACTTTTTTTGTATTACTTGTCAGTGTAAAAGGAAAATTTCACTAAATATAACTTATAGGACCGGGGGACCGTATAAAAATTTAAATTTCGTAATTTTTTAAGAAATGTTTTTATTAACCCAAATCGCTTTTAAAATATTTCTTTACCTGATTTAAAACATTTTTGTAATTGGAACTATATGTCTATGACTAACGGTTTAGGAATTAGCCATTGGACACCGTTGAGACCGGACACCCTGTATAGACTTGCATAGAAGAAGATAACTAGCACCACACAATTTATTATAAAACGTTTACTCATTTAAATTTCATAATTGTGAAATAGTTATTTAAAAGTAAATTAATGATTATCAAATTTAATTTTTTAATGGATATTTTAAAGTAATTATTAAAGTCAATAGTGGTTATCTTAGTAAGTTCCCTTTCCAAAATTTTTTACTCAATCCCCCTGTAAGCATTGGTAAAAGGGGGCCCCATAATTATATGTGCCCGGGGCCCCTAAATTTGTAAATCGGCCCCTGGCTTAAGAAGAAAATGAACAGTAATTGAACTACAGAATCCTATGAACAATAATTGCTGGAAATGCGTTTTCAGTTGCGGTACGAGTTTTTAAATTTACCTTTTTTTTAAAGGATACTAATTGGTATGTATAAATTTAACAGATCACATACAAGGCTGCCCAAAATTTCTCAAGTACATTTCCGTTTGTTCACGGAAATTGACGAATGGAAATTTTCAGCTGTGCTATATGTTCAGTAAATACATAGCACAGTTGAAAATTTCCATTCGTTTTAACATTCAACTAACTTTTAGCATGCTATGTAATTACGTACAAATCTATAGATCATACACAGGGATCCACAAAAAATCAGGGCATTTTTTCCGACAATTAATGGTAATAGCAGAAATTGTGTTTTCAAATGCATTATGCTTTTCCAAACTATTTATTTAAACATCATCTTTCACTTTAATAAACTGCGAAATTAAAAAAAATAATTATGAATGTGTAGGAAATTATTTCATAATCTATGCTGAACGCATGGTTTTTTGTTCTTGTTTAGTTCTGAACCTAGGTTAACATTTTATAAAAGCATGTAGGGGTTTATTCATGCTAAACTATGTATATTCAAAATAATTTAATATTCACTTAAAATTACACAACTTAAAATTCATTCACTTAAAACATTCACTTAACATTGCACATAAACATCACCAAAAACAAAAGCAAAAATTATACAGTCGAACTCGGTTATAATGAAGACGAGGGTACATCATTTGCTCGTTATAACGCAGATCTCTCTATAAGACTCCGTGTAATGAAAAAATAAGTAAATATTTAGTTAAATTAATAAAAATTTCAAAATAATTACTTTGATAGATGCATTTTTACATTTCTTGAGAAGCGCGATGAAATTAAATTATTAATGGCAATTTCAGATTTATCTTAATAGTTTCTCAATTCTCAATTTATATGTAGAATAACAAAAGTAAGTAACAAAAGTTTTTTAATGTAATTGTATAAACAACTCTTTTCACACATTTATTCATTTAAAAGATTTTAATAAGGAATTATTTTTATTACTATTATTTAAGATGGAGTATTTTTTTTAGAAGGGTGCGGGGATCGAAGAGACACTTTGTCATTGCATGTGTCCCCCTAATTGCTCTGATCTCTCACTTATATGCTTCTCACTTATACGACAATTTTGGTTACACGGCGATGTCTTCAGGTCCCAACAGCATCATTGGCGCAGCATGTCCTTAAAGGGATTTTGTGCCATTAAACCCTACACAACCAAGCCAACAGCAACAGCACCTTATGAGAAGTAATGTTACCTTTTCTGAGATATGCGATATTTTCTTTCACTTATATGACGCTAAATTAAATTTGTAGCTGATCTTTGAGTTCATTCGATGAACCTTAATATTATTTAACTTTCTTATTTACTTTTAATTGTTGTTCTTAATCTCGTTTAATTTTTATAAATATCAATTAGAAAGAAATTTCATTTAAAAAAATAAAAATCTTAAAACTTCAAATGTCGTCTTTCGAGTCAACTATATTGTTCATTTTACTTAATTCAGACGGTATCCTTAAGTTCTTTTATTCTCTCTTTCGATGATAGCTTTAATTTATATTCCTTTAATTAAAAGTATTTAAGACTTTGCAGTCTACATTTTTAAATAAGTCTCATGTCGGTATGAAAATAGAAACGATATGATTGTGAAGGGTGCATATTAACGTATTTTTGGGAAATTTTTCAACAGAAAGCACTGCTACTACTTTTCTCTTTCTATGTCCAATACAGTTTTAAAATAGAATCGGAAAAATACAGCAGAGTAGTAGCAGAAAGCACTCCTACTACTTTTATCTTTCTATGTGCAATACTCTTTCAAAATAAAATCGGGATATGATTTCGAAGACGTGTCTTAATGTATTCTTAGGAAATTTTTTAACAGAAAGCACTGCTACTACTTTTCTTTTTCTATGCGCAATACTGTTTCAAAATAGAATCTGGATATAATTTTGAAGATGTGTATTGATGCATGCTTGGGAAAATTTTCAATAGAAATCACTACTACTACTTTGCTCTTTCTATGCGTAGTACTGTTTCAAAATTGAATTGGGAAAATACAGCAGAATGGTAGCAGAAAGTACTCCTACTACTTTTCTCTTTCTATGTGCAATACCGTTTCAAAATAGAATCTGGATATGATTTTGAGGATTTGTATTAATGCATTCTTGGAAAATTTTTCAATAGAAATCACTGCTACTACTTTTCTCATTCTACGTACTGTTTCAAAATAGAAACGGGAAAATACAGCACAGTAGCAGAAAGCACTCTTACTACTTTTCTCTTTCTATTTGCAATATTCTTTTAAAATAGAATCAAAATATGATTTTGAAAGTGTGTGTTAATGTATTCTTGTGCAATTTTTCAACAGAAAGTAATGTCACTACTTTTCTTTTTCTGTGTGCATACTATATTTCAAAAAGATTAGCGCTTCATTCTAATATCTAATTAACTCTTTGATAGCTAAAATTATTTGAAATTGTGGTGAAAATATATAAAAAGTCATGCACTGACCATTAGTTAACAACAGGCAAGGAAAAGGATTCTAAATATTTCACAATCATAATAAAATTAGTACTAAAATTACTTATTATCAGCTAAGCTGTTCGTTACCCTGAACTTTACACTTTCACAAAGTTTTATAAAACTTCAAAAACTTTTACAAAACTACTTTTATAAAAATTTAAAAAAAAACTGCGTAGAAGTTATTTGCATAAATAATAGATAATGTAAATTCTTGCACTATAATTAGATATGTTCCATTATCAAAGATTATAAACTGTAACTTTTAGAAATAAAAAAACAGATATGGTAAGCTAATATTTCTTAACATTTTTTATTTAATTTCTATATTTTGTATAAATTTTATTTAATATTTCTATATACATTCATATTCTTAAGAACAATTGAGTTTAATAAACACATACTAAAGCATGTATGAAATCACCTTGATACCATTCATGGATATCTCATTTATATGAATCTCTCTTTTGTGATTCATTAGTTTGTTTTTCTATATCTGGCAATGTGCTTTTAAATTTGTAAAAAGAAAATAATTTTATTGCGCAAATTTTCAAAGTTCATTTAAAGCTGTACTTGATGAAGAAGTCTTCAAAAGTTTGCACTTACAATTGTTTTATAACATGATTTTAGGTAGATTTCGTAAGAAATACTACCTATTGCAGTCGTTACCATAGTGCGACTTTTTAAAAATTCCTTCATAACTTTTCATTATAGGACCCCAGGAACCCAAAATCACCCCCACCTAAAAAGTTTATATATATATATATACCGGGTGTCCCAAAAAGGACTGACTGATTTTAAAATTCAATAACTTGCAAACGGTGACAGATATTTAAAAAATTCTTGCAGGAGGGTTATGCATAAGGTCAAAAGTTTTATTACAGTGATTTTCGATTTTAGTTTGAATTACAAACAATAGATGGCGCTGTAAGCAATAGTCGCTAAATACAGGCTCGATTTCTGGTCCTTTCTCTTGTTCCATGCTGAAAAAGGAGATGGAAATGTATTATCCGGGCCACGAAGTACCAAAAATCGAGCCTGAATTTAGCGTCTATTGATCGCAGCGCCATCTATTGTTTGTAATTCGAACTAAAATCGAAAATTACTGTAAAAAAACTTTTGACCTTATGCATAACCCTCCTGCAAGAATTTTTTAAATATCTGTCACCGTTTGCAAGTTATTGAATTTTAAAATCAGTCAGTCCTTTTTGGGACACCCGGTATGTATGTGTGTACTAAATTTTGTCCGCACGATAAAAGTTGCAATTATGCATGGGTCGTCTTCAAACTCGCCAACAACTTTGAGATGGCTAATATCTCGGCGGGGATTGAAAATGGGCAAAATCGGCCCAAGGGAATGGAAATGGGGAGGGTTCAAAATTTTGAATACCGTCTTAACATGATTCTGATAAAACCAGCTCTTACACAACAATGACAGGAAAAAATAAATATTTTTCGTTATAGCAGTTGCCAACAATTAAAAAAAAGCAATAAAATTCTCCCCACAACAATTGCTTTTCTATTGCAAGATTTTCACGTGAAAAACTAAATTAAATAAATAGTTTGACGAATTGAAAACAAATTGAATATTACGTCATAAGTTTTCTAGAACAAGATTTCCGCATGAAAACTCAAAATGAAATAAATAGTTTGACGAATTAAAAAAAAAAAAAAAAATATTGCGTCATATTGGAAATAAAATGGACTCAGCAGGTGAATATGTAACGTCATGTGAGTTTGAAGAAACGTATTAAAGCATGATAAAAAACCGACTATGGAAATATTAACTTATTTAAACACTTTGAAGTTCTCTAAATTTGGTTTAGCTATTTTTTAAACCTATTCCATATACATGCGTGTGTGTATTCGTGTATATTAGAATTTTCATAAAATGTTTAGCTCCCTAGAGCTCATTCTTAGTGAAGGAACTGGGCTTATCTCTAATCTTGATTTAAGTTTTGTTGGTGAATTTAGTATTTAACTTCGAAATCTACCTCCGCCTGTAGGCCCGAGCCGGTAGGGATTTTTTATTTTATGCAACAAAATTTTATTGTAACTGGCATAAAACGAAGAATAAAAATTAGATAAATAAATCAGATAAAAGCTAAGACAG
This sequence comes from Maratus speciosus, assembly GCA_963932465.1. Taxonomy (NCBI): domain Eukaryota; kingdom Metazoa; phylum Arthropoda; class Arachnida; order Araneae; family Salticidae; genus Maratus; species Maratus speciosus. The sequence goes on from OZ010789.1 coordinate 147,154,573, forward strand.
AAGCCATAACAACTAATGAGAAATTAATTTAACATCATATAAGTTACAGGAAACGTTTCATATTCGATTTTTACATTATCTTCCATAATATCGCGTTCAGATTATGATAGATAAGTAACTTAACTTGAAGTCTTTTGAAGCGGACGACCCGGAACCAAGATTTTCTACTTGAGCAAGTTTCTGAAACTTCTTTCTCTTGATACCCTGTTCACACTAGAAACTTAAGATATCTTAGACCGCCAGTTTTGAAGTGGTACCCTCCCGGAATTGGGTGCCTGTTCACATCGAAAAACTTACCTAAGATATCTCAGTAGCGTCTCTGTGTCTGTGATCTGAGGAAAAGTAAAGTATGCGCATGCGCTTAAAATAAAAATGGCCGCAACAGCCAATCAGTAAAAGCGAAGCTTCATATCCAACGAGAGTGAGTGGTCGTTCCTGTATCTAGGCGAAGCAAATCGAAACTCACTAATACCCTGTTCACACTAGAAACTTAAGATATTTTAGACCGCTAATTTTGAAGTGGTACCCTCCCGGAATTGGATGCCTGTTCACATCGAAAAACTTACCTTAAGATATCTCAGTAGCGTCACTGTGTCTGTGATCAGAAGAAAAGTAAAGTATGCGCATGCGCTTAAAATAAAAACGGCCGCAACAGCCAATCAGTAAAAGCGAAGCTTCGTAGCCAACGAGAGTGAGTGGTTGTTCCTGTATCTAGCCGAAGTAAGTCGAAACTCACTGAGAGAGTTTGTGGAACTCTCTCAGAGAGTTCGGCGGCCTAAGATATCTTAAGGTATCCAGTGTGAACATAGTATGAGAGAGTTTGTGGAACTCTCTCAGAGAGTTCGGCGGCCTGAGATATCTTAAGGTATGCAGTGTGAACATAGTATAAATCTCGAGTTGAGTTCGACAAATAATTAATCAGCTTTTTCGAATGATCCTTTTAATTGTTTACTTATTTAACACGCCGCAAAAAAATAAAAACAATAGTAAACTATGTATGGTCAGAAGTTCTTAGTTACAAACTTATCAATGTTCGCGCATGCCCAGATCTCTGTTTGACTAAGTTAAATCTCTTAAAATGTTTGGTAATGTGAGCGGTCGAAACCTAATTCCGGATTGTCCGTTTCAAAAAAGTTAAAACTAAGTGACTCAACTTTAATAATGTGAACACAGTATAAGAATCAGTTGGAAAATAAAGAAATCGCCGTATAGAAAGAATCTTATGAGAGAGCAGCAAATACAGGAGAGACGCATAAAAATAAGAGCCTCATAAGTGAGGGATCACTGTATATTTCTAAATGTGAGGGAAATCGGAAAATACTTAGCTTCGAAAAGTTTTGCTCGTTACATATGCGTGATTCCCATCGCAACCAAAATTTTCTTAATGTACAGTATTTATATTAAGACATTTCGAGAAGGGGGGGGGCGGAATTCCCGCTCTTCTGACTCATTCACGAAGACATTTTTTTATACCTAAAAGCATGAAATTTGTAGTGATTTTTAATCGAATCGCGTTTTCCATTTTAGAAAGAACACTTGCAAATTTCGTGAATTTAAGAACAAAAAAGACTTGAAGAACGTGTCAAAAAGCAGTCAATTTGGATTTTAGAACATCCTTAAAACAAACAACTACCGAGGATTACTCGTTAACGGGTTCTCGTTACATCCGAGTTCACTATAAACGAGTTGATTGTTCGATAATTTTCAAAAAGGAATGCATAAACAAATAAATAAAGATCTAAAAAAAAAATCTATATTTTTAATCTCACCGCCTCCGTTTTTGTAAGCCACAAACGGGAATCTCCACAAATTTCCAAGTCCAACTGAATAACCAATGCAATTTATTACCAAGTCCAACTCATTTGACCATGAAGAACTTTGCGTGCGATACTCTTCAGAAGTCTGTCTAGGAGTATTGTCCGGTTCGTTTTCGTTGTTTGAACTCATTAAGTTTTCTCACTGCATTTATAGAAAATATTTTATTAATAATAACAATTTCCATGGACGGCAAGGGGAGGCAGAGGAAAGCCATTCCCCCTACCTGAATTTTAAAATTTAATTGACTAAATTTTGTTTATATCCTATGATTTTGAAAAAATTGTTAACCACTGCGTGAAAAATAATTTTTCGTCAGGGTTCTACTCCCCCTTTTTCGTTTTAAGGTAAGTGCCTACCTTCGGAGCACTTTTTTTTTTTTTTGAAAAATATGAAATTTTTTTCAAACACATGCATTTTTAGTTAAACCAGGGAGTAAAACTATGAATTCATATAAATTTTTATTGGAATTTTAATTTACTTTTCAAATTTAGGTAATATTCACTCAAATTGTAGCAAAGAATTGTGTTTATGCCAAATATTCTATAACGAAATCTATTCGATTTATTTAATTTTTATTTTCAAAAGTATATTAGCAAACCACTGACCTGTGTTATGAAGCAAAAGATTTGCAGTACCTCTTAAATTTACTAACAGATACCAAATTTTGTATACAAAACATGATTTTTGTCAAAAAAAATGTGTGTTTTTCAATAAAATAACTCTTAAATTAATATATACAAACTTACAAGCTATATTTTGCTTCATTACATACCAAGCAGAACCTTGTTACAAAATTTTATTTCAATATCTTAAAAACTTTTTAAGAAATGTTGTTTCTCGTAAACGTACTCAATGAAAAACGCAGTTTTCCAGAAAACGCAAATTAAGATTTTGATATAGCACAAAAAATTATGTATAAAGTTTGCAACTTTAAAATCCACCATAGTATAAAGTTTGTAACTTTAAAATCCACCATAGTATAAAGTTTGCAACTTTAAAATCCACCATATTTGTAGGCGATTATCAGGGATGTAGTGGAGGGTATACGGGGTTATACGCAGTATACCTTCTGGCTTTTTTAAAGGAACACCGCATACCCTCTGTTTCTCAAGAAAGCTATATAGTATATGTTAAAAATCCGTGTTGAAATGTTGCTGCGTTAAAAGATAAGGCCGTTTGATCGTACATAGAAGTTTTATTTACAGAGAGTCAATCACACATGAAAATCAGAGAATACAGTGAGGCACAAAAGAAAGTAACCTATATTTATAACAGTTTCAAAGGATTCTAGGAAGGCCAATAGAGCCCTTTAATAAGACAGCCAATAGAAATTGCTAATAAAAGAACCAATCAGTTTTATTTAAGTTAATGACGTGATAGAACCGAAACCAAATGATTTCATGAATTGTAATGTGCGATTACATCACTCTAACACCCGCCCTTAATCGCACATCAAATCTTAAATTCTAAAATTTAAATTTTTGAACTACATAATTTTAAACGTTCATAAAATTTTGTTTTAGGAAGGGCTTTTGTAAGCATGTCAGCAATTTGATCTTCAGTAGAAATGTATTCTACTTCAATATCATTCCCAGATAGCATGAACATTAGCAGCAAGTTAGATTTTTCTGACATTTTCTTGCCGTGACAGTTTTGAATTCAGAAATTCGCAGCAAATCTCCCGCAAGATATACCATCCCCCACTTGCAGGAGTTTTGTTGTGAAACTGATGGCAAGACTGTCTTTAATGAATTAAAATGACGAAAGCAAATAATCCCCCTGGTGAGAGATTAGACAATCGGCACATATGTAGAAATTGCAGAGGTTTTATTCGGTAGACACCGCTTTTTCGAAACGTTATAATTATCAAATACAAAAAAAAAAACCTATTGAAAAGCACAAACATTACCTTAACTTGTTTATGGTGATGAAAACGATACATGCACCTACTGACGGTGTGTTCGCATCAATAGACCTGGTCAGATCTATATACCCCCCCCCCTCCATCCTTGAAGGGGTTAAACTTATAGTGTAACAGTTGTAAACGGATAGTGGGGCGTGGAAAGATTACTACTTTGCAGCAAGTTTTCAGTGTTTTTTATTATTTTTTTGCTGTTAATTTGCAATACATTTGATACAGCATGAATTTAATTTGCACGACAAGTTAGTTGCATGTTCAAAGTGTGGTGACTTCGGCGTTTGCGTTATCTTGCTGCAGTCTTGTTATGAACTTTCAGTCTTGTCATGCTGAGCTTGCTGCAATTTTGCAGGTTTTCAAAGCAAGACTGCTGCAAATTTTCTGAAAATTAAAGATGCTATCTGGGTTTCTACTGACAACATCGCGAACAAATTTCAACTTAATATCGATGTGTTTCATTCGTCCAAAATTATTTTCATTTGAAATACACTTAATGCATGATTGGCTATCTTCATATACTGTAAGATTTTTAGCACCCACAATTTCATTGGCGATACCTTTGACCCATAAAAGATCTTGAATTCCTTTGCTCAGGACATTTATTTCTGTCTCTGTACTTGACAGTGCAATACTCTTTTGTTTATTTACACACCATAACACAGGACAATTACAGAACATAATAATATAATCAGAGACAGATTTTCTATCATTTGAGTTTGAACCCCAATCAGCATCAACATAAAGAGAGATATCCGAATCACTTAAATTTCCTTTCTTATAATTAATTTTGAATTTAGCAGTACCTTTCAAATATCTCAAGATTTTCTTTAAAGCACACCAGGCAACATCAGTAGGTTGTTCCTGAAGTTGACTTAAGCAGTAAACTGAAAATAAAATATCAGGTCTAGATACGTATGCTAAATAGAGTAAAGAACCAACCAATTCCCTATATGGCCCATTAAAGCGATTACCTTTTGCAAAATTAGCAGCAGTCGCTTTAGTTTCAATGGGAATGGAATTGGGATTACAGTCCAGCATTTTGAATCTTTTCAATAACCTTAAAATGTAGGACTCTTGATCTAAATATAAACCGCCCGATGTAAATCCCATTCAGATACCTAAAAACTCGGATGCTTTTTCTGATTTTGACAGCTGAAATTCTTTAGATAACATATCAATAATGACATTAATTTCTCGAACTTCCGAACCTGCAATCAACAGATCGTCGACGTAAAGAGCCGAAATTCTGTTTGAATTTACATGTTTTATAAAAATGCAAGATTCACAATTAAGTTGTTTGAAATCTAACTTAATCACAAAATTGATAAATTTTTGATACCACTGACGTGGGGCTTGCTTCAAATCATATAAACTTTTCTTTAGTTTACATTTTCTACCAGTACTGTCATCATACCCCTTAGGTTGATCCATATAAATATTTTCATTTAATTCCCCATTTACAAAAGCAGTTTTAACATCCAAAACAAACACATTGAAATTTTCATTTAACATAATAATTAACACTAAACGTAAATCAGGCATGCTTATAACAGGAGAAAATGTCTCAGTATAGTCCACTCCTTCTTTCTGTGTGAACCCGCGAGCTTCAAGCCTTGCTTTGTACTTAGCGTCTCTTTTTCCGCAGCACCCACTTGCAGGAGACGGCATTTCTGTCTACTGGCAGCTCTTCTAAACTCCACACTTCATTTTCTCTCATGGACTCCATTTATGCGTCCATAGCTTCTTTCCACTTTTGTTGTTCGTTGTGAGGCAGAGTACAAATGTCGTCAAAATTTAAGGTTTCTTCTTGAGTAAGCATTGCTTCATAAATTTCAGGTTCTGGAAACCTAACGGGATGTTTCTTTTCTCTGGATGATTTTCTCACACTTTCTTCGGCCGGATTTTCAGTTTTTTCTCCAGATGGCAGGGAACTATCGATTACACTTTCTTGAAATTGGCTTTCGTCATTAGGCTCATTTTCATTGATGTTCCGGTATACATGTTCAAAATCATTGGAAGTTTTCTTCTCTTCGTTAAATTTAACATTTTTGGATATAATGGCGCGTTTTGTTATGGGATCTAGTAAGCGATAACCCATTGATGAATAGCCTATAAAAATCATTTTCTTGCATTTTTCATCTAATTTCTTCCTTTGATTATTAGGTATCAGTGTATAGGCCTCACAGCCATATACTCTCAGATTCTTCAAATCAGGATTATTTTTGTGCTTTAAATAATATGGAGTGTAATTGTTAATGGATGCATTAGGCAGTCTGTTGTTTATGTAGGCGGCAGTAAGAACTGCAAAACCCCCAAAAGCTTTTAGACAAATTAGCTTCAAATAACATCGCCTGCCCTTTTTCTATTAGCGCGTTCTGATACACCATTCAAGCATGGAGTATACGGTGGTGAAGGATGAATGAGAATACCAGCTTCATTTGCAAATTTTAAAAATTCACCATCAACATATTCTTTCGCGTTGTCGCACCGAATTTTTCTTACTGTAGGATGAAGTTTACAGAAACTTTTAAGTTCACTTGCTGCATCACTCTTTCGTTTAAGCAAGCGAATTTCAGCAAAACGCGAATAGTCGTCTATTAAAGTCATGAAATATTGCTCACCTGCAAAAGTCTTGGGTACTATCGCTCCACATATGCCCGTGTGAATCATCACCATTATTTTTCTGGGGCCTTTTCCAATAGGTGTTGCACATAACTTTGAGCGCGTACATATTTCACAAAAATTCGTTGAAGTCGGCAATCCTAACAGTTTCAGGACTTGATTGCACGAGTGCCCACATCTTCTGTGCCACAAATCGCTAACATCAATATTTGAGTTGAGAGCAGTTTCACTTTGCGGTAAAAAATCACTCACATATTGACCGCAATTTTTCCGACGGCCAAACAAAAATCTTTTGTTTTCTTTTTCAATGAAAACTTCTTCATTTTTGAAGATAACACAAAATCCAGCAGTCTCTATATTTTTGACTGATATTAACTGTCCGTTTAAATTTGGAACAAAAAGTACATCCTTTAAAATAATTTGCACGTTATTAGATATTTCACCGCGAATGTCACCAATACCTTGAATTTCCAGTACTGCAGATTTTGAAGCACATTTAATAGTTCCTGTTGCTGGTTTCAGTGAGCTGAACCATTCCTTTCGCGAATACATATGGGAAGTAGCACCGGAATCAATTATGTATTTATCTATATCTAAAATTCTTGCTGCGAAAGATATTTCGTAAGCTGAATGTTTTTCGTCCGAATTTGTTGTAGGATTAAATTTCGAATGTCTGCAGTCGCGCTTATAGTGACCTCTTTTCCCGCACTTATAGCATTTAGAAGTCTTCATTCTGCAAAATTTTGACGTATGGCCTCTCTTTTTACAAAATTCACAAATCATTTTCTTATGTATAGCTGTAAAGCTAAGTTATCCAGCGAAGATTTAACGCAATAATTTTTATCGCTATTCTTTGAGTCATTCATCAATGCCTCAGCATCTATTAATCTTTGAGTCACGAATTCTAAAGTTAAATTGATACTGGGTTGATTTTCTAACGCAACTTTAACCGCTTCATAATCTATCGGTAAGAACATCAGAATATAAACAATAGAATCTGTATCCTCTACCTCAGCACCAGATATCCGTAAGTCCGTAATTAATTGTATAACTTCATCGATACGTTGTCTCATTGGAGTGTTTTTATTCTTTCTCATTGTGGCTAGTCTTTTTCGAGTTAGTATTTGATTAACAGTCCCTTTAGCTTCATACGTACTTTGAAGACATTTCCATACTTTGCACGCCGTGTCTTCCCTTTGAAGCGAAGCTAAAATTCGATCATCTAGAAGCGTTAGCAATAGTGCATAAGCCTTTTTTGATTTACTTATTTCTTCAGTTTTTGATAAATCTGCTTCTCTTTCTAAATAATCATCTTTTACAGAAAATATTGCATTTACTCTTCTGCCCCATATTGGAAAGCTATTGCCATCAAATGCTGTGACTGCATATTCTTTTCCGGTTAAAGCCATTACTCGTATTTTCTCACTGAAGAAAAAAAAAACTCCCGAGCAATAAATCCTAGTGTGATTGACATACTTTTGCGATTAACGCATTGAAAATCTTAGAGAAGAAGTAGAGAGAGAATTTTCTCGCAACCACGATCTGCTGTTAAAAATCCGTGTTGAAATGTTGCCGCGTTGAAAGATAAGGCCATTTGATCGTACATAGAAGTTTTATTTACAGAGAGTCAATCACACATGAAAATCAGAGAATACAGTGAGGCACAAAAGAAAGTAACCTATATTTATAACATTTTCAAAGGATCCTAGGAAGTCCAATAGGGCCCTTTAATAAGACAGCCAATAGAAATTGCTAATAAGAGAACCAATCAGTTTTATTTAAGTTAATGACGTGATAGAACCGAAACCAAATGATTTCATGAGATGTAATGTGCGATTACACTCTAACAATATATGCAATCTAAGGGTATACGCTCTGCCTTGAGCGTATACCCTCTGTTTTTTTTTGTTGTTGTTGTTGTTGTTGTTTTTTATAAGACTACACCACTGGTGATTATATATTTGTATATATATTATATATTAAATATTTGTGTATTAAAATGTATTGTTTACCTTTCTGTGGCTCTTTAAACAGTCACTCAGAACTCAAACGGTCTGTTTAAGAAAATTTGTTTTCGGTTTGTATTTTGGGCTATAACTTTGCTTCTAATTATCGCTGAACAAAAATGAAGGCACATTTGGAATCCTAAACGTTTGAACTTTAATTTAAAATAATAAAAAAGAAATCGAAAATTTTCGCAAAAACAGCGATTTGAACATAGGCAGAAAAGGCCTTAATTAAAATATAGTATAGGCCTTAATTAAAATTGTTTTTCATGCGCATATGTTTAAAATTAATCTTAAACGACAGTGGAACTTCAGTGGAGGGAGGGGTTGGGAGGAGAGAGGAATATTTGCGGAAAAAATATATAAAATAATAATTTTTTTTCGTAAATATTAAATTGCTTTATTGCTTGTATATATGTTGATATGTTTTAAAATTGTCTTGCATTAAATGTAGTTTCTGACAGTTATTCTTATAGTTTAGCGTGTTTCATGTTTTTATTTTCCACTTCAAAAAATTCAACTTTAAAGAAAATTTTGAAAATGATGGCCATATTGACTACTGTGGTTTCTCCGATCTTTCCGTTTTGTGCTACTATTGCAAAACTTTTGCCGCTCTGTGGATTTCATACTGCCGACGCTTATAACAATTTCAGTAAACCTTCTAAAACTCTTTAAGGTATTTTTCGGTTAGTAAGGCACCAGTCAAATTTCTGAGCTAAAGCGCCAATTATTTCACATTGGTAATCATATTATAATACGGTAATCATATTATAATATATAAAAATATTTATAAAACTATATATTACGAACACACCTTATTTGCCACATAGTGTTCTTGTATTCAGGGCATATTTTTATAAATGTAGTGCATATTTATTTTCAACGAAAAGAGTTTTCTTGTATTAAGAAAATAGTAAGCAATTTATTACATACTGCCATAGCTACTAATGTTGTCATAAAGCGAATCACTGTCATTTTTCGTTGTTTGTTATTCTTTTATTATTTGTATATTCGGGGATAGTATAAATGTTAAAACTTCAGGGGGAATTTCAGACGCTCTATAATTTTATTGAGATTTTAATGTCATGATTAGTAATGCTTAAAGGCAGATATATTTATCTCCTATCCACATGTCATATAAAATTATATAAAATCGCTGAATAAGAGCTTAACAACACCTGTTATGCTAGCGGCCACAGCAAGCATCCTTAAAAAATCTCGGAAATTTTCGATTTCCTTTATTAGTATTACCTCGTCCTTGTTTTGGAGTTTCCAATAAAAATTCTCTTTCAGATCTTTCAATTATATTTTTTCTTTCTTCGATACTTAATTTTTCTACAGGTTTTCGGAACTTCTATTTCTTTACATCAAATTTATAACCAATATGTAAATTCCATAAATCTTAATTGTGCATGTAGTGCCAATAAAAGCCCTAAGAAAACTTGTGAGCATTACTCGTACATCATTGAATCGTTTTTAACTTATTCATCACCTTGGATTTTCCGTTACAGACATTTCATTTTTAAGTTGCTTTATTTGAAGATAAAACACTGCACATTGTGCTATCTACCACCGTGTCTTCAAATATGTGTTCTATGTCATATGTCTGAACATTCAGTTCTACTATAGTTGGTGCAAGAGTTGTAAAGATTTAATTTCAGACAATTTCAAATTCTTCTATTATTGACTGATCAGTTTTCATGATGTACTTAAACTTTATGAGTTTAGAGTAAAGTACAAGAAGGGTGTGGATTTAGCCATTATAAAATTTTGATTTTCTTCATTACAGCTCTTTTTTATTTGACGGGCATCCGGCTTTTCGAACGATTTTTTAAAATGTCTTTGCTTATTTAGGGCTTTTAGATATATCTATATTTTTAACACACCCGCAGTATCCTTTAGTGCAGACTGTCTCGGTTTTAAACATCACGTGGCACTGCTAATTCATTTGTGTTCCGGGAATAGCGAATGCACCTTTTTACTTTCTTCTATCTTTACAAGAAAAAAGTATTGGATTCGTGAGAATTTTCGAATTTCGGTTTTCGACGGATTTACACGTTTTAGAGGTCAGAGATTCCGAAAAACATGTTTTTACAAAATGTCTGTCTGTTAGTCTACTGTCTGTCCATCTGTCTGTATGTGACACAAATTTTGTGGGCACTCTATCTCAAGAACTAATGCACGGAATTTAATAAAAATTTATATTCAGTTAGTCCATGATATAAATTGGTGCTGATTAGTTTTTGGTGTAAATCGCTCAATTCTATGTAGCATTTTTCACGATTTCCGCAATAGCTCAATTTCCAAACTAATGCACGGATTTTCATCAAACTTCAGATATAGATAGTCCTTGACACGTATTGACATTTCATACATTTTGGTGTAAATCGCTCAACAGGTGGCGGTACTATGCTGCATTTTTTGCGATTTCTGCAATAGCTCTATCTCAAGAACTAATGCTTGGATTTTCAACAAACTTCAGATTCAGGTTAACCTTGATATGAATTAGTGCTGTTTATGTTTTGATGCAAATCGCTCAACGGATGACGCTGCTATGCTACATTTTTCAGAATTTCCACTATAGCTCTATCTGAAGAACTAATGGACGAATTTTCATCAAACTTCAGATTCAGGTATACCTTGATATCAATTAGTGCTGTTTATGTGATTGATATAGAAGAAAGTTTTGTGGTGGCCACAACATACTAGTTTCTTTTAATTTCGATCCACTTAAATAAAAAATATTCTCTGGTCGTCCAACTTTTTTCGGGTAGTCTTTATTACTTCTGCCCTGTAAATATATTTATTGTTAATATTCGAATCTAACCATCTCTTATTTTATTTCAAAAAAGTTCTTTAAGCGATGGCAGTTTCTCCACCTTCGATTACTGCCAATTACAAATGAATGGATCAATCGCTTAATCTAGTCTAACATAACAGATGAGCAATATTGAAGATTATATTTGTGTGGTACATAGTCTATCAGGATAATTTTAGCATTCGCAGGGAATGATTCATGTCCAGTAACATCTTTTTGCAAAATCTCATACAATTCTCTTTTCGAAATTAACACTTCCGTACCTGAAAAACAATTACTCATATTGAAGAGTTGCAAATAGTGGCAGCTGAAATTGATTTATTTTATATCTATATGCATACATAATTACAAAACTAGTCGGATATACCAATCCCAAAACTTTCTTCTATCTCATGCATATTAATACTTGAAAATTCGATATCACACTACCAAAATTAAACGGCAATCTATGCCCATCATGAGGATTCTATAGATATGAAATTCCGTGCATTAGTTCTTGAGATATGGCTATCTCCGAAATCGTGTAAATCCAGCAAAATTCAGCCTAGCAGCGCCACCTATTGGGTACTTTACACCAAAACGTATGTTGAACAAAACTACCAAGCAACCACTTACGTCAAAGTCTAAGTGAATCTGAAGTTTGGGGGAAATCCGTGCATTAGTTTTTGAGATAGAGCAATTGCGAAAATCATGAAAATGCCAGCATAGCAGTGCCACCTATTGGTCGATTAACACCAAAACCTGATCAGCAACAACTTGTGTTAACATCTAACTGAATCTGAAGTTAGATGAAAATTCGTGCATTAGTTTTTGAGATAGAGCTATTGCGGGAATCGTGCAAAATGCAGCACAGCAGCGCCACCTGTTGAGCGATTTACACCAACACGTAATTCGCATCAAGTCATATCAAGGAATAACTAAATCTGAAGTTTGAAGAAAATCCGTGCACTAGTTCTTGAGATAGAGCCATTGCGGAAATCGTAAACATGCAGCATAGCAGCGCCACCTGTTGAGCGATTTGCACCAACACGTAATCAGCATCAAGTCATATCAAGGACTAACTGAATCTGAAGTTTCATGAAAATCCGTGCATTAGTTCTTGAGATAGAGTCGTTGTGGAAATAATAAAAAATAATAAAAAATGCAGCATAGCAGCGCCACCTGTTGAGCGATTTACACCAACACGTAATAAGCATCAAGTCATATCAAGGACTAACTGAATCTGAAGTTTCATGAACATCCGTGCATTAGTTCTTGAGATAGAGCCATTTCGGAAATCATAAAAAGTGCAGCATAGCAGCCGCCACCTGTTGAGCGATTTGCACCAAAAACTAATCAGCATCAATTTGTATCAGTGACTAACTGAATATGAATTTTTATTAAATTCCGTGCATTAGTTCTTGAGACAGAGCCCACAAAATTTGTGTCACACACAGACACACAGACAGACGGACAGACAGACAGACTCACAGACAAACATTTTGTAAAAACATGTTTTTCGGGTTCTCTGATCTCTAAAAAGTGTAAATCCGTCGAAAACCGGAATTCGAAAATTTTCATGAATCCAATACTTTCTTCTTGTAAAGATTGAAGAAAGTAAAAACATATGTTACAATGTACCAGCATGTACAAAATTTTTGGCAGCTTTTTAAAAATTTTCAAATTGTATTAAATTTTCAAATAATTTTTATATTTACTTAAAAAATTGTTTTTTAAATATAACACTTCTAAATAACTATCGTAACTGTAAAATACAAAGTATCTACATTGTTGTAAAGATTCAATACTACAGTCGAACCTCTATTTAACGAACCTCTATTTTGCGAATTTCTCTATTTTACGAACTTTTCCTTGGGACCAAGAACATTTCGCGAATTTCTTCGTAAAATAACCTCCAAATAGCGAAGTGCATTCTCTATTTAACGAACTTTTTCTTGGAATCTAAAATTTTTTTCTCCCTATTTGTCAAAATATTACTGGACATTTCAGACTTAGTCTTTCTTTTAACACATTTTATGATGATCAATGACATTGAACAGGTCTTACCAGCACCTAACTCACCGAGAGCAGTAAAATCGCTGTGATTATTTGCTTTTCATCCAAGAAGTGTCTGCCTCGTGTCCTTTAACTAGAGTCTGTCGTTTTCTAGATCATTCAGTCGTGCTGGTAATTTCGGTTCTTTTAGCTCGAAAATGTCAAAGAGAAAGTGCTTGGTATAAAAGAAAAACAATCTTGATGTAGTGGATAAAAGCGTGAAGAAAAAGAATATTGCTTTAAAATTTGGTATTCCTCCAAACAGCTTATCGACCATAATAAAAAATCGTGATTGTAATGTAAAATTATTTTTTTAACTGAAAATACAATGTATTTTCAGACAATGTTTGTTTCATTCTTATTTCCCTTGCAAGTTTCTTTTTGAAGGGTAAAATATATAAAACAAATAGATATAATTTATACAAAAAGTGTGATTAATTACTTTTTTTAAATTATATTTAGTGTTTATGGGTTTAAAATATGTTTTATGTAGTTTAAAGTATTTTAAAAGGTGACTCTCTATTTAACGAATTTTCCATATAACGAACTTTTTTTCGGGATTTAGCTACTTCGTTAAATAGAGGTCCGACTGTATCATAAAAAAAATATTTACAAAATAAGTATGTTTTTAGCAATAAATATCAATGGTAATTACATCTACAGCAAATCGCCATTCTAAGAAGGTTAAAAGAAAACGTGGTTTTTGAGCCGATTTCTGATGGTGTTGTTGTAGAGTTCGGCTGTTATCACTTTACCTTTTTTTCGCCAATGTGTTAGATGTTTTTTGAAATGTCTAAAAGTGAAATTACTGAAAGTCGATTTTTGGGTTTTTTCCCAGCTAGATTTGCAAAATCTTACACTGTGCGCCGCGCTGAATTTTTTCCGTTCTAGGTTAGTGGGACACGAGCCGATCGAAATTTTGCATCAAAGAACCAATTTATTTCACGTCGGCAAGTGCGGTAACCAATAGTGGACTGTAAAAAGTTTAAGAAAGGGCTCGCACTTTATATTATAAAAATAAAATATCAAATTCTACTTAATCGTCTTATTATTTTTTTTTCAACAAGAGAAATACAAGTAATTGTGCATAAACAGGAAAACATATAATAATAAAAAAAACTTTAAAATAAAAATAAAAAATCACAAGTTAAAAGAGTAGATTTGGCTGTGGGGCACAATTTACAAGGTGTGTTCACAAAGCGATGCAAGTGGTTTTATTGTGAAGCAACTATACTTTTTACCCTCGGTGCCACCAATCTCTTGAACTGCATAAAACAAGTAGTCACACATCAAAATCTACGTTAATTTCCTCGAAAACAAATGGAGCGAGGAACGTGTATGACGGCTATACCCTTCACTGATATAATGCTAAATCTCCTGATGTATCTTTCACACATGGATTTTTGCGCTTTTTGGGCTTTTAAAAAGCGCGTTATCTATACGCAGACCTACAATCCTTCAAAAAAAGTTTTTCTTTGAAAAGCTGCAAGAGAGGAATGGGTCAAAATACCTCTACCAAAATTACAAAAGGCATTATTGTCATAGAAATGACGGTGTAGGCAGCTGTATAATTTTTTTTTTTTCATCATAACCAAGATTTCCGCAATGTTTTGCAATAAACCCATCATTTATTTGCATTTGTCCATTAACACCGATTTCTCGTTATGTCCGAGCTCACTATAAACGAGTTCGACTGTAAATGCGACAGGTTTCTAAAATAATTAATTAATTAATATGTAAACAAAAAGCTATATTTTTCATCTCACCGCCTCCATTTCTGAAAGCTGCATACGGAAATCTCCACATATTTCCAATTTCAACTGAATAACCAATGCAGTTCATTATCCAGTCCAACTCGCTTGTCCATGAAACCGTTTTACGCCTAAAGAAATCTTCGGAAGAGGTTTCTCCACGAGTGCTGTCCGGCTCGTTTTCGTTGTTTGGAAGAATTAAATTTTCTCCACTGTATTTATAGAAAATATTTTATGATTAATAACAATTTCGGTAGGTTTTCTAAAACTTTTAAGGTACTACTCGGTTACTGGAACATGAGTCTATTGAAATTTTGCGTCAAAGAACCAATTTATTTTACATCGTCGGGAAGTGTAGTAGCCGGTGGTGGGCTATAAAAAGTTTAACAAAGGGCTCGCAGCTTATCTTAGTATAAAAACACAATATCAAATTCTAATTAAACGTTTTATTTATTTATTTTTATTTTTTTTAAGATAAAACACAAGTAACTGTGCTTAAACAAGAAAACATATTATAATAAAAAAAATCCTTTTAAATTAAAATAAATCACAAGCTATCACAAAAATTACATAAAAAAACCTAGTACATTTTGCTATGCGGCACAATTTATGCCAGAAGCTGACGCACATTTTTCTTCTTCTTTCATATCAATTGATCTTTTAGGAAGTTTGGAGATTGAACGATGATTTCTTTAAAGAATTTTTACACAAGATTTAAATTATTTTAAATATTTCTCATTTGAGCGATTTTATCCTCGAATCTGAAATTTCGTCCTTGAATCTCTTGTCATAGAATTTTGGCCTACGTTTCACAGAATTTAACTTTTTAATCGTCGTACCCCATACATCCACGTTCAAATTTCACGTGCAATGAAAACCGCGACGATTAAGAGGTTTTAAACATACAAAACAGGTACATTGTTTTAAAAAATTTGTTGATTTTACGGTATAATACTTGCAGCTAGGGTGCAAGTAAATAACCCTAAAATGAGTAGTAATACGAGGGTTACTCTCAGTACCGTGCGAAAGGGGGGGCGAAGGGGGCGGTCGTCCCGGGCGCGGAAATAGAGGGGGCGCCAAATTTTGACTATCAGTCTTGTTTTTATTTTATTTTTTTTATTTTGGCCGTCGATCATTTACTGTGACTTTCTTAGCAGAACGTTCTAATTCATTTATAAGTATCATTTTCTTATTGGATCTACAACTTTCCTTGGATTATATTTCGTTTGTTTAAGGAAATAAATTTTTTAGAAAATAAAATAAAAATTTCGCCAGAAATTTTGAACCGTCAACGATTTTTTTTTTTTTTTGGCTATATCACTGCGCGCGAGCCATGGTATACCAATATGAAAAATGGCTTGCAGCCCCATTGCGTTTAACACCTCTCAACTACGCTCTAGTTTAAGGGTAATAAGATTTAGCTTGTTAGACCATTGTCAGACGGGCGTCTTTTTTGCTGCTTTTTTGCTTACGCATTATCCATTTACAATGCCGTCTGACATTGGTCTTAATGTCAAATAAAATAAGTTACTATATTTAGCAAGTTTTAAGATTTAAAAAATAATTTAATTTTTTAATCTAGTTTTGTAATGTCTCTTTTCCTATCTATTTTTTTGTTTTTAGTGATCGTCTACTTAAGTTAATAGTAAGTACCCATAAAAGTAACATGGCAAAAAAATCTTTTGCTTGTCGTTGTAAATTAGGAAAACAGCAAGAAGAGGAATTGGCAAAAATGGTAAATAACAACCCAAACACAAATCCCAGATATGCTTCTCCAACTTCAAAAGAAATAAACGGTCAAGTCCGAGTATTACTTGCGCTCAGAGGGTTCCGTACAATAAATATATGAATTATTAACTGTATTATTAAAAAATCGTTGCTAAAAGAAAAATAAGACTTTGTAAAAAACTATAAAATGTAGGGTTTGTTATAGCTGTATATATATGCTAGAAAGGTATGAATGGGTATGGGTATACCGTAGAAGTTCAAAGAGATATGAAGCCTAAATAATATCAAGTATTGCTATTCTGTATAACTCTTATTTAAATCTTATCCTAATCTGTTTATGATGAACTTAATTCGGCACTAACAATAGAAGTAGTGCATATTTAAACTTCATTTGACATTTCGTAAAAATTCAGCGTAGTAATACTAATCTTTTCTTTTTACAGTGTAGCTAAAACAAAACCCTTGTTCAAAGTTTAAACTTGTCATTTTGCTAAGCGCGCTTCGAAAGGAGGTCGCAAAGAAGTAACGCCGCCTAGGTCCATGCTGCGTTTTTCCAGTTAGGTTTTTAATTAACTTTTAAAAACACGGGGGGCGTATTGAGATATTCACACAATGTTAACTAGTTGCGCATTCCATAGTATTTATGTGATTAATTCTAATTAAATCAGTCTGTTTTTAACAATTTGACGTTTATTGCTTTTATATTGCTACTGGACATTGTATTATACAAATGTATCATTAAAAGTTGTTATTTAGGCTTTAAAAGCTGATGGTACATAGAGTACGCCGCCACACTCATTATGTATGTCCAAACCGTCCGTGCCTTTAAGGGTTAATATCTCGGCTAATTACAGACTTTTTTTTTTCAAAAATCATTATCAACAATGCCTTTATACTTCTGCTACGATAGGTATCTCCAGAGCTCCTCAACGCCTTTGCTGAATGCACGAAAATCGAAATTTGTGTGTAACGGAAAAATGGGCTTTTCTTAAAAACTATGTGACCTTAGATAATCGCTATAATTTTCTGCAAGGTTTAAATTAACGTCTACTACCTCTAATTTTTTCATAATTTTAATTTCAGTAGATTCGAAAATAGACGGGGCGGGGGGCATTTTTGCACTACATTTCTGACGATATCTCTGAAAATATAATACCTAAAATTAAAACAAGTGTATTTTTGAGATCGGCGTTACAAAAGCTTTCACATGATACCCCACACGATATACAAAGAAAAGCTTTGTTTCTTCAAGTAACTTAATCAGCCCCTCTACATTTTTCCTAAAAATATTTGTAAATATTTAATAATCTGTAAATATGTGGGCCAATAGTCCTTATTATTTCCCCCAATTTGAACTTTCTACGTTCCATAGTTTTCGAGTAAAATGGCTGTGACAGACAGACACAGGAGTGACCTTATAATGGTTCCGTTTTAACTTTTTAAGTACGGAACCCTAAAAAAGAAACAAAACTTACTCTCTGAGATTGAAATCGTAGTCTCTAAAACTGAAAACTTTTCAGCAACAGGATAATGATAATTCATTAGAAATTGTCAACGCAGAGTGATTACTTAAACCAAATATTACTGCAGCTGCCACAAAAATTACCGCTGATATTCTGAGAGAACAGTGGAGTGAAACCAAAGACAAATTGCAAACCTACTCTAATCCAGGTACAGTTGTGGGAAAAAAAGTAAACACTCCCTACTAACTCCTCAACAAATTATCGTAGAAGAAACTTACTGGTACCGAACGATTGGAAATAAAATCTACTTTAAAATGAGGTATATAAAATTTGCTTAGAGGCCATCTACATATTAAAACGAATCCAAACTTCATTTTTTTCAATTACAATACCCAATTTTAACGAGATATTTCAAATCGTCGGTTCAAACTATGCCTAGACACCGAATTTCAAGTCATTTGAATGATAAGTTTTTGAATTATAAACATTCAAAATTTAGTGCTTTTAATGTTAAATTACATTTTCATATTTTTATTTATATCTCCAGAAATTATGCTCCTAATGTGCTAATTTTTTGTATAGCAATAATACTATTATACCCAAACATAAATACAGTGAATTTGCAATTTTTATAATTTTATGATATGAATTATGAAATTAATATTCGAAAAAATTATGAATTGCAACCTACAATTTTTTTTGATGGATTTAGATTTATTAAGTCCTGCTTTATGGAAATCCAAAATTTCACATTTTTTTCCAAATAGTTTTCAAATTATGCTTAAAAAACGGCAAAATGATGGTTTAAGGGGCCGTCTATAATAGAAGTGACTAGATATTTTGAAATTTCTTCTGCTGTCCTGTAATCTAGCAGGCTTCAATGACTTCTTAAGGTGCCTTGATCAAGATGGGGGCTCTCTCGGTTAACAATCGAGTTCCGAACTTCAATTTAGATACAGCCCTTAAAGTACGCTCGTTTTAAAATAATTAGTTTCTCAGAAACTTATGATACGAATTACATAAACATTTGTTTTT
The DNA here is from genome assembly GCA_963932465.1 of Maratus speciosus. Taxonomy (NCBI): domain Eukaryota; kingdom Metazoa; phylum Arthropoda; class Arachnida; order Araneae; family Salticidae; genus Maratus; species Maratus speciosus. The sequence goes on from OZ010789.1 coordinate 147,173,766, forward strand.
AGGCTAATTGAAGGGTGTAAAGTTTATTTATGCTGTCAGAACTGTGTACTGCTATTGAAAAACACAAAGTTATGGTTCGTTTTAATATGTAGATGGCCCCCTAAGCAAATTTTATCTATATCATTTAAAAGTAGACTTTATTTTCAATCGTTCGGTACCAGTAACTTTCTTCTGCGATAATTTGTTGAGGAGTTAGTAGGGGGTGTTTACTTTTTTTTTTTCCACGACTGTACATTTGTGCATCCTTATAGATATTCTGTATAACTTTGCATTTACAAAAAAGTTACATGAAATCTGCGGAAGCAGAAGAACAAAATTTTCCAGGATATGGTTTGAAGATATGGCCTAACTGTGAAACAATTAGACATGCTTGCCTTATATATAGCCGAATTAAGGGATTGTTGTTTTGTTTTCCCCTTTTATTTTTCGGCATTTATTATAATTGCCCTCCAAATTTAGCTAATCTAAATTGTGCAGTTTCCAAGTGGAAAAAAAAATAAATCCTAAAATTTCTAAACATGAAAATGCTCCGAAACACAGGAATTTTCATACATTCGCTGGAAGGAACTTAAGAGGGATGTGGGTAAAATAAATTCATGTAATCGACAGCGAATTTGAAAAGAGTCTCTCTATTCTAAAAAAAAGTAACTACCGCTGTCACCGCCGCCGCCGCCGCCGCCGGTTTTGAATTTTTTGTGACCGGAGGTCTTTCTTCGTTAATATTAAGAAAAATAATGCATACAAAACTATGAAAATCGGTAGTATTATACAGAAATGTTTGATAAACACGCTGATGCAGACAGTTTTCAGATCGAAGAATTATTTTAAGAGATATTTAATACTAAAGTTGGACAAAATCGTTCCACTAAAAAAGTTTTATAGGAGCAAAAACTGTTCATAGGAATTTAATCATTTTTAGATCATTTTATACGTTAGAATTTGCCGGAGTGCAGATTGCATTAATTTTTTTTATTTTGACTAATTTTTTGAGGTTTTATTTCTATTTTAAATTCAGATTTTCAGCATTTCTAGAGATATTTTTAACAGATTTTAGAAAGTGATATTAATTTAAACTGTTGCCAACTGTATAAACAGCGGAAGCAATAATGTTTCTCTCTATTCTAAAAAAAAGTAACTACCGCTGTCACCGCCGCCGCCGCCGGTTTTGAATTTTTTGTGACAGGAGGTCTTTCTTCGTTAATATTAAGAAAAATAATGCATACAAAAATATGAAAATCGGTAGTATGATACAGAAATGTTTGATAAACACGCTGATGCAGACAGTTTTCAAATCAAAGAATTATTTTAAGAGATATTTAATGCTAAAGTTGGACAAAATCGTTCCACTAAAAAAGTTTTATAGGAGCAAAAACTATTCATAGGAATTTAATCATTTTTAGGTCATTTTATACGTTTGAAGTTCCCGGTGTGCAGATTGTTTTTCTTTTTATAATTTGACTAAGTTTTTGAGGTTTTATTTCAATTTTAAATTCAAATTTTCAGCATTTCTAGAGATATTTTTTACAGATTTTAGAAAGTGATATTAATTTAAACTGTTGCCAACTGTATAAACAGTGGAAACAATAATGTTTGCTTCAAAAAAAAAATATTTATACTTGTAAATAAATTAAAAATTTATTTACACGTGACTATTATAAACAGAAAAAAACATTTGGAATTAGAATTAAATAATTATGTACAAAAAGCAGGAACTTATTAAAAATTACGTCATAAAAACTATAATTACACGTGAATTTTAAGAGAGAAAGGAATTTGTAAAATAATAAATTTATTAACCTGCGTTAGAAGTCTTAAATAGGAGAAATTACGTCATATTTACGTCACATTACAGTTATTACATAAAATGAATACAAAATAATATTGCAAAAAGGTTTAAATTCAGAAATTGCGCTAGACATTTATTTGATATTTTGAGCGGATACTTTTCAACAATTTTGTTAGGAAAGCGCAAATAATATTTCATTTCTAACACACGTATTTTCACGTGAATATTAAAAAGAGAAAGATTAGTTTGGTCAAAATTACGTCAGATTAAAAACGATTAATTTAAAAAGTCCTATTTAAAAGAACTTTCTTTTCACTTTGTTAAAAAATACCGGGAGACAAAGACGCTGTTTACTTAATTCCTTTTACATTAGCTTATTTTGAAATGTTGTTACACGTGTCTACGTCAAAGACAAAAACAGCGATTGACATATGTATTTTTGGTACTACTTAGTTATCCCGCCGACCAAAAATCTATCATTCGCCAAACTATAAGATTAAATGCCAATAATGGTTGATCGAAATGTCACATTAACTTGACTTTAAGCAAGTTACACGTGTCTACATCATCAAGTTATTTTTATTTCGACGTTTTATTTGTATTTTTATTAATGTTGCACTAATTTATTTGTTCTTTCGTTATTTAAAATAAAAATTATGTCAGTTTGTATAATGGGCGAGTGCTTTGGCGATTTATATAATTTGGCGAAATTGGTCGACGGATTCATCAAGTAGTACCGCAGCGGATTTGGCCTTAAAATTCCCCATTCAAAGAGAAGTGAATAGAAATCCGATTATAGGGAGATCGCCACTGTTTTTTAAATTATAATTCAATCTTCCGAAATCTTTTTAAAGCCGATAAAATTAGTGTACTTTTAGAGTCTGCGGTGTCTGAACGGGGGTTGACGAGCGTAGCTCGTAGGGGGCAGAGCCCCCTAGTGCTTAAAAAAAAAAATAGTTATACGTGTAAATAAATTAAAAATTTATTTACACACGTGACTATTATAAACAGAAAAAAACATTTGGAATTAGAATTAAATAATTATGTACAAAAAGCAGGAACTTATTAAAAATTACACGTGTCTACGTCATCAAGTTATTTTTATTTCGACGTTTTATTTGTATTTTTATTAATGTTGTACTAATTTATTTGTTTTTTCGTTATTTAAAATAAAAATTATGTCAATTTGTATAATTTGGCGAGTGGTTTGGCGATTTATATAATTTGGCGAAATTGGTCGACGGGATAATCAAGTAGTACCGCAACGGATTTGGCGTTAAAATTCCCCAATCAAAGAGAAATGAATAGAAATACGCTTAGAGAGATCGCCACTGTTTTTTAAATTATAATTCAATCTTTCGAAATCTTTTTAAAGCCGATCAAATTAGCGTGCATTTAGAGTCTACGGTGTCTGGACGGGGGTTGGCGAGCGTAGCTCGTAGGGGGCCGAGCCCCCTAGTATAGAAAAAAAAATGGTGAAATATATTAGAAACAGCAATAAACGTTATCCTTCATTGTGCTGAGAACAATTTGGTATTAAGAGGCACGTTAAATGAGATAAAAGAAATTGCGAAATTTTTTTCGCAGTTTTTAAAATCTCTCTATTCTAAAAAAAAGTAACTACCTCTGTCACCGCCGCCGCCGCCGGTTTTGAATTTTTTGTGACCGGAGGTCTTTCTTTGTTAATATTAAGAAAAATAATGCATACAAAAATATGAAAATTGGTAGTATTATACAGAAATGTTTGATAAACACGCTGATGCAGACAGTTTTCAAATCGAAGAATTATTTTAAGAGATATTTAATGCTAAAGTTGGACAAAATCGTTCCACTAAAAAAGTTTTATAGTTGCAAAAACTATACATCGGAATTTAATAATTTTTAGATCATTTTATACGTTTTAATTTCCCGGTGTGCAGAATTAATTTATTTTTTTAATTTGACTCATTTTTCGAGGTTTCATTTCTATTTTAAATTCAAATTTTCAGCATTTCGAGAGATATTTTTTACTTACTAGGGGGCTCGGCCCCCTACGAGCTACGCTCGCCAACCCCCCGTTCAGACACTGCAGTCTCTAAAAGCACGCTAATTTGATCGGCTTTAATTGAATTTTTTTGGAAGATTGAAGTATAATTAAAAAAACAAAGGCGATCTCCCTATAAACGGGTTTCTATTCATTTCTCTTTGATTGGGGAATTTTACGGAAAAATCAGTTGCTCTTAAAAGATACAATGGCATTTCAAAATCATCTAATATAAAATGAATTAAGTAAACAGAGTCTTTGTCTCCCGGTATTTTTTAACAAAGCGAAAAGAAAGTCCTTTTAAATAAAACATTTTAAATATATCGTTTTTAATCTGACGTAATTTTCACCAAACTTTTCTTTCCCTTTTTAATATTCACGTGAAAATGCTTTTATTAGAAATGAAATATTATTTGCGCTGTCCAAAAAAAAAAAAAAAAAAAAAAAAAAAAAAAAAATAGTTGAAAAGTTCATCTCAAAATATCAAGTAAATGTCTCGCGCTATTTTTAAATTTAAACTACTATTTTGCAATATTATTTTTTGTTCATTTTACGTAATAAGTGTAATGTGACGTAAATGTGATGTAATTTCTCCTATTTAAGACTTCTAACGCATGTTAATGAATTTATTACTTTACAATATCCTTTCTCTGTTAAAATTCACGTGTAATTATAGATGAAGTAATTTTCAATAAGTTCCTGCTTTTTATACGTAATTATTTAATTCTAATTTGAAAGTTTTTCTTTTCTGTTTATAATAGTCACGTGTAAATAAATTTTTAATTTGAAGCAAACATTATTGTTTCCGTTGTTTATACAGTTTGGCAACAGGTTAAATTAGTACAATTTTCTGAAATAAGTAAAAAAATATCTCTCGAAATGCTGAAAATTTGAATTTAAAATAGAAATGAAACCTCGAAAAATGAGTCAAATTAAAAAAATAAATTAATTCTGCACACCGGGAAATTATAAAGTATAAAATGATCTAAAAAGTATTAAATTCCGATGTATAGTTTTTGCTCCTATAAAACTTTTTTAATAGAACGATTTTGTCCAACTTTAGCATTAAATATCTCTTAAAATAACTCTTCGATTTGAAAACTGTCTACATCAGCGTGTTTATCAAACATTTCTGTATAATACTACCAATTTTCATATTTTTGTATGCATTATTTTTCTTAATATTAACAAAGAAAGACCTCCGGTCACAAAAAATTCAAAACCGGCGGCGGCGGCGGCGGCGGCGGCGGTGACAGCGGGAGTTACTTTTTTTTAGAATAGAGAGATTTCAGAAAATTGTACTAATTTAACCTGTTGCCAACTGTACGGAAACAATAATGTTTGCTGCAAATTAAAAATTTATTTACACGTGACTATTATAAACAGAAAAAAAACTTTCAAATTAGAATTAAATAATTACGTACAAAAAGCAGGAACTTCTTAAAAATTACGTCATAAAAACTATACACGGGAATTTTAAATGAGAAAGGATATTGTAAAATAATAAATTCATTAACATGCGTTAGAAGTCTTAAATGGGATAAATTACGTCATATTTACGTCACATTACAGTTATTGCATAAAATGAACACAAAATAATATTGCAAAACAGTCTAAATTTAGAAATTGCGCTAGACATTTATTTGATATTTTGAAAGGATCTTTTCAACTATTTTTGATAGGAAAGCGCAAATAATATTTCATTTCTAATAAAAATATTTTCACGTAAATATTAAAAAGGAAAAGAAAAGTTTGGTGAAAATTACGTCAGATTAAAAACTATCTTCTATATATATATTACGCTAACGTACGTGGCACAGAAATCGCGATTATTTGTTATTGTTTAATGGCAACGCCCGAGAAACGCATCTGATTGGTTATTGTGTAAGAGTCCTTGGCAGGATTTAGGGCGATCGGGTTTGTTGTTATTTACGTTTTGCGTTTTCTGTGGAATATCTTTCGCTGCAATTATGTAGCTTCAAAATATCATTTGAAATGCCCGTAAAAAATCTCGGTGAATGCTTGAAAGTGAAGAAGAAGCCGAATTAGAGTCGAATCGAAATAGATTCGAAATCCAAATAGAATTGTCGAGAACGCCGTTAAGCGATCGGCAAAATAGGCTTAATAACTGTAGCATGCACGAGTTGCTACTGAAATCCAAATTACTAATTTAAACGTTCCGGGGCATGCATAACTGTGGGTGAAACGTGCAATTTATGCAAAGCACTGTATTGGAAATGCGAATTAAACAGCAGCAAGAAGTTTACAAAATGTTGTCATGACGTAAAAAGTAATTTTGTACGGACCTGCGATACGAATTTCAGGTTCATTTAAGAATATTATTACGGGCCCCCTCAAAAGTAAGATACAATAAAACCTGCTTAGACGTAAACGAAAACGACCAGTGATAAATTCCGTTTTATGCAGGTCATTAAATTGAACAACGCATAATAGCATTTTTTTTTTTGGGGGGGGGGGGGGGGGAGAGCTGGAACTTTTTTTTTTTCGTTTATTGCAGGATTCCGTTATAAACAGGCTTTATTCTATTAGAAAATAAATTTGCTGGATGGTACTTTTCTTAAAAATCTATATAGTAATATTTGCTTACAATTTTATTATTTCTTTTTCAGCATTACACTTTATGCTGTATTTGTAATTGCTTTTTGATATAAAGATTTTAAATAAAAAATTAAATTTTTGAAAATATAATTACATTTTAATTAAATTCATCAGTTAATTTAGAATAAAAAAGTTTAAAGTATGAGACATATAAAAATTAAAAATCTTAACCTTTGACTTTACACAACTTTTGAACTGAACAAGAGTCGGGCCCTGGTAATTTGCACCGTCCCCTCTGTACGGATCTGCGATAAAAAATTTCAGATTCATTTAAGAATATTATTATGGGCCCGGGCAACGCCGGGCGGGTCAGCTAGTACATTTAAAATGTCTTATTTAAAAGGACTTTCTTTTCGCTTTGTTAAAAAATACCGGGAGACAAAGACTCTGTTTACTTAATTCATTTTATATTAGATGATTTTTAAAAGCCATTGTATCTTTTAACAGCAGCTGATTTTTCCGTAAAATTCCCCAATCAAAGAGAAATTAATAGAAACCCGTTTATAGGGAGATCGGCTTTGTTTTTTTTTAATTACTAGGGGGCTCTGCCCCCTACGAGCTGCGCTCGTCAACCCCCGTTCAGACACCGCAGACTCTAACAGCTCGCTAATTTGATCGCCTTTAAAAAGATTTCGGAAGATTGAATTATAATTTGAATCTGACAATTATAATTTGACGTAATTTTCACCAAACTTTTCTTTCTCTTTTTAATATTCACGTCAAAATACTTTTGTTAGAAATGAAATATTATGATCATCTTAAAATGTCAAGTAAATGTCTCGCGCAATTTTTAAATTAAAACTGTTTTGCAATATTATTTTTTGTTCATTTTACGTAATAAGTGTAATATGATGTAAATTCTCCTATTTAGGACTTCTAACGCATGTTACTGAATTTATTATTTTACAATATTCTTTCTCATTTAAAATTCACGTGTAACTATACTTTTTATGACGTAATTTTCAATGAGGTCCTGCTTTTTATATTTTTTGTTTATAATAGTCACGTGTAAAATAAATTTTTAATTTGAAGCAAACATTACTGTTTGTGCTGTTTATACAGTTGGCAACAGTTTAAATTAATACAATTTTCTAAAATTTGTAAAAAATATCTCTCGAAATGCTGAAAATTTTAATTTAAAATAGAAATAAAACCTCGAAAAATTATTCAAATTAAAAAACTAACTGCAATCTGCACACCGGGAAATTCTGACGCATAGAATGATCTAAAAATGATTAAATTCCTATGTACAGTTTTTGCTCCTATAAAACTTTTTTAATGGAACGATTTTGTCCAACTTTGGCATTAAATATCTCTTAAAATAATTCTTCGATTTGAAAACTGTCTGCATCAGCGTGTTTATCAAACATTTTTCTATAATACTACCGATTTTCATATTTTTGTATGCAACAGTTTTTTTAATATTAACGAAGAAAGACCTCCGGTCACAAAAAATTCAAAACTGGCGCGGCGGCGGTGACAGCGGTAGTTACTTTTTTTTTTTAGAATAGAGAGATAATTCAATCTTCCAAAGTCTTTTTAAAGCCGATCAAATTAGCGTGCTTTTAGAGACTGCAGTGTCTGAACGGGGGGTTGGCGAGCGTAGCTCGTAGGGGGCCGAGCCCCCTAGTTTTTAAAAAAGACAAAGAAATTCCCATCGAGACTGCAACACAGAGAGAAAGCCGCATATCTTACTTTTCAAACAATGTTCAGAATGAAGTTATTAACCTTCTTGCTAATGAATTAAGAAAAATGATTGTAGAAGAAATCCATAAAGCAAAGTCTTTTTCAATTTCGTTCGATTGCAGTCCAGGTCCACCCCCAAAGAACAAATGATGCAAATTATAAGCGAAGATAACCGAAAGTAGAAATTATTCAATCGAGGAAGGGTTTCTTGACTTCGTTGAGTCAAAACAAAAAAACAGGAGAAAGATTAGCTCAACAAATGTTAGATAAACTAATGGCCAACAACTCGACATTCACAACTGTAGAACTCAATGCTATTTTATGGTTTATAAATTCATTTATTTTTTAGCATCTTCTGAACACTCTCTAAACAACTCTGCACACTCTCTAATGCTTGATTCATGCTTCAGGTGTTTCGAAAATTATGACATTTTTCGGAACTGTACAAAATTTGTTTTCTCTTCGACTCCTGAAAAAATGAAGGAGTGTGTGTGTGTGTGTGGGGGGGGGGGCGCCAAATTTAAACTTTGCCCCGGGCGTAGTTTTCTCTTCGCACGGCCCTGGTTACCCTGAAATTATTGAGATACGCGCAGACGAGAATTTACAAAATAAAAATAACGGTTTAATTTTAAAATACAAAGTATTTTAACACTGCAGACGATTTTTTACTGACTTACTTCAACTTGTTTAGCGTAGAATACATTTTAAACAGAAGAGAAAATGGAGTTGACGCGAGAACATTTTCGTGCTATGATTTTCCACGATTTTAAAGTAAGATTAAATCTAGAAGAATGCGATCAACGGTTGAAATTAGCATTTGGTGATGAATCTCCATCTCGTGCTACTGTATTCAGATGGTTTAAAAAATTTAGCAGAGGTCGCAATTTTCTTCAGGATGAAGAACACACAGGAAGGCCGCCGTCGGCAGTAATACCGGATAATGGGTCTGCCATACGAAAAATGTTAATGGATGATAATCACTGTACCTATCAAATGATACAGAAGGAACTTAACATTGGATCTGCAACCATACACAAAATTATTCATGAAGAATTGCATATGAAAAAAGTAGTTTGCCGTTGCGTTCCCCATAATCTAACTGAGCACCAAAAAGAGGAGTGTGCCAGAATCAGTAAAGAAACTCTTAAATTGCTAAATGATGGTGGCCACCGCATCATTTCTAAAATTGTAACGGGTGATGAAACGTACTTACCGTTTTTTGACGTTCCAACACGTCAAAAAACGGTAGCTTGGGTTGAGCTACAGCTCAACCCAAGCCAGGCCCCCAAACGGGTCCGAGCTCAAAGTGAAAGTTTTATTTATTCACAACTTGAAAAAAAGTCCTATTTTAGAAACAAGAATGTATTCTAAGTTTCCTAAAGCGTTTTACAATCCTTTAAAAATCAATTTGAAAGGTAATTGAACTTGTAGTTGTATTGATGGGCTACAAGGAAAAATATTCAAAAGCCTTACCACGGTCAGTGATACTAACACAAAGACGTTTTGGGATGTCCCTTGTCAAAGTTTCTTATTTAATTGAATTTAATTATTTAACTAAAATTAGTTCCAAATAAATGCTAATTTAGAATGTATTTTTATGGTTTTGCGCTCATTTCATTTATCATTTGAAGTTCCGAATTTTTTAGAAACCGTCTTTAGCAAACATCTTAAAAGGACTACCATTCCACATTTCAAGCTTCTGGGGCCCTACCACAAGCGCATCGAGTTCCTTCCGAAGCGAGAAGAACCCGAGGTCGAATTTACATGTTTCCTGAAAAATTTTTCCGATGCACAAATTAAGTGCTACCACGAAGAGCACGGCAATAGCTCACGGATTCTAGATTCCTTTTCAAGTAGGCATCGGAAAAAACTAGATTGACCACTTCAGTTACGAGACAGTTCTCACTGACCTTCCCTCTTTTTCTCCCGTTTGAAAAGAAAACAAATGTTTAATTTTGCTTTCTGTGTGTTATTAAAAATGCCATCTACACACACCTAATTAAGATATTTTCATAATCTTTTTTTTTTTTTTTTTCTTTTTTTTTTTTTTTTTTAACGAATGTGAAATATACAGATTTTTAGCTGTTAAAAGCTCAAAATCATACGACCGGTAGATCTTTAGAAAATGATAAATAAAAATGAAATTAGCTTTTTTTGACTAAGCGGGAGCTTTTCTTTAAAAATTAATAAAAAAAATTAACAAATTACTCTAGAGATATTTAATAACTATCATAAGAAAGGCCTTATTCTAAACTTTAAAATGATATGAAAATAAATTTTTTGTAAGTTTTTGTTAAGTAAATATTAGCATAAATACCCAAAAATTTCAAGAAATTCTGCTTAAATACAAAATAAACGGGAAAATATTTAAGCTTTGAAACTCATTTTAAACACTAATAATAAATGTACTTTGAAAATATTGCATGCAGTTTTTGGTAGATTTAGATTCATGCAGTATGGAGTCTGTGTTTGTAATGAAAATTCAACGCAAAATTAAAAAAATAAATTCTAATGTGAATTAAGAAAATAATAATTGCAGTACATATTAAAATATAGTTTAACAAAATATCGTGTGCAAGTTTATTAATTTCCTTTAAATAAACAGCGTGTTATGCTAAGAAAACTCTAATTATACAATAGTTGTCGCATAAAAAAATTAGCAGAGAAAACATGCTGTGCTTACTAGAAAATAATTGATTAGGTATTTTTGCTAAAACTTCTTTATAGTAAATATAACATTTCTGAAAATATCGAAGCCCATGTGTGCACTATCATTGTTTACCCAAATAAATCAAATATTCAAAATTTCCAAATATTTATTTATATAGATTATTAAATGTTGTATCAGTTTTAAGATTTGTTATTTGTTGCTTAAATAACAAAATACTTTAGTAAATAGATAGAGAATTTCTTTTTAGAACAAGATAAAAATATTAAATTTAAAATTTTTGCGCAAAAAAAAGAAGTAAATATCTTTGGAAAGTATTGCAGGATTTTGAATACTTTAAGATACTACATTTTTTATACTTCATATTTCATTGGATATAAAATAAATTGTAAAGTTTCTAATAACATAAAAAAGCAACTTATTTCATAGTAACTTTACAATAAATTTAGAAAAGATAAAAAATATATTATTTGAAGATGATGTGAATCAGTCTTCTTAGATTTTTATTTTTTTGTCTCCGTCTTTAATTTCTATATAAAACTAATCTTTCAAAATATAAGTTAAATATTACTCAATCTACACACACATACACACACACACACGAAAAAAAGAGGACTCTCTGGCGATCCTAATATTAAGCTTTATTTAATATCGAAACTTCCTTTTTTTTTTGGTTAATTTGAGCAATAATTATTTTATATTCCGAGAAAATAGTTTTATAATCAAAGGCAGAAAAAAAATGAAAAGTGAAGAAGACTGATTCACATCATCTTCAAACAATATATACATATATATTTTATCTTGTTTGAAAGTTTTCGAAATTTATTGTAAAAAAGTTACGAGGAAATACGCTGTTTTTTGATGACCTTAGAAACGCTACAATTTATTTAAATTCCATAATAAAATATGCCGTTCAAAAACATGCAAAACTTTCCTAAGATTTTTTCTTTCCGAAAACTTTTTGATTGAATATTTTGATTTTGTACTAATCGGAAATTCTCATTGGATGTTATTAAAAGATTTTATATATTTATATATAGATATATATATTGTACAACAAGTCATTAAAATTGATACAGCAAGCATTTAATAATAATTTTAAAAAAAGAAAAGGAATATCTTTTGGAAATTTTGGATAATTATTTCGTTTGAGTAAACAACGATAGAGCGCACACGGGCTTAAATATTAGCGTAAATGTTAAATTTAGTATACAGAAGTTTTAGTAAAAGCATATGGTCAGTTATTTTTGGGGCATATGCAGCGCTTGGTCACACTGCTAATTATTTGTGCAAGAACTATAATTAGAACTCTTTTTTTAATCAGGAATTTTTGTTACTGATAGCATGAACTACGGATAACATGAACAAAAATTTCATTCCCCTTGAGGTTCATGTTAACGAGGTTTGACTGTATATGGCAATTTAGAATGTTTTTAGAAGGTTTCCGCTTGTTTCACCCTTTTAAATTTCGAATTTTTTAGAAGCCATTCAAAGCAAGCATTTATTATACATCGTAAATATTATCATCATACCAAATTTCAAATTTTTAGCACCAACAATATCACAGAAATCGCAATTTTAGGACATTTTTAGTTCATATACTCCTTTAGAGTTTGTTGCACCGACATAAAATATAGCCTATATATTAGAGCAGATCTTGTCACTGTCACCAGCATTTTGCTACCATTATATTTGAAATCAGGTTCGGTAGTTCCAGAGATTACACCCTACAAACACACAAACAATCAAAACGTTACTTGTTTATATTATTCAATTCCTACTATTAATTCACACTCTCCCTATATTTATTTATTTATATATCTTGCTCAAATTTTCAATCGTTAATAAAATACTTATTATTCATCCTATCAAGTTGAAATAATTTTTTTTAACTTGTACTGGATGACAATTGATGTTAATACAGATTTTTCAAATATTAATTAATTAATTAAATTTTAATTAATTAATTTTAGTTTTATATGGAAGACAAAATGGCGGTCATTGGTTATTGAACAGCATTTAATGCATCTTCATATCTATAAGGGGGGGGGACCCTGTTCTGTCGCCAAATACCGCCAAGTTCGTCGCCAACTTATCGAAATGTCGCCAAAGGTGACGCCAACTTGGCGATATCTCTAATATTTCGCCAAATTCTCATGGATTTCCATTGTAAACCTATTTGCTTATAGAAAATCAACAAATTGAGATATTTTAATGCAACAAAAACTAATATTAGCTGAAGGGATTATATTAGATTTTTGTTTGATGACCTAAGTAGGAATTGACTTTAAAAACAAAATTTTTACTATAGATAAATGCGCCATATGAGGTTACAGATGTTTTCATTGGTCGCCGTTTCACTTTCGTAATTGTTTCGCGCGAAATCGCACTTCCTTACCAATGAGTTATATCAACGTCACGATAACAGAAAAGTGCCGAAAATTTTGCCTCCCGAACAATTGCATTTACCATCAACAAATCGTGCTTCAGTTCTGTCAGCATTTTTTGTACAGCAGCGCATCATAGTTCGAACTCAACTATAAAATTACAAAAATTCAATATGACAGCAGTCTGTAATCAAAATAACTGTCACGGACGTGGTACGATAATTTGCATAGCGTTAAATGTATTTCTGTTGTAATTATCTTGACAATGACATGATGATTTATGGAGCCACATTCAACAGTTAATTAAAATGGAAGGATTGAACTTTGTGCCGATATACTAAGAAATAAATGAACAATGTTAACTAGCGCAATTTCTATGTGTATACAAAAGGGTGCAGACTGCAGGCAGCAATTTTTCTAAAGTCTGGCTCACATTTCTTTAATTCACTCTCCCCCCTCCCCCCCGTCTTCTTTTTCTCCAGGGCTGTGCATATATAATGTTATCATTTTAGGGGGGAGAGGGGAGGTCTGCCACATGATATCATAAGATATTTCTAGGGGGAGAGGGTTGTCTTTTGATATCGTTATCATTTTTAATCCAACCAAAACTTTCTCTTTTTATTTGTAATTTGTTCTTTACATCCGAAAACTTCTTTTATAATTTTTTTAGTCTGTTATATACTTTTATGAAAATACAGAGTTATTATTAAAATCATTAAATGTTTATAAATTATTTAATTCCAAAATATGCAATACCTCAATGTTTGGCATTCCTATTCTTCTGTCATATGTGTATGAATATATAATCTGCTGTTCGAGAAACCAACTCCGAAGTATGTTTTAAATAATACTTGTTGTGTTTACTAGTAAATAAATGAGAAAGAATGTTGTTCACCTGTTTTGTTGACAAGAAGTTCTGTTTGCCCCCCACCCGTGCGGGGGCAAGCGCTAGAAGACATTATTACTGTTGAATGCATTATGTAACAAAAAACCATTATTAAAGACTTTTAAATAGTATCTATTTCTTTTAAGTGTTATTTGATATAAAGTTATTTCATATACAAAGTTATATGTTATCGACTTCTCTTCGTTTGAATCAATAAAGTATGCGGGAAATAAATGTATAACAATACATCATTCCAAACAAAAGATGAAAATTTCCAAAAATGAAAATTTGATTTTTAGATATTGATAACGATATCATTACGTGGGGGGAAAGAGAGTTCGAGGTATGATAACGTATGATATCGTAAGGGGGGGGGGGATCCAAAATTACCAAAAAGTTGATAACGTTATATATGTATAGCCCCTCCTTGAAGCCTTCCATAATGGTTAAACTCTCCTCATTGGTCCCCTCGTGTGCGCGGGAACGATTGACTCCGCTGTTGTTTTTCAACAAACACCGCCAATTCGCCTTTGGCCGAAAGTTGTGAGCTGCTTATCTCTTGCTCACATATCTCTATGTTTTAAACATTAATTTTAATCTTTGCACGGATGATGAAGGTTTAAAAGCCCCGAAACAGCTGTCTGCACCCTTTTGCATACACATATTTATTTTTTGTGCTATTAAACGCTCTCCATTTATTTCTTAACCACATTCAACAGCTCCGAGAATGCTACTGTGTCGGTGTGAAATGCGTCTATTCTCCTAAGAATTTTTTCGATATTAAAATGTCTGGTGCCTTTTCTGTCGTCTTTTTGAATTCCTCCCTTCTTTTTTTTTTTCTTTTTCGGTTAGTGTTTTGGATAATCCGGTATTAATGATATGGAAACGAACGACTCTCTACAATATCGAAATAATACGATAGAATTACAAACTAAAGTATTTAAAGTAGTGCCCCGCTAACCGAAAAATACCGTTTTATTAAACGCAGAATAAATATAAGAATATATTTTTTTTAAAAGGAAAACAAACATAACATTAAAGTGACGGCTTTTAAGAATAAATGATAATAACGATGGCAGTTTATTTCCAGTAGTGTCCACCAAAATGAATATAAATATTATGTGATAAATTTACTGTATCAGCTAATTCGATATATTATATCTATATCTATGCTATATCATACTATAGTTATATGATGGTATAAATACATAGTTATATAATTTATATAACTACTTCTGTCCATCCGCTGCCTATTAACTAATATGCACTTAAAATGAAAAAAAGCAAAATAATGATAAATGTTACTGTGATTAATATTTTCGGCGCCAATGTTTGCGCAGTGAATATGAGGTTCGTTTTGTTCTAGATTTAATTTGTATTCAAGGACTCCGATATAATTATTCGGCAGTGAGTACGCAGCACGCCTGCTATATGGTGGGGGACCCGGTTCGAGGTTCGTTCTGTTCTAGATTTAATATGTATTGAAGGACCCCGATAAAAGGGATTTACATATATAACAGAGGCCCCGATAAAAGGAGGGGCCCGCTAGCGGGCGAAGTCAGCTACTTTCCATTTATAATGTTGAATTTAGGCCCTTTTTTTCGGTATGGAATTTTCAAGCTTCGAGGGGGACATTGTGGAGTTCCTTGGAGGCAGGGGGTAATTTTCACTTTTAAACGAATCAAAATTTGTTGAAATAATCAAATTTTCAACATATCAAATAAATTAATGGAAAGGGACGTTTTGATGCTTCGGCGAAGAGGAGGGGGTTGCCTTCCGTGGGCCAGCATTTGAACTCAACATTGCCCCTTATTACTGCTAGTTCAATTTTCGCCGGCCATTACGTTTGGCGCGAAACTTTATTTGGAGATTAATTATAAAATGTGGTCTCTGTAGTTTTTTAAATAAGAGTTTGTCGTAAATTTAGCTGTTAAAATGATGAAGTCGTCAAGAAAATTGTCAATATTGAAACGACATTCACGGCCAATTCATTGCACTCATTGCCCATCAATAACTGCAAAACAAATTTTCCCGTATAATAAGTATGTTAATAAAGGGAAGCAATTTTCGAGCCTTTAGGTTAATCTTTCACAATCGGGTTCACTACCATTTGGCGTAACCGAGTATTTTATGACAGTTCTTCAATCGTTCCTACGCAACTGGAACAGAGGTCTCAGGCGCATAGGGGTTGGTGCGATTTTTTTAAAACCATTTTGGCGAGAAAACCCAGTTTTCGTCCACCTGTTAGTCTTAGCTAGCGAAAATTGCATATTTTTATTTTATTATGAAGCAGTTTATTTTATGAAAAACATACAATTTTTATTACAAAAGCACAAAAATTATTTTATTATAAAACACACAATGTTTAATTTAATATAAAACACACGCAATCTGTTCTATCGGACTGCCATACGATGCAAAATCTCGCCAGAATCACCGGATCGCCGAGGCATAAAATCGTCATTTTGGCGCCAAATAGGCACCCCGGTGCGTCTGAGACATCTGTACCAAATAACTTTTTTGCCTGCATCTTTCATGTTTAACGCCAACTCTTGGCTGATTACAGAAAATTAGCTAGCATTTCTTATTAATATATTTCCCGTAGAAATAGAAAAATAAATATTATATATAAACAAATCAAATACTTATTTTGTACTTAGTTGCATTACATTATACAGAAATTTAATAATAATAATAATAATAAAAACAATCATTGTGACAAAACCCCATATTAAATAAATAAAACTTACAGGAAACTAATGAGAAAATTATATCAGCGTACATAAAATATTATTTATCTGAGGAATTACTCAGTAATTACATTTACTGTCGAAATATTTAATCTAAAATTAATTATAGTTATCTTATTTTACCTCGTTATTTTTAATATGCTTTCTTTGGAATGATCCATACACCGCGAGTTACAATATTTTAGATCATATAATCAAATATACTTTAAAGCTATATTATCAGTGATCTCTAAGTTATAATAAAAAAGCTCTCTTTAATAGAAGACTTTTGAGCACTGTTTTCGTATCGCTGATACAACAAAATATTTCCTACACGTTGTTGCCACTCATATTAAAAAAATTTTTAAATTACCTTGTGAGATTCAGCTAGTAAAAATACGACAAATTTAGAAATTAAAATGAACTGGTTTACTTTAAAACATTTCTGTGATGTTTTAAGGAAGTTCTAGTTTAAACCTTAAGGCACTTTCAATACAACACGCTTTTAAGATACAGTACTACAAATTTAATTAAAAGAAGGTGAAAAAAAAAATTTAAGTACTAGAAAGGGTACTTCTTAGTTATCCCGTTGACCAATTTCGCCAAATTATATAAATCGCCAAAGCACTCGCCAAATTATACACATTGACATAATTTTTTATTTTAAATAACGAAAGAACAAATAAATTAGTAAAACACCAATAAAAATACAAATAAAACGTCGAATTAATGGTTTTATTGGCCATTATTGGCATTTAATCTTACAATTAATTAATTAATGGCAACCATTATTGGCAATTAATCTTACAATTTGGCGACAGTAATTTGGTCGACGGGATAACTAAGAAGTACCCTAGAGGGTAATTGAAATTTTAAGGAGATTTTTTAATACAGTCGAACCTCGTTATCCCGTCACTCTAAGGACCAGAACAAAGTGTCGTCATAAGCGGGGTGTCGCGGTAACCGGAGTTGGAAAAAATGTTTATGAAAACCTGTATTTTGAATTAATTTAAGACAATTTGAAATTCATAACTGTTCTTGCAGTTTTAAGCAATAAAACATTATTATTAAACAAAATAAACACAAAAGCAAAATTGAAAAGAATAATAATCAGATTTATGATGACATGTTTTTTTTTATTGTTACATGAAATATTGATGAACTAAGGTTTGCTTATCCGTAGATGGGCTTCCTACAATTCTTTTTTCAATATTATACAATGAATTGTAATAAATATTCGTTTTTTCAGAAATGGATGTTAGATAATTTCTGATCGTTTCAATGCAATGCAATGCCTCGGTTTTAGTAGGATGAAAAACGCCGTGTAACCACAAGAAAGCGCCGCCTGACCAGAACAAAAAGTCCGCATGTAGGCTGATACGTCTATCTGGAGCGTGGTCTTTCATAGTGTTTGGGTTTATTTATTGAGATAAAGGATTGAAGTAAAATTTCTCATTTATCTCAACGGGTGTTTTAGACACTTTTGTGAAAAGTTTGGCTAAGACATTTCTTACCGCTTAATTTACGTGCTTATAATATGGATTATGAAAAATGGACAATTTTCTAAATCATCGGGATATCCGGAGTTGAAAATTATACAACGACGTAAAATCCGGAGTTTATTTTCATTAAAATCATATACAGAAAATCGGGACTTTGAAAAACTGACGTGATAAGCGGAGTGACGTGAAAACCGGGTGTCGCGAAAACAAGGTCCGACTGTATATAATTTCCCATTTTGATATTTTATTTTTCTCCCTGTTTAAGAAAGATTTTTTTTCTCTTTTTTGTGGCAACAGTAGATAACAGAAGTTGCGTTTGTTTTCAGTTCGAATATTGCATTTTCTGTTTAGTAAAGCTTGTTTCCTTTCAAATAAAGATCAACTAAGTTTTCTCAACCTGCTTTCTATTAGAGAATAAGTTTCAAAATTAAAAGAGCAATTGCCATGAGTGCTTCGAACAGAAAACCGCTTTTGAAAGTTATATTATTGGGAGACAGTGGAGTCGGTAAAACATCTTTAATGAACCGCTATGTGAAGGACAAATTCAAATCGCTATATCGAAGAACCATTGGAGCTGATTTCTTCGTTAAAGACGTTATTGTTGATGACAAAGTTGTTACAATGCAAGTGTGGGACACGGCTGGCCAAGAGCGTTTCCAATCTTTAGGATTAAGTTTTTACCGAGGATCAGATTGTGTCATTCTAGTCCACGATGTTACATCGCCAGCTTCACGCAATTCCTTAAAAATATGGAAAGAAGAATTCCTGACACAAGGAGCACCAAATGATCCGAAAAACTTTCCATTTATTGTTCTGGCAAACAAAATTGATCTAATTACTGGAGTATTTCGGGAAGATAATCTCCAAGATGTCTTAGAATGCGATCATGAAGTACCGCATTACCAAACAAGTGCAAAATTTAACGTAAATGTTGAGAAAGCATTCCTTGAAGCAGCAAGAATGGCATTAAATCGAGATAGAAGTGACATATATTTTGCATCTTATCCAGAATGCATGATTAAGCAGAAAACTAAAAGTCATTGTTATTGATGAATAATTCATTTTTTTTTTTCAGTCTGTATTTTTCAAAATTTCTTAAATGCGAATTTATTTCCTGACGTGGTCTTGATTCATTATTATATTTAGTAAGGTAATAGTATAGTCTCTAACTGGTTTCGCGATGTAATGATAAAGACAATTTTTCCTTGCAGTTCTCAAAATTATTTTAATAACTACTGAAATCATTGGTTACCTGTGCAAAAAATTAAGGTGAAAGTTCCATAACACGGCCAAATGGCGCATTATACCAAGCGAGGTTTGGCTCCTAATTAACTTCAATGTTGTAATCCAGTGTTATATAATTTTCATGCACAGCATCGCTTATATTACACGGCAACCTGTACTTTTCGATTAACCGGGCACCAGTGTTATATATACACATATACGAACATATAAATATGTATGTACACATGTGTGTGTGTGTGTGTGTATGTATATATAACACTGGAGCCCGGCTAAGCGAAGAGTACCCGACAACATTTGGCTGTGGACCTGATAACGAAATTTTATCCAATTTGTAACAAAGAATGTGATTTAAAATCAATGTGGATATACATAATAGTCATAATACTGTAAAAAGTAATTACATTTAGAAAAATAAAACTTTGTTAAAATCTCCATAAAATGCAAAATAACACACATAGCGCGTTTCGAGATGGAAATATTAATAGCCCGTCATCAGCCAAAGTAAATACGTGTCCGAAAGCGGACAAGGTCACAAAATCTCTGACTTTCTGTGAAAATATGTGACCTAACTTTGGCTGTTGAGTGTTGACGGGCTGTTAATTTTTCCAACCCGAAACGCGTCATGTGTGTTATTTTGTATTTTATGATGATTATAGCAAAGTTTTATTTTTCCAATTGTGATTTATCGCCAGTCTTTCGGCGATGTTTCATAAGTAATTGCATGTTCATTAAAACAACACACATAAACTGCGAATAGAGAAGCAATCTAGGTTGTTCAAGTATTTGCTTCTTTTAGAGCAGATTAGTCCTGGAAGCCGAAAACTTGTCCATACTATGTAAATTTGGTAATAAATTTTCTTTTAAATTGGTTACATATTGATTAAAAATTATGACGATGGAATTTTGCAATAAATAAAAGGGTACTTTCACAGTATAGGTGCCGTGGCATTTTCAAAAAAGCTTGGCGCGATTCGGGCTTCAGAAAGCGAGATTTGTCGCCAAAGGATATAAACAGCTATGAAATCAAACCTAATGAGCTCTTATATACTTGTTTACATATTAATTTATTTATATGTATAAACATTTTATTGATATATATGTTGCGATAATTTGTAACATGTAATTAAGTTTCAAGTAATAAAGGTAGAGATAGCTCTATAAGGAAAGGGCAGCTGGCGTCACTGTCGAATTGCTGTTGGTCAGCAAGAAAAACCTGTTCATTCATACCTATATACCTCATTCATACCTCCTACTATACACATGAACTCCGGGAATTTGATTGGTCTTTAACAGATTGATTTAACAGATCTATGATATAATTGGCCTACGTCGCCAAAAATGTAGTAGTAGATTGGTTGACGGAAGTGTTTGTTTGTAAACATGCCCTTTCCTTATAAGACTCTCTCTGACTATCACAAGGCTTTGAAATAAACCTTCGTATCATTCCATATTTAGGAAAGGTAATCAACACTATTTGATGAACAATTTAGTATGGATATACCTGAAATCGCTATATTAAATAGCACTTACGCAGTTGTCGTTTATCCCTTTTGGTTTTTGGCAGTGGCGCAGCCAGAATTCGGTTCTGGGGGGGGGGGGGGGGTGAGTTTTTCGATAAAGGTGTTCACCGGTTAATATAATCTGTCTTCTTAATGAATCAAATCATAATGCTTTTTAGCCGTAGTTATACATTGGTTGTGTTTCATTTAAACAGCGTTTACAATATTAGAGTTAGAAAACATAAAATGCACTAATGAAATAACGCCAAACTAGGTTAGATTTATAAAAAATGCTTAAAAATGATGAGGCAAACTTTAAGAGTTGGAAGTGTACAGTCCAGCAAATGATTTTTGCATAGAAAATAACAGAATTCCAATCCATTTGTTCAACAAAAATACACAGGATTTCATTCCAAGACAATCTCCAATTCTTGTTTTTAACTTTAATAATAATGAAGCCATTTTAACAAAATTTTCAATATACTTACCGTGCTTTTGTCAAATGTAACAACATCACGAAAATATGTGGAATTTATAATCATTTACGTCCAATATCTGTACTAATATTATAAAGAAGTAACCTTTTTTTTTTTTTTTTTTTTTTTTTTTTTTTTTGTAGGGGTTACTTTTGGAACTACCGAACGGATTTAAAAAGATAATCGGTCGTGTGCGAGCTTAATTCGCATACAAAGGGTTCCATACAAAATATCAGAAATGTTCAAAGGTAATATTTACTTACGTACATATAACAATACCACATGCCATAATTTAATTCTACTGGAATGAAAACCGATGAATATTTCTCCCTCTAAAACAAAGACTTTGTACAAAGTTTAAACTTGACAGAGAACCAACCACGCTTTGGAAAGAGGTCGCAGAGATTCTCACGAAAAATCACTTGTCAATCATATTTCATGTAATAGTGGACAATTTTAAATGAATAAAAAAAAAGTACCCTTAATAGCATGAAACTTTTCTATTCATTTTTAAAAATAAAAGCATATGCAGACATAATTATTGATGTAGTTGCTAATCGAAAAGTTTTTTTCATTATAAATGAATTATTTATTGAATTATAAGCAATTTTTGTCTCAAAATTACTGACTTTTAATGTCTTGGAATTATTATATGAATTATCTTTTTAATATTTGCCTTCAATAATTGAATTCAATTGGAATAAAAAGTGCTTGTCACTATGTTTCACTTTACCTAAAACAAAGATCTTATACAAAGTTTAAACTTGGCATTGTGCCAAGCGCGCTTCGAAAGGAGGTCACAAAGTAGCAACACTGTTTTGATCCGTACCTTTGTTTTCTACATGGGTTTTTAATTAATATCGCGGCAAATTACAGACACATTTTTTCGAAAATCATTGGAAGATTCTGGTACACAGAGTGCCCTCAACTCCCCCGCTGACCAGCAGAAAAATAAGACGCACGAATGATCTTACAATAATTCCGATTTTACTTTTTAAGCGTGGAGTGGAACCTTAATCATAATGGCAAAATGATGATGACTATCTCCGTTTCAATGTAGGCTATATTTTACATCGGTAAAACAACGGCTA
Source organism: Maratus speciosus (assembly GCA_963932465.1). Taxonomy (NCBI): domain Eukaryota; kingdom Metazoa; phylum Arthropoda; class Arachnida; order Araneae; family Salticidae; genus Maratus; species Maratus speciosus. The sequence continues at coordinate 147,196,363 of OZ010789.1, forward strand.
GAAACATGGAATTTGGCATGGTTGTTAATTTAGATACTTAAATGCATGCCCTGAACATTTTTTAAAAAATTCGAAATTTAAAAGAGTGCAAGAGCATAAAAACTTTCTAAAATTGCGATTTGTGTGATACATTTTGTATAGAACGTTAGAATATGGCATGGTGATAACTTTTGGGATGTATAAATGCTCAAGAACGGTTCCTAAAAAAATTCAATTTAAAAAGGATTAAATGAGTGGAAAACGGTCTGAAAACGATCTAAATTATGATTTATTAGGAATTGTTAGAGCTAGATACATTAAGTTTGGCATGGCTGTTACTATAGAAACGTAAATGATCACCAAGAACAGTTTTCTAAAAATTCGAAATTAAAAGGATGCAAGAGCAAAAAACGTTCTAAAACTGAGGTTTGTGTGATATAGTTGGTATAAAAGCTTGGGTTTTGACATGGGGGTTACTTTTAATTATAATGAGAATGAGAATAATAAAAAATAATGAGAATAATATATTCAAGAGAATAATATATTCTGATATTTCTAATATGAGAATAATATATTCCATAATATATTCAAGTTACCGTTTTCTATAATAGCGAATGACTATAAAGCTAAAACTGCAGATTTTTAATAGTGTGCTTATTAATTTAAATCAATGCATGATTAGCATAAAATTGTGTATAATTATATTTTATACAGTCTAAGAAAATGTTTTACATTTAACCCCTCTCTTTTCAAAATCCATACTCATAGACATATTACCTATAACTCAATGAAATTACAATCAGTGCTTCTTTCCTACGTGACACGGGTGGCAATGCTTTTCCGAGAGCAAGCACCATTACTCGTTGCTATATTACTAACTAATGGAATACATTCTTTAAATTTGTGTGCGGATCTCCTATGTAACAAATGGTTCGAAAGACACGCTGATTGCGATAATTTGTTTAATCGCGATCAAAAACAGCTTTTTACAACTTTATAGTACTACATTTTTAATTCTTATTTTACAAAGATTTTTACCTGGGTACGTAAAAAGCTTAGTCTTAGATATAATTGGGAGCAAAAAGCGTAAAACAGAGCGTTTGAAACTGAGAGAGATCTGCAAAGTGTATGTTTCATGTTTTTTCTGAAATTCGATAGTCTATTATTGTTTCGAACATGGAACAAAGACCGAAGTGCAATTAAGAAATGGCCCATTGTATAATACTTAAACTCAAAGCGTCTGTGTGGCAGGAAATGACCATTCTTTTAGCATAAGACGTCTCGAAAAAGTGACTAAGTCCAAATAACCCATTTTCACAAAACCAATGCATGTAATATGCGCTTCTACAGTTTTAAGTAGAATTTTCGCCGTTTAATTGAATCACTTTGTTGAATAGAACTTGATTTATCAAAGCGGTGGATTTCGAAAAACGCCAAAACTTTTAAATATTAATTTTAGTTTTGATTCATATAAGAGGCAATTATAGTAATTTTTCTTAGCTCTGGGGGGTGTTTTAACCCCCCAAACCCCTCCCGTGGCTGCGCCACTGGTTTTTGGTCGAAATACATTGGCGATTTCCCGAGAAATAAAAGAGAAGCTCTTCATAAAGGAAAAAAAAAATTATTTTTTTCTCCTAGCAGAATACAGTTATAAAGCATCTACCACAAATCAGAGCTTGTTGCGATATTACACGACATCTACCTTAGTAGTTACATCATCTTAAACTACATTTTAAGATGAGATTTTATAAAAACACTAGCCATCCTTGGCGACCAGTTTGGCCTCCATTAAAATTTATGTTTGGGAAAGCATGCTAAGCATTGTACCATGTTACTTTTAATCATAATTTAATTTACTTGGGCTCCCTTAAATATAATTAATACAATCCCTTAAGCCAATGTTAGTTTTTGGTGCATTAAAATATCTCAATTTGTTGATTTTTTGTAAGCAAGTAAACCCTATTGGTTTACAATGGAAGGCTATGGGAATTTGGCGAAATATTAGAGATATCACCAAGTTGACGTCACTTTTGGCGACTCATTTTGGTCGCCAAGTAGGAGATAAACATTTAGCGACAGAACAGGGTCCCCCCCCCCCCTTATAGGTATGGAGATGCATTAAATGCTGTTCAATAACCAATGAGATGCGTTTCATTCGGGCGCTGCCATTAAACAATTAACAAATAATCGCGATTTCTGTGCCACATACGATAGCGTAATATATATATATATATATATATATATATAGATTCTATTACTCCGATGACTCTCTTCCAGATAGCATACATAGTTTTTTAAGACAAAATGACACGAAATCTGAGCTCCTAAACTCATGTTTTGGCGTATTATACTACGGCGCGGAAGGATTTTTCACAGAGTAAGGAGTTCTCTTTGTGGGGTTTTCCCTGCGTTGAAGAAATGGGGAGGGACCAATTGCAGCCCCAAAGAAGCGCCGAACTATATTTTAAATGCGAGAGCAAAAATGGAATGGCGTGGTTCTCCCGGAAAAAGCGCGCCAAACGATTTTTGGAATTAAAAAAAAAAATGGTACGTATAGTAATAATTACGGAAAATGTTTCTCAGAATAGATTTTTGAAAATAAATAAAATATTAAGATACGCATTTTAAATAGAAATGAATTTAAGTTAACAAAATGAATGGAATATTGTTTAATATGGGAATAATTTAATAGACTAGGCTTGTAGAATCATTTTAGAAAGGAAATTTTTATGGAATAAATTTAATGAAGCGATGAAATTTAATTTTCGTAATATACACTGCTCAAAACAATTAAAGGATATTTGAAGTTTTATATAAAATAAAGATATAAACGAAATTTTTTTGCCGAAAATAGAAGAAGAGAATCACAAATGCAAATTTTTCTGGTTTTCAAACTGTGGAGTATGCAAATTTTGAGTTCGACGTCAAAAACGTCGCTTCAGCGAATGAAATTTGACTTTCAACTGGATAAAAGAGAATGAAGACAAGAATGATCGGCATTCAGTGATTGCTTTGTTTCGATGAGTACGATGTCTCAGCGAAGTCATTTGACAGATTCAGAAGCTTTGAGAATTGTTGGTAGGTTAGAAGGGGGCCAAACTCAATCCGAAGTAGCGCAAGCCATTGGAGTGTCACAAAGTGTCATTTCCAGGATCTGGAACCGTTTTTTGGAGAGTGGATGTGCAGGCCGAAGACCAGGGCAAGGTCGTAGACGGGCAACAACGCCCAATGAAGATCGGTATTTAGCGTTAACAGCTCGGAGACACCGAACCATGAACGCTACTCTTCTCCAACAACACCTTCGCTCGGCTACAGGCACCACGATTTCAACTCAGACTGTCCGAAACCGGCTCCATGCTGTAGGTCTGTATGCTCGCCGACCGATGGTATGTGTTAGATTAACATCAAGGCATCGTCGCGACCGCAGGGAGTGGGCAACCGAGCATGTCAACTGGAGGAGAAATGAGTGGAGCAATATTCTGTTTTCTGACGAGTCCCGTTTTTCTGTGCATCCGGATAATAGGCGTATTTTCATCTGGAGGGACCCTGGCAGTAGGAATAATCCTGCGTTCGTGCACGAAAGTGTCAGATTTGGCGGTGGAGGAGTGTTGGTGTATGGTGGCATCTCCATTGACGGGCGCACTGACCTCTACATCATTCGAGATGGAGCTCTGACTGGTCGCCGATATAGGGATGAGATCCTCAAACCTATTGTAGTCCCTTACGCTGCAGCAATCGGAGATAACTTCATTTTAATGGACGATAACTGCAGGCCACATCGTGCAAACCTGGTGGAGGATTTCCTTTTCGAGGAAGGAATCGTTCGAATGGAATGGCCAGCGTGTTCTCCAGAAATGAATCCAATCGAGCACGTTTGGGACGCTCTAGGAAGACGAGTTTCTAGCCGCCAACAACCCCCACAAACTCTCCAAGAACTGGAAAGAGCTCTTCTGGAAGAGTGGGCAGAATACCCCAACTCGTCATTAATAGCCTCATTGAGTCCATGCCTCAAAGGTGTTCAACGTTGCTGGCCGCCCGTGTAAACCATACCCCCTACTGAAAATGATTTTCTTTGAAGAAAACACCTTTTCTTATTCTTTTTTTCTCATATGCACAAATTGTGTTTTTTTCCTTTAGTACACAAATGCGCAATAAAATGCATTTTTTTTCTGCCAAACATGTGTAATTTATTCTTATATAACCTACTATGTCTGTCGACCATGTATCAATCAGCTAGACAGTTTATCAGATACAAAATCCACCTAAAACTGCAATATCCTTTAATTGTTTTGAGCAGCGTATATATATATATTATTGGGTTTTTTTTATATTAAATTATTTTTCTGTTTGTATAAAAAAAGTAGGTAAATGGCTTTTTTATATTAAATAAATTGTATAAAAAAATTTGCTTGCGTACATGAAACAGTGAATTGGTTGCCAGAAAATATGTTGCTAAGCTTCCTTCTCTTACTCAGAAGGAAAGTATCCATACAGGTATACTCCGGAAAATCTGAAAAAAATATAGAATATTTTACTCATGACTATCGATATATTTATAAAAAAAATTCAGCGGAAACTTGATAGAGTGTTCGTAAAAAAATAATGAAAATTTTGATATTTGGCGATTTACCACGGTTGGCGATGGAATAAAATTTCGAAAAATACTTTTTATATCAAATACTCTAAGATAAAAATGTTTCATGTTGAACTTGTTTAAATAAATTTAATGTAAATAACTTTAGTTTTGTCAGTTTTAGTTTGATTTAACTATAGTTTTGTCATATATATATAATGAATTTATCAAATTTTAAGAATTAAAACAAAATTCAAATTAATTAAAATTGTTTCGATTTCAAAATTAAGTCCAATTGAGCACTGTCGATTCATTTGTTGCTACGGAAATAACGACTTATTTGATATTGAAATGAATAACTGCAGCATTTTTCATCTTGCCTTTATTTTGAAATACGCTTAAATATATGAAATATTTTTTATATAGGAAATTGTTTTTAAAGTAATAAAATTAAATAACAAGCAACATAAATATGTAAAAAAAAAAAAAAAAAAGTATTTATTAAACTTTCTCATTGTTTACGTTTAAATTCATTAAATATTATTTACAAGGGTTCTAAAAATCAATTAACAAGCAATCAGGTGCATTAAAATCGTTTGATTTTGGCGAGGAAAAGTACTGCTCGCCAAATCACGTGACGCTTTCGTCTTTTCGCGCCAAATACTCAAAAGTATTTTTTTTTTTTTTTTTTTTTTTGTTACAGACTTTCTACTGTGATTCCTCCGCTAAATTTGACTGATGCGTACTTTATTACATACATACGTAGTTTAATTAGTATCTTTTTTTTTTTTCAAAATATTCTGAGTATGCCCGGTAAGGAGACCTTTCTTGTGAGGCCATTTTCTCTAGCTCGCCAAGGCCCTTATTCTGGAAAAGTACCAGTTTCTTTTCATAGCTTTTTACATCATCTGACAACAAACCTTCTTTTCTAAAGCCAAGCATTAAAAAAAAAAAAAAAAAAAAAAAAAAAACCCTATACTGGAAAAGTACTATTTCTGGAGTGTAAATTATAATAAAACACACAGTGATAAATCTATGAACAAAAATTATCAATAAAATGAGACTTGTGCAGTAAATAGTCCAGGAGGAATGTACATTTTACCTTGCAAAAGGTCGGGGAGAATTTTTTTTAATTATTTGTTTATACTTGAGGCCAGCATGGTAAAACCAAGATTTCCAACAAAATTTCTTAAGGGAGAATTTTCTGTGGCCAAAAAACAACAAATATTTGGAACTTTTTTTTATTTTTTTAAATATCTCAAGACCTGTTGCCGAAGCATATTATTTCTCAGTTACAATCTTAAAGAGGGCAAAATTCTCTACAACTTTCATATTTACAACTTTTTTATACACCCAATAACAAGTGTAGTACGCCATTTCAAAAATAAGATAATTTTTTCAATTTTCTTAAAAACCGTGAAAAATGTAGTTTTCCCCCGATTATTCTAATTTTCAACACGGATTTAATCATGTATGTCGACTTCTAAAAATTGGTAGCAGTAAATTTTCTAGTATTTGCACACCCACGTATCTATTTTCATTTCAACAAAGATTTTATGTTCAATAAATTTATATAATTTTACAAGTAGGGCAGTGTGTAGATGCATAAGACAATTTTCATATTTAGGCTAACTTTAAGTGTATAGAATGTCAATTCCAAAGCATTGTTTAAAAGAATACTTTAGTATTTAGTAACTTTTTGGCAGGATAGTTTCAATCAAAAAAGAAATCTTGTATAATTTTAATAATCTTAACAATTTTTATAATGCATATATATTTTTCCAGGGATCAATGGGGTAAGTATGAAAATTTGCGAAAAACATATTTTATTCCACACTACAATTAAATGTATACTTTATTTACCATTTAATTTCATGTATAAACATGAAATTTTGGCTTTTGATTAAACAGATTGTGCTTTGTAATTTGCTGTCATTAGAAATTTATTAACCTTTTACAGAATTTGTGTATTGTTGAAAATCAAAATAGCCCTTTTTTTTTTCTCCAGAAGTTATTACGCGCATGATATCTTCAGAAAGTATGTATGGATTGTCATGAAATTTGGTAAAGATACTAAACATATATGTGTGTTTAAAATGAGCTACTCTTAGGCCAAAATTATTTCATTAACTATATTAAAAAAATATTTTTGTAAAAAAAAAAAAAATAAAAATTTTATATAATAGTCATAACTAAAAATATTATCATTGTAAATACTTAAAAGTAATTAATTTTAAACACACATATTTGTTTAGTATCTTTACCAAATTTCATGTCAATCCATACATACTTTCTGAAGATATCATGCGCGCAATGACTTCTGGAGAGAAAAAAAAAAAAAGGGCTATTTTGATTTCAACAATACACAAATTCTGTAAAAGGCTAATAAATTTCTAATGACAGCAAATTACAAAGCACAATCTGTTTAATCAATATCCAAAATTTCATGTTTATACATAGAAAAGTTTTGAAGATAGACTAATTCAAACTTTGAAGTTTTTCGTTAATTTTCGACACATTTAAAAGGTACAAGACCCCTACAGAAATTATTAGTTTATATTTTTTTTAAACAGCACGTATTTTAATTACATTTTCTTTCGGTTGTTATGAGAAAATGGCAACAAAAAGATATAATTGCTATTTTTCAACTATTTCCTCTTTACTTTTTATATAAATGGAGTACTTGAGTTGCCAAAATTAAATAAATGGTGCTAAAAACTACAAAATAATAATAATAATAATAATATTTCAAAAATAAATGGAGAAACAGTTTTCAAACAAATTGCATTTAAAAGTATTTTTTTTTATCACAATACGACAGTATGAAAATTGAAAACGTGCGATGCTTAGAAATTAAAAAAATTGTTATAGAGCATTTAATCGTACAATGATACATCTGTTTTGCTTATTACTGGCTTCTGTAAGGTAACGTTATTTTTTGGAGGCGACACAAAATAAGTTGGGAGAAAGAAATAGCATACCGTACTGAAAACTAAAACTAAAACCAAACTAGTCGGATGTACCAGTCCCCAAACTTTCTTCTATCTCATACATAATACTTCAAAATTCGCTATCATAGTGCCAAAATTAAATGGCAATCTATGCTCATCATAAGGATTCTAAAAAGACGAAATTCTGTGCATTAGTTCTTGAGATATGACTAAAGCTGAAATCGTGTAAATCCAGCAAAATGCATCATAGCAGCGCCACTTATTGGGTGATTTACACCAGAACCTAATCATCATCAACTGGTATCAACGTCTAACTGAATATGAAGTTTGGGGGAAAATCCGTGCATTAGGTTTCGGATAGAATTATTGAAAAAATCGTTAAAAAAAACCAGCATAGCAGCGCCACCTATTGCGCGATTGACACCAAAACCTAATTAGCATCGACTTGTATCAACGTCTAACTGAATCTGAAGTTAGATGAAAATTCGTGCATTAGTTCTTGAGATAGACCTATTGCGGATGTCATGACAAATGCAGCACAGCAGCGCCCCCTGTGGAGCGATTTACACCATAACATGATCAGCAGCAATATAAATCAAGGTATACTTGAATCTGAAGTTAGATGAAAATTCATGCAATAGTTCTTGAGATAGAGCTATTGAGAAAATCGTGCGAAATGCAGCACAGCAGCGCCATCTATTAGGCGATTCACACCAACAGGTAATCAGCATCATTTCATATCAAGGACTAACTGAATCTGAAGTTTGATGAAAATGTGCGCATGAGTTCTTCAGATAGAGCTATCGCGGAAATCGTGTAAATCTTGCAACATGCAGCACAGCAACACAGTCTGTTGGGCGATTTACACCAAAACATAAACGCACCAATTCATATCAAGGACTAACTGAATCGGAAGTTTTATGAAAATCCGTGTATTAGTTCTTGAGATACAGCTATTGCGGAAATCGTGAAAAATGCAGCATAGCAGCGCCACCTGTTGGGCGATTTACACCAAAAACTAATCAGCACCAACTTATATCAGGGGCTACCTGAATATAAATTTTTATTAAATTCCGTACATTAGTTCTTGAGATAGAGCGCCCACAAAATTTGTGTCACGTACATACAGACAGAGTCACAGGCAGACATTTTGTAAAAACATGTTTTTGGGGATCTCTGATCCCTAAAACGTGTAAATCCGACGAAAACCGTTAGTCGAAAATTTTCTCGAATCCAATATACTTTCTTCTTATAAAGATAGAAGAAAGTAAAACGTAAACACTAATCCGGTTAGAATTCAACGTCAGAAATTCTAAGCAAAAAAAAAAAAAAAATGCAATTTAACAAATTACAACGACCATTTGGAAAATGATTTTTTCAAAGACTAAAATTTAAAACATAAAAAATCGCACGGAGTTGATCATACATTACGTACGCCATGGATTACATTTTTCGGTACTGTAAATTTTTAAACTTCTACGAAGCTGGTCATACATTACGTACGCCATGGATTAAACATTAATATTCCTGGACCAATTTTAAATGAAATTTCATTCTTAAACTTCTAAACATCCCACAATATTACTTTTTACACCGTCGTATAGAGAAAAAAATGTACTTTTAAATGCAATTTGTTTGAAAGCTGTATCTCAATTTGCTTCTGAGTTATTAATTTTTTTTGTAGTTTTTATTACTTTTTTGTCATAGTGGCAACAGAAGTATCCATCTCTGTTGAAAGTAAAGGGAAAATACAGATTACTGTATAGACCAATCAGAAAACGAATAAAATGCGGGATTCAACTAACAAAACGCTTCAGATATGTTTTTGATTTCCTACCCTGACCGAGGACAATAACCATTTTCCAAATGGTTAATAATAATTTAAAATTATTAAAATGATAGCGAGCGATTAAATGAACCCGAGGTACAGAGGACCCAAGGCCCGGAAAATGAAGGCAATTTTTCAAACAGGCTGTGTGAGTAGAATTAAGACAATTTATGCGAATGGGCCAGATCAGGCTGATTAAAAAAAAAAAAAAAAAAATGGTCAGGCTGACAAGTTCAGTATAACAAATTTGAATGAATCTTACGCCAATAAAATAGTAGCAATTTACAATGGGCATGGAGTGAGATTAAATATAAAAGCACGGCGGAACGTTTTAGGGGACGGGCCTTAAAATTTCGGCTCATGCAGATAGATCTCTTACCGAAGGTAATACGAAAATTATAAATCTGTGCTACTTTTGGAGACAAAAGAACTAAGAACCAGGCATTGCAAGCATTGTAATAGAAGCCTTTTTCCGTCCCCTTCCCCTCAAATTTTTCCAGTCTGTATGACCAAAATTCAAAATTCTAAAATACCCTTCCTTTAGTTATTTATTTTTGTGCACAGGAGTCAGAATAAGATGAAATTGCAATTTTTTTTTTTTTTTTTTGAATCGGCGGTACCCAAAATAACAATAAAAAAGTGAAATTTCGTTATCTTTCACCTTTTGAATTTCAGATTTTTCAGGTCTGCAGAACTCGAAATAAAGCCAAAATTGTAAATTTAATTTTAAAAAATGCACTTTTTTTTTTACTATTTCATTACAATCCACAGGATCCGAATTGTTTCCAAAATAATCAAATTTTCCTCTTTTCCATATAAGTTTTTCGAGTCTGGAGGAGCAAAATAACAACTAAATTGTAACGATTTCACTTTTTCTTCTCAGCCCGCAGATCCAAAATAGTAAAATTTCCATTTTGTGTTCTTTAGACTTCGATAGTTGTATTTTTCGGGTTTGCGGAAGCGAATTTCTAAAACTAATTAAGCGGAAAATATAATTTTTTTCTGTTTTGTTTTTGAAGCCCTAAAAAAACTAGTATGTTGTGGCCATCACAAAACTTTCTTCTATATAAATCACACCAATTAAATCATTTAAATAGTACAAGAAATTACATCAATTTAGCATCAATTCATATCACATTATATCTGAATTTTAAGTTTGATGAAAATTCGTGCATTTGTTCTAGAGATAGAGGTATAGCGGAAATACGGAAAAATGTAGCATAGCAGCGCCACCTGTTGAGCGATTTACACCAAAACATAAATAACACTAATTGATATCAAAGTATACCTGAATCTGAAGTTTGATGAAAATTCGTGCATTAGTTAGAGATAGAGCTATGGTGGAAATTGCAAAAAATGCACCACAGCAGCGCCACCTGTAGAGCGATTTACATCAAAATCTATACAACGTCAATTCATGTCAAGGTATACCCGAATCTGAAGTTGGATGAAAATTCGTGCATAATTATTGAGATAGAGCTATGGTAGAAATTCTGAAAAATGCTACATAGCAGCGTCACCTGTTGAGCGATTTACACCAAAAATTAAACATTACTAATTCATATCCAGGAATATCTGAATCTGAAGTTTGTTGAAAATCCAAGCATTAGTTCTTGAGATACAGCTATTTCAGAAATTACAAAAAATGCAGCATAGCAGCCCTACCTGTTGAGCGATTTACACCAAAATGTTTAAAACATCAATTCATGTCAAAGACTAACTGAATCTGAAGTTTGATGAAAATCTGTGCATTAGTTCTGGAGATTGAATTATTGCGGAAATCGTGGAAAATGTTGCATAGCAGCGGCACCTGTTAAGCGATTTACACCAAAAACTAATCAGCACCAATTTATATCAGGGACTAACTGAATATAAATTTTTATTAAATTCCGTGCATTAGTTCTTGAGATCGAGCGCCCACAAAATTTGTGTCACATACAGACAGACTCACAGACTAACAGAATCACTGACAGACATTTTGTAAAAACATGTTTTTCGGAATCTCTGACCCCTAAAATGTGTAAATCCATCGAAAACTGAAAACTTTCACGAATCCAATATTTTCTTCTTGTAAAGATAGAAGAAAGTAATAATCAATGCCGATATAGCGAAATTTTAGATTTATTTCGCTTATATTCCATCATTATTTTATGCAACAGGCAACACTAGTACCCCAGCCCGAGTACTAGTGTTGCCAGCCCGAGTACTAGTGTTGCCAGCCCGGAGTCGGCCATTTTACCCACCAACTGCGCAGCTCTGCTATAGACGGCTTGCATTGACGTCACGTTGCTATAAGCAACGACTGATGGCATTGCATCTGGAGCCCACACGGAGTGTCAGAACTCTCCGTTCGCCGTTAAAAGCACTTGTCTTTCTGTTTAATTTAGATTTTTATTATTACTTTCTTCTATCTTTACAAGAAGAAAGTATTGGAATCGTGAAAAATTTCGACTTCCGGTTTTCGACGGATTTATTCGTTTTAGAATGCCCAGAATACGATTTGATGGTTTTTAGAAAATGTCTGTCGGTCACTCTGTAAGTCTGTATGTGACAAAAATTTTGTGGGCGCTCTATCTCAAGAACTAATGCACGGAATTTCACAAAACTTTATATTTAGTTAGACCTTGATATAAACTGGACCTGATTAGTTTTTGGTGGAAATCGCCCAACAGATGGCGCTGCTATGCGGCATTTTCCACGATTTCTGCAATAGCTATATCTCAAGAACTACTGCACGGATTTTCATAAAACTTCAGATTCAGTTTGTCCAGGATATAGTTTAGGGCTGATTACTTTTTTGTGAAAATCGCCCAACAGGTGGTGCTGTTATGCTGCATTATTCATGATTATCGCAATAGCTCTAACTCAAGAAAAAATGCACGAATTTTCATCAAACTTCAGATTCAGTTACTCCCTGATATAAATTAGTGCTGTTTAATTTTTGGTGTAAATCGTCTAACAGGTGGCGCTGCTGTGCTGCATTTTTCACGATTCCCGCAAGGGCTGTATCTCAAGAACTATTGCACGGATTTTCATCAAACTTCAGATTTAGTTGGTCCTTGACATGAATCGACATATAAATTAGTGCTGTTTAATTTTTGGTGTAAATCGCACAACAGGTGGCGCTTCTATGCTGTATCTTTTGCGATTTCCGCAATAGCTTTATCTCAAGAACTAATGCTTGAATTTTCAACAAACTTCAGATTCAGGTATACCTTGATATCATTTAGTGGTGCTTATTTTTGGTGTAAATCGCTCAACAGGTGGCGCTGCTATGCTACATTTTTCAGAATTTCCGCTATAGCTGTATCTCAAGAACTAACCCACGAACTTTCATCCAACTTCACATTCAGATATACTTTGATATGAATTGGTGCTAAATCGTTGTTATTTCTTGTACTATTTAAATAATTTAATTGACATGATTTATGTAGAAGAAAGTTTTGTGATGGCCACAACATACTAGTTTTTATTATTATAGTGTTAATAAATCTAATAAGTCAAATGAGACCATCACATTCGCCTTATATTTGGGCGACATATGAAGCGATGCCAGACATGTGACGTCACGTGCAAGCCGTCTATAGAGGCACTAAATCGCAGTTGTCAGTACAGGAAAACTGTCCCTTTAAATAATGCTAAAGTGCCATTGAAATCTCTCTTTATTGTAAATGCGTTTGAAAGTTTTAGATAACAAATTCGTATAATTTTGACTTTGTCATATGACATAGAACACAAATGTCATATGAAGTCTGTGCAAAAAAAATAGTCATTTTGAAAAATTTAAAAATACATGTAATACGATGTCCTTGCATGGGATTTTCCTGAAGCGAGAAGTTTTATATTTTCTCTACCAGATGGCTGTTTGATTTTTTTGGAGAAAAACATGAACTGGTGTCAAAGATGATGAGATTTTCTGTAAATGAGCATTAAGTAAAACAGTTTCATAAAAGAGTGTTGACTCCTTATAAAAGAAAAAAAAAAAAAAAAACTTTTTATTTCTTTTCTTTTTTTTTTGCGCTGCTTATCATTTTTTTCTTTTTGCGCAAAAAGTTGTTAGCCCCCGATATGCTATTTCTCTCAGACAACAATTAAAGTGTCGTCACAAAAAAATGACGTTATAGCTAACCATAATTTTAAGTTCAGACTAGAGGATTTGAGTCACTTAACTCCAAGTGAATTAATCACTCTACCAGGGAGCCAACCAAAGGCCCTGAATCCCAGGCAGAAAAAGGTCCTCCACCATCCAACTCAGCCCCAGCTGCTGAAACAGACCCAGAATCAGCGACAACCCTAAGTGACTTAAATGAACGTTCTCAAATACCGTAGAAACTCGTGGAGAAGTCAAGCCTCGTTCAGGGGTAAAAAATATTTTCCCACCCTCAACAGCTCGAAATTTTCTGATACATTTTCAGACTCATTTTTAAAAGTAAAAACATGAAACTTGCTGATGTGACTTTTGAAGAGATGTATAAGAAGCCACGTGTTTTCATTTTTCACCCATGTGGCAGCTTTCTCAGCACATATTGGTTTCCAGACCCCCTTTACTCAAAATCTACTTTGAACATAACTCTTTTACTTTTAAAACGTTGCATTTTCTCCTCCACCCCTCTTTTTATGCAAGTGAAATCATTAAATTAATTCATTTTCTTAAAACAATACGTAGTTCTATCTACATGTTTTTTTTTTTTCTCTCCTTTTCGCAACGAATTTAGTTCAACACGTTCAAATACAAAGATTTATGATCCCATTTTCTAGTTATCAAAATTCCATTCTCGCATAATTAATTTCTATTTCTTAACAATCTTTGTCTAAAAGTAATCAAATACACAAAAACCCAAGTGTAGCTGTCAACATTACACTTTCTGTTATCGTATTTTATCTGCGTTGTAAATAAGTCATTCTTAATTGCAACTAGAATTTGACGGTTAAAAAGAAATAAAAAATAAAATTATTTTATGAGAATTGCGGTTTCAAATATATTTCATTTATGTTTGCACATATGCCTTTTCTCTGCATTTTCCATACATTCATTAAGATTGCACAATCACATTTAAGCTAATTCGTTGGTGTTAAAATAAACAAAACCCAGAATTTATGTCGCCGATTCTCAGGAAGTAAATAGGGATGTTTTACATCCCGGTGAGTTATTGCTGGAAGGGCTGCCACATTATATTTTGCTAAACCTCCAGCCAATGCTTTGTCTCTTTTCATTCTGGCATCAAAAACTTTGTAAATTGGCGATAATGTACTATGCCAAGTCATGTGAATCAGTGCACAAAACTTCAGTTGGCTTTCTCCCTCGGTTGCTGTAAGGTCCCAATAAAGGGCTACTGGTTATTCTTTTTAATGTTACAGAGCACCTCTCCACATATCTCCATACATCTCCATGTTTGTACACATACAACTGGATTCTCCACTGTGTTCTCCATTATGATTGTGTTATTGCTTCCATCTAAACAAAAACATCTATGTCGGCACGTATTACTGGAGTTTTTCCTTTTTATCTGCGAACCCGGAACCACTGTTTTATAGCGAACCAAATCGCCACCACATGAAACTTGATGCAACGGCCGGTTTTCTACAGTTTAAAAAAAAAAAATTCCAATTAATGGAGAGGTGCTTACTGCTTACTCCTTCATATACTTATCATTGAATTTACTCTTGCCAAGTGTCCTTAAAAAGATGTCGTTCTGCTAAAAAAAAAATCCTTTTATCCTGCTTTTGACTGTGGATGCTTCGGATATCTCTAAAGTGAATCTTAATCATCTTTGCTTTCGACTTGTGTCTCAAAGGAATACGCTGCGCCTGGAGAATTTTAAATGGCCTGGATGAAAAGAGAAACATGTCTTGCTTCTTCAACCCGCTGTCTGACTCATGCAACTCCACTGCTCAGAGGCCACTTCTTCGCTCACAGAACTTCGTATAATTTACAGAGAGTGAGAATTGCACTTTTCGGCCAATGAAAACACAAAATCTCGAATTTTCCGGGGGAGGGATGTCCCAACTGGGCCACCCCCTGAATTCAATACTGCTTTGAAAACTCCCACATTTAGCATTAAAATTGATAACATTGATGCCTTTTATTTTTTAGTAACTTATTAACACTTTTTAGACAGCATCCCTTACACAAATTTTATTTGATTAGCACCGCTTTTTTAAAACTGTTCCTTTTACTGGTAAAATACCAAAAAATGCTCTAATTAAAAAAGACAAATATTACATTTATTTATTAATGGTGCCAAAAACAAATTCCACATGCACCTTTTGACGATGCATGTATGCATCACCTGTCCCGAAAGGGTTAAGGAGTGGCGAAAAAGCTTCGGATACTATATTTTATTTCTATGGATAACACACTAAACAAAAAATATTTCAAGATTCTCTTTTTTTTTTATCAATTTTAACCAATTTGGGACTAGCATCTTTTGCATGAATTTTATTTGGTTGATACCACTTTTTGCTTAAATAATTAAATTTAGTTTATCAATCAAGAAAAGGTCTTAATTAAATAAGGCAAATTTTACTTTTCTTTTTTAGTGGTATCAAAAAGAAGTGCTTTAAGCATCTTTTGAAGATGCATATATGCACGCATGATCCCGAAGGGATTAAATAGTCATTATTCTTCATCAAAACATATTTCTCTATTTTCCCTTTCCCATTGTTAATTGACTAAAACATATTATCTGATTTTAAAATTTACAATCATGTATATTTATTAACAGCATAGGCCTGCTAGAGATATTTACTATTTGAAATAGATCTCATGTGACATATAGCAGGCCGAACAGAAATACAAAAAAATTGCAAAAATTTAAAAACATTCATAACCAGAAAACTTATAAACTTTTTAAATATATAAAAATAAATTACAGATGGAAAAAAAAAAAAAAAAAAAAAAATATTGTTAAAGATTTTTCACATAAGTTTTCTCGTTTAGATTCTATTTTGAAAATTTTTTTTTGAAAATGATTACTCCTCCTGTTAGTCTAGGCCGTTTTTCTAAAAAATTATGGAATGTGGTATGTTCAAACTTGGCAAAGTTATAAAGGCTATTGACCCACATATTTGTAGATTATTAGTCTTTCACAAATTACTTTTAGGAAACATTTAGAGGGCTAATTAAATTAATTTAAAAAAAAAAAAATTCTTTTTTGTATATCATGTGGAATATCATTCGAAAGATCTCATAACAACGAACTCATAAATATATTTGTATTAATTTTAAGTATACAAGTTATTTTTTGTATTTATTTTAATTTGCATATTTTCAGTGAAATTGAAACTTTTGATTTTACTGAAACTAAAATTAGGAAAAACACTAGGGGTAGTTAGTAGTTTATTTAAACCTTGCAGGAAAACCACATTGATTATGCTAAGTCAAACAGTTTTTGCTAAAATCACATTTTTTTATTACACACACAAGGGCGGATTCCAGCTCACCAATTAGAGGGGGGGGGGGGGGGGGGCGTCATGGATTTTTTTTTCTTCTTTTTGCAGGGAAAGGGGTGCAGGAGTTCACATCTCTATGAGAAATTTTTATATTGAAAGCTATTCACAAATCCAAACAGATTACTTTTGTGATACTTTTGCCAAGTCATTTTCATTCGTAAATCAAATAAACTTGCTTAATATTCGTAAAAATATAAAATTTATCAGTTTTGTTCAGTTACCAATAAATGAAAGAGATACACATTTTTTCATAAAGGCAATGATTCATTCATAAAATGTTGTCAAAGTTAGTATTTTAAGACGAGTTTTAGAACTTGACAGCCACAAAAATGCAGTCACAAGGGAACAATTGGCTGTCTGTTCTGGAAATTCAGTTTAAAAAGTCAAATTTTAGGGAATTTTTTTTTTTGTAAGATTCTTCGCTTTTATCGAAAAATGAAAAACACTAATCGCATACATGTCCTACTGACCCACTGGAGAGCGAGGCATCAATAGTTTCTCAATAAGTACACCTGTAAATGTCTTTGATTGGAGATTAAAAAGGACTTTATGAATATATCAGAAATTACCTAATTTGGATTTGAGTGGAGCTTTAAATTGAAAGATTCGTCGGGAAAATTTTTTGAAGAATTAAATATATACAGTAAAATCTCCCTAAAGCAACCACATTCCATTCCAATAAAAATTGGTTGCTCCGAGAGGTGGTTTCTTAATAAAGGTGATGTTTAAATCCAGATTTTAATTGTTGAAGAAAGGTAACAATTAATATTACTAAAATTTATTTTTCATATTTGGAAAAAATATGAAAATTTAAGTATCAAAACAAAAGTTAATAACATAAGTTAATTACTGTAGAGTTAAAAAAATGAATACATTGACGTTTGCTTTGATTTTACAGTTTTATCTTTTATAACTTAATAAGTCCTTTCCAAGTTCAGTAAATAAATGCAATTTTTTTTTGGCATGGGAACAAATAATGACGATTTCATTAATTTGTCTATTTCTTTGAGAGTTTCTTGACAGAATAGTGGAGAGGAGTTTATTGACTGTCATTCTTAATTTATCCTCAGAGTTTAATTCATTGCTTAAAAAGGCACAAAGGTGTTTAAACACTTAAAAGTTACCGGAATAAAAAAAATTTCTAAACTTAGTTTAGAAGTTTGATGAATAATGCGTTCTCAGGAATTATTTTTCTAATAAAACCTTCTTCAAGCAACCAGGAAAAAATGGAATTTGTTTTATTTTCTTCAAAGAAATTGGTCGTTCATGGAGGGAATTCAACATGGATGGTCTCTGAATGGAGGTAAAATTAGTATTGAGCTTATGGTAATAAATTTCGTTTCATGGAAAAATGGTCGTTCAGGGAGGTGGTCGCTTAATAGAGGTGATCGCACATGGAGGTTTCACTGTAATTCATTTTAAAAATGATCTTTAGAATATTTTTGTTGGTGTTCAGATGGGGGTCATGATGGGGATGGGAAGCTATAAATACCTTATCCTTAATTTTGGACAGATTGTATATACAGTATAACTTTAAAAATCCAGCATCATTGGGACCGACACTATGCCGTATTCTTGAAGGAGTGTCAAAAGTAGTAACTAGGAATATCAAAAGTACTATATTCTTAATGGTGCCTTTTAGCCATAATTTATTTCATTATTAGCTGGTAATTATGCAAGATAAAGCAAAAATGAAATATAAAAATAAACTTACATTAATTGATATTTTCTGTATTACAGAAAAAAAAAAAAAAATTAACAAAGAGTGAAATTACTTCTTTTCGCGTAATTTTGGAAAAAATCAATGTCAATTTTGTTTGCTTCAATTTTTTTGGCCGTTCTTTAAAAAGTTCTCTTGTATTTTATACAAATGAAAAATTTCTATTATAGATCTATTTCAGAAATACAGTCTTGCTCTCTAAAGCAGATATTACTTCTCTAGTCAAATTTATACATTTTTCTTCTGCATGTTGTTCATCATCATCTTTGGAGATGTTACTAGCATTATCGGCAGTTCTATTTAGCACAGCATCAGAGGAGAGACTCCAAAGAACTTGTATACTAGTCTCCATGCCGTTGCTGAGCAATTGTGCTACTCCCAGAAAATTTGTTCAGAAAACAATCACCTCTGACAAATGAAAAAAATGTCAAACATTATTTTTTTGCATTTTTGCTTTCTATCTTGAAGTTTTTAATTTATAAACAATTGTTATTTTTCTTCGACCATGACTTGAAAGTGTAAAAGAAAAAAGAAGGAAAAAAAGATAGTTTAGATGCCGGATTTTTGAAGCCACACTGTATATAAATTTAATTTTAATAACTAACTACAGAATACTAATAAAGAATGTGAAAAATAATGTAAAATGGTTAAAAAAATAATTTATTTTACAAGTTTTTGGAGATTTGTACAAGGGTTTATTTAATTCAATCATTCTGATTTATCACTTAGTAGAGCCATTTGTAGCTGGAAAGAAAAATAAAAAATATATTATAAATTTCAGAAGAACAATGATAAGATAATGTACATAAATCTCATAAAAAACACACAAATAAAAATACAATCTACCTCTTGCTTCTTCATGCATAAAACCAATTACTTACAATATTTTGGTGTTTTTATGTCTCCTTTTTTTTTTGTTACACTTAATTTTATTTAATACCATCAATTATTCTAATTTTTTAATAAGAAAATGCGGTGAAAGTTGATTTTTTTCAACTTTTATCATTATTATTATATTTATGTCTTTTTTTTCAGTTTTATTTATTTCTTGAACACTTTTATGCATGCAATATAAGAACATTACTGGAATGAACATGGCATGGTTATCAAACATTAATGTTTATGAGATATAAACACGGTGAATCCATTGTGAAAGTTTTTTTCTTGTATGTTTTAACAGTAACAAATAAAATGTTAGATAAGAATTAATACAAGTCGGAAATGGTATGTCAAATGTGGCAAATGAGGTGTGTTCATGTTATAACTAGTTTTTATAAATATTCAGATCTTGGTGCAATAGCTGTTGTATTCTTATGGAAAAATAGATGAATACAAAATTTATTACGATTCTATACATTAAATTCAGTAATACGGAAGTAATATGGACTCCATCTTAAGTGTGATGTAATCACCTAGAATCATTACCTATCATGGAATATCATTGAATTAATTACGCATGATAGGATTTAATAGAATGAAGAAAACTTTTATTAATGTTTTTAGAAGTTTTGATTCAATTTTCATAAAATTTGAAATGACTCGACAAAATTCTGCAATGATTATATATAGAATAGTAAGCTGACTTACATCACCTCACATTTACATCGTTTGTCCTGAGAAAAAAAAAATCTTTAATTAAGACGCACTTTGAACTTTTTTTTTTTTTTTTTTTTTTTTGACTCTATGAAGGGAAATTTTCCAGCGACAGTCAAGTAGTAGTGACAAACAAATAAAATGACAAACAAATAAAATTACTAGAAAAAGCTTAGAAAACTCACATCTTCAAAGACTCGAACAAGTCAGTTAGAAGAACAGTAAATTGTAAGTTAACAGCTTATTGATTTATTCCAAATTCAATTTTTTGCTTATGTTAAATGTATGTAACATAATTTCTAAATACAATAAAATATGTTCATTAGATTTTCGTGAATTTTTATTAGTTATCCCTTTTTTGCTTATCTAAATGTACCTGGATTTATGTTGCTAGTCTTGGAACGAAAATTGTTGATGTAAGTCGACGTATTACTGTATTAAATTTCAAACCATTCGGTTGGGTAGTTTTTGCGCTGTTATAGACAGACTGACTAGACAACAACTATAAGTGCTTTTATATAATTACAAATGCACCTAATAAGTGAAATACTTATTGTTTCTTATTTATACTGGCCCTGTAGTAACCTCAGGTTTAGAAAAATGAAGTTTGATTTCTTGCCAAATATAATTAATATGGAAAAAATTGTCAGAAAAATTAATACGAATGAATGCAATACTGCTGCAAAATGGGCCAATACTAGTTTACTTCTATAATAACAGAAAATTCACTTTTTTTTTTCCCTTTTACTAAAGAGATAGAATGAATCTAAATGTCTCTAAAACAAATTGTAACTGTTTATTTTAAATATTAAATCTTGAATATCTCAAACAAGAACAACACAATACGAACAAAAAGAAAAATATATTCATTTGCATAACTAATGCCATTGCATATTTTTTGCACCCCCTACTTCAAAAAAAAAAAAATAAATAAATAAATAAATAAATAAATAAATAAATAAATAAATAAAAAATAAAAAAAGGAAGGAGAGAAATAATTTTTGCATTAAAAACACAAGATAATTTTAATTAATGAAATATGATTTCAGACAAATCTAACGTATGAGACTTGGAAATTTATGGAAGCAACGGAAATGAAATTATGAACAGCAGCAAAATTTCTAATCTGCAGTTTACATTCCTTGGGTTCAGGAACTTTATCTCTGTTAAATAATTTTTTTTTTTTTTTTTGTAAAATTTCCATTATGTTCATTTGCAATTTGCCAAGAGAAAGGTATTTCACCTTTTAATAGAAACAGTAAAAATAGTTATAATATGCAACTGTATGTTCGAAAAGAAATCATATGGGCTGCAATGTTAGCAATAACAAAACGAGAAAAGTTGTCTGAAAGGCTGACTTGTTTAAGGCTCCTGTCCCCGTCTGGTGAAGTGCTTGCGAGCTAATGCTAATCTTATGGGGAGGTTATTTGCTAATGTCTCATTTGCATTTCAACATTTTAAAATAATTTTTTTTCATGGGATAGCTGAAGTGCATCTCTACATCACCTCTTTCTTTCTTTTACGATTTTGGTTGCAGATATCTTTTATAATGACACTTTTATTTTCAGAAACGGTTTCGAAAGTGAAAGTAACTATATAAAAAATATCTGCAACCAAAATCAAAAAAGTTAAAAAGGAGTGATTTATAGATGCATTTCAGCTATCCAATGCAAGAAAAAAAAAAAAAAAAAAAAAAAAAAAGTCAAAATGCAAACGAAATATTAGCAAATAACCTCCCCATAGGATTAGCATTAGCTTGTGAGCGTTTCGCCTGACGGGGGACAGATGCCTTAAGGCAGGGGTGCGGAATATGTCCAATCCGGTGATCTAGGATCAGGGGAAATTTTGCAGAAACATATACAATTGATTTCGATTTTAACAACAAATTCCATAATTCCCTGAGATAGAAAAATTTCACTACAAATAAAAAGATCCATATGGCAACCTTCACAAAATCAATCTCAGAATAACATGTCTATACTTATGGTAATACAGCATTTACCTATAACATATTGTAAAATTTTGGGGAAATTTTCATGTGGATTGGGGGAAATGTTGGGAGTAGAAACATTTTCTGAACCGCTGCCTTAAGGGTCCTACAAGTAGTATTTTATTTCTTTTTTGTGTGTGTATTAAATAACTTGTTCCTTTATGTATATATTAAATAAATTACTTGGAATAATATTGGAATATATCAGTTAAGAGTAAATATTGAACAAGTTAGTCATGTATATAAAACAGTGAATGGATTACCAGGAAGTGTTTGCAAAACTTTTTCTTTCGTACCAAAACCATAATAAACAGGGAATAACTCTCATTGTATTTAGCAGGAAATAATTCCAATTTTTCTGGAGATTTTAGAAAGTTTACTGCGTAATAAGTAAAACAATGGCACAAGAATATTTATAATTGCAGACTTGAAAAATAAACTGAATTGGGGGGGGGGGGGGAAG
Source organism: Maratus speciosus (assembly GCA_963932465.1). Lineage (NCBI taxonomy): Eukaryota > Metazoa > Arthropoda > Arachnida > Araneae > Salticidae > Maratus > Maratus speciosus. The sequence continues at coordinate 147,218,912 of OZ010789.1, forward strand.
CTTTTCTTTAAGCAGATTAAATTGCTTAAACATTTCAAAATCTCTAAAATTTTCATCAATATTCTTTGACCAGGCTATTTTTTCACTTTTATTTATCAGGGTTCCTACACAATTCTGGTAAAAAAATTCCCTGACTTTTCCAGGTTTTCCCTGATTTTATTCAAAAATTTCCCTGACCTTTCTCAGTAAAAATTCGGCTTATATATTATTGTAAAACCCTTCACAATGGACTTTAATTTAGATAAATGCTAGAAAAAAGTACGTGCTTTATGAATTTCAGATTTTTTAATTATTTTTCATATTGTTATACAGTTTTCATAAATTTTATATAAAAATTTTAGATTGGATGAATAATTAATTCAAAATTTCTTCACTCACGACGATAATAGAAATTCTGATGGAAGTAGTATATCAAAAATTCCCTGACCTTTTCAAACATTTAAAAAATTCCCTGACATTTCTCTGACTTTTTGCCTAAATTTTCGAATTCCCTGACTTTTCCCTGTTTTCCAGGTTTTCCCTGACCCGTAGGAACCCTGTTTATTTACTAGCTGACGCGTCTGGAATTGCCCGGACCTGAATGAACTTTAAATTTGTATGATTTTATGTCTTTAATTCGATTTTGTCTGAAATATGTGCACACTCACTGTGTGAAAATGAGAGAGAAGCTGCTAATTGTTGAGATTTGTGATGCAAATTTTTTTCATAATTTTTGGAAAATTGTATGTGGTACAGTGTGTCTCAAAAGTATATGGACAGGTGATTTTTTGAAATAACAGTTCAAACAACGAAGCAATAATCAGGAAAAAAATAATAAACATGTGGAATCATAACATAAGTTTATAACAACAAAGAAATATAGTACAACTTTTACAGAACTTTTGTAAAAAAAAAAATAAAAATAAAAATAGGCTGTCCTAAAAATATATGTACTTTCGCGTATTTGTATTAAAATTCAAATTTTTGATCCCTTCCTTTCAATTATCTTGAAAATCTTATCAGGCATTCTTCGAACTACTGTTTGGAGAATGTGTGGCTGTAAAGAGAACCAACGCTGCTTTACTTTTTGCTGTAATTCCTGAATAGTCGAAAACTGACTACCATGGGCAAAAATGCAGACCTGCCAACCTTTGAAAATGAGAAATCGTAGCACACAAAATTAAACTTAATATGAAGGTTGGTTGGTTGGTTTTTCGTAGCCATCTTTTGACATTTGTAAAAGGAATAAGGTTTCTTTCCTTCAACTCAATATAGTAAATTTTTTTCCTCTGAAAATTTTTATACGATTTTTAGAGTTTCTTTTCGTTTCACAGAGTTTTTTTTTTTTTACTTTTGTAAAAGGAGCCTGGTTTCAATTTTCTAGCCCAGCACAGTAAATTTTGACGAAATTCGCGATGTTTTTCCCGTGATCATTTCAGGATATTCACAATTTTTTCCCCACAATCGTAATTCACATTTTTCTATCACTATTCTTTGTTGAAATCTGCACTTTTTATCATGAACTTTTGACGAAATTTGCATTTTTTTACAGCGATCCTTTGACAAATTTTGCGATTTTTACCACGATCCTTTGACGAAATTAGTGTTTTCTTTCTACGATCTTTCGATGAATTTTGCATTTTCTTACTGATCATTTGACGAAATTCCGTTTTCTTTCTGCGATATTTTGACAAAATTTACGTTTTCACCACGATCCATTGACGAAATTTATTTTCTTCTGCGACCAATTGACGAAATTGACTTTTTTTTACACGGTCATTTGTCGAAATTCGCGATAGTTTATCGCACCCGATCTGCAAAATTTTCGATATCTTTTCACGACCAATTAACAAAACTCACTACTCGTTTACACAACCTTTTGACGAAATTTGCAATATCTTTTCACGACCAATTAACAAAACTCACTACTCGTTTACACAACCTTTTGACGAAATTTGCAATATTTTTCCTTCGATAATTTATCGAAATTCGTAATTTTTTGCGCAATCTCGCGCAAAATAGGTGCAAATCAGCGACCTATTGAATATAGACACTATTTGTTTCTGAGATCTTTGACGAAATACCCGATATTTTTACACGATCGTTTGAAGAAATTCTCAATTTTTTCCGCGATCTATTCACGAATTAATTTGGAAAAATTCCATAAAAGAAAAGAAATTCGCGGACTTCCAAGAAATTTCAAAATATACTTGCAGAAGAATCATAGGTCTGTGGAAGAATTTGCAGTGGGAAATACTGCACAGCAGTTTTCATTATGCAGGACTTTCCTTTTCCGCATGCAAATCGTGCTATTTTGCACACTATTTCAAACCTTGCCCCTCAAAGAACCTCCCCTCCTCCAGAAATTCTTAAAATGGCAACCCTATTTCTAAGGAAGGGAATTCCTGTATAAATATTTACAGAAACACGATTCACTTGTGGTTAATATACATAAGGAGGGTTTTATGTTAAGAAGTTTGTTTTGCAGCCTAGATTTTTTCCCCCGTGAATGTTTTCAAAATAATGTCCGAATTTTCGGACTAAGGACCAATTTTTTAAAACTTTTGGAAATGAATACTTTGAATTTTTGGAAATTTTAGAACAGAATCACTCCTGAAAAATATGCTGCATGGGATAAAAATCACAACTATAAACAAAAAATGCGTTTGTGTTTTTTGCAAAAAATCGTAGTTTATGACCGATTTTCGTAGCATCGTAGTTTATAGGTCCAAATCGTAGCAACTACGTTTTTTTCGTAGCAGTTGGCAGGTCTGTATATGCCTCTCGAGCAAGTACTCCCGAAATGTTTTCAATTGTATTCAGGTCTGGGCTGATGGCTGTCCAGACTATAACAGCCACTTGATTCTGCGTAAACTAAGCTGTTAAGTGGAAGGTTTGAATTGATGCATTGTCCTGTTGGTATTTTCAGTTTTCCTCTCCTAAGATGTTTCCAATTGGAAGTAGATTGCTTTTGAGGACTTTTTGATAATCCTCAGAGCACAGTCAACCATTCAGAAAAGCCATAACCATTGCTCCGTTGAAACAGAACGCGTTCCACACCATAAGTGAATCCCTCACTGTTATCGTTGTCGACTAAACTCGCGAGATTCTCGTCGTAGATCATGCAAGTAGTATGTCCAGCCATCAGGGACATCCAAATTAAAAATTTTTTCCTCACCCAAGAAAACATTTAGCCATTCATCTGTCCAATGTTAGTGTCGGTCCAAAGAACATGTGCCTTTCTACCAGGGCTGCGCAGTCTGAGTCGGGCCAATTTTTTGAGCGAAAGAGTCGGAGTCAGGCCCATTTTTGAGTGAAAGAGTCAGAGTCAGGCCCATTTTTCCCGCAGCCCTGTTTTCTACGGCGCAATTTCAGCATAGGTGTCCAACACATTCTGCGATATATATGAAATTTGCTTGCCTGTATGCAGCAGTGAACAGTAAATCTCGAAATAGGAAACACTAAAGTCCTCGCAATTTCACAAACAGGTTTTTTTTTGTGTTGAAACTGCTTTCAACATCTCCCTATATTGCAGCTGAGATTTTTTTTCTTGGTCAACGTGAATGGTTTTATTTTGCAATTGCATTGTCACCTTTTGATAAAATTTAATAAATTCCACATCTGCTACACTTAATTTATCTAGCAATATCTGAAACGTTAACATTTTGAGCCTTTAAATGCCAAATTTTATCTAAATCAGCTGCAGAGAAATGAACTTTGTGAGGGATTTTCCAACTATTCGAGAATTGAAGAACGAGCAGTTATTTTATATTTCGAAGTGGTTACATCACATATACAGAATGCAAAATATGCAAATTTATTGATATGGTGGTAACAAAAGCGATTATTTTCATTGTCCATATATTTTTGGGACAGCTTGTTTTGAATTTCATTTTTTTACAAACAATTTGTGATATCAGCATATTTCTGAATTGTACGAGGAGCAGTCAGAAAATAAGCTTCCCTTGGCAACTGTGGACAGAGGTGTGTGTGAAAGACAAAAAATGTAATGAAACATTAAAGATAAAACAGAACTTTATTTTTCCACATAAGTACCAAGTACATTGAGACATTTGTCATACCACTTTATAAGCTTCAAAAAGCCCTCCAGGAAAAAATCAGGGTTTTGCATACGGACGAAGCGTTGAACGGCTATGGGTGAAAGACAACACAGCAGGTGAATGCGAACGTGCAAAACACAGATACACCTTTGGGTAGAGATCGACTGGATTGTGACGTGGGATGAAACGTGGGTCCACCATTTCATGACCTAATCAAAGGCCGCATCCATGGAGTGGAAACATCCATCATCACCTGTCCGAAAGAAGTTCAAAAGATCAATGTTTCAAGTCGTTATGCTTCGCGGCCCAATTATGAGACTGTTCGGTATCAATGCTTGTTTTTCTAGTTTAACTACGATATCGTTTCAGCCTTTAGCTTACAAGTGTTTCATTTTTCTGGCGATATGACGTCATACATTTACGAATTCCAAGCTCTGGAGATGAATGACTGTATTCCAATTTAAGTATTACGTCATCGTGCCGATGACGTACACTGGTTTCCAATTGGTTAATTTCTATAACTGCATGCTTCATTGTTACAGAATTGATCTTGATAAAATAGTATAAATTGCTTCACCAGCAGCATTGATAAAATAGTATAAATTGCTGATCAATGCTGCGTGGTACTGCGACATTCTGTCGAAATTGAAAGAGGTTATTCGGAAAAAGCGACCTGGCCTTCTCAGATATGGCATTCTGCTGTTGGATGACAATACAAGGCCACACTCGGCAACGGAAAACCATATTTCAACTCTTGATTGGGAGCGTCTACACCATCTGCCATACAGTCCTGATCTCGCACAAGTGACTTCCATCTGTTTCCAGCATTAAAGAAGAATCTTGGTGGAAGGTGCTTTAGAAGCAATGCTGAAGCCAAACAAGCCGTTCAATGCTTCTTCTGTATGCAAAGCCCTGAGTTTTTCCTGGAGGGCGTTTTGTAGCTTATCAAGCGGTATGACAAATGTCTCAATGTGCTTGGTAATTATGTAGAAAAATAAAGATATGTTATCTTTAATGTCTCATTCAATTTTTTGACTTTCATACACAACTCTGACCACAGTCGACAAGGGAAACTTATTTTCTCACTTCCCCTTGTAATAAACTTATGTTACGATTCCATATGCTAATAATTTTTTTCATGATTATTGCTTCATTTTTTGAACTGTATTTTAAAAAATCGCCTGTCCATATACTTATGAAACGCACTGTAGTAATGAACAAATTAAAATTTTAAAACGCCTTCTAGTGGTGAAAAATGAGTTAAGAAGGAGGTATGCTTAGTAATGTACAGGTTAATGTAATGTTTAAAACGATATGTCACATGAAAAAATCAATTTCGCCCCCCCCATGGGAGAAAATTCCCTCCCCCCTCCCTCTCTCCCCCCCCCCCCAACTGTCTGCTGTCAAAATAGACCCCACCAATCTAAGGCCTGTGAGGAATTTCACCTCCGGTCAAGCTTTCGAATGAGGTCAAATCTCGCTGTAGCTTAATTATGAGCTGAGTTAGATAATTGCCCATCATCCATTGTTCAACAATCTTCAATAAAGGTATTTAAGTAACTTCAATGTACAAAATTTCAAGCTATCCACTTTACAATATTTTCCTGCTTTCTTCGAAAGATTGAAATATAAGCTCAATAAACACAATATCTCACTTATTGCAAAAAATTCCGTAAAATTAAAAAAACACAGAAAGTAAGAACGTAGAATGCAATAAAATATATCCAATAGAACAAAATCAATTATCAGGGTTATATAAAATACCTTTCACCAAAGAGGATACAACAGTACAATTTTATATAGGAATGACAAACCGAAAGCTTAAAACCTATTACCTAGAGAAATAAATACTATCAAGATTTTCTGCGAGTTTTACTTCAAGCTGTTGAAAAGTAATGGAAAAAAATATACCTATAATTTCTTGAGCATACATATTTTTAACAGCCTGAAAAAACTATGTCTACCTAATTGTTATCATATTTTAAATGCGATATCACAATGTGTTAAACACATTCCCTTATTCTCAGTCACACATTGGGAATCTCCTTCAATTAATGGATAACTCCAAAGAGGAGTATAGTTTTTGAAATTTAATCATATTTTTATACAATCACAGAAAAAGTCTTGCAATGAATTAAAACTCCAATTTTTCAATAACAAATGTAATAGTTTCATACAACATGACATGATTTGACTTTAACTAAACCAAGATTAATATGCAGAAATTAAATACATTTATTTCAATAATTTGTTCAAAATTTCTATTATCAGTTATTTTGAAGCTTTTAGCTATTTATTTTAAAAAGTTTTGTATAAAAAATATAATATTTCATAAATTATCAAAGTATAAGGTCTAAACTTATCTTTTCAGATTTTTTAAAAATGATTTTGACCTGATTTTCAAAGCACATGGTCTTAATAATTATTATTTTTTAAATATCTGAATCAATTATTTTACTTTACTTTTATCACTTATTTTTATGTTAACACTAAGTTTTTTTACCCATTGAGCTAAAGTTTTAGTCAATAAGTCAAACTTAATGTATACCTTTGCGTCTAGTAAAACGAGGTTCAGATTTCTTCTCAGCATTAACGGTAATGATGTCACCATCAGTGCCCTCATCCATGTCATCATCATCCCCATCCATATCATCATCCTCATCAGATACTTTCTTATACTTGCCTCTTCTTCTTCCTAAATAATGAAATGCATTCTAATTTAATTTAAAAAACAAGGAGAAACTTAAGGAAATTGTGAAATCTCAAATTTCATTCTGAAGAATGAAATAATAAATTACATCTTTTTCTAAATACAAAAGGAATAAAAAAGAAAATACAGAAATTAAAAACTTCTGTAACTTTTAAAGAGAAGAGTAATTACTTTTCATAACATAGCAAGTTACATTAATTACTAGATGACCCACCACCTGGCATCGCCCGGGCCCGTGATGAGTGACACTTAAATGAATATCAAATTTGTATGATTTTATATCTTTAACACCATTTTATCTTAATTTATATTTATTTTTAGAGTCTATGCATACTGAAAGTGAGCAAAACCGGGACGAAAACACTCAGGTTTTTACTGATTTCGTCGAAATTTTCACACTTTCTGTAAAAAAAGTATTTTTACCTGTTCGAGCATTTCAAAATTTTGTAGGTGATGTAAATTTGGTCTACTGAGATGCTCTAAAAAGATTGTGTTAAAATATGGACAGCTAGTTACTTTTTGCATAGAAAAAAATATCGTCTGCGTGAGGTGCAAAGTGACCTGCGTTTGCCGGTGTATTTGAAAGGGTTAAAATTCATGTTTTTTAAAACCAACTGCTCCATTGATTAGACGGTTTTAGCTTTAAGAGCATATTTTTGGTTTATTGGTACATCTAAAATTGCACCTGGAGGGGTGAAACTGCAATGGAACACTCAGGTTTTTACTGATTGTCAAAATTTTCATACATTTATTTTGTAGAAGAATATTTATACCCGTCCGAACATTTCAAAATTTTTGTAAGTGATGTAAATCTGGTGTATTGAGATGCTCTAAAAAGACTGTCTTAAAATGAGGACATTTAGTTACTTTTAGCATAGAAAAAATATCTTTAAACATATGTATTGGAACTGTAAACAAAATTATAAAATCTGATTTAAAGCTAATTAAAACTTTAATGCATGATGTTCACAGCCTAATGCTAAACATGCTTCTCAGCATGACTGTGAAGATTGTTGCATGAAAATTATTTGGTAGGAGAAAAATGGAAATATGTAGTTACAATTGATGAGATTTGGATATATTTATCCGATTGCAATAGAAAAAGACCTAAAATGTTACTTCAGAGAAAATAGGGAAAGTTTTGCTACAGGTTTTATGGTTCTTGCTGGATTCTCTTATAACAGAAAACTAAGGACAAACAAAGTCTTTATAAGCAGCATCCCAAAACACTGGATGCACTCTGGAAGATTGCGGTTGAGGAGGGGAACAAAATCGACCTTGATATTTTAAGAAAAGCTCTTTTATCTTGGAAATAAAGATGCAATAAGATAGTTCAACAAAAGAGTATTCAGATGAACATAGAAAATAAAATTCTTATCTTTGATTATATATTTCTTTTTCAAAAATTGTTATAAAAAGGTATGAACATCCTCTGCAGATTTTGCTGATCTGTCAAAGAGTGACGACCAAATTCAATGACTTTTTATATATTACATTCAAGAACTATAAAATATACAATTTGAAATGTGTAAGAATGATATATGTAATATACTTTACATCAGTGGAATTATAGCTTGAATTTTCAATTTTTTACTTATATGAAAGCCAAAAGTGAAATAAACTGAAATTGATAAATCAAAATTAATAAGTCATTTCTGAATTCTGTTAGTCAAAATATTTGTGAGATATAAGTATAATATTTGGGATATTGTATAATAATTGTATAAAACTGCAGCAAAAAGACATAATTGTCATCTGAATTACTGCCACTGTTCCAAGTTAGTACCAACCAAAGTAAAGTAAGTAACCAAAGTAAGTAAGTACGAAAATCAACATTTTTTAAAATTCTAGGCACCAATGCAAGTTAAATATATAAAAATTGAGGTTTTGTGTAGATTTAATCCTTAATTCAATCATACAAATTCAAATAATAATCATAATAATAATAATCAAAATAATAATCAAATCATTCATCTTTTTCAATCCTACAAAGGTTTATCCCCAATTGCATTAAAATGCTTGAAACTTTAGTTATTGCATGCTATATCCCATAAAGTTAAATTTTTTAACACCATTAAAGTTCAAATCAAAATTTTGATTATCAATTCAGTTGAAAGAGAATCTGTAACAGTTCAAATCATAATTAGCTTTCAAATTTTAACAGTTGACAAAATCTGTATGTTTGAAACATACTGTAATCAATGCACGATTACTGAATTCTTCACCTTGGGAAAAAAGAAAGTTTTAAATCAAGAAATCTTAACCAATGTTTAAACATTTTTTTTTATCATGTTTCAAAGTCAGAAAAAAAAATCTATGAAATTCATTCACTTACTTCTCTTACCAGGCTTCTTCTTCTTTTTCTCTTCATTAGCTTGGAAATAAAATAAAAAACAATTAAACAAATAAATGATAAGATAAAGAATCAAGATAATAACCAAACAATAAACATCTCCAACTGAAAAGATTTTTTAACTGATAAATAAAAATAAATTTTAACTTCCTAAGCCAATTACTGGATTAATTGTTTCAAATGTAATCCAATTTCTTTACCCAAGAAAATTTATTTTACACCAACAATATTATAACAAAATTTATCTATTTTTCAATCATACAAAGGTGATTTTGTATGCAATGTGTATGCCCCAATTGCATTAAAATGCTTGAAACTTTAGTTATTGCATGCTATATCCCACAAATTAATTTTTTTTTATACCAACAAAATCCTTATCAAATAGATAATTTGATAAAAAGCTCCAACTTATCTCACCTATATCATCATTCTTATGACTAATGATTTATATTAAATAACATTTATCTCCATAATTTATAAAATGTTTGAATGTTTTATACTGTAAAAGCCATAAAAAACGTTTTATCATTATTTTTTAGATTAAATACAGTGACTTGTGCTTTCTTCTGATATGACCCACTTCTCATATAGAACTATTTTTATGGTAAATAATGCAAAACTTTTCTCAAAGGTTATATTTTCTCTCCCTTCTATCACACAAAATAAATTTTTGGTTTTTCATTACCATTTTATTTGATTTAATTTTCTAATTTTTATTTAATTTTTGTTTATAACAGTTAAAATGAAATTTTATTATTTAAAACAAAAAATCCTGCTTTAAAACAATTACAAAACTTAGAATGTCAATCTGTTGGTCCCACTACATTGCTGATTTTACTTTTCCTACTCTAGACAGCATCCTAATGTTCTTTTATTTTTACACAAGGATAATTTAACCTTATATTTCTTCAACTAATCATAATTAACTTCTTGCAGTGTTTCCAACAGACTTAGAAAAAGATTTGTATTGCAGCAGTAAAAAACAAAATAATAAAAAAGATATAGTAAGCTAATACTGCTTAATTATTTTGTTTAATGACCATTTTTTTAAATATACATTTTATTTAATATAGTTCCTTAAAACTTTACTTTTAATAAACGCTATGTATAATAAACCATGCATGAAGTTAAACTGATATAACACAATATCTAATTTGTTATATCATAACATCTTTTTCATTAAAAATATTTCTTTTCTTAATTTTAAAATGTTTAAATTAATTCAATTAACTTTTTTAACTTTAAAATTCTTCCTTTAAATATTCATTAATTTTCAGTGCATTTTTACTTAAAAACAATGTTAATTTATTCTCCAGAAAAGATTGTTAAAAATAATCAATAATAAAATTAAAAATATCAATATTTTCACCCAAAATAAAATATTTTTATAATAATATTCAAAACTAAAATTCAAATAATTTAATAACGATCTTTAATTTAAATCTTTATCAAGCCTTATGCCAATGAGCTGGAACAGCCAATCAGCTACTTTCGCACCCTTTGAAAAGCGACGCCAGATTCATGTTAGCGTCACCTCGAATCTCTCGGGCGTCAACGTACCAACAAGAGTATGTTGATGCTCCGTGAAAAAATTTATTTCGACCGTTGGATTGAACAGATCCTTCGGTCAAATCTTTTTCATATAATAATATTTTATTACAACAAAGAATAGTTTTATTTAGAAGTGTGTTGCATATTTTATTGGTGACAGAGTTGTGGCTTTTAGTGGTAATTTCGTAGGAATGCTGGAGATACAAGGTTTTTGAACATTAGCATAAAGTGGGTACTATCTATTGCCTTTGTAACCATGGAATTCATCTAAACGGAGATACCCATTTGAAAATGTGGCAAATTATGAAAAAAAGATGAGTATGTCAAGAAGAGTAGCTGTACTGATGTATAGTTGTTTCAAGTAATTGAAGAATCTTCATTTTCGTAATGTATATCTTTGGATGTGTTACTATGGCAAAAATTAGATTGTGGGTATTATGAAATCGTATCCTTCTAGATCCATGCAGTTTTGACATCATAGTGGTAAGGCTTTTTTTTTTCCCCTTTTTGTTTTGGAATAAAATATGAATATTACCAATAGCACAGTTATTCAAATTGCTAAATCAAACTTTCCAGTACGAACTGATTCTTCAAATGAACAATGAGAATTACTTTGAGCTATGCTTGTTGCGCGCCCCGATACTTCATTAATTAAATTAAGAATCTTTGTAAAAGATGATATAAAAGTGTTAATATTTGCATTTTCAACAACAACTTCTCTGTTTTTTGTAAAAGGAATCTCAATATTACTGTTAATGAAATTAAATCTTTGCAACACATGCAAGAATAAATTTAATAAAATAGTATTAATATTAGTGCACTAATTCATTCTTACTCTCCCTCCCTCCTTTGATTTGTGTGATTAATAAAAATACTACATGTTTATATTTATCTTTTATTTTAATTTATGTCTGTCTCGAGATTATTTTAATAATGTGCCAAAATCATTAATAATACAATGAATTATGTTAAATGAATAAGAAAACAAGATTCATAAGTATTTATTAAGATATAAAATCAATTATTGGCACAAAAACGAATATATATGAACAAAACTAGATTTAGATGTGCACAATTTCATTGATATGTTTTTCCCGTTCCTAGTTCAAGTAAGCAAAATTTTGTTATTATATATTTTCATCATGAAGAGTACTTAAATGTTTGTTTTCTTTACGCAACTGCAATGTTCCACTTGTTTAATTATGATCTTTTGGCTATTAAACTTAAATAATTTTCTCTTTCTCATTTATGCTAAAATTTCATCATTTCAATATTTCAAATTTAATCCCCCCTTTTTGATAACTTAAATTTTAAATCCTTTCTTTCTTTCTTTTTTGACGTTACATAATTCATACAGTCAGTTCCACAAGAATGTTATGTCTCTCTCAGTTGTACGACTTAATTTATTTATTTTTTCTATCATTTTTGGCACTTTAGGTGTTTTAAAAGTGAAAGGTCACACTCACTGTACCATACATTTTTACATATTATATGCTTACATATTCACAACAAATTTTTATGTTAATATCTGTGACAAGAAAGACCTACGAAAGAGTTCATTACAAATCCATAGACAGAGCAGGGAAAGGCTGACGGATATGTAATCAACATTTGCTATTATAACCACAAACCACTGCTATTATATTTCTAAACATTCTTGTGCCTTTTTGACTCATGACCCTTCAATGTGATTAAAGTTTTATGATACCATGATTTGTAAAAAAAAGTATGTAATATTTACAGTTTTCCTCCCCATGCTAGTATATTAGTTTCAGAGGTCTTACATATGAAAATTGTCAAGTAATTATTGCTCCAATGGCCAATGAACATTGCAGTGTGTAGTGTTATAACAACCAGAGAAAAACAAACCATAATTAAATTATATATATTTATTTGTCTTATTTAGAGACTGAATAACTGAAAACAATTGAAAAAGGAAAATTGCTCATGTGGATCTTAATTGAGAAGTGAAGGATTAATAAATAATACTAAAAAAAATAATAATAATAGGTTAATATTTATCACATCATCTAAAGTTGAGTGACTCACATGGCACATGCACTAACACTGAAATGATTACAAGACTGAACAATTCAGAGTTTTCCAATCAGTAGAATGAATGGCCTTGAGAATATTCAGCAAGCCATTCAGAAGTATCCAAAATAATATATTAAAGCAGAAAAAGTTGAAATCTATATCTTTCTACATCTAATTTCTACTGTAGATTTTATTTTTATTTATTTATTTTTTTTTTTTGGGGGGGTGGGGGGGTGTCTATGTTTACAATTTTATTTACCCTATTTTACATTAAGATAGGCAGTGAACAAATAAATCCCTATTTAGAAACTGCTACTACGTTTTTTAAAAAAGGGGAGGGGGCATTTTATAGAAATCAGTTTAATAGGCAGACACAAATGGAAAGAGGCAGGAAAAATTGATATATAATACAAAAATTTGCAGACTGGGAACAGAGGGCCTTGCAAATTTCAAAATTTTGCAGATACTAGACCGTTGCTTTGTTTCAGGGTTGGAAAGTTTTAGACATGCGGCGGTTTAAACCATGGTTAAAACTGTTGTGTCAAAAATGTCAAAAACCTAGATTTAATAAAATAATATCAAAAGTATTATTTAGCAGAGTTGGACACACTTTCAATAAATTCTAAATAAAACTGCATAAATACATTAAAACTGTGGGGTATAATAAATTGCACAAAAACACTCTTGAAACCTATTTGCATAGGACATGGTAAACTGAAAATAGATTGTTGCATGATTTTTTAAAAAATATATTTGAATAATGCATGCTTTTATGATGAACAGTTAATAAATACTTAATTATTTGTAATCATTAAAATTTGTAGGTTTAATTTAAATTTTGCAAAAGTAAATAAATTGTTTTGATTTTTCATTATTTTATAGGCCAGATTCAAAAACTAATCTATCACAATTGGTAACCAATGAGCACATTTATTTTCCTTAAGATAGAGCAAATTCGAAGATATTGCTATTGCTACAGAACCAGTTTTCTTGCTTTCCCCCTACTATGTTCTTATGAATGGGGTTTCTAAAGGGGCTACTTCATTAACGCGAAAACAGTCACCAGCTAATGTTAATCCTATGAGATTTTTTTTTTTAATATCTTGTTTGAAATTTCATTAAATGATTCTTTTAAAAGTAAAAATGTAAACACCCATTCAATAATGTTATTTCTATAAGAGAATTAAAAAAAAAAAAAAAAAAAAAAAAAAAAAAAAAAAAAAAAATTAGTTTGCATTTCAATATATATTTTTATTATTATTATTATTATTATTTTGCAATGGATTGCTAATATTGATCTCTGCAAAGACCGTTTTTCTATTTTTCGATTTCAGTTGTAGTTTTTTTTATTATTAATATTAGGATACTTTCACTTTTGGAACAGGTTTTGAACTAAGTTAACAGTTAAATAACTATTTTTTTTTTCCTACTAGTATGGTGAATTATTAATTTATCCCTAATTTCAGGAGATATTCTGCAAATAAGATAATTTAATCAGTAAGAGGTGGTTGCCAGTCACTAACAAAAATTAATTTTGGAATAAAAGGTTTAAAATATCATATTTTAATCATTTTATCCTACATTTAATTATTTTCTCTTTAATAAAATAAATGTTATTTTTATTTTTCTGTGTTTGTACTGCAGAGAAAATATTTATTAAAAGCTATATATATATATAAAAAAAAAAAAAAAAAGTATTCAATCAAGTACACAAAAAAAGCCACACTAGAAATCCACATAACTTGGAAATTTAGTCAAAAACAAAGAAATAAATTATAATTTCATATTTGATTACAATTTAATGTATAATAAAACTACATTGCACTATCATTAAACAAAAACAACAAACATTTTTTCTCTTTTGTTCTGAGTTTACTTGCACATTTGGGTTTCTGATGGTTTAAACATATGTCACGTCAAAAAAAAAACCAACCCTGCTTTGTTTACATTTTAAAACCTTATCAGAATAGTTATATCGTTATGAAATAACTATATATTATAAATAATAAATGTTAATAAAACTCTACAGCATACTAATGATTCCTTAAAAATACATATAATAGATACATTTCATAAATTATAAACTGTTATTAAAAAATACAATTTAAATTTTAAGCATTTGATTAATAGTAATTTTGATTAAGAAAACAATTTATGTTTTAAAATCTTTTCTTGCAATCTACAAACGGTTCTTGGAATTCTTGTTCAGTGACAAAAGCCTGTGTCATTATTCGGTACTTTTCCGTTACACGGACAACATTGTCACCAAGCGTAATAGTTGGCACAAAATGAAAATTACGTAAATTGAAACATTTGAAAAATAAAAGAATAACATTGTAAATAGTAAAGTGAGCACTTTAAAAGGTACTTTTCCGTTATATGGACACCATTGTCGCCAAGCGTAATAGTTGATGCAAAATGAAAATCATGTAAATTGAAACATTTGAAAAATAAAAGAAAAACATTGTCGATAGTAAAGTGAGCCTTTTAAAAATATAACATTTGAAAATTACAGACTTTTACAAACTATTTTATTAAATCACAAATATATACTTAAAAAAAGTGAACAAATAACTGTTATACAATAAAGTAATAAAATAAAACTCATATTAAACTACTGATATAAAATTAAAAATATCTTTTAGCATTGCAGTAAACGGTGCTACTTGGTTATCTCGTCAACCAAAAATCTATCGCCAAACTATAAGATTAAATGGCAATAATGGTTGATCGTAAATGTCACATTCACTTGACTTTAACCAAGTTATATGTGTTTACGTCATCAAGTGATTTTTATTTGTATTTTTATTAATATTATATTAATTTATTTGTTCTTCTGTTATTTAAAATAAAAATTATGTCAATTTGTATAATTTGGCGATTTATAAAATTCGGCGAAATGGGTCGACGGGATAACTACATAGTATCCAGCAAACACTTCATTGATCAGGGTTGAAGTAATTGGCGCATTAGCATACATTTTGGCATGGTGTCCGTATAACGGAAAAGTACTGAAAATTCAAATATATATCTCCTTTAGCTCTTTACCAAGGAGTAAATTAGGTACTTCTCCATTATCCCATTGATGACCTTCCATATAAAAAACTATCGCCAAACTCCAACGCACAATAAGCAGATGGAAGAATGTTGCAATTGCAATTAAAAAAAAAAAAAAAAAAAAAAAAAAAATACAAGCATTTTGGAAAAGGTCCCAGTATATTAATGAAACAGAAAAAATAAATAATCTTGGATTTTTATTGATTTATATTATTTTTCTTAATTATCCCTATCAACTGGTAAATGTTTCTGACGTCAGTTGAAACTGATCTATTGTACATAACTATGCATTGCAATATTTTTTTCATTGCTTTTTGTTTTAGCAATATCGCCGTTTAAGGACATAATTGTTATTTTAATTAATGAAATAACTAATCAATCAGTAAAAATCACTAAAAATGCAAATAAACATTGAATTAAAAAATCACTCAATGACATTACAAGCATGCGTAATGCATCTGATGTCAAATGAAAGTGATGCCACAATCACGCTTTTTGACGTTAAATCCAATAGTTTGACGATGGTTTTTTTTTTTTTTTTTTTTAAATGGAAAGTGGTTGATGGGATATTGGAGAATTACCGTAAATTATTCTTCTGCCTCCGATTCAGTTCTGATAGTGCTGTGATAGACTGCTGATAATTTCTTCATTTTGAGATGCTGAGCGACCATGTTACAGTGGCACAAATCACACCGCTTAGAATTAACTAATGAAACACAGCCTTTTATACTGAATCTTAACTAAAAATTACATTGTGAATAATATGTGCATTTAAGGCATTTGTGGATTTTTGAGAGTTGACTGCAATTTAATTGGCACTAGTTTCAACTTTTCATAAAAGAACAAAATTTTACTTACTAGGATCAACCCGAGGCGGCTCTAATTTGTATCCAAGGACATCACACCATCCAACAGGGAACAGATCAGGGCTTTCACAATCACACCACTGGTCATAATCATCTTCCCATCCTTCAAAATGAACTCTTAACAAACGACCAACAACCTTAGTTATATAGGCTACACATATTAGACGAGGTTCCATCAAATCTACAGCTTCTAAATACATATTCTCTTTAAAACCATGATCAGGGATAACCTAGAAGACATTAAAAACAATTGTTTGTTAAAACTCAGTAAAACATATTACTACATTTAGAAACATCATTATACAATTTATTTTGGCACTCATTTCAAAGGGCAAAAATAACATTTTAAATTCATATTATTTATTGTCAAATGAAAAGCAGCTATATTAAATGAAGGAAGACTTTCTAAAAGAGATCATTTCTGAAAATTCAAACTTCCAGAATATTAACGAAACTGACCACCACATTCCTTTGAAAGAAGCAAGATGTTTTCAAAATGTTTGTTTTCCAAATAAGTTCTATGTTGAAAGCTCTTACTTAATTTCATAATAGTAAATAATTGGATAAAAATTTTTACTTTAAATCTATTGGTGTGAATTATGTATTCCTTGCTGGTGATCCTTTTCTAATTCAATAGTATCATTCAGTATATTCATACTTAAGAATTTTTCTTTTTACACTCTTATTTAAGTCAACCAAGTTTCTGGTTGTAAAGATGGAATTTTTTAATAGATTTTTAAACCCATTTCCAGATATGATAAAATTATAAAAATTACGTTCATAGATGTGTTTCTCATGACAATATAACATTTCATTTTATTGGAACTTATTTACAAGTCATAAACATTAATTTTAAGGCATTTTTCCGTTAGCCAACTACAGGTGATAAATCGCGAAAAATCTGTAAACTCATACAGTTATACACTATATAGCCAAAAATGACCAGTCACTTGTGATTTTAGACGTTTTGTTAAATATCTAGAAAAATACACGAGGAATTAACCTGAAACTGCAATTGTGTAAACAGTATAGTATAGGTCATATATTTCCGTGAAGATTTTTTCCCGAAACCCCATCGGGGACAGTCAACAAATTGAAAAAGAATAAATATCTTTTGGATAACCCTCTAAAAACTAATGTAGCAAAAGCGTTCAAACTCGAGATTATCAATAAGGGGCTTACTGTAATATGCTGTGTTCATTTTTATGAGGTTTTCATGTATACTCGTAGAAAAATTAAGGTTTTTATAAAAACAGTCTCAAATTTCACCAAGTTTTTTGCTTATAATTTGCAGAGTTCTTAATATAAAAAAAGTTTTTTTCAGAAAATATGACAAACAACATTGTACACAATACTCTGTAATCAGAATTAAAAAATAAAAAAAATTGGATGAAAAATGAGCAGGTTTACTAAAAAATGTTTCACTGCGCATACGCAAATGCAATCAAAATATAATGTGCATAATGTATTAGCTATGTATATAGAACAACTTTTGTGAGAGTCTCAAAATCATAGCTTGAAAATTCTGAAAATTACCATCGATAGAATAAGCTCGAAATCTGTTGTTCCCAAAAGAAAGCAAAAAGATGAGGGGTTGTATCCAAATACAGTAGTACGTGCAATATTGTGTACGCCATCTTGGCACTAACATTTCATCTCTTTCCTGTTTTAAAGTTTTTTTTTTTTCTAGTTGTTTCTGGTATAACAATTAATTCCCATTACGTCCAATCGACATACCTCTAGAATCGAACATCAAATCGATAACTTTTGCTTTTGCTAAAATCATAAATCTCATTTAAATTTTAATACTTTTAAATGATTTTTTTTTTTTTTGGCATTGGGTAGCTGAGATCGATCTGTACAAAGGCCGTTTTTTACTTTTTCGATTGTATTTACTGATATTTTTTATTTGGATACTTTTACTTTTGGAACCGGTTTCGAAAGTGAAAGCAACCCCATAAAAAATGAAAACTAAATCGAAAAAGTAAAAAATGGCCTTTTTAGAGATCGACATCAGCTATACAATGCAAAAAAGTTTAAAAATATTGAAATGCAAAAGAGGTATCTTTAAAAATTTCTTCCATAGGATTAGCATCAAAAAGCGAACCTTTTCGGGTGACTGAAGTAGCCCCTAAGTGGCCACACTAGTCACGCAGATAAACTCCACTGGTAATGTAAAGTCTATGGGAGCGTTATTTTCAAATTTCTCGCTTTGATTTTACAGGGTTCGTACACATTTCTTTAAATAAAAATCAAAGACTTTCAAGAACCAAAACCATACACATTTCTTTAAACAAAAATCAAAGACTTTCAAGAACCAAAACCAAAAGGACTTACGAATTAAATAAACTAATAAATTATAATATACATTTTTGTAAATATAAGTTTTCAACATTCAAATGGCCAGGAAGGGGGGGGGGATTTCAGCGTGTGGCAGTAGATGTTTCGAAAATTTTAAAATAAATTTAGCAAAAGAAACAACTAGTCAGATGTGCCAATCTCAAAACTTTCTTCTATCTCACACATGTTAATACTTCAAAATTCGCTATCAGAATGCCAAAGTTAAATGGCAATGTCCATCATGAGGATTCTAAAGATACGAAATTTCGTGCATTAGTTCTTGAGATATGACTACTACTAAAATCGTGTAAATTCTGCAAAATGCAGCATAGTAGCGCCACCTGTTAGGTGATTTACACCAAAACCTAATCACCAACAACTTATGTCAACGTCTAACTGAATCTGAAGTTTGGTGAAAATTCATGCATTAGTTTTTGAGATAGAGCTATTTCAAAAATCGTGAAAAATCCAGCATAGCAGTGCCAGCTGTTGGGAGATTTACGCCAAAACATAATCAGCACCAATATTTATCAAGATGTATCTGAATCTGGAGTTTGACGAAAATTGATGTATTAGTTCTATAGATAGAGGAGCTATTGTGAAAATTGTGAAAAATGCAGCATAGCAGCGCCTCTTGTTGGGCAATTTACACCAAAACATAATCAGCACCAATCTATATGAAAGACTATCTGAATTCGAAGTTGTATGCAAATCCGTGCATTAGTTTTTGAGATAGAGCTATTGCTTAAATCGTGAAAAATGCAGTATAGCTGCGCTACATGTTGGGCGATTTACATCAAAAACTAATCAGCACCAATTTATATCAGGGGGCAAAGAGGAGAAGCATATATTTTTTTAATTAATGGGGGAGGTGAAGTTTAACAGATGACTGATAATTTACCTTACTAAAAATTTACAAAAAAGTGCAAAATTAAATTAAACAGTTTAAAAGACTTTAAATTTTATATGCTTGGTAGGAGGGGGGAAGGGGGGGGTGCATTTCGGTGAGAGGAGGAGTAAAACTGTAAGATTGATTATTTATTGTTACAATAAAGTAACAGACAGAGCAGAAAAAGTTTTTAAAAAAGCAATGATTTTTAAGGTTTTAAACTTTATGAGCTGAGGGGGCAAAGGAAAAGCAAATTTAAAAAAAAAAAAATTAGAGGGTGGGAGGGGGTTTATTAGATGACTTATTTAATTATCTTACTAAAAATTTGCAAACAAGTAAAAAAAAAAAAATTAAGGAGTTTTAAAGACATTAAATTCTATGTGTTCTTTAAGTTGTGTGTGTGTGTGTGTGTAGGGAAGCTAAGGAAAAATGAATTATGAAATTTAGGACTGATTATTTATTCCCTATAAAGTAACAAATAGAGTATAAAAAGCTTTAAAAAAATTAAGCTTTGGTATTGTGGAGGGGGGAGAAAAAGGAGGAAGTGAAATTTCAGAAAAAGGGGAGGCAAGAGGGGATTAAGATTTTTTTTAAAATCAGAAATTCAAAGAAATGCAGAAGAGTTTCACCCATGATTAAGAAATAATGCGAGAGTAAAATTGAGCACTTTTAAGGACCTTTTGCAGATTTTGCACGAAAATAAGTACTTTTAAGCACCAAAACTTCCTTTTGAAAAATGTAAGTACTTTTAAGGACTTTCAAGGACCGTACAAACCCTGTTTTAATATTCTTGAATGATTTTTTTGCATAGGACAGCTGAGGACGATCTACATCCGGGTTAGTTTGTACTTTTTTGATTTTGGTTTCAGATTTTTTTTTTTTTTACATTCACTTTCAGAACCAGTTGAAACCAGTTCTGAAATTGAAACTATCTTAATATAAAAAAACTAGAACCAAAATCGAAAAAGTGAAAACTAGCCCGGTTGTAGATCGTCCTCAGCTATCCTATGCAAAAAATCATTCAAAAATATTAAAATTAAAGCCAGAAATTTGAAATTAACACCCCCATAGACTTAATATTATCGTTTTCCTTTCTTCCCATGACTGAAGTGGGGCTCTTAAGTTTTAGAGGTATAGACCGAGGTTGGTTGTTGCATGGATTTTCAAAGAACTCATTTCTTCCCTCCTATAATCTGTGTAAGCTCAAATTTTTCAGCATATGCATTTGATGATATAATTCAATGGATATGATTTATATTTGCATTATTTGTTTAGTTTCACCTCTGTCTTCATGAACATTATTGTATGTAAAAATATTGATTTTTAATGGTGATTATTTTCATGCTAAGTGAGTATAGATTTTATATCATTCTAAATTTTGATTCCATATTATTAATAGTGCACTATTAGGCTTACTTTGACAAAATGTTTCATTTGACAACCAACCCTAGTAGCAGAAGTCCCCTAAAAGTTAAATTCACTTAAAATGAATTTTTTAAAAGGAACTTACTACTCATGAGAAAAATTCTCCTGGTGTTATGCCGAGCAGAAAGGGTAAAAAATAAGCAAGTTTTAATTCGTAAAGTATCCCATTATATTATTTTAGCATCAATTATTGCATATTAACAAGAGATTTGCATCACATTGAAGAGTCAGGCATAAATGGCAATGTTGACGTTCCAATCAATACATATTGATTATGTGAAAAATTGACAATGTGTTTTAAGCTGGAGCAGAAAACAAACATGTAAATTATTTGCTGCAAGCATCAAACTTTTTTTTTTTGGCTGAAGTAGAAGGGGTGAAGAAAAGTTGGCATGTAAAGCAGGAGAAGCAAATAAACTAAACATGCCTCAAAACTGGATATCTAACAAAATGTTTTTTCAGCTCATGAATGATTTAAGTTGATTTCAATGCTTTTAACTCTTTTGGTTATGACATATGTTTGCATTTACTATTACCTCTGTTATTATTTGCATCTAGTAACAATAGTATAAGTCTTTAGATTTAGCATTATAACTTCGTTTATTTTCAGCATTTGTAAGGGAAAAAAAATGCTTTAGACACAGTTTCTGAAACTTTATTTTAAAATAGTTCTTGAAATTTAAAAGTACTTGTCTGAGCCAAAATAATTTATAATAAAAAAAGAAAAAACCTTAAAAGCTATTATGTTTATTTAATCCTGTCGATATATGACATTTTTCAAACATCTTCAAAAATTCTTCCATAACCTATTTTCAAGTGTGTTTGTAATTATGTAAATATGCAGCAACTATAGCCGCTGCCTGCATATAACAGTGCAAAAACTACCCAACTGAATGGTTTGAAATGAAAGTTTTCTTCATCCTATTAAATTCTATCATACGTAGTTAATTAAATGATATCCCAAGATAGGTAATGATTCTAGGTTATTTTCTTACTGTTATTCCAGAAAACTAATGTACTCCTTCTTTAATTGCAGAAATATGTGATTTAAGTGAAAGCACTGGAGATCACATAAGATTTTTTTAAAAAAAAGATGTGATTATTTCATATTTAAGACACATTCATTATTTCCGTATTACTGAATTGAATATGTATAATCATAATAAATTTTGTATTCATGCATTTTTGCATAAAAGTGCAACAACTATTACACCAAGATCTGAATATTTATAAAACTAGTTATAGTACGAACGCACCTCATTTGCCATGTTTGACATACAATTTCAGACTTGTTTTATTGATAGTATGTTAAATAACTGCATTCATCAGACTTCAGTAAACCTTAATTTTTGTTATTTAGAAAGCAATTTTTTTTTAACCTAACAGTAATTTTACTCCAAAATATAAAAAAAATTTCACAGTCTGTTTTTTTTCTTTCGATATTCTTGAACAACTGCATACCTATAAACAGAGCTGACTATTGTTATGTTGATAATTTGAGTTTTCCTTAAATAATTAAATATTAAAAAAAAAAAAAAAAAAAAAAAAAAGTAATGCTAATTTTTAAGATGTTTTATATAGATAATAGTTGGTTTTTTTTACTTTAGAATAACTTCTTTTTCTGTCAGTCAATAGTTCAAATTACTCCATATTATACTTAATGGTTTATTGTAATGCCAAATAATATTTTGAGGAAGTTTTTTTATGTTGGCTTGGCGCCCGCCAATGTAAAGACTTTTTCCTCAGTAATTATGAATATTTTATGTGTAAAATATAAGCCTATAATGTTTAAAAATGTAGAAAAAAAAAATATTTAAAGTTACAACTAAATCGCAATTTAATATTGAAAATATGTGTTCAAATGACAAAATAATATTATTTTAGAAGTTTTTAGAGTTATTCTATTTGTAAATAATTAAGCTTAATTTATTATTTCATTTTTAATCGCACGTGGTTCCGAATCGGCGATGTTTTGAGTATTCATCCGCGTACGATCGGACCACGTTTTACATGCAACTAAGACTCCTTTTAAAAATCGGAAAATACTGTGTAAAAATAGATATTATGTGTTATTTAAATGATGATTAATTCATTTCAAAAAGACCTAAAAATAAATAATAGCGCATATCTCTGTGTTTTTCGGCGCGGAACGGAACTTTGTACCGTTGCGCTGGACGAAAGAGGTAAGGAAGCAAGAGGATAAAAGGAGAGATCTTCGCTAAAAACGGGGCTTTTTCTCTTCGGAAGATCGGAGTTCGGAGGTGGCAGGCTCGGCTGCAAGGTGGAAGGAGCGACCGTGTGTCGGCTGGAAGGTTTAGAAGAGCGAGAGAGATCGCGGAGTCCGGAGCTAGTAAAACCAATTGGCCGCAATGATGCTGAAATTGAGTATCAAGATTGTGGAGAGTCTTCAGAGAGAAGACTAAATGACACCGACGAATTGCCTGGAGATGTTGTTTAAATTATGAAAATACTGTAAACATTAATAGAGGTACCTCTTATTTATTTTATCCGAAGAAATTATAAATCATTTTCAATCATGAACAAATTTGCAATCTATCTTTGTTAGTTTTAAACTAAAAGATTAGATAAATAATGATACTTGTTAATATTGTATGTGTAATTTTTTTAAAGATGAACTAGATTTTAATATTAATTGCTTATATCCTATTCCTTAAATAAACATTAATTTAAATCAGTAAAAATATCTCTGTATTAATTTTTCCTTCCCACAGCAGCATTTTTCCTTTTTAGGTGGGTTTTTTTTATGTAATGAATAATCTATACGATCAGTTTTTTTTATTTTCTCTTGGTAGAATTTATCTACCACGTGTTTGTGTCTACCTAGAAATGTTTTAGGTACGATACGACACATTTTTGGTGCCTAGTGACCTTTGCCATTTTGGCGTCGCGGCACGGTTCGGGTCCGCGTTTTTTTTTTTTTTTTTTTTTTTCTCGGCCAAATTCGGCGCCGTCACCTGTTGTTTTCTTTTACCTTTTGCTGCTGTGGATAATGGAAAATATTTGTAAATGGAGTAATTTCTTAAGAAATTCATTTTTTAACATGATTTAAGTGGCTGTAGAGAATATTAACTTTAACTTAGTTTTCATTTTTGATTTTCCACATGTTGCATGAAATTTTTATTTTCACAATTTTTATATATTTTTATAGTAATTTATAATTACAATTAGTATTATTTTGGGGGAAACTTGCAGTAATTGATAATAATGAGCACTGAGACAGATACGCCTGAGGAGGTGACTGGACAGGCTGGGAAAGGGAATGAACAGAATACTACTTTAACTGATTTAAATAATAGTGTAGAAAATGAGAAATCCAAAAAAGAGAGTAAAGAAAATAACCCAGCAAATACTTCTTTTGGTAGTAGCAGTTCACCACCAACATTATCACCAGTCAGGAGTTCAGACAGCTATGGGAGGAACACACATGGACCAGTGTCTCTGGTACCAAACCTAACTTTTAACTTCAATCAGTTCATTTCAAATATCCCAAATTATTCAGGAGAAAATCCCGATATAACAGTAGCTGATTTTCTAGACAAAATAATAGAAGTTAGAGACTTTGCAGGTTGGCAGGAGGAACAATGCGTCTTTGCCATAAAGATGAAATGCATAGGAGAAGCCCAAAAATTTATTAAGTCCCAGCCTCACTTAAAAAATACACACAGCCTACAAACTCTAAAAGAAGCCTTAATTAGCCGATTCAGTAAAACTGTAGATGAGGCATACCATTTAACAGAGTTTACAACAGCCCGCCAAAATATTAGGGAGTCAAATAGAGCTTTCCTGTCCAGAGTTTTGGGTTTATCTTACAAATGCTTTGCAGATCAAGAGGCCATCCGAGAAAAATTACTCGTACAAAAATGTCTGCAAGGTATGTTACCGGAGGTGCGAAAATTTGTCATGCCACATTCTCCTAGCACTTATAAACATATTTGGGACTTGGCAATTTGTCAGGAGAAATGTGCAGACTATGACCAAACACAAGCACCAATTAACATTGCTCAAACTACTAATAATTACTCAAATGAAATGCAAGAAATTAAAAGTCTCATTCAAAATGTAGTCAGCGAGAGTGATCGAAAAATCGCAGAACTTAGTAACCAAGTACAAACATTATTACGTGTCACCCAAGGTCAGTCACAAGGGTATGGGGCAGGTCCATCACAATACGGGGGTAGGCAGTACCGTCCCAGACGAAATATTGTTTGTTACCAATGCAACCAACCAGGCCACTTAAAAAGGAATTGTCCCTCATTACACACACAATCACAAAATTCTAATTCAGATTCTTTAAACCAGTAGTGGGGCAAAACGGGAACGTACCGCTGTCTTTGGATTCTCCCCCTAATTTGGTACGCATAGATACGGTTAGTGCTGAAGTAGGACAATTACCTATAATTTCCCTTAAATTAAATAAACAAAAAATAGATTGTCTTATCGATTCAGGAGCAGCAATAAACTTAATTTCATCCGAAATTTTGAATAAACTCTTACCAAGTTGGGTTGATATAGCTGAGTCTTGCACAATGCAAGTCATTGGCGTCAACAATGACATCATGGGCTTAGATAAGAAAATTAAACTTTCCTTAACTGACCAAGACGTTAAATTTGACGTAACCTTCTTTATTAGTAATAGTCTAAAAACAAACTATAACGCAATTCTTGGATCGGAATTTTTAAAATCTCATAACATTATCATTGATTATAAAACTGAAACGTTAAAATATATAAACCATACGATTTTATGGAACAATATAAAACATATAGAAGTTAACTCGATAAATTTACATAAATTTGAAGGTATAGGGAGTACGGTAAATAAAAATGTTATTGAACCTCGATCTGAACAATTCATCAAAATTAAAATTCATGGGTTACCACAAACTCAAAACCTAATTTTTGTTCAGCCATCAAATAAATCTCTAAATAATTCTTGGTTAGTAGCGAACGGAATTTATAATTATGAAGGCAACAAAGATTTATGGATTAAAGTAGCTAACGTAACAGAAAGGAAAATTCATATAAATAAAAATTGTCAGATAGCAAAAATTGAATTTGTTGAAGCAGTTAATGTCCAAAATACAACTGTAAATAATTTAGAAGTGGAAAATGAGATAACTGATTTTAATCCTTATGGGGAGAAGTTCGAATTAGATCATTTAACTGAATCACAAAAACAGGCAGTCATGGAAGTCATAAATAAAAATAAAGCTATTTTCGCACAGTCGGTTAAAGACTTAACAGGTTGTAACACAACCAGTCATCGGATTTATTTAACAGATGATATTCCAGTCCGTTCTAAACCCTATAGGACACCATATGCTTTAAGAACAGAGCTGAAACAACAAATTGATGACCTACTTGAAGCTGATATAATTACCCCTTCTGATTCTCCTTATGCATCCCCAGTAATATTGGTTAAAAAGAAAAATGGTTCTTACAGATTAGTTTGCGATTACCGAAAGCTTAATTTAAAAACTAAACCCTTGCCATTTCCCCTCCCCCATATTTCAGATTTCTTAGATAAATTAAATGGTGCTCATTACTATACATCTTTAGATTTATGCTCAGGATATTGGCAAATGGAGTTGCATCCTGATGACAGATACAAAACTGCCTTTTGTACAGAATTTGGTTTGTTTGAGTGGACAAGATTGCCACAGGGCCTAATCAATGCTGCAGCTTCTTTTCAAAGGCTAGTTGCTACAATTTTATTAGGTTTAGATACTAATACTTACATTGATGACATAATTATTGGTTCTGCAACTTTTGAAGAACACATTCAAAAATTAGATCAGGTTTTTAAAAGACTCAATTCTCATAACCTGAAAATTAACCCTGAAAAATGTCAAATAGCAAAAAATTCAATAACTTACCTTGGATTCCAAATTAAAAATGGTGCAGTCTCTCCAGATGAAAGAAACGTAAAAGCTGTAGAAAACTTCCCCATCCCAAAAAACAAAAAAGCTGTACGTAGTTTTATTGGAATATGTAATTTTTATAGAAAATTTATTGATCATTTTGCCGACATCGCAAAGCCCTTAACAGAATTAACTAAATTGAAAACCCCTTTCAAATGGAGTCAGGAAGCAGATTCAGCGTTTAACAAATTGAAACAGTGTTTGACTTCTTACCCTTGTTTAATGTTGCCTAATGTTGAGCAACCTTTCTTTTTACATACCGATGCGTCTGGTTTCGCATTAGGTGCTGTACTTAGCCAAAAAGATGAATCAGGTGATCTGCATCCAGTCGCTTATGCTAGCAGAACTTTAAAGGATGCCGAAACAAGATATAGTACGTTTGAGAGAGAACTTCTCGGTGTAGTTTGGGGAATTAGTAATTTTAGACATTATCTTTACGGGAGGGAATTTACTCTTTTTTGTGATCAGCAGGCAATTTCGCAGGTGTTGAGAATCCAAGACAGTAGTAGAGTTTCTCGTTGGGCTCTTGCACTGCAAAATTATAATATAAAATATTGTCATACCCCAGGTAAATGTAATGTACCAGCTGATGTACTATCGAGAAATGTCAATGTGATACAAGAAATAAATATCAACACAAATTTTTCAAAAGAATTTATTAAATCATCACAAAATCAAGATGCAAAATGTAAAAACATAATTGAACAATTAAATAATATAAATGAAATACAATTAAATGAATTAACCTTCTTTTTAAAAGATGATTTATTATATTGCATAAACAAAAAAGATGCACATAATGACAATCAAACTAAATTAGTTATTCCTAAAACTTTAATTTCACATATCTTAAATTTAGCTCATGACTCTGTAACCTCAGCACATCCAGGATTTAAAAGAACACTAATTAAAACTAAGAAAAATTACTTTTGGTGGGGACAATATAAACACACACTCAATCACGTTAAATCTTGTGTACAGTGTGCCATTCGTAAAGGATATAAATCCAAACAGAAAGCTCCATTGCAGAGAGTCGAAATTACTTCACGTCCTTTTGAAAAGATTGCAGTCGATGCAGTGGGTCCGTTAAGTACTACAGCAGTGGGAAACAGACACATTATTGTAATTACAGATTATTTTACAAGATGGGCTGAGGCATATCCTGTACCGAATTTACAATCTGAGGTTATAATATCAGTGTTAGAAAAATTTATTTCTACTCATGGGATTCCTGAACACCTCACTACAGACAAGGGCAAATCTTTCATATCAGAGGCAATCTTAAAAGTATATGAGAAACTTCACATTAAAAAACATACTACGACCAGTTATCACCCGAGTGCAAACGGGGTTGTGGAACGGGCCAATGGCACGATAGTTAATATGTTAAAACACTTAGTGGACTCTTCAAATGAAGATTGGGACAAAGTTTTACATTTTGCCCTATTGGCTTACAGAACAGCTTATCACGCTGCTATAGGGGATACCCCAGCACATTTAGTGTACGGTAGGGATCTACTTTTACCTGTTGACCTCATAACCAAACCTATTCAAAGATCTTACGCAGATACTCGAGAGTTAAGTGAAGATTTACATTTAAGGTTAAGCAAAATTTTTCGCTTGGTCAAACAAAATTTAACTACAGCTGCAGAAAAGCAGGAAGAGTATAGGTTAAAGTTTGCCACAGACAAAAATTTACAAGTGGGGGACTTGGTGCTATTGTACACACCAGTAGTTAAGCCAGGGGCTAGTAAAAAACTTACACAGTTCAATAAAGGACCTTACCGTATCACTCAACAAACTAATACAGTAAATTTTAAAATTGTTCACATACAAAACCCCAAGGACGAGCAATTAGTACATGTTGATAGATTGACTAAAATCACTGAAAGAATTATTTTTCCTGCACTTTTTGAGGAAGAGATTAATAATGGGGAACGGGATACGGATCAAAACAATCAAATTGACATGGATGTTAAGGATTCTCAGGTAGAAGAGATTGTTGATCAGTATCCAGTTTTTGATTTGATAGGTTATAGTGATAGTAGTAACAATCAAGCTCATGCACACAATAATAAAATTAACACTGATAATGTTGACATAAATACAGGTTTACCTGGTCAGTCACATTCAGGATCTAGGCAAAATTGTAGACAGCATACGAGACCTGCAGTCGTTAGTGATTACAATTTGCGCACCAGAGACACACATGGTTTTGTTGTGAAAAAATAAGATTTTGTGGTGAATACATTTTCACCATTGAATAGTGTTGTATATAATTTTTTTTCTATTGTATTGTATTGTATAATTTGTGTAATATAATTTATGTAACGTATTGTATAATTTGTGTAATATATTGTATAATCAGGATCAAATTTTCGTTTTAAATTTTTGAACAAACTTGCTATTTATTGTATGAGTGTGATAAAGTATACGTATAAATCTTAAACACACCAGTCAACTAATGGAAATCACCTTGAATTGTCTATTATGTATAATCTAAACATTATGGTTATGGATGCATGTCAAAATTTGATGAAGCAAGATTTCATTAATGTTTGGTAAAGTTGTCTGAATCCTGATTTGGTTGGTTTTGGGTGACTGGGTGTTCGGAGTTTAGCCAATTACTTGAATTTCTATCTGGGTAGTTAGAGGGGTATTCACATGCAACATGTATTTTTTTTTTATTTTTTTTGGCGAGGACCTGATTCTTATTCTTTTGCTTACAAAAAATTTTTTTTCAGAAAAATTTTTTTGAGGGGACGGAGATGTAATGTGTTATGTTGATAATTTGAGTTTTCCTTAAATAATTAAATATTAAAAAAAAAAAAAAAAAAAAAAAAAAAGTAATGCTAATTTTTAAGATGTTTTATATAGATAATAGTTGGTTTTTTTTACTTTAGAATAACTTCTTTTTCTGTCAGTCAATAGTTCAAATTACTCCATATTATACTTAATGGTTTATTGTAATGCCAAATAATATTTTGAGGAAGTTTTTTTATGTTGGCTTGGCGCCCGCCAATGTAAAGACTTTTTCCTCAGTAATTATGAATATTTTATGTGTAAAATATAAGCCTATAATGTTTAAAAATGTAGAAAAAAAAAATATTTAAAGTTACAACTAAATCGCAATTTAATATTGAAAATATGTGTTCAAATGACAAAATAATATTATTTTAGAAGTTTTTAGAGTTATTCTATTTGTAAATAATTAAGCTTAATTTATTATTTCATTTTTAATCGCACGTGGTTCCGAATCGGCGATGTTTTGAGTATTCATCCGCGTACGATCGGACCACGTTTTACATGCAACTAAGACTCCTTTTAAAAATCGGAAAATACTGTGTAAAAATAGATATTATGTGTTATTTAAATGATGATTAATTCATTTCAAAAAGACCTAAAAATAAATAATAGCGCATATCTCTGTGTTTTTCGGCGCGGAACGGAACTTTGTACCGTTGCGCTGGACGAAAGAGGTAAGGAAGCAAGAGGATAAAAGGAGAGATCTTCGCTAAAAACGGGGCTTTTTCTCTTCGGAAGATCGGAGTTCGGAGGTGGCAGGCTCGGCTGCAAGGTGGAAGGAGCGACCGTGTGTCGGCTGGAAGGTTTAGAAGAGCGAGAGAGATCGCGGAGTCCGGAGCTAGTAAAACCAATTGGCCGCAATGATGCTGAAATTGAGTATCAAGATTGTGGAGAGTCTTCAGAGAGAAGACTAAATGACACCGACGAATTGCCTGGAGATGTTGTTTAAATTATGAAAATACTGTAAACATTAATAGAGGTACCTCTTATTTATTTTATCCGAAGAAATTATAAATCATTTTCAATCATGAACAAATTTGCAATCTATCTTTGTTAGTTTTAAACTAAAAGATTAGATAAATAATGATACTTGTTAATATTGTATGTGTAATTTTTTTAAAGATGAACTAGATTTTAATATTAATTGCTTATATCCTATTCCTTAAATAAACATTAATTTAAATCAGTAAAAATATCTCTGTATTAATTTTTCCTTCCCACAGCAGCATTTTTCCTTTTTAGGTGGGTTTTTTTTATGTAATGAATAATCTATACGATCAGTTTTTTTTATTTTCTCTTGGTAGAATTTATCTACCACGTGTTTGTGTCTACCTAGAAATGTTTTAGGTACGATACGACACTATTAAAAAAAAAAATCAATTAGAGTAAATAATAATTAAAAAAAAAAAAAAAAAGAAGTGACAAGCCAATAAATATACCCTATGGAACAAATCAACAGGAGCAGCTTCTGATTTAGTTTTCTTTAAATATTCAGACCATTTAAATTCACCTTTATAACCTGTAAAAATATTTGGATAAAATTGCTGTAAATGATAAAATATAATAATTACAAAGAAACTCTTTCAAGAGAGAATCTGATTTTATTTGAAAGATTTCTGTTAGTTATGAATGGTATTTTTTGAAAACATTAACTCTTGAAATGCAGAAGAAAAGCTAAAAAAAAGAAATACAGACTTTGGTTCAGAATTGCATTTGCGCCAAATGAGTGTCTTGTTTATATAAACTACTACCAAAAGTACCCGGCGTTGCCCGGAATTTTAAGAATGTTTGTTTAGAAAAATCAATTTCAAAATTAAACATACAGTATAAAACAAACAATAAAAAAGCAGTAAAGCCATCTTTATTTCAGTTCTTCACTAAGAATGATCTCTCGGGACCAGTGTTCGAAATTAACGGTCGTTAGTCGTCAAATGCAACCAAATTATTGCATTTGACGACGACAAAATTATTCTCGGTCGTCAAATTTGACGCCTAGCTTTCTAAAAAAATATTGTATTATTTTAACGGTGAAACTAATTAGTGTACCTTTTGATTTCATGTTACAAGATTTAAATGTAGATGCATTACATGTTTTTTTTTTTTTTTTTTAATTTTTACTAGATTCAATCGTAACTATCAACACTGTACAAAATTTGTTTTTGTTTTGCTAAGAAGTTATCAAGTTTTAAATGTATTTAACATGATTAAGTGCACTTTTCTATTAATTTCTAAGCATAACAATAATTAAAATTTCATCACTTTTAAGTTTCTTCAATCATTATAATCTTGGAAATTAAGAACTTCAATAATTTTAAATAAAAACAAGTATTGGTACTTTTCTAAAATGTAGCATAGAGTATCTACAATAATGTAAAAAAATGAATTTTAGAAATTGCAACTAAAAATTTTAATTTGACGCCTAAGATTTTTACAGTAGTCATCATTTGGCGCCTACCTTTTATTTCCCAATTTCTATCACTGCTCGGGACCTATACCTTTATGGAAATTCTAATATACGTGCATACACACACAATATAAAAACTGTCTCATTCATCTACACTCTGCCCGACTTTTAAAATTATATAAATTTATTGAATATAAAAAGTCTGTTGGGATGAAAATAAAGACATGAGTGTGCAAATAACAGATAATTTACTGCTACCAATTTTTAGAAGTCCACATTATTGATTAAATCCACGGGGAACATTTGAATATATGGAATAGATTTAAAAATGGCGAAAACAAATTCAGAGAACCTCAAAATATTAAAATAGTATAATCGTTTTTTTATCATGTTTCAATACAGTTTTTCAAACTCATATGACGTTATATAATCAAATGCTGGGTTTCATTATATTTCCAATATGACGTAATATTCACTTTTTTAAAAATTCGTCAGACTATTTCATTTTCATTTTTCACGAGGAAATCTTGCAATAGAAAAGTGATTGTTGTGGTAAGAATTTTATTGTGGATTTTTAATTATTGGCAACTGCTATAACAAAAAATGTTTAAAATTGATAGGAAAATGCTGTTAAATTGGTGGTTTTTTATTAATTAAAAACTGACTATAAATTATTTCGATTACAAATTACTTTAATTGCCTCGGCCGTGTTTTAATACACACGTACGTAACATTTCACAATTCTGGCTTCCAAACTGTGGATTTGTATAGAATTACAGACCTCTCAAGACAGACAGACAAATTTTCATTCTTATATATTAGATAGAAATACATAATTTATTTTTGATCATTATCTTTCTCAGCTGGAAGTAATTCCATGTATGCAATAGACTATTTTTCAGTTTTTTAAATTTTTCACTGAAATCCCAATCACACACACATACTAAAAAAAATTGAAAAAAAGTTTTAATCTCAAACAGTGTAATAGTTTAATTATTATTTTTTTTTTTTTTACATCTGGTACATCTTACAACAAATACCACCTAAATATACTCCAAAATCACATTTTAAACAATTTTTTTTTTTTTTTTTGTTAATAATTAAAAATATTTCGAATTCCCCTTTCAATTATTAGAGCTATTTGGGAAACATATTAAAAAAATAAGTATAAAGGTAAAAATAGCTTAAAAAACAAAAAATAAATTTATGAGGTGACAGGAATTGAACTCAGTACCGCAAAGCTAGGCAGAATTTTCAATGAGGCTCCTGAAGAGAAACACCGGCTACCAAACAATAGATTTTGATAAACTGTATAATTTTACCATGAGAACGGGAGCAGAAGCAGTCGGAATTCAGACTAAGGCGTATCCCACACTGAGACGACAAGCGACATGTAGCGCAAAAACCGGTCGAAACAAAGAACGGAGTTGTTTCAAACCTGTTTTAAACCAGTTTTTCCAGCAAATTCAAGCGACATGTCTTATGTGTCGCCTTAGTGTGGGATACGCCTTACTCAGAAGCAATAAGGAAGAGATGTTGCAAAATCTCCAGCTGGTAAGATGGACCGCACCCTACTGATGTTTTATCGGCAGATGGCCGACTCAGATATATTCATTTTTACTTTACATTTTATATCCATATTGTAAATAACCTCATCCATATGTACTTAACCAAGAAGTTATTAAAATTTCGTTTTTAAGCTAAAAAGAAGACTCCTAGATGTCATATGTCATTTACATACATTTTAAACCTGTCATCTCAAATACGCAACAACCTTTCTCACATTTATTATACAAGCATTTATTTCAAAAACTAAAATGTATATTTGATATTTGATTACCATAAAAAATACCAATTAATTATACACATTTATTTGTTACCTAGTTGTAAAATGTAGTTTATATTTCTTTAAATTTCTTATATTCTAATTTA
Source organism: Maratus speciosus (assembly GCA_963932465.1). Classification (NCBI taxonomy): domain Eukaryota; kingdom Metazoa; phylum Arthropoda; class Arachnida; order Araneae; family Salticidae; genus Maratus; species Maratus speciosus. Next base: position 147,253,263 of record OZ010789.1, read on the forward strand.
TAATCCAGAATAATTTATTAATTTATAGATTTTGTAAAATAACTTCATTTTTGATATTATCTATTTATAACTTTAATATTTATAAAGTTGAAAAATGGTCATAAAGTCATGATCTGTTAAATTCTGCAAAAAAAATAAAAAATAAAAATAATAATAATAATAATAAAAAAATAAATAATAAATAAACCCGTAAAATGGCTAAAATATACGAAATTTCTTTTAATTAAATCCATCGGACAATTAAATGTAAAAAATTGAAAATTTCAACTTCTGCTGACACAGTTCGAACCCGGGTCCTTTCAGTTAGAAATAATAAGCTCTACAACAGGACTATGCAGCTTACGAAAAGATGGTTGAAATTAAGATTGTGTTTTGAAATTGCAAAAATGGTGGGATGTCATTACATTAACTTATTTAATTAAAATAACAGAACTTTTTCAAAATTTTATGATTTTGGCATGGTGAAGGGGTATTCAGTTCTATGTAAAAAAAAAAAAAAGAAAAGAAAAAAAATTGAAGTCTGGAACTTAAATAGTTTCCAAGTACAACTCTGTCAGAGACAGACAAAGAAGCGAGACAGACTATAAGGGTTTTGTGAGACGAACGAAACCCTAAAAACAATCATCTAATATCTTCAAATGATAAATTGCCACAGAACAATGAAAGAGAGTGTTATTCTACATTGATACCAAATCATAATCTTAGCTTAACATGAGTTTAATTACCACAAATTAATGTGTTAAAAATATTGTTATTTGATGTTACTCCCTATATAACACTAGAAACTTTTAATTAAGTCAAGTCATGCTCGGTTAATCAGATGCAAATATCACCAATAGCAGGTATTTTTTTCTTTTTTGAAAACACACTATCCTTGATTAAGGAATTTAAATGCATATATCAGTAGAGAAGATACAAACACATTTTGAAAATAAAAATAACTTATTTAAAATATAACAGAAGACAAAATTTTAAGAGAAATAAAACAAATTGAAAATGTTTAATGAATCACCATAGCAATGTTTATAATATACACATTGAGAAGTAAAAAAATCAATCTGTTTCTTCCTATTTCAAGAAAATTTAGCATGATAATTTTTGGTGCAAGTTGTATTGAAAGAGTGGATGCATTGCAATTTGAGAACGGCAAAAAATTAATTTGACACTTAGAAATGAGCTTAATGTAATACGGCAACAAATTGTGTTAAATTTGGGCTTAAATTATTAAAACTTAAAGAGTTTATTTGGCAATTTAACTTTCTCACTGACCTCTTTCGATTAGCAATATCAATATATACATGTCGCCAAACAGCAGCAATTAAAGCCAATAAGGAACAAGCATTATATATAAGAACATACACACAATACCTTTTCTTGGTTTCATATAATGCTATTAAACTTTCAATAAGTTTATTTGTGCAAATTGTGAACAGGGAAGTTAATAAATACCATTTCTTTTTACAGCTTTTAAGTCTGAACTAAACACAGCTTAAACTAGCTACTTCTGTAATTTAAGAAAATCAATCATATTCTCACTTAAAAGAATTTCATTCTTTAAATAACAATTTTCAAAAAATAAGTGTTAAATTCTAACCTCTTGGTGGAGTCAACGTTATGTCATGCTCTTCACAGAATCCAACTGGAAATATACAAGGAGAAGATGCATGGTAACAGAAGCAATCAGCGCCATTGGCAGCCATCATTCCGTCAATGCCGATCATCAAATAATTATTTCTTAACACTTCAGTAACAGTAGCTACACATATTGTCGACAAGTTCAGTGGATCTATAGCTTCAAGCTTCATTCCAGGCTTAAACCTGAGTTCTCTCACAGGGTTTATTACCTATTAGATAGATGCAAAAATAATACACATTATCACATTTTAAAACAGCTTTTCTAAAAAAAGTGTATACAGTGCAGTTGATTCTCTAAAATCTACCACTTTAAAGCTGACGTCTCTAAAATCTGTCATTCATTATCAGATGTAAACAATGGAAAAAATCACATTTAACACATAAGCTCATAAACAAATTTAATATGGTAGTGATTTCATCAATAAGGGGTCATCCATTAATTATGTCACATTTTAAGAGGTAGATAGAGGGTCCACATAAAGTGTGACAGGAGAGGGGTGTTGACATGATGCGTCATCAAATCTAAAACATGAAAACAAATAGGTACAAATACTATCTGGCTCAGACAAGCAAAACCCCGAGTACATTTCCTGCTTTCGCAGGTTCCAAAACTTGTAAGGAAGGAACTTCGACCATAGAAGGGGAAGGGCAGGAGCAGACAAGATAATTCTAGGAATTACGTATTGAACAGGAGAAAAGAAAATGCCGGACTTCCCTAAAATAAAGCCGACTGACTAGTTACCCTGGCAACAGGACAGAGTCAAAATCAGTTGCAGGATTTTTCTTGTCTGAGTCAGACAGTAGGCAGGCATTATTTGTGAGCGACATAATGAAATTCTTTAAAAAGTAAGAATTTTTGTTGAGTTGATACAGTAGACTCCCTCAAATTTGCAACCCTAAAATCCACACTTCAGCAGATATGTAAACAATGAAATTTTCAGTTCAGATGTAGGATCAAAATTACAGACTATTATTTTTATATCATTCTGTACGTATTTTAAATGTAATTCTCATTAATATGACTGAACTCGTACTTTTTATGAAGGAAGTATAAATTTCTGAAAAGATTCAAGATATTGCTGATATCTTTAGTAATTAGAATCTTTTTTGGTTATTAAGTCTGGATAAACCTGAAATAAAACTTCCTTAATTTTTATATGAATTAGTAGGGTACCTTTATGAAGCAAGATGCATTGAAAAATTTAAAAAAAATATATCTTTATGGTGCATATTTAATTATACATTATTAATTATTTACTTGACATTTGATGACATTCTATGTTGTCATTTTTAGTATGACATTTACTTATAAAGCTATTGCATACACAAATAGAAAAACAGATTTTTAGCGATGAATATATGATAAACATGTTGCAGATGACAGTTTTTAAATTAAAGTTTTTTTTTAATGTTGGGATCAGCCAATATAGTTCAGTTAAATAAGTTTTATGGAATAAAAAACTATTCCTAGCAATGCAACCATCTTTTACAAGCATACACTTCATTAGATTGTAATGTGCAATGTCCAATTATTTAATAAATTTGTCTAACTTTTTAGGGTTTTTCCATTTTTTTCTTCTTTCAAATTATCTAAATAGAGATTTAATTTATAGTTTTGAAAAGTCATTTTTATCTCATGTTGTCCGATTTTAAAAAGCCCAAATAACATATCCAAATACTTTTCAATTAAAAAATATATTTACATGTGGTTTTTAAAAAGAAAAACTTAAAAATGATTAAATTATAAAGTGAGAAAAGCATTTCATTGTAGAGATGCCATTTTCCAAACAGTATAATTAAAACAATTTGTTTACAGTGTCTAAAAGAAAACTTCACTTAAAAGTACGGGAGGCAGCGACCTTTTTTGTTTAACCATTTTACACAAATTGATTTACAAATGTGCAATAGATCTTACTTAATCCAGAGATCAGTTGTCAGCTGCTGCAGAAGTAGTAGATGCAGCCTTGGAAATCAAAAAATTCTCCAGGCAAAGCTAAAGACAATCTGATTGCAGAAGATCACCACTGGTCGTAATAATATCATTCAATATTACGTAATTAGGTAATTTTTTTTTTTAACAAACCAAATCAGTATGCTTTAAAAACCTGTGGGTGTGCACGGAGAAGGGCTGCCTATGTTGGCGGAGAAGTGCTGCGGAGAAGGGCTGCCTAGTTAAAAAATATATATTCTACTTCATATAAGAAAATATGCCTTGTCCAAAATCAATTTTCAAACTTTATTAATTTTTCTTCACTAGTGATTTTGAAAACTGTAATAAAAGATTTAAGGTAATTAAACACTGAAAGGAATAGGAATTAAAAATCGTCACAGTGTCAGAACACCCCTGACAACCTCCCGCCCCCTCTACCCTTGTTGAAGATAATTTTAAATTGTTTTTTCTTTTGGGTTCATGGGTTTACCAATTATTTTAAAACGTGTTTCAGAGGGCAACCCCTGCCCTCTCCCCCAAATGAAGAAAAATAATAAACTGCTTTGATTCGCCATTTTCAATATGTGTTGTTGGGTTTTTAATATATTGTGACATGTTCGATAACTTAGAACTCTCTGAGTTCGCTTTATGGTCTAATACAATTTACACAAAACAAGACTTATTACTAAGTAATCAGATCATGCAAAATGATATTTGTAGAAGAACAAGCATCCCCCGACTTAGGAAAGTAATGCATTCCGTAAAGTTTTATGTACCTTGAATTTTACATAAATCAAATTTGTAAGTTGTTTAGGTAAAATTTCATAAGAAACTGCAATATTTACTATATATATATATATTTACACCGTATTATTTTATAAATAAAGCATCATGCGACAGTATTTACTCGTATATAAACTGTAAAAGTATGAAAAAATATAAAAACAAACTTAAAGAAAATTTTTTAAATATCTTGTGGAATACAGGATTTATAAATCTAACATTGATGAATTGATTTATAACAATTTTGAATTTACATCAAACAACTATAAAAATAAGAAATAATTAAAGAGGACTAATTTAACCAGTGTTGGAAAAAAACTGGTTTTTATACCCCCCCCCCCCAAAAAAAAAACCCGGTTTATTTGGTTTAAACCAGGTTTTTTTTGGTTTAAAGAGGGTTTTTAAAAAAAAAATGATTTCCTATTACATATACATGCCTATCTATTGATAAAAATAAACATTTTTGGATATATAAGTAATATAACTTGATTTAAAAATAATTTAAATAATTACAATCAGTTGTAGAAAATTGAAAACATTTAAAATTTAAACATTTTTAGTAAAAGCTATGTCTGATGTTCAGTAAATAAAGTGCTCAACATAGCAAAACATTAATACCTTGAGAATCTTAATAAACAATCTTTTTATTACTAGTACTATAAGTGAAAGTATGATGTAGTTTCATAAATATAATATACTTTCACATGGGTATTCAGAATAATTTCTTTCAAATACTTGTTACCTGAAATGTCTGATATTTCTGTCAGAACATTATGAGATGAAATCTCACAGTGTTTAAATCATGTTACTTTTTTATTTCTTTTGGCCTTATACATCGATATTCTTTAAACTTAAATCCATATTTATTTTTGCGCTGCCGATTTCGTTTCGACCGCACATCGTCAAGTTCTCTGATGTTCCGCAACGCCTGGCATGGGGTGCTTCTCCTTTGAGATCTGTATGATTGTGATGACGTCATCAGAGCAAGTCTCTTACGGCATATGCATTGAATGGAAGTCGATCTTTCGGAGGTGTGTCTAATCGCCGAGCGTGGAACAAATAAAAATAAAGCTTTTTAAATGTTTTCTTTCGGATTTGTTTATTAAGACATTACCTAATATTTTAAATTCTCTAATAGATTTAAATCTTTTCTTACTCTAACTTTTGAAGTCCCCATATTCTTACTATAAATTAAAATTTCGATAATTTAAAACCAGAATCTGTTTTGTTGGTGATCTGTAATGACTTAGTTTTTGTTTTAAAAGATCGCAGGCTTCGGCTCCGGTCTGTCTGCCGATGGATGTGAAATCTGGTGAAAAGCTTCCGAAAGCGATGTCTGCGTTTTTAATAACTCCTGTTAAATTTATTTTCTGTTGGTTTAAAAAGGCTTTAATTGATATTTTTATCTATAGAAAATTCACCTAGTGCTGCATCTTACATTTTAAAGAGGAATAAACTATTTTATCGGCAACGTATTTATTTTAAAAATCGGTGACCAACAGGTGAAGGCCTCTTACTTCTCTTCAACAAGATGAATAAAAAGTTTGATTTCTGCTTAAAAGTCTCCTCATCATTTCTTTACAGATATACAAGTAAGAAGTTTCCCTTTTCTATTTTTTTTTACAATTGCTGACCTCAAAGAACGAAGGGTTTTATTGCAATATTACACAACGCATGTTAATAAAAAGAACTTCCAATTTAATTTTATCTTTTAATTAACGGCCCATTATTGGATTACAATATTACAAAATATTTCCATTACAAACATTACATGAATAATTATCTTTTATTGAAAATAAAGCTTTTTATAAAGAGTTCCTGAAATGATTCGAATTTAGCAGTGGAGTCTTTACATGTTTCAAGAAATATTGTGTATTGTCATTTGACACTTCTCCTCCTTCTAAAACTGCCAGGTTAAAAGACAGTAAAATAAACAGAAATACCTATTTAACAGCTTTTTAGACTACTGAAAACATTGATCTTAAAATGGAAAATAGTTTTATAAAAGTTGTCATCCACTAAAATATTTAAACAGCCATCAGGTAGGCTTTTTTCTAAGTTATGTTATAATATGTAATACTTTTAAATGTCTAAATTAAAAATTATATCTTTTTAGGCATTTTTCTGAGAATTTTTTCTGTTATGTCTCAAAGTAAACCTTATCTCGATCTCCCCCCCCCCCCACCCCCCCTCCCCAATTTTAGGCACAATTTTTTAGGTCATTGTCGACGTCGAGACACAAAACTTTCGGTTTAAGGAAAGATTCCATAATAAAATGGACAAAAATTTTACAAATTACATACCTTGACAATTTCACAATAAAGCCATTACAAATTGTATTTTACAAAAGATCTAAAGGTGATGTAAAAAACTAAAATCAGATTTATGAATTCAGCCAAAAACTGATTTAAAACATTTAGAAGACAAAATCAAATGTTCATTGTGCTGTATAATTGGTCACAGCTTTCTTAAAGTAAATAAGAATTTAATGTTACAAATTTAAGTGATTTAAAAAAATTGCTTAGGCAGCAAACAAATTGTTCATATATATTTCCTTTAAATGCAAAATTATTAAACAGTAGATGGTACTTTAAAGAATAATATAAATTGTAAAAAAAAAAAAACAGATATCATAATGAGTATTAAATTAACTTAACACATTGTGTACGGGTACATTTCGCGGCAGAATTGTGCTGGGGGTGGGGGTTTTGCACGCAAATTTAGTTAACCCATACTAGTACGTGTCCCGCGCTCAAGTATCAATCGTCAGAAAACGTACTAGTACGTGTCCAGCACACAATGTGTTGATATTACATTTAACTTACAGGTAAAAACATATCCCAAGTAGCATCATCAGGCTCAAATTTTCTATACAGAGTCTTTTGTAAGGAATCTTTGGCATAGTCTGTAAATTAAACAATTACTGTAAATAACCTAATCCCTTATAACAAGATTACAATATCTAAATAAATATCCTCTAATCACTTATAACAAGATCACAATAACTAAATAAATAACCTCTAATCACTTATAACAAGACCACAATAACTAAATCAATCAGTAAGAATAATGTGCAAATTTAGCACTTCAAATATAAAAAAAATATTTAAATGCATATGAGTTTTCTTATACATAAATACATATAGATATACAAAAGAGAAAAAATAAGAAAAATGGCTATAATTGCAATCTAAACCCTTAAAAAATGGAAAGTACTTTAATTGACTCTTTCAAAGTCACCATTTCATCACAAAAAGCCGAATAATTTATTATAGTTAATTGAAGAAAATGGCGATTTTTATTAAAATCCTTTCTAAATTCACTAGATAATGGAGCAGCATTTCGGAACTGAATTTGAATGACCTTGTATATTTAATACAGAGTCTATATTCGGCAAGTTAAGAGCCTTAGCCTTCCTTTTCAAGAAAAAATGTTAAAATTTTACTTATCTCAGTTAGATCAACAGAATATTATATGGCCAGCTATAACGTTCTGGCTGATGTGCACAACAGTTTTAAAAGCATTTCTAATAAAAAGAAAGTCTAAACATTTTCTTCAGCATTCTAACATTTTTATCATGTTGGATGTTATGAATTTTCTAATAATTTTTATTATAATGTGGGCTCAACAAATACAGTCACCAGATTGTCATTGGCAATCAAAATATTTCAAATGGTGACTGGGAGCATCAACAATGAATATCTAATGCTGATTCATTTGTACAGCTTATTTAATGATTACAAACCGGGGAAAGGTGTAGATAACTTATATATGTAGATACTTTGGATTTAAAAAAATACAGAAATACACAAGGGCATATGACAATAGTTAAGCAAATATATTTTAAAAGTTCAGATTTTGAAAAGCCATGTCCAAAAAAAAAAAAAGTTGTAGAACTCTTATTTAAGATAACATGTCCTAAAGCTGACACAGGGTTCATACTCATTTTCCAAGAAAACATCCTCTGAGAATCCCCTGATGTATTTTTTGGGATGTACAAAGTTTCCAAAAGTTTAGGCATCACCTATACAAACAATATGAGCAGAACTTAGGAAAAACATTAATTTGTGTAAAACAGAGATGAAATCAGTATGCCTTGTGGGGATGTCCTTAAAAACTTGGTAGCTTGCTGCAAGAATTTAATTTAATTTCCACTTTATGATTTTATTAGCTCTTTGAAAAGCATTATCAATAATATGAAGGCTACAAGTGCCAATATCAATTTAAAAATATCCTTTATTTTTCTTAAGTTCCTCTTGAACTGTTGTTAAATCTACGATGTTCGAAGGTATGTCTAGTGACTGAATGGATGTCGACAGATGTGATATCATAAAGCACACAAATAGCAGCGATTGGTCTCAATTTCCCAGGATAGCCACTCGTTTTGCCAGGTTTTCCCAGGTTTGGGGAATTTTTTGCATCATCTCCTGAGATTCCCCTTATTTTTACAACCCAAAATTTATCCCCTGATAATCCCATAATACCCTGATGAGTATGAACCCTGTGACACTTTAAAGATGTTGGTCAGTGGTTTGCATAAGTAATTTGTGCCTAAATAACTTTCAGGTAAAAAAGTAATGATTTTAAATAAAAAACAATTGTTTTTCTTTAGATATTACATAATTTATTCAACAAAACTATAATGTACCATTTATTTTTTTTTTATTATAATTTTTTATAAGTTTTGTTGAGAAACTTAACACAATACTGTCTGGGCTGTTTGTGCAAAAGCTTATGCATATAGCTAGCAATTTTGTATAAACTCTGGGTTTAAAAACAATAAAAGCTGCACCCTCTTCTTAAAGTCTTTCATAAATTAGCTTCCTAGATATGTTTCTGAAGTTTTTGCATTAGTAAATATCTTTCAATGTATGGATATAATATAAAATGTCTAACAATCCAAAAAAATATGCACAACATGACATAAATGCACATTCTATAAGGTAAATGCCATGGTCTAGTCAATGATGTTTGGTTAAATAAACACGAGAACTCTCGTTCCCAGTCGCCAATGTTATTATTCTAATTTTATTATTATTATTAGAAATTTTTGATTAATTACTTATGATGTAATCTCTGTACATACTTTCCTTTATACCACATTACACATATACTTTGTAACACATATGTATAGCATGGTTCATACACTTGAGAACAAATAAAATTCAAGCATTATTCCAGCACTATTCAAGGACTGTTTAGATACATGCATAAAAATGGTGTGGGAGGGGAAAGGAGGGTTTTTGCGATATTTTTCCACAATCAATCTACAAAATTTGCATTTATTTTCAAAGATGGATTAATGAAATTTGTGATGACGGAATTAGAGATTTTTTTTCTGTTAGAGATACACGAAATTCACAATTTATTTCTGCGACAGAAAAAAACTTGGTTGCAGAAAAGAACCATGGATGATTTTTCGCAAGTAATTGACGAAAGTATTTTCTTACCACGACAAATTGAAAAAATCAACGTATGGTTGACAAAATTCGCAGGGGTGATTTCTGAGAAAAAAAAAAATCAGAAATTCACAGAAAATTTTCTGAAAGGTTACAGCAGAGAGGGGAAAGAAAAATTCCCTGCAGACACTCGTTATGCAGAGAATTTTTTGCGATTCTTTGACAAAATTTGTGTGTTTTAAAAAAAAAAAAAAGATGCATCAGAAAAGTGCACAAAAAAAAGTTATTTTATCATAAAAACTTCATAAAAAATACTATTTATATTACAGTATTTAAATGAAATGAATGAAATTGTGTAAATCATTCATCAAAAACATTTCCGTTGGAAACTTTCTTACCTTAAGAACAATTATTTTGGGGTGCTCTTTTTCTTCATCAAGATATGACACATTATACTAAAATAGCCTCTTGCAATAATGTACTTTACAATTTACAATTATGCCCGAGCTTCATAAAAAATACTGTTTGTATTAGAGTATTTAAATGAAATGATGTAAATCATTCATCAAAAACATTTCCGTTGGAAACTTTTTTACCTTAAGAACAATTATTTTGGGATGCTCTTGTTCTTCATATGACACATTATACTAAAATAGCCTCTTGCAATAACATACTTTACAATTTACAATTATGCCCGAAACTAAGAGCTGGAATTTTCTAGTGCAGTTGGCCAGGGAAAACTTCACTCTGATGTTCTCATTTCACAAGCTAGCTTGATGGCGAGGGGCAGCACAATCTTTCATAAATAGAGTAACTTTGTATTTTGCTCTTTCTATATTCGCTTCTAGTTTCTTTAGACAACTGTCCATGGCTGCCTGCGTCATCCATACTTATAGATTTGCCTCATAATCTGTGAAGAAAGTAATTACATTTTTATAACAACAGGGCTTTTTGTATTTTTCAATGACTAAATGTCGTAGCTTATTGGTACCGTCAAATGTTGTTTACTTTGCACGCCGGTCCTGACATGAGTCCGGTTTTGTTCATGACGTAATCATCTTTCGCCTAACAGCCTTGAATTCATTTTGGAACTTCCTGGTCTTTAAAGTGATCAACCATGCGATCATCCACGGCATTCTATTCTTCGCACATGGGGCGACCAGTAATATTATGGTGGTCCTTGAATCCTATAAGCCAACTCTGAGAAGCTTTGAATACTGCTAACTCGAGGGCCTTTTCTTGCAACAAATTTCAGATTACCGGTATGTCAGCCGAATGCTTAGAGCGAAACCACAATTATAGATGTTTTTCAATTCAGAAAATCGTCCTTCTTGTAGGTGGGCTCGTTTGGGAGAGCGCTTCAGTTAAAGCATCATTTTTTTTTTTCTTTCTTGCTTAAAGTTGTGTGGAGGGTAGAGTATGGTATTCCAATACGTTGAGAGAAAGTCTCTGACCAGAATTGGCCTCCCTGCTTCCAAATAATCTTGAGCTTTTCCTCTACTGAAAGAGCTGCCTATTTCCAACTCATTTTTAAGCTGCACGATGAAATGTCACATGATCTACAACACAGAACACTGTCGGACGCATATCGATGTTATTGCCCAAAACAGCCGCCATATTGGGATATCAGCATTAGTCTACTGCCAGAGCTGGGATTGCGTATTTAAAAAAGTACTGTCGTTGTTCCCCATTTGCTAACGATAATTGGTTTTAGCTTGGTTTTTTGGTTCTGGACCCACAATGGCAGGGATGACATCAGCCTGTATTAGGAATTCTAGATGAAGGCAGGCGGTCACATAGCTGTAGTGGTAAAGAGAAACGTGTGAAGGGGAGTGGAAAACGGGGTCTCTGCTGCTACACCCAACACCTCTATCCTTCCTTATACTTCTCATACTGCTCCATTTTTGCACATGGCTATTTAAAATCACAGAAACCATAGAGAAAAAATTCATCAGGGGGTAGAAAAGGTTCGGGAAAAAATATTTTCTGCAAAATGTATAAGTAAGATACAGTTTCATCCTGGGGCACAAAAACAAAACCCATAACTGAGGGAAATGTATATTTAAAAAGTGTATAAACACAGCTAAATTTTAACGGCAAATGATCGGGAAACGTACAAGTCAGGTAAGGTATAACTGGAATTCCACTGTATAAGTCGTACACATTTAACCCCTTGAGGGGTCCACCTACGATTAATGAAGGTTTGCACCAGAAAATTTTTATTATATTTTACTTTTCTAACTTTGGTGGAAAAAAAGTCTTAAAATTGCTTTTCCTTATTTTGCAATAAATTTTTTTAAAGATTCTGATGTGAATTCGACATTACAGAAACACAATTACTTGTCCCTGAAAGGGTTAATGCAGAATGTGTAAAAAACCCTACTATTATGTCTCCAGCATTTCACGAGCCGTCAAGGGAAAAAAAAAATGTCTCCAGGCAGCAATGTGTTAATTTATATAAACTTCCGAAATTAATTGAGTTGATAAATTAAGACAATTCAAGATGTGTTATTACTATGCTCATGATTATACTTTTAAAATCAATTCATAAAATAATTTTAGTATTTTTTTTTTTTTTTTTTTTTTTGAAAAATCCATGATTAAATAAAAAAGCAGGCAACTAACAATGGTGGAGAGGACTAAATATTTTTTTGTTGGTGTAACTTTTGTCGGTGACTAGATTTTTTTTTTTTTCCAATTTGTAGAGTCATGTTAATAATTTTTGTTAGTATTAGTATTAGGCCCAAGAAAAGTTCCCCTCTCAAATGCAGCTTGAAGCAAATCTTTTGCCCAAGGAATTAAAAAAAGGTAGGACAACACTGGTTTACAGAAACATACAGTAGATTTTTATTATAACCGAGGACATTAGACAATCAAATAACAATAATCTACAACTAAATATTTAATTGTTTGTTTTTTTTCTCTAAAAGATCAATTTATATTATTACACCATTTTTTTTTTTTTACATAAACAAATATGGCAATAGTAAGATAAGCATTGATTTTATGCCCTCCAATAGAGAGAAAAAAAAATCCTTTTTCAAAGAGATGTCCCGATTGTAATTTAGGGTATATATGTAATGCCTCTCTGATTGATTTTTGTTTAACAATATTTTTTTAATGTATTATAGAAGATCAGAAACATGCATTTATTTAGTAAATTTTAATGCATTTCAATAATATCAATTTTTTCCACTCTAAATTAAATGCTTCTAACACCAATGTAAGCCTGCATTTTAATATGCTGATATGTATACAGGCATCCTTCGACTTACGTATTATGCGACTTACATAAATTCACAGTTATGTAATAAATCTCTAAAATTACATTTGTGAACATACTAGTGCGTTTGATGTGCAATTGCACACTTTTGGGATTTATTTTATAAATAAACATAGATATAAACCACAAGCGTAATATAGTTTATCTATTAGCATTACATTTTTATTGGTATATACGATCAAATCTATAACAAAACAACTTAATCTTCATTGTTAGTTATTCATAGTAGTCATCTAATTCATAATAAATAGAGTTTGCGCTTATCAAGGATTATTTTATTTTGTGAGTGCTATTCATTTGTCTTGCCATCAGGAGTTCATGGAGAACAGATCAAATTAGTCCTCTTTAATTATTTCTTATTTTTATAGTCATTTGATGTAGGTTCAAAATTGTTATAAATCAATTCAACAATGTTAGATTTATAAATCCAGTATTCCACAAGATATTTGAAAAGTGTTTTTTAAGTTTGTTTTTATATTTTTTCATACTTTTATAGTTTATATACGAGTAAATACTGTCACATGATGCTTTATTTATAAAATTAAGCGGTGTATATATACATATATTTTTTATATAATAAATATTACAGTTTCTTACAAAATTTTACCTAAGCAGCTTACAAATTCAACTTACGTAAAATTAAAGTTATGTAAAACTTTATGGAACACATTACTTATGTAAGTCGGGGGAAGCCTGTATAACAAAGTATAATATATGTAAAATGAGCACTTCTTATAAAAAAAAAAAAAAAATCAAATTGGTGTGATTTAAATGCATGAAAATTTGCTAAGTGAACTTATGCTACTGATCTTGTGTAACACTTTTAAACAATCTTTGAACACAAAACCATCACAGAGGCAGTAAATATAGATTCTAATTACATTAAACATTTTTCAAAAATGTTTTTGCTGGAAAAAAACATGAGAAACATGCCTGCACAGCACATATGGTAGTTTGAAAAGATTTAAAATATATCAATCTTAAAATAAAATTCTACAAAGATAAAGGTACTGTATTTTCCTGCATATAATCCCACGGTCGGCAACTGGCAAACTGTGATCCACATTTGGACTGCAAAAGGTCGAAGCCTGGACTGCCAAAAAAGATATTGCAAATGAAGAATTTATTCATTTTCCAACAATTCTTGAATATAAAAAGAAGAATTCCGAAAGACACACTGCAGCATTCCTAAGTTTTATGTCAGATCTTGTGAAGGAATTTGAAACGAGGATCCAAGACTTTGCAGAGATAGGTAAGTTGTCTCAATTATTAAATCGCCTTATGAAATTGCTCCAGCTGCATAATGGGCTAATGTGACTGTGAAGTTGTTCAGTATTGAAAAACCTTTACTTCAAATGAAGATATTTGACATGCAATAGAATATTTCTTTGAAAATGTATAAAACTGCATCCCCTAAAGAATTCTGAGGTAAATATGTCTCAGAAAAGCAGGAAAATTGCAAAAAACTAGCTATTAACCTGGCTACCATGTTTGGCTCCACATGTGTATGTGAAAGAACTTTCTCCAAAATTAATTTTTTTCCAGAACAGATATCGTTCGAGATTAACAGACGACCAGCTTGAAGACACTCTTCGCATTAGCTGTTCACACGTCAACCATACTATGAAAAACTTGTTCAAGACAGCAAATGTAATTTTTCACATTAACTTTTCATCGAATAACTGCCTTTTCTATTTTATTATGTGTATGTAAAAATTTTCACAGCATATACCTATGTATGTAGAAATTTTTCAGAATGAATACCTGACTTTTCTATTTTATATTATAAGTATGTGTATGTAAAATAAAAAAAAACAATTTAAAAGTAATAAGTACTTATATTACTTGTGTGTTTTTTTCTTTGAACCTTGATAAAATTTAAAAGTATTCGGACCCCACTTAAAATTACTTGCCGAACACTGATATAATCCATTAAAGCTTTATTTCACGTCGAAGGAAAAATACTTGCATAATGTGCAGATTTTACGGAAGAATTATTAATCAGCCTGTCATGATTCATTTTTTACTGCAACATAATTGGATAAAACAATTTATCGAAGAGATCTTGACAGGTCTGGCGATTTTCTTTTATTATATTCAAGGCGGATCAATAACTCATTCTTCCCAAACTATATCAGTCACCTTTTTTTTTTGCGTGTGACCATAATCATGGCATTATCAGGGGTGATTGTGACTCAGAGTGAAAAACCCTGAAAATTATCGATGCAAAATATACCAATATCAATTTAGATAACTGATGCTGTAACAGCATGACAATCAAATGACATATTTCTGCTATTGTTTGAAATATACAATTGCAGAAAAACATGATTTGATAAACTTAAGTATTTATTTCACTGAAAGCCGAATCATTTCATCAAATGGAGAGTGCAATTTGTCTGTTATATATGCAAAGTTTGAATTCTATAACTAGTAAATAAATTTATTACAAGTACACATGAAACAAGTACAAATTATGTACTAAGGGTAGGATCTCTTAGTATATTTAACGAAAATCATATATCTGACACCTACTTATTTGAAAAACAGTAAAAAAAAGTCAAATCCAATTTTACTTCTAAGTGCTCTAAGTACTAGGAGTAAAAAAAAAATTCCAAATTTTAAGTGTTTTCAGTAAAAAAGAATATATATAGTATGTTTTTGGATCACTACACAAAAAGATGAAATGCTACTTATCACTTGGGAAAGGAAGATTCTAAGACAAATTTTTGGACCTATTAAAGAAGATAATACATGGCGTAGAAGGACAAATATGGAGATAGAACAGTTATATAATGAAAAAGATATAATATATACTATAAAAATAAGAAGAATGCAATGGTTAGGCCATCTAATCAGAATGAGGGATGAGCGAAGCACAAAGAAGATTTATAGTGGTAATCTAATTGGGAAAAGAAAGATTGGTAGATCCAGGAAGAGATGGGTAGAAGAGGTAGAGAAAGATCTTGCACAAAATCAAATTATAAAGTAAAGGCCAGAGATCGGAAGGTCTGGAGATCAAAGGGAGGTCAAAGAGGTCTTGAGGGAGGTCAAAATCCTACATGGATTGTAGCATCATTGTGTAAGTATGTACAGTTTGTTTTTTCAGCCTCACTCTTACACATGGTGAATTTCTTTTTCCTGCTTTCTTCCTGGGTATTTTACATTAAAGATGTGATTAGTATTCCTATATTTAATTCTGGACATTTTTGCACTGAGATTAAGATGGATGGCACAATACCAGGAGTGATTCTGAGTAAAAAAAAATGTATCTGAAAATTCATAGCAACTTTTCTCAAAAGTTACAGCTGGGAGTTGGGAAGGGGAGAATCCTTCCCAGTTCTAATTATGCGTTTTTTCTGAAGTCCTTTGACAAGATTAGTGTTTTTTCTGCAATACCTTAAAAAAATTTTCATTTTTCAAGTTTCTTTGACCCCCGTGGCAGAATGTGCGCGACACTGCGACAGGCGTCACAGACTTTTTAGGACACCTGCAGACTAAAAAGAATATTGCGAATTTTAACAAATGGCCGCCAAAAAAAATCTTCGTCAATCATTTGCAGAAAAAAATCGTCAATTTCGTCAAATCATCGCAGAAAAAACGCAAATTTCGTCAAGGAACCACGAAAAAGCACAAAATTCGTGTGAGAAGCGCGAATTTTCATCAAATGTTCGCAAAAACAACACAAATGTACTCAAAGGATTGTGGACAAAACGAGAATTTCATTAAAGAATTGTGGATAGAATGCAAATTTAGTGAAAGAATCACTGAAAAACTCGCATTTATTCAAAAAAAATCGCAGAAAAAATGCGAATTTCATCTAAAACTCGCAGAAAAAGTGAATTTGGTCAAAGAATTGCGAAAAAGAGCAAATTTTGTCTAAGAACCGTGAAAAAAAACAAAACAAATTTCCTCAAAAGATCACAAAAAAAAAAAAAAAATTGCAATTTTCCTCAAAGAACCACGGGAAAAACTCAATTTTTCAAAGGATCACAGGAAAAACGCAACTTTCGTCAAAGGATCGTGAAAGAAATGCAAATTTTGTTAAAGGATGGTGGAGAGAACGCGAATTTTGCCAAGGGATAGCGAAAAAAAAAAAAGATTTTCATCAAAGGATCGGCGAAGAAAGGAAATTTCGTCAAAGGATTGCAGGAAAAAAACACGAACTACCTTACGTTTATTATTATTATTATTTTTTTTTTGTAAAATTTTAGTTTTGTTTATCTTAATTAGGTTAAATTATAATTAAAATGTAGTTTTATTTTTATAATATTAATCATCAGTTAGAACCCTATTTTTTTCAACGTTTCTAATGTACATAAGAAAATTGAAACACTGATACTACTGCAGACAATTTTTATCCCACCAAATTGCTGTCGCAGACACAACCATAACTTTCTGCCACTGGGCCTTTGACAAAAATCGTGTTTTTCACGTGATCCTTTGAAGAAAATCACGTTTTTCCACGATCCTTTGATGAAATTAACTTTTTCTGCAATACTTTGTACTTTTTTCCTCGATCCTTTGAAGAAATTTGTGTTCAATTCGAGATTCTTTGACAAAATTCGTATTTTTTCCACGATGATTGACGAAGTTTTTTTTCGGCAACCATTTGTCCAAATTTGCAGTGTTTTTTTTTTTTAATTTTCTGAGTTTTTGGGCTGATAATTGATTTTTCACACAATTTTCTTTCAATGACCGATTGATGAAATTTGCGATTTTTTCCCTTGAGTGATTGAAGGCATTCGTGACTTTTTTTGATACGATTGACGAAAACAGAGATTATTTTTGACGACTCATTGACGAAATTCGTGGTTGTGGGTATTTGCATCCGTAATTCATCAGCAAAATTTGCAATTTTTATTCAATGAGTAACCGATGAATTTTGTAATTCTTTTCCGACATCGACTGACAAAATTTGCTATATTCTTTCAACAGCTGATTGACTAAATTCGCGACTTTTTTCCAACAACTGATTGACTAAATTCGTTATTTTTATTTCAACAACTGATTGACTAAATTCACGATTTTTTTTTTCAACGATCGACTGACGAAATTTACAATTTTTTTTCTATGACTAATTGGCGAAATTCGTGATTATTTGCCAGTAACTGCTTAACGAAATTCGCGATTTTTCCCAACACTCGACTGATCATAAATACGAGTTTTTATTTTCTTTTTTCTCAACAACCGACTAACGAGATTCACCCTTTTTTTTTTTTTTTTTTTTTTTTTTCAATGATCAATTGACAACATTTGCGATTTTTTCTGCGTATGATTAAAGAAAATAGTCATTATTTTCAACATCAAGTTGGCGTAATTCACATTTTTCTTATGATCAGTAGATTATGAGGGATGCAAAAATTGCTTCAAAACTGTTTTCAAAACTAATTTGTTAAACTTTCTGACCTTTTTTACATCATTTTCAGTTAGATTTTCAAGCTTTTTGATTTGTTTTTTCCACTAAATGTAACGATCTCATAAACCCTGACGGATCGATCGAAAAACCACACCAGGAACACAATCACCCCTGCATTATATATTTATTTAACAGATTCTTTAGAAATTTATTTTGATTTATTAAATTACAGAGAAATATTTTTAGATACTTTTTTTTCTTTATTAAGATTTTTTTAAACTGTCCTTTTCTTTCATAAGAAAAAAACATATATATATTAATTTTTTAACAGTATTCATTTAAATGTTTAATTATTAATTAAACAAGTATAATTATAAAGTATTAATTTCAAAATAATCAATGTTATTATATGACTTGTGGGTATAATTTGTACACAAATATAAATGTTCCTTTAAAAGGAAAAATTGTTGAAGAAATACATATGACAATATAAAATATAACAGTTTTTTAAAAAAATTCAAAATTCTTAACTTCTTTACCTAACTTTAAATCTAACTGGTAAAACTAATTTACAATTATAAACATCTTTGACATTGACTTGTATTTAAAAAACAAAAGTTAGTAGAATACTAAAAATCATAAGAAATTTCATCATTATGACATTTCTGAGGCTCATAAAACCAAATTAGAGTTAAAGTAAACATTAAATGATTTTTAAAAGCCATAAATAGCAATTAACTTTTCCCAAGTAGATGGTTATAAAAAAAAAAAAAAAAACATACAAAGAAAGAATCTTAAAATGGCAATAAATTTTTTAAGACATGAAAAAAGAGCAATACATGTAAATGAGTTATACAACGGAATTTTGCAAATTTTCAAGTGTTTAGGGTTTAATCTAGAGCTAGCCAAATAGCCAAAAAGCTAACTGGAAGTGCTTTTTGCCCCCAAAGCATTTAGTGAATTAGCCAAATAGCGACAGCCAAAGAAATATGCTATATCATTCCCATTTTGTTGTTCTGCATTTCGTAAAACTGCTACTGTTGCACAAAAACGGAAGAAAATCTCATATTGCTTCCACACTGCGTCAACACTTCAAAATTTGTCTTGTGCTCTCTATGCAAGCGTCTTCAAACACTGTGACGTCATTTGCACCAGACACGACTCCAGCATATGGTGAAAACGAAAATCGCAGCTTGCATAAGCATGGGATATGATGTGCACTAGCTTAGAATCATCAATGTGCTAGATGCATGTCGTATAAACTTTTCAGACTTGAATTTGTGCGGGTTCTGGCTACAACGTGTAAAGAAATTAAACCAGCTTATTGTATTATTCTTTTTTCATAAAAATGGCATGTTTCCCAATGTGACTTCTATCTATGAATTTGTAGCATCACTTTTGTTGGTCCAGCAGACTGTGAAGGGGGATTCAGTCTCACGAATATAACAAAAACTGACAATCAAGAATTTAAGTAACTTAATGATGATTAATTTGGAAGGTGAATTTTGAAAATAATTTCCATTAAAGAAAGCATTTGCTGTGTGGTATACAGCTAAATCTCGAAGGGACAATCTTACAGAGTGATGTATTTGTTTGTATATTGCATAACTAAAAATAATACTCATGTATATAAAAATTTGGTATAAATAAAACTTTTTTTTTCCTTGGCTAAAGCTATTTTTATTTGGCTAGAAGTTATTGGCTGCAATTAGCCAAAAAGCTAAAAATCTCCTTTTCCTAAATTAAACCCTAAGTGTTAATATTTTACATAAAATTGATATTTACCTTTTGTTCCTTTCAATGCGTGCCCAATAATTTGTGCCCAACCAACAGGATGTATTAAAGGTGAGCGTTCATGACACCAAAATCCTTCATCTTCCATTTCAGTGTCTAAATAAACAACATGCAGCCGACCTCCGACAACTTCACTCACTTTTGCAGGGCGTACTACTGATATCAAGTTTTTATCAACAACTTCAAGTTTCATGCCTTTCTTTATAAGGTTATTAGAAAGTTCAACATCCTGCATATAAATAAAATAAATATGCGATATTAAAAATTGTAGGTTGCATAACAAGAAAAGAATATTGTGGAGAATATCTTATTACCTTCTTAGATTAATAACAGAATACAGACTAATGGATAACAGAATAATTTTAGCTTACTATTTCAAACACAAGCATGTAAAAATCAGAATATTTTAAAGTTCTCTAATAACATTAAACGAGTAAATAATAACTATAATAAACAATCGAATCTATTTATCAAAAACTTGAATGGAATAAAGCAGAACTTAGTGTTTTTTAGTGAAATTTCAAGAAATAGTGTGATAATCTAAACCACTGGTGGCCTGTGGACCACCAGTGGCCCGGGGGAACATTTTCGTGGTCTGCGGAAAAATTTAAGCACTATTTGGAATTTAATATTTTATTAATAACTGTACTATATAAATAATAAGTAATAATAAAAGTAATACAAGTAATAATAAAACATAATATCCTAAGAAAAATACTTATGAAAATTTAAATGTTTAGTTTTGAAAATTTAAATTCTAGCAGAATTATGTTAGCATATATTGTTAGCATGTTAGCTATATTTACTTCTAAAACAAGCAATTTTTAACTGTTGGTTCTCCATAAAATGTGACTACTCATTACTGACTGAAAAAAACAATGAAAATTTTGATTCAGTTTTCAGCTACAAATTTACGCAAAACAAATATTTTGATTCTGTCACAAAAATTAAAACTTGTTACCAGTCTTGACTTGAAAAAATGGCTCTCTATGCCTAGTAAGATCGTTGATATAAAAAACATATGAACTTATTTCAAATAAGCAGAAATAAATATCACATCCGAAATAATATTGTGTGATACTTAAATTAAGCTTCAATTATTTGTAATATTTAAATCATTTTTAATAATTTTATTACAAAAAAACAATCTTTAAAGGTTTTTGTTATGTTTAAATAAGTTATTTCTGCAATTAAATGAGGTAAAAATGAGTATTAAAAAATATTGGTATTCCAAAGGTACACAGACACCCCTCATTTATAATCATTATTGTATAAATGTGTTCATATTATTTTTAAAATCTTAGAAGTTGTACACGGAATTTTAAAATATGAATTTAGCGGTCCGTGAGGTTCAAAATGTTGGGGACCAGGACCACTGATCTAAACTAAGACAGCTAATTTTTGACAAATTTAATGTGTATAGCTGCCAACTTACACTTTTTTTTTTTTTTTTTTAAAGTCAGAAAAGTACATGGTACCATAAAAATTATTTAATAATAGGACTTCTTTATAAATAAATATTTGAACTTTTGTTTTAAAGAGTTAAGGTGTGTTATCACACAACCATCAAATGGATTTTGATTGACATATCAGAAGCTTTTACAGTATATTTCAAATGTCCAACAACAAAACAAGAAGATTTGATCAAACGTGATGGCAGATTTCACCATGTGCCTTAATGTCAATCCTTAAGATGCAGATGTAAACTACTTGTCTATTTTGTCAAATATCTAATAAAAATATTATTTTTTTTATCATTTGTTGGTCCCCAAATCCCATTTCTAGCAACAACAAAACACTAAAAAAGATTTTAAAGTTTATTTTCATTTTAATTACCATAAAAGAAATAATTGATAACTGACAGATGTAAAGTTCTGAAAAATATAATGAGCAGAAAAATATTAAATACGTGAAAATTTTCACTTTGCTAACTATGCGTAAACCAATAGAGTGAAAAATGTCCAAGGCAGGAATCAAACCTGGATTGTTGGAATAGCTCCAATGAGTACGATGCCCAGCTTGGCATCTCTCACTCTTAGATGTTGGTAAGGCTGCAATTGCAGCACAAGAGGAAATAGTTTTCATGAGCCCACAGGACCGAAACTAGCCTTTTTTGCACTTGGGGCAAATATGGATTTTAGCACCCCCCCTCTTCTGCAAAATATATTTACAAGGAGAATTTTACTAACTTTCTAATAGCCGAATTACTTTAAAATTTAAACTATGTAATCGTAAAATATGCAATACTGAACTACGTAATCAGCATTGTCAAACATTGATTCTTTGGACTCTTGAAAACAGAATCGAAAAAAATTCTGCCTTTATACAGGTTCCTTATGCCATATCATCCTTTGATTCTTCTATACTTTGGCATACCCCAGACAGAATGAATTTAACAATACTGTGCTAAACATAAGACGTGAGAAAAATCAACAAACAAAATCTTCATTTGGCACCCAGAGCACATGCCCCCTCACCCTCTGAGTATACAGACATATGGCAAACATGAGATGAAATAAAGCCCAGCATAGGTGAACACATAAGTATAAATTTATTTTTAGCAGTGAAATTACATTTAAAAATATTAAATATTATACACATGAAAATTTTCAATCTGCTAACTAAGTGTAAACTAACAGAGTGAAAAATGTCCAAGCCGGGAATCGAACCCGGATCCCTGGAATAGCGCTCCAATGATCTACCGTTAAGCTACGAGGACGATACCCAGCTTAACATCTCTCATTCATATATGTTGGTAAGGCTGTCACTGCAGCACAAGATGGAATAGTCTTCATGAACACACAACCATGCAGCAAACATGAGACGAAATAAAGACCAGCAAAAATAAACACATAAGTATAAACTATTATTTTAACAACAATCAAACTTACTAACTAAGCGTAAACCAACAAAATGAAAAATGTCCAAGCCGGGAATCAAGCCAGCTAGGATCAAAGAGCATATAGCAGACATCAAATACCACAAGAAAACTACAGCTTTAGCCAGGTTATATAACAAAGAATATTTACAGATTAATTTTTAAAATAGTAGAATAATTTATCCATCAAGATTTTATTTGAAATCCATTATTGCAGAATCAATAAAGATCTTTTTGCGCAGTGAGAATATATGCAATGATTCAGCCTACATGGAGCTTCCTAAAATTTGGAAAGAATTTCTGCAGAATAATGAGACAATAGTTTAAAATAATGCATATTGCAGTTAATTTCATTATGCATGTGTTAGCGTGATTTTTGTTTAACAGTTTTCAATTAAAAATTTTTTGCAAAAATATTTGTATCATTATAGATCTTGAGAATGTTGCCGCCAGAGCAATGAAACATGTTGATCTGAATAAATAAAGGTATTTATTTACCTTTTAAATGTATTTTTACCACTTGTAGCGAACATTAAGTTAGTTCACTTATTCTACTCAATTTATGTAATCTAATTCAAAAGTACAGATTAGAACAATTTTTGAGGAGCAATATATTAGAATGAGCAATTTTATAAAGCACTACTGTATTTCTTATAAAAAAGGTCAATGTTTTGAGATATATAAAATATTTTCTTTTTTGTTTGAGAAATTATAAAATACTCAAAATCTCAAATTCAATTTTGAAGAATTCAAAACAATAAAAAATTACTAACTTTAAACATGAAGTTTGCTGGAAGTGTGCAAAAACCAGACATTCTATTTACAAGTAAAGTTTTCCAATCATCATATTTATCTTCAATACCTGCGGGAAAAAATTCAACAAGTTATCAATTAGAAACACACAATAAAATACCAGCATGTACAGTAAACTTCCAATTATCCGCCATTCACAGGACCGACGGTGTGGTTAATCGAAATAGATGGATATAATCGAAAGACAAAATAAGATCGTTACTTAAAATTACATTTCTATATATTAATTTATAAATAAGAATAATTAAAATATATTTTTTATTTGTTGTGTACTTTTGTTTATAAAAAGCATAACTGATAATAAGAAATCTATTTATCAGACAAACTTAGAATTTTACTGAATAAAGATTAGTACCTGTTTTCATCCAAAGTAATCCATTATACTTTTTTTTTGTCTGCATTTGGCTTGTGCTTTTACTGCAGCAAGATTACGATTTCTACGTTATAAAAGAATTTGGGTTGCATCTGCTTCCTCTTGCATCTTACACCAATTAATGCATTTAGAAAGCATAGTCTGAATAACTGACTCCTGGATGATTATTCCCCGATTCATCACATTCATCCGCTTGAGGTTTCTCTGGATTCAAAACTTTTTAAATAATTTCGTCATCCATTAATTCTTCAAAACTAGGGATGCACCGAATATTCGGTATTCGGCCGTGTTACCGAATATTCGGTTTGGCCGAATATCAAACTATTCGGCTTGGCCGAATAGCAAACTATTCGGTCTGGCCGAATACCGAAATATTCGGCCAAACCGAATACTTAAAAAAATCTTTTTAAACATATTTTTTAAAACCTTGTACAACTTCTACGTTTAATAGTCAACTTATAAAGATATTCAGAATAATTAGAAAGAGAATCATATTTAAATAAAAGAGAATGTTTTTACATTGTTTATTTGCTGTTTGTTAAGAAAATTAACCAATCACGAGGATATTCATAAGAATTAATTATGTACAAATGCAAGTTCCTGAACATTGTCCAGTAAATAATCTGTTTCTTGCTAAGATTTTAAGAACAGTGTTTACAATCTCTGAAAATGATTGTCCACTCCAGACACCGATCCAGGATACATTTAAAAACTTTCTTGCTTAATCAAAGGGAGTAGAACAGATATTCTTGCTGAGTTGCCACCATATAAAATTTTGAATAGATTGTATTATTTACTTTAGTCTCTTCTTGACAAACAATATATGATCCTGTACAATTTTTTTCACAATTTCCCTTTGACTTTAAAATGTTTCTTTTAGAATTTAAGAAAATGTTATTCATGTGTTATATTCTCAGAAAAAGCCATGAAATTTAAAATTTTATTAATTAAAAAAGTTTTATAACTATCCTCTTCTTAAATAACTCAAAGCAGATTTCTTTTCAGCATAAAATTATATGAAAAAAACTCTTGTTTATTAGAATAAAAGTTTCTGTTTTAAATATTATTTAAAAATGTTTTAAAATTTAACATTTTAATACCTTTAAACTTTGAAATTTAAAAGTATTTGACAAGCCAAATATTCTGTATTCGGCCAAATAGTTACTATTCGGCAAGCCGAATATTCGAGATTCGGCCAAATAGTTACTATTCGGCAAACCGAATATTCGGTATTCGGTTCGTCAGTAGGCCGAATATTCGATATTCGGCCAAAATCACTATTCGGTGCATCCCTATTCAAAACCAATATCATTGTTGTCACAATTAAGTCAGTCTGTGATTTTATCCGCTGACATATTTTCTAGCTTCTGTTCGTGACGTCAGACAAGCATTTTACTAAAAATAGTGGTGTTTCACTCGGTTTTATGTGCATTTATATTTTGATAACACATACTGGACAATTGCACCATAAAATATAATAAATAAAGACACAATCTTGCTTAATGGTACGCAAGACACAAACTTTAATAAGCTAAAAGTTAAATTCATTGCTAACCACTGGGTTGAGTTGACCCTGCAAGGTTGTGAAGACGACATAATGTAGTATCCGTCAATTGAAAAGTATCAGAACATATAGTTTTTTTTCTCTTTTTCCATACGAAATAAAAACTGTTTTTTCAAAAAGGCAAAACAGAAAAAATCTCATAAGTTAACAGATTTTAAATAATTATATAAAAAAAGAAACAGAAAACAAGAGGCTGTGTTTCTTATGGTCACCTTTCTTCATTAAAACACATTTAAGTAACAAATTTGATGATCAGTTAAAAAAATTTCATTTTTCTTAAGTTTTTAGTATCTTAGATATTAAATAAATGAGAAAGATCAGGGAAACTGATCTAGAAATCGATCTCTCAATGTACCATCTACGGAAAAAATCCTTTTCATGCAATACCTGCTTTTCGCACGGGTGGAAAGCATTGCAGAAAGCATAAATAGTGCCAGAAATTGAAATAGAAGAAAAGAAAAGAAAAAAAAAAAAAAAGACAATATATAATATGTATAATCACAGTTTATTATGTTATACCTGCTCATGGCATGGGTAAATTGGATAATTTTCCAAATTTAATCTAGAAATCAAACTCTAAGTATGTCATCTGCAGGAAAAACAGCTTTCATGCAATATCTGCTTGTTACACAAGTGGAAATCATTGCAGGAAGCATAAAAGTGTACAAGAACTACCAAAAATTTAAATATAAAAATACTGTAATTAATATAGAGGCTATTCATACATTTTTGTGACAAGTTTGTTTTGGTGTTAAAAAAGTTTGCATAGAGAAATTATTATTCACAGATATGTTTGAGTATAAATTCTTGTCTAGCAGGCAACTGAAACTTTCATGCAAAATGGAGCTTTTAAAGAACCGATGTATGAAAGATTATATTTCTGCACTTATCAAAGAGTATTAATCGTATTCAGTTATTAAAAGATGCTAAAAAAAAGCATGGTTTTCTACATCTAAAGCACTGCAGGTAATATTGTCAATGAATTTTTTTTTTCTTTTTACTTTTTTTCTATTAACTTTAGTCTGTAGATTATCACTGTGAAACGATTTGTGCGAATTTGGAGTTATTTCGTAGTTATTTAGTGCCTTAGTGTAACACATCCATAGGCTTACACTGTTTTGGAGCACCCTAAACGCATATTACACAAAATGACTTTTTCAAACTGGATGAGACCAGAACACAAAAATTATTAAACCAATCTTGCTTTTTTTTTTTTTTTTTAATTAAAGGTAATATAATTTATTGGAGCTTAGATCACTTTCAGACATTTTTATAAAAAATAAATAAATATTTTTAGAAGCATATCAAAGTGCGAAAAAGAGAGTCAGAAACAGGGTTGGCACGGTTTAAACCAATTGTTTTTTTTTTGTCAAAAAAAACATTTGGTTTTTTTTATAAAAAATCTAATATAATATTTTCTCTTTTTTGTAATTTAATTGTTTTAAATTATTGATAGAAGTAATTTCTACTTTTAACACTTCATCTCAGCAGTCAACATGAGACATAATGAGCCTAGGTCATGTTTCTATGCATGTAGAATGAAAATTAGCATGTGCTGATGAACATATCTGGTACCCAAAGATTTTCCTTAAAACATGTGAAATTAGAAAAAATAAAACAGAGAAATAATATTCAATATTTAGCATAAAATATTTTCATTTAAAAAATACAGATTATTTACAGCAGTTAATAACAAAATACAATGATTTTAAGATTTTGG
Organism: Maratus speciosus; assembly: GCA_963932465.1. NCBI lineage: Eukaryota > Metazoa > Arthropoda > Arachnida > Araneae > Salticidae > Maratus > Maratus speciosus. The sequence continues at coordinate 147,280,794 of OZ010789.1, forward strand.
TTAAAAGAAAATTTTCTGGATTGAGATTGGGGAAGATTATCCTTAAAGAATTTAAAAGAGTAACTTAAGATATCAAGTTGAATAACACAGCTTGCAAAAACTGAGTGCTAGTTATAGCATTTCAATAATACCAATCAATCTTTTTTGTTAGTTGCTGAATGTAATGGCCAAAAATGTTGACTTGGACACTTAGAGTTATCACTCAGAAAACAAAATAACCAGAAGTATTTGGACATAAAAAAAAATAATAACAAGCACAGAATAATATATTATATCCATGAAACTCCATCAAATGTTTATTGATTGATTATTATATTATTAATCAAAGGATTCTTCATACGATTTTCAAGGTATCAATGTTTCACTGTGCAGAGCAGTTTACTTTGAACATAAGACATAGCTATTACTAATAATGTTTAAATTAGAAATGATTTCAATTTTCTATATAATTGACTGTAATTATTTAATTTAAATATTTTCTAAAGTTATATTACTTATATAATATCCAAAAATGTTTATTTTATCAACAGATATGCATCTGTATGCAATAGGAAATTATATTTTTAAAAACCCGGTTTAAACCAAATAAACCGTTTTTTTTTTTTGGCTTTTTACAAAAAAAAAAAGTTTTTTTTTTCCAACCCTGGTCAAAAATAGACCTCTTTTTCAAATGGTTGCCACTTTGTTGATTATCAACTTTTAGATACATTTCTTAAGAAATACTAACTATTACATTCTCCTCTATGTTGGAATTTCTGAAAAATCTTTGCAGTTCTACACCGACCATGACTCCTAGAACTCAAAACCACCTCCAGTTCAAAACTTTATCTATCTATATCATTTTTTTATAGACACAATAACTTCCATAATTCTGTACAAATCTCTTCCAAACTGATACATAAAATCAAGGGGTAGAAAATCTCGATCAAGTTTGTTAACGGGCAAAATCGGACCAAGGCAGTAGAAATAAGGAGGGGTTTTGTGAAAACCGAAAAAAACCCATAACTTCTTAATTATAATACATATCAAATCAGTTTAAAGTTATTACTTCTAGTAAAAGCGCCAAAAATTTATGTTTCACAGGTTTTTGATAAAATTCAAGATGGGCTCAAGGGGTGAAAAAAATAAGGTTTTAGGGAGAAAAAAAAATTCATAACTTCGTCAATTCTTAAGATATCAAATTCACTTAAATTTATTATAAATCTTCTTAATCTTATCTACAACATTTAAACTGACAAATTTTGATAGTACCAACTCTTTCCGCAAAGAAGGGGAAAAAAAAGGGAGGGGGGGAGAAAAAATTCATAACTTCATCAATTCACAAGATATCCAATCTGCTTAAATTTATTATACATCTTCTCAATATTATCTACAACTTTCATATTGACAAGTTTTTGATAGGACCAACTCTTACAGCAAAAACAAATTAAACAAAAATAGGGGTTTGACGAAAAAATTATCGTATTAAGTGTGTACTCAAATCCAAACGGCTTATTTCTGACTCATTTTTAAATTCATTCTTGCTCGCAAACACATTCAATTGGCAGGTTCTCTTATTCAGAAACTATATAAATGTATGTATATACTATATGTATTGGTCGATTTTTAGTTTGGGTTAACTATATACTATATGTATTGGTCGATTTTTTGATAAAGGCAGAATATATTTCAAAAAATGCTGTTAATGTGGGCATTTTGAACCGAATTTCCTGAAACGATAGTGCTGGAAACAAAAGAAATGGTCGTACTGAGAAAATAATTGTTTGTAATTCAAGTTCTAATTAATTCAACAAAAAATAAAAACACAGGTCGCTTATAGGTCTTACCTTTGCAATATTCAAAGAATTCCTTTTTTGACTTTGGGGTACACATTTGGAACAATTGTTTCCCCACAAAGCCAAACAATCACGTTTTTTTCCCTGACAATATTACCTATTCTGTTGTAGCTTTAGATATAGAAAACCATGCCTTTCACAGCATTCTTTAATACCCAAATACAATAATTCCTTTTGGTTGGTTGTATTCATGACGGCCAATTATCTGCACGAGGGATATGGGCCCAGGGGGGGAGTGCCCTTCGTGGGGGTCTTTCTAAGGGAACCTAACCCGTATTAACGCTTGGAAATCCAAGGTTCGAAGAAAACCACGAAAACTCCGAACGATTAGGCCGACGGGCGCGATTGGGATCGAACCCAGCACCTCCCGTCTACCAGCTTCGAGAGCAGAACCTCTCAGCCACTGGTGGGGCTATAATTCCTTTTGGAAAGAGCAGAAATATAGTTTTCCATCCAATGATTCTTTATAAGTGCCAATTAGCTTGTACACAAAAATTGCAACTGCAGAAGAAAATTTACATGTTTCAAAAACATATTACATGTGAAAAATAATTTCTCCATGCAGACAACTTTTTTTTTTATATTTTTTACAACAAAACAAATTCATCAAAAAAAAAAATATGCAAACACCCTCTGTAAAAGATGGAAATAACATAAAAACATCAGCTATAAATAAGATAAATCATTAATAACTAAACTTTTAGAATGATGGTATATAAAGATTTTTTTTTTTTTTTTAAGTGCAATGGTAATATCAACAATTCAAATAAAGTAATTTCAAAATTGTAAAATCTTTCTCCTCTTCAAAGAAATGTATTTTTATACACAGAGATATTTTAGCAATGTACATAGATTATAGATAAGCAAAATACTTTAGAAAATTACATTTTGGAGGAACCAAAGGTTTTCTGTTATCAGAACACCAGCCCACTGGATGTATATGTGGCTCTGTACACAAATTAATCCATCTATGTCCAGCCTGCTGTTCAAAACCCACAAATTGAAGAAGTCCCATATAACCTAAAAACAAATAAATAAATAAATACTACAAGAAATAATGAAATACTTGCCATAACATAATGTCACTATACATTAAAAAATAATTATAAGTATTTTCTAAACAAGTAAAAATGTTACGTCTTTTACATACAACAAGCAAAAATTTTGCATCATTTATGTACAGTTTTAACATGTCGGCACATGCTCTAGGATAAAATCTATCCCAATCACATATTTTATTCAGAAAAGGATAAATTTTTTGAGGATGAACCTGACGTGCCTTGTACTTTTAGAGGTCGAGATGTGGTGGGTGAAGGAATGTCTTTTCTTTGTTCACTAGAAGGGGAGAAATATGGCTCTTGGGATAAAATAATCCTGCGCATGTATAAACGTTTAATTTCGATATGTACATTTCTTACAGGATAAATAACACACTAAAACAATTTTAATGAAAGAATAAGACAAAAGCTACTTGTAAATATTGATGAAAGGTTATTAAATATAATTAATATCCATTTTTTAAAATAATTCATATTTTAAAGGGTAAAACAAATCGTTCGCATATTTTCTAGGAAAAAATGTTTTTTTTTTACAGAAACTGCTACAAAATCTGAAAATAAATATGAAAAGCAAGATTTCCCCCCTAAAAAGTAGTAGTACTGATGCATTTTAAAATAAAGAACAGTACATTCGTTTTTAAAACATAAAAACAGAAAAAGTGTATGGGTGACAAGTAAGACACACATAAAGAAAGCCCAGTAAGAATTATTAGTCAAGTTCGTGTTTTAGTAGTTTCTTTAGCAGCCAGGGTTGGTAAAAAACCCGTTTTTTTTTTTTTTTTTTTTTTTTTTTTTTTTTTTTTTTCAAAAAAAAAAAAAAAAAAACAAAAAACCAGGTTTTTTTGGTTTAAACCGGGTTTTTTAAAAATATATTTCCCTATTACATACATGCATATTTTTTGATAAAAATAAACATTGTTGGATATATAACTTCATTTAAAAATAATTTAAATTAAATAATTACAGTAATTATGTAGAAAATTGAAATAATTTAAACATTTTTAGTAAAAGCCTTATGTTCTTTTAGTCTTATATTCCATGAATAAAATGCTCTACACAGTGAAACATTGATACCTTGAAAATCTTAAACAATCTTTTGATTACTATAGTACTATAAATAAATATATGGTGTAGTTTCATAAATACAATATACTTTTCCATGGCTATTCAAAATAATTTCTTTGAAATATTTGCAATCTGAGATATCTGATTTTTCTGTTAGAACACTACATGAACAATTATTATCTTTTATTGAAAGTAAAACTTTTTATAAAGAATTCCTGGAATGATTTGAATTTAGCAGTAGAGTCTTTACACGTTTCAAGAAGTATTGTATATTGTCATTTGATACTTCTCAGAAACTCCCAGGTAAAAGAAAAAAAAAAAAAAGGCGACAGTAAAATAAACAGAAATACCTATTTACCAGCTTTTTAGACTACTGAAAACATTGATCTTAAAATGGAAAGTAGATTTATAAAAGTTGTCATCCACTAAAACATTTAAATAGCCATCAGACTTAATACACAGGCTTTTTTTCTAAGCTATGTTATAATACATATTATTTTTAAATGTCTAAACTAAAAATTAATAATATACCTTTTTCAACATTTTTATGTGTGTGAGACTTTTTTCTATTATGTCTCAAGTGAACCTTATCTCGATTTTCTACCTTTTTTTTTTTTTTTTTTTGTCAGATCTATAGTGGATTTGATTATGCAACAGACAATTTAAATATATTTTATTGCATATTTTAGTTAAATTAAACAGGTGCTTCGCTAGCACCCAATTTTTTAATGTCCTCTTATTCGACTTCATATTTTGAGTTTCTTTTTTATTCTTAAGGCTGTTCTCAAATCCGAAAGGGCAACTTTATGACATAAGTTTTAATTTATTTTTGTTCGGAAATGCATGAAACTAGCAGATGCTGTTGTTCAGATACTATGTACAATGGAACTGTGTTTTCCATATTTTTGGAAAAGCAATTCAGAAAATATTGTCAAAAAGGCCGTTTTGAACCAAATTTCTGCATGAAAGAAGAATAACCACTCAAGGAAGGTTAAAAACATCTTTGACACATGATCAAAATTGCCTATAACTCAATAGGTAATTTACTCATCAAAAATGGAAAACACAGTTCGATTCCAAATCACTTCCATAGTCAGGCCTTCCCATTTTATATCTTTCCGTTAAAAAATTAATTTGTAAATGTATCAAAGCATTTTGCGCTTGTTGAGTAGAGCAGTTGAGAACAGTCTTAAAAGATAATCTACCCAATCAAGAAAATTTTCTTTTACAGCTTGACTGAAATCTTAAAGGTCATTTTATGTTATTAATTGTAAATAAGCTGCGTTTTCTCAAAGGAAAATATTTTATTCAAAATATTGGATATTTTTACTCTATTTTATCTTTGCTAAATTCACATGTTTTAAATTTTCTCTTTAGAGCTTCAGATATGTTCATCAACACATGCAGTTTGCATTCTACATGCATACAAATTAACCTAGACTCACTATGTCTCAGGCTGACTGCTGGGATAAGACTGTTAAAAGCAGTGTTGTAGTCATAAAAAATGCAGAGAGTATACATTAGAGTCCTAAACGTTCATGGTTAGGGTATACACTATAGCTTTATTTGAGAAACAGAGGGTATACAGAGCTTCTTTAAAAAATTCAGAAGGTATACATTGTATACCTGCGTATACCCTCCACTACATCCCTGGTTAAAAGTAGAAATTATATCCAATAATTTGAAACACTTAAATTACAAAAATGAGAAAATATTATATTGGATTTTTTCTAAAAAACCAGTTGATTAACCAATTGATTTAGACCATGCCAACCCTGCTGGTAACAGAATAAAATCATAATGCAAAACCCCAATCCCAATGTAGGAATGCAAGAAAAACAAAAGCTTACTAAACCCAATAGCCATGATACAACAAAGAAAACTCACAGCCAATCATTCATTAGCATACAGAACAAAGAGTAACCAACAAAGAGAATTATTTATGATTGTGTCATCATTGAGGCATAACGTAATCCTTAGTAAATCTTAACTAATCAAGCAATCTAACTAGTAAAAGTGTATTTTTAGCTCAAATCTGCCATTTTGGCTATTTTTAAAAATAAAAGGCTTAAAAAATAATAAGAAAAAAAACTAACTACTTTTTTTTTCTTCAGCTAATTTTACAAAAATTAGTCTGCCATGTAGATTTAAAACTTATAAGAAAAGTTTGATTGACTAAAAATGTTTGCTATTTTACAAGTTTATTAATTCATCAGTTTTTTTAAAGTTTTGCTTGTAGCTTCTGCATAACTAGGATTTTGCATTTTTCAATAATGTGTAAAATAAATGAAAACATTAGGGAAAAAGAGAAAAAAACCAGATGAGAAAAAACCAGCATGGTTTAAAAAAAAAAAAAAACATTTGGTTTAAACCATGGTTTAACCCAAACAACCCTGTTAGCAGCAATTTCAGTTGAAGCTGAATTCTAAAAACTAAAAGAAAATCTCAGTGTTATACATGAAAAAGAATTTAAAAATCACACAAATTAAGAAGAAACTATGATCATTTACTGCTTATACGGGTTAAAGGGATTGACATTTCTTGAAAAAAAAAACTAAGGAATTTAGAATTCACTGTATTTTCCAGTTTTTAAAGAAAATTTTAAAATTTCTTGCATTTTACAGGTGGCATGGCAACCTTGAATTGCCTTTTCATTTCAATTACATTTAATTCTAGATGACACTAAAATGATCACATAATATAATGAGAGTTTCTAATACACATCACAAAAGGACAAATCTTGTTGCAGTGACTTATGCCATTAGGACTTAAAGCCCAGAACAGTGGTTGCGAATTTATGACACATAAAGAAATGTCTCTAGCACACAAAACATTTAAAGGAGATAATTTTTTTTTTCTTTTTGTTAAATCAAATTTTGTTTACCACATACAGACTTAAAAAAAAAATAATATAGTACAGTAGAACCTCAATTATCTGAAGTAATTGGGACCGACCATCTTTCGGAAAATCAAAATTTTCGGATAATCGAGAATGTTTCAATTTTAAGATTAACAATAAATTATAGGCGCTATTTCTTAGTATGGTAACAAGAGCTTAATAAAAAAAAAGCAATAACAAAATAGAAAAAAAAATTACCAGAATTTTAATTTTGAAATTAAGTATCGTTTACATATTTCAAAAGGGTTTAAAACAATGTTTTGTTTGTCGCAGTTTCAATTGCCTTTGCTTTGAAACTATCATGAAGTTTTTAAATATTATTAGTTCATGAGTATTACAGTCTTTCTGCTGCTCCAGCCATGGCAAATCTTTTGCAAAACATTTAAAAGCTTCAGAATTGCTAATTTGTTCGTTTTCTTCGTTCCACTCTGCAGCTTACGGGAGATCATGTTCATGAAATCAAAGGAACTCTATGAAAGGGGATCGAAAATATTTACATGTACTTGTAGTTCGGAATGGACCGCTTGCACACAAGAAATACGATAGTTAAAAAAAAATCTTTGAAAATGGATTTTGCACACAAGGAATGTGATACCTAAAAAAGGATTTTGGTTAACCAAGAGTTTTGGTTAAAAGAGTTTCTGCTGTAGTTATTTTTATACGCATTAATACATCTTTTTTCGCTGTGAAACATTCAACATATAGCAATTTTATCTCTTTTTATGAATTTGACAAGCTTTATTTATTCAAAGCAATTTTATAAAACAGTTCCTATAATAAAATATGAAATGGATGGATCTTCTTTTTTTTTTTTTGCATATATATGACTAAAAATTATAAAAGATGAACCAGATATAAAGCATTTGACATTGAATATATAATAAAAATGTAATTAAACTATCCATAAGGTCTTATATATGTATATATTGTTTTATATGTATCGGGTTTCATGTTTTGTTTTTTTAAAGAAAAAATCAAAATAATCTGATTTTTTATCATTTAAACCTCTGCACGGAACACAGGTCTCTCAGTCTAGTATACAATTTTGAATTGACAAAAAAAAAAAGATGTTACGTGCAGAGGGTTAAATATATATTTTTTAAACCTCCGACAGTATTATTATTTAATATAACAATTTATAAAATAAAAATTATACACACACATATGCAAACTATAAGTGTTAACAATATATATTGATATTATTACACAATTTACATAAATGATTAAAAGGTAATATTTTTGGCTATCAAAATATTTTATTACACAAAATGCATGGAAAACTACGAATCGTATGTCAAAAATCAATTTAACCTTGAGTATTTTAGCTAAAATAAAAAATAAATGCAGCACATAAAAATTTTAAACAATTTTGGAAGCAAATCAAGATGTTACCTTTTGATTTTGTTAAAGTGCTGGTACAAAAAAAAAAAGAAAAAAAAAAGAATTTAGTAGTTTTATCAGTTTCTAAGATATTCTCAATTTCCGAATGTACCAAACCAAATGCAGAAAACAATCATTCGACTGAAGCAGATATTGCAGTAAAAAGCTGGTTGAACATGAATTCTATAAGTTTTTCAGCATTATCCTTTTCGATAACTGTAACACATGCCTTGCACCATTCTAAAAATTGAGTTCTTCTACTATATTAGATTCACAAAAATTCATTGAACGGTTCAGTTTAATATAATAGGCATCACCAAAGTAGAGTATTTCTCTTAAGGGTGTTCTTAAATCCAAAAGGGCAACTTTCTGGCATAAGCTTTAATTTATTTTTGTTCGAAAATGCATGAAACTACCTGGTGTTGTTGTTCAGAAACTATGAAATTCAGCTGTTTTTTCCATTTTTTTTTGCAAATGCAATAGATCTTTCAGAAAATAGTGTCAAAATGGGCATTTTGAACCAAATTTCCCCACGAAGGAAGAAAAAGCAGTCAAGAGCAGGCGAAAAATGTGTTTGTCACATGATCAAAATGGCTTACAACTCAATGGATAATTGATTGATCAAAAAATGGAAAAAACAGTTCAATTTCAAATCGTTTCCATGGCCAGGCTTTCCAATTTTATACCTTTCTGTTAAAAATGAATTTGTAAATGTGTCAAAAAGTTTTGCACTTGTTGAGCAGAGCAGTTGAGAACAGCCTTAAGCAAACAATAATGCTGACATTTTCTCGGAGCTTTTTAATTTCTCTCCTGCATAACGGGGATTCAAAAGATGAAAAAAAAAATGTCTTGAGCTCAATGTTTGCTTGTAATGAACATCGAAAGCTTTTACACATGCTTCATTCAATGCTTTTTTCCAGTCTTTACATAAATGAACTGCATTACTAATTAAACAATCTTTTTTTCGCATGTGATTGAGAGCCTGAAATTTGATTCAGACATTAAGTAAATCTTGAGCATCTCGTTTGATGCCAAAATTTGTGATCTTGCTATACACAGCTGTTTCAATAACCAGTTTTCTTTCTTCTATCCCCCCCCCCCATTCGCTTGTAAGCCAAGAGCAGGAAAAATTGCCCTGTTTAAAGAATTAAAAGAGTGGAGATTATTCTAATCTTTGCAAAAAGATAAGAGGAGAATTAACATACCTATAATGCACACAAAGTCATACAATTTTATTTTACCTAAACTTGCAGAAGTTTTTCTAAAAACTAAATAACAGGCAAGTAAATATTCATATATTTTAATATGTTCATTTTTAGATTTCCTTAATATTGCAAATTTATTTTACAATTTGATTCATATGAAATTTGAAAGCATTTTTTCTAAACTTTGCATAGTACTTTACTGTTTGATAAAGATTAAGCTTTATCTTACTAAAAACTGATTGAGTATTATATTAAAGTACATTATCATATTTGTTTACATCTTGAATTTATTTAAAAAAAAAAAAAAACTTATTTAAGTCGATGATTATTTTTTTAATTAATTGATTTAAATCACGAATTTAATCATGATTAAAATTGACAAACCCTGATTATATGTATCAAGTCGTAACAAAAGTTTTCCCGTCAAAAAAAGTTGGAAAAAAACATAGTATGGGCAGTAATCACCACCCAAATCTATGATTTTCTTCCAACGTTTTGGTAGTTTTTCAAAGCCTTCGGCCCAGAAACTTGGAGGCTGCGAGTCCAAAAACAGATCAAGCTCATTCGGACATCCTGTGCAGAATTAAAGATGCCACCAGGAAGATGTAGCTGCAGGTGTGAAAAAAGGTAGAAGTCTGAAGGAACGATGTCGGGCTATATGGTGGGTGTGGCAAAAGAGGTTCGAGAGGTTGAATACTGATCTTCTTTCACAAGATCTCGCAGGCAGGCCTCATCAACATCAGTGAGTCGCCCAAAGTGCTCTGCTTTTTTAAAGTCATAGTCCTTATTTTTGAACTTTCGGTACCAAACCATCACAGTGTCATATGGTACAACAGTAGTACCTAAAGATGTACACATGATTCGCTGACATCCTGTAGCTGACTTTTTGCAACAGAACTGGAAGTAAATGATGGTTCTAATCTGGTAGCCACTTGCTGCCCCCCCCCCCCCCCAAAAAAAAAAAAACCTTTTTTGTGTACCTTTCTTTTAACAGACAAATTTAAAAGTATTTAAAATTCTTTTTTTAAGTGTCTTGTTTTATTTGTTACTTTTCATAAACGACAAATAATGTTTTGCTTTTTTTTCTTTTAATTCGCCTATGAAATGTCTACTTCATTTCCCCCACTTCTGTCGAACTTTGGAACAGTCTGGCAGCATAACCTCACCCCTTCTTCATTTTGAAGTTTGGACCAGCCTATATGGTATAGAGGACTCAGCCTCTGACTTTTATCATTTTATAACACTGGTGATGAGCATGACATGCTTGAAAGTACTAGGTTTTAAATAAATCATAAAGTGGAAAAAAAAAAAAAAATCTAAGTAATTTGAATATCGTTTGTGTTTAAAAAATTTTTTTAACTTTTTTTGTAGATGACCTATTACAACTTTTCTCTTGACTTCACGGACTATTCATGTAGAAAGATTTTCCTGTTACTAAAGTTTGTTGCAGAAAGCACAGCAATTTTCTGCCACAGAGATGTTAGTATGACTGCACTGCACCCAAAATCAGCATAATTTAATTATCAGCATTAGAAAGAAATTAATGTGCTTTTAAATTAGAACAAATATATATATATCTTATGTATTGTTAACTCATAAAATGACGATATATTTTATTCTCCATTAGATACAATTTATTACATCAATATATTTTCAGTTTCATAATAGTATGTATGCTAGCATATTTTCTTAGATATGATATATTGATACTCTTAAAGGAAAAAAAAATTAACATCCTTAAAATACCTTGGTAAATAGTATTTGGTTATGAAAATTAGCAAAGACGATACTTCATACCTGAAAATATCCATTCATCACATGGCAACTAATTAAAATAACAAAAGATCACTTTTTATTTTTACGATTATTATCAAGAATAATTACCGTATTTTATGGAAGAAACGCCGCGGCATTTACAAGTTTAAAAGTAATTTTTTTTCCAAGTGCGGCGTTTATGATTTTTTTTAAAATACCAACTGAGTTTCCTCAATTTAAAAATTCATAAAAATATTTAAAACAGACATGGTACAGGCTCAGCAAAAAAAAAAGCTGAACTTTCATGGCCTCATGGAATTTTGACGAAATTCACATTTTTCCGCAGCGTTCAGATGACATTTGTGCTTTTTCTGCATTGACGAAATTAGCGTTTTTCCCCGACCACTCGACGAAAATCGAATTTTTCTGCAATCTTTCAAAGAAATTCGTGTATTTTTCCCACGATCTTTCTCAAAAATCGCGCATTTTCCATGATCTTTCACCAAAGATTGCGCATTTCCCATGATCTTTTGCAAAAATTTGCGCATTTCTACAATTTTTTGCCAAAATTCGTGCATTTTCCACAATCTTTCGCAAAAATTCATGCATTTTCCACGATCTTTGCAAAAATTCACGCATTTTCCACGATCTTTTAACAAAATTCACATTTTTTTATCATCCGACAAAAATCGCATTTTTTCGCGATTCTTTGATGAAATTCACATTCTTTTTTCGCGATCCTTCAACGAATTTCACGTTTTTTTCTTCGACCTTTCAAAGAAATTCGCTATTACACGATCTTTCGCCAAAATTCCCATATTTTGCACGATCTTTTGCCGAAATTCGAATATTTTACATGATCCTTTGACAAAATACGCTTTTTTCTGCAATCCTTTGACGAAAATCACGTTTTTCCAAGTAATCCTTTGGTGGAAGTCGTATTTTTTCCCACGATCCTTTGAAGAAATTTGCGCTTTTCCCGCGATTCTTTGAAGAAATTTGCATTTTCCCGCGATCGGTTGAAGAAATTTGCTCAATTTGGCGTGGTTTGTACTAGCGTTTTTGTTGTATTACATCCGCTCTCGCTAATCCCCCCCCCCTCCCCTCATTAAATATGTCAACAAATTTTAATGCATATTTGCATCGATCCCAGAGATGATAAAATTCACTACCGAAAAAGCGGAATTCCGTGTTTTCGCGGAAAAGTAACATGTCTGTTAAAATCGGATTTAAATATTTTAAATAAAACTTCAGGCATCTTAAGATATTAAAAACGAGGCATCCTACACTGCTAAGAAAACTTTGATTAAAGTTAGGTCAATGTGATGCTGTCGACAAAAGTAGCGTTCCGATCGATGTGGCGTTTACAACGGGTGCGGCGATTACGATATTTTTAAGGTTATTCAGGTAAATTTTAGGAGTGCGGCGTTTCTTCCATAAAGTACAGTATTACCCTTTCACTGTGCAACAAAAGGGAAAATTTTACCGTTCTGTTGTTCTCTGAATTTTTTTAATATGTTAAAAAAAATGTTGATCTAACATGATCAATAATACTGGAATGCACAATAGCGCATCATTTAAGCAAAAAATTAAAGGTGCATGCCCCCCCCCCCCTCCTCAAAAAGGAGGGATGGGGTCTTCACAATGCATAATTTTTACCTAGAGGAGCCACTTTTGTTAAAAAAGGACCCAGTTTTTTGGAAGTGCTTGGGTCCCAGGGGACAACAATTTCAAAAGCCTACTGTCATCACTGGGATACATGCATAAAAAAGCGCATTATATTATATATGTAGATAAGAGAATAAGATATCAATTTTTAAACGTGTCTAAATCCGTCAATGTCAGCACATGTGCCTCTTAATGAAAAATTTGTACACGCGAAGGATTATTTAATCCCAAGGGAACACATTTTGTGGTTTCAATAATTAAAAAGTGCAATTTCCTTCTTCTCTCCACCCACCCTCACCCCTGGAGCCGCAGAAATCCTTCTCGGGGGAAAGTGTCTGAATTCAACACTATGTACAATAATAAAAGAATTGTAGAGAAACATAGTTTTTGCAACGAGCATCTTTGGAATAGTGTTATCAATGAGAATTTTCATTCTTGGATAAAGTGAATAATAAAATTATTATAATTTACTACTATTATGCTATAACGTAATGTAACAATATAGTACATTATATAGCATAATATTGCATGCCCTATAATGTAAAATAATATTATAGTTATAATTATAAGGAAAAAGTATATCTTCAGAAGTAAATTTTTAAAGATATATCGTAAAATGTGGAAATATGTTCTATTCGGAAAAGTATTTCAGTCCCTTGCGATTTTGCTTTGAGCAGGTTTTACTGTATATAGATATAAAAAAATTTTACCTGCAACTTTCGTGACATGTGCTATCCAGTATCGACAAGGGTTTGTAGTGCAACATGTCTTACAGTCAGGACTTCTGATTTCAACATACACATTAGATACAACTGAATCCCAGCAATCTGATAGAGCAACCTAGAAAAGTTTGATTTTTGGAAAATTTGTTTTGACATCAAAACTTACTTTAAATAATAATAGTTTACAGTTTTTTTTTTTTTTTTTTTTCCGCTGTTGTCAATAATACTCTTGTAACTCATAGGGGGGAAAAAAAATGTAAATCCAAGAAATAATTTTTTTTTTTTTTTTTTTTTTTTTTTTTTTTTACAATACAGAAAAGGAAAACAAAAAATTTAAATGCAGCAACTGATTAAAATCAATTTATTTTTAATATTTCATGTTAGAAAGCATTCCATCCATACATTTTTAAATGCATATAGAGGAAATTCAAATATGAAATTTCCTTTTAATTTACAGAAAAATAACATTAAAATCTGGGGTGCAATATAGGATATACTGAGGTATGCACAGTATATACCTCATAGTCCAGTCAAATTAGAAAAGTTTGCCATAATAAATGCTACAGAGATAAAAATTGGTACAGTTGTTCATTGATAGCAACTAATCACTAGATAAAAAGTCCTGATGGATAGGAAGTGAGTGGGGGGAAGGAGGGGCAAAAATAAGTTCCCCCCACACTTTTTTTAGTTTTTTGAAATATCTCAGAAACTGTGGGTTATCATGAAAAAATTGCTCTGGCATAAATTAAAGAGCATAAATTGTGTACAAATGACAAGTATACAAAGTGTAACCTCGGTTATTCGTCATTCACGGGACCGGAGCCTTGACGGATTTTTCACAAAAAAAATCACTTTCTTTTCTAATTTATTAAATATTGTCGCAAAAAATAAATAAAATAAAACAGAAAACACTCCAATACTGCATGAGATAACAGCAGTAATTAGTTAATGAAAAATTAATATTCACCATTAATGAAGTGTTTATTAATGTGAAACATTATAACTTCCTGTATAAAATATGGTAAAAACTAAAAGTAGATACATACTAATTTATAATTAAGTAGATATTATATAATTATGGAGTAGATAAGTCTTTAAAAGGACCACTTTTGGACACCAGTCCAAATCAAATCTGTCCTCCTTATTGTAAAGTAGTCATCTTCAGTAAATGTTTTGAACTCTTCTTCTGTCATCATATTCGGTAGTTTCAACATATCCTATGGATATAGGTGACATGATCTGGCATAAGAGAAATGGCCATAGGCATAGATAAACAGCATCATTTGCTGCACAAATTTGAGATGGCCACTCCACTTGCCTGATCGTTCAGCTGAGATGTATTCTTTCATCAACGTGACCACGTTGAAGTATTGTATCCAAAGGACTGCGGTACGTCCATTTCCCTTGAACTCCATCAGCTTGTTGCCCAGTTTAATGGCAACAGCTTGTAGATTAGTGTTTTGTTTTATAGAGTCTAACAAAGGAGGATCAAATGCAAATACTCCCATCACTTCATTGATAGCTTGCAGCTCTTCATCACTAGTCTCAACTTCCTGCAATACTATTTTCACAAAAGATGTTTGGACTAACAAATAAGCCGGACTGCTCTAGAGTACGCATGTCCCTGCAACATCCTCTCAACTGAAAGTGGAGTGTATATTGTTTCCAACAGCTCATTCAAACCACTTCCGTTCATACTGATACATCCTAAATATGACACCAGAAGGTGAAAGCCACCAAGTCTCACGACACATTTTGACAACATCAAGTCTGTTGGAGATGCTACAACTATTTCTCTACATTTTAGATAGAGTGGCTGGTCAAACGTTATGAACTGAACAACAGCCTCTGATCAATTTTGACACATACATCTGCTGCATACTGTAATGCTGTATAAACAGTGTCATAATTAGATGGTGGTGCATTGATGAAAGGAAGCGGAATTACCTTTGTCTTTTCATAATTTTCATGTTTTGTTATTGATTGCATAAATCCTTTCCGTTCAGGAACTCCAGGAAAATTCACCTACTACTTTGCATACATCCACAAAGTGTCACAGATGTTGAGCAGCGGTATATCCTTGGCTAATACTCCCAGAACCTCCACTTTCACACTTTTTAAAAGTCAAAGTCTGTGAATTTAAACGGTTTCAATGGAATAACCCCCAACTGCCCAACAGCCTCAGCAGTAGGCATTTTAGTTAATTTCATTATTGGCAATCCACTTTCAATATGTGCTGGCAGTGACGTAGCTACATATTCAGCGCCCTGGAGCAACTACAGTTTGTGCGCCCTCTTGTCACTCTAACAAGTGGGTAAGTGTGATCACAGATCGCACAGAGGTTTCGTTTAATATTCCTTTCAAAACACTTTATCCTTTTGAAAAATCTGTTAGTTCCATATTTCAAAACCAGGGGGCACACTTGATTCTAAACAAACCTGTATCCGAACGAAAATCCGTTTTACATACTATCCGTAGATATATTAGTCGAGGAGATAGCACCCGAGATAAGTAGGCGCGCCTGGCGGGAAAAAGTGGAACTAAAATATGTAAGGCTAGGGTGCATAATATGAAAGAATGGTCAAAGGGGTGTCGGCAAAAGTTGGAAAATTTCTCCCTGGGTTAAAAGGGCGCAGGTTAGAAAAATTGCTTAAAATACACAAGTTAGAGCCCAGAGGGGTAAATAATAAAAGACTTTTTGAAAATTTTATGATTTGTCGTGTGGTCTGAGGCATTCAGCTATACGTATGCAAAATTTCATGTCACCAATTTAATTAGGGGCTCAGTTAGAAAGAATGGCTTAAAATACACAAGCTGGAGTTGAAAGGGTTAAACGTAAAACTTTTTCAAAATTTATTATTTGACGTGAGATCTGAGGTGTTGAGCTATAAGTATGCAAAATTTCAACCTAAATAGGGGCTCACTTAGAAAGAATTGTTTAAAATGCACATGTGGGAGCACAAAGGGTTAAATGTACGACTTTTCCAAAATTTTATCATTCGTCGTATGATGTGAGGTGTTCAGCTATAAGTACCCAAAATTTCATGTCTCCAACATAATTAGGGGCTCACTTAGAAAGAATTGTTTAAAATACACGTGTGGGACCTCAAAGGGTTAAATGCATGACTTTTTCAAAATTTTATGATTTGTCGTTTGATGTGAGGTGTTCAGCTATAAGTATGCAAAATTTCACGCCTCCAAACTAATTAGGGGCTCACTTAGAAAGAATTGTTTAAAATACACATGTGGGACCCCAAAGGGTTAAAGTACGACATTTTCAAAATTTTATGATTTGTCGTTTGATGTGAGGTGTTCAGCTATAAGTATGCAAAATTTCACGCCTCCAAACTAATTAGGAGCTCACTTAGAAAGAATTGTTTAAAATACACATGCGAAAGCCCAAAGGGTTAAATGTACGACTTTTTCAAAATTTTATGATTTGTCGTTTGATGTGAGGTGTTCAGCTATAAGTATGCAAATTTTCACGTCTCCAAACTAATTAGGAGCTCACTTAGAAATAATTGTTTAAAATACACATGCGGGAGCCCAAAGGGTTAAATGTACGACTTTTTCAAAATTTTATCATTTGTCGTATGATGTGAGGTGTTCAGCTATAAGAAGTACCCAAAATTTCATGTCTCCAACATAATTAGGAGCTCACTTAGAAAGAATTGTTTAAAATACACATGCGGGAGCCCAAAGGGTTAAATGTACGACTTTTTCAAAATTTTATGATTTGTCGTATGATGTGAGATGCTCAGCTATAAGTACCCAAAATTTCATGTCTCCAACATGTATAGTTTCTGAGAACGGGCTCTGTGACGGACAGACAGACAGACAGAGGAGCGAGACGAATAGGGTTTCGTCAGATGAACGAAACCCTAAAAAATTACGTGTAATTTTGTTTTGTAGTTTAAAATTTATATGCTATTCTTAATTCGATTTAAAGCCTTACCCTCATTTGAAAGTCAAAGAATTTTAAAAACATATTAAGTACAAATAATTAAAACTAAATAATGAATAATAAAAAGTATTATTAATCTTTAAGTACAGAGTACCTTACCAGTATTTTCTGAAAATTGGGTGGGATTTTCTTTTAAAATGCACCAACGGGCAAGTACAATCTGCCACTGTTAATATCTGTCTTTCTTTTAAAGTGTTTCAAAGCATTGTAGAATACAAATAAAACAAACACACTATTGTCAAGTTTTTTTTATTTACTTTAATTTTTTTTTTTTTGCTTTTCGCATATGGATGAAACACGTCTTTCTGTTTTCAGTGCTAGAAAATACTAAAATTCATAAAATTCCAAGTTATGATAACTCAGTAGGTTTTGGTCGTACTAAAAAGAATTTTTTATTATACGGAGATTTTTTTTTTTTTTTAGTATAACGTATAGAACTCAGGCACTGAATTAAAATGTAAACCTCCTAACTTTAAAAAAATAATTATTTTGACATAAATTACTTTTAAGAGGATGAAGAATGACTTTGAAACTTTTTACTATTGGAAATAGTATATTTCGACAGCTAATGGTTTAGAAAATTAGCCAATGGGTAACGATAAAAGTTGACACACCGGGGTTCTCACTGGCTTTTGACTAATCTGAGCTATTTGGCTGATCACTGAAGAAAAACTAAGCCATATTCAAATAATGATAGCAGAGTTTCCCCCAGGCAGTTTCAGGAGGGTGCTGCACCCTGCCTGCCCTTAGGTTTACAAGATAGCGCCCCCCTTGCCCCTCATTTAAAAAATTAGCTCCCTTGTTGCCCCCACCTGAAAAAAGTGCCTTTACTCCTTTGTTTATTAAAAAATTTACTCGCATAGTAAAAATTGACTCATTGCTGTCTTTAAAATAGTGTTCTGTCTATTAAATATTAAAAAGTAGTTTTAAAAGTCAAAAGAATGCCTTTAAAAATTTCAAGAAATGCCCTTAAGAATCCAAAACATGCCCTTCGGAATCCAAAAGTGCCCTTTTCCCACAAGCAGCACCCTGCCCTTTTTTAAACCTGCGGGAAACTCTGATGATAGTAATAGATTCTTCTTGAAACGCTAATACCAAATCAGAAGTAATGAGTTTTTCAGAAGCGTTTTAATCGTACAATAGCACCATTGAGAATGTCATCGAAATAAAAAAAAATCTCTTGCAAATTGGCGATTTCAGTGTTTAGTTTTCTCGCCAAATAAAACATTTTGGTGCAGTGGTGATCGGCAGCGAGAACTCTGATTGACACCTTTATATATTACTCAAGATTGCAGTTTGTAACTTTCCATACACATACAATGTAAAGAAATAAATAGAAAAAGCATTGTAATCACAATAAAATTAAATGGAAATAATGGTATACTCTTACATTTTCAAATACTCAATCTGTTCTCACAATTTTTACAAGGATTCAATATGTATGTATGCCTGTATGTTAGAATGAGATTCCCAGAGCACGATTTGGTGTGCTTTTGATGATGTTGGCAGGTATGTTATAAATGTCTGTAGCAAGAATTGTATTAATTTTCGAAGAAATCGGCCAATGACTTTGGTATCTAAACTATTTTCAACAATTCTGTGACAATAACAGATGTACATTTTCTCTTACATCTCAATTAAACTATTTTTATAGCTCAAGTTCATCTTATATCTAAACAACAACGTTTCACCACGCAGATAGTGGCTGCTCGACAAGAGATTCACAATCACTTTACTACCAGTAATTTCATAGAAAAAATTCTCCTTGTTTAATATTAGAAAATCCCACGGTTAAAACAGATCAAATTTCATGTACCGATATTCTGGCAGAAAAGTGATTGTGAATCCCCGAAGAGCCGCTTATGCACGCAGTCTTGGACTCGGTCGCTGTCAAATACGCAGACCTGGTTTTTTGGAGGGCACATTTCAGAGACTTATTATTTTACCACCTTGCTTGTAGAAACCAATAATATCCGTTATCATTTCAGTTTTTCTTTCTGGGGATGGTTTTAATTTCGGAACTGGATCCAAAATTGAAAGTGTCCTTTGAAAAAAAGAAAAAAGAAACGGTATAAGCATAATCGTTTAGACATCGACCTCATATATTCTATGCAAAAAAAAAAAGTTTTAAAATATTGAAATGCAAATGAGAAATATTTAAGGACGCTGCCATGGTTTAACATTAGCTTGTGAGTGACTAGAGGAGGGTAGGACTCTAAGTAAACAGAATTTTAGTACTACATAAAAATATTATGATTAATTAACCCTATTTTAAACTTTTTTTGCAGCGGATGGATAAAAAATCTTAATGCTGCTAGTAAAATTAAGAAACGTGTAAATATTATTAATTTGATTTTAAAGCAAAGTATCTTTTATACAGTAAATTCTGTCTAAAACTCTGTATAAAACAGATTTACGCCTTAGGTAGAATGTACTGTATTTTTAAAAAATCCTAAAAATAGGGTATAATCGAAGATGCGCAGAAAGAATGAGCAGTCCTGTCATATACAAAATAGCTGGCCGCTGTTCTGATTATCACATTTAAAGACTAGACAATATTGAAACAGTCCAGTTTTCATATTAAAATGTAACTTTTAACAAAAAAGAATGTTTGACTTACATTTTCATTGCCGAAAATATTCTTTATGAACATTTTTGTGCATCAAGCGAAATAATCAATAGAATAAATATTTATATAGGGGAAATTGCAATCACAGCATTGCACGAATGACACGAAGTCTACACATTTCAAATAAATACTTTAATAAATGATTTTACAAAAAAATAAAAAAAAATAAAAATACCTGTCTATATTTTGAAATAGAGGCGATGCCCTTTTGTGCCATACAGGCAGAAATTTCTTAGGGCAGATCATTAAGCCATTGTAACAGACAGAATTACATAATATATATACATTTAAAAGATTTAAATGGTCCTCTGAAACAAAGAAACTTTCAAGAAAAAAAATTCTATTCTTCCGCTTTGTGAAGAGGAGGAAAAAATATCATTAATAAAAAAAAGTCTTAAAAAAAAAAAAGATTTTTTTTTTTATTATTATTATTAAATAATTTGAGACTGTTCAAATCTAAAATTGTAGCAAATTTTGCAACTAACTATTAGTTTCACCTGAGAGAGGGCGCAGCTTTACCTGGTTTAGGTCGGTTGCTCTGCGGGCCAGCCTAAGCCTGCCAGAATGTGACATAATTAAGTAAATCCTAGTGTTTCTTATTTTGTTTTTAATTTATAGGCCTTGTTTCAGAACGGGCGGAATGAGGGGAAATTTTATGATTAGAAAAATGTTTAAGCTTTGTGAATGAAAGTGCACGTTTTCTTTAAAACAGGAGGTCTTTATCAGCAGAGGAAATATTCCTTTGTATAAAATTGGGATCTAAGTTTTTATTCATTTTTATACTGTTTTGAACACACTGTATTTCTGTAAACTGTTCGGAAAATTGAGCGGAATATTTTTTTTTTCATTTTATAATTCGAAAATTCATTGACTACTAATATGTGATATCGGATAGTGGTGTATGGCGAGGGGGGAGGGGCCTGATTACGGCCTTAGCAAACGCACATTACTATTTTCGAAAAATACGTTTTGCCTTATTTAATTCTAAAATTCTGCGATTAAATGAGGTTTAATAAGGAAAAATACTTTTCGAAAAAAGTGGTGTAAATTTGCATAGGCGATAATCAGATCCTAAGGAACACTGAATTTGATAACTTTTTCTCTCTTTTTGAAGGAAAATGCTTATCAATTCTGCATTTGAGATTTGCCATATTTTCAAAATCTTAAAAAGAACACGCACAAAATTTAATTTACGCTTCCCCCCTCACCATCTCTTTTCAAATTTTGTTGCCGTAGACTGATGTGGAATATTCCTAAATCCGGCTCTTATTATTGTTTTGTAATCTGTATTGATGCATAAGCATATTTAATTTCCACAAAAAAAAAAAAAAAAAAAAAAAAAATTTCAAAATTTTTGTTTTTTGTTTGCAAATTGGTTCAATAATTTTCTTCAACTAGTCAAACTATGTTTTTTTTCCCCAAATCGTAAAATAACTAAATAGTGAAGGCATTGCTGTTACATCGTAAATATAGGTTTCTCAGCAGCAACTTCTTTGTCTACCATTATTTCAGCATAGTAACGTCATGATAAACTTTCAACTCTTAAGCGTCCTAACCGTGTTTTCCGCCACATACTTTTTGAATTCAAAGGTGATTTAATACAAAATCGATATTAATGTTTTTTTGCCGTGCATAAAACAAATAAATATGTAAGGTAATCGTCAACAAATCCTTAAACAAATACATTTCATAGCTATTATTTTATGAATCATTAAACATCCATGAAAAATTCTCAGGACGCTTAAAGGGTTTTAAATCATTGTCAATAGAAATGTACCGGTAAGATTAGAAATAGTGGTAGCCAATAATGTGACCGATGTGAGACCTGTAAATAAGTTTTAATTACTTTAAGATTTGAAAATCTTCAACTGTCATTTACGGAAAAGTTACAGAAAAAAAAAATCCGGCATGCTGAAATGCAGGGATGTAGTGGAGGGTATACGGGGGTATACGCCGTATACCCTCTGGATTTTTTTAAGGAACACCGTATACCTTCTGTTTCTCAAAAAAGCTATGGTATATGCGCTCTAGGGTATACACTCTGCTTTGAGCGTATACTCTCTGCTTAGAGCGTATACCCTCTGTTTTTTTTACGACTACACCACTGCTGAAATGGTGTTGGAGACTGTACTTGAGGTTACAAAATGGTATGAATTAAAACTTCATGAATCGAAGCAATTTCTTTTAACTGTGTATAAAAGCATGTTTTAAATCGAAATACTTGAGGTTAAACACAAGGTAAAATATCATAGGAGATAGGAATATGCTGATTGTAACAAGATTCATCTATAACATCTGATTAATAATAGAAAAAATATGCAAATATTTTTACGAATCCTTATTTCGCTTTTTCTAATTTTGCACCCATAGGATTCGAGTGCCTGGAGCCGTTTGCTCCAACTGCTCCACGGTAGCTACACCCCTGTGCGCTGGTGTTACACACTTTACGCCAACCACGGAGTGAAATGTGTAGAGTCCATCCAGCATGGAAATATTAAAATCAGTGTTATCGTAAACAAACTGGTAAAACATTCCTCATAAACTTGGTTGACCATGTTGAATGGCAGACATTTCAAGCAGTCGGGGCTCATAATAGGATGAGCAAAACCCCAAATTTGAAATGAGATCGACTAAGTTCTTGTGGCCATACTTTCTGTACAAGAGCACAGCAAGGTCGGTCAATATTGGGAAAACTAAAGACAGTGGACGTACTGCTGATATAATGGCATGGCCTATTGTAATGCATTTTCTTTGTCGAGCAACATCATTCTGCTGGCTTTTCTTCATGAGCATATGCCCAGAAAACAGCTGAGAGATTTAGGAATATCACTTTTGGTTTACTTCTTCTTGGAATCTTTGAAAAAGTCATTTCTTAGAGGATAGCTCGTAGAATCATATACTTTAGACTGGATATCCTCTCTAATGATTGTTGCTGCAGTTTGCACAATTCTTAGTTGTTCATCATCACAATCTTTTTTTTTTTTTTTTTTTTTTTTTTTTTGTACTATGCCTCTGTTAGCACTTTCATTCCTTTGTCAATAAAACAAACGGAAAGAATCTTTCTTGGATTTTTAGTTATGATGATACTCGCTCCATATCTCTGTTTTAGGTTAGCTTTCACTGTCCATTCATCTGGAACACGCCCAGTTACTGCAGAAAGCAAATCAGACAAGGCATGTTGGCAATCTTCATTATTTTCAAGAAATGAGCAAGTTTTTTCCATGGCTTCAACAACATAATCTGTTTCTGGCCATCATGGTTTACCTCCTCTTGACATGAGATAAAATTTCTGTAAACAATCATGATGGTAAATTCTGCCAGCAGCAATTAAATCAACTACATTATTAAGGCAAATTTTAAGTTGTTCTTCCCACTGATCATTTCTCATTTCTGTGGCTTCAAGGACTCTGTGTCATGGTTGGACCTTAAGACTCGCACATCATAAAATTTCTTAGCAAAGGAATTGGTTTCTTTTTCTTTAAACTGTTCATCCATTAAATCAGTACAAATGAAGCATATGTTTTTGAAATCGAACTTGGGTACTGATGACCGCAGAGTAGCCAGTTGTCCACTGATTGATGGTGTACAATCATTTCTGAGCATTTTTAATGCTATCAGGTCTGGTGTAATTTTTACGGCATGCAGAGTGTACCTTCAGAAACATAATATTTTCCAACTGCTGAAATTTTTGGTCCTGTCTTTGAATACTTGCTTTTTTTAAACTTTTGACCGCTTTTTCACCCACTCGTACTACACCACTACTTGACTCAAACATCTGTATCACAAATTAAACATTTATGCGTTGACATGATGAGCGCAAAAGTTATTAACTACTATAAATGTGAACTACTATGAACACACATCCACGTCCCCATACTGGGTAATAGAAACTAACTGAAAGAACGAAGGATACCAGATACAAAAACAAAGGGTGTGGAATTGGAATCCCTGGCCCCTCGGAAACGCCACCTGCAATACAAAAATCCCGTGCTATTGTTTATTTAAGTTTCTCTTCCCGCTGATCATAAACATTGACTCCCCGGTAGCAGAAAGTTCGAGACGCGCGACGTGCATCGCAGATTTATTTTGGACCTTGCAGATAAATTTGCCAACTTAAAAAAAAAGTATTTCCTTAAAAAAAAAAAAAAAAAGTACGAAAATTCTGACAAAAAATATCGCGAATTCGACAAATGGTCGCAGAAAAATATCAATTTCGGCAATCGTTCGCATAAAAAATCGGTAATTTATAGCCAAAGGGTCGCTATAAAAATGCGAATTTAGTCAAAAGAGACCGGGAAAAAAACATGAATCTCGTCCCAGGGTTGTAGAAAAAATGCAAATTTCTGTCACAGGATCATGGAAAAAACGCGAATTTAGGCAAACAATTGTGGGAAAAACGCAAATTTAGTCAAACGATCGCGAAAAAAAGCAAATGTATGTCAAACGATTGCGAAAAAACGCAAATGTCAAACGATCGTGAAAAAAACGCAAATTTATGTTAAAGGATCGCGAACAAACGCAAATTTATGTCAAAGGATTGCGGAAAAAAGGAGGAATTTCGCCAGAAGATCTCGAAAAGCGTAAATTTCTGCCAAAAGATCGCTGTACAAACTTGAATTTTATCCAAAAATCCCAAAAAAACGCAGATTTCGTTCCAGGGGCGCAAGAAAAATGCAAATTTCTGTCTCAAAATCGCGGAAGAAACTTGAATTTCATCAAAGGATCGGGGAAAAAACATGAATTTAGTCAGACAATCGTGGAAAAAATGCAAATTTCTGTAAAACGAACGCGAAAAAAACGCAAATTTTTGTAAAATGATCGCGAAAACGCAAATTTTTGTAAAACGATCACGAAAAAACACAAATTTCTGTAAAACGATCACGAAAAAACGCAAATTTCTGTCAAAGGATCACGAAAAATGCAGATTACTGTCAAAGAATCGCGAAAAAAGGAAAATTTATGTCAAAAGATCGGAATTAAATTTGCATAATTTCGTCAAAAAAGCGCAAATTTCTGCCAAAGGATCGCTGTAAAAACGCGAATTTCGTCAAAAGATCCCGGGAAAAACGTGAATTTCGTCCCAGAGGTGCCGAAAAAACGCAAATTTCTGTCACAGAATCACAGAAAAACACGAAGTTCATCAAAGAATCGAGGAAAAAACACGAAGTTCGTAAAGGATCGCGAAAAAAAAGTTCATTTTTGTATAAGTATTTGTCATAAGTTATGTTCATAAGTTAGAAATTCTTGATAAATGTATCCAAAAGTTTCACCAAAGAACAAACAAAGTGTAAATATTCATATAAATCAATTTTTGTTTCAATAACTCATAACAATTTTGGAAAATAGTCAAAAATGGCACTTTTCGGTTAGCTGGGTGGCAGTTGTATATACACACACACACACATCTATAAATACATACATAAGTATATATATGTAATGTATATGTAACACTGGCACCCGGCTAACCGAAAAGTACCAAAAATTGTTCACGTGCCCCCCTCTCCCCTATATTAAATAGCTCTTAAAATTAGTTAAGTAAATAAAACATGTAACTAGGTAACCATTGTCCTCTTTAATTTTACTAAGCAATGAAAATGAAAAAAATTGGGGTGGAGTAAATGGTCCGTGTAAACCAGATAAAGCAGTTTGTATGGCCCTTTTAAAATTTAGCTGACATATTTGAAATTCTGACTACAAATCACTAGCAGCTCCATCTAAGTTTTATTCAAGTATTGTCGTCTTTCATTATTGAGAAATAAATCAAATAAATATCATTAAAACTAATTAAAAACGCTTTAAAATGTGTAATTTATAATTACAATGCTTCACAGTTAAAACCAAAAAGTCCCTCGGCGTGTATAGGTGAAAATTGACGGTCGCCACTCGCCACATGGCGAGTAAAGTTGTAAAAGTGGCGATTTAAAAATCGGCCATCGATCGCCACCCTAGTCGTCACTCGCCAAGTGGCGATAAAAAATCTTATCAATCGCTAAGTGAAATATAGTTTTTTTCATAGGAATGTGCATCTCTATTTTGATTACATCTAATTAGCAAACTGGTTAATTCTTTTTTCTACCAGATGCAAGCAGATTACCAACAATTTAGCTGTATTTTCAATATTCCGGTTTTTCACCATTTCTTCAGTTGGATTATTTTTTCGGGAAATACAGTTTTATTCTGCAAAATATATTCATCAGCTTTGATTCCACATGCATTTCAAATAATTTATTCCTTTTTTTTTTTTTCACTGGATGCAAGCGGATTTTAAGGACATTGCAGTATTTTCAATATTTCGACTCCTGCCGCATGCTCACCAGTTAGATTATTTTTCTTCGAGAAATATTGTTTAATCCTGCAGAATACACTCATCAGCTTAGATTTCAATTGTATGTAATGTGTGTAGTATATTAATAACATATTTACTTATTAAATCAGGGCTTGAAATTCAATTTTTCATAGGAGGGGAGTCTCCCTACCAACATTTATAAATGGAGGGGAATTGAGCTGTTTGGGAGGAAGAAAAAAAATCTTTAAAACACACTGTTATTTTACGTGCTATTTAAAGAATTACATTAATACATACAAGCAAAAATACCATTGAAGCATTTTAAATCAACAACTCAGAAAAATTATGTAAAATGCTTTTTAATTTAAATAAGAGAGAAAGTCAAGCTTTTATACAGTTTATTTTTCAATTTTCAACCAAATTTCAAGGGTTCTTCCTTAGACTAAACTAGCGTTTTTCCATGATCCTATGACGAAAATCGCGTTTTTTTTTCCGCTATCTTTGTTGAAATTAGCAATCTTTTGACGAAATTTGTGTTTTTTCCGCAATCCTTTGACAAAATTTGAGTTTTGTTTGTGATCCTTTAATGAAATTTTGCATCTTATTCGCAATCCTTTGACGAAATCAGTATTTTTTCCGCGATTCTTTGGACGAAACTGATTTTTCCGGCGACCATTTGTCGAAATTTGCGATATTTTTCCATTATATTTTTTAATGTCCGAATTTTCTGACTGATGGCCGATTTTTCATAATTTTCCGAACCGAATGCCGTAAGTTTTCGGAAAATTTGCAACTGAATCACCGCTGAATTTGCCAATCGGTCGTGGAAAATAACGCAAAACTTGTTAATCGATCTCGGGAAAAAAAATTGTGAAATTTTTCTATCGGTCGCAGGAAAAATTCATGAATTTCAACGATCATTCGCAGTAAAAAATTGCAAATTATGTCAATCGGTCGTGCGAAAATATCATGAAATCTGCAAGGCGGTCGCAGGAGTTGATCGTAGTTTCAAAATGTAAAATATTTTCAGAAAATGATGAAATTTTTTGGGCGGGAACATCCCGCCCACGATATTCTTTTGGGCGGGATTTAAAAATTTTGGGTACGAATCCCGCCATCCCGCCCTGTAAATAAAATCCAAATAATATTTTATAGTGCTTTATTTGATTATTTTTTTTATTGTATACATCTGTCAGAATTTTGATTTAGTTATTTTTTATAGTATAAAGAAAGTAATAGTAATTTAATTGGTAATAATGTTTATGAACATATACAAATAATCTAAAAATATATTACAAATAATATATATTTTAAAAAATATATTCTAAAAAATTAATAAAACAGATTCTGTGGTTTTAAAGTAATTTTCTTTAATTTTGACTGCTTCCCTATTCTTAATCATGAATAGTTCGCTGGTATAAAACTTTGAAAAAGAAAAATATGTATATATACAACGATTATAGTTTATGTAGATGCCAAGAAAGTTTTAAACATTATAGTGGCTACTAACTTTAAAAAGTGAAAGAAACTGAGTCTACCGGCCACTGGCTACTAACTCAATTTCCCAGTTTTCACCTATACTGGCGTGGCTTTTTAAAATTTTAGCTGACTTTTTTGCAACCCTGCTGCTAATGCAAGGGCCACACTAATAACTAGCATTATTTTCCCCATTCACACCAAATAATTAAGGTATTTCGGATTAAAGACATTGAATATGTCTCATTTCTAAAGGGAAAGTAAACTATAGTGGTTAAAAAAAAAAGATTCAATTTTTTTTTAAGTGTCTGGGTTCCAGGATTTCAAGACCCGAGCAACATTGCTGTATTAGTTTATTAACAAAATATAAAAAAATAAAAACATGTAATTCACAATTATTTTTTTATTTAATATATTCAGATTAATAGGTTCATTTCATTTTTACAAAAAATGAAAAGAGAAAAAAAGAATTTTAAGATCAAAATAAATTTCAATATAAAATTTATATACTTAACAACAACATTAATAATAATAATGACATACATGCTTGAAACAAGAAACAGGAGCAGCAATGAATTTTGGTTTCTTTAGATATGATCGCCAATCAAAAGATCCTATAAAAAAGATAAAAATTAATAAGATAAATACAAATTATCATTAAATTATATATAGGGGAAAGGGGGGCACATGTGAACAATTTTTGCATTTTTGACTATTTCTCAAAATTGTTATGAGCTTTTGAACCAAAAATTGATTTATATGAATATTTAGAATTTGTTTGTTACTTTGGTGAAACTTTTGGATGCATTTATCAAAAATTTCTAACTTGTATCATCATTCTAAAAATTGTCTAAATTTGTTCACATGTGGCCCGGTTGAGGGGTAGTTGTGAACATAACTGGGGCACATGTGAACACATGCATAAATAAGACAAAAATAATCTTTGTGAATAAAAACTGTGATAAAAAACTAATTAGATGCCCTCTTTCTAGTTGTGAGAATAAATCAATAAATGTTTCAACATAGATACAAGAAATTATTCGTAAATTGTACACTAATATGCCTACTCCTTTTGAGTCACTTTTTAATTGTTATCTAACTTCCAGTAAATTAAAACTGTGAAGCAATCCTATAAACATTGAATATATAGCTCAGTGTTTGACAAGGGTAATTAAATTTTAAACTTAAAAAAAAAAAAAAAAACATGCATTCACAGACTTACAAAATACACCTGTGAACTGTTCACATTTGCCCCCATATGTTCTGTTCACAAGTGCTCCATCTACCAACTTCAGCCTAACTTATAAAAAAAAGATATTTTTAATTGAAATAAGGAAACAAAACTTTTTGTAGACTTACCTAATTAATGCCACTATAGAATGCAATGCTGATATTCTACTTTAAAAAATGTCTTGAATGAATTTTTACTTCAATAACTTAGAAGACTTTTTTACTTCACACCTTCTAAAAAAACAAATTACAACTACCTGAAATCAAAATGGCCTATTATTCTGGAAATTCAGTCAGAAGATCGTACCAGTACTACCATCAATTGGTAATTTTTTTATTTCTAATTAACCGAGTTAAATATGTACTGTTCACATGTGCCCCCCTCTCCCCTACACGTCCTCAAAATAAATGAAATAATAGATTAACCATTAGATTCAAACATTTGATGCAAAGCAAGTTATTCAATTCAACTTCTCTATTTCTATTATGAATGTTGAAGATAATCAATAATGAACATGATTTGGAGGAAGTTCAAAGCACAGTTAACATACATAACAAAATCAAAACACTTTGAATCCTAGAACAAGTGAGACATTTGACATCATTGAATTTGGCGAGGCAATAAATGGTATAATTCAGTCATTTTTAATATCATCATCACATTTTATACAAGAAAAAATAATGTGATACAAATATCGTTAAAATATCTGCATTATTAATAAAGTTATGAACAAAAATTCAGTTTTGATTGCCTACTGCAGACACTAATCTTAGGTGTATTTAAAAACTTCCTTTCTAAACTAAAAGGGTTAGAAAAGTTATTCTTGCTGAGTTGCCACCATTTGAATAGATTGTATTTATATATTTTTTTCTACATTTTAGTCCCTTCCTGAAAAAATAAACAGTATTATATATATATGTAGGGAATTTTGTAAGAACACCTGCATCAGACTGAGTGTCCCCGACTCCGTATTTTCCGCTTCGAGATTAAAAGGTAACGAAGCAAGCTGCGTGAAGTGGAAATGTAGAAAAAGTAAATAGAACGGAAAAAGCTCGACGACGTGGGTTTTGTAGAAGAATCAGAATAATTTCGACGCTACAAAATGGAAGATTTAAATGCCACATGGAAATGCTAGATATATTCAACGACGTTAATAAAAGAAGCCTAAGTAGTTAGTTGCTTTAAAGCTAAATATAGATTGAAAAGAGTGTTTTTAACTGTATTTTTGTTTTGTCTTCGTCTCAATAAATGTCAGTGTTCATCTTAGAAGTGCGTTGTGATTTATGAATAGAGTCTCATCCCATAAAGTGGTGTTCAGAAGTGACAGTTAACCCACCAATATTATTAATTAGAATTATTCATCATACAGATTCAAGCCGGATATTATTCTAACGGTGAGTTCATTATTATTATTTTATTATGAAGTTAGTTGAAATCCTAGAGCTGGAACTTGCATTTAAAAACAAACGAACAAATAAAATTAAATTACTACATAAATTCCAATTTGATGCTGACGGTGATCGATCCAATAGAAAGAGAATACATGATTTTACTGGTTTCGGTTTTCAAACCGACAGCACCGAGTTCAAAATAAAATAACCAAAGTTCAAACTGATTTTTCATTAAATGATCTGATTACAGTGTGCAATCTACTTTGTATTGCTAACGAAGGATCTCTAAATGATCTTGCAACCCAATTAGTTACATACCTTTCAGACTTGACCTTACTAGAAAATAATATTATACAAAATGAAAGTGACACTGACTCGGAAACCGAATTGCCTTCAAATAATATGACTTCACGTAATAACACTGTATTATCAAATTTTGACAAACAGAAGCAATTTCCAGTTCAAAGTTTTGTGCCATCGTCTATTAATTTCACTGATATTGAAAGTGTCATACCTCCTTTTGAAGGAAGTTCTTTTAGTAATATAAATGTATGGTTTAGTAATTTTGACGATGTCACTAATATGTTTAACTTATCTGACTTTCATAAATTCATATTTTGTAAAAGATCCTTACGAGGAAAAGCCCAGTTATTAGTACAGACAGAATTTCATATCAATTCATATGACAAACTTAAACAATTCTTAATTTCAGAATTCAGTACCACTTATAATTCTGCCGAGTTACATGATATATTAAATAAACGAAAATTGCAAGAAAATGAATCGATAGAAGAATATTTTCTTATCATGAAACAAATATGCTCGCGTGGTAACATCAAGGATTCCGCATTAATGCAATATATCATAAACGGTATACCCGACCCTGTTTTCAGAAAATCAATGTTATATGGATGCCAATCCATTGTAGAATTCAAGCAAAAGCTCAAAATTTATGACAAAATTCGACATGACTTTGAGAACAGTAAATTTCGTAAAGTCAAACCTGAAATGCCAGCGAAAGACAAATCCTTTCGACCAAAATCTGATATTTTTTGCTTTAATTGTGGTTTGTCAAATCATAAAAGTAGCCAATGCAGACATAAAGATAAAGGCCCTCGTTGTTTTAATTGCTCGAATTTTCGCCATAAATCGGCTCAATATGATCAACTAAGGAGGCCTAGAGTTAAGTCAGAACCCTCCAATGTTTCCACAGTTATG
The DNA here is from genome assembly GCA_963932465.1 of Maratus speciosus. Taxonomy (NCBI): domain Eukaryota; kingdom Metazoa; phylum Arthropoda; class Arachnida; order Araneae; family Salticidae; genus Maratus; species Maratus speciosus. Next base: position 147,312,576 of record OZ010789.1, read on the forward strand.
TCGAACACTTTCATGACCAAACAAGTCATTATTTCGTCTGTAAATGTTACATCATTGGTAGACACAGGTAGTGAAAGAAGTTTGCTAAAGGAAAGTATTTATCGCAAACTCCCTACAATCTCGAACCTTGAACATTCAACTGTCACATTAACTGGATTAGGAAATACTATAATCAAACCCCTGGGTTTTTTCTCTACGGACATTATGATAGATGATTTTAATTATACAACTAATGTTTATGTAGTCCCAGATTATTCCATATCTTTTGATCTTATTATTGGTACAGATGTTATTCAACAGAGTATTTTAACAATTTCTGGAAATAATATTTCAATGCAAAAAATCAAGAAAAATGATGATATGTCCAATATTTTTTTTATTAATGTTGCTCATGTGTTAGACGATCTTAATCTTGATTTATCTTATATTACCGATGAAACAATACGTTCAAAAATTTCAGAACTTATTCAAAATTATTCTCCTAGAAAAATAAAGACAACTGATGTTAAATTATCAATTCATCTGGAAAACGAAGAACCTGTCACTTGTCCTCCCAAACGCTTGGTGGAAATAGAAAAAAACTTTGTCGAAAAAAAAATTTCTGAGTAGCTTGAAAAAGGAATTATTCATAAAAGCACTAGTAATTTTTCATCACCTATTGTCCTAGTAAAAAAGAAAGATGGTTCATATAGATTGTGTGCTGACTATAGGAAATTAAATTCTAAAACACATAAACGTTTTCCCCTCCCGGTAATTGATGACATTATTGATCAGTTGCATTCTGCAAAAGTATTTACTACTCTTGACCTTAAAAATGCTTTTTTTCATGTCGAAGTAGAAGAAAATAGTAGAAAATATACTTCTTTCGTAACACATTCTGGTCAATTTGAATTCTTATATATGAATTATGTCCTTAGCGATGCACCCTTAGTGTTTCAAAGATATATTTATAACGTTTTCCGAGACCTCATTAATGAAAATGTACTTTTTGTCTATATGGATGATTTCATAATACCAGCTGAAAACGAAGTCGAAGGACTCCAGAAATTACAACGCGTCCTTACAACTGCATCCGAATATGGTTTAGAGTTGAATCTCAAAAAATGCCACTTTTTACAGCGAGAAATTGATTTTTTGGGTTACCACATTAAAAATGGTCAACTGCATCCATCTCCCTTAAAAACTAAAGCTGTCCTTAATTTCGCAGAACCTAAAAGTATAAAAGATGTACATTCATTCGTCAGACTAACTTCATATTTTCGTAAATTCATTCAAGATTACTCTTTAATAGCTAAGTCCTTAACAGATCTCCTTAGAAAGGACACTAAATTTCACTTTGGTGACCAGCAACGAAATGCATTTAATCAGCTGAAACACATCCTTTCTTCAGGTCCTGTTTTAAGCATTTATAACCCTAGTAACGAAACAGAAGTTCACTGTGATGCATCTATTGACGGTTACGGAGCAGTCCTTCTTCAAAAGTCTTCTATTGACAATCAATTTCACCCTGTCTACTTTATGAGCAAAAAAAACCACAGATGCCGAACGTAAATATTCGAGTTATGAATTAGAAGTTTTAACCATCATAGAAGCCCTTAAAAAATTTCGCGTTTACATTCCAGGTATTCCTTTCAAGATAGTCACAGATTACAACGCATTCACCCTTACTATGAATAAAAAAGATCTTTGCAGCAAGATTGCTCGATGGGCTTTAATGTTAGCTGACTATAACTATACAATCGAACACAGACAAGGTACACGCATGTGCCATGTCGACGCTTTAAGTAGAAATCCAATATGTAAGATCATTCAAGATAGTTTTACTTCCAAAATCATACAATCGCAGAACACTGACGAACATATACAAGCCATCAAAGAAATTTTGAAAACAAAGCCATATGACAACTATTTCCTTAAAAATAATGTTCTCTATAAAACTCATAAAGGTACCGATCTGATAGTTGTGCCGGATGAAATGCAGCTAAATGTCATTAAATGCGTTCATGACAAAGGACATTTTGGCCGTAAACGCTGTGAAGAACTCCTTAACGAAGAATTTCTCATCTCTAATATATCAAATAAAATTGATAAAATTATAGCAAATTGTGTAACATGCCTTTTGTATAATCGCAAACAAGGAAGACAAGAAGGTGAATTACATCCCTTACCTAAAGAAGAGACTCCTCTCCAAACCTACCACATTGATCATTTAGGCCCTCTTGAAACAACCAACAAAAATTATAAACATATTTTGTCTTTAATAGATGCATTTACTAAATTCGTCTGGTTGTATCCCTGTAAAACCACTTCTGCTACCGAAGTTATATCAAAACTACGACAACAAAGATATACTTTTGGCAATCCTTTTGTGTTTATAAATTAAATTAGTGACACTTGTTTCTGAATTATTTCATATAATACACATTTATTACATGTTCAAATTGTTATTAGAATTTCAACAAAATATTCGATATGACTAATAGAACAATTTCCACTCGTTTTTAGGATTGGAATTTACCGTTTTTCCTGAAGTACAATGTATTTGTTTACATGAATTTTTTTTTTTATAAACATTGTTTAAGAACGCATCTATTGTGTACAAAAAAATTTGGGGTATTGAATGAGAAGAACAATTTATATCAAGCGCTGTAGCGGAACACAATAAAACAGAAATATCAGAAAGAAGAAAAAAAAACAGAATTTGCAATATTTTTAAAATATTACCATCACCCATGCTGGCGGTGGCTGCGGGCTACATACAACAGCTAATAAATTCCGCTAAAATCAAACGAAAACAATAACACTGATATTTGCTGCCAACTTTAGAAATATTAAAAAAAAAAAAGCCAATGCAACCGCAAACAGCGAAAAATTCGCAAAAGTGCAGGCTTTTGATTGGTCAATCTCGTTTCGCTAATAGCGAAACATCTACCTGGATCCCGACCATAATCAGGGGGGGGGGTGTAAAAACGCTTACAGATGGCGCTAATTGGAACTGTCGGCACAGGAAAATAGACTTTACCCATGTGGACGTCAACCGCGGGTAAACAGAAGAAAACACCAATAGGCGCGAAGTGTATTTTAACACTGCTCCCCTTTGTCAAATAAATAGTCTTTTTCGGAGGTTTTTTCCCCGCAGAAGCGTGGATATTCGTGGGTAAAGTCCATTGTTCCTTTAACTAAAACGGCCTTGAATTAAAAGGCCTAAAGAGGCGCTGCTCGCAGCCTTCGGTACAGAAAAATTGTTCCTTTAATTTCCCTTTAACCAATGCTAAAGTGCCATTGAAATAATTATTTATAGTAAATGTATTTGAATTTGTCATATAAGACAGAACATAAATGTCAGAGTAAATCTGAAATGTGCAAAAGAATAATGATTCTGAATAAATTTACAAATACATGTAACGCAATGCGCTTACACGGCACTATCCTGAAGCGAGATGTTACATCTTTTCTCCACCAGATGGCATTTTCGAGCGCTTCAATCGCCAAATGCTAAAGTAGAAATAATTATTTGTTATAAGCTCGTTTGAACGTTTTGGATATTTAAATTCGAATAATTTTAACCTTGTCATATAACACCGAACACAGATGTCACATAAAATCTGAAACTGTGCAAAAAAATAATCAACAAGTTAAAAATGCATGTGATGTGCTTGTACGGGACTTTCCTGAAGCGAGAACTTATATCTTTCTTCTAGTAGATGGCGCTTGAAATCATACTGAACTAGAGAAACTCCAACTTGGTAAGAGAAGCGTCATGAGAGCAAGTACGCATGCTCTGTGGAAGAAAAGTGTCCCTTGGAAGAAAAAATCATGCAAAGCTCATCTTCCACGCTTGGCGCATTCTCGCGCTTTGGTTACTTTTATTATTATTATTATTATTATTTTAATGCGCGTTCTTGCGAAATGGAACAGAGTAAAAAAAATAATTTTCCTCATATTTTAGAACGAATCAAAATATTGCAAATTGTGGGTTTATTTCTGTTTTTGTGCATATTATAATAAAATTTGCTCTAAGGGAAATTTTTCTATTCATAAACACATTTAATATTGATTTTAAATTGATTATTTAGAATCTAACAAGAGATATTTATTTATTGACTTTCTCATTAGACTTTTTATAAAAATATGGTAAATCAAATCACTCAACTCATCGAATTGAATAACTGAAATTACACATTTCAGTACTATTTTACAATACATTTTTAAAGGAATAAAAAACTATCCATGCTCTTATGCAAATTTTTAATCAATAAAATTTTTCTAGCATTTCTTCGCTTGCGGTAAGGGGGGGGGGGGGCGTATGGTTTATCGTTAATTTTCTAAACCTTTTGAATTTAACAACCATCTATGTTAACTTTTGTGTGTCTGTGAATCTATTTGGGCCGAAAAATACAAAATATAAATGTTAACCCCAAGCATTTTTTAAAACAATTATTTTTTACATTTTTATATATAGCATATATTTTAAAAGCACTCAAAAATTTAATATCTCCATTTAATTGTCTCCATCCCTATAATTTGTATTAAACAAACATATATTAAAAGAAATAGGATCACTAAGTGATCTTACAAAAACAGAATTCATAATCGCATTAATAATCAGTAACATTTTTTAATATTCCTCGAACTTCGGGATTTTGATAACGAAATTTTAGCGTTTATTTTTAAAACTTTATAAATTTAGCATCCTTCAACTAAAATGGATATTTTTATGAATATTCAAATTTAGAACATATCTCCTATATATTGTCCAAAATATAAAAAAAACTATGAACATATGCCATTTAACAATGTATTAAAGGTGGTCTCTTTTTTTTTGGTATTGTGCTTTCCCAAAAATGCCGATCTCTTTCGCCAAACAATGGCACTGCGTTTTCCATTTTTCTAAAAATTTGACACACCTTCAATTACAATAAATTAGTCGACTATGACAAACTTTTCATGACTGTAGTGCCTTACAAATTGACAGAATGTGCAATTCTTATTGCCATTTTAGGAGAAGATTTCTATTTATCGAAAAACGGGAAAAGCTATTCGATTTCTCACAACTGGAAAAGAATATTTGCAAATTCGTATACATTTGCGGATAAAAAAAAACCTCGTGAATATGGTAGAAAGTAATTAGTTTGAATTTGAAAACAACCTTCAAAATTCCTGAGGAAAAAAGAAAAAAAAATTGTGAAATACTTAAAAAAAAAAAAAATACTTGTATTCTATTTACATTGGTTGTCTCCCTCCTTAATTTACTTAAGAGTGTTCTCAAATCCAAAAGGGCAACTTTCTGACATAAGTTTTAATTTATTTTTGTTCGAAAATACATGAAACTAGTTGGTGTTGTTGTTCAGAAACTATGTAATTGAGTTGTTTTTTTTTCATTTTTTTTTGCAAACGCAATAGATCTTTCAGAAAATAATGTCAAAGTGGGTGTTTTGAACCGAATTTCCGCGCGAAGGAAGAAAGAGCACTCAAAAAGGTCGAAAAAAGTGTTTGTCACGTGATCGAAATTGCTTATAACTCAATAGGTAATTGATTGATCAAAAAATGGAAAAAACAGCTCGATTCCAAATTGCTTCCATAGCCAGTCTTTGCAATTTTATACCTTTCCATTAAAAAATGAATTTGTAAATGTGTCAAAACGTTTTGCGCTTGTTGAGCAGAGCAGTTAAGAACAGCCTTAAGGCGATTCTCCAAAGAAGAATTCCATCATTGAACAACGCGAAACTTTCTGAATCATTTTTAAACATAAAAGCACGATTCTTCATGTACGATTATTAAAAGGATTTTCAATGTAACAGTTTTTTTTTTATTTTTCTTATAAGCGAATTACATCTTGAATTATAGATTATTGCTGTCTCAGAAGGCAACGTTTCCCTTTTCTGCGGTGTCGCATCCGGAAATTCAGTCCAATGGTTTTCAGTGCACTTAGATAAAATGTATTCATATATTTATGCATTTTAATATTATTTTACAATATATTAAAAAAAATTATTTCTATATTTTCAGGAGTTTCTTAGTGTTAATTTTTAAAACTATGGGAATTTAAACGGCCATAAATGTTTATATTTTTTCTTGGGGGGGAGGGGGGGATTTTGTGGTTAAGGCTTAGAACTTAGCTCATACATATATTTGCATATACATATTGCTCATAAATATGTACTTCAACCGACATTACATAATAAACTTAATTTATTTCTTACTCTCCTGAAATGCATAGGAAACAAAATGAAAAAAAAAAAAAATGTATAATCCCCCTCTAAAATGTATATTGGTTATCTCCATACACAATTTATTTTAAGGATGCCTAGGAAATTAATAAATAATTATATAAATAAACATATTTCACGAAGTCACACATTCAGGATCTCATGGTGTGTCTTAAAATGCATGAAATTTTCAGGTAGTCATGCATGAAATTTTATATTCCAGTTCTTTAGAATCGAATATCGTTTTTAGTTTTCCTATAAATATATTACATTTTTTATTATAATCGATCGCTCCACAATGATGATTGATAACACAGATTTATTTGTCGAATGGAGAGCGCAACTTCGTTTAAATTTTTTTAACTCCCTTTTTTTTCTCTATTTGGTATTGTGCAGTAAGATAAGAAGAACAAAAAATGATCTTCTAAATTAACACTTCAGAAAATTTCCACCTTTAATCTCCTTTAACACCCCTCCCCTATCATATATATATATATATATATATATATATATATATTTTTTTTTTTTTTTTTTTTTTTTTTTTTTTTTCCAACTTAATACATACGTACCCATCCTCCCAAAATTGTTTTGAATTTATATGCGCATTTGATGTATGAAGCATTATTCTTAATTTAATAAAAATGAATACTATATTATGTTACTTCTAGTGATTAGATATTTTTATGTTATTAAAATTACGACATAAACATATTTTAAATTCATAAACATGTTTCAAATTGTAATTTTATTCGATGTTATTGCATTAAAATATATGTTTGTTTTTAATTATTAAAATATAGCCCTTGGGTGATATTAAATACAAAAACTTAGTTTTATTAAGAACCGATTTAAAAAATTATAATATTTTATTAACTGATAATAAATTATCAAAAATAAATATATAAATAAATTTAGTTTTATTGACAAGAATCGATTAAAAAAAATCAGAGTAACTGGTAACAAATCAATAAAGAAACAAAATTTTAAAAGTGGAAGCCAAGAGGATCGAACCCGCTACCTTTAACTTACCAGACAGGTACTTTAACCATTACCCCAAATCATCTATGCGAAGTTTACGAAACGACTCTATTACTCCCAAGATAAGTTCATAGGAGGATTTCGCGCTTGGCGATTTTTCATTCTTCGCCAACACATATTTTCATTACTGAGGACAGAAAATAGGAAAAAAACAATACTTGTGATTCGATTACACTGAAACAAAGCAAGGATATATATATATTTCAGTCATAGAAATAAAAATAATCCAAATTATATATATATATCTTAAAATATAACCAGAAAAAGAAAGAATAATGCTGGTGCTGACAGAATGAAAACGAAACTTAAGGAAGGAAAAAAATATTTGTTCAAGAAAATTGCGAAATTCTTAGACAAAATTGTGCTTATATCCATAATATAAACATTTCTGAGCCTGAAAATTGGTGTTAAAAATCTAAACAAGCGTCAAAATATTATGATTACATAAATTTAAAAACTCTCTATTTTCGTCCTGTGTAATGTCTATGGAAGCGCTGCAGTCGATCGCCCGCGGCGGTTGAAAACAGCTTTGGACCAATCAGAATTTATTGCCATCATGTCGTTTCTCTTATCCATTGGAGTTTCTCTATACTGAACCACAGAAACCAAACTCAAGCGCTTGAAACTATATAGACCGTGAGCCGGCAACACAGACAATCACCTCATCGAGTTCACGGATGAAATTCTAGGATTAGTTAAACCTTGATTCGCAAATTAAAACGCAATCGGTGTGCCAAGTCATATTTTGGTGGAAAACACCGGAAAACTCGATTTTAGCGGCCGACTCGTAGGTTTACGATTGTGTGTTCCTGCACCAAAAGATATGAAAACATGGTGGACTGAGAGCAGGAAAACACAATGGTAAACCTACGAGTCAGCCGCTAAAATCGGGTTTTCAGGTGTTTTCCACCAAGATATGACTTAGCAGACCGATTGCGTTTTAATATGCGAATCAAGATTTAATTAATCCTTGAATTTCATCCGTGAACTCGATGAGGTGATTGTCTGTGCTGCCGGCTCCCGGTCTAATAGTGAACCATAGAAATCAAACTCAAGCGCTTGAAACCATAGACATTCACTGTTAAAAATCTGTAGCTTTGATTATTATGGTGCATTATCATTGGTCAGAATAGAGATATTTTATAAAACAACGTAGAATAATAAGTTATAAAACGGTTAAATAATTATAAAATCATTTCATTCCAAAATATAGAATATCCTAATGTTCGGAGTTCTTATTCCTCTACAATGGGGAAGAATTTTATTCACCCGTTTTGTTGAAAAGAAGTTCTGCTTACACCCTTTCTCGTGAATGCATTATATAACAAAAAGTTGTTATTAAATACTTTTAAATAGTAAATGTTTCTTTAAAGTGTTATTTGATATAAAGTTATTTCTTATATAATAATCATATATTATATTGTCTTCTTCTCTTTATTTAAATCAGTAAAATACACAAATAATAGTTATGTTACCGTATCTGTATATCATTATAAAGGTATAAAAAGGAAAAATTATAAGAAGAAAAAGAATTTTAAGATACACATAACAAGATCATTAGGAAGCGCGCGCGCGGGGGGGGGGGGGTCCGAAAATGATAACATATGATATCGTAAGGGGTCCAAAATTGCCAAATATATGTACAGTGTTTAGGATTCCATTCCATGCTAAGACTTCGCAGATGTGGGTTGTGATTTTAGCACATGGACTAAGACTGGGATGACTCAGTTTACTTTAACTTAGTTTTCTTTTACCTTTGCACATTTAGTGCAGGGGTGGATATGCAGAGTAATTGTCAACCTGCCTATGGATTTCCTAAATTTATGAGTATGAACAGCTTCAAGTGTATCAGTTAGCCGGTAGGATTCGAACCTACGCGGGGAAACCCCAACGGATTTCAAATCCATTGCCTTAACTTTAATTGATATGCTTTCAATAGTAGGATAGAAACATATCGGTATCAAGCAGCAATCGTACTCTCGTGATATCTCCAACTGAGAAATCAAAGTTTTGCAGTCGTAAAATCATGGTCGTAGTGGAAGATCAGGCCTACAACACTTGGTAGTTTTCCATGAAATAACAACTGAAGCCGTTAGATTCATCAATTATTTGTTAGATGACCATAAAATGTACAAATTCCACTAGTAACCGTGCTACCCATGTTCGGGTCGTTGTTACGTCGTAAATATAAACCACTAGATGTTAAACATTAGAACAGCTTGACGAAATATACAGGAAAAGTTCTCCAGGAGACAACGGGTTTTTGCAGCAAGACAATAATCGTAAAAATCTGGCTCTCCAAGTGAATGTAAAAGGTTACATACTTGCGAAAAACACACGTGTAAGCATACAGACGCCAAAACAAGGCCAATCCCGCTAAGTGGAAGGGAAAGGTCAGAGGAGCCTGTGCCAGCGATTGGATAACTCCGGAGCGGGGGTTGGGGAAGACGTGACGTGGCTCACAGAACTTAATAACTGCCCGCGGCAGCTTTATTGAGAAAACAGGATGCTTGCAAGGCTTCATGGGATATGGAACAAAATGATATTTAATAAACATTCGGAAAAAAAAAAGAATTTACTGTTTCAGAAATGAAAGAAATAAAGTATTTTAGTGGGTTTTATAAAGAAGTATAGTCATTATAAGATTAATGTTTTTAGAATAATAAATAATAAAGGAATAAGCTGGATTTAAAGTATAGAAAAATATAAAATATATTTAAGATATTATTAAATCTAGGTAAAAAAGGTAGATATTATAATAATTGGGAATAGTTTAACTAACAAGGAGAGGGCCAACCTTGTTAATCACAGATTTTGATTATTTTAGTATATGTTGTAGGTTAGAGACCCCTTAGTATCAGGTTCAACGGATTTTATCCAACGCTCCTTAGTTCTTGAGAAACCGGGGGGTCTAATAGTAGTATACAACTTAAATACTTACTTTGTAACAAAAAGGACAGGTTGGTCGTAGCTCAGTTGGTACGGCGTTTGCTGGCTGAGCTGCGGGCCCGGGATCGGTACCCGAACGCGCTACATTTGTTTTTCTCCTTTTTTGTTTTATAAATATACTTGTAATTATAATTTAATAATTTAAATTAAAAATTTCAATACCATACATTAATTATAATGTTAATAAATTTAAATTTATCATTTTTTTATTTTTAAACTGTTATTTCTTATCCTTTAAAGAGGTTTAAAAAGAAATTGGATCTATTATTGAATGATGAAAATTCCAAAATCGTGACAAAGCCTGTTGTAGCACCATCTAGTTATGATAAAATGAAAGAATATTCAAATAGAATAAAAATAAAAGCAGAAAAAAAATCAAAAGGAAAGCAAAATAATTGAAAGTGCAAGCATACGTATTACAAATTTAAAAATCTTTAATATTCAAAAAATCGATTGTAATTTAATTCTGATGCTAATTTTTAATATAACTATGCTTGTTACTTTAAAAACAGAATAATAGTATTATCGCATTGACTTCCTTTGTTAAAGCAATGCGTAAATGACGTTTCTTTAAAATCACGAATTGACACAATTGCTCAATATTATTGCATCGATAAAGAATATATGAAATACATTTTAAAAGTGATTTTTTAAAAAATTAACAATTTTATGATGTTTTATACAACTATTTAGTTAAAAGTAAAAAATTAAATAGGTTAAAATTATAATTGATATACAATATTATACATTTTAATTGACAATGAGATTATTAAGTTATACTTACGAATATATTTATAAAACAAAAAATGAGAAAAACAAATGTAGCGCGTCCTAGTATCGAACCCGGGCCCGCGGATCAGCTGGCATACGCAATACCAACTCAGCTACGACCAACCTATCATTTCACTTACAAAGTAAGTATTTAAGTTGTGTGCTACTAGTAGACCCCCTGGTTTCTCAAGAACTAAGAAGCGTTGGATAAAATCCGTTGAACCTGAGACTAAGGGGTCTCTACCTTACAACATATATTAAAATAATCAAAATCTGTGATTAACAAGGTTGGCCCTCTCCTTGTAAGATAAAAGGGTGAAAATTTTTATTATTACACACACACACACACACACACACCAATACCGTCCTACCCGCCCTCATCAGTAACCAAACTTTTTACCGACGTTTGGAATACCCATCGAAATTTTATTAATATCATTTAAATATTGTTATAGAATGTCAAGATATGCAATATATATATATGAACACCAAAAAAAAATTCAATCGAAGAAAATTTGTATTTTTTAGAACAAAAAGTTTGTGGGAGTACAGTACCATTATTTAGAGTAACTCGGGTGTTACTCGTTTTTAAATTTTACACACTCAACCCGAGTAACTTAATCTCGAACTAAGATGTTCTGGGTGGTTACTCTATTATTCAATGAATTGCCCGACAAAGTGTATAATGTTATTGATGCATTTTAAGGACAATGCCAATTTTTTGAAAAGATATTTTAAGCAATGGAGATGAAAGCGTTACGATTAGCGATGTTAATGCTTAAACATTTGCTAATGCTAATTAAAATAGTACTTAACTGACGCTATTATTATTTGATGAACGTTAATTGATGACTATTATTTACAAATAGTAAACCATTGAATAATTGATTGCGGTTATTTAAACATTTATAAATATTATTTAATTATTGTCCTCTGTAAATTAAAATCTATTTCTTTATATAAATTTTGTGAAAAATATTTAATTTTGTTAAAAATATTAAAATATGTTTCATTAGCGGTAACTAAGTAGTTCTTTAGCTAAGATCTTTTGAAAACAGTTGCTTGTTCAATTCGGTGCGTTAGTTGTAGAAATATATCTTTTTACACAACGTTAAAACATGTTTCGTATTGGGGGGTGGAGGGGAGGGGCGAGGAGGATGAGGATGGCCACCCAGGAAAACCCAGCAAATGCTTTAGAATTTTAGTGCAGTCCCTGGGGGAAGAGGGGTGAGGTGGGGGGGGGGGCGTGAGGAGAGTATCTGCTGGTGAAAATTTTTCGAAAATATATTTTATTTTTTGCAATGGAAAGTGTTATGATTGTTCATTCTCAATGATATGCCATAGCTAATTAAAATAGCACTTAATTGATTTTATTATTAATTAAAGGTAATTAATTGGGAAATATTTTTAATTGATAAATAGTAAATAATTGACAAACGTTTATATACAATTGCGTTCAAATTAGCAAAATATATGGCATTAGCTTTAACAGAATGGTCGTTTACCCAAGTCTTTCGTTCACAGTTGCTTGTTTAATTCGGTGAGTTACTTGTAGAAAAGTCTTAAAGTAGCGTGAAACAAATTTTCATACTTTGGGGAAGGGGGTTGCTAGCTGATATGTTGCACACTGTATCAGTATTTGGTGATCCCCCCCCCCCCACCACCACCTACCCACAAAAAAAAAAGACAAATTTAGTACAGCACACTACAATTTTCTTATAGAAACCAGTGTCATATAAACAAAAATCACTTTATTTTTTACTCCATTTTCATCTTTATTTTGTTATCTTTTTTTTATTACTTTTTTTGTTTATAACTCTGGACGAAAGCTGAAATTCTGTCAGTGACATCATGTGTATTTCGAATTACATTTCCCAAAACCAAGCGTCCAACTCAATGCTATTTGGTGTTAGATACTAGCACGACTTCCACTAGCAGAACTTTTCACCACTTCGCATATTACATTTACATTTCACGCAGTTCAAGTCAAGCCTAGTGAAATTTTATTTTACTATGCCCAAGTCATGCGCAAAATCTGGGTTTAGACTGGAGGGACACAACGCCGCATCAAGGATGGCGCGGGCGATGCCCCGCACCAGGCGCCGTCATTTAGGTTAGACTTTTACGGCGTTCACAGTTATCATTATTATCTCGCCCCCCCCCCCCCCCCAACACCCTTTTTTCTCACTTAAATCTGTGTTGTTAAATTCTAAAGGTGTTTACTTCCTTATCTATTGAGAAAAATACAATCGAAACTTATAGCCTAAAATCAAATTTGAAGTCATTTGTATTTCAGAATTTCATTTTTTAATATCATCCATTTATGTGTTATTAAGACAAAATATTTATTATTATTTTTATTATTTTATTTTATTTTTCTGATGCTGACAAGTAAATATTGTTGGTTTAATACTGATATTTTTAAAAGCTTATCATTGGAGTTTTACCAGCATAATACGATCTCATATAACATTTTTCAAGTAAGAAATCATATTAAGAAGTTTTTTTTCTTTGTTTTAAAAATGTATTTAAAAGGTTTCGTGATGTTATTATTTTCTTTGCGTTTATTGCGTTTCTCTATATATACAAAAATGCGTTAAAGAAATTCACGCTGAAATAATGTATATAATACTTAAAACAAAATATCGCTGTTGTTAAAATATTACATTGTTCAGATGAAATACATATTACTATATATAAAAATTAAATCTTTTATAAAAATGAATGTCTGAGACGTTTATTAGAAAAGATTCTATAAACTATCAGTAATGCATATTTAAGGGGAGAAAATTACGAAATTAGTTATTCCTGCAATGGACTATTAGAAGAAGAGAAACGTTAATGCATCTAATTAAAAATAAAATGCTTTAATGTTATTAGAAAAATTCTATTGCTTAATAATGTTAAAAACATAACTGAATTTTAAACAAGCCTAAGAACATATCTGTATCTTTTACTTTATCTTTTATTCATTTCAGTGGAATTCGAGCGTCTCACATTCTTTTTACAACCTCCCACTGGCCTTACCAGTTATCAGTAGAGGTCTTAGACAAAGGGGTGCGAAAGGGTGAAAATCCCTTCAGGGTACTAAAGACATCTGCTAAAATTCGGTGATATTTCCAGGCAACGAACAACAAATGCTTGTTAAAAAGGTGTTTCAAATAAATAATTTTTTTTCTTTACTTTTACAGCATATATTCTTTAACATTTTTTAAAGATAAAAAAATTAGGAATCGTAATCTTTTATTTACTTTTCAAAATGCATGTAAATTTTACTACAATTACTCAGATTAATAATAATAATAATAATAATAATAATAGTAATAATAGTAATACTTTATAACGTTTTGTGTTTAATTGCTAATATCAACAATACTGCATAAGTATGCATTGGTTATTTATAAACAGTCACAATCACAAAATAATTTTCGAACACAGTTATAAAAGTTCCAGATATTCATATTCAGATTTTTTAAGAACTGAAGATTTTGTTTTAGTATTATTATTTACGTATACAAGAATTATCTGTTTTATAAAATTCATTAAATATCTCTTAATTTAGTAGTCAAACGAGCTAGCAAAAAAATATGATGACCGTCAGATAGCTGTATAATCAAAGATATATCTAATTTATAAAGATTATAGCGAATGAAAAATGTTGAAAAAAATCCCGAACTATATAGTATTTTTAACAACCGATAAAAAAAAAAAAAAAAAAAAAAAAATTAATATCAGAGTGTTAAATCTCTCATTCTGTGGAAAATTTAGGTTGCCAAAATCTTTTTTGCAGGTACAAAGTAAAGTTTTCAAATGTATTACATTTGTTATAGAAATTCGGTAATCGAAATATAAATATCTAATGACATTTTCAAAAACATATTATGTAAAAACAGAAAAGAATTAATTTGTTACGTCGCACTACGACGGCAGTACGTGGCTACTTCTCTGACGCGGAACCCCACACGCTCGCTAATGTTATTTTTTTTTTTATTATTTATTTTTTTTTTTATTTACCTCACTTGCATGTCAATGTTTTTAAATGATTTTTTTTTTTTTTTTTTTTTTTTTTTTGCATTAGATAGCTGTATAAGTTTGTATAGCACTGGATAAGTTATTTTTATTTATTTATTTATTTAATGAGGATACCTTTGCATTTCAAACCAGTTCCAAAAGTAAAATTATCCTTAAAAAAAAAAAACTGCTGGCAAAATCGAAAAAAAAAAAAAAAAAAAAAAAAAAAAAAAAAAAACGGGCTTTATAGAGTTCAAACTCAGCTATCCAATGCAAAAAAAAAAAAAAAAAAAAAATCTTTTAAAAATGTTGAAATGCAAACGAGATATTAAAATTTTTTTCTATCATAAAAATATGATTAGCGAGAGTGTGTTTTCACTTAAGCGAAGCAGCCTCTTAACGATATCAATATAGGCTAGGAAAATTAAACTGATCATAAGTATTCACAAGGAGGGGTAGGTTAAGGCCTAGGCAATCGGGGCCTTGGTGAAAGTCATCATAAACTTTAGGTCTCTCAAATCTATATGCTTTAACCCTATAAACATAGGCTGTTGAACTGTATCTGAGTGATCAGGGTGAATAGACGGAAATCAATAGATGAAATTTTTAAAAATCGGTTGTTTAGTTTCATTATTTACACTAGTGGATCGTACCCGGGCTTCCCGGGTTACAGAATATAGGCGAAAACATTTTTTAAAATTGAAAACTAATAATTTTTTATATGAAATAAATTTTTTAGATTGCCCACTTATGTTAAAAACGCATTTTTCATATGAAAAATAGGAATTATACAATAAAATAAATTTTTGAAATTTATCAAAAGCGATATTTTCTGATTAGCCGCATGCTAAGAGTTATTTGACCAAGATCTTGCTACTTACGACATCCTTTTATATTCTGATAATTTCAGAGCTTATACATGTCTGTTAAATTTGTGTTTTATTTATATTATTTTATTTATTTATTCATAGGGAAGTTTTTTTTAACGGATATTAACCGTAAGAAAATGATGAACTCTTTATTTTGTTTTAAGGATTAATCTTCCGTAATCGAGCTCCCCGCGATATAGATAAATTAAAAAGTATTCCATGCTTTAAAATTGTTTTTAAAACAATAGACAATCAGTAAACTAAGATGAAGTTTGCAAACAAATTCCATTTTAAAGAAAAAGAAAATCCTATTTGATGATCTAAAAAGTTTAATTGTACGATTACAAATATGTTAGATTTGTATTTTTTTAATATTATTCTTTTATTTGTTTATAAAAGAAGTATTAATTTCGTTAATTTTACTTTCCCAAATATGTTAGATTGGTCTTTTTTTCAATATTATTCTTTTATTTGCTTATAACGGAAGTATTAATTTTGTTATGCAAAAACAGTCAGAAACAAATGCTGAACAATGTTTGTTGCTTTATGCGCAAAATGTTTATTAATATTATGTATTAAAACCGGCACGTGATAAGATAAGTTTAAAAAAAATCATGTTTAAAAATTATTTTTAAAAACATAATACATCAGTCAATTAAGATACAGTTTTTAAACAAATTGCATTTGAAAGTATATTTTTCCCCTATGCGACGAAAATTGAAAATGTACGATGGTCAGAAGATTAAAAAATTGCAGTAGCGAAAATTTCAAGACCGAAATTTGATCGTGAAGTGTTGCCATTCGCAAAATGACGCCAGCATTACGCACAGATAAGTTTGTTCTTTATAATATAGATACGTAATCAGTAAAATATAATAAAGATCAGTTATTAGGATGTGGTTATCAATTGAGGTTCTTCTGCTTGGTATTCCGGAATGAAAAGCAGCAATTTTCACCTTTTCAAAATTTACATACACACTTCTCATATCCATATTCATCATTTTTAAAAAATTTGTATTTTGTTTAATCATTTTTAAATCGTTTTAACTCAAAACTTGAAGTCCCGATTATCAGCAACATCTTTTATGTGAACAGACGCACTCTTTACTTAATATTCTAATCTCAATTCCGGAGGGAAAATTTTCCGTAATTTATGTTTTTTAGACGCATTTGAGTTAAAATGCTTAGTTTTATCTAAGAAAATGATCGTTTTCTTTTAAATATGACTTCATTTTCACTTAAATAACCATTTCGCCTAGTGTCTGAAGCTTAGTATCAGTACACATGCAGAAGGAAAAACAATATAGAAAATTTATGAGGAAAAATGCCCCTATAAACTAAACCCCATACAACAATTTTTATCAACAATTTTGAAATTTTATCAGAAAATGTCATGAATAAAGATAAATAAACTTCATTATTTCGCTCTTGTCTGCAATAACGAAAGCTATCTAATTTTCACCATTTTGAAGAAATTTCATAAAATGCTTTTAAAATTAAAATAGAAAAGTGGGAATAAAAAAAAAAACATAGATAGTGCGATCACATCTACAAATGAACAGCTTTCAGTTAATATATATATATATATATATTAGTAAAATAGGTTCAGCAGAAAGATCAGGGCAGATGACTAAAAAACACACTTACGTTTTGAATATATAGATTATATAAAATTAGGAAAAATTAAATTAAGCAAATTATGTTATTTACATAAAATTATAGTAGAATGTCCTAAAGAATAGCATTAAAATTTTGTTATTTGAGAGAATTTTGGACAAAAACTTCAGGAACATAATATTATTTTAAACCACGAATAATTTGTTTGCTTGTCTAACTCGGCGAAGCAAATCCGTCCAGGCGAGAATCATCAATTTCTGTAATATAAATCGCTATTATTTGCATGTCACCTCTCTTTTATAAAGACACTCTAAATTTTTGTAAAACATTGCGTTTTATCAGTGTGTGATTTCGATTACATTATTTTCAAAAGTGAAGCATTTTCACCTGTGAAGAATTTCAAAGCAGCTTGGCAGTGAAAATAACGCACTCCTACAAACCATAATTGAGTTTTAAGAATTAAAATACACGCTTTTATTATAAAATGACGTCATTTGCATCCGATAAAGCTATCCACTTTTACAATCCAGTCTTAAACTTCGTCTATAGAAAAGTATGCATATGACGTCATTATCGCGGAATAACATACAATATTTTTGACGTAGCCCGTATTTTAATTTCAACTTTTTTTTCAGGTTTTATGCGTAAATGGCAACAAAAAGATACAGTAATCTGCTATTTTTGACTATTTTCCCTTTACTTTCAATAGAAATGGGGTACTTTTGTTGCCACGATTAGAAAAATGGTATTAAAAACTACAAAAAAATTAATATCTCAAAAATAAATTGAGATACAGCTTTCAAACAAATTGCATTTAAAAGAGCATTTTTTTTCTCATACGACGGTGTAAAAATTGAAACTGTGCGATGTTTAGAAGTTTAAAAATTTTCAGTAGAGAAAATTGCAAAACCGAAATTTTATTTCAAATTTCAAAGTGTTGCCATTCGCAAAATGACGTATGCGTTAAGCACAGATATGTTTGTCCTTTATAATATAGATAGTTTTATATCGTAAAATACAAAGATAATTAACCAGTTATTCCCGTTGTTAGGTATCACGGGCGCATGTGCCTCTGATTTTCATAAAAAAAAAAAAAAAAGGTGAGCGCGATTTACGGTTAAGGCTGGACTATGAAAATTATATCTAAAGGAATACCCTATCATATATGCATTAAAAGTCATGTAAGGGTGTTCTCGTGTTTTCATCTTTTTTTCTGCAATTGGCAACTCTCATCTTTCTAACAAATAAGATATTTGTGCGATGTTTTACATATCAAACAGTGTTTTCCCTATACCTTGTAATGCTGAGTTAATGCCTAACCAAAAGCAACCTTTTTCTCCCTAACCTGTCTCGAAAATTTTGTTAAGTATAAGAACATATTTTTTATTTATAGAAAAATTGTAAATACTATTACATTTTTGGATAGCCTTGTATGTGATTTTATTTATATGCTACAATATGCTTAGTATACTAAATGTAGTTGAGATTGAAAATGCATAACTGAAAGAAAAAGCAAACAAAACTTCAAGCAATTCCCGCTCATTCTCAGTAACGCTTACGAATTCTTTTGCTTACACCTGTGTATGATCTATGGAATTTACGGAAAATTTATGCAAAAATTTAGCTAAACTTATCAACGCATATCATAATTGAGTACACACTTTCAGCAATCATCCCTAATAGATAACACATTCGATCCAGTATTGTCTCCGAAATCTTTTATGTGTCCCTGTCAATGCGTGATAAATGGAATGCACATCATATTCTTCGAAAAATCATTTTGTAGTAAACCTCAGAAAAGCATATCAATGTCGTCACGTTTGAAATAGTGCAAGATAATTTCCATATGCTGCGAGCAGTATTTCCTTGCAGATAATTATATAGTCAAACACTTTGTATGACCCTGTAAATGAATGATAAACGCTTTTCACTCCATATTCTACAGAAAGCATGTATTTGTGCACTTCATAAATTCATATCAATTTCAATATGTTTGTAACAGAGAAACATAATTAAAATACGTCGCAAACTATTTTTCTTCATAGATCATAATATAACTAAATACTTACAGCTCCCCAGCACACGTACTGTAATTATATAGTAATCATCTTCTAATGCTCCTCAATAATGTATATAAATTTCATTATGTTTAGCACATTGTAACACTTTAATATTCCTCATAGACCTTAATGTAGCGGAATGTTTTTGAGTGCCCTGTAAATGAACTATGAATGGTACACACTCGATTTTCAATACCGAACATGCCTTAGTAAACATTAATTATGCAGATAAATTTCATGGCAATCCGAGTATATTTACAAGAGTTAGAGCACGGACAGACAAAACCAATTCATAACCACTTTTCAACCATGTTGGAAAGTGTTAAAAATTAAATCTTTTACAAAAATAGATGTTATAAGACGTTAATTAGAAAAGTTTAAGACTGATTTTAATCATTTGTTTAAGTTTTAACACAGAATGTTATGAAATCAACATTTAAAACTGTTATTGATGCATATTTTAAAAAAAAAGGGAAACACCTTCTGAAATCATTTATATGTAGTGCAATGGAATATATGAATTTGTTATGAAAGGAAAAAAAAAATGTTTAACAGAAATGTTAATGCTTCTAACTCATAATAAAATACATTAATGTTATTAGAAAGTTCTTTTATTTAATCTGTTTAAAAAACTGCATCTTTAACTCGGAGTAAAGGATACAAGACTCGACTCATTATAGCTATTTACTATCATTTCTACGAAATTTCAAGTGTAGCGTGTTCTTTTAGCACTTATCTACACACCAGATGTTTGCAAAGGAGGGTGGGAATTCGGAAATAGTGATTAGTTTAAGCTCTATCACATGCTTATTAAAGTTTCTGGAATGAAGAAAATGATATTGTGCCTCTTTCGTCAATGTTTTGCCTTCACAGACGAAATTCGTTCAAAGAAAGAAAAAAAAATAGCATTCATACACTTGTATATTTTACCGCCTGAAGAAATGGAAAACTGTGAATGCTGAAACTTTTTAGATTTTTTTTTATTTTTTTATATCTCTTATGTGAAATGTAATGGCGCTATAGAAAGTTCTAGAAATGAGCTGTAATTTTGTCAGTGATACCTCATGTAATGCACTACATTTTAAATTACGGGGCATCTAGTTCATAACTGTTTGGAGGAACAGAAGGGTAACTTCCACAAATTCGCGTTTTATATTTACATTTCACACGATGGAAATAAAGTCCGGTCAAAATTTAGTACAATATGCCTCAATTACTGTTAAACGTTTGAGAAAATCTGTGTTCAGTCTGGAGTGAGACACCCTGTATTTTTCTCAGAATTTTTTTTTTCGACTTTAGTTTCCAATACAAAAATTGTTTGTTGTAGTGGATTTTCGAATCCAACTAGGACAGAAACACAAAATAAAGATTCATATTTTAAAGAAACTTCTTATTAAAATAATAATTTTTATTTTGCATTCAGATAAATTTCTGCTTTAAAAATAAATATTAGAAAATTGACAGTTTTTTCTCGTTTCTCATTCCTTCTTACACCCCCCCCCCCCCTTTTTTTTTTGAAAAAATATTCGGCTGTATCTTAAACTTTGTGAAAAAAAAAAAAAAAATGCGTTGATTATCAAATGAATGTTTAAATTTGACATGTGTTACAGGTAAAGCGAAACATTATGATAAAGAAACAAGACATTTTTAATTATTATTATTTTTATTAATAAACTTAAAGGGTTTATGTTATTTTCTTTGAAAAAAAAAGTAAGAATATCTTTAGCTTTATCATATTCTCTTAAGTTCAGAAATTAAAAGATTATCAGAATGGAACATATGCATTAAAGACACTTCACCTATTTATGTGAATATGAACCAGATCGGTTTCATTAAGCATTAGTTATAAAAGTTTATTTTAAAAAGTTTATTTAGCTTTCTATAAAAAATATTGCCTTTAAGATTTTTGAAATACTCAGTTTAATACCGGAAAGGTTAAGCTTTAATAAAATATCTAAAACCCCCGCCCCATGCAACAAGTATCGAATCAAAAAGATAAATTTTGTAAATATGTAATTTTGTAAAACATGTAAGCATTCCGCAATCGACATTCAATCCGATATTTCTACATGAATTGTATTTTAATTTTTATTTATTTATATTTATTATTTTTTTCGGGGTGGGGGGTGGGGGAGGGGTCAGCTGAGCGAAAAGTCGCCATGAGAAAACAATTGCTCATAACTCAATGTGTAATTCATTTATCGAAAAATAAAAAATCTGTTCGACTCCAAATCACTTCAAAAAATATATACTTTCCAGGGTGATGCTTTTTCGCTTAAAAAAATCCGTAAATTTGTCAAAATGAAGGGGAGGGGTGTATTTTAGAACACTCTTAAATAGAAACAAGTTGGAAATTGCTCGTCAAACGTGGCAAATGAGGTGCGTTCGTACTATAACTAGTTTTATAATTATGTTTTGCACCCCATATTGTACTGAATGTATATTTTTTTGCGCTTCATAAGTGCACAGTCTGTAACATCATTAAAATGCACTTACAATAATTTTTTCCCCATTCCCCGTAATGTAACGGAAAACTTTTGACTGTTCCTGTAATTAAACTATACATTCGATTTTCATAAAATTTGAAATGGCTCGACAAAATTTTGCAGCAATTATATATTTAAAATTTCATACCATTCGGAAGGCTGTAAAATCATTAAAATGCATTTGCTATAATTTTTTCCCATTGGCCGTAATGTAACGGAAAACTTTTGGGTGTCCCTGTAATTAAACTATACATCCGATTTTCATAAAATTGGAAATGTCTCGACAAAATTTTGAAACAATTATATATTAAAAATTTCAGACCATTCGGAAGTCTGTAACATCATTAAAATTCACTTGCAATAATTTTCCCCATTGGCCGTAATGTAATGAAAAACTTTTGACTGTCCCTGTAATTAAACTATACATCCGATTTTCATAAAATTGGAAATGGCTCGACAAAATTTTGCAGCAATTATATATTAAAAATTTCAGATCATTCGGTCGGGTAGTTTTTGCTCTGTTATATGCGGACGGACAGACAGACGGACGGACAGACGGACAGACAGACGGACTGAACGACGACTATAGGTGCTACGTATTTATATAATTACGAACGCACCTAAAAACTGAAAGTGTCATACACACTCATGCACAGAAACAAATAAATAAATAAGTAAAAGCGTAGAAAAGGTGAAATATTGCTGTTTTTAGGTGCGTTCGTAATTATATAAATACGTAGCACCTATAGTTGTCGTTCAGTCCGTCCGTCCGTCCGTCCGTCCGTCCGTCTGTCTGTCTGTCCGCATGTAACAGAGCAAAAACTACCCATCCGAATGGTCTGAAATTTTTAATGTATGATTGTTGCAAAATTTTGTCGAGCCATTTCAAATTTTATGAAAATCGGATGCATAGTTTAATTACAGGGACAGTCAAAAGTTTTTCTTCACATTACGGCCAATTGGGAAAATTATTGCAAATGCATTTTAATGATGTTACAGCCTTCCGAATGGTCTGAAAATTTAAATATATAATTGTTGCAAAATTTTGTCGAGCCATTTCAAATTTTATGAAAATCGGATGTATAGTTTAATTACAGGGACAGTCAAAAATTTTCCGTTACATTACGGGGAATGGGAAAAAAAATTATTGCAAGTGCATTTTAATGATGTTATAGACTATGCACTTATGAAGTTAAAAAATATGTACATTCAGTACAATATGGGGTACAAAAAATAATTATAAAACTAGTTATAGTACGAACGCACATCATTTGCCACGTTTGACGAGCAATTTCTGACTTGTTTATGTTTGTAGTACAAGTTTTCAACCTTTCCAAAAATTTCAATACTAAAGAAAATATTTTGAATTCTTTTCATTAATTTTTTGTTGAAAATTTCAATAAAATTTAAGACCGTTTTTAAAAAGATTTGAAAAATACTAAAGTATTTTGAATTTTTTAATGTATTCTCAAAGCTTATGCATTTTACAAATGAGTAGCATAGTCTGCAGATAATATAATAAAGGAAAATTTGGCATTCGATTTAGTGGCTATCATATCATTTAAAGATGGTCTCAAATCGAAATTATTTTAATTCGTAAACGTAAAAATAAATAAATAAATAAATAAAATAAAATAAATTTAAATATGACATGGAATTTGTAAGTACTCATATTCACATAAAAATAAATCGAGCAGCGTTTTCCGTTTTCCGAAAAAAAGCAAAAATCGAAAAAAAGCAATGCGAAAAAAAAAAAAAAAGCAATCGTTCAGAAAATGCCTTGAAATAAGGAGTTTGTATCATATTTTTGAGATGCAGCAATGACACGATAATAGTCATTAGGTATCATTCAAGATATTAAAAATATTATGGGAATATAAAACCATTAGATCCAGTTTTTAACTCTGAATTTTTATGCGTGAAATGCTCACGTGTAAAAATTGCTTTGTGTATGCATCAGAAACATTCCTGTTACTTGAGCTGGGATTCAATAATAAACATGTACTACTATGGTATTTCATGCAATAGAAATCACAAACATTTAAATAAAACTAACTAGACTATTTTTTCAAAACTACAAATAAACATCTAGAATACCTTTCGTTCTGAAAAGAGCATGCAAATTTGTTTTGGATTTTATAACATTAAATATATTTTAAATCTGGTATTTTTTTCTACTTTATGAAAATGTGGAAAGCATCAATAATACTTCATTAAACCTTAAAAATACAAAATTCAACATATTTTTCTTAGTCATGTTTAAGAGTCAAATATAAAGCTAGAAAAAAAAAAAAAAAAAAAAAAAAAAAAAAGTAAGAAAGAAAGAAATTACTGTGTTCAAAAAGCGTAACGGCAATGTCCAAAAAGTATCTTCCCCCCTTTTAAACACTGTTCTCTGTAAACTATTGACCAGAATTCCCGATAAACCTGAGAACCCCCTCCCTCTTTCCACTCAAAGTAAGTGGTAATATGCCCCACTTTTAAAATATTATTTAAAAGAAGATCTTTATATATGTATAATGATGCGTACAAATAAATAATACATAGGTTAAAAAATGTTAATTAAAACATATAAAACGAACCTTGATTGTTGTTTTATACTCGTATAAATGATTTTAACAATACATTCCTCTGAGTTAAATATCTGAGCAAAATCGTGATTGGTGTAAATTGAATTTAAATAAAGAATATCTGGAGATTTTCATGCCTATAATTTATCTCTAAAAACAAAACGGAAGTAAACTTTATAATTTCAGTTGTTGCTGCAATGGAAAGACGTATCATTTTTAAATTCTGTACAGTTTTCAAATACAGTGTATTTTCGATATCTCGAAAACCTTGATATGTCGAAAAATTATTTTTCCCCTTGATATTACATATTCCTCTAATGTTGATTTTAATTCTTATCTCGAAGAGTTTTCTCTCAAAACCTTGTTATGTCGAATTCGAAGTAAAAAATGAATTTTTCCGGCTAAAAATCGCCGTCCATTTGTGTCGAAGAAAGGGCCGAAATTAGCCTTTTTTGCGCCCGGGGCAAACATGGATTTTGCCCGCCCCCCCTTCAGCAAAGTATATTTACAAAGAAAATTTTACTAATTTTCTAATAGCCGACTTATTTTAAAATAATTTAAAATATGTAATACTGAACTACGTAATCTACAACGGCGGATCCAAGGGGAAGGTCATGGGGGGGGGGGTCATGACTTCCCTCTGAACACGAACAAAAATATTCTAAAGCTCATTTTAATGTACAGTAGAGCCCCGATTATTCGAGTCCCACTTAACAGAGTTTCCACTTTAACCGAGTTATTTTCTTTTGATGGACTGATGGCTTCCATTATTATGAAACAGCCATTACAAATTAAGTGTTAGGTGAAGATGAAAGAGCAGTCGTAAAAAGTTGCCGTTTTATTCCCCATTCTGACCAGAAAAATCAGAGTTCTAACTTTTTATGGTTGCTCTTTCATCTTCACCTTAAACTTCATTTATAATGGCTGTTTCATAATAATGGAAGCCATCAGTCCATTAAAAGAAAATGATCCATTCCAAAGGTATAATCCTTCATTATGCGATCCTTCGTTCTGACGCCCGGGGCGCGTGCCCCCTCTGCCCCCCCCCCTTAGTTTCGGCCCTGCAAGAAAATAGAGTTGTTTCCAAGAATCTCCTCATTACCTCTCTAAAGGGTCAGGGACGATTCCGATATTGCCATCTGGTCACTTGAACGGCAAACAAAGGTGAAAAACAAGTGTTTCCTTGTCATATGGATGGCATTTTTGTATGTAATGCTCGGAAAACGTGGAAAACGATGGCTTTACCAAATTGACAGAAAAATTGGTTGAAGAACAATATCAAAAGAGAAGTCCCCAGGCCACGACACTTGCCTTTAAGAAATTCTAGCGCTGTAAATTCATTTATGTATTTACTAATTCTTTCCAACTTAACGTAAATTATTTTCTACTATTTAAAAAATTAAAATTATCATCTTGTATTTAGACTTATTGTCAACATTCATTACGTATTTATACTTATTCTCATTTATCATGACTCTAATTTTTATAATATTATTCCGTATCTCGTGATTTTACGTGAATTTTTATGTTTTAGTTATGACCTTGTTATCTCGAAAACTCGCTATCTCGAAATTTTGTTAGCGTCCCTTCGACTTCGAAATATCGAGAGTATATTGTATTTCATTCAAAACAGAAATAACTTGAGCAGAAAAAAGGACTTTTCAATGCGATTAGATCATTGTTTGCTTTAAATAATTATAATAATAAATTAAAAGGTTATAAAATCAGTAAGAAATAAATAAATCATTATTATTATTAAAGAACAACGTTAAATTAATTTAACTGCATTTCCGCCTGTTTAAAGTACTTTCATACTAGTACGCTGAAAAAAAGTTGCTGCATATAGTTGATATTAATGAATAATTAGTCTATAAATCTTTCCATAAGAAATGACACATTTCACATTTTTGTTACATAATTAAAGAACGCTACTCTTAAAAATTGCAATTGAAATTAGTTTTATTACACAGATAATTTAAATGGAAAAGCAAATTATTTGCAAATTTTAAAAAGTAGCTCATTGAGTATTATAAACGGTTAGCATTAATTAAAATACAAAAAGCTTAAAACTTTGAAAAAGCTTGCGCTATGTCTTCTGAAAGCTATATTTAATATTGCTATACGTTTTGCTCTTTTTATTTTACTTCCATAGCAATATTTTTATTATTCCCACCATCATAAATGTGTGCAACACAAAGAAAATCATAAAATTTGTTGATTAAATGCACATTTCTATTACTCATGAGCTACAAAAATATTGCTTTAGAAATTTGTTGTTTATTTGAAGCACTTCTGAAAAAAAAAAAAGTAATAATTCAATTGAAAATTAATGGTATTATAATTATTAATAATGGTATAAAATTGTATTATGTAAGTCTTAAAAATTTATTTAGTTTTTATCTTTGCTTATAATATAAATGTACTTTCCAATATGCGCAAATTTCTTCAGAGTCTGATTTTTTTTCCTTTTTCCACAGTAAATGTTAAATGAAGAGAAAGCATTATCGAGAAGCAAACACATAATACGCAATTATCTTTGTGAAATAGTTACATAATTATATAG
This sequence comes from Maratus speciosus, assembly GCA_963932465.1. Taxonomy (NCBI): domain Eukaryota; kingdom Metazoa; phylum Arthropoda; class Arachnida; order Araneae; family Salticidae; genus Maratus; species Maratus speciosus. The sequence goes on from OZ010789.1 coordinate 147,339,719, forward strand.
CGATTTTAAATTTGAAAAAGGTACAGCATTAAAATGCATAAATTAAAATAGCAATTAATAATGGTAACATTTTTTTTTTGTTTTGTTTTGTTTTGCAATAGTATATATATATATTTATATATATATAAATTATACATTCAAAATTTGCTTCAAAATTTAAAATCTGCTATAAAGAAAAAGTGCATATGCGCCGTGGATTAAAAAAAAAAAAAAAAGATTGTTCGGTAAATAAAGGTTCTATTATGAAGGTTTTACTACGTATTCTATGAAGGGAGGGTGATGATTTCTCAACACTTTTTTTACCCGTATTTCTTTCAATGAAATATGGTCATCGTAAGTATAAAACAAAAGACAAAAGGTATGTATATATATATGAGAGGAGGTGAGTTTCAAAAATCGCCTTATCCAGAAAATCAAATTTCGGGAAATCGCGAAAAACCTCTATGTTCATTGGTTTTCATGGTAAACCAAGATTTTCAATACCAAAAATGCGGGATAAAGCCATCTTTTTTGCAGATTGTTGTGTTTCTTCGGTGCAGATTCCCATTAAAATAGATTGAAAGGGAAAACGTGTTATTTAAAATTTTGGATAACGTGAGTTTTGAAACTCACGTCCACATATAAATTATGGGAGAGGCAGAATTTTAAAATTGTTCAGAAACTGAATATTAGAATATTCGCCTAAATGACCTGTATAAATGACATACCATTAACTCAATCGGTATTAAAACAAAAGATAAAATCGCGAATGTTTATTAATCTGTACACATTTAAAGATTAACTTTGTCTTATTAGATGAAAAAAAAAAATGCGTATAAACTTTTGGTAAACTTATTTTTTTTCAGAGGAGAATAGGAACATTAGAAATTTTGTAGCTTTGTCATATTTGTCAAATAACCACTAACTAGATCAGTATTAATATAACAAAATATAAAATCACGTATAATTGTTTATGAATCTATACACATTTATAGATTAACTTAACTCCGTCTTATTAGAAGTAAAAAATAAATAAAAAATCTGCGTATAAACTTTTGGTAAACATTTTTTTTTTTTCGTATAATATGAACATTATTAAATTTTGTAATATTTTTAACTTTATCATATCTGTCAAAGAACCACTAACTAAATTTGTATTAAAATAAAGATAAAATAGCGTGTATTTGATCATTAATCTATACACATTTATAGATTAACTTAACTTTGTCTTATTAGATGAAAAGAAATTGCGTATAAACTTTTGGTAAACTCTCCCCTCCCACCCCCCAACAGAATATGAACATTATAAACTTTGTAATTTTGTAAATTCGTCATTCATTTTAGCATTTTTTTTTTCGCCACGCATTATAGTAATGTGTAACCCAAGACCAATTTAGGACAGCAAAATTATGTGCTATTTATGAAATGCAAAATGTTGTATTTCTTTTCTGTCTTACTAGTGCACATGTTCTTTTTCGTTAACGATGTCCCTTGATTTATTCCTCGAAGAGACACAAATTGAATAAAAACACACAGCGATAGAAAGAAAGCAAACGAAAATCATTTGCGCAACAAACAAATTATTTTGGAGAATCTCTTGTATGGGAAAAAGTATTAATAAAATTAAAATGGAAAATTAAATGAAATCATTTTTATGTACACTGAAAGAAAAAAAATATTATCCCCCCCCCCCCCCCCCATCCTCCTTCGTACTTAAAAAAAGTTCTTTGATCTTCGCCACGATATAATCTATTGACGTATTCAAAATTTCCTTTCTTTCTTTTTTCTTTCTTTGTCTTCTTCCACCCCCCCCCTCTCTTTTATTTATTTATTTATTTTATTTGACACTTAATCAAATTATAGACAAAATTCGAAAAAATAAATAAATATGAAATATTAATTCAAATGTATATTTTACTAATAGAGAAAATTTTTTTTTCTCAAACTGAAAGAGTGACTTCGTGTTAGTTTTCAAAAAGTTCTTTATTGAATGTCAAGCATTCTAAATTAAATTATTTTACTTTCATCAAACGTTTACGTTCAAATTTAATTACAGCTTACTTTCAATTATATATTTAGGTAACTACACATTTAGCGCAGTTCATTTTCCGTTATTACAGAGATATTGTAAATAAAAGATTAATCTTAAACAAATCAAATTCATGAATTCAACAAATTTAATTTGATGGTAAGAGCATACATACATAAATTGAGTAATTCCACATAAAATCAACACACATTGTTTGAATTATAATCATGCGAAATTATCTGTAATGCAATTAATTTCAATTTTGAAGTAATATCAGGATAATAATAATAATAAAAAAGTAATTTATAGCTTTATTTTTCGAATTTAAAATACTTTCATTTTTTTTTTTTATTATTACGAGTAAATCTTGCGTGATAATTATAATGAAATTAAAATGTCATTGAAAAAAAAATTAAAAGATTATGTAAGCAAAAAACACGAAATTATAATTATTAGATATGCCATTGACTGTATGAGATACGCTTCAAATATTACTTCTTTGAAGCAACCATAAATTAGAAATCCAGATAGCTTTAATTTTCAAAACAGGAAGGCTTTTAAAATTTCAAACCATAAAGTATCCTCTCTACAGAACCTGTGATAATTTTCAAATATGCGCATACACCCTCCCCCCCCCCCCACACACACACACACCTTTTTTCCTAAAGCATCTTTGAATAATGATTTGCAGATGTTTTTTTTGCAAACCCGTTCCGGAACATAATAGATAACAGCATACTTTCTGTCTCTTCTCCAATTCCAAGATAAGAAAACTTGTCTTTTGAACTTGAAAAGCATAGTAAACTCTTCTTATAGTTGAAGAGTTACCAGAATTATGTTGGATTAGGGAAATTTAGAATGCATACATATGGTTTTTTTCGTTTCGCATCGTTTTCGCGAAATCATAATTTAAGAGATCAGGGTTTTATTTTAACCTCAACGTAATTAATGAAAATATCGTGATATCAAAAATTTTAGATATAGTTCTTTCGATAGCTTTACAACTATAAGTATAAGCCCTTTCTTTACCTAATTTATTTAAGAAAATGTAGACCAAAATAATATTTCGATACTTTCTCTATAGGCAGACGTGATTGGTAAAGCGATTCGTATAACAATTGTTTCAAATAAATCAGGCTTCTCCATCTCCAATGAAAAAGTTATGTTGTCAATACAGCTTTCCTAACATTATGTTTCTACTTACAGATGTGGACCCATGTATGTGTTATTAAAAAATATGTATTGGTTCTCAATATTACATTTTTATTTTTTATTTTTTTAACTACAATTTAGGAAGTGCCCTTTCATAAAATATACAGTAGCGTTTTTTTTTTTTTTTTTTAAATTCATGAATGCAAAAGAAATAGTACGTAAGAAATAAAAGCAGCAAATTCGTCATTTCATTAGTTCTTTCTCCAATATTTTTCTCTCGAATTTCTATCAAATTTATTAAAAATTAACGATTGCCGTTTTAACTCAAAATCAAATTGGCATGTTTCATGCTTGAAAAAAATATAATGAGCTGGAAATCATCTAACACTTTTGTATAATGTAACTCATATTGCATTGTTAAATTATGCCTTTAATATTCATAACGGAAGTGTTTTTTTAGCAAAAATTAGACTTATTTTGATACAAACGTTATATTTAATATAGCTTAGTTATGGTATAAATCAACCTTCAACATTATATTAATGCAATATTAGTATTATTCTCATAGAATTTTGTACAAGCGTTACCCTCTATGTATATGGTGATTTCTTCCATCTATCCTGCACAAAAAAAAAAAAAAAAAAAAAAAGCAGGGGAAAAAATCAGGTCTTTTTCTGCAGAGCCTTTTGAAAGTATTTTTCTATAGCAATATAACAGTAATTGTAAGCGTTGGATAATAATTTCCCAGGAATGATATTCAGTTCCAAAGGGCACTGTTTTATATTTTTATAACGTAGTTTTTATTAAATACTTGACTTGTAAAAATCGACATAATAAGTAAGCACCAGCAGCAAAACTTTAGCATTCAGATGTTTCAAGGATTTATAAAAAACGAACATATTCATCAATAAAAGAAAAATAACAAAAACAATAAACACATGTGGTTTTTTTTGTTTTGTTTACTTGTTTTTTTGTTGTATTTTTTTTTCCCCTATTGGTATGGGTACTTTGACTGAAAACAGCTTCAAGAATCGGCATGCTATTGGCATTGAAAAAAAAAATAAAATAAAAAAAAAGCAAGAAAAGCATCCCCCCCCCCCCCCTCACGCCAAATAAATGAATAAATAAGTAAGAAATAAAATGACATGGCCAGATAAAGAAATGAATGTTGTCAAACATCACTAATCCAAATACTTCGTAATAAAATATTTACCAGGAAAATAAAAAAACCGAAAATTACTCAAAAAATCTAGGAGTACACTGAGAGATTTGAAGCAAATCTATTACTTTGTAACGGAATCAAATCAATTATAAATTTCTAACGTATTCCTATAATTAATTATTCGGATATTAATAAATGCTAATTTAAATGTTGAATGATTTAAGTTAATATGCATTTCAACTTTAATATAGAAAAAGTAGTTTGATAAAGTAGATATGGTAGCGATAAAACTGCCAACTTTTGTGCTTTTCTGCTACTCTACTTTAATGCAATCTTCCCGTTATTTAATCCTCGAAATTTGGCGATAGGTAAGGCAAAAAATGCTTTTTAAAAAATAGCGGTAAGAAAAAAGTGTAAAAGTTGGGAGCTATGAAACTACCGCTTAAAAGCGCTAAAAATTAAGTATATTAGACTGAATAAAACTAAATAAAATCAACATATCGGACTTGTAACGTATTCTACTTTACATATTTATTAACGAAATCCTTCTAACATAAGCTGCAAGCTCTAAATCTATTACTTTGAACTAACTGAGCAGTGGCAATAACTTCAGAGAAATATTCAATGCACTGACTACATACGAACATGTATGAAGGATTTGGGCGTAAAAAAAATGTTAACTGTGATTTATTATTATTATTATTATTCTCCTGTAAAGCCGTTAACTACATCCTACCATCTTTTTAAATGTACAAGTTTTCTTTTTAAATCATATATGTCATAATATTAGATACGAATTTCAAAAGTTATGCCATAAATTTTATATATAAATTTTAGAAAAGAAGACTTCTTTATATAAATCCAATAAAATAAAATGAATCATACAAAATGTGTGGTACATAAGTGCAACTGAGGATGTTGAGAATACAGTATTTAACACATTAGCTGTTTTAGAGGAAACAATCACGATAGTTCACGAGAGGATAGTATACTTTTCTTTAAAAAGCTCGAATCTTCATCTCGAAATTATCTTTTATTATTTACTTATTTTACAAACGAACCTATGATTTTATAGCATTACGGTTGTTCTCAAATCAAAAGAAGATACTTTATGTCACCTTTCTGAATTCATTTTTGTTCGGAAACGCATGGAATTGGCAAGTGTTATGATTATGTAATTATATATTTTAATGTATTTTTCATCTTTTTGGTAAAAGCAGAGGATCTTTCAGAAAATCTTGCGCACGTTTGCAATTTGAACGGAATTTCCGGATGCGACAGCACAGAAAAGGGGGAAATCTGCCGTCACGTGTCAACAATTGCTTATAACTCCTTAAGTAATTTATTTATTAGAAAATTCAAAACGCCATTCGATTCCAAATTACGTTAATAGCCTGGCCTGTCAATTTTATGCTTTTACGTTTGAAAATGAGTCAGAAAATGTGTCAAAAATCTTCCTATTTTTGAGAAGAGAGTTAGAGAATCGCCTTAAGATTGGAAATAAAAACTAAAAATTACAAAAATGACAGAGCTATTATAGTTTTCTCTTAAATTTTAAAAGTAAATGAATCAGGATGCTCCTAAAATAATTTAAATCAAGTACTGTAAAGTGCCGAAAGTAAGCCCCTCTTTAGCAAACAGGAAATTCTAATGATTTTAAGGGGTGTTTATAATTGGAACTTTTGTGAAAAGGGTAGGAAAACTGGGAGGGTAGGGGGGGGGGGTATTTCGAATTTATGAAGTTCCTCAGGATTTGAACAATTTAAAAAATAAAATCAGATCAAATTAAACTCTCTTCCATAGAAGCTAAGTAGTTTCCATTAATAAAAATATTAAATTAATGAAGCAAGTTTACATAAAATAGTTAATTTAGATATGAAAGAAATATGAACAAATATTATAAAACTTTAACTCAATATAAATATCTATTAAATCTTATTAGTGCATAAAAGTCAATGTAAATATTAATAGTATAATATATTGAACATATGCCATCGTGATACAATGATATGTAAAGAGATTAAATAAAAATAAATTGCATAAGATCTATTCATTTAGAAGATATGGAAACAAAAATCTGAAGGAATTTACTGAAAAACACAGGAGGATTGAGAGCGTCAAAAAATAAAACTTCAAGAGGGAGACCTTATAAATGGAACTTTTTCAAAAAAGAAAAAAAATCATATATGTTGGGGATGGGCGGGGGGGTCTTATATTTGTAAGGGGGCTTACTTTCGTACTTTACGATAGTTCAAAAGTAGAAAAATAAAACAATGATTGATGCTCTTGATTCCCTATTTCGTAATAATATAATTTCCGTGTTTCCGCAAAATCTTCTCCTAAAATTTTGGGATTTATTCTGAGGTTTTTAAACATTTTTGCCACTGCCTGTCTACTTACAAATGCTTTTCATATTATCCAGTCAACACTTCCCCCTGCATTTTGACGGCAGATTACCAGTCATTTCGGTGTGCTTCTTTTTCCTCTTTCCTTCGTTTTTTCAATGGTAAATTTATACAGTAAAAAGGGAGGAGAGATACAGAAAACAAAGTAATCTATCCATGGAGCAGTTTGAGTTCCGAAAAACGACAATCCTAAAACATTTTGCACATAAATTAATATAAAACTTATTACAAAATAACAAAATTAAACTCTTGTTATCCTATCAATTTAGCTACATCAACCATAAAAAGCATAGTAAAATAACTCAAATATTATTTGTAGAAAAAATAAATGTATGTTACTAAAAAATGTAATACTCAGGGTTTGTAAATATCACGATATTTTCGAAAATATCAAAAATATCCGATATTTTGACGTGTATCCGATATTTTCGATATATATCCAATATTTTCAAAATAGTCAAATTACTGCTGATAATAAATATTTTCAAGCATAATATAAATTATAAAATAAAACATATTGCACATGACATGAGAACTTAAACAATATGCTAAAAGTGTGTTTTTTTCCTTTTCTTTTGAAAATACAGCTGTTTGGCACACTTTATCACTCTATCCAGTTGTTGTCAATTATCTAACAGAGGAGGGTGAGAAATCGCTCGGGGTGAAAGCGATTAGTTTAGCTGGGACACATGCTTGTAAAGGGTTCTGGAAAAATGATAGTGCATTTTCAACTTTACAGAATGTATTCTTTGGTTTGTTTTAAAGAAAGAAAAAAAATAATATTCATAATCTTGTATTTTTTTATAAAATGCATGTAAATTTTACAATAATTATTCAGATAATAATCCCCAATTTATTTAACAGCCAATATCAACAATATTGTATAAATATGTATCGAACGTTTAAACTTGGACTTAAAATCACGAAATAATTTTCCAACACAATCATAAAAATTTCAGATATTTTAATTCAGATTCCACACAACTGAAGATTTATTAATATTAATATTTATCTATAACAGTAATTAACTATCATAAAAAATAATTTAAATATATCTTAAATCAGTTGTCAATATATATATATATATATATATATATATATATAATATAAACAATGTGGAAAATTGATATAAATAAGAATACATTAATGTTTTATATAAGCTTTGGAGTTTTCAAGAGAGTGGGGAAAAAAATCAGATGAAAGGAAATGAAACAAATTAAGTCTTTTCCTGAAATATACACTATGTTTTGCAACCGAAAAAGTTTTTTAATAGTTTCAAAGTATTAATTCTTTTATTCTGTGAAAATTAGCGTACTAAAAACATTTTTACATGTACAGTACAAAGTATAATTTACTAAAATATTACATTTTGTTTAAAGAATTTTCAGTCAATTTTAAGTGAAAATTTAGTGCTATTTTCAAATAAATGTAATGTGATTGCAAAAGAGTATTTATTTATCTTTTGCCCTTTTAACCCTGCCTTTGTTGGCAGGGTTAAACCTATGGTACACAGGGTCGTTAAACCTATCGTACGCGTGCCATTTTTGACACGTAACAGAATAATTTTGGCACGGGATTGTTTGGGACTCTAATCAAGATGCGATAACATTAGACAAAATACATAAATTTAGATTATCAAATCTTGTCTAAATTCAATCGATTGAAAATGGAAGGATTTTTTATTCTGCTTTATTAATGTCAAATCGCAGCTCAATATGGACTGAAAAAATTATCAAACAAATGTAATATTTGGAAACTATTGAAAAGGAAAAATTATTAAATATTATAAGTAAAAATGCCAATGCTGAAATATGACAACTTGGAACTTAATTACAGAGCTGTTTGTAAAAGCGGCCATTTGTCGTTTACGAATTTCCCCGTCTATTCATGCCTGCTATTATTTTCACAAACAAATAATATAGATAAAAAAGAAAAAAACTCAAATAGAAACATAGGTATTTCTAGTTCAATTTATCTTCTATTGAAATGATCTTAGTATGAATCTGATACTTATTATTTTTCATCCTCGATGTCACTACAAAAATCGCATTTAATCTTTTATTACTTTCTAAAAGGTATTTAATTCATGCATATTACTTAAAAACATTTTAATACTAATAAATAATTTTCAAGTAATTTTAATTTATTATTTTTCATTAAATTTATATTTTAATTGCACGTCATTTTCATAAAAAAAATTGGTACGCGAGTGTAAAAAGGTTCGTCGACCCCGGGCTAGAACAATTAAACTGTGCTTAAATGTTCACAAGGCAATATTAGCCAAAGATTGATGCACAGGGCATAGTTCCATGTCCGTATAAGGTTGTGTGTGTATAGGAGGGAGGGGGGGGGGGTGTGTCAGTAGGTAGAACAAAAAATAATAGGTGTTGAGTTTCCTTATTTATATAGTTTTTACCGTACAATAGGGTCCCAGTAACTCCAATGCATAGTTTCGCAATGCACAAAACATTGTAACAAACTTCGTAACAACAAACTTCGTAATGCACAAAACATTGATAAAGCAAATTACGGGTTAATACTACATCATAAAAATCATGTCTAGAAAAGGTCTAAAGCACGCATTTGAAAGTTATATAAGCGTGTTCTCGTGTTTTTTATTTTTGCACTGCAATCAGCAAATCACATCTTTCTACACATTCACTAAGACATTTTTCGTTCGTAAAAATGAAAAATTTTTTACATTAGTTTTTCGGATGTTGTGGAATCAAATAGTGTTTTTCCTATTAACTTAAGACTCTTGTCCCTGCCAGCGAAGACACTCACGAGCTAATTCTAATCCTATGGGGATAGATTTTTCTAATATCTCGTTTGCATTTCGACATTTTTAATCTTTTATTTATTTATTTTTTTTTTCACTGGATAGCCGAAGTCCGTTTGTACATCGCAACATTTTTACTTTTTCGATTTGGGTTGCAGATATTTTTTTTATAAAGTTACTTTCAATTTCAAAATCGGTTCTAAAAAAGAAAGTGTCATTCTAAAAAATATCTGCAACCAAAATCAAAAAAGTAAGAAAGGTGCGATGTAGAGACGGATCTCGGCTATCCAATACAAAAATAAAATAAAATAAAATAAATAAATAAATAAATAAAAAATTTAAAAAAAATGTCGAAATGCAAACGAGATATTAGAAAAATCCATCCCCATCGGATTAGCATTAGCTCGTGAGTGTCTTCGCCTGCAGGGTCTGAAGCCTTAAGCATCTTGAATTAAAACTGATTCCTAACCGAAAACATGTTTTTTCTGTATGCCCTGTAACAACAGACATTGCTAACTTTAAGAACACTTTTTTTTAAATAGAAAAATTGGAAATGCAATTCCATTTTTTGTTATTTCAATAAAACGAAATTCAAATTTTGTGCATTTATGACTAACATTGACTACGTGATGCCATAAAGTATCAAGTTTAATTTGTGTCAGCCTATTAGAACTATAAAATATAATACGTTTACAACATATTTCAACCTCAGAGTAATCATATATGATATTTACTCCGAGATTTCAACTTAATACACAACATAAGAATGTAGCTCAAAATCGTGTTTGTACCCAGGGCCTCCAAAAGTCTAAGGCGTGTCGTGAATGTTCACGCGTTATGACGTTAACTAATAAAAAAATATCAAATGAGAAAAAAAAAAGCGTACAAAATTTGTAATTTTTGCAATTCTTGTATTTTATATCAATACAAAAACCCTTAACGGGTTAAAAGTTTGTGACGCTGCGCTTTATCTTATGCTCTAAGAATTTTAAATATGGAACTTAAAAATAATGATATCAAATTTTGAGTAACGCTATGCTATTAATTATAATCTCTATACATATTTATTTAATCATTTTTAGGTGCGTTCGTAATTATATAAATACGTAGCAACTATAGTCGTCGTTCAGTCCGTCTGTCCGTCCGTCCGCATATAACAGAGCAAAAACTACCCAACCGAATGGTCTGAAATTTTAAATATAAGATTGTTGCAAAATTTTGTCGAGCCATTTCAAATTTTATGAAAATCGGATGTATAGTTTAATTACAGGGACAGTCAAAAGTTTTTCTTTACATTACGGCCAATGGGGAAAATTATTGGAAGTTCATTTTAATGATGGTACAGCCTTCCGAATGGTCTGAAATTTTAAATATATAATTGTTTCAAAATTTTGTCGAGACATTTGAAATTTTAGGAAAATCGGATGTATAGTTTAATGACAGGGACTGTCAAAAATTTTCCGTTACATTACGGCCAATGGGAAAAAAATATTGCAAGTGCGTTTTAATGATGTTACAGCCTTCCGAATGGTCTGAAAATTTAAATGTATAATTGCTGCAAAATTGTGTCGAGCCATTTCAAATTTTATGAAAATCGGATGTATAGTGTAATTACAAGGACAGTCAAAAGTTTTCCGTTACATTACGGGGAATGGGAAAAAAATTATTGCAGGTGCATTTTAATGATGTTACAGGCTATGCACTTACGAAGTGCAAAAAAATATACATTCAGTACAATATGGGGTGCAAAAAATAATTTTAAAACTAGCTATAGTACGAACGCACCACATTTGCCACGTTTGACGAGCAATATTTTCAACTTGTATTTTGTTATAATTGCATGTGTAAAAATTATGTTCAATTTAAAAAGATGTATAAAAGTTTATTCATTGATCCTTTATTATTCATATCACTCATAAATTCAAAGCATGAGTTTTATAAGATATGATATCAAAATTTAAGTGACACCTTGATGTGGCATTAAACGATTTGTTTTAAAATTCGATTTAAATTATTTTTAGTTTGGCTAAGATATATTCACACATGTAAAGAATATTTTTAATTTTCCAATACACTGTTAAATATGTCACTTTCACTGAACTTATATAATGCATTGAAATGTATTTATTTGAATAAATTGATTTATCTTTGTATCATGCTATTAAAAATTAAAAATAAAATTTATGTAAATAATTTTTTTGCCTCATAGTATCCATTTGAATACATTTCACTTAGTTCGGATACAATGACGCAAAAAGTACTATTTACATAAGTTTTATTTTTAATTTTTGCCCTTTAATTTAACCCTTTGCATCCATTTTAATAAATAATTAAATAAATAAATAATAATTCCAGCTTAATAAATAATTAAAATCTTTCAAACTTAATTTGAAAAAAAAAAATCTGCAACATTTGTTGCTCACTTACATAAATAAATAAATTAAGTCCTAACTTCCCAAATGTACATTTTCCTCTCCTCCCTCACCCTACTCCCCAGCAAAAAAAAAAAAAAAAAAAAAAATCTTTACTTTTAGACAGAAAATTCTATATAAATTATCCTCCTATTCCTGAAAAATACTACTTTCCCCCTCCAGCCTAGCGATTTGAATCTTTAAAGCTATTTATAAAGAAAATTCTTCTGCCTTTTTAAAGATTATTAGTGACAATAAAAACCAATTAAAATAAATTATCCTCCTTTTCCTGAAATTTACCACTTTCCCCCTCCAGCCTGGAGATTTGAATCTTTAGAACTTTTTAGAAAAACTAATCTGCAAAGTCTGTTGCTTAATAATAATAAAATAAAATATATAATCATGTACACTTTAAATTATTTTCCACACAAGCAATTGATATCATAGTAGTTGTTGTGAGCAAATATTGTGTTGGCTGGGTTGTCGTCCAGATAGCTCAATTGGAAGAGCACTGGCAATTAAAGCGAAAGGTTATTAAAGTTCACTTTAATTCAAGATGTTTAACCCCTTTGCGATATGAATCCTTTGCTTAATTTTTAATCTTTTACCACCGGTTTTTCAAAACAGAAAATTTTCTGTAATTGAATCGTAAAAATGCTCTGATTAAATAAGGTAAACTTTACAATTAAAAATAAGTGGTGAGAATAATGAAATATTCTGAACACCTTAATTGACAAGTATACCGGTTGCTCGTCCCCAAGGGGTTAAAGATGCTTTTTTTGCTATTAATACCTTTAGGACTTACAATATACAAAAATCTTAACCACATCTGAGGTAAATAAAGTAAGTGGAAAAAAATCAAGATGGCAATGCTTTGATTGGTGAATTGTAAGCTGAGCAATTTGTGCCACAGAATGAAAAAATTATAAAGTTGTAATAATGCCTTCTTCAGAGCACTCACTGGTACTAAATCTTTAGGGTTTTTGATGAGTGAATTACATATGAAGATAAATACGATAGATCTTTATAACACACACCTTAGGATGAGACGTTCTGCGTATTACAGAATTTTGCATTACATTGATCATATTTCATTCATCATTAAATTTACTTTGTAAACGTGCTTTAAATTGCATTCCTTGGAACCAGAAATAATAAAAATGATAGCATTTTACATAATAGTATAGGTGTAGATTCGCAATATCTGGAAGGAGAAAGTGGCTCCTAAACCCAAAACATCCAGTGGCCACATTGTGAAACAAACACATAAAAACAATTTTGTGTTTATAAGGGTGGGTGGGTGGGTGGGGGGGGGGACTAAATTCAAAGTGAAAAATAATTTATTTGATATATACATATGTCTATGTACAAGAAAACACAGACTAATTACATCAAATGAGTATGTTTAATTTAATCACAAAATTCTTTAAATTTGATTATTAAGTGTAATACAAATGTTAAACTATGTTCATATTCAGAAGATATAGTTGGACAAGATACATTTTAAAAAAATGTAAAGCTAAGCAATCATGGTAGTGGGAAATATTAGGACAACAATATTTCTAATTTTGATTTTATCGTATAACATTACATTAAAAAAATTGTGAATGTGTAAAATTATTTAGAGCTATAAAAATCAAAATACACTTCAGACGTTTTTTTTCTATGTAATAAAATAGTTTTCTGTGTTAAACAGATCATTCTGGACTGTAGGAATTATGAAGGAGAATACACGAATTTAATTTTTTTAAAAAGGTAGAAATCTACCATTTGCAGAAAAGGAGCATCCCTGTATAACGCATCGCGACTGAGACATTGGAAGTTAGTGGCCAAAGAAAAAAATTTAGTCTTCACATGACGACTGAATCTGCACCTATACATAATAGGTATAGATCATGTCACACATTATTAAATTACCTTAAAGCATGATCCAAATATGCCTAGGCAAAATCATTATAAACAGTGGTAGCTCGTGACTAACAGTTTTGGGGGCACTAAATGCATGGCTGGCAAATTTATTCCTTTTTCACTATTTTTTAAAATGAAATCTTTCGCTTATTTTTGGCAGAAGTTTCTTACTTTAAATTAGGCAAAAATTTCTTTAAAAAAAAAAAATATTACTTTTAGAAGGCATGCATTTAGTGCCACAAAAGAAAAAAAAAAAACGTCATGAGCTGCCACCGATTATAACACTCATTTACAAAAAAAATTAATATAATGTTTTCATTACTCCAAAACAATGCGTTAAAGAAGACAATGTATGAAATTTAGTGTTCCAAGCAATTAGCAATATCTGTGAAATACATGTGCTTTTCAACTGCAAAATTCATTGTTTACATCTGAGAAATACATTATATACATCTTCTGTACAAAATTTTTTTAGTGGCAGGCTTTTGTGATAACACTCATTTACAAAAAATGTTAATGTAATAACAATGTTTTCATTACTCCAAAGTAATGAATTAAAGACGACAATGTATCAAATTTAGTGTTCCCAGAAATAGTAATATTTGTGAAATACATGAGCTTCTTAACTGCAAAATTTATTGTTTACATCTGAGAAAAACATTATATGCATTTTCTATATTAAAATTTTTTAGTGGCAGGCTTTTGTGATTGAACAAGGACTGCTTGCAGAATGCTTAAATAATTTTATAAAATTATGGCTCTTGAACTACTATCAATAAATTACAGTAATAGGGATGAAAAAAATCATTAAATAAATAGTTTATTTTAAAAAATTACTTGAATTTTCATCATATATACTAATTATTACTGCCATATATTATATGTAACATATCTATTATAAAAGTTACAATTATTTTGATGAAGTTTTAAAATGTAAACAAAATGATGCCTTATAAACACATAAAAAATACAGTTCGTTTTCGAAAGCCGCGCCTAACATTCTGAGAAGATTTTACGATCCAAAGGGGTGGTAACGCTGAGATAGGTATTTTCCGAAGTTCCAGTTGTATGTTGTCACTCAGCTAAACAACCTCCAATCATCCCTATTTTGGTAAAATCAAAACAGACCTGACACATGCGCAAAAGCGCGGAAAGTTTCGCTTTATGAAAACAGACAGTACATCTGGACAAAATCATTATACAGTTGACTCCCTCAAATCCGCACAACTTGGAACCAGAGGCTGTGCAGATTTTAGAATTTTGCAGATTTCTGATCATTGCTTTGTTTACAGTTTTTAAACAGTCATTTGAATATAATTATGCAATCAAAATTATAAAAAATCCTTGCAATATAGTAAAATATTAAAATAATTAAGTACAGTAATAAGCTAAAATGATAAGAAGTAAGATAATTTAAAAATGATTAAACTATTAAAAGTAAAGATCAAGTAAATAATTAATAATGTATAATTAAATCTGCATAATAAAGATAAGATACATTTTCCTTGAATTATTGAATGAAACTTACCTTCTAATGGTACCTATTAATTCACATCAAAATCATAAATTAAGGAAGTTTTATTTCAGGTTTAGCCAGTCTTAATAACCAAAAAATCTGTATTTTAATACATAAAAAGATTTGATAAAAAAAAGAGTGTGATTACCAAAATCTTGATTTTTTTTTCAGAAATAAATTGTACTTCCTTCCTGAAAAACCATGAGTTCAGTCATATTACAGAGAATTAATTACATAGTGAAATACAAATAAATAATAAATGTAATATTTGTCTTTTTTAATTAGAGCATTTTTTGGAATTTCACCAATAAAGGGAACTGTTTAAAAAAAGCGGTGCCAATCAAGTAAAATTTGTGTAAGGGATGCCCGTCTCGAAAAGGTTAAAGATCAAAATGTGTAAAACTTAATGTTTCGGAAAATAGCAGATATTTCAACTATATGTATGTGAAATACAGGTGATTTGTAAGTGCAAAATACATTATTTACATCTCAGAAATAAATTATATAGATAGTTGCATTATAAAGATTTTCAGCAGAATTCTAGAAAGTATGTTAAATGTAATAATATATACATTATACCAGCCAGTCAAAGAAGTAAAACATTTTTATGAGAAAAAGATGAAAAGATTTTTAAAATGAAACTATTTTATGCATTAATATTTATGTTTTCATTTAACATTTTAAAAGAGCTTCATTTTATTGTTATTATACATTTTTCATTAAGAGGAGATTTGCTTTTTTTCGATTCAAAAAATCGATTTTTTCTTTTTACATTTTTCTATTCCTTACAGTCTATTTATAATCCTTATAAAATTATTTGGCCGAATTCGAAGACCTTTCGTAGTTATTTTGTGCTTTAGCGCAACACGTCCATAGGCTTTTACTGTTTTAGAGCCCTACAAACGCATTTTACGTAAAATGACTTTTTTTAAAGTGGGCGGGATTAGAACCCAATTTCTATTAAACAGATCTTGCAGGCTTTTAATTAAAGGGGACTTAATTCAATGGGGCTTGAACCTTTTTCAGCCTTTTTCATATTAAAAAAACATTTTTAAAATAACGCCAAAGTGCGTAAAAGGATGCCAAAAAGAGACTTTTTTTCAAATGGCCCCCATTTTGTTATTTTCAATTTTTTGAATTCAAAATACTTGAAGCGCCCAGACAATCTTATCTACTTTCATAATATTTAACGAAAATTAAATGTAGACGCCTCTGGTAATCTATCGGATCCCGCCCAGTCGGAAGTGCACGACGCGCATCACCTACGCAACTGAATCCGCATAATCAATTTTTCATTTTTAAAAATGCAATATCCTTCAAATGATTATAAATAATTTGCAAAAAAACACGGAACACAATTTTTCATTCTTATCCTTAAAAAAAAGCTAAAAACAGCCTTTTTTTCGTTCTTCTGAGAGACAAACCACGCTTACACTACAACCAACTATTTAAAATACTATATCGGTTATATATATAGTTCATATTTGCTTTATCCTTTAATTTCGATTTAAAACATTTATCGACGTAGGTCTGCAGTCCATGCAAAAATTTCACAAAACAATAGACCGAATTCTTGTCAGTGAGTCCCCCCTTATCTTACTTCCTCTTTTCCTTTTTATGATATTATCAAAGTGCTCTTATGACTAGATAAAATACAATATCGTCGAATAACTTTGCTTATTGTGTGATCAGAAAGGCAGAAGATCGCATTATCGAGTAAATGAATAATTGAGTGTAAGAATCGGTATAATACCATATGATCGAATAACTTAGATTGCTTTATGTTATAGATGGGCAGAAGGTCGCATTATCGAGTAACTGAACTAGTTGTGTGTAGTAATTTGCAAAATACCGTATAGCTGAGTAACTTAAATTGCCGTGGCGGCAGAACGGCAGCAGATAGTTACAGGCGGCAGAAGTTTGCGTTATCGAGTAACATAGATAGTGTGTAAGAATTAGTAAAATGCCGCATCTTCAAGTAACCTTAAAATTAGAATTAAATAATTATATATCAAAGGGAGGAAAATATTGAAAATTGCGTCATAAAAATTGTATTTACACGTGAATATTAAAAATGAAAGAAAACTTTAAAATAGTAAATTCATTAATATACGTAAATTTAAACGCAGTAAATGGGGGAAATTACTTCATAATATTTAAAAATGGCCAAATAATAATATTGCCAAGCAGTTTAAAATCAAAAATATATTTACACGAGACATTTATTTCATATTTCGAGATGATATTTTTAACTATTGTTGCCAATTCTAAGTCAACGCAAATAATAATATTTCCTTTCTAACAACAAAAGTATTTTCACGTAAACAAACAGACTGCTCAAAATAATTAAAGGATATTGTACGTCTAATGTAGAATAACGATTTATTATTACTTTAATAAATCGATGATTGTAACTAATGAAATATAAACGCGTTTGTATAAAACATCACATAGATATAATTAAAAATGCTGATTTTTAAAATTAGGTGAGATCTTAATAAAAGCTTATGGAAATTACAGTTTTCCTTTATCAACTGTCGTCGATTGCTTGGCGGTAACGTTTATTAATTTACCTCTGGCCCGTCAGGAGAGAAAGTTGATATTTCAATGGTTTAGAATGTTGGTATTGACGAATCGACAAGATTTGGTAGTTAAAGAAAGTCCATATTTATAAATATATAGTTTTTATTTTTCACAGAAAGGTCTTTTAAGATTAATTGCTAATAAAACATCAATTTTAATCTTTTTTGAAACATTAATGTGCCATGTTCCTTGGCAAAAAGAATAAAAGTACCGGTTTTCATATTTAAGGTTTTTAAACTTAAATTTTTAAAATAATTACTCAGACTATGCAGCGATTTGTCAAAATACTCGTCCAAATTCTCTTAAATGAGTTCCCCGCCTTCACTCACCTTTTTAACCCCTTGGGGACGAGCGACACGTATACGTGTCGCATGAAGCGCTCAGAATCCTTGTTTTTCCTCACCAGTAAAATTTTACTGTAAAATTTCCCTTATTTAATCAGCGCATTTTCTCGATTCGAGAAGACACAAATTTCTGTTTTTAAAAAACGGTGACAAAAGATTAAAAATTTCGTAAAAGGCTCCCGTCCCGAAGGGGTTAAGGTGAAATCTCTGTGTCTTTATGATGGGATAAAGTACCATATCATCAAGTAACTTAAGATACGGTGAGTGTAGATGGAAGAAGATCGCTTTATTGAGTAAATGAGAATATGTATAAATTGGGGGAAAAAAACAAAACAAAAAAAAAAAAAAAAAAAAAAAAAACCAAAAAAAAAACCCGTACTATTAAGTAACTTAGATAGCTGTGTGTATAAATCAACAGAAGATCGCATTATCGAGTAAGTGAGATAGTTGTGTATAGTAATTGGTAAATTACAGTGTCATCTAGTAACTTATATTGCTGCGTAACACACGGCAGAAGATTGCATCATCGAGTAACTGAAAGACCTGTATGTAGGAATTGGTAAAATATCGCATAGTCGAGTAACCTCAGCTTACTTGACAGAAAATCATTGCATCTGTGAAGTATTTGGGGTTTATAATATCTACTATATATATAAAATGAAACTGGAAATTTCGTTCGGGCTGTTGATTCTGCTAAATGGATTCTGATGAGATTTGCACTGCTAATTATGTAATTTTTAGGGGTGTTTTTAGCATTTTGCATATCGTTTTACATCAAATCTTACAATAAATGATCAACAAAAGGAGTCGCTTCTTAACAGCCCAAATTTTACCTAAAACATTCTAAAATATAACAACGTAATGCCGTTCGTATCGTTTTCAGCAATACAGAAATACGGATAACGTTCCATATTACTTTAAAACAGATGGTCAAATTCACTAAAATTTTTCATTTGCTTCAAAGTTAATTAGGCGAAACCTACCAGCGAAACGGGCAAAGGCTGCTAGTAATATATAAATGAAGAATAATCTATTTTAGGTACAATGCGCTCTTATGCACATATCGCTGCATGAAATGTAGAATTTAATTCGATATCGTGTTTGGTCGATTTTCGAAGTCCACAATACAGAAAAGGAAAAAGTGTTTCCAAAGACTACAATCGTTTATAACTAAAGAAGTGATACATTTATTGAAAAAGGAAAAACTGATGGATTACAAATTAATGCCATAATTATGTCTGCAAGTAGCATGCTTTTATATTTAAAAATTAGTCAGAAAATGTGCCCGAAAGTTTCGAGTTATTATTGGATTTTTTTTTTTTTTTTTTTTTTTTTTTGAAAACCAATGTTTAGAACGTTATGTTTAATCTGTACATGACATTTAAAAAATTATCGCAATTTAAAGCACAAATATCTAAAATAAACTTTCTTTAAAGTTGCATAATGGAGCCCTTTCGTAAGTCTTTGTATCAAAATAAAAGAACAGGAGTGAAAAACACCAGATGATGCAGATTAGTTATGAGGATTAATTGGTTAAGTATAAAGGGTGGGGACGGGACTAATACTCCCTTAATTTAAATAAATGGATTTTTCATGCAGAAATATCCAATTTACTTCAAATTGTAAATATGTTCATTTTGAAAAGGCGCTTCCCTAATGAGTTTTGGGAATACATTCCTGAAGTATAAAGGGGGAGCGGGGGCTAATCCCCCTTTAATTTAGATAAATTGATTTTTCATGCAGAATTATCCGATTTGCTCCCAATTTGGTATACCGGTTTATTCTTATAAGACGCTTCACTGATTATATTTGGAGGTTCACTGGTTAAGTATAAAAGGTGGGAAATGGGGCAGCTAATCCCCCCTTAATTTAGCTAAATGTGTTTTTCATGCAGAATTATCCGATTTGCTTCGAATTTGGTATAAAGGTTTATTCAGATAAGGCACTTCCCTGACTAGTTTTGGAGGTTCATTGGTTAAGTATAAAGGGGGAGGGTGGATGTGGACTAATCCCCTCTTAATTTAGTTAAGTGAGTATTTCATGCAGAATTATTCTTTGAAATAAGAGTGTAATATACAATTAGTGTGAATAGGGTGTGAGCTCAATGCAATCAGTTTAACTGGTTACTTTTCTTTCTATTTATTTATTTTTTGTATCATGTATTTATCCAAAAGAAATTATTGTTAAATGCATCAGTTTTTAAAAGTTTTGCAAGAAGTTTTAAACCTATTAAATTACCTTTTACTTTCACGCAGTAATGAAACTTTAAAACTTCCTTACATTAATCAGGTTTCGGACTGAGCGCTGCATTATTAACTAGTTTATAAACTGTTTTTAACATTATAAAATGTTTAATTTTTTTTTTATAAGAAACAAGATTTTTTTAAATCTTCACTGTTATTTTAGGGGTATTTCCAGTGACCCCTTTCATTAGAAGTTACAATCAGACACTTATGTCTTTATATGAATCACAAGAACAATGGAGACCATAATGCGTCCAATTACTTTTGCTTAAATAGGTCAACTGGGTATGAAACTGCAACAAAGACATACTTCAAAAATTAAAAAGGAGAAATAAATGAAAGTAAAAAATAAAATTGTAATAATTAAAAAAATACTCTTTTACTATTTAATAGTTTAATATAAATTAAATTATCAAATGTTCCGGTTGCTATATCTTAAAAATGAAAACAAAGTAATTATATATATATATATATTTATATTTAATAAATTCACTTTTTCGCTCTTTTTATGCAGCGTAAAAAAGCGTTATTTTTTAATAATCAGGTTCAGGCGTGATTTTTAAGAAAAAAAATTGAAACTTATAAAAGGTATTTGTTTTAGGATCTAATTTTACTTTTATTTATTTAATATGCATCTACAGAAAATATAAGATACATAAGTAAGAAAGACTATTTTTAAAATATGTGAAACAGGTAAATTTTCGTCTTATTTCGAATAATTTGAGGAAAATTACAGGAAAATGTGACAGATAAACTTTTTTTTTATCTGTAGTGATACCATTATTAAAACGAAATCTGTCATTGAAAAAAATTATGTAAAATGTGTCATCATAGTAAGGCTTTAACTACTGAGAATATTCGAAACTACTCAGGCAGCACATCTATATGGGCCCATATGGGCAAAAGTGGGTCAGGGATATAGATCTATATGGGCAACCCATATTGGGCCCGCATAGAATGTCCACTTTTTTTTCCATATGGGCCCATACGGGTTATTTATATATATCTATATGGATGTCTATGTCGATCTATAAAGATATCTATATGGATCTATGTGGGCGACCCATATTGGGCCCGCATAGAATGTCCACTTTTTTTTCCATATGGGCCCATACGGGTTATTTATATATATCTATATGGATGTCTATGCCGATCTATAAAGATATCTATATGGATCTATGTGGGCTACCTATATTGGGCCCACATAGAATGTCCACTTTTTTTTCCATATGGGCCCATACGGGTTATTTATATATATCTATATGGATGTCTATGTCGATCTATAAAGATACCTATATGGATCTATGTGGGCTACCCATATTGGGCCCACATAGAATGTCCACTTTTTTTTCCATATGGGCCCATACGGGTTATTTATATATACCTATATAGATGTCTATGTCAATCTATACAGATAACTACATAGATCTATGTGGGATGCCTATGTAGATCTATATGGGCTATCCATATTGGGCCTGCATAGAATGTCCACTTTTTTTTCCACATGGGCCCATATACGATCTATAGAGATATCTATAAAACTATTTACATAGATTTATAAGGATTTATAATGTGATCTTTATAGATTTATAGGTCACAGAACTAAGGGACTTCAATTAAAGGATATTGCAGTTTTAGGTGGATTTTGTATCTGGTAAACTGTTTAGCTGATTGATACATGGTCGACAGACATAGTAGGTTATATGAGAATAAATTACACATGTTTGGCAGAAAAAAATGCATTTTATTGCGCATTTGTGTACTAAAGGAAAAAAACACAATTTGTGCATATGAGAAAAAAAGAATAAGAAAAGGTGTTTTCTTCAAAGAAAATCATTTTCAGTAGGGGGTATGGTTTCCACGGGTGGCCAGCAACGTTGAACACCTTTGAGGCATGGACTCAATGAGGCTATTAATGACGAGTTGGGGTATTCTGCCCCTCTTCCAGAAGAGCTCTTTCCAGTTCTTGGAGAGTTTGTGGGGGTTGTTGGCGGCCAGAAACTCGTCTTCCTAGAGCGTCCCAAACGTGCTCGATTGGATTCATGTCTGGAGAACACGCTGGCCATTCCATTCGAACGATTCCTTCCTCGAAAAGGAAATCCTCCACCAGGTTTGCACGATGTGGCCTGCAGTTATCGTCCATTAAAATGAAGTTATCCCCGATTGCTGCAGCGTAAGGGACTACAATAGGTCTGAGGATCTCATCCCTATATCGGCGACCAGTCAGAGCTCCATCTCGAATGATGTAGAGGTCAGTGCGCCCGTCAATGGAGATGCCACCATACACCAACACTCCTCCACCGGCAAATCTGAAACTTTCATGCACGAACACAGGATTATTCCTACTGCCACGGTCCCTCCAGATGAAAATACGCCTATTATCCGGATGCACAGAAAAACGGGACTCGTCAGAAAACAGAATATTGCTCCATTCATTTCTCCTCCAGTTGACATGCTCGGTTGCCCACTCCCTGTGGTCGCGACGATGCCTTGATGTTAATCTAACACATACCATCGGTCGGCGAGCATACAGACCTACAGCATGGAGCCGGTTTCGGACAGTCTGAGTTGAAATCGTGGTGCCTGTAGCCGAGCGAAGGTGTTGTTGGAGAAGAGTAGCGTTCATGGTTCGGTGTCTCCGAGCTGTTAATGCTAAATACCGATCTTCATTGGGCGTTGTTGCCCGTCTACGACCTTGCCCCTGGTCTTCGGCCTGCACATCCACTCTCCAAAAAACGGTTCCAGATCCTGGAAATGACACTTTGTGACACTCCAATGGCTTGCGCTACTTCGGCTTGAGTTTGGCCCCCTTCTAACCTACCAACAATTCTCAAAGCTTCTGAATCTGTCAAATGACTTCGCTGAGACATCGTACTCATCGAAACAAAGCAATCACTGAATGCCGATCATCCTTGTCTTCATTCTCTTTTATCCAGTTGAAAGTCAAATTTCATTCGCTGCCGCTGAAGCGACGTTTTTGACGTCGAACTCAAAATTTGCATACTCCACAGTTTGAAAACCAGAAAAATTTGCATTTGTGATTCTCTTCTTCTATTTTCGGCAAAAAAAAATTTCGTTTATATCTTTATTTTATATAAAACTTCAAATATCCTTTAATTGTTTTGAGCAGTGTATATTATGACATATATCCATATTTATTTTTAAAATATCATGAAGCTTGATATTTTCAAAATATTGTGCATAATATTTTGAAATTTTAAGTAAAAACAGGTGTAAATGTTTTTTTTTTACCGTTATTAAGTGTCATTCTGCAAATAAGAACTTTTGCTTTGGCTGTGGCTTTTTTGTCTCCCCCCCCCCCCCCGTCCCTAAAAAATCTTTTTCAAGCTTTGCAATTGAAATTGAATTTTTAAAATGTAGAACGAACAATTATTTGTGGAACAATATTTGCTTAAAAGAGCTGTTGAAAGATAAGTTGTCTAGTTTAGAAAAGTTATTTACAGTTTCATTAGAATTTTTTTCGATTTTGGTTTTCTTCAGTTTAAATGTAGTCAATTAGTTGATTTTCCATTTTGTTTTATTAGAATATTGGGTGCTTTTCTATTAGCTG
The DNA here is from genome assembly GCA_963932465.1 of Maratus speciosus. Lineage (NCBI taxonomy): Eukaryota > Metazoa > Arthropoda > Arachnida > Araneae > Salticidae > Maratus > Maratus speciosus. Next base: position 147,363,801 of record OZ010789.1, read on the forward strand.
GGTGCCAGTGTTATATATACATACATATGTATATATATTCACACACATACACATGTACAAGACACACACATACAAATACATATATATATATATATATATATACCCAGCTAACAGGAAAGTACCGAATATTGTTTTAATGTTTTCAAGCTAAGTGCAGTTATGTTTTAGTTTCTAATTTAAATTAGGTCTGAATATATTTATAATAACCAATAATTTGACAATTTCGAAAATATTGGATAATATTTTCGAAAATATCATGATAATGAACCCTGTATTTTAGCAATTTTTTAAAGCTCAGCAGAATTACTTTTTAAACTGTTAAAGTTATCTGCAAGATCTAAAATAATTTGCAGCACCTGCTGGTCTGTTTCTTCAAACAGTCTTAAAAAACTTTGAACGCTAAAAAACATGAAAAAAATGGCTCAAGCATTTTTATTTATTGTCTAAGAAAAATTAAAAAGGGAAGAAAAGGTTAAATTATTTTGCCGTTTTTCTCAATTTAATAAATTTCTCGATTTAGCAAAATTTTTCTATGGTCTCAACAAAAATATTTTGATTTCACGAATTTATAATTCCGATTTAATGAATAACTTTAGATTTAAAAATAAAAAAAATAGAAGAAATTTTCTAACATAAATAAAAGATTTTCCCTAATCTGAAACAGCCTTGTGAAGCAGAAATATCTACATGCAAAAATGTACATTACAGAGAGGTTTCATTTTAAATACATATGTAAAACATTGTTTGTTTTGTTTGTTTGTTTGTTTTTTTTTGGGGGGGGGGGGGAGAGGGATTAACCGGATTTTACAGTAATAGCATTTAATTCCTAGTTCTTAAAATATAATAAAATGTACTTACATTAATTAAATGTAGTTCAACATCATCTTAAAAAGCAGACTGAGAAGATGGCTAGGTGTCAAACTTTATGGTGGTAAATCCTATGGAAATTTTAAAAAAATAAAAAATGTATGTATGTATGTATGTATATATATATATATATATATATATATATATATATATATATATAACAATTATACTAAATTTGAATATTTAAATACATATTGTTCTGAATTTCTTTCGTGCAATAAATTAAAAGTTTTGAAGCATTTTATAAACTAATGAAAGATGTATTTCTTGAAAATGTCATCATTATCATTAAAAAAATTCTTTTTTTTCTTATTAGCTATAGAAAATCAGCAATTCAACACAAAGTTTAACTTTTAGATTATTGCACAACTACAAATCATCTCCGTAAGAACTTTTGAGTAAGCAAATTTATTTAAAAAAATAAAATAAGTCAGTTTTATGCTGACATACAATTTTACCAAAAATTACGATGTCCAGAAAGAATTGGCAAAATTAATGCAGGTCACAGGACCACAAAAAAAAAAAGCTATTATAAATTGCCTGACAGCAGTCACTTCCTCTTACAAGGAGAAAGAAAAAAAAAATTCTTATATTCCATTGAAATGATTACACTTTTCAGGTTATGTTAATACACAGTAAGTAGACTTCCTTAAAATCTGCACAGCCCCGGAGCAGAGGTTGTGCAGATTTCTAATCGTTGCTTTGTTTACATTTTTAAACAGTAATTTGAATGTAATAATGCAATCAAATTATAATGAATTCTTACAGTATAGTAAAATAAATTAAGTAAAACTAACATGATAAAAAGTAAAGGTCAAGCAAATAATGTATAATTAAGTACTATGCATAGCAAAAGATGAGATACATTTCCCTTGAATTATTCAATGAAACTATTAATTCACATCAAAATCAAAGTAAGGAAATTTTATTTCAGGTTTGCCTTGCAATCTTAATAACCAAAAAGCTTGATCAATACGTAAGTATATTTGGTAAAAAGATTGTGATTACCAGTGATACAGCAATATCTTAATTTTTTGGAAAAATAAATTACACTTTCTTCATGAAAAACCATAAGTACAGTTATATTATCAAGTATTACATATTAAATTATACATATGGAACGATATGAAACTAAAAAATTTTGTAATTTTGCCCCTAAATCTGAACTGATAGTTTCATTGTTTACATATGTGATAATGTGCAGGTTTGAAGGAGTCTACTGTATTAGCATATATAGAATTTAATTTTATATAAGTGCTAACAGACATTTTTAACAAAAACAGATGCTTCTATATTAACACAGTCAACCACTTTTTATAAAAAAAAAAAAAAAAAAAAAAAAAAAAATATTAAAAAAAAAAAAACGTAAGCCAAACTGTAACTCCAATAAATAAATATTGTGCCATTAGAATCTTAAAAAAACACAAGAAATTCAGAAGAACAGCACTCATTAAAGTATCAAATATCAGAAACTTTAAGCAATAAAACTTACAATGTATTAAATGACAACAGAAAAAAAAAACTTGGATATTTAGGTATATACTACTTGATTATCCCATCAACCAATTTCACCAAATTATACAAATTGACAATTTTTATTTTAAATAGCGAAAGAACAAATAAATTAGTAAAACATTAATAAAAATACAAATAAAAAGTCGAATTAAAAATCACTTAATGACATGTATCATGTTTTAATGTCAAGTGAATGTGACATTTACGATCATCTATTATTGGCATTTAATCTTATATAGTGTTGAATCTAGAAAAAGGGGGCGCCAGGCAGGAATTTTTCAAAAAAGGAACACTATTCTAAAATAAGGGCACATTTTTTGGAACAGATGTGTTATTATCCCGGGGTCTGCCATCTTGGATTTTTTTTCTTGGCTTGAATTAAAAATTACTTTTTTATTAATAGTTATAATTATTATATACCAGTTTTTTCAATATTATATTAACCTATCAACAATATTTAACCATTGGCGACATTACTACTTGGCAAAAAAGGAGTTTTCATGCATGTAAAAAATCCAAGATGGCCGACCCTGGGATAATAACACATCTAAGCCCATTTTTTTTTTTACAAAAGAGCACACTTGTACCTTGTTCCCAAAACATATTTTGAACTGGTTTGTCTAGAACCCCTAGAATTTGCAATATTTTCCCAATATCAATTGAATTGCCGCGGGGTGCATTAGGAAGTGTTAAAAAAGGTAGCTGGGTGTATCGGAAGGGTTTAAAAGAGCCGCCGGATGCAAAAAAGAAATAAAAAGGGCCTCCAGGCGCTGCGCCCTACTAAAGCGGCTTAGAGTCAACACTACTTATAGTTTGGCGATAGTTTTTGGGTCGACGGGATAATCAAGTAGTACCTACCAATATTTATTTACATTATTTTTCTTAATTATCCATCCATCTTGGCTGGTGGATAAATGTATGTGAATTGAAACTTGAAGTGACTTGTAACATGAATTGAAACTGATCTATTGTAAATTGTAAGTAATTATGCATCACAACATTTATTCAAGATGTTTTATATTTTAATATTGTGATGTCATAGTTTAATGACTACCTATTTTTTTATTATTATTATTAACAAAATAACTAATAAATCAGTAAACATCATTAAAAATACAGATAAATGTTGAATTAAAAAACACTTGATCAGATAAACACAAGCAATGCACCTGGCATCAATGAATTTGACGGCACGGTCATGCATTTTTGGTTTTAAATCCTACAGTTTGGCAATTTTCTTCTTTTTTTTTTTTTTTTTTTTTTTTTTTTTTTAATGAATGAAAAGTGGTCAACAGGATAACTGATTAGTACATAAAAATGTAATACTGTGTAGTCCCTTTTAGATAAAGTGGTCACTTATAAAATTTTACTACTGGCCGCTAATGAAATTTCCCAGTTTTACCGCTTGCCTGGAAAATTTTCAAACATGCTGAAACAACCGAAAATAAGTTGAGAACATAGCAAAGATTTCATTAATAATATAATAATAATCTAAATCAAAATTTCAGTGCTATTAAATACATTTTATATTACTTTTAAATTTAATTTAAGTAATAACTATTCCAAACAAATAATTTTTCTATCAAATAATTTTCTCTTTCTGAAACATTTGAAATTCAGTTTTGTTTTCAAATGCATAAAATTGGCTGGTGCTCATACTTAAAAGCCAAGCAATCAAAAAGTTTTCCCCATTTTTAAGTAAAGGCAGAAAATATTTTACAAAATGCTGTCAAAGTTGACACTTTGAAGAAAATTTCTATAAGGCAACAGTGGGGAGAGAAAAAAACTGCTGTCATGATCATGAAACAATTATTTAGGTAGTATAACTAAAGATTTAATTAATTTAACAAAAAAAATTATATTACAAACAATTTTAATAATCATAATCATGCCAGCAAATTTTATGCTTTAAAATTTAAAAATTCATCGAAATGTTTTATACTGAGTGGGAACGTTTTTAGAGAACCGATTTTTTAAGACATTTAAATATCATATGAAAGATATGCATGTAATACATCATTTAAACCAAAAGTGTTGATCATGAAAAGGTTTACTCTATAATAATTATAAAAGACGCTCTGGAATATTTTAAACTAATCATAACGACAAATTGTGAAAAAAGTTCTGGGATTTCTCAGACGATTCAACATCCTATATAAGAATTGCACTTCGTAAAACTTTTTCAAAATTGTAGTTTAATGATTCGGTTTTTTCGCTTAATCTTTTAAAAACATCAAACTTAGGTGTCAAACAAAAACTTAATGTTCCATTACGATATTTTACAAAAGAACTTAAAATGTCAACAAAAACAGTACTACCTACTATAAATTTCTTTTTATAGAATCCTAGAAGAATGCATATCAAGTTGTTTAAAACAATATGGCATTTAAGTTATTAAATATAAATTCTTAGTAATTAACATCTTTAAAAAGGTTACTTTTAGGATTTATTCTAACATAATTCTAGAATCCGAACTCTAACAATTTTAGGCTGACTTACAGGCAAGAGCTGATTATCGATTCAGTTGCAATTTCGACATATAAATTTGGTACATAAACAGAAAAATCATTACAGAATAAACAAGTATATATTATACAGCTTACCTTGCTTTTCGGAAATGTTGCTTGAAGAACTGATCTTGCCGGTCGCCACAGTAAACATTGCGAGACATTGTGATTGTGAAGTTGTACACAACGAAAATAAACTGCCGCCTTTACTCTGTGTTGCCACTCGGATCTCTAAACTGTTGTTCGCAGCCAGATTCAGGCAGACGTTCTACAAAGATCTATATAGGTGGCCCATATCGATCCACACAAATCTGTGTTACTGAATGCTAATTCAATTAATTTAATAGATTAATTTAATAGACGTTACGATTAATTTAATAGATTAATAAAGTAATATACATCTGTTATTAAAATAAACACATACTAAGTGGGCTTCGAAATGCATACTAAAAAATCAATTTATATAGATATCTTTATTATTGTTCTATAATAATAACAATAATAGCTAATTATAGTATAAATAATTACATATTTTTTATATTATGATTAAATCTTATTTAAATTAACTTAATAAAACGCTATAGTAACACTAAAAAGTTGTCCCCAGATTCTAATAGAAAATCTATCAAGATCTATATAGATAGCCCATATCGATCTGTATAAATCTACACAGATTTACTGAATGCTGTACAGATATTAAAATTTCAACATTTTCTTACTTTTTACGGTTAATTTAGTCAAACAGTAAGCTAATATACTTCTAATATTAATATAAATACATTATAAATGTGCTCCGAACTTTATATTATGATTAAATCTTATTTAAATTAACTTAATAAAACGCTATAGTAACACTAAAAAGTTGTCCCCAGATTCTAATAGAAAATCTATCAAGATCTATATAGATAGCCCATATCGATCTGTATAAATCTACACAGATTTACTGAATGCTGTACAATTTTAAAATTTCAACATTTTCTTACTTTTTACGGTTAATTTAGTCAAACAGTAAGCTAATATACTTCTAATATTAATATAATATAAATACATTATAAATGTGCTCCGAACTATATGCTACAAAATCAATTTATATAGATGTACCTGGGTTTCTCATGGACAAATGGGCCCAGCTAGAGCCCATCTGCCCATATGGGACCCACATGGAACCCACATGGGCCCATAGTTCTGTGCTGCCTGGGTAATTGTTACTATGTATGGAACTTAGAATTATATTGAATGAGTTTGTTATAACATTTGTTGTTCGTTTACATTGATACACAAGAAATCTGTTACACTAAGATGTATAGAGATAATTAAGTTACAGCGTATTTTAGTTATTTCAAACATAATGAAATCGATATGCATTATCGAGTAGGATTCGATCAAGTTAAAAAGAGGTGTAGGCCTGGTATTAATTCGCCTCCTTCCCACCTTCCTATACTGTCACAGAAAATTTTATATTTTATATGCTTTAGAATACAGATATAAATATTTAAATGCATATGTATATATATATACATATTTTAATCTTATCTTACTGTAAAAGCACAAAATATCAATCATAATTACTATTAGATCAAAATAGATTTAAAATATCAGCTTTATAAACGTTGCATACTAAATTTCAGAGCCCCGAAAGTCAGAGACCATAGAGTAACGGATCAGTTGGGCAGTGCTTTAATCACATCCAGTTACTGAGTTGTATTACAAGATGTTTTCTGTAAAACGTAGAGTGTGTAGTATTTCTAAATCTTTTACAAGGATACACTAAAAGATGGCAACAGTAACTCAATTAGAGCACTATACGGTAATTCGGTTTCATTACTGTCTATGAGCGATACTTACATAACTAAAAGTGGATTTTTATTTATTGTATGCGTTTCTAATATTAGCTAAACTTATGTTTATTGCGGAGTGTTTATAAATTTTGCTGATAATATACGTGTCTTTAGAAAAGAGTTCTTAAGAATTATCGTTATGAGCCTGACTATTGCACGGACATGCAGAGCCACCTCACAGGTCCGCCATTTCAGGACTTTCTTGGGGCGGGGCAAAGATTTTGTGAGCTAAGTTATATTGCTAAGGCTAGGATCCGGGCGTCTACCCCCGCCCCCCCCCCCCACCACCACCACCACCACCACCGAACGAGACACGTAAACAGTAAAAACTTTGAATACAAAAACTTAAGAGCCAATTAAATATTTCGTTTTAAACAGGTTTCCGTCTTAACAGGTAAAATTTTAATATATTGCATATGAAAATTTTTCTTTTTAGACTGGATTCTATTATAGGTTACATTTTTACAGGTATCCCTAAAGACTGTTAAACCATCCACTCTATAGTATAGCTCTGAAAAAAAGATGTATTACAGTAAAACTTATGAAAACGAAGCCTGTCTATAACAGAATTCTTTCTCAATGGGGGAAAAAAGATCATACAATTATACTTGCTAAGACAGAGACCTCTCTAAAATGAAACTTTTTTCTAGTGTTTTTCGCACTTTTTTTTTCAGGTTTTACTACAGGGGCGCCATTTCAAAAGTTTCCTGGCAAAGGACAATGAAAAATTTTGTTCGTGGAACTGGGAACGGTCAGAATTGCCATTGTTCAGAACTGCACAAATCTCACTGAAAATGGGGAAACCCCGCACAATAAAAAAAGTTCTGTGTGATTTTGTCTCTTTAATTTCTTTAACGGACATGTCAATATTCTGCGAATTTTTTCAGTGTTCGTGAAAGTCCACGATTTTTTTTTCGAATTCCGAAAATCAATTCATCAAGGGGCACAGAAAAAAAATCGCGAATTTTGCAAAATTTTGAAAAAAAATCCCCAAATTTTTGCGGAAAAAAATCGCTAATTTCTCCAAACGACCGTGGAAAATGTTTCTAATTTCATCAGAGATCGCGAAAAGAAATGCAGATTTCGTCAAATGATTGTACAAACTAAAATCTCGAATTTTGTAAAAGGATTGCGAAAAAAATCGCGAATTTCAAAAAAAGATTGTACAAAAAATCCCGAAAACTTACTCAAACAATCGAGGGGAATTTCGTCAAACGATCGTGAAATAAGATACATAATTTCGTCTAACAATCGCGCCAAAAATTACAAATATTATTAGTCGGTGGTAGAAAAAAAATCACGAATTTCAGCAAATGATCATGGAAAAGAACCGCGAATTTTGTCTAAAGATCTCAGAAACAAATATGGAATTTCGTATTGTAAATTTCGACAAATGGTCGTGAGGAAAAAAAAAGCAATTTCAAGAACGGTTGCAGAAAAAAAATCGCGAATTCCGTGAAACGATCGCGGAAAAAATCGCAAATTTCGTCAGATGATCGCGAAAAAAAAATCATGAAATTCAATCAGTCATGGGATAATCAGCAGACGAACGTCATGAATAAGTCACGAAATTTGCAACTTTTGTGATCTACAGCGATAAGAAAATTTTCTTTAGTGATTTTCTGCAAGTAAAAGTAAGGTAAAGCGTTAATTGTTTCGGATTGCGTTTTCACTATTATGAGGTGGGTTTGTACTGATACTATTTTTCAAAGAAATCCTGAATATTTTTCAGATGAAAAAGCTACATATTTGAACATTGAATACTGTATTATATCTTCATTTTTCTACATAAAATGTATAATTTATATTAAAGATATAATTATAGACTTCTTCTGCAATAATTGTATTAAAATAAGAATTAAATTTTCTTTCATTTCGGATCGGGTTGCCTTTCAATGGAAATCATTTTAGCAGTTTTCGTATTTACATGAAATTACAGTCCTGCGCCAAGATATGTTAACGTATTTTCTTCGTTGCGACTGAGGTACAGTTTAAGTTTTTCTGATTGTGCTTTATCTCGGTCGGAGTCAAGAGGACCTGGTTTTTCATAAGGAAGTCCTGAATATTTTTTAAATGAAAAACTATATATTTGACTATTAATGGTGGCCGATAGTAATAACTCATGTGTTCATTTCTGTACATAGGGGATAAAATTATAGACTACTTTATTATAAACGTGTTTTTTACTTTGGTATTTGGTGGAAGTCTGTCGGTTTTTGGGCTGAAGAAATTGTATTTGACAGGTGCGCGCAGATTCCATTCCTAGAATTCCTAGCGTTGAAGAATTTTGAGAGCGTTCCATACATAATATTGTTTAATAAGGCAAATAATTAAATAATTTGATAACATTGCAGTAATTGCAGTAAATATAATGTGACACTAATAATCCAAAAAAAGTAATAAAGTTGGATAATTAAGAACTTGAATTGTACTCACCCCTTCAATCCCCCTCCCCCCCCCCCCAAAAAAAAAAAAAAACTATCAGAAAAAACTGTACCGCTGAATTTCTAGAATGAGGTGACTAGTTTTCCTATGATCAAGTTGTACACAGTTGAGAAGGAATTGATAAAAGAAAATGTCTCTAATGTATTTTTTAAATTAGCCAAAGTACGATATAGGTCTCACCTTAAGAAAGTTCGAATAGGAAATATTTTTTATAATCATTAATTTCTATGCATATATGCATAGAAATTAATGCTTTGTAAAGCATTTATTTAATGCATATGTCTTTATTGCAATCAAATCTGATAATTTACTTTAGCGTTTGTGAAATTTTTAAACTTTTGTTTGAGTTTGACAATTGATAGTTGATAAATTTTCTGAAAAATCAAATTCCTTGGGGGGAGGGTACTGCCCCCCAGCCCCCTCAAATGGAGCCCCTGCCACTTCATTTGATCTGTTTCACGATGGCAGGAATTAGGATGCCAAATTGAGTAAAATTGGCCAAAAATTACCAATGTTCCTTTTCGCCAAAGAGACTTTCAAATATTAAGGAAGGGCGTTACCTCTTTTTTCCTCTTCTACTTCCTGTTGCTCATGCCCTCCCCCTCCCGCCCCCAAAAAAGAATGAGCTACATCATAAAAAAACTAATGATTAAAATTGTATTATAAAAACATAGTAGTACATTGTTTTCAAGTGAAATTATTGGCGTTTTCCTTTTAACGCGGTAAGTTAAAACAATTAATGATTATCAATGCGGGGGGGGGGGGGGGGCGTTCTTTTAGATATTTCATGACATACATATATAAACAAAGGTGAAGTTCGCAAACTTTTATCCCATAAACCAATCTAACAATTTTTTTATTAGTTCCCTATTTTTCTACTAGATATTTTTTTTTTAATTGTGACTATCTTTGTTGTGTTATCAAATTAACAGATGGGAATACTACATGTTAAAATTTATGTATGTATACAAAAGGCATGAAGATTAGTAGTAGTCACTTACGCATACTGTTTATGAACAAATTCCATGGATAGACAGAAGATCGGCCTTCAAAATTATATTTGCCCCACTGCTCTAGGCTCTACGTAGTCTAAGTCGGACCAAGGAATTATTACAATATACAAGTTGTATTAGCTCAGTCGGAAAAGATAATTATATTTTCCTTTTTTAAAAGTAAATTATTTTGGGTGCGTTCATTAATTAAGAAAATTAGGAAATTTGTTTGGAAAAAACGACCCTTTGAATATCTAAATAACAAACACTATGGTCAGTGAAGCTATATGTTCAGTTCTTTAGAAATACATGGTGAATTTCTAACGATTTCATTAAGATAATTGGGAATTTTTTACTTTGGTGACAGACATACTAAAATAACTTTTCATTTGTATCATAATCGTATTATAGCTTAGTATCATCATATGTGACAACCTTAAGTTGTCACAATATCGTCAAAAAAAACTAGAACCCAATTTGGGCATTTCAATTCAAAAATAATGGCTATTTGAAAAATTGAGTAAATTTACAGTTAAGGGAACTAGATTTTCAATCCATCAACTCATTATTAGACTATGTTAAAATCGTTTGATTTCAATAAAAGTTGTTTATTTTGCTAGACGAGACATTTAAAAATTTTTATGGCTTTCGTTGAATGATTTGGGTTAGGACCTTGTATGAAAGAGGGTAAATATTATAGCCAGTTGGTATTTTTTATTCCATAATTTAAATAATTGCTTAACAAATTTACTATAGCTATCTCATATGCATTTAATTACATTACGTAAGAAAATTAAAAATTTCGCTACAAATTAACTTTCTTAACAAAATAATGAATTTGGAGGGAATAACACCAATTTGTTTAAATTTTATTAAATCTGATGCATTATATCTTTAAAAGAATAAAAAAGAAGAAGAAGAAATAACCTGTTGTTTCGGCTGGCGCCGAGAGGGGATGTTTAAAATGAATTTAATTGAAATATTGACAATTTACGCTATTAAAATTAGGCCTGCAATTTCTTTTTAATATTTTGCATTCACTGAATATTTTAAATTATTTCAGATCTTTATTTCGTAAGAAATTCACGCTCGAAAGCTACGTTTAATAAAATCGTGAATTTCATATTTGATTTTTTCATTATATTTAAAACACTATATAGACAGATATTCTTCTATCAAAAAACTAGTTAAATGAAGAGGAGAAACTTACATAGCAAACCTGAATTATCGAAGAAGCTAAACACACAAGAGTTGCCATTCCTGGATTATTGCCGCTTTAGTGAGTAACCGCTAAATAGAGAGGAAAATCTTATATAGCAAGCCTGTATTACCAAAGAAACCAAACACACAAGGGTTGCCATTATTGGACTATTACCGTTTTACCGAGTAATCATTAGGAAACTCCCTGGGTTTGAGGTTGCATTTTTACACACCGCCAGATGGCGTTATACAGATTTTAGATTTTACATAACACACGGTGTGTATGAATGATTGTGGAATAACGCTTTTCTGAGTAACTTCGGAAAAAGTGGTGCAACGTATAGAAAAATTCTTCAGGAACGTCGTGGTATGCTTAAACAAATCGAGTAACCGGCAAAAGTTACTCGAATTGAAATTGGTTACTCCGTACGTTGGTGTTTAAACCACTTTAGGTACTCAAAAGGGAGGGTAGGAGAGTGCACCAACACACACACACACACACACACACACACACACACACACACATATATATATATATATATATGTATGTATACACAGTGCGTCCCAACAGTTTATACACAACGGGTTTTTTAATTTTCCAATTCAAAAAGAGAAGTAACAATTTCAAAACAATTTATAGATATAAAAAGTCCTTCCGGCTAGTGCCGGGAGGAAGAGGTAGCTTTCATATTCCTTACTTTTAAAAAGCTAGCTTATATATATTACTCAAACACGCGAACCTCAATTTAGTGGAAACCGATTATAGAAGATTCAATACTAATTTTTATCAATACTAAATCATTATGAATGAAAATTTCGTCAAGGGCAAACACATAAGAAAAAAATCTTTTTCATTTTCCAATTTTTTGATACTTCATTTTAAATTTTTAAAATTTTTTTAAATGACCGCCATTTTGAAACAAGATTTGTACACACCAAGGTACATCCTTATCGGTTTATGAATACGCCTGTTATCGCGTGACAAAAATTAGGACGCTTCAAAATGTCAGCCACGCTATAAATTCAAAGTGCTATAACTCAGCCATTTTTTAAGATATAGACGAAACAAAAACTGCTCCGAAATCTTTCTATAAAGGGCAAACACATAAGAAAAAACTATTTTTCAATTTTTTGGTACCACATTTCAAATTTTCAATTTTTTAAAAATTTTTAAATGGCCGCCATTTTGAAACAAGATGGTGGATGAAGCTGGCCAACGAACTCGGTCGAGACATTGGTATGTACTATCTACACACCGAGTTTCATCGAAATCGGTTCATGAATACGCCTGTTATCGCGTGACAAAAATTAGGACGTTTCAAAATGTCAGCCACTCTAGAAATTCAAAGTGCTATAACTCAGCCATTTTTTAAGATATAGACGAAACAAAAACTGCTCCGAAATATTTGTATAAAGGTCAAACACATAAGAAAAAACTATTTTTCAATTTTCAATTTTTTGGTACCACATTTCAAATTTTCAATTTTTTTTTAAATTTTAAATGGCCGCCATTTTGAAACAAGATGGCGGATGAAGCTGGCCAACGAACTCGGTCGAGACATTTGTGTGTACTGTGTACACACCGAGTTTCATCCAAATCGGTTCACAAATACGAGAGTTACAGTGTGACAAAGATCAGATATATATATATATATATATATATATATATATATATATATATATCAATTTTGAACGGAGGGTGGTTTCGGGGTCTGGGGGTCATGATCGATGAAAATATACCAAAATTTTTTGAAATCGCTTTCCTCTGAACGGCTGCAATAGGTAGCTTTTAGGTAGCTTTCATTACAAAAAGCTGCCTATTGCAGCCGTTCGGAGGAAAGCGATTTCAAAAAATTTTGGTATATTTTCATCGATCATGACCCCCAGACCCCGAAACCACCCTCCGTTCAAAATTGATATATATATATATATATATATATATTAGGGTGGTCCTTAAAAAATTAACTTTTAAAATTTTTATGCGGCACCCTCCTATTTTGTTCTATGTGTAAAATAAAGACTTCCACAAAAAATTCAAAATTTTAAAACATGTTTTAAGGGTCGCTACCAAGGTTTGAATATTTAAAAAAAATTAAAATTTGACATATTTTGTAATCTAATAATAAATTATTAATACAAATCCATAGTCATTGCCAAATTGAGTCATGCTATGATATTAGACTGTAAAGACTGTCGTTTGTTTCAAGTTTCAACATATTTACGCAGTCTGTTGTCCAAACACAGGCAGAAGTATTTCATGTCTACACTCTATTTCACCTCAACTTGGCAGCATTGTGAAAGGTAGGGAATCTAACATTCTGCCTTGAAAAATAGTTATCCGTTATTTTTTAATTTTAAATAGCTAAAATGCATAGGAATTTTATAAGATAATGTTTATAAATTATAGAATTTGATTTTTTTATATTCGTAAAATGTCGTACTAAATGGCCACATTCGTATCAATAGCAGAGCACAAAACTTAAAAAAAGAGTTTTCGAAAAGCTTTCCTTTGACTGTTCAGTGGGATTGCAAAATTTTAGAAGACATTTCAGGATCTGAAACTCTAGACAGATTACCCATTATTGTTTCAAGTAAAGGTACTGACCATTAACTAGCTGTTCCAAAACCTCAATCAGGAAAAGGTGACGCAATAGCTTCTACTGTTCACGAAACATTGGAGTTGAGGGGATTACAAGTTAGTAAAATGTATGACATTTGATATAACTTTTGTTAATACCCGATTATCAGGAGATGCTTGAGCTCTTCTGGATTAGAATGTGAACAAAGAAATGATTTGGCTTGCCATCATCACATTCTTGAAATTATGCTTGAGGAAGTTGCTGTTAAGTCTCTCGGAGTTTGAAGCGGACCAGACATACTGTTATTCAAACGATTTAAAATTTCGTGGATGTCTATCGATTATGGCATATTTCAGACTCTCATAACTGACAATTTAATCAATGAAAAAAATAACACATAATGCGTCAGAAATTACAAAATTTGCTCAGCATCACCTTAATGATTTTTCAACCAAGGGACGATTACGAGGAACTGATAGAGCTTGCCTTCATTTTCTTAGGAGGAGTACCCGAAAGAGTTGTTTATATTACAGCCCCAGGTGGATAGCATCGGGTTCCATGGATGGTGAAGGCCATATACTCGCTCAAGATTTATTTATTTAGAGATCAGTTTAAACTCTCTAAGCAGGAAGAATCTGGAGTTCATCAAGTTTGTTCGTTTGTGGTGAAAATCTACATTCACAGCTGGTATCAGGCCCAATGATTTATTGCCCCTGAAGAACTTGAGAAAAGACGAAAATGTAAGTGAAATCATTTCTTTGTGTGCTTTGAAGAAGTTCCTGGGACATTTCTGTACTTCTGAGAAGAGCTACTTGCTTCGATGATAATGTCTATTTTGAAAGTAAAATAAAAATGGTGCATCCTTTGAAAAATGAAGAAAATTATGAACCCTTGAAACGTACACGTGCTGATCCTGATGTCATTCTCCAAAATGACTTGCAAGGTTTTCTAACAAGCAGCCCTCTGAGTTTTTTTTTTTTTTTTTTTGAATTATGGATTTACCTTCAGACGTTTTTAAAACAGACGTGACTAATTGGAATGAAAATTAATCCTACAAGATATGTAAGGCACTACCGACTTAAAGTCAAAGTTGTTAAAGATGTAGCCGAAAGTCGGGTAGCACTCACGGAGGAATACAATAAACTTCATACAAAAGATAAAGAACAAAAACAGTATTTCAACGATGTGACGATGTCAATCCAAATCATTTCTTTTTTCACATTCTGTTAAAGAAGAGCACAAGTTTCTCTTGATAATCCGGTATTAACAAAGGTTATATCAAGACTCATATATTTTACTTGCTCGATACACCATTTCGTTAACAGCAGAAACTATTGCCTCCCCTGTTACTGATTGAAGTTTTGGAACAACAAGTAACAGGTCAATACCTTTACCTAAAACGATGATGGGTAATTTGTCAATTTCAGATCCTGAAATGTCTTCTACAATTTTGCAATCCCAGTGAACAGTCATAAGAAATCTTGCCAAAAACTCTTTTTTTAAGTTTTGGGCTCTGTTTGCTCGGTTTCAGATACGGATATGTCCATTTAGTACGACATTTTGCGAATATAAAAAAAAAATCAAATTCTATAATTTATAAACATTATCTTATATATTTTTACGCTTTTTAGCTATTTAAGATTAAAAAAACAATGGAGAACTATTTTTCAATGTTAGATTCTCTACCTTTCACAATGCTGCCAATTTGAGGTGAAATAGAGTGTAGACATGAAATACTCCTGTCTGTGTTTGGACAACAGACTGCGTAAATATGTTGAAACTTGAAACAAACGACAGTCTTTAAAGCCTAATATCATACCATGATTCAATTTGGCAATGACTATGGATTTGTATTAATAATATTTTATTAGATTATAAAATATGTCATTTTTAAAATTTTTTTTAAATATTAAAACCTTGGTAGCGACCCATAAAAAATGGTTTAAAAATTTTGAAACTTTTGTGGAAGTCTTTATTTTATACATAGAACAAAATAGGAGGGTGCCCCATAGAAATTTTAAAAGTTAATTTTTTAAGGACCAGTCTAATATATAAAATTATATATTATATATATATATATATATATCTGACCTTTGTCACACTGTAACTCTCGTATTTATGAACCGATTTGGATGTAATTCGGCGTGTTCATAGTAAATACCAATGTCTCGACCGAGTTCGTTGGTCAACTTCATCCGCCATTTTGTTTCAAAATGGCCGCCATTTAAAAATTTAAAAAAATTTAAAATTTGAAATGTGGTACCAAAAAATTAAAAATGTAAAAATATTTTTTTTCTTATGTGTTTGACCTTTATACAAAGATTCCGGAGCAGTTTTTGTTTCGTCTGTATCTTAAAAAATGGCTGAGTTATAACATTTTGAATTTCTAGCGTGACTGACATTTTGAAACGTCCTGAATTTTGTCACGCGATAAAAGACGTATTTATGAACCGATTTTGATGTAACTTCGTTTATACATAGTACATACCAATGTCTCGACCGAGTTCGTTGGCCAGCTTCCTCCGCCTTCTTGTTTAAAAATGGCGGCCATTTAAATTTTTACGAAAAAATTAAATTTGAAATGTGGTACCAAAAAATTGAAAATTCAAAAAAATATTTTTTTCTTATGTGTTTGACCTTGATACAAAGATTCAGGAACAGTTTTTGTTTCGTCTATATCTTTAAAAAGTCCTTCCGGCCAGTGCCGGGAGGAAGAGGTAGCTTTCATAATCCTTATTTAAAAAAAGCCAACTTACATCATGCAAACACACGAAGCTCAATTTAGTGGAAACCGAATATAGGAGATTCAATACTAATTTTTATCAATATAATGAATGAGAATTTCGCGAAATTAGTCAGCTTTATCCAAGCTGCTTTTCTTTAAAGTAACTTATATTTGGCTGCCAAATTCGGCAATTTCTTAAAGTGCCTGTCATTTTAAGACAACATGGTGGATGAGGCTAAGCAGTGAACTTGGTCAAGACCTTAGTAATTGCTGTGCACATGCTCACTCACATCGGAATCGGTTAATATATAGGAGTGCTGTCGCATGCAAAAAATCAGATTTTTCAAAATGTCACCCAAAATAGAAATTGAAACTGCTATATCTGAGCCATTTTTTAAGGTAAAGACAAAAAAAAAATGCTCCTGAATCCTTATATCAAGATCAAATACTTAAGAAAGAAACCTTTTTCAATTTCTAATTTTTGTGCACCTCACTTTAAATATATATATATTTTTTAATTTAATGGCCGCCATTTTGAAACAAGATGGCTGATGAATCTGGCCAGCGAACTTGGTCGAGGTGTTGATGTATACTATCCACATGCCTTCTTACATCGAAATAGGCGAATACGTGTGTTATCGCGTGACAAATACAAGATCGTTTCAAAATGTTAGCCATGCTAGAAATTCAAAGTGCTATAAATCAACCATTTTTTAAGATATCAACAAAAGAACAAATTTTCAGAAACAAAAACTGCTCCGGAATCTTTGTATCAAGGCCAAACACATAAAAAAAATCTCTTTCATTTTCCAATTTTTTAATACCTCATTTTGAATTTTAAATTTAATTTTTTTAAAAATGGCAACCCTTTTGAAACAAGATGGCGAATGAAGCTGGCCAACGAACTTGGTCGAGACATTGGTATGTACTATGTACAGACCAAGTTACATCCAAATAGGTTCATAAATACGCCCGTTATCGCGTGACAAAAATCAGGTCGTTTTAAAATGTCAGCCGCAAGAGAAATTCAAAATGCTATTACTCAGCCATTTTTTTTAGATATAGACGACAGAAAAACTGTTCCGGAATCTTTGTATTAAGGTCAAACACATACAAAAAAAATCTTTTTCATTTTCCAATTTTTTAGTATCTCATTTAAATTTTTTTATTTTTTTATTTTTTTAAATGGCCGCCATTTTGAAACAAGATGGCGGATGAAGCTGGCCAACGAACTCGGTCGAGATATTTGTATGTACTATGTACACACCAAGGTACATCCAAGTCGGTTCATAAATACGCCTGTTATTACGTGAGAAAAATCAGGACGTTTCAAAATGTCAGCCACGCTAGAAATTCAAAATACTATAACTCAGCCATTTCTTAAGATATAGACAAAACAAAAACTGCTCCCGAATCTTTTTATCAAGGTCAAACACATAAGAAGAAAATATTTTTTCAATTTTCAATTTTTGGTACCACATTTCAAATTTAAATTTTTCTTAAAAATTTAAATGGCCGCCATTTTTAAACAAGATGGCGGGTGAAACTGGCCAAAGAACCCGGTCGAGACATTGGTATGTACTATGTATAAACGAAGTTACATCCAAATCGGTTCATAAATACGCCTTTTATCGCGTGACAAAATTCAGGACGTTTCAAAATGTCAGCCACGCTAGAAATTCAAAATGCTATAACTCAGCCATTTTTTAAGATATAGACGAAACAAAAACTTCTCCGAAATCTTTGTATAAAGGTCAAATACATAAGAAAAAAATATTTTTCCATTTTCAGTTTTTTGGTACCACATTTCAAATTTTAAATTTTTAAAAAAATTTTAAATGGCCGCCATTTTGAAACAAAATGGCGAATGAATCTAGCCAACGAACTCGGTCGAGAGATTGGTATGTACTATGTACACACTGAATTACATCCAAATCGGTTCATAAATACGTCTTTTATCGCGTGACAAAATTCAGGACGTTTCAAAATGTCAGCCACGCTAGAAATTCAAAATGCTATAACTCAGCCATTTTTTAAGATATAGACGAAACAAAAACTGCTCCGGAATCTTTGTATAAAGGTCAAATACATAAGAAAAAAATATTTTTCCATTTTTAATTTTTTGGTACCACATTTCAAGTTTTAAATTTTTTTTAAATTTTTAAATGGCCGCCATTTTGAAACAAAACGGCGGATGAAGCTGGCCAACGAACTCGGTCGAGACATTGGTATGTACTATGTACACACCGAATTACATCGAAATCGGTTCATAATTACGGGAGTTACAGTGTGACATAGGTCATATATATATATATATATATATATATATATCAATTTTGAACGGAGGGTGGTTTCGAGGTCTGGGGGTCATGATCGATGAAAATATACCAAAAAGTTTTGAAATCGCTTTCCTCCGAACGGCTGCAATAGGTAGCTTTTTTGTAAAGAAAGCTACCTAAAATGGCTGAATTATAGCATTTTGAATTTCTAGCGTGGCTGACATTTTGAAACGTCCTGACTTTGTCATGTGATAACAGGCGTATTTATGAACCGATTTGGATGTACCTTGTTGTGTACATAGTACTACATACAAATATCTCGACCGAGTTCGTTGGTCAGCTTCATCCGCCACCTTGTTTCAAAATGGCGGCCATTTAAAAAAATTTTAAATTTAAAATGAGATACCAAAAAATTGGAAAATGAAAAAATATTTTTTTCGTATGTGTTTGACCTTAATACAAAGATTCCGGAACAGTTTTTGTTTCGTCTATATCTAAAAAAATGGCAGAGTTATAGCATTTTGAATTTCTACTGTGGGAGAACGTTTTTAAACGAAAGAATTTTAAAACGACCTGATTTTTGTCACGCGATAACAGGCGTATTTATGAACCGATTTGGATGTAATTTGGTCTGTACATAGTACATGTACTCGACCGAGTTCGTTGGCCAGCTTCATTCGCCATCTTGTTTCAAAAGGGTTGCCATTTAAAAAAAATATCAAATTTAAAATTTGAAATGAGGTATTAAAAAATTGGAAAATGAAAAAATATTTTTTTCTTATGTGTTTGACCTTGATACAAAGATTCGGGAACAGTTTTTGTTTTGTCTATATCTTTAAAAATGGCTGAGTTATAGCATTTTGAATTTCTAGCGTGGCTGACATTTTGAAACGTCCTGACTTTGTCATGTGATAACAGGCGTATTTATGAACCGATTTGGATGTAATTTGGTCTGTACATAGTACATGCCAATGTCTCGACCGAGTTCGTTGGCCAGCTTCATTCGCCATCTTGTTTCAAAAGGGTTGCCATTTAAAAAAAATATCAAATTTAAAATTTGAAATGAGGTATTAAAAAATTGGAAAATGAAAAAGAGTTTTTTTTATGTTTTGGCCTTGATACAAAGATTCCGGAGCAGTTTTTGTTTCTGAAAATTTGTTCTTTTGTTTATATCTTAAAAAATGGTTGAATTATAGCACTTTGAATTTCTAGCATGGCTAACATTTTGAAACCATATTGTGTTTGTCACGCGATAACACACGTATTCGCCTATTTCGATGTAAGAATTCATGTGGATAGTATACATCAATATCTCGACCAAGTTCGCTGGCCAGCTTCATCAGCCATCTTGTTTCAAAATGGCGGCCATTAAATTAAAAAATATATATATTTAAATTGGGGTGCAAAAAATTTAGAAATTGAAAAAGGTTTCTTTCTTAAGTATTTGACCTTGATATAAGGATTCAGGAACATTTTTTGTTTGTCTTTATCTTAAAAAATGGCTCAGATATAGCAGTTTCAATTTCTAATATGGGTGACATTTTGAAAAATCTGAATTTTTGACTGCGACAGCACTCGTATATATCAACCGATTCCGATGTGAGTGAGCATGTGCACAGCAATTACTAAGGTCTCGACTAAGTTCACTGGTTAGCCTCATCCACCATGTTGTCTTAAAATGGCAGGCACTTTGAGAAATCACCAAATTTGGCAGCCAAATATAAGTTACTTTAAATAAAAGCAGCTTGGATAAAGCTGACTAATTTCGCGAAATTCTCATTCATAATGATTTAGTATTGATAAAAATTAGTATTGAATCTCCTATATTCGGTTTCCACTAAATTGAGCTTCGTGTGTTTATAAGTTGTAATAATATAATATAAGTTATATATATATATATATGTAATAATATATATAAGTTGTAATAATATAAGTTTGCTTTTTTAAAATAAGGAATATGAAAGCTACCTCTCCCTCCCGGCACTGGCTGGAAGGACTTTTTGTAATGAAAGCTACCTAAAACCTAATAATAGTAAGACAATAATAATACATTACACAGATAATATTACACAATCATAGACTTTGTGAAAAAAATATAGCTTAAATTTGACCCCACAAGTTAATAGACAGCTCATTCCCCCCCCCCCCCCCCTCCCCCCTTTAACGTTCTAATTTTTATGCCATTTGTTCTAATCATTTCAAAAATTTGATCAGGCACACTCTAAACAAGAGTTTGAAGAAGTTCTTACTTAAAAGAAAAAAAAAAAAAAAAAAAAAAAAAAAACGAGTGCTGTACATATTGATCGCTGACCTAGTTGCAATAGACTTCCTGTAATATCTATCACATTTTATACAAAATAAAATAAGTCAATTGAATAGATCAGTAAAATATCTTCATTACCGTTAAAGATGGAACGAAAACCTGGGTTCGACTTATTTAGAGACACCCTGTATTTATAAATGAATAAATGGTTTGCGACCCAGCTTTCCCATACAAAATATGTTTGTTTTAGTAAATCTGTACCATCCCTCAAAGTTTGTACAAGCCGTAGAGAATCATCCTGTATTTGTACTTACATATAATACACATTCCTGATATTAAAACATTTTAAATTTCAAATAAATTCTTATGAAGGCTGTTCTCAAATCTCCAGCTCAACAACGCGAAACTTTCTGACACAATTTCTGATTCATTTTTAAACGTAAAGGCATGAAATTGGCAGGTCTAACCAGTGAAGCGATTTGGAGCCGAAATGAGTTTTCCATTTTTATGTGCGTTCGTGATTATATAAATACGCAGCACTTACAGTTGTCATCTGGTCTGTCCGCATATAACAGCGCAAAACTACCCAAACGAATGGTTTGAAATTTTATATATATAATCATTGCAGAATTTTGTCGACTCTTTTCAAATTTTATGAAAATCGAATCAAAATTTAAAAAGGTATTAATAAAAGTTTTCTTCCTTCTGTTAAATCCTATCATACGTAATTAATTCAACGATATCCAATGATACGTAATGATTCTAGGTTGCCATGTTGATTATACGTTCTATTTAAGATGGAGTGCTATTATTTCCGTACTACCTAATTTAACATATATAATCGTAATAAATTTTGATTCATGCATTTTTGCATAAGAGTGCAACACGCAAGGATGTAGTGGAGGGTATACGGGAGTATATGCCGTGTACCTTCTGGATTATTTTAAGAAGCTCGGTATATCCTCTGTTTCTCAAATAAAGCATTAGCGTATACCCTATCTATGAACGTTCATGACATCAGCGTATACCCTCTGCCTATACCGTATACTCTCTGCTTTTTTTTACGACTACAACACTGTGCAATAGCTATTGCACCAAGATCTAAACATTTATAAATAAAATTATAGTGCGAACGCACTTCATTTGCCACGTTCAACTTACAATTTCCGACTTGTTTGATATACTGTAAATTACTTACAGTGTTATAAGCAATTTTGGTTAAGTGACTACCGGTTTTTCTCCTTCCTCGAGCTGCCGCACGGAGAATTGGGTTCAAAAAGCCCACTTTGACAGCATTTTCTGAAAGTTCTTTTGCCTTTACAAGACTAGTCGGAGGTGGCAATCATAAAACCTTCTTTTATTTTATGCATGTTAATACTTCCTGGAAAATGGAGCGCCACAGGTTAGGTGATTTATACCAAAATCTAATCAGACAAGTTATGTCAACTTTTAACTGAATCTGAAGTTTGATGAAAATCTGAGCATTAACTTTTGAGATAGAGCATATAACTACTGCGGAAATCGTAAAAAAGTCTTCATAGCAGAGCCACCTATTGACCCCAAAACATAATCAGCAACAATTTGTGTCAGCGTCTAACTGAATCTGAAGTTTGGACGAAAATTCGTGCATTAGTTCCTGAGATAGAGCTATTGCGGAGATCGTGAACGTTGCACGGTGGGTGATTTACAGATTCTAGCTGGCCAAAAGTCGATTTTTAAAAGTTTATCCTAGCGTAATTTATTTTTTGCCTGTTATAGCTCAATAGTTAGGGCATTGTACCCTGCTATTGGTTTTGATATAAATATAATTGTATGGTCCACAGACTAGCACAAAGTTGGTGCTTCTAAATTGGGAATGAATCAATGAATTTGAGTATAGTTCTTTAATCTGTTACTTGAAGCAGAATAAAATATACTGCTCCATTATGGACGCTCCCAATCAAAATATGGACTTTATTTTATCGGATTTATTTGCATAAAGTTTGCACATATCGGCTGTTATTTCATATTTAATGTCGCAAAAAACTCTGCATTTTTTTTTTACAATTGTTCAGTTTTAATATAGAAAACGTTATATGATAAAGCACGATTAAGCTCAATTTTTTGTATGATTAAATAGTTTAGATTGTTACCCTTTCGTTCCAATTTAATTTGTATGCCCTTAGGTGCCCTCCCAGTTTTTATAATTGTTTTTAGCTTATTAAGTCTAAATAAAAAAATTTGAAATTTTAGTTCAAGTACCATTTTATTTTTATCAAATTACAGCAGAATTTAAGTTAGTCACATAAATAAACTTTTGCATCATTATGCAACGGCAACAAGATTTAAAATGCAACGAAAATGTGAATTTGATTGAAAATATTTTGTTTATAGAGGAAAATTACAATGCAGAGCATATGAAGTTTTACAAGAGCGAAATGTTTAAATTTAAGACCAAATTTAGACAAAAATTGCCAGTTGTATGTAGATATCGTCGGTACCATGTCAAACTATCCAATGTGAAAATAGCCACTTCTCAGGAGGGCAAAAAATCTGTTGTAATTGTGGATTCAAAATCAGCGCCAATCAGCAGTAAACAATTATTATATTTTTCGAGTGTTGTTTCATATCCTATTTAAGCATGCTATTGAGATAAATCATTTGAAACTTTTTATTCGGCAAAAAATCACATTGGATAGTTTGATATGGTATGCTTATTTGTACTTTTTCAGCTTCGTTGAATTTTTTCGACTTCAAACTATCCAATATGCCACATTGGATAGTTTGACTAGTAAAAATTTTGTGCTTTTCCCAGGTTCGCCGCTTCATAGTAGCAAATGTGTCGTATTCAATAGTTTAATTTGTAAAAATTTTGGCATTTACATATTCAACATAAAACTCTTAAGATTTTTCTTTAATAATATTAATAAAAATATACAGTAAATTAATAAAGATAAAAGCTGATTTTTAAACATTCTGTTAATTTTATAAAACATAAGATAGCAAAAATATCTCAAATAATGGGGTGGGCAACAACAAGCACTTCATACCCGTAATTATAAATAGTAATCTTCGCGCTATTAATTCTAAGAAATTCATGGGTGGCTTTTTACCACTATTTTCGAATAGAAATCTTTGATTTATTTAATCTCCCATTAAGCTTTCCGGTTTGTGGTTTAGTTTAATTATGTTACACTACTTCAAACATAATGAAATTTATATACATTATTGAGGTGCACAGCAAAGTGCTTATGTTAGAATATGACGTGTACAACAGTTATCGTTCATTTACAGCGACGCACAAAAGATTTCGGTTAAAGTGCAGTCTATTGGCAATAATTGCTGGAAATGCGTTTTACATTACGCTATGCGTTTTAATACTATGTGCATACTACGTGATATGTAAAAAAATTCTATAGATTGTATACAGGACTACCTAAAATAATTAGTTAGCATTAATTAGTATGATTCTGAACTGCTTAAACGTAGTTTTTAATTGTGTTATTTCAGAGCTGAACTATTATTAGTAGATGAGATGTTTGTGGAACATAAGTAAAAGCATATACAGGGCCAAAATCATATTACAGGATAAAAAAAAAATAGAAACATGGACAAGTAAGGATTATAACTTCTGGAAGTACCATTTTAGTAGTTTTAAGTACCTTTTAGCTTGCATTAAATTTTTAGCTTATTATGTGGCATGCATACAAATCTGTAGGTAATATACAGGGTTTTACAGAACAATTCAGTTATGCTCGTCAATTAGTAAAAATTACTGAAAGTGAATTTTCAACCTATTATACTTTTTACACTTTCCAACAAGGTTGAAAAGTGTTTATGAATTCAGTTTGTCTGTCCAGGCTCTAACTCATGTAAATATACTCGGATTTTCATGCAATTGAAAAATGTTAATGTTGCTTACAATGGCATGTTCGGTATTGCATATGAAATGTGTAACATTAATAGTTCATTTACAGCTGCACTCAAAAAATTTCCATTACATTATGGTACATTAGGGATAAATCGTTTGGGGAGTATTTTAATGACATTACGCTATTTCAAATGTATTACAACTGATATAAATCACTGAATTTCATTACAAGAATTTTACGACAGAATAGGGAATGCATTTGTCATTAAGTTACAGGGAGACACAAAAGAAATGGGTTAAAGTACTGTCTTTGAGCAATAATTTCTGGAAGCGCGTTTTTGAATTTCGTTATGCGCTTTTAAATTTAACTATTTTTTTGCATGTTGTATAAAAATTCTATATCTCGTATACAGGGCTACACAAAAGAATTCACTAAAAAACAATTACTGAAATTAGACAGAAAAAGTACTCGGAACAGTTTGTGAAGCCCTGTAAATGATCTATATATATTTTTTTATAATCTAGATAGTATGCGACAATTTAATTTAATTAGAAAACGCGTAACGCAATTTACGCATTCAACCTTTAGCAATTTCCGCCAATAAATGGAAATATACTCGACCTTCTTATATGGACCGTACATTATCTACAGATTTTCATACATGCTACATAATATGGTAAAATTTAATTCAGGCAAAAAATTGTTATAAACACACTTCCAGAAATTACCAGTCATAACCGGCAATGTTTTCAGTTCTTTGCGTAGCCCTGCATATTAGGAATGTCTACTAACATATTTTAGTATAGTAAAAAGAAATAAAAGACTGAAATTGCACAACTCAATTAAAAATCTCTTCAAGAAATCCACGCCCATAGAAAGTAAGGCTTACAAATTCTTTTGTATAGCCCTGTATATGATCTATACAATTTATACTCACCACTTCATATTCAAATAGTTAAAAACTCATGCTATAATTGAAAACGCACTTCAAACAACTATCGCTCATAGACAGCAGTGTAGCAAAATTTTTTTGTGTGTCCCTGTAAATTAACTATAACTATCACACATGTCATATTCTACAGTAAGCAACTTGTAATGTAAATAAATTACGGATGTCGATTTCACTTGGTTTGGAATATTTTAACGTTACTAACATATGCTTCAAACATTTTTTTTTTTTTTTTTACTATAAACCACTATACAACAAAATTCTTTTGTATGAACCTGTAAATAATAATAAATGACTTGTACACCATATTCTGAATAAAACATGTTTTAATACGTTTGATACATCCATATTAATTTCATTATATTTTAAATATCGTAACACCATTAAAAGACACCGCTCTTTTTCCCAATTGAGTGTAATGTAACGGTATTCTTTTGAGTGACCCTATGAATGAACTCAAATTTACCACATTCCATTAACAATAGAAAACATATGCTATAGCAAACGTCAAAAACATATGTCAATTGCGTTAAATTTCAATACATAAATAAAAGTTTTTGTCTTCCTGATAAAAAGCCCATTTTCATATTGGATAGTTTGACATGGTACGGATGCTTAGAAAAAGAAAAATATCCAAACATTTGCGGCAAAGGATCGAATATGCCATATTGGACAGTTTGACATTGCAAATTTTAGAAAAAAGTGCATATTGGATACTTTAAAACAGTTATTATCCAAGTTTCTAAATAAGCTAGAGACGTGACGATTTTGCTTAGTACGTATCACGCACAATGCAATAAAATGGTACAAAATTTGAAAAATGCATTTTTTCACATTGGATAGTTTGACATGGTAGCGACGATATCTCAGGACAAAATGATTTAAAATATATCACTCGGCTGCAAATTTCGAGTGGTTACAAAATTTATCGAAACAAATTCTCCAAATGCAGATTTCATACAATACAAAACATAATGTAGGAATTTTCTCATGATATCTTATGATTCCCATTCTTTACATAAGGTTCCTCTATGCAGAGATAAATATAAATATACAACAGAATATATAACACATTAATTTTCATTAAAGCTGTGGAATGTTTGCCCAGTATTTTAAATTTTAGAAAAAGAAATTTTAGAATTTGTTATAATAATACAAACATAGTTTTATCACTTTAGCATCCATACCGTTAAGAAAGTATCTTTAAAATTATCAAGAAGAACGTAAACCCATGCGTCAATCAGATTATGAAACATTTTTTAAAGCATTCGGAATACTATAATAAAACTTCAAAGCTTAATAACGTGAAAAACGATGTCTAAGTAATAATTTGTAAAACATATAACACGTTTGAAAACACGATTTCAACCAGAGTCGAAAAAATAGCTGAAAATTTGGTACATCCCTGCATATGAACTATAGATTTATCATATAATTCACAATATGCTAAAATTTAGAACAGTTAGTAAACGCATAGCACATTTGAAAATTCCTTGTCAGCAATTTCCGTCAATAAACGGAAATGTACTTCAGATGTTTTGTGCAGCCCTGTATACGATTTATAGACTTTATACACACTAAATAGTATACAATTTTTATAATTTAAGAAAGTGTTCCACAACTGAAAACGCACTTCCACCAATTATTGTTCATACAGAGAAAAATATAACTGATTTATTTTGTGTGTCCTTGTACATGAAAGATGAATGGCACATCATATTGAATAGTAAGCATATTATAGAGCACCTTGGAGCTATATATCAATTTAAATAGTTTTGAAATATTGTAACATGAACAAATTACACCACAAACAATTTTTCTCCATAGACCGTAATGTAACATAATTCTTTTTAGTGTCCCTGTAAATGATTGATAATGCTATCCATACCATATTCCATAGCAATCATCTTGTAGTGCACTTCATAGATATGTATATACATTTCAAAGTGTTTGAAGTTATGAAACATCATTAAAAACCACCGCAAACGATTTTTCTCCATAGGCTGTAATGTAATGAAATACTTTTGAATGTCCCTGTAACGTAATTATGACTGCTACACGCTACATTTTACAATACCTAACATTCAATAGTGAATATCAATGACATTTTTCAATTTCATGGCGAAGCGACTATATTGACGCCAAAAATAATTTTGGCCAGCTAGAATTGGCAAATCATCCACCGTGCAATCAAAGCCTAGGCGGCTTTGGTGCAATGCAGCGGAGAACCGTAGTAGCGCTACCTGTTGGGCGATTTTCGCCAAAAACTAATAAGGAAGAATTTATGTCAGGAACTAACTGAATCTGAAGTTTGATGAAAATTCATGCATTAATTCTTGAGATACAGTTATTGCGGAATTCGGGAAAAATACAGTATAGGAGCGCCATCTGTAGGGCGATTTACACCAAAAAGTAATCAGCACCAATTTATATGTGGAACTAACTGAATCTAAAGTTTTATTAAATTCCGTTCATTAGTTCTTGAGACAGAGCACCAACAAAATTTTTGTCGCATACGAACAGACAGACTCACAGACTCAGAGACAGACATTTTGTAATAACATGTTTTTCGGGATCTCTGACTCTTAAAACGTGTAAATCCGTCGAAAACGGGAATTCGAAAATTTTCACCAATCCAATACAGTGAAACTTCCATTTAACGAAGTCTCATCGTTACTCTTAAACACTTCGTTATGAAGAAAATTCGTTAAACAGAAATCAACTCAAATTCATGAAATTTCTATAATAAAATACACGTGCATAAAATGAAAAATACACATAAAATGGAAATATTGGGAAAACATATTTTAATTCGCGCAGTAACTTTTTTTATGCAATGTAGACTTATGAGAAAAATTTAATTAGAATAATGTCTAAAAAACCCATAATAAAGAGATGTAAACAAAAACTGAAACGTAACGTAACTTTTCTCTTTTTAGCCCCCGGTATACTATTTCTTTCTCCCAGCTTATTTTGTCTCCAATAAATAACTTTACCTTGGATAAGCCAGCCGAAAAACAAAAGCCGATGCTTCATTGTGCGATTAAATACTCTACAGCATTTTTTAAAACTTCTAAGCATCGTACATTTTCAATGTTTATACCGTCATATTGGGGGGAAAAAGTACTTTTTAATGTAATTTGTTTAAAAACTGCATCTCCATTTATTTTTGAGATATTAATTTTTTTTGTAGTTTTTAGCGACATTTGTTTTATTTTGGCAACTCAAGTACTCCATTTCTGTAGAAAGTAAAGAAAAAATAGTTGAAAAATAACAATTATATCTTCTTGTTGCTATTTTCCCATAAAAACTGAAAAAAATGTAATGAAAATGCGTGCTAGTTTGAGAAAAATATAAATGAATGATTTAGGACAAAACGTGGAACTATTATAAACTATTATAAAAAAAAAAAATGGCCATATTTTTTTTTTTTTCAAAAAAAATTATGGCCATTTTTTTTCCCATTCTGACCAGAAAATCAGAGTTCTAACTTTTTACGACTGCTCTTTCATCTTCACCTAACGCTTCATTTATAATGGCTGTTTCCTAATAATAGAAACCACCAGTCCATCAGAAGAAAATGAAGTAATGGAAATGTTCGGGGGCGACACTAAATTCTGGAAAAGCAGATTTCCTGGTCTCTTTTTTCTCAGTATTTATTTCAATTCCTTAACTTTAAAAAAGTCTGTAATATTTCTTTGTACAGGTTTCTTATAAAAAATACATTGTTCATAAAACTTTTCGTAAGTACCCGAACAATTCATCTGTAACATTCTCGTAAAACTGGAATCCCCTTCTTATTGTATTGAAGGTTTTTGGCATTTCTTCTTTTGAATGGAAATTATTAAATAAATAAAAAATTTCATTTTCATACAATGCGCTGGAATAAATTCATACATCCATCGCAACAACAACCTCTCCGTTTGAATGTTGTACACGCACGAAAGTGGAATAAACTTCGTTATATAGAATGTATTTTTCGTAATATGGAGATTAAGATGCATGTTAAGGGGGCGGTGGACCTTTATTGAGCAAAAATCGACCCCAAAATCGACATTTCTTTTTGTGTGTATTATTATTCTCCAATTTGTACTACGTCCAGAGTTCTCGCTGCCGCTCGCTATTGCGCCAAATTGCGACAAAATTCTTCATTTGGCGAGTAAACCAACAGTCAAATTCGCCAAATTGCGAGTGCTCAGTTTGTGCGTGTGGTATGCCAATACAGTCCAGATTCTTAGGCGAGTTACTGAATGATTGATGTCGCTTTACATGTTCAATCGCACCATGCCATTTACATTGCTCTATTGATAGAAATACTGTCACAACACCAATTTAGTTTAACAACAGGAAAATACACCGAAAGGATTATGCGATAGGTATTTCTCTATTGTCAGTTTATCACTATCTATGCTCCAGCGTCGCGGCAGTAAAAACGTAAACAAAATTACTCGCATTAAGCGCCAAATAGAGAAAATTTTTGCTGGAACGCGGTGTTGAAATTAGCCATTTACCATACTATTTATTAAATGCATGCAAAGTATCATTGGCCGGTCAAATTTTTTCAATAGGTTAAGAGAGGAAATCTCAGGCATTTTTAGTGTATATTTTCACAATGGTAAATCAAAGATTGCTGTATTTAAATTTTTAATTAGACAGCTAAAAGAATGTCTGAAACATTTACACATTTATTAGACATTTAAAAAGTATTTATTTTTAATAGTTTCTGTAGCGGATACTCGAATTTCTATTGTATAAGCAATTACAAAAACTTGTTATTTTGGAACATATTGAAAAAAAAAGGATTACAATAAAGGATTAAAGATAGATTTTTCAGTGTTTCAAGCAGAATCTATTTTGTTAACATTTCTGTTCATTTGGCTACTGTTTTTTATTTCTTATTCGCCAAATCGCTAATGTTGGTTAAAAGCCAGCGAGAACACTGACTACGTCATTCGTGGAAAACCGCACGCAGATGGGATTATTTTATGCAAAGTTTTAAAAGTTTTAATTTTGTTCACAAACAAATTTTTGGTCTTTTAATATACAGTGGAACCCGGTTAAGACGCGTTTTAAGGGAGTGGACAAAAGTCGCGTATTAAACGTGATTTTTATAAAGTAGAAGGAAGTGGGATTATTGACACGTCTAATCGTCTGAATGAACTTTAGAGCTTCCTTTACATGTTTACGGCCGAAATTTGTCTTTTAAGTATATTTAAATTGAAATTTAATTGTATTCCACTTTAATTCATTGTTTCTTTTTTGTAGGACCGTCTGGAATAATAACGGAAAATACATATGGATTCCAACAGAGCTTTATTCTCGATTAATGCGTTGCAACCAAAAATAATTTTCTTACTAGACTAATTTTTTTAACAGAAAGAAAAAAATATTAAATCTTTGAAGCACAATCCAGTTTTTAAAGTCATATTTAGTACTTATAATAATGAGTACCATTATAATCTGTCCTTTTTACGAGGGAAAACTATCATTATTAATCTTTCCTTAAAAAAGTAGTGTTATATTGTTAGTATAGAAAAACGTAAAGAAAACATAAAAAAAAAAAAAAAAATCACCCAACCGCAGTATTTATTTAATCTTTACTAGTTTCATTTTTTGTTGCCTATAATATGCATTATAAAACATAGTAGTGATATAATGCACATTTAAAACCTCACTAACGTGTATGATCATTTCTAATCATAATACATTTTATGACGTATCTGCGTAACCCGAATTCGTCTGTATCTCTATACTACCGTAAAAACATACACGAAGTGAGATACAAATGATGTTAGGAGGCGGAATCAAAGAATAATTGCAGTATTCCTGATTTAGCGGGTTTTTGTTTTATTCAAATATCTACCACAATTTCCGATTAGTAATTTTCGCCTTAATTTATCTGTTATTAAATAAAGTAAATAATACTATTCGGAAACAGTGCTTTTTATATGAATTAAAAAAAACGCTATCTTGGCAACACTCTAGAAGACAGAAAGAATTCGCAACTTCATCAATGAATTCGCGTCTTAAGCGTGATTTTTCCTCCCAAAGGACCAAAAATTTATCGTGTATTAAGCGGGATCGCGTAATAACCGTTCGCGTATTAAACATGATGTTTTTGCATTAACCTTATGGGCGATGTTCAAGGGATAGTAAAAAATTCGCGTATTAAGCGGGATCCCGTATTAACCGTGAGCAGCTTAACCGGGTTCGACTGTACTTTAAATCTGTTTTTCTGAATACTGATGTTTCAGCTTTTTTTAATTTTTGAAATGCTCCCTGCTACTTAATTTTTGATCAAAATTCATGAAACTGATAAGGAAGAATCCTGATATTGCTTAAAAAGAAACTGTGTATGCATTTTAAAATTCGACTTCATTAAGACAATTAAATTTGATTTTTTATTTATTATAAGACAGAATTTTGATGCAAATCGATACCCAATTCAGAAAAATATATCTAAAAAATGAACTATTTAAGGGATTAAAAAAATCGATACACAGATTTGTTTGTAATAGAGTTTCACGTGATTAACCCTTAAATGTCTGGTGTTGCTTTTCGGCAACATACCCAATTTAGGCTCTAATTTAGGCTAAAATACTATTAGAATAATATTGAAGCTATAATGCCTAACGTTGCCAATAAAATACATTCTGAAAATATTATTAAATCGATTTTCAACATGTAGATGGCAACACTTGTGCCGTTTAAGAATAAAGATAGATTTATTTTTTCAATTGTTGCTACTTCTTCTTTTTGTTTTGTTTGGAAGCTTGCGAAATACCCTATTTTGACCTGCAGTGAGCAAGTAAAATTTATTTCCTATTATAGTTTCTAAAATTCTTGTGTGTTTAATATTATAGAATTTTATCAAGGGAAATTATTTTTTCAATTAAACACTAGTATTAACTAACTAATATTGCCGATTAGTAACAGACTGTTTTTTAGCCGTAAACTATACTTAAAACAAAATATGATTTTTTAAAGTATTTTTCCCATGATTTATTTAAAAAATGAAAGCCGAAAAACATTATTACAATGATTTTTGAAAAATCAGGCATGTAAGGGTTAAAATCCAAAATCGAGGAAGTATCTAAAAAATTAAAACGCAAGGAGCATTTTAAAATTTCATTTTAAAACTTCAAGGTTTTTAAAAGATCTTAAAATTATAATAAGATTGGAAATTTCTTTTAAAGTGTTCTATATACTTAGGGTGAAATGCATATTTGCACAAAATTTCGAATCTCTATTATGAAAATTTAAAAGAAATGTTTTTTAAGTCAGCCGTTTCTTTAATGGTGTTCAAAGTCAAGGTTCAGCAGAAAATTTCGTTAAATAGAAAACTTCGTTAAAGGGAAGTTCGACTGTACTTCCTTCTTGTAAAGATAGAAGAAAGTAAAAATGCAAAACGTCTTTCGATCACATAGTTTCTGTATAGCCTGTGCACCTGCCAATTTCTTGTGTTTCCGAAATAAAATGAATTAAAAAAATGTGTCAGAAAGTAGCCCCTTTAGATTTTTTAAATTAAA
Source organism: Maratus speciosus (assembly GCA_963932465.1). Taxonomy (NCBI): domain Eukaryota; kingdom Metazoa; phylum Arthropoda; class Arachnida; order Araneae; family Salticidae; genus Maratus; species Maratus speciosus. The sequence continues at coordinate 147,397,340 of OZ010789.1, forward strand.
GTTATTTAAAGTAAATTCAAGTAAATTAAATTTAATAAATCAACTTAAGTAAAGTTTTAAATTGAAATAAATTTTCATGCATGTTTTTAAAACTCCAAAAGGAATTCCGTCAGAACTTTTTCGGGAGATAGTTGCACAAAATTTTTTCTTGCTCCAGGGCACTCGGTATGCTTCTGAATGTTGTTAGAAAGGACAAAAAGCGGTAAAATTGGAAAATCCAATGTTTAAGTTATTTTCCGAAAAGAATGGTATTGCTAATTATTAACGGAAAAAAGAAGTCCAAAAAATGATGTTGCGAAATTGATTAGTTATTAGAAATATAGCTTTGTTCATGATTCTCTTTAATTATTAATCAATTTACTTTCCATGTATAAGAACAACTTTATTGTTTGCATCAAGGACATATATATACAATTGATACAGCAATAAAAAAAGATATAGATTATTTCCCGTTTCCAAACAGTGCATTATTATGAGTAACTTTCGCTTTCGCTTTTAGTCATTTACAAAATTGTGAAATACATTACAATGCATTTCTCTATTTAATGAGTAAAAAAGTAAAAGTAGTTCTTTAAATACTTTTTTTTATGAGTATTCAATGTTTATTTAAAAAAAAATTACGCCTAATTTCACGACCTCAATTAATCTTGTTAAAAAAAAAAAAAAAAAAAAAAATCCGTTTCATCACTGTAAAAAAAATTCCATTGAAATACGGAAATTGTTCTGGCATTCGAGACGCCAGCCAATACAATTTGCGTATTTTAGCAGAAATTTCTCCCCGTAAATTAAAAAGAAAACGGAAACTTTTCTGGAATTTACGGGGTAAAATTTCCGTTAAAATACAGGAATAGTACTGGCGTCTCGATTGCCAGTACAATTTCCGTATTTTAGCGGAACTTTTTTTACAGTGATAAATTTGCCATGAGCCCCGATTATGGAAAATTACGCTTGATATAAATCGCGAATCTAAAAAAATAAGTAAATTTTGCGCTGTTTCTTTTTTAAGGTAAGGGCAACAAGAAACAAGAGAAAAATATTATTCAAACTATCTATTCAAAATTAAATTGTCTTCAAAATTTGTTTAGGCTTAAAAGCTCATACCGCATTTGGAAACGCACGTTCAGCGATTATTATTTTCATTTAGATACCTATCATTCCGCGTTTTCAAGAAAAAGAAATTGAAAAAAAAAGAATAAAATTAAAAATCCGTGGTCGCCACGTACTTTAGAAGTAAAACGCTTAAAAGCCAATTTATATCCCAAAACACAAACGTGTGTGTCAGTAACGGTGACATTATAAAGATGCGGGCAACAATTTTGTTAAAATGCATCAAAAGTACAACAATGGATTTATTTTTTTAATCAAAAGTAAACCACCTGAATGTTATCTCTATGGGAATAACCAAAAATCGCAATAAGAAATGTACAATAAAGAACCCCTAAAACTGGCTTCGAGGTGCATAACTTCAGACAATGAGGTACCTTCCTGCCAAATCTTGCAGCTCTATGCGCAGCGGTCACTTCGGAACGTAGCACACGCACATACACAAAGACAAACTTCTCTTTTTATTATAACAGATGTATGATAGATACGATGAAGCAGGCAGTTTTTAAATTGAACAACTATTTTAAGCGCTGTTTAATGTTCAAATCGGCCAATATATGGTTCAGTTAAAAAAGTTTTATAGGATCAAAAGCTAAGCATAACAATTTGACCATCTCCTGCAGGTATACTTTTCACTAGATTGTGAACACATATTTAAAATGAATTTTCTTATAGCGTCTAAAAAGAAACTTTTCTTTTAGGCGTTTTTATAAAAGTCCAGGAGGCAGCGACATTATTTACTTAACTACTGATTATAAAAATACAAGCTAATTTTAAAATGCATGATAAATCTTACATAACCAATTGTGAAATAAAGCTTCAGCTGTCCCGGCAGCGATGGGTACGACCTTGGGAACCAAAAAATCCCTTAGTCAAAAGGAAATGAACGGCAGTCCTATGACAGAAGATAACCATTGGTCGTGATAAATCATTCAATTTTCCGCAATCGGGTAATATTTTCAAAACAGAGCAAATTAGACTATTTTTAGAGCCTGCGGGGTCTGGACGGAGGTTGGCGAGTTGTAGCTCGTAAGGACAGAGTCGTCCTTAGGGGGTATGCGACAGGTGCGGCCGCACAGGGCCTCTCGCCTAGAAGGGTCTCGCATCCAGTAAAAAAATATAATATACAAAATAAATATTTATTATTCATTTTGTTGCAAATTATTTATATCATAATAAAATTTATGTATGTAAAATGTTTTATTTTAATGATAAAACATTTTACATATATAAATTTTGATCAGGGCAAGTTGTGGATGCTCGAAAAGATAATATATTGTTTGTAGCTTATATTCAATCTCTAGGCATTGTTATACTCATGGGTAGGCAGCACCAAGTGCATGAATTGAATTTAATTGTTAAGAGGTCGGTACGGATGATGATTATGATAAACTGCTCACTATTATTTTAATGACTCTATGTAATGTTAACACCTATTTGGTTTCATTTTTGTGTAATCAAGTTAGTCTTTTTATTACGCGGATATCGATGTTCCTGTTCACACGCAGACTTGTGTCCTATCGCATAAAAATGAAGAGTAGGCTAGGGAGCTGAAACACCGTCCTCCAGATCCGAAACTAACCTAAAGATTTAAACTATCCAAAAATTATGAAAGGGTAAGTTTTTGAAGGTTCTTAGGAAAAATATTTTTTTTTTTTAAGTATCACTTTTGACTCAGATTTTTTCCTGTTTTTAAACTATCTTATTAAATTAAAAATATTAACATGTTTAATATTTGCTAATTACATCCAAACTTCAAACAAGTTACAATTAAAGAAAGAATCCACCAATCTCCTGCTCACGAATGTCACATAAATATACTAGAAGTATGTATGGGCCGAAATATTCAGAAGCAAATCTAGCCCACTCCAGAAAAAGCTATACCAACCCTGTAAAAGCTAAAAGCTCGCGAACTCGGATTGAGCCGAGCGAAAATCATTAAAATAAGGCCCGACTCGACTCGATTCTTACAAAAATTTCGGATATTTTATATCCAATATTATCCTACAATTAAAATTCTTTAAAAGAATATTAAATACATGTCCAAGCAAACATTTTAGAGTACAGTGAAACCTCCCTGTGCGACCACCTCCCTGAACGACCATTTTTTCATGGAACGAAATTTATTCCCATAGGCTCAATACTATTTTTACCCCTATTCAGAGACCACCCCAGTTGAACTACCTCCATGAGCGACCAATTTTTTTTTAAGAAAATGAAACAAATTCCGTTTTTTCCTGGTTGCTTTTGAAGAAGGTTTTATTAGAATAATAATTCCGGAGAGCGCATTATTCATCAAACTTCTAAACTAAGTTTAGAATTTTTATTTATTCCGGTAACTTTTAAGTGTTTAAACCTCTTTGTGCCTTTTTAGGCAATGAATTTAACTCTGATGATAAAGTAAGGATGACGGTCAATAAACTCCCCTGCCCTATTCTGTCAGGAAACTCTCAAAGAAATAGATAAATTAATGAAATCGTCATAATTTGTTCCCGTCCAAAAAAAAAAAAAAAATGCATTTATTTACTGAACTTCTAAAGGACTTGGAAATAAAAGTTATAGAAGATAAAAAACGTAAAATCAAAGCAAGCGTCAATGTATTTATTTTTTAAACTCTGCACTAATTAACTTCTGTAATGAACTTTGGTTTTGATACTTAAATTTTCATATTTTCTCCTAATGTGAAAGATAAATTTTAGTAACATTAATTGTTACCTTTTTTCAACAATTAAAATCCAGATTTAAACACGACCTCCATTAAGAGACCACCTAAACGTCGAAACGACCATTTTTTATTGGAACGGAACGTCGTCGCTTTAGGGAGATTTTACTGTACAACACTTTTCAGATTATGTGACCGCAAGCCATGATACACAGAATTGCAATATTAATGATCACATAACACATAAGACGATAACATAAGACTCGTTAAAAATAAACAGTTTAGAAGGCAAGAAAAGTGCGATTAAAAAAGGCATAATTTTGAAGCCATATAAAGGAAAAAAAGTAGTTTCTTTTAAAATATTTCTTTTTAATTTATTAAGCCTGAATAAATTTTCAAAGATATTATTAACAAATACAGTCGTCAAAACAGAGAAGAGAAAGAGAGAACATTCCGTATTTTTAATGGCCAAATTGTCGCCATGAAATGCGAGAGGTACACTTCAACTCGAAAATTTGTCTATATTTTCCGAATATGAATATAAATTTTGTAATAAAGGTCAACTACATTTTAAAAATTGTGCCAACTTTAATTTTCAAATGGCAACCCCCATTTGGTACCATATTTGAGATTCTGAATCAAGACAGTCCGGGAAAAGATTTTGTTTATACAGTGTGTCCTCTCTCAACGGTGTCCACTGGCTAATTCCTAAACCGTTAGTCATAGACATATAGTTCCCAATTACAAAAATGTTTTAAATCAGGTAAAGAAATATGTTAAAAGCGATTTGGGTCAATAAAAATATTTCTTAAAAAATAACGAAATTTAAATTTTCATATGGTCCCCCGGTCCTATAAGTTATATTTAGTAAAATTTTCCTATTGCACTGACAAGTAAGACAAAAATAGTCCCATTCATATAACACTAAAATTGAGCGAGTTATGAAACTTTAAAAATGCATGATTTATGCCACTTTTTTGCTCTGAAAATAAATGACTTCGGCTTGGCTTTGAGGGGTCACATACCAAGTGCTTAAAGTATTCGAAGATCTTATTTCATGTGTATTTGCGCTTTGAAAAAAATTGTACAAGTATTAAGATTAAGTTAACATTTATTAAGCTTCATATTGGCTAAAATAACATATGTTTTATTTTGTCAGGATTTGAGACTGTTTCTTTTATGATTTCTTTTAACAAAAAATATGTTATTTTTATTAGTTTTTATGTTACTTCAATGATCGTATGTATGTTTTTCCAGTTCAAAATTTGTACTCGAACTTTAACTCACCTTTAAATATCAGATCGAGATTACATTTTGCATACTGGTGCAAATCCGATAACAATCTAATAGTATTATGATTTTCGGTGGTTACCATTTATACTTATTTTACAGGATAACACAAAAAAAATTCGGATAGATTACCGCCAAGAAGTTTAAGAAAAAGTTTTAGATTAGATAATACAAGACTGCGATTGTTGGGTTTTTTAACTTTTATGTATTTTTTAGCACTGAATCCGAAAATTACCTTAATTTTTAACCATCATGCCAGGATATTTCGCAAATCATAAATTGTCAAAGTTAAAGAATAACAAAAATCGGATACTATAAAGTAGAGGAGATGGCTGTGTTTTTTAACTTTTGATAATTGATTTTTTCGTACTTTTTAGCACTGAATCTGAAAATGACCTTCATTTTTAACTATCATGTTAGAATTTTTTTGCAAATCGTAAATGTGTAAGTTAAAATATAGCGAAAATTTCATACTTTAAAACATATGCAAAACTTTTCTTATTTTATTTTATTCAATATTTTTGCTTATCCTGGGATTCTTACAGCTAAACAGCTGGGTGGTCCGATGAGATGGGTGAGGAGGTTCAATTTTAACTTTGAACTTTTTAACTTTGAAATTTGCAATTTGCGAAAAATCCTGATGTGTGTGTTAACCCGGGAGAACTCGCTGCATGAGATTTTCTCTCACCGTCGTACTTTTTTTAAGACTCTTGTTTAAACAACTTTTTCATTTTAATTAAAATTTCAAAATGTTATTTAAATTATTTTACCTTTTTGTGAATAAAAGTACTAAGCCAAGCAAAAAAAATTATATTAAGCGAATGTAAATAAAAGAAAAGCAATTGGGTACCGTGAGAGAAATTCTCACTAGCGAGTTCTCTCGGGTTAAAAATGAAGGTCAATTTCGGATTCAGCGGTACATAATACATAAGAATCAATTATCAAAAGCTAAAAAACATGACATAACCCAACTTTTGCAGGCTAGTGTAATCTAATAATATTTTAAAATACGCATCATTTTTTAAAGAATTGAGGCTGTTAATTTAGCATCATTTTATTTAACAAAAATTCTGTTTTTTCTTTCTTCTTAAATGTTTATTACAAATTGTATATTTTGCATTAATATGTCAGAATGATTGAAGATTTTAAATTTATATTGCAATGCTAATTTTACTCTCAACCATTTTTTAAATATATCTGAGGAAATTATATTTCGACTAAATTTGTGAATGACCCCAATTTGCGGCAATTGCTCCAATTTTAAACAGCTATATTACTCGATCAATTTTAATCGTAGAATAACGGGACTTTTTTTGTATTACTTGTCAGTGTAAAAGGAAAATTTTACTAAATATAACTTATAGGACCGGGGGACCGTATAAAAATTTTAATTTCGTAATTTTTTAAGAAATGTTTTTATTGACCCAAATCGCTTTTAAAATATTTCTTTACCTGATTTAAAACATTTTTGTAATTGGAACTATATGTCTATGACTAACGGTTTAGGAATTAGCCATTGGACACCGTTGAGAGCGGACACCTTGTACACTTTTTCTTAAATCTTCAAAGAGTTACTAAAAAAAAAATGGTATCATAAAAAAGTTTATCATAAATTTACAAAAAATAAAAAATATCTTAAAAAGAAAGGCATCGAGAACATCCAATTAGTTACTAGAAAAATTATACAAAATTTTTTAGTGTTAAGAAAACTCGCTCTATATGTAAGAAAATACTATGATTTTTTTCCGGTTACTTTCTAACATTTTTTTTTTCTGTGGATGCTTTGATAACAGGAGATTTATGCCATTTATGACACTTTATGCCATCAAAAAGTAAAATTAATCTAATATATGAAGAAAAAATGATTGGAATGAGCTGTACATTTACATACCCATGTTTCTTCACAACTGTGATTCATTTTCTGTAAAAATTATTGTATATTATAATTCATAATTTTTTAACATAATTTTATTAATAATTTTCAGAATTCAAAAAAAATTGTTTTTTAAAAGAAATTACTGAAATAGCTTTGCACTGTGCATTGTATCAGATAAAAAAAAATAAATAAATAAAAAATAAATATTGCATGATTTTTGGGAGGATGATAAATAAAAGTTTCTCACATGAATTAACATTAGTACCCTAAACTGTTTAACTCATCTAACTTTACAAAAATTTAAGAAAGTATACTATCGGTGCCTTATGATAGGCTACCTCGATCAATGGATCTAAAAAAGGGTGTTAAAAGCTGACGTTACCATTGGAAAATTCAAAGTCAATACAATTTTTAATATGCGGATGAACCCGCTTTCAAAATTTGTATTCAATTTCAGAAAACAGACACTAATATTATTAATTGAGCAGAATATTTCGCATCTCTGGAGAAATTTGGCGATTAAACAATATGGGGATGTTCCCTCTCTCTTTTAACGACTGTTCAATTGTACTAATTTACCCCCGCCCCCTTTAACTTTACACGGTAAGAATGAATCCCCGTCCCATTTCAAATCTGCAGAAAAAGAATAGCCCGAGCTCTGTCCAAATATTATGAAAGGAAATTATTAGCCCAAATCTGCAGACCTTTTCTAAAACGTACTACCTCTCCCCCCCCCCCCCCACCGCGATTCCCTCTATCCCCCCAAAAAGAACGTAATCCTTGGTGCGGTGTGTGTGTGTCATGCGAGCTTTTTCAAAAGGTGATTGCATTGTGATAAGTACTAATGTTGTCAATTTAGCGGATTTTTTAAATTCAAAATAGCAACTAGAATATCCGAATACCTCCACTTTATTTAACCACAGAATGTCTGTTATTAAATAAAACAAACAAACAAACAAAAAAATATTCAGAATTACTGGTAGATGAAAAAAAACTGCTAAAATAGCAATATTGGTGGGATTGGTAGGAATTCATTAGTTTGGAAGTGAAGGGGGCCTCGCAAAAGTTCTTGCACCCGGCCTCGCTTTCGCTAAGGACGGCTCTGCGTAAGGAGCAGAGACGACACGTATACGTGACACATAAGGAGTTCAGAATCCTTTATTATTCCCACCGGTTATTTTTAATTGTAAACTTTACCTTATTTAATCAGCGCATTTCTGCGATTCAATTACAGAAAATTTTCTGTTTTGAAAAACCGATGGGAAAAGATTAAAAATTAAGCAAAGGACTCTTGTCGCGAAGGGGTTAGTAAACAAATTTAAATTATTTTTTTATTCGACCTATTTTTTTTTTAAGTATAGCATTTATTTTATTATATATTTCAATTTCTGAATGTTAGTATTTCTTTATTTCTGAATATGTAGCAGTAGATAATGATTTCGAAATTTATGGAAAATTAACTAATGAGATTATTCAAACTGTCACAGGCAAAGAGCTAGAAAAGATAACTGATAAACATTTTTTTCAATATTTTGACACTGGTTCTCATATTAGAATACAAGTAATAAAATAATATAAGTTTATAAATTATATAACAATTCTAAAAGGTTTAGAATTCTCGTTTATATTACGTAAATAATAAATTGTTACAAAGTGATTTCTTGGAATAGTTTTTTTCCCCTAGGAATTTCTAATACTTCCTAAACTTTACTCCCTCAATTTGTATCTCCCTCAAATTTACTGGATTTTTATCTCTTCTTCAAAAAAGGAAGTTTTTTTTTTCTTTTCTTTTTTTTTGTATTGCAACTGTATTCTTGAGTCAATGTACAAAAATTAGTCAAGGTTACATAACTTTTCATGAACGTATGTTTGAGGCATCAAATACTGAGGCTTTGATATCTAATCACAGGGTTAGGTTGACAACAATCCTCTGTAACATATATTCTATGTTAATATCATGTTAGAATTGACTGCTGTGGGTCTATTCTAACATGTTTTGCTTTGTTACAAACTTTCAACTACTTATTACTTGGGATAAGAATGTAAAAGAAGTCTCACCTTTACTTTTTCTTTCTTTCTTTCTTTTCTTTTTTTTTTTTTTTTTTTCACAGTACAGGTAAAAAGGGTTTTTCAGAGACAACTAAAGGCCATTCACTATGATTTTGGGAAAACTTTGTCTTGGTGCTAGAAATGAAGGTCTGACGAGGCCCCCCAAAATAAAGTTGCTTTATCCTGTTCATTTTTTAGGGGGGGGGGGGGGAGGTTGTTCACATTTTAACTTGGGGAAGGGGGCAACTCATTTTTTTTTTTATTTAAATAGGTCAAGAGGGGTAACTTTTATTATGATTTTTTAAATTCTGAATCGAATAACACCACCCGCAAGTCGATACGATTCTTCATTACAAAGTTTTATGAATACAAAGTGGGAAATTATACTTTATTATTGAGCACAGCTTTGTTACATTTATTTTACGTTCAAAATATGTTCTTTCTATCATATTAAATAATCTCAAACTTATTAAATGGCCTCAAAATAGAAATACAATCAAAATGAAGGTCACCTGAGCCTTCTTCAGTTTCATCAAAGTTGTCAAAATCTATGTATTCATAATTTTGTATTTATAAAACCATCCATGACTTTGTATTCATAAAAACTGCCGTAACTTTGTAAGGAATGACGGTATCGAGTTGCGGATAATGTCATTCGATTTAGAATTCAAAAATACATAACAAACGATACCCGACATGACCTATTAAAAAAAATATTGAGTTCTCCTTTCCGAGTTAAAATAATCGTTTTTGCACACCCCTTCCCCCCCCCCCAAAAAAAAACAGGTTAAAACAATTTTTTTTTTTTTTTGGGGGGGGGGGGGATTCATCCGATCTTCATTTCTATTCTAATGCCAAAACAAAGTTCTTCTCAAATTTTCATGAATGGCCATCAGTTATTGCTGTAAAAATCTATTTTACCTGAACTATAGTCTGATTTTCGACTTTGTATTCATAAAACCTACCGTAACTTTGTAATAGACCGGTAGCCGGCAGCACAGACAATCACCTCATCGAGTTCACGTATGAAATTCTAGAATTAGTTAAATCTTGATTCGCATATTAAAACGCAATCGGTCTGCCAAGTCATATCTTGGTGGAAAACACCCGAAAACACGATTTTAGTGGCTGACTCGTAGGTTTACCATTGTGTTTTCCAAAAGGTATGGAAACATGGAGGACCGGGAACAGGAAAACAAAATGGTAAACCTACGAGTTAGCCGCTAAAATCGGGTTTTCGGGTGTTTTCCACCAAGATATGACTTGGCAGACCGATTATGTTTTAATATGCGAATCAAGATTTAACTAATCCTAAAATTTCATACGTGAACTCGATGAGGTGATTGTCTGTGATGCCGGCTACCGGTCTATAACGAACGATCGCATCGACTTGCGGATGGTATCATTCGATTCGGAATTTAAAATTGCATAATAAAGATACCCCACTTGACCTACTTAAAAAAAAATTGAATTTTCCTCCCTGAGTTAAAATGCACCCCCCTCTCCCCCCCCCCAAAAAAACCCACAGTAAAACAACTTTTTTTTTTGGGGGGGGGGGGGGGGACTCATCGGATCTTCATTTCTAGTGCCAAAACGAAGTTCTTCTCAAATTTTCGTGAATGGCCACCAGTTGTCGTATATTATTTAATTGTTGGTATTTTTTAACTACATTCCGAGCATGGTGCGTTTCTGTATATCTAAAATTTAAGAATGTTTAAAAGAAACTGGAATAATCATTTTCTTCCACATAAAATTAGCCCCCAAAAGGATTGAAATGCTTTTTAATTTTTTACCAGGTGGAGACAATTAAACAATGTAACCCATAAAAGCTTAAAAAATAGGTAGGAAATAAGATTATGTTATCGGAAAAAATTCTTTTATTAATAACGTTATACTGTTTAAATTCCTATTCCCCTCCCCCCCCCCCTCCCAGACAGAATTAATCAATTAGAAAAATATTTCCTTTTACTCTGAAACAAGATTATTATAAAGAAAATAACCTGAAGTGATTAAAAAAAAAAAAATTGTAAACACAACATGTGCAATTATTTCAAATAGAGCTAATGTTTCATAATCGAATTCGCAGCCTTGGTTAATAGGAACTCTTGGGAACAATCAGTTTCAAGTGAATGAGAATTGAAAACCTTTTTTTCACCAAATAGGGATAATTTTACTATATTTTAGTATATTTTGCAAAAATATTTCATCTGTTTTTTCTTTTTTCTTTAATAAAATTAATATATAATTTCCCAGGCGCTTTTACTTAGTAAAACTTTTTTTCTTACAAAACGAAATAAAAATATTTTATTGTGAGTTTAAAAAAAGAGAAAGAAACAGAAAGATTTTTCTAAATTAAGTCATTTTCTAGTGGAACATATTAGTTGTATCGACAGAAAATCAGCAACGAGAGAACAGGAATTCTGCTTTTTCAGAATTTAGTGTCGCCCCCGGTATTTCCGTTACTTCATTTTCTTCTGATGGACTGATGGCTTCTATTATTATGAAACAGCCATTGTAAATGAAGTGTTAGGGGAAGATGAAAGAGCAGCCGTAAAAAGTTAGAACTCTGATTTTCTGGTCAGAATGGGGGGGGGGGGTGGCCATAATATTTTTTCCCGGCTGCTTTTTCATCTTCACCTAAGACTTCATTTATAATGGCTGTTTCATAATAATAGAAACCACCAGTCCATCAGAAGAAAATAACTCGGTTAAACGGGACTCTACTGCAGTACAAAACATATTTCAATTTTGAGACTTAAAGCACACGTTTTATTTTATGTAAAATGATGTGATTCGCATCCGCTTAAGAATTCCACATTTACGATCGACTCTTAAACATCTACAGTAAAGCATGCATAACACATCACTATCGCGAAATAATGCACAAATGCAGCAAAAAGATTCCGTCATTCAAGAAAATCGAAAAAAAAAAAAAAAAAAAAAAAAAAAAAAAAGAGAGGGCTATCTAATGATTCACAGATACTTACAATTAAATATATTATAGTGTGTCCGGTCTCAACGGTGTCCAATGGCTAATTCCTAAACCGCTAGTCATAGACATATAGTTCCAATTACAAAAATGTTTTAAATCAGGTAAAGAAATATTTTAAAAGCGATTTGGGTCAATAAAAACATTTCTTAAAAAAATACGAAACTTAAATTTTTATACGGTCCCCAGGTCCTATAAGTTATATTTAGTAAAATTTTCCTATTACACTGACAAGTAAGACAAAAAAAAGTCCCATTCATATAACACTAAAATTGAGCGACTTACGAAACTTTAAAAATGCATGACTTATGCCACTTTTCTGCTCTGAAAACAAATGAGCTCGACTTGTCTTTGAGGGGTCATGTACCAAGTGCTTAAAGTATTCGAAGATCTTATTTCATGTGTATCTGCGCTTTGAAAAAAATCGTACAAGTATTACGATTAAGTTAACATTTATTAAGTTTCAGATTGGCTAAAATAACATATGTTTTATTTTGCCAGGATTTGAGACTGTTTCTTTTATGATTTCTTTTAACAAAAACTATGTTATTTTTTATAAGTTTTTATGTTACTTCAACGATCGTATGTATGTTTTTCCAGTTCAAAATTTGTACTCGAACTTTAACTCACTTTTAAATATCCGATCGAGATTACATTTTACATACTAGCGCAAATCCAATAACAATCTAATATTATTATGATTTTCGGTGATTACCATTTATACTTATTTTACAGGATAACACAAAAAATTTCAGATAGATTACCGCCAAGAAGTTTAAGAAAAAGTTTCAGATTACACTCTAAAACTGGGAGGAGTGAAAAGTTCACTATTTGAAAGAGTGACAGGCATTTTTACTCTGTTTGGAGTGAATTTTTTAAAAATACACTCCTTAGAGAGTGGAATTTTCTACTCTCTAGAAAGGAGTGAAATGTGTCACTCATGAAAGTGTGACTTACGTATGTATTCCTTATTAACCAATCAGAACAGCAAGGCGACGACACCCTTAAAAGATAAGAAAAATGATCAATTTTTAGTCCGCCATTTTCAGATTAACAAATTAGGATATCATTAAAATTATTCTTTATGGAATACATAAAATAAAGGTAAGTCTTATTTAATTGTAAGCATTTATCCGTGTAGATATGTGGAATGTCAAGATTATAAGCTAAATAGTTGTATGTTGTATAGAAAAAGATTGATCGTGGAGTATTCAAAAGTGACTGTGAGATTTCTTCATGTAGCGGTCTGAAATGTAATTGTTTTAAAGGGACCGGGAAAGCCGTATCTCCGCCATGTTAAATTCACCAACTTTATGTACATTTTTCTCAGAAATGGTGAAAGATAGAGGTCTAGATTTTTTAGAGTAGTTTGAATAACATGCTTTACGTATTTTAACAGACCATTTTTGTTCTAAGTGAAATTCAAAATTAATTATTTATTGAAAGTCATTTTTAAATTAGCATTTTTGGTAAGATTTCACTGCCTAAAATAAATAATTCTCAACAAGTCATTAAATTCCTCTGTTAAAATATACAATATAACATAATATAAGTACTATTAAGAAAAATCTGAGTTCTTAAGTTTAATAGATATTGAAACAAGTTGGAAATTGCTCGTCAAACGTGGCAAATGAGGTACGTTCGTACTATAACTAGTTTCAGAAATATTTTTTGCATCGCATATTGTACTGAATGTATATTTTAGTGCAATACATAAGTGTATATCCATTTCATTCTGTTCCGAAAAGCTGTAACATCATTAAAATGCACTTGAAATATTTTTTTTTTCCCCATTGGCCGTCATGTAACGGAAAACTTTTGACTGTCCCTGTAATTAAACTATGCATCCGATTTTCCTGAAACTTAAAATGAGTCTACAAAATTTTGCAACAATTATATATTTAAAATTCCAGATCATTCGGAAGGCTGTAACATCATTAAAATGCGCTTGCAATAATTTATTTCCATTGGTCGTAATGTAACGGAAAACTTTTGACTGTCCCTGTAATTAAACTATACATCTGATTTTCATAAAATTTGGAACGACTCGACAAAAGTTTGCAACAATTATATATTTAAAATTTCAGATTTTTTACCATTCGGTTGGGTATTTTTTGCTCTGTTATATGCGGACCGCAGTGTTGAATTCAGACACTTTTCTCCGGGAGGGATTTCTGTGGCTCCAGGGGGGGGGGACATTATAGAGTTCCGGGGGGGATTGCCATTTTTGACCATTGAAAACACAAAATCTCAAATCTTCTGGGGGGGGGGGGGGACGTCCCCTCCGGGCCAACCCCTGAAATCAACACTGAGACAGATGGACTGAACGACGACTATAGGTGCTACTTATTTATATAATTCCGAACGCACCTAAAAAAGGACCATAAACATGAAAAATCCAAGTTTTGAGAAAAAGTCAATTAAAGATTTAAATGGCCATTAAGCTGTGAAGTACTCTTAGAAAGAATAAATAATTTCAACACTTATTTTTTTATATATAAACATGTGTGACGTCGTTGAAAAGACAAAAATTTAAGCTATTTAATGGTATAAAAAAGTAAAAACCGATTTTTAGGTGCGTTCGTAGTTATATAAATATGTAGCACCTATAGTCGTCGTTCAGTCCGTCTATCTGCCCGTCTGCCCGCATATAACAGCGCAAAAACTACCTAACCGAATCGTTTGAAATTTAAAATATGTAATTGTTGCATAATTCTGTCGCGTCATTTCAAATTTTATGAAAATCGGATGTATAGTTAGTTTAATTACAGGGACAGTCAAAAGTTTTCTGTTACATTTTACGACCAATGGGAAAAAATTATTGCAAGTGCATTTTAATGATGTTAAAGCCTTCCGAATGGTCTGAAATTTTAAATAGGGTAGATGCGCTAGTAATGGACACCCTTCCAATAATGGACACACTTGATGTTTTTGGTTCATAAAAAAGTAAATAATGAATATTTAACTTTAATTAATTTTTTTATAATTTCCCCTTGCATGTTTTATAAAACTGGGTTATTGTTGACACTTTTAATCAAACCAATTAGGAAGCAGAAAATAATGTTTCAAAGTTTTGCTGTTTAACTGTGAAAATCTTAATGAAGAGTCTAAGAGTTGGCTTCGTTTAATTAATTTATATATTATTTATTTTCTTGCAAAATTTGAATGCTTTTGTTTGAGTAGCAATAGAAAACTTAGACTTTTATATACTAACGGTCATTTATGAAATTTCATTTATTTTAAGGTTTTAAGAGGGGTGTCCATTACTAAAATGCTTAATTAGTTCTTTTCTACCAAAACTTTTAGGTAGCTTTCATTACAAAAAGCTACCTATTGCAGCCGTTCGGAGGAAAGCGATTTCAAAAAATTATGGTATATTTTCATTGATCATGACCTCCAGACCCCCAAACCACCCTTCGTTCAAAATTGATATATATATATATATATATATATATATATATATATATTTTGTCTGTGTCCACTTTCTTCTTTTTTCTTCCATAATAATTCTTATAATAAATTATTTGGCACTTTTTTTTATACTTACAGCATTAATTCATAATATTACGGTTTTTGATGGTGGTAGGCTATGTTTAATTAATGGTTATATATATATATATATATATATATATATATACATACATATATATATAAATAAAGTTATACTGTATGTATAAAAATTGGGTAATTATTTTTATTATTATTCCTCTATTCTTATTAATATTTTAATATTTATCTATTTTCACTTTGTGTTATAAAATTTATCATCGGTTTAATGTTTTTGAATGTCCCACATACATACTTTTAGGATTTTTATGGATGTATGAAAATAATCCACACACTATATTTGTGCTTTTTAGGTAATCGGAATTTAAGTATCTGTTTACCTTCTTTATACTCCCATATGTTTTTATTTCCTGTTCATTTTATAATTATCTTATATATAATAGTTTTTATTAAAGATTTTTATATTTTTAATAAATATTTAAATTAATTATTAATTAATTAATTTTGTTTTATAGCATATAGCTATATGCTATATATTATCGATGTTCTAGAATTATTTAAATTCTTAGTGTAGTTTAAATAAGTTAGCTAATAGAATATTTTGTATGCTTTTTAAATTTTATTAACAATAGTTTTTTTAAAAATACATTGTGTGGTTTATATTCAGTTTATAATTATCTATATATAAGGATTTGTTTGGTTTTGCTGTTAATAAGACAATTGTTACATTCAAATGCTTACAACTGTTTATCTAGTGACAATTGAATCATAAAAGCAATACTAGATGGCAGCACCAAAATTTGTATTTTTTTTATAAGATCTAAATTTTATTTTTTCCAGTTACATTTCAGTTATAATTTACTACACCAGGGGGAATTTTTAGCTAAATTTTGACGATATTGTTAAACGGTTTTTAATTAATTTAATAGTGCATTTTAAATATGTAATTACTTTCTATTTATTTTATTTTATATTATATTAAAAGTTGTTTAACATTTATTTCAAAATGTATTAACTGCATCCTATGGTATCAATTACTGTGATTTCTTAACTGTTTTATTCACCTTAATCTTTACGATATTTTGGGTGCCATGTGCGCGTGGATTTATTCTATAATATTGAAATATTAATCGGTATGGTGTTTATTATTTCTATTTTATATCCTATAAATATTTAAATAGGTTTTATTGATTTTTCCATTTCATATTATTTGTTTCTATTCTGTTTTCATTTTTAATCAATTCACTTGATTTTAATGGTTGTTTGGGCACAGGGGAAAATAACTTTTAGCTTTAGCTTATTTTTCTCACAGAAAACAACCATTTTGCTTATATCATTGAATTCTGTGCCCTTGACAACGTAATTCAATATATAAGCATTTCCATTATTTGTCGGTGTCCACTTTCTTATTTTTCTTCCATGATAATTCTTATAATAAATTAAAAAAAAAATTTATACTTACAGCTTTAATTCATAATATTACGGTTTTTGATGGTGGTAGGTTATGTTTAATTAATGGTTATATATATATATATATATATATCTGACCTTTGTCACACTGCAACTCTCGTATTTATGAACCGATTTCGATGTAATTTGGTGTGTTCATAGTACATACCAATGTCTCGACCGAGTTCCTTGGCCAGCTTCATCCGCCGTTTTGTTTCAAAATGGCGGCCATTTAAAATTTTTTAAAATATTTAAAATTTGAAATGTGGTACCAAAAATTTGAAAATGGAAAAATATTTTTTTCTTATGTATTTGACCTTTATACAAAGATTGCGGAGCAGTTTTTGTTTCACCTATATCTTGAAAAATGGCTGAGTTATAGCATTTTGAATTTCTAGCGTGGCTGACATTTTGAAACGTCCTGAATTTTGTCACGCGATAAAAGGCGTATTTATGAACCGATTTCGATGTAATTCGGTGTGTACATAGTACATATCAATGTCTCGACCAAGTTCGTTGGCCAGCTTCATCCGCCATCTTGTTTAAAAATGGCGGCCATTTAAATTTTTAAGAAAAATATAAATTTGAAATGTGGTACCAAAAAATTGAAAATTGAAAAAATATTTTTTTCTTATGTGTTT
Source organism: Maratus speciosus (assembly GCA_963932465.1). Taxonomy (NCBI): domain Eukaryota; kingdom Metazoa; phylum Arthropoda; class Arachnida; order Araneae; family Salticidae; genus Maratus; species Maratus speciosus. Next base: position 147,414,907 of record OZ010789.1, read on the forward strand.
GACCTTGATAAAAAGATTCGGGAGCAGTCTTTGTTTCGTCTCTATCTTAAAAAATGGCTGAGTTATAGCATTTTGAATTTCTAGCGTGGCTGACGTTTTGAAACGTCCTGATTTTTGTCACGTGGTAGCAGGCGTATTTATGAACCGATTTGGATGTACCTTGATGTGTACATAGTACATACAAATATCTCGACCGAGTTCGTTGGCCAGCTTCATTCGCTATCTTTTTTCAAAATGGCGGCCATTTAAAAAAATTTAAAATTTAAAATGAGATACCAGAAAATTGGAAAATGAAAAAGATTTTTTTTTGTATGTATCTGACCTTAGTACAAAGATTCTGGAGCAGTTTTTGTTTCGTCTATATCTTAAAAAATGGCTGAGTTATAGCATTTTGAATTTCTAGCGTGGCTGACATTTTGAAACGTCCTGATTTTTGTCACGCGGTAACAGGCGTATTTATGAACCGATTTGGCTGTAACTTGGTCTGTACATAGTACATACCAATGTCTCGACCGAGTTCGGTTGCCAGCTTCATTCGCCATCTTGTTTCAAAAGGGTTGCCATTAAAAAAAATTAAATTAAAAATTTAAAATGAGGTATTTAAAAAGTGGGAAATGAAAAAGATTTTTTTTATGTGTTTGGCCTTGATACAAAGATTCCGGATCAGTTTTTGTTTCTGAAAATTTGTTCTTTTGTTTATATCTTAAAAAATGGTTGAATTATAGCACTTTGAATTTCTAGCATGGCTAACATTTTGAAACGATCTTGTATTTGTCACGCGATAACACACGTATTCGCGTATTTCGATGTAAGAAGGCATGTACATACTATACATCTATATCTCGACCAAGTTCGCTTTATCAGCCATTTTGTTTCAAAATGGCGGCCATTAAATAAAAAAAAAATTATATTTAAAGTGAGGTGCAAAAAAATTAGAAATTGAAAAAGATTCCTTTCTTAAGTATTCGACCTTGATATAAGGATTCAGGAGCATTTTTTGTTTGTCTTTATCTTAAAAAATGGCTCAGATATAGCAGTTTCAATTTCTAATGTGGGTGACATTTTGAAAAATCTGATTTTTTGTCTGCGACAGCACTCGTATATATCAACCGATTCCGATGTGAGTGAGCATGTGCACAGCAATTACTAAGGTCTCGACCAAGCTCACTGGTTAGCCTCATCCACCATGTTGTCTTAAAATGGCAGGCACTTTAAGAAATCGCCGAATTTGGCAGCCAAATATAAGTTACTTTAAAGAAAAGCAGCTTGGATAAAGCTGACTAATTTCGCGAAATTCTCATTCATTATATTGATAAAAATTAGTATTGAATCTGCTATATTCGGTTTCCACTAAATTGAGCTTCGTGTTTGAATAATATAAGTTGGCTTTTTTAAAATAAGGAATATGAAAGCTACCTCTTCCTCCCGGCACTGGCCGGAAGGACTTTTATAAATAGCTGCTTTTAAGTTATTTTATGTGATTAATAAAATTTCAATATTTTATTCTTTTTTATGTATACCTTATGTATACCTTATATATATTTATCTTGCTATTTTAAAATCTGGCAATCAAACCAGCTAGGAAGCAGAAAATATTATTTAGGAGCACGGTCAAAGAAAGGCTCATAGGGATTAATACCTCTCCGTTTAAATAAAAACAATTAAGTTACAGAAGCTATTAAAAATCTATTCTCTCTCTTAAATGTTTCCTTATTCTCCTCCGACGAAAGAAAGAAAAAAAATAATAGTCCTTAATTTATAGGCAATATTCATGAAACTAGTAAATCTGCAGATCAGTGGCCTCAAACATCAGTTCTACAGTTTTATTTTGAAATTATTTTACTTAGCATTTAAAATATTCAACTCACAATATCATTTCTTTCATATTTGTAATATTAATTATTATGAATGATATATCAAGTAGTCTCTGGAAGATTAATTGTTAAAAATAGCGAGACAAAACTAAACACTAACATTCCAAAACTTTTTATTGTTATTATTACCTTTTAAATCCCCCACTGTTTCAATAATTTGATAGCTGTAATTGCCTGATATTTAGTACTATCATCACTATTTAGAACTATCCATCTAAAATAATTAAAACATTTATTTTCTGATAATTACAATAATTGATGCAAACAGTAAATGATTATCACAAATATTTTATTAATTACTGGTATCCTTATTGTTAAATGTATTAGAAAATAACTATTTTGTTTCATTAGTATGTATTGATTAAATTCTGGTTCTAAATACAGTCATAAAAACAACTATATTTATTACTTTTTATGGGGTGTCAATTACTGGGTTTTGGGTGTTTTGATATATTTCTGTTATTTAAATTTAAATTCCGATTCATATTGGGAAATGAGACTATAAGAATGGTTAAATATTGTTGATAGATTAATATAATATTGAATCTGGAATATAATATATATAACTATTAATAAAAAATAATTAAAAAAAAATCCTTATGAGTGTCCATCACTGGCACATCTACCATATATAATTGTTGCAAAATTTTGTTGAGTCATTTCAAATTTTATGAAAATCGGATGTACAGTTTAATTACAGGGACAGTCAAAAGCTTTCCGTTACATTAAGGTCAATGGAAAAAAAAAATTTATTTCAAGTGAATTTTAATGATGTTACAGTTTTTCGAACATAATGAAATTGATATGCACTTATAAAATTCACTAAGATATACATTCAGTACAATATGCGGGGCAAAAAAATATTTATAAAATTAGTTATAGTACGAACGCACCTCATTTGCCACGTTTGACGAGCAATTTCCAACTTGCTTCTATTTCCGAGGTCAATCCTTTCCTATAAAACATATAAAATCTATTTTGCTCTTATTCACAAAATACAATATCTACGCGAATAAAAAAAATTAAATTAAATATGACTTATCGTTTCATTAATAAGTATTGTATTAATTCCATTTTTCAGCAATAACGGACGAAAATTGGAAATCATGATTAAGTTAAGGAATATGTTTAATATATATATATATACATATTCCAGAGAACTTAAAATTTAGACCCCATGTTCATATTAAATAAAACAAAAGCAAATGACAGTGTATAATATATATATATACATTCTTAATATTTAAATCATGCTTAGAACTTATTTTTAAAAGATGTGAGTTTATAAGCATTGCTTTTTAAATGGAAAAATTAAAAATATTTTAGAACAATAGGACTTTGAAAAACTAGCAATAATTTAAGGAAAAAGTACGGTTTTATATTTAAACCAAAAATTAAAATCAAATCAAACATTGTTAAACATATAACATCCGCCTATTAAAAATTTATTAATAAAACTTTAAAAGTAATATCTTTATAGGGCATGCAATAAAAGCAAACTCAAAGGATAAGATTGGAATAAAATATTTTAGTTTATTTCTATCAGTAATCTAATTTAAATTCGTATGTAACTTTAACTGAATTTTTCCTTAAAAGTTCAATTAGTGTTACAAACTATGAATTAAATAAATATTGCTAATAAAGCATTTTATTCCAATCTTTACCACGCTTGCATCTATTTTCATTGCATGCTGTAAAAGATCTGGTTCTTTTAAAATGACCATAAAAGCAAAATAAAAAAAAGAATCGACTACATAAAAAATGAACATTCACTCTTATGAAAGAGAGACTATTCACTCCTACCAGGGGTGAAAAACCGCACTCCTTTAGCAAGAGTGAATAGTCACTCCTCCAAAAAAGTGATTATCCACCCCTGTTTAGAGTGAATAGTTACTTCCCAGGAGTGACTATTCACTCTTTCAGAGAGTCAAAAATTTGACTTTTGCTCAGAGTGAATAGTCACTCTAAAGAGGTTGGGCATATTTTGACTCTGCGATAGCGTGACTATTCACTTCTCCGGAGTAAATAGTCTCTCCTTTTTATTTAGAGTGTAGATAATACAAGACTGCGATTGTTGGTTTTTTAAACTTTTATGTATTTTTTAGCACTGAATCAGAAAATTACATTAATGCTTAACCATTATCTCAAGATATTTCGCAAATCATAAATTGTCAAATTTAAAGAATAACAAAAATCGGATACTATAAAGTAGAGGAGATGGTTGTGTTTTTTAACTTTTGATAATTGATTTTTACGTATTTTTTAGCACTGAATCTGAAAATGACCTTCATTTTTAACCATCACGTTAGAATTTTTTTGCAAATCGTAAATGTGTAAATTAAAATCTAGCGAAAATCTCATACTATAAAACATTTGTAAAACTTTTTTTGTTTTATTTTATTTTATTTTATTCAATAATTTATTCGATACTTTTGCTTATCCTGGGATTCTCACAGCTAAATAGCTGAGTAGTCCTATGAGATGAGGGAGGAGATTCAATTTTAACTTTGAAATTTGCGAAAAATCCTGATGTGATGGTTAAAAATGAAGGTCAATTTCAGATTCAGCGGTACAGAATACATAAGAATCAATTATCAAAAGCTAAAAAACATGACATAACTCAACTTTTGCAGGCTAGTGTAATCTAATAATACTTTAAAATACATATCATTTTGTAAAGAATTGAGGCTGTTAATTTATCATCAATTTATTTAACAAAAATTCATGTTTTTTCTTTCTTCTTAAATGTTTATTACAAATTGTATATTTTGAATTAATATGTCGGAATGATTAAAGATTTCAAATTTATATTGCAATGTTAATTTTACTTTGAACCATTTTTTAATATATCTGACGAAATCATATTTCGACTAAATTTGTGAATGACCCCCAATTTTCAGCAAAAGATAAGCTCCAACTTTAAACAGCTATTACTCGGTCAATTTTAATCCTAGAATAACGGGACTTTTTGTGTATTACTTGTCAGTGTAAAAGGAAAATTTTACTAAATTTAACTTATAGGACCGGGGGACCGTATAAAAATTTAAATTTCGTAATTTTTTGAGAAATATTTTTATTGACCCAAATCGCTTTTAAAATATTTCTTTACTTGATTTTAAACATCTTTATAATTGGAACTATATGTCTATGACTAACGGTTTAGGAATTAGCCATTGGACACCGTTGAGACCGGACACCCTGTATAATAGCTCCATTGTTTTAACAGAAATCCTTCGTTTATATTTTTTTCAAGATAGCACGTATTTTAATTACATTTTCTTTCGTTGTTAAGAGAAAATGGCATCGAATATATATATATATATATGTGGAGATTTCGCAAGCAACACCTGCATTAGACTGAGTGTCCCCGTATTTTCCGCTTCGAGATTAAAAAGGAAACGAGCCTTAACGAAGCTGTTTGAAGTGGAAATGCAGAAGAAGTAAAGAGAACGAAATGAGTTCGACGACGGAAGGTTTTGTTAAAAAAGGAACAGAACATATTTCGGAGAAATAAGATTGAATATTTACACGACGTAAGAAAATCTCAGAAATATATTCAACGACGTCCTGAATTATAGACTTCAAGCTAATTAAAGAACGAGAAGAGTGTTTATATCTGTATTTTTTATTTGTGTGTTCGTCCCAATAAATGTCAGTGCTCGTCCTAAAAGTGAGTTGTGAGTTATGTATGGAGTCTCACCCCCATATATATATAATATATATATATATAATTACTATTTTAAAACTATTTTTCCTTTACTTTTTACAGAAATGGAGTACTTCCGTTGCCAATATTAAGCAAAAGGCTCCAAAAACTACAAAAAAATTAATATTTCAAAAATAAATGGAGATACAGTTTTCAAACAAAATGCATTTAAAAAAACTTTTTTTTTTCCCAATACGACGGTATAAAAATCGAAAATGTGCGATGCTTAGAAGTTTAAAAAATTGCTAAAGAGTATTTAATCGTAATGCTTTGTTTTACGGCTAGCTTCTGTAAGGTAACTATTTTTTGGACACAAAATAAGCTGGGAGAAAGAAATAGCATACCGTAGCGGAGGCTAATAAAAATAATTTAATAACCTACACTAATAAAAGAAAGTTTCGCTCTGTCTGTCTGCGACGACTAGCGAAATCTAGCGCACGTAAAAATCTGAAAATTTAGGTGAGGATAGCCCAAACCAGTTCCCGATGCACCTGAGGCTCAGATTTTCAATTTTTTAAGGGCCGGGCCTCCTGGGCCTCTTTCAGTTTTTACCCTAAATTGTTAATAATTGACACCTTTTAGACGAATTTTCTTCATTTCTTTCTCCATTTTGTTATTCTCGCATTTCTACAGCCTAGTTAAGACCCCGACACCCTGGGGCGCGGTACAGGGCCCCTTGAAGTTTTTGTGACTTAAATTGTTAATAAAGTTCTCCCTTTTAATCCGATATTCGTTTTTGGGCCTCTTCTTCCACTTAGCTATTACCCCGTTTTTACATTCCAGTTAAGACCTTTGGACCTTCTAGGGCCCTGTGCGGGTCCCGCATGAACTTTTTGTGTGCAAAGCATTTTTACCCCCTAATTATAGCGCCTAGAATATACAGTGTGGAAATCGGCTACCCCTGTAATACTTAAAAAAGCGCTAAAATATTGTATCCCTTAAATGTGCAATGATACTGCTGCAATATACAGATCGCAACGACATCTGCAGGATATTTTCTACAACTGCAAAAAATTGCTAGTCTATATAATGTAATACTAGTAATACGAAAATCCCGCAGATGTCGCTGCGATCGGCACTTGAAATTTTAGCAGCATCGTCGCACATTTAAGGGATACAAATTTTTAGTACTGTTTGGATAGCATATTTCCACACTAGGTATTCTAGGCGCTGTACCCTAATTGTTTAACACTCTCAATCCAGAACTTTAAAGTTGAGTCTTGGACTCCTCCCCCCAGGCCAACATCCCCATATTTTTATCTCAACTATCAGTTCTTTTGAGCCCTCTGTTATATCTCTCTTAAAAATAGTCCGATTCACTAGTCCTTTTTTTCTAACATTTTCTTAGGTTCTCCAACTACTACATGAACGACAAAAAATTATCATACTTCAGCTACCACCAATTTTGAATATTAATCGCCTTCTTGAGCCCTTTGGTGCAAAATGGCTTCTTTAAAAATGATGCTATTCTCTAGTAATTTTCTTTCACGTAGTTTTAGGATCCCTCGGCTATTTTATAAACTACTAAAAATTTTACTTGTACCCTAGCTACCACCTTTTTCTCATATTAATCTCCTTTTTCGGCATGAGCTTACGTTTACTCACTGCAGCCGTAAATTAAAAATCGCGTTAATGTTAAAGGTAATTCGTTAAATTTACAGGGGAGGAGGCACCTTGCACTGCTTGGGGGCGCATTTTATACTCGGGTTCTATGGGCCCGATTTCAACGGGAATTCGTTCATTCAACTTAGATTACGCTTCAGCTACTTTCTGCTATATGAAAGGTTATTTTAGATTTCTGTTACCACCGTTTTCGAACATTAAGGACACATTCTTTTCTCGGTTTCTATGGGCTCGATTTCAACGGAAATTCGTTTATTCAATTTAGCTTACGATTGCTTTGCAGATTTTAGTTTCGTCTTCCAGCGCCAGGAGGCGCATTCTTATCTCGGGTTCTATGGGCCCGATTACTTTGGGGTTTGGATCATTCATCTTTGTTTTCGATTGTCACAAGCGCGAGCGAAGCACTCCCGGTATACGCTGCTTTAGGCAGCGGGGGGCTCAGATCACAGGTTCGTTCGGTAATAGAATTGTTGGAAACACACTAAACGTTGCCGAAGTCATTGGGTACCCGGAAACTACATTAATTTGAAACACTGTATGTTGCGAAGGCAATGGGCCCCCGAAACTAGATTCATTTGAAAGATCTAACGAAAATATAAAACCATGCAAGTTTGAGTTTTGTTTAAGGTTATTTTAGCGGCCCCGGGCAATGCCGGTCGGGTCAGCTAGTCAAGAAATAAAAAATTCCATGTATAATATAAGTATAAGAGGGCATAAGAGAGAGAAGATTAAGCAAGTATAAGAAAAGTATAATATAAGCATGTATAAGAATTTTTTTTTTTTTTTTTTTTTTTTTAAGGAATTATTGACACAGAATGGTTGAAAAAAGTTTTAGATATCAAACCCTTTGGCTAATGTCTTCAAAAATGCAAACAGTTCTTGCGACAGTGGCTAGTAACATATTCCCCAAATGAGAGCTGAATAGAAAGCACAGTTTAGACGCTATCCTGTTCACATACACACACTCACACACATTCTCACACATACATAGCGACATCACAGTAAAACCACCGAAAACGAGCCTTGGAAGTAAAAAAAGGGAGAGGATTCTAATATACACACACAGGATATGAAATAGGTTTAAAAATAAGGAAATGGATTCAGGGACTCTGAAAATGTAAAATATTAGTTGTATATATTTCCATAAAAGTATATAAGAAAATCACTTATAATCATCTAACTAAGCTAATGCATGCTAAAAGTGATAAAAGTACATTTAATCCTTTCAGGGCGGGCGTCATTTAATAACATTTAAAATTTTAATACTAGTAATTACGTGTAATATTTTTTGCTTTATTTTCCTTGAATATTCTCCAAAGATTCTCACAAGGCAAAGTTTTCAACTAAAATATTCCGGTATTAAAAACATAAAAACAACACTTTATGGGACGTTATACGTCCACCGTATACGTTACACCGTATACGTCCAACCTATCCTAAAAGGGTTAAAGACATACAGATACCTTTATTCTGATCTACATGTTACATCGCGCAGACGGCGATTTTATCAAGACCTATATTGATACAACTACTTTCGAAAAAAAGTATTATTATAGACCACTTGATGTCATTTTCTACATGACATCGTGTTTTTTGTTTAGCAGTTTCATTAAAAAAAATTCTGCGGAACTATTTGTATCAATAGTATAGGTCTTGATAAAGTCGACGTTTAAGCGATGAAACATGCAGATCAGAATAGATGTATTTATATGCCTTTTAAATGTACTTTTATTCCTTTTAGCATGTATTAGCTTAGTTTGATATATTTCTATAATCGGTTTTTTAAATGATTACAATACTTTTCTTACACTGTATGTATACTGAAAGTAAAAAGAAAAGAAAAGCTAACCTATCTGTATCTATAAAATTAACTGAATTGTAATGAAGGGGAAAACGTGACAATATTTTTGTCAGATTTAAAGCTCTTTTCAACAGTAAAAATAGGTACCATAATCAAATTGATAAAGACATTCTTTATATCAAAAATATGTTAACATGTTTAAAATTAAGAACTAAAATTGTTGTAATTCTTTTCACTCTTTTAAATTTTTTTGGTTAAAAAAAAGAAAAAAAACTTTATTCCTTTTGTTTCTCCCTCTCTTTATTATTATTATAATTTTTTATTTATTATGTATTTTTTTTATTTATTTATGTTTGAATTCATTTCTTTATTTTATTTTATTTATTTTATTTCCTTTTCTCTTTCTTTTTTTTTGTTAACTTTTTTTTATCATTGTGGCAACACTTTACAATCCTGCTTGTGCTCATCTGTGATTGGTGTGTTTACCTTACAGCTAGCGCTACCTGTCGCAGTCTTTGTAAACTCTTCCCTTTCCCCTTTCTGTTCATTTGTGATCTTGTCCTCTTACGGACACGTGTTTACAGTGGCTGATGCCGAGCTGTTATTATCTCCCAGTTCGGAACGCGTCATGTGTATTGCTTTGATTCAATGGTGATTTATACAAAGTTTTTTTTTTTTTTTTTTTTTTGTGATTTATCGCCAGTTTTTCCGTGCTGTTTCCACTGTATGTTAACATGTGTGAGAGAATTGCATCCCAAATATTGGTAAAGGAACAAATGTTTTTTTTTAAATTCTAGAAACATCATTAAAAAGGTAATTTATGAAGCATTGACTAAGCACATGATACTTACTAAGCGGCTCGCAGGCCACTGTGTTACCAATTTCTTTTAACGGAAAATCTTCACCTTATTCAGTCGCATAATTTTTGTCATTACAAAAAGGCGAACATTAATGTTTGCAAATAGCAGTGTGAGAATATGTCCAATAATTCTTCTGTAAATATTTTGGAGTTTTTCACCGTTAATATACAGGGTGTTTATAAAGTCCCGCACCCATTTTGATGTTTAATAACTCATAAAATAATAAAGATAGATTAAAATTAATAACATAAATGGTTAGCTAGACTCAAAAAGTTTCATGACCCTTGTCAATGAGCTTCCACGTGTGCCCCCTTCGTCGCACGGAGAATATCAAGTCGATAGTCAATTTCACGCCAGGTAGCGGCAAGCATGTCGGCATCCACAGAGGCTATTGCGGTTGTAATTCTGGCTTTTAAGTCATCAATGTTCGACACTCTCCTCCTGTAAACATTGTCCTTTACAAATTCCCAAAGGAAAAAGTCCAGCGGCGTTATATCAGGTGATCTGGGTGGCCAAGGAATTGGACCTCCTCGCCCAATCCATCTTTCTGGAAAATGGTCATTCAAAGAAGTACGAACGATGGTACCCCAATGAGGTGGTGTACCACCCAGATCACCTGATATAACGCCGCTGGACTTTTTCCTTTGGGGATTTGTAAAGGATAATGTTTACAGGAGCAGAGTGTCGAACATTGATGACTTAAAAGCCAAAATTACAACCGCAATAGCCTCTGTGGATGCCGATATGCTTGCCGCTACCTGGCGTGAAATTGACTATCGACTTGATATTCTCCGTGCGACGAAGGGGGGCACACGTGGAAGTTCATTGACAAGTGTTATGAAACTTTTTGAGTCTATCTAACCATTTATGTTATTAATTTTAATCTATCTTTATTATTTTATAAGTTATTAAACATCAAAATGGGTCCGGGACTTTATAAACACCTTGTGTTATTACATGCATCAGTTATTCTTGTCTAAGGTCAACTGCATATGTATTATATTCCGTGTTTCCTCTTTATTTACAATACATCATAGTTTTACATTTCTAATTTGCTATATAGTCGTCCCCATTCACAATGGTCGATTTTCAATTATGCATCATTCAACATTAAAGGTCGTATAAAAAAGGTATGCAGTTTTGTTATTTGATGTAGTAGCACCAAAAGGATAAATTTTCTAATTGACCATCTTTCATCCAATAATTCTTCTGCAAATATTTCAGAGGTTTTCACCATTAATGTATTATGCATGCATCAATAATTTTTGTCTAAGGTCAACTGCATATGTATTATATTCCGTGTTTCCTCTTTATTTGCAATACGCCATAGTTTTACATTTTTAATTTGGTATATAGTCCCCATTCACAATGGTGAATTTTCAATTATGTATCATTCAACACGGTAGGTATACAGTTTTGTTATATGATTTTGTTGCACTAAAAGGATACATTTCCTAATTGACCAACTTTTATCCAATATTTCTTCTGTAATTATTTTAGATTTTTTCGCCATTAATATATTATTGCATGCATCAATTATTTTTGTCTAAGGTCAACTGCATATGTATTATATTCCATGTTTCCTCTTTATTTATAATACGGCATAGTTTTACATTTCTAAAATTTTAATTTGGTATATAGTCCCTATTCACAATGTTCAATTTTCAATTACTGTAAAATCCGGCGTATAATGCGCACCGGTGTATAACGCGCACCTGTGATTTTAGACTGTATTTTTCTATTTTTAGGTATATTCGCAGTGTAACGCGCACCGTTTCCTTTGCAACAAAACCTGAAAAGTACGTACTCATGCGATGATCTTATCTTTGGAAGTCATTCATTCCAAGGATTTTCACAGCTTTCGAACAAATGTATACTGAATTGACAAACAATACGTGGACGTTAGAAGGTGACAAAATTTTTACAAAAGGAGGCCAAATGCGCCATGCCAGTCTAAAAAAAGTGTGTTAGTGGATAATAAAAGCATGGAATGAAATTAAACCTGACCTGCTTTAAAAGTCATTTAAAAGATGTAGTATATCTAACAATCTTAGATAGAAAGGGAGATGATTACTTACTTATGGATCAGAGTGACAGTGATGGTGAAGATGAAACAGAATTCGATGATGTGCTTGCTTGAAGAAGACTAATATGACGAACTTTTCATGTTACCAGATAATGAAAATTTTTAAGTTCATAAGGTAATATTATTTCTTTTAAATAAACAGTATTTAAGGTACATGTAGAAATCTAATTTTTTTTTTTGTGCTCATCTTTTCCTAATTTTTAAATCTATTATTTTTATATTCGGCGTATAACGATGCAAATTTCTATCTTATTTTTGGTGTTAAAAGTGCGCGTTATACGCCGGATTTTACGGTATGTATCATTCAACATTAAAGGTAGGTAGATATGTATTTTTGTTATATGATTTGGTGCACCAAAATTTTCTAATTAAGTAACTTTTATCCAGGTGGTGGTGATGGTGTTTGTGTGTGAGGAAGGATATAAAAATTTAGGAAGTGTAACTCTTCTAAATACAACGGCGGGACTATTTCATTAACATAATGATATTTCATTCTTTATTTTGAACAATCCTTTTAGCACTTTGAGGTCTAACCCTGAGTGTCACCCGGATTGCCGTTTTCGGAGGAGCGAACTAAGCCCGAGAGTTTCTCGGGATCTTTTAACTCTCTGAGCTATAAAAGTACCTACCTTTTATTTTGGAAAACTATATAGGTGACAGCACTAAACAGAAGTAAGTACATAAAAACACCTAGAATCAGAGCTTAAGGGGATTCTTCACGCACTTGAAAACATACGCTCCGTAATGTTAATCCTATGGGCAGGTTATTTTCAAATTTCTCGTTTCAATTTGAATATTTCTAAACGATTTTTTTTGCATGGGATAGCCGAGCTAAATCTTTAATATGATTCTTTTTTACTTTTTCGATTTTGGTTGCATTTTTTTTTAAAGGTACTTTCAGTTTCCAAACCGGTTTCGAAACTGAAAGTACCTTTGCAACCAAAATCGAAAAAATAAAAAAAGAGTCAATATTAAAGATTGAGCTCAGCTATCCTATGCAAAAAAAAAAAAAAAAAAAAAAAAAAAAAAAAAAAAAAAAAAAATCGTTTAAAAATATTCAAATTGAAACGAGAAATTCGAAAATAACCTGCCCATAGGATTAACATTACGGAGCGTGTGTTTTCAAGTGCGTGAAGAATACTCTTAATTCGAACTTATTGGGAACCTTGTGGTGTTGCTCTTTGTACTTTGAAATGTACCACACAAAAGGAATAATGTTTATATACAAATAAAACCTATTTTCAGATATTTGTATAACATTTGGGTAAGTTTTTATTCAAGTCTATGTAAAATTTTATGTTAAAAAATGATATTTTCTTATGCGTAACTTTTAAAAAATATATAAAATATGCTTTTTTCAAAAATTTCTCATTAAATATTAATTTTCAGTACATTTAAATAGTTCCTTGAATATGAATAAGAACAGTTTGAAGTTTATAATAAAAATAAATAAATAAAATACCTATCTTTTTATACGTATATTTTAAAAAAATCATCCAAAAGTACCAGATACTCTCAGTCCAGAGGGAGATACGCGGTTGAAATAGATCAGCCTTTAAAGTGTTAACAAAAACGGAACAAAACAGCAAACAAAACTGAAGATCTTTATTTCCAGTGTTAATCTTTCTCGAGAAGATTCATATTAACTTTTTAAAGCACTTTTATCAAAAGTTTGAAAAAGGTAAATATTTGCAGGTGTGTTGACAGGAGTATTTCCATAAACACTTTTATGTTAACAAGAACTTTCCTTTTATCTAAACTCGTTCGATTTTTTTTTTTTTTTTTTTTTTTTTTTTTTGACTGATAAGTACAATGCCGCAAAAATTTTTTTTTAAGTGTTTTTAAATGATTTTATTAATCGTTGTATAAAAATAGAAGGTTACTCAAATCGTCTAATATATAACTTTATTTTTTGTGTGCATTCAAGCATAAATTTGAAATGGATTTTGATGTTTTACAGGCTGATGTAAAAGTAGCGCGACCGATTTTGAATGTCTCAATCAACTTAAAGTTTGTAACATCCTCTTAAGCCTTTGTCATTTAACCCTTTTAGGGCCAAAGTAATTAATTCTGTAGCTAAAAGGTTGAAATTATTAAATGCCACCAGAATTTATGAACGAGTTGATTTGGAAATAGGTAAATATTTTCCTTCACGTAAAAGTAAAATTTTATTAAAACACTTTAAATGCCATTTGACAGTTCGGAATTAAAATTAAGGGGTACATATACTATACGATCGCACTCGAAAGAGTTAAATCGTTAAATTTAAATCGAAAGTTTGAAATGTCATTTTTTTGGCGGGGGGGGGGGGGGGGGGGGTAAATTATGCAGCTTAAACTGGAGTCAGATGTAAGAACTGAAATTTTTCTGTACTTCTGAGTAAAAGCGTTACGATTTCTGTAGTAAATAAAAGTTTTAAAAATAGCAGCATTTAAAAAAGCAGTCATTTAAAAAAAAAAATTGTTGTTTACGCTCATCAAAAATGAAATACTATAGTCATCTTAACCAAAAAGGGTTGAAAAATCACAATGAGCAATTAAGAGTTCAGTGTTTGCTACTAAAAGTTAATAAATAAAATAAAATGATAATAAATAAATAAATAAATAAATCCTCAGCCAGAAAGAACAACTTGTAAAGTTTTACAAATTTACAAAGCTACAATAAGCCATTATTACACCAGAAAACTAAAAAAGCAAAATAGAATTTAAACAAGAGAGAAAAATCACGCGTCAAGCATAAATTATGACACACTTTCCAACACTTCCAAAATACTTTAACAAAACTTCGCCGGTTAATAATTTAAATAGGATACCAAAGAAAACATTTTAGAAAACACATAGCACATATCAAAATCAGATTTGAGTAATTACCGTCGATATCCAGATAAGTAATTTAATTCCTTTGTGAAGATCTATATATGATCTAAAGATTTGTATATATTTTACATAGTATGCTCAAATTTAGTATAGTAATAAAACGCATAACACAGTTAAAAATTCACCTCAACAATTGCTACCAATAGACGGAAACATACTTGAATTATTCCATGCAGCTCTGTATATTACCTATAGATTTTTATACACGTCACACTATTACACATTAAATTGAAATTTCATCAGGCAAAAACACGCTTAAAACTCTAAAATCTTGCTTCCAAAAATTAGCCTCCATAGGCGGTCATGTATCCAGTTTTTTGCATTGCACTGAAAAATGTCCTGCATTTGATTTTATTCATATTCTACAAACATCTAATAGAATACTAAATGTAGTTGAACTTTAAAATGCATATCACAAATTAAAAAATACCTTTAAGCAATTCATGCTCATTCTCAGTGTTGCTTACGAATTCTTTTGTGTAGCCCTGTATATAATCTATAAAATTTATACACACCACTTAGCATGCAAAAATTTAGAAAAACCTAAAAACGCATACCATAATTGAAAACGCATTTTCAAAAAATCTTCTTTTAGACAATACTTCGGATACAACATTGTATTCCGAAATATTTTATGCCTGTAAATCGCCTGTAATCAAGGATAAATGCGATGTACAGGCATCCCCCGACTTACGTAAGTAATGCGTTCCGCAAACTTTTACGTAAGTTGAATTTTACATAAGTCGAATTTTTAAATTGAATTGGTAAAATTTCGTAAGAAACTACAATATTTATTATATATATAATATATATTTCACAGTTTTTGTTGGTGGTTGGTAATGTTCATTTAATAGTTATATATTATTATTATTATTATTATTATTAACGATAAGAACAATGATAATTTTTAAAGACTTAGAATTTAGTACAGTACCTTATTTATGACTATAATATAGATATATATTATTTACACAGTATTATTGTATAAATAAAGCATCTTACAGTAGTATTTACTCGGATATAAACTATAAAATTATGAAAAAATATATAAACAAACTGAAAGAACAATTTTCAAATAAAAAACCTCTTATGGAATGCTGGATTTATAAATTTAACATCGATGAATGAATTTAAACAATTTTCAACCTAATCAAACGAACGGGTGAAGCTAGAAGAAAACGTACACCGTTCCTCTTCATCGAAATTTTAAAATTAGCATTTTGTATATCTTAATAAAAATATAAATCTCACTAATATATAAAACTATATTACTATATTATGGTTGTGGTTTTTATCTGCATATTTTATTTCTAAAATAATTATCAAAAGTATGCAAATGCATATCAAACGCGTTAGTGTGTTCATAAAAGTAATTTTCGAGATTTATTACGTAATTGCGACTTTACGTAAGTCGTATAATACGTAAGTCGAGGGATGCCTGTACATCATATTCTACTGCAAGCATCTTTAAGTAAACTTTCCGCGATGTATATCAGTTTCACAGTGTAACATAATTAAATGCATGCAAAAAGTTTTTCTCCCGAAGACCGGTACATAACGAACTGTTTTGTGTGACCCTGTAAATGAATGATAAATACTTTATGCATCATATTCTGGGCATGTTTTAGTGCACCTCAGCAATTCGTACCAACTTCATTATGTTTGTACAGAGCAACATCATTAAAATACGCCGCAAACAATTTTTCTTCGTATACCATAATATAATTGAATACTTCTGAATTACCCTGTATACATACTGTAAACGTTACAAATAACATATTCAATAGTAATTATCTTCTAGTGCACCTCAATAATGTATAAAAACTTAACTGTTTAAAATAGTGTAACATCGTGAAAATGATTTTTCCCCACAGACCATAATATAACGAAATATTTTTGAGTGCCCATGTAAATGAACGATCACCACTACATACTTCATTTTCAATGCCGAACATGCCAGGGTAAACCTAAATAACGTCTATCACGTGGCAATCCGAATACATTCAGCCGAGTTAGAACTGGGACAGAGAGACGGGTAGACAGACGACAAACTCAATTCATAAACAATTTTCAACTATGTTAGAAATAAGTGAATGGAAATAAATTAAAATTCAGATCAAAGTATGAAAAGAAGATCAAACTTCATCAAAACTTAAAAAAATGTCCACTTATATATACCCAGAAAGATTATATATTATTAAAATTTTAGATTTTATTGAGAAAATAATGGAATTTTATTATTTTTTTCATAATGCAATTTTTTGCAGTTATTTTAAAACTTTTTATTATTAATTTGTTAAAAATCCTTTGCTATTATTATTGCATTATTTTAGCCAATTTAATTGAATTTTTATTTGGTTATATTAGATGTATTATAAGTATTACATTTAAATAATATCGTTTTTTTCTTTTTAAAAAAGCATTAACATGCCAGTTTAAGATGTATCATCAAATTATAAAATTTTAAATAATGCTCATTCGTTTATTTCTTTAATTATATAATTTATCTTCTTTTAAAAATTATTTTTCCTCAGTACATTAAGGAAAAAAAAATCTTAAACGCTTTATTGACCTCTCGGAATTTGTTTTTTCTTGCATTTTTATGTATTGCTTGAAATCTCACATACTTTGTGCAAATTTTCTCTGATTCTCCATGTGAAGAACGATCGTAATATTGGCAACAAAATTAAACTAAAGAAGCTAAATCTCAAAGTGAAACTATAGACTAATTTGTTATATCACCTGCGTTGCATAACAGAAACGAAATAAAACGAGTTTATTTAGTGTCACGTCTTTTTCCTCACTTTGTGGTTTGCTAAACAGGTGATCGCCACATAATTCTGTTTAACGCATCGGAAATCCTTTATTAAGTTCAGCAGCTCAAGGCGAAATGCACGAAAAAATAAAATATCCCCTATCTCAAAGAAAGGAGCAGTTTTCTTATTTAAAAGTCGAATTTCATAATGTTTTTGTTGCACCTTCTATACTAACAAAAGAAATACGTTTGCGTGTCTATATTATAAAGGACAAACGTGTCTGTGCGTAACGCTGGCGTTATTTTGACTGTGGTAAAGGCAGGAGATTAAATTTAACTTTTGTTAACTTTTACTGCAATTTTTTTAATTTCTTAATACCGCACATTTTTAATTTTTACACCGTTGAATAGAGAAAAAATGTACTTTCAAATGCAATTTGCTTGAAAACTATATTGTAATTTGTTTGAAAACAGTGTCGGAATTTATTCAGTTTTTATTGTTTGTAAAATAATTTTCAAGCATAATTTTTAAAAATCTATATCTGTCGCTTGCAGACAGACGATTACAAAAGATAAATCTGTTTGCACTTAAATTAATATAAATAAAATAGTGCAGCATTGTTTCCGGTTTATATTCCATAACGAAATTAAAACTTTATCAATCTAAAAATAAAATAATAAAATATAAATAAAACACAAATTTAAGACATGCAACCGAACCATGCTTAAACTACTGAAATTATCAGAATAGAAAAAGGGTGGCAACGCAAATACGAAAAGGCAAATACGAAAGGCAAAATGAGAAAGGCAAATACGAAAGTATAGCTTTTAATGAATTTCAAAATTATATTTGAATACATAATTGCTACGTTTTCATATAAAAATGATTGTTAGTATTATTAATGAAAAATCTAAAAAATCTATATTAAATGTAAAAAGTCTATTAGAGTTTTAAAAAAAAATCCCCTATATTCTGTAACCCGGGTTGTAACTCCTCGTACTAATAAAAAAAATACGTTTGCGTATCTCTGTCTGTGTCTGAGTGCGATAGAGGTGAGACCGGATCAATCCAAACCCGTCAGCCCGAACTCGGGCCCTTTGGGCGTGGTAGGCTCGGGCTCAAAATAAAAAAAAATATATATATTTATTCACAAATTGACAGAAAAAGGAAAAAAAAAAAACCTTGCTATTTGAGGAACAACAAGAAAGAAAAACCATGCTTCAAGCATAGATTATAAAACATTTTCCAACACGATCAGAATAATGTAACAAAACTGCACCTTTTAAAACATTAAAATAGTACGTCTAATTAAACCATATGGAAACGTATAACACATTTCAAAACTCAATGTAAGCTGTTCGCATCTACAATCGGAAAATTATCCGATTTTTTTTCAGCAGTCCTGTATATGATACATAGATTTGTACCTATTAACTACATGTATCTAATAACTTCAGTTGAAAATTCGCCTTCAGCAATCTCCTCTAATAAGGACGTCCTGGTACGTGAATACTTTTGTGCAGCCCTGTACATGAGATATAAAATTTATAAATAACGAGTAACATGCAAAAAATTAATTAAATTTAAAAGCTCATATCGAGTGTTAAACCGTACACTCATGCAATTATTACTCAAAGGCAGTACTGTAATCGATTTCTTTTATGTGTCCCTGTAAATGAATAAATAATGCTATGAATGCCCTGTTCTAACGTAATCGTAGTAAAAGTCAGTGACTTATATCAGTTTCAATACATTTGAAATAGCACAATGTCATTAAAATACTCTGCAAACGATTTTTTCCCATATGCCATAATGTAATGGAATACTTTTGAGTGCCCTTGTAAATGAACTATTAATCTTACATACTTCATATACAATACCAAACACGCTTTGGTGACCCTCAATAACTTTCATCAATTGCATGAAAATCCGAGTATATTTACGTGAGTTAGAGCGTGGAGAGACGGACAGACAAACCGAATGCATAAACACTTTTCAACTTTGTTGGAAAGTGTTAAAAATGTAGTCTAAGTTTCTTAAAGTATTTTACAATCCATTAAAAATCAATTTGAAAGGGAATCGAATTGTTATTGATGGGATATAAGGAAAAATATCTTATTCTTCAGCATTTACACGATCAGTTATACTTAGATATAGTAACATAAACAAGCCGTGAGATATCCCTCATCTGTCCACGTTTTCTGTTTGAAGTCCTTTCCGAGAATTACTGGAAAACGGAAGCCGTGTCTTTCTGTTAGTTGTACAAGGATATTTAAAAAGAATAAAAATTGTGACTTTTGCAGATTTCTGCCAGTGATTGGGTATCAATAACAAATTTTCTATTTTAAACAAGTTTTAAGGGACAGGAAAATTACGAAGCGTAGGCATGTTTTAGTATTTAGAATCAGTACTTATTTCTATGTAAAACAAACAAACAAATAAAAAAAAAACTTTTTTAAAAAAGAAAATTAATTCCGGAACAATTTTGAAATGTTATTGACATTTTCTTACTGCTTTTCTACTGGGTACTTTCGGTATTGGATTCCGTCGGGTTCGAGCTCTGGTGACACAAAATGTTTCGGACTCGAATGGCCTCCGGCTGTGAAAAAAAGCCCGAACTCATCTCTAATATGTGAATATCTGTGTGTGCGCAATGTCTAGGGGACTGTGCATGTGCATATATAACGTTATCAACTTTTTGGCAATTTTGATCCCCCTCCCCCCTTACGATATAACACGTTATCATACTCCCCCCCCCCCCCCCAATAATGATATCGTTATCAGTGTATAAAAATTCTTTAGATTTTTGGAATTTTTTTCTTTTGTTTGGAGTGATATACAAATAGCGTTACATTTATTTTTCGCATACTTAATTGATTCAAATGAAGAGAAGTCAATAAAATATGAGTTTATAATAAAATAACTTTATATTAAATAATACTTAAAAGAAATAGTTACTATTTAAAAATATTTAATAATAGATTTTTGTTCCATAATGCATTCAACATATTGTCTTTTTGCACTTGCCCCCGCACGGGCTTGGGTAGACAGAATTTCTTATCAACAAAACAGGTGGGCAACATTCTTTCTCTTTTATTTACTAGCAAATACAAGTATAATTTCAAGCATACTTTGCATTTGGTTTGTAGAACAGGGGATTATATATGCATACACGTATGACAGAAGAATAGGGATGCCTAACTTTGGGTATTTCCTATTTTGGAATTAAATAATTTTGTAATTATTTAATGATTTTAATAATAACTTTGTATTTTCATAAAAATAGATAACATACGGGAAAAAGATAGCACACTATTTTAATGTAAAGACCAGGTTACAAATAAGAAGAGAAAATTTTGGTTGGATCAAAAATGATAACGATATCAAAAGATAAACCCCCCTCCCCCCTAAAATGATAGCATTATAATATGTATAGTCCCTAGGGGAATCTATCGCACGTCGAAGCATGCAAATTTCGACCAGCAAAAAGATATGTCGGAATGCACTTGAGGCTCAAGTTTATTTTATTTATTTATTCATTATTTTTATAATTTTTGTTATTTTATCGGAACAATTCCCATATTTACCCCATTTTCCAGGTTCACCGGCGATTTCGAGGCACTCAGCAATTCAAATTCAATCGATTTGCCCGATACAGCAAATTTTGTCCTCTTTTAATTAAAGTTTATTTGGAGTTCATACAGCGATTTTTGTAAAAGAAAAAGGTGCCATTTCGCCGAAAATGAAGAATTTGCTTTTTTTTTTTAATCAATCAAGCTATTTGATACCTTACCCACCCAATCTTATATTTTATACCCCTATGGATAAAACTTACGGAAATCGGGTTTGAAAAAAAAAATATATATATACGTATTATATTAATAATTTATATTTATATGAATTTTTAAAAAACCTTTAGAAAAGAGAAATTTCCTACGACTAAATAACGTTCCGATACAGGAACAGTAGTATCTATACATAGCTACGTAGTATAATAATAGCTATATTCTGATGCTTTTTGTTTATTTTTTTCCCTTTATCAATTTCTCAATGAAGACATTAACATGGAAAAATGCGACTTCTCTGATTAAAAAATCAGAAAAATTACATCATTAATACCAAATAGTAGAAATGGTAAGGTTAGACCAAGTAATATAGGTGTAATAGTTACCTACTTTTACGCCTTTACCTACCCCTATTTTTGAGCAGAAAAATGCATCTTATTTAATTGAATAAAATGGGATCATTTAAAAAATTCATTTCCTTTTATTTCTATATGTGGATTTTTTTTTTTATATAATTAGAAAGTAAACACTAGAATTATTTAGCTATTATTCGATTCCACCCTCCCTTAAATAACATACAGTGGAAATGAATTAACATTTTCTGCCTTTATCTTTAATCTAAAGGCTGTCCATAATTAAACGACCCTACTTTAAAGTTGTCTACAGACGAAACTGTTGGTCAGGAAGTTGTTTAAATTTCTGACGGACATAATAAAGGAATGGGAATTTGTTTGTGCAAAAAAAAAGAAAAAAAAGTTCAAAATTTCGCCACCAGGGGGCTTTTTTATTGAATTACACATTTTTTAAAGTTTTTACGCTTTATTTTTCTCACAAGGAAGGTCTCCATACGGGCATATTCAGAAAAATCTGAAAAAATTACAGAGTGTTCTTCTCATGTGGATATATATGTTTATAAAAAATTTTTTGGCGGAACCTCGATAGAACGTTCGTAAAAAAATAATGAAAATTTCGTTTATTTGGCGATTTATCATCGGTTGGCGATGAAATGAAATTTAGAAAAATGTTTTTTTTTATGTCGATTACTCTTTAAGATAAAAATGTTTCATATTGAACTTGTTTACATAAATTTAATGTAAATAACTTTAGTTTTGTCAGTTTTAGTTTGATTTAACTATAGTTTTGTCATGTATATATAGATTTTTATAATGAGAGTTAAATATTAAATTTTATGAATTAAAAGAAAATTAAAAGAAATTAAAATTGTTTCAATATCTCAAAATTAAGTCCAATTGAGCACTCTCGAGTCGATTGAATTTTGTTGCTATGGAAACGACGAATTCTTTGATATTGAAATGGATAACTGGTAAATGAATCTTGCGGTTATTTTGGAACACGCTTAAATATATAAAAGTATTTTTTATATATGAAATTGTTTTTAAAGTAATAAAATTAAATAACAAGCAACATAAATATGTAATACGAAATAATGTATTTATTAAACTCTCTCCTTGTTTATGTTTAAATTCATTAAATACTTTTTACACGCATTCTAAAAATCAATTAACAAATAATTTTCAGGTGCATTAAAATCGTTTGCATTTGGCGAAAAAAAGCACTGCTCACCAAATCGTGTGACGATTTCGTCTTTTCGCGCCAAATACCCGAAAGTATTTTATTTTTTTACAGACTTTCTACTGCAATTCCGCCGATAAATTTGACTGATCCTTTATTACATACATAAGTAGTTTAATTGCTATTTTTTTCAAAATATTCTGAGTATGCCCAGTAAGGAGACCTTCCTTGTCAGATTAAATAAGACAAGTATACAGACCGCTCCCTGAAAAAAATAAAGCTTAAAAACTTTTAAAAATTATTGGTGTTCGAATTGAACAGACCTTACAAACTCTGAAAAAAAATTCTGCCTACAAAAGCCGCCATTTTTTTTTCTCAGAGCTCAGGCCTAGTATTCAGTAGGCGGTGGCTAAATGTGTAATTTATTAAAAAACGCTCTCTGGTGGCAAAATTTTGAACTAAATTATGTTTTCGCTTAGACAAATTCCCATTCCTTCTTTATGTCTGACGCATAATTTCACAATTTTCTGATCAATAGTTTTGTATTTAGACAACTTTAAAATAGTGTCGTTTAATTATGGATACCCTGTATATCGGTAAACTTGTCTAATTATATTTTTTGAAAAAAAAAAAAATAAATAAAGATTTAAAAAAAAAATTATAACAATTATTATTTTCTGCCTGTGTAATTTTTTTTAAATAAAATAAAATAAAAATATAAAAAAATATATAACCTTGGACTTTGTCAAATTGTATTTATAAATATATATATATACGGAAAAATAAAAAACAGAAATAACAGTATTTTCTACCTTAAAAAAAAATAAACACTCTTCTGTCTTTATCTTAAATATATATCCCTAGACTTGTCTAATTGTATTTTTTCATATCTTGAGTATAAAAGACAAACGTGTCCGTCCGTAACGCTGACGTCATTTTGAGGTTGGCAACGGCTGATGATTAAATTTCGCTTTTGCAATTTTCACTACTGCAATTTTTTTAAACTTCTAAACATAGCACATTTTAAATTTTTACACCGGCCGGCGGATAGGTAAAAAAATCTACTTTCAAATGCAATTTGTTGGGAAACTAAATTGACTGATTTATTATGGTTTAAAAAAATAATTTTCAAGCATGAATTTTTTAAATCTATCTCCATCGCGCGTAGGCTCGATTACGGTAGAATAATAATCCATTTGCGCTTAAAGCAATATTAAATAGTTCAACATTTGTCTCCGGATATTTTTCCATAAAGAAGTTAAAACCTCATCAGTCAATTATATTAAAAAGTGATTGTCCGTTTCTATTTCACAGTTGCTCCTCCTAGAATATGGAACATGGGGAGATCAAATTAATACCAGTTATCTGCATTAGTTATCTGTATGGATCCGATGAGGTCAAAAGTTGTCTTAGAATTTTAAAATTTAAAATAGTTCTCTATATATTAATTATTTTTAATTTTTAATGATATTTCTGTAATGATCGCAACTAAATTACTCAATTTTTGTGGATAAAAGGTAGAAAATGGAAAACGATAAGGATTTAGATTTCTTTTCTTTTCTTTTTTTGCGTCATTTTCAAATTGAAATTGAAAATTGAAATTATCCTTTACTTGAACAGATAGTGAAAACAATATTGTGTTTGAAATATATCTTCAGATTTCTTTATTTGATATCATTTTCAAATTGAAATTGAAAATATCTTTTATTTGAATAAGGTAAGGTAGTGAAACAATATTGTGATTGAAATAGATTTTTCAATAACATTTGAAGAAATAAAAACTTATTTTCACATATTCAAACTTTAAGGATCAGTTTATTTCAGAAAGAAAAAAAATCGTCTGTCGACCGGAACATTGATATAAATTCCATTGACTGGGAAAAAAAAAAAATCTATCGTACCTTTTTCCCACTTTTATTTTCAACCAAGGAGGTTAAACAAAAACATATTTGAGTTCCTAACATTTACGTAAAGAATTATTTTCTCTATTTACAATAATAATAATAATAATTAAAAAAAGAAAGACAGTTTAACAAGTAATTATTTCTTATAGATGGCGATTAAAACTTTTCCCAAAGGAGTTTAAAGCCGGCATGGTTTAGCGAGAAAAATACAATTTTGTAAGCACTTACTTCACTTCATAAACGGAAAGTACAGTCGAACCTCGTTATCCCGGCACTCTAATGTCCAGAAAAATGTGTCGTCATAAGCGGAGTGTCGCGGTAACCGGAGTTTGAGAAAAATATGTTTATAAAAAGTTGCATTTTAAATTAATTTAAGACAAAAAAAAAAAAAAATTAAAATTCATTAAGTGTTCTTGCAGTTTTAAGCAATAAAAAAATATTATTAAACAAAATAAACACAAAAACAAAATTAAAAAGAATAAAAATCAGATTTATGATGACTGGTTTTTTTAATTGTTACATGAATATTAATTAATTAAGGTTTTTTTATCCCTAGATGTGCTTTTTACAACTACTTTTTCAGCATTATGCAATGAATTGTAATCAATTTTCGTTGTTTCAGAAATGGATGTTAGATAATTTGTGATCGTTTCAATGCAATGCAATGTTTCAATTTTAGTCGGATGAAAAACGCCATGTAGCCACAAGAAAGCACCGCCTTAACATAACAAAAAGGCCGCGAGTAGACTGATACGTCTATCTGGAGCGTAAGTGGGTCATTCATAGTGTGTGGGTTTATCTATTCAGATAAAGGATTGAAGTAAATTTTCGCATTTATCTCAATGGGTAATTTAGACACTTTTGTGAAAAGTTTGGCTAAGGCATTTCTTGCCGCTTAATTGCCGTGCTTATAAGATGGATTATAAAAAATGGATAATTTTCCTAAATCGTCGGGATATCCGGAGTTGAAAATTATTCAACGACGTAAAATCCGGAGCTTATTTACATTAAAATTATATACAGAAAATCGGGACTTTGAAAAACTGACGTGATAAGCGGAGTGATGCGAAAACCGAGTGTCGGGAAAACGAGGTCCAACTGTATTTCGAATACGCATGTAATTGCGTTAAAATAAGAAAAGGGGAAAATGAAATAATAAGGATTTTGTCACACATTTCGAATCGCCAAGGTGGTGTTGCTCGACATTTTTAATTTTCCTAAATTTTTAATCAAGTTTTCTTTTTAATTTTCTGAATTTGAAAACATGATTAAAAATTGTTTCGATCGTATAGTTTTTATGGTGTGGCCATTCTTAACAAGCTGCACGGGCGTTTTTTTTTTTTCTGAGAAAAACGTGTTTCACGGAAAATTCTATACCTGCGTTATTTTTATATCTATCAAGATAAATAAAAAAACGAAAGGTTTAGTATAAATTTTTCTACATTTTAGGTAATTATAGAATTTTCATTAAACTAAGGCTATAAGTCAAAAACATGTTTAAAAACCACAGAATTAAAAGGTCAAATACCACACTTCACTATTATTATTTTTTATCAAGGAAATCAGACTCACCTTAAATATTTTTTTTCTGTCACAGACCTCTTATAGCACTATACCTTTTTTACAAATTTCAATCTTGAAAACCTTTTTTTTTTTTTTTAAATAGAGCTTATCAAAAACTGTGTTAAATCTGATTTTGGCAGTTTTCACTAATAAATATCTCAAAAGGGACTGAGTGAAAAATTTTGAAAACTTAGGATAATAAACATACTTCTAATGTAAAGTTACCATGTAAATTTTATCAGTGAGAATTAACTAGTTTTTTAATAAAAGTTCACTAAAAATACACTAAAATTCTGTTAATTTCCCGTCGGACAGAGAATGGAAGTTTTAACTTTCCTTTATATGATGCTTTTCTTGAAAAGTGATCCAAGATTGTTATGCGATTTTAAAATAATAAAAGTCCTTCCGGCCAGTGCCGGGAGGAAGAGGTAGCTTTCATAATCCTTATTTAAAGAAAGCCAACTTATATCATGCAAACACACGAAGCTCAATTTAGTGGAAACCGAATATAGGAGATTCAATACTAATTTTTATCAATATAATGAATGAGAGTTTCGCGAAATTAGTCAGCTTTATCCAAGCTACTTTTCTTTAAAGTAACTTATATTTGGCTGCCAAAATCGGCAATTTCTTAAAGTGCCTGTCATTTTAAGACAACATGGTGGATGAGGCTAAGCAGTAAACTTGGTCGAGACCTTAGTAATTGCTGTGCACATGCTCACTCACATCGGAATCAGTTAATATATAGGAGTGCTGTCGCATGCAAAAAATCAGATTTTTCAAAATGTCACCCACAATAGAAATTGAAACTGCTATATCTGAGCCATTTTTTAAGGTAAAGACAAACAAAAAATGCTCCTGAATCCTTATATCAAGATCAAATACTTAAGAAAGAAACCTTTTTCAATTTCTAATTTTTTTGCACCTCACTTTAAATATATATATATTTTTTAATTTAATGGACGCCATTTTGAAACAAGATTGCTGATGAATCTGGCCAGCGAACTTGGTCGAGGTGTTGATGTATACTATCCACATGCCTTCTTACATCGAAATAGGCGAATACGTGTGTTATCGCGTGACAAATACAAGATCGTTTCAAAATTTTAGTCATGCTAGAAATTCAAAGTGCTATAAATCAACCATTTTTTAAGATATCAACAAAAGAACAAATTTTCAGAAACAAAAACTGCTCCGGAATCTTTGTATCAAGGCCAAACACATAAAAAAAATCTTTTTCATTTTCCAATTTTTTAATACCTCATTTTGAATTTTAAATTTAATTTTTTTTAAATGGCAACCCTTTTGAAACAAGATGGCGAATGAAGCTGGCCAACGAACTCGGTCGAGACATTGGTATGTACTATGTACAGACCAAGTTACATCCAAATAGGTTCATAAATACGCCTGTTATCGCGTGACAAAAATCAGGTCGTTTTAAAATGTCAGCCACAAGAGAAATTCAAAATGCTATTACTCAGCCATTTTTTAGGTAGCTTTCTTTACAAAAAGCTACCTATTGCAGCCGTTCGGAGGAAAGCGGATTTCAAAAAATTTTGGTATATTTTCATCGATCATGACCCCCAGACTCCGAAACCACCCTCCGTTCAAAATTGATATATATATATATATATATATATATCAATATATATATATATATATATATATATATATATATATATATATATATCTGACCTATGTCACACTGTAACTCTCGTATTTATGAACCGATTTGGATGTAATTCGGTGTGTACATAGTACATACCAATGTCTCGACCGAGTTCGTTGGCCAGCTTCATCCGCCATTTTGTTTCAAAATGGCGGCCATTTAAAAATTTAAAAAAAATTTAAAATTTGAAATGTGGTACCAAAAAATTAAAAATGGAAAAATATTTTTTTCTTATGTATTTGACCTTTATACAAAGACTCCGTAGCAGTTTTTGTTTCGTCTATATCTTAAAAAATGGCTGAGTTATAGCATTTTGAATTTCTAGCGAAGCTGACATTTTGAAACGTCCTGAATTTTTTCACGCGATAAAAGGCGTATTTATGAACCGATTTGGATGTAACTTCGTTTATACATAGTACAGACCAATGTCTCGACCGAGTTCGTTGGCCAGCTTCATCCGCCATTTTGTTTAAAAATGGCGGCCATTTAACATTTTAAGAAAAATTTTAATTTGAAATGTGGTACCAAAAAATTGAAAATTGAAAAAATATTTTTTCTTATGTGTTTGACCTCGATAAAAAGATTCGGGGGCAGTTTTTGTTTCGTCTATATCTTAAAAAATGGCTGAGTTATAGCATTTTGAATTTCTAGTGTGGCTGACATTTTGAAACGCCCTGATTTTTGCCACGTGATAACAGACATATTTATGAACCAATTTGGATCTTGGTGTGTATATAGTACATACAAATAACTCAACCGAGTTCGTTGGCCAGCCTCATCCGCCATCTTGTTTCAAAATGGCGGCCATTTAAAAGAAATTAAAAAAAAATTAAATTTAAAATGAGATACCAAAAAATTGGAAAATGAAAAAGAGTTTTTTTGTATGTGTTTGACCTTAATACAAAGATTCCGGAACAGGTTTTGTTTCGTCTATATCTAAAAAAATGGCTGAGTTATAACACTTTGAATTTCTATTGTGGCTGACATTTTAAAACGACCTGATTTTTGTCACGCGATAACAGGCGTATTTATGAACCGATTTGAATGTAACTTGGTCTGTACATAGTACATACCAATGCCTCGACCGAGTTCGTTGCCCAGCTTCATTCGCCATCTTGTTTCAAAAGGGTTGCCATTTAAAAAAAAAATGTAATTTAACATTTAAAATGAGGTATTAAAAAATTGGAAAATGAAAAAGATTTTTTTATGTGTTTGGCCTTGATACAAAGATTCTGGAGCAGTTTTTGTTTCTGAAAATTTGTTCTTTTGTTTATATCTTAAAAAGTGGTTGAATTATAGCACTTTGAATTTCTATCATGGCTAACACTTTGAAACGATCTTGTATTTGTCTCGCGATACCACACGTATTCGCCTATTTCGATGGAAGAAGGCTTGTTGATAGTATACATCAATATCTCGACCAAGTTCGCTGGCCAGCTTCATCAGCCATCTTGTTTCAAAATGGCGGCCATTAAATTAAAAAATATATATATTTCAAGTGAGGTGCAAAAAAATTAGATATTGAAAAAGGTTTCTTTCTTAAGTATTTGAACTTGATATAAGGATTCAGGAGCATTTTTTGTTTGTCTTTATCTAAAAAATGGCTCAGATATAGCAGTTTCTATTTCTAACGTGGGTGACATTTTGAAAAATCTGATTTTTTGCCTGCGACAGCACTCGTATATATCAACCGATTCCGATGTGAGTGAGCATGTGCACAGCAATTACTAAGCTCTCGACCAAGTTCACTGGTTAGCCTCATCCACCGTGTTGTCTTAAAATGGCAGGCACTTTAAGAAATCGCCGAATTTGGCAGCCAAATATAAGTTACTTTAAATAAAAGCAGCTTGGATAAAGCTGACTAATTTCGCGAAATTCTCATTCATAATAATTTAGTATTGATAAAAATTAGTATTGAATCTCCTACATTCGGTTTCCACTTAATTGAGCTTCGTGTGTTTGAATAATATAAGTTGGCTTTTTTAAAATAAGGAATATGAAAGCTACCTCTTCCTCCCGGCACTGGCCGGAAGGACTTTTTAAAATATAGACGAAAGAAAAACTGTTCCGGAATCTTTGTATTAAGGTCAAACACATACAAAAAAAATCTTTTTCATTTTCCAATTTTTTGGTATCTCATTTAAATTTTTTTTATTTTTTTCATTTTTTTAAATGGCCGCCATTTTGAAACAAGATGGCGGATGAAGCTGGCCAACGAACTCGGTCGAGATATTTGTATGTACTATGTACACACCAAGGTACATCCAAGTCGGTTCATAACTACGCCTGTTATTACGTGAGAAAAATCAGGACGTTTCAAAATGTCAGCCACGCTAGAAATTCAAAATGCTATAACTCAGCCATTTCTTAAGATATAGACGAAACAAAAACTGCTCCCGAATCTTTTTATCAAGGTCAAACACATAAGAAGAAAATATATTTTCAATTTTCAATTTTTGGTACCACATTTCAAATTTAAATTTTTCTTAAAAATTTAAATGGCCGCCATTTTTAAACAAGATGGCGGGTGAAGCTGGCCAACGAACCCGGTCGAGACATTGGTATGTACTATGTATAAACGAAGTTACATCCAAATCGGTTCATAAATACGCCTTTTATCGAGTGACAAAATTCAGGACGTTTCAAAATGTCAGCCACGCTAGAAATTCAAAATGCTATAACTCAGCCATTTTTTAAGATATAGACGAAACAAAAACTGCTCCGAAATCTTTGTATAAAGGTCAAATACATAAAAAAAAAATATTTTTCCATTTTCAATTTTTTGGTACCACATTTCAAATTTTAAATTTTTAAAAAAATTTTAAATAGCCGCCATTTTGAAACAAAATGGCGGATGAAGCTGGCCAATGAACTCGGTCGAGAGATTGGTATGTACTATGTACACACCGAATTACATCCAAATCGGTTCATAAATACGCCTTTTATCGCGTGACAAAATTCAGGACGTTTCAAAATGTCAGCCACGCTAGAAATTCAAAATGCTATAACTCAGCCATTTTTTAAGATATAGACGAAACGAAAAATGCTCCGGAATCTTTGTATAAAGGTCAAATACATAAGAAAAAAATATTTTTCCATTTTTTATTTTTTGGTACCACATTTCAAGTTTTAAATTTTTTTAAAAATTTTAAATGGCCGCCATTTTGAAACAAAACGGCGGATGAAGTTGGCCAACGAACTCGGTCGAGACATTGGTATGTACTATGTATAAACGAAGTTACATCCAAATCGGTTCATAAATACGCCTTTTATCGAGTGACAAAATTCAGGACGTTTCAAAATGTCAGCCACGCTAGAAATTCAAAATGCTATAACTCAGCCATTTTTTAAGATATAGACGAAACAAAAACTGCTCCGAAATCTTTGTATAAAGGTCAAATACATAAGAAAAAAATATTTTTCCATTTTCAATTTTTTGGTACCACATTTCAAATTTTAAATTTTTAAAAAATTTTTAAATAGCCGCCATTTTGAAACAGAATGGCGGATGAAGCTGGCCAACGAACTCGGTCGAGAGATTGGTATGTACTATGTACACACCGAATTACATCCAAATCGGTTCAT
The DNA here is from genome assembly GCA_963932465.1 of Maratus speciosus. Lineage (NCBI taxonomy): Eukaryota > Metazoa > Arthropoda > Arachnida > Araneae > Salticidae > Maratus > Maratus speciosus. The sequence continues at coordinate 147,446,528 of OZ010789.1, forward strand.
AAATACGCCTTTTATCGCGTGACAAAATTCAGGACGTTTCAAAATGTCAGCCACGCTAGAAATTCAAAATGCTATAACTCAGCCATTTTTTAAGATATAGACGAAACAAAAACTGCTCCGGAATCTTTGTATAAAGGTCAAATACATAAGAAAAAAATATTTTTCCATTTTTTATTTTTTGGTACCACATTTCAAGTTTTAAATTTTTTTTAAAATTTTAAATGGCCGCCATTTTGAAACAAAACGGCGGATGAAGTTGGCCAACGAACTCGGTCGAGACATTGGTATGTACTATGTACACACCGAATTACATCGAAATCGGTTCATAATTACGGGAGTTACAGTGTGACATAGGTCAGATATATATATATATATATATATATATATATATATATATCAATTTTGAACGGAGGGTGGTTTCGGGGTCTGGCGGTCATGATCAATGAAAATATACCAAAATTTTTTGAAATCGCTTTCCTCCGAACGGCTGCAATAGGTAGCTTTTTTGTAAAGAAAGCTACCTAAAACCTACATGAATAAATTGTAGCTCTTAAGTTTTTAAAAAATTATGAGAACAACAACGTAGAAAGTATTACAAATAGTAGTATAATTTTTTTTCTCCAATCATAAAAATTACTAGGACTTCCCTCAGAGGGATTAGTCTGAGCGATATTACTGAGAACATAGATTTAATAATAACATGTGGAAGCAAAGAAAATGAGATGCTATCTTTAATTGTCCATATACAGCGAAAAATTGAAATGATGAAAATAAACAAATTGTAGAATTACAAAATCTTATATATAAATTCGTATACACTGTTTGAAAAAATGGGAAATCAAACCATTCAAGACAGCCATGCATGGATATAAAATTGAAAGTACGCAATATATTAAAAGTAAAATAGAAAATGAAACACTAATTTACTTATATCGGAATTTTAACTGTATAAAATGATGTCAAGAGCATAATCAGACGCTCCGCACCAATTTGAGTAACTTTAAATGTCAAATATATGATGTTTCAAAAGAATGGACTATACTTTATATGGTGTGTGCTCCCCCGGAATAGTTAATATTGTACAATATCTGTTTTCCATTGATGCAATGAGGTTGTCGATAACATTTAAGGAATTATCTTCTCAAAATCTAATATAGTATCAAAGTACCGAATACGTCAAAAGTGGCGTGCAATGCTTCGTTAGAGTGTGTTTTAGATATGCTCGATCGGATTTAAATGATGAGTGTATGCTGGCCACTACATACGCTGTATTGTTTTTTTTTTTCAAACATATTCTGCACAAGTTGAGCTGCATTTAGCATGTATTAAATAAAAGAAATCGGCAATGATTACAACATAAAGTATGACACAAGATCTGAATATATCGTCTGCATAACTTTTGAGCTGTCAAAGTGTCATTTGAAGTAATTTACAAATCCATACATATTTATTCAGCAAATCATGCAAGCTAACATACGCCAATATGAACCCGATTACAAAATTTCACCAGAATAAGTTAACATACAAAAAAATCTACTAATGATAATTGAGAATATGACCTTATGATAAAATGTCTAGAAAAATGAATCGGATAAAAAATTCATATCACATTTAAAACGGTACTTCCCTCTGTTAGTGGCCTTGGCGAAAGAGAGAAAAGCCTAGAGAAGGAACACTTTAACAAGTACTTTCGGGCAACCTACTCACTGTTTCATACAGGTCTTTATTCAATATTTACACAATTTATTTAATGCTAGGTGGGTATCTATCAGTTTTGTTGCATTTAAATCGCATGTTTTGCAGAGGAAATGCAACATTATGAAATATTTAATGTTGCTGTACCTAATAATTCCAAATTAATGGTAATTGAGATCGCTTTCCGTTAATTTCATCTTTTTTAAATTTTAAATTTTTTTAGAAACCATTCATAGAGACAATTGTATATTTTAAAACTAACCCGAAGCAAAATTTCAAGATTTTGGGCTCAGCAGTAACAGAGAAATAAAAAATTTCGAAAGTTTTTTGTTTCTGCACTGTTTTATATAGCGACATTTTTAGAAATTGTTCTATTGCGAGAATTTAGATCATCTTTAGATCTTTTTCCGCTTTGTTTAGTCTTTCGATTTTTTAGAATTCGTTCTACAACGAGCATTTACATCTTATAAATTACTACCATGCCAAAGTTCTAATTTCTAACCCCAACAGTATCCCAAAAATTTCAGTATTCCAAATAAATCATAGTTTAGAACAATTCTAGAAATTTTTACGTTTATCCGTCAAATTGAGAGCGTTCATTACGAGTATTTATGTCTTAAAAGTAACTACCGCACCAAATTTAAAGTTTCTAACGCAATCATATCGCGGAAATCGCAATTTTAGAATTTTTTTGCCCCTGCAGCAATGTAGGTTCTTGCACTGACATAAAATAGTCTTTTTTTCGGAGCAGAGATGGCCACCAACATTTTTTTAAGTTGGCTATGTAGTTTCAGAGATAACACCTCACAAACGTACAAGCATTAATAATATTATATACTTTATAATATTATAACGCTTTATAATATTAGCATTAGATGTACAGATATAAAAGCCATTTATCTGTTAAAAGCTAAAGTGCCGGCGTTGCCCAGAATTTGAAGGATGTTTGTTCTGAAAAATCAATTTCAGAATTTAACATACAACACAAAAAATCATTAAAAAAAGCAGTCGAAATGTTGTTGAATGAATCATATGCAAACGCTATATAAAAATGTATAAATGTATATAACAGACGCAAAGAATACAGCTATAAATGAACTTATTTCAATTTATAATTGGAGCAATAATGTTAAAATGCGCCAATATTTCCCTAATCGGGTTTTTATTATGCGTCAATACATTTTTCACACTCATATGACGTTATGCTATATCCACCATGCCCTTTATATTTCCAATATGACGTAATATTTTCCTCTTTCACGTGGAAACCTTGAAATAGAAAAGTTATGAAGTTGTATTCACTTTCATTTAAATGCGTGAAACCATTTATTTTATTTTCATATTTCACGTGAATATCTTGCAATAGAAAAGTTATGACGTAATATTCACATTTTTTTTTAAATTCGGCAAACTATTTATTTCATTTTCATTTTTCACGTGGAAATCTTGCAGTAGAAAATTAATTGTTGTAGTAACAATTTTATTGTGTTTTTTAATTGTTGGCAACTGCTATAACGAAAAATGTTTAAATTTGATAAGAAATTGCTGTTAAATTTGTGGTTTTTTTATTAATTAAAAATTAACTATAAGTTATTTCGATTCCAGATTACTTTAGTTGTCTCGGCCATATTTCAATACACATGTACGTATCTCTTCACAATTTTGGCTTCCAAATTGGGGATTTTTTATAGAATTACAAACAGACAGATAGACAAGTTTTCATTTTTATATATCTCTCTATTCTATGAAAAGTAACTAACGCTGTCACCGCCGCCGCCGGTTTTGAATTTTTTGTGATCGGAGGTCTTTCTTCGTTAATATTAAGAAAACTATTGCATACAAACATATGAAAATCGGTGGTACTATAGCGAAATGCTTGATCAACACACTAATGCATACAGTTTTCAAATCGAAGAATTATTTTAAGAGATGTTTAATGCTAAAGTTGGGCAAAATCGTTCCATTAAAAAAAAAACTATAAGAGCAAAAGCTATACATGGGAATTTAATCATTTTTAGATCATTTTATTCAATAGAAGATCCCGGTCTGCAGATTTCATTAATTTTTTTTAATTTGACTCATTTTTTGAGGTTTTATTTCTATTTTAAATTCAAATATTCCGCATTTTGACAGATATTTTTTACATATTTTAGAAAATGGTATTCATTTAAACTGTTGCCAACTGTATAAACAGCGCAAACAATAATGTTTGCTTCAAATAAAAAAAAAATATTTACACGTTACTATTATAAACAGAAAAAAACCTTCTAATTACAATTAAATAATTAGGTATAAAAATCAGGCACTTATTGGAAATTACGCCATAAAAAATATATTTACATGTGAATTTTAAAAGAGAAAGGATATTGTAAAATAAATTCATTAACATGCGTTAGAAATCTGAAATAGAACAAATTACGTCACATTACACTTATTATGCAAAATGAACAAATAAAAGGTATTGCAAAACAGTTTAAATTTAAAAATTGCTCGAGACAAAATATTAGAGGTTAAATATTAGATTTTTTCAAAATTTTATTATTTGTCGTTTAATGTGAGGTGTTCAGCTATAAGTATGCAATTTTTTATGTTTCAACATAATTAGGGGCTGAGTTAGAAAAATTGCTTTAAATACACAAGTTAGAGCCCAGAGGGTGAAATATTAGACTTTTTAAAAATTTTATTATTTGCTGCTTGATGTGAGGTGTTCAGCTATAAGTATGCAAAATTTCATGTCTCCAACTTAATTAGGGGCTGAGTTAGAAAAATTGCTTAAAATACACAAGTTAGAGCCCAGAGGGTTAAATAATAGACTTTTTCAAAATTTTATTATTTGTCGTTTGATGTGAGGTGTTCAGCTATAAGTATGCAAAATGTCATGTCTCCAACTTAATTAGGGGCTGAGTTAGAAAAATTGCTTAAAATACAGAAGTTAGAGACCGGAGGGTTAAATATGACTTTTTCAAAATTTTATGATTTATCGTGTTATCGCAAGTGTTCAGCTATAAGTATGCAAACTTTCATGTCTCCAACTTAATTAGGGGCTGAGTTAGAAAAATTGCTTAAAATACACAAGTTAGAGCCCAGAGGGTTAAATATTAGACCTTTTTCAAAATTTTATTATTTGTCGTTTGATGTGAGGATTTCAGCTATAAGTATGCAAAATTTCATGTCTCCAAATTAATTAGGAGCTGACTTAGAAAAATTGCTTAAAATACAGAAGTTAGAAACTGGAGGGTTAAATATGACTTTTTCAAAATTTTATGATTTATCGTGTTATCGCAAGTTTTCAGCTATAAGTATGCAAACTTTCAATTCTCCCACTTAGTTAGGGGCTGAGTTAGAAAAATTGCTTAAAATACACAAGTTAGAGCCCAGAGGGTTAAATATTAGACCTTTTTCAAAATTTTATTATTTGTCGTTTGATGTGAGGATTTCAGCTATAAGTATGCAAAATTTCATGTCTCCAAATTAATTAGGAGCTGACTTAGAAAAATTGCTTAAAATACAGAAGTTAGAAACTGGAGGGTTAAATATGACTTTTTCAAAATTTTATGATTTATCGTGTTATCGCAAGTTTTCAGCTATAAGTATGCAAACTTTCAATTCTCCAACTTAGTTAGGGAATGAGTTAGAAAAATTGCTTAAAATACATAAGTTAGAGCCCAGAGGGTTAAATAATAGACTTTTTCAAAATTTTATTATTTGTCGTTTGATGTGAGGTGTTCAGCTATAAGTATACAAAATGTCATGTCTCCAACTTAATTAGGGGCTGAGTTAGAAAAATTGCTTAAAATACAGAAGTTAGAGACCGGAGGGTTAAATATGACTTTTTCAAAATTTTATGATTTATCGTGTTATCGCAAGTGTTCAGCTATAAGTATGCAAACTTGCATGTCTCCAACTTAATTAGGGGCTGAGTTAGAAAAATTGTTTAAAATACATAAGTTAGAGCCCAGAGGGTTAAATATTAGACTTTTTAAAAATTTTATTATTTATCGTTTGATGTGAGGTGTTCAGCTATATGTATGCAAAATATCATGTCTGCAATTTAATTAGGGACTGAGTTAGAAAATTTGCTTAAAATACAGAAGTTAGAGACCAGAGGGTTAAATATGACTTTTTCAAAATTTTATGATTTATCGTGTTATCGCAAGTGTTCAGTTATAAGTATGCAAACTTTCATGTCTCCAACTTAATTAGGGGCTGAGTTAGAAAAATGGCTTTAAATACACAAGTTAGAGCCCAAAGGGTTAAATATTAAGCCCTTTTCAAAATTTTATTATTTGTCGTTTGATGTGAGATGTTCAGCTATAAGTATGCAAAATTTCATGTCCCCAACTTAATTAAATTAGGGGCTGAGTTAGAAAAATTGCTTAAAATGCACAGGTTAGAGCCCAGAGGGTTAAATATTATACTTTTTCAAAATTTTATTATTTGCCGTTTGATGTGTGGTGTTCAGCTATAAGTATGCAAATTTTCAAGTCTCCGACACATATAGTTTCTGAGAACGGGCTCTGTGACAGACGGACAAACAGACAGACAAAGGAGTGAGACAGGTAGGGTTGCGTTAGATGGACGAAACTCTAAAAACATGCTGCGGATGACTGTAACAACATCCTAAAATTACATTACCATCAGCGATCTACCAATCCCGAATTTAGTTTATATTCGTTTCATATATTCTTATTCTTTTGTGCGGCCCTGTAAAATAATTATCAATATTATATACAGTAAAACCTCTGAATAGCGGACACCCCGAGAATGCAGAATTTGTCCTCTATTTAGAGGTGACCGCTACTGAGAGTAAAACATGTACAGTTATTTAAGAGTTGGTAATCGAAAAAATGTCCGCTAAATAGAGGTATCCGCTAATCGGGTGTGTCCGCTATGGAGGTTTTACCAGTAAAACTTCTGAATAGCGAACACCTCGGGAGGGCAGAATTTGTCCTCTATTTGGAGGTGTTCGCCACTGAGAGTAAAAAATGTACAGTTATTTAAGGGTTGGTAATCGAAAAAATGCCCGCTAAATAGAGGTGTCCACTAATCGGGTGTGTCCGTTATGGAGGTTTTACTGCATAACATCATCCTTTACAAGAAAATTACATGCTGTATGATAGACAGACAGACATCCAGAGAAAGATAACCTCCGGATCAATAAACACTCATGTCTTTTGTTTTAATCATCCACAATTGTATGTCATACAACATGCCAGATTTTATACAACAGGCTAAAAACGGTCACCGTGGTACGGAATACTGTATTATTATTTGCTTGCCCACCAAAACTGGTTGCCACGAGGTTTATGATCACGTGGTTGAAACTGATCTATTCAATATTACTGCGTGCGTATTTTTTTTTTATTTGCTCCATGTGTTCAAACCAGTTGTCTACGAAAACATCAACCGGTGAAAGTGACGCACACCAAATTTCTGTGACGTATGCAGATAAATTGTGCTTTTTTAAGAGTTTTTTCTATATAATTTTTAAACGGTTTGGAACTTATTTTTCATAGTAGGTGCATTCAGTAGGCGACCCTCATAGGTAGCTTCTGGTGCAATCAGAAACGAAATCCGACAAATATTTTTTGAGTTATGCGTGACGAAAGGTTTTTATTAGGCTTTTTTTTTAGTAGGACATGGCGTTAATATCCATCGTAGTAGTAAAGTGTCCGGACAGTAATATTTCGCTGAGTATTAGCCTTCGCTTCGCTCAGACAATAAAAAATATGTGAATGTCTTTTTTAAAAAAAAATTAGCATTAAATAGTGCTGAAATTTTAATGCATATCTGTTCTGAGAAGTTAAGGGTCAGTTTACCTCAAAATGAAATATTAGACGTAATTAAATGTAATATTAGACGTATCCAAAAATCCATGCGCAGTCTTGTGTAATACACATTTGAAAGTCTTAAAAAAATAGGTCAAAATATTAATATTTAAAAAAGTAGTAGGGATTTTAAGGGGACCAGCTAAACGAAATTTGGGGGAAAAAATCGATTTTTACTTTTTTATACTATTAAATAGTTTAAACTTTTACCTTTCCAACGATGTGTCACACATGTTTATACATTAAAAAAAGAAGTGTTGGAATTATTCATTCTTTCTAAGAGTACTTCCCAGCTTAATGGCCATTTAAATCTATAATTGACTTTTCTCAAAACTTGGATTTTTCATGTTTGTGTTCCTTTTTTTTTCAGTATCTATTAAACTTAAGAACTCAGTTTTTTTAATACTTTTATTATGTTATATCGTGTACTTTAACACAGGGATTTAATGATTTGTTGAGAATTATTTATTTTATGCAGTGAAATCTAACTAAAGATGCTAATTTAAAAATGCTTTTCAATAAAAAATTAATAATTAGTTTTCAGGTTCACTTAGAAAGAAAATAGTCTGTTAAAATACGTAAAGCATGTTACTCAAACTACTCTAAAAATTCTAGACCTCTATATTTCACCATTTCTGAAAAAAAAGGTACATAAAGTTGGTGTAGTTTAACATGGCGGAGATAGAACTTACCTGGTCCCCTTAAAAAAAAATAAAATTTTTTAATTAAATATGCAGTTAATTTTTTTTTTCAAAATGTACTTTTAGTTGAACATTGAAATGCAGTGAGTTCATCATTTGAAGCATATTTTTAAAAATGAAAAAAAATTGTTGAAAAGGTAAACTGTCCCCTAAAATGTTCGCCCAGAAATAGTTGTCATTACAATCGATTTCAATATGCATAGGACTTTAATGACAGGAACTCAACCACTATAATATTTGATAACTTAAATGCGGTTGTTGGTTCTGATAAATGAAAAATGTACACTAAAATGTCATTGAACTTCTCAACTTGTACCTTGAACTTTACCTATCCGCCATTTATTATCATAAATGCATGCTATGCTGCCATTACTGTTAAAGGTTGAGGCTTTTGTAAACTCAGTTGAGGTCTGAAATCATGAAATGTCTGACACTTCGAAGTAATATATAGCACTAAATTTGATTACCACTTATGAGTACATACTTGTGATAACCTCGACTTCCTGGTATTAGCACACAACATTCAAATTAATTATCGACCGAAACAGGTTTTTAAGACCGAATCAGAAACCGAATTTCGCTAATCTTCCTATTTTGGCCGAAGACGAAAACTAAAACGAAAATGCCCAAAACTTTAAAAAAAAGTAATGTATACATAAATATACATAATTATTAATTAGTTATAAGTGTTTATTAATTTACGTAATTATTAATTAATTATGCGTGTAGACTAAGTTTGCTCTCCATGCCTCTGATCAAAATTTTTGATTTTTATATAAAATAAAATGTAATTAATTCATCAACGACACAGAATGATTTTCTAATTATACGAATTTCATTTAACTAAAAAAGGTTTTAGATATACATACCTCGATTTATCGTTTATAAGGATTTTTGTAAATGATCATATGTTATACTAGAACTTTCTGAAAGAGTATTCGAAACACTTCTGCAGTTCCAAACTAAAAATTTTCTATACTGTTAAGTCTACAGCTTTTAATGAACAAGGGAAAAGCGTCTTGAAAGTTTAGTCTTATATGCATTGCTTGCTTTATAATGTGCACTCATGTCTTGAGTCAGTCGTGACTGATAATTATAAATAGTGAAGTTCATAACAATAAATAGTGTGTCTGATTTGAGCCGATATAGCTCAAATCAATGAGTAATGTTGAAAATTTCCAAAGGAAGAAACGCTATTTTTGGAATACAGTTAGTTTCGGTCGAGTTTCGGAGCGACAGAATTTTCAGCCCCATTTTCACCGAAACCGAATTTTCGGTCGATCTCTAATTCAAATATTTTTTAAAGCAAATATTCATTTTGTATAATTTCCACTGTCGAGACAAAAATATAATTTATCTCTAATATTTTCTGAGAATAAAACTTTTACATATTTTATAGTGTGAATATTTGATCATTGTACGGTCTTTGGAGACTGGCTCTTGTTACTTCGCATTTTGTGGTTCCAGCTATACCATAGCAAGAAAACTAATTTTTTAAATTATTATTTTAATTACTAATTTTTCTTTGAATTTAATGTTTTATGGTGTAACATGTAGATCGTTTCCTTCTGATTTTTTTTTCTTTTTTAGAAAATTTTACTCCTGATGATGATTTTTAAGATAGCATCGAAACGTACAGTTTTATTTTATTCATGTGTTTTTATTTTTACATCATCTTTAAATTTATGAAAAAATATACGCTGGATAGCAACTTCTATTTTGTTTAGACTTGATTATGTTTCTTAAAATAAAAACAAAAGGATGTCGTGGTCCAATTAAAAGCCTTCAATTTCATCTTGGACTGTAAAAGTTTAATTTTTTGATAATTCTGGAATGACTATACATCCAGAGATAAGATTATTAGATTATTTTAAGATTTTAAGATTATTAGATTATTTAAAAGTTTTCTAATGTATTAAGCTTGGACCTTTCATATAAACTGGTGTGATTTTAATGAGATCAGGTTTTTTTTTTTATTTATTGTAGAAACTAATCACAAGGTAAAATATGTTCGATACGATCACCTTTGTCTCCACTCACTGTTTGAAACTTATTTCATCAGGCTAGTTAAGACTTCAAGAAGTGCCTCTGGTTTGGGACAGTCCAACAGGTTTCATTCTTAATATTACACAGAAGGATGTCGAACAAAGTCTGGTAATTGGTTTTTAGTTTTGCCACTTCTACTGACAATTTAAAATTCTGGTGACACTTACACGCACAAACACTGTGACACTGTGAGTGCCAGGTGTCACAGGCGAAACATACGGCTAGTTCCATGAGTACTTGTAGCGTAGTACATAGGTGCAAATTGCTACAATTTGTGGCTACCAGTATTTTAGAACGAAAAAAAAAGTGACTTATTTTATCAGAGATATCTGATTAATTGAATAAGGCGAAGAAAACTTTTCAAAAATAACGGTGGCCAAAAGGTATAGCAGTTATCAACTATGTGGCTTACATTACAAAAACCATGAAACTAGCCAAACGCTTAAATCATTAATATCAGTATTATGATATGGAATGAAACATAGCTAATTTTAATAATACTTTTAATTCAAATTTAAAATTATTTTGAAATAAAATGTTTATATCTTTGAAGTATGTATCAATATTTATGTCATTGTGGATTAATTTTACTTCATTATAATTTCAAAATATTACGAATAAGTAAATTAATAATAAAAAAAGATATTCACATATTTTTTTTATAAGTTTTTAGTTTTATGTGATTAATTACAAAATAAAATTATACTACTATTTGTAATACTTTCCATGTTGTTGTTCTTATAATTTCAATAAAACTTAAGTTCTACAATTTATTCCTGTAGGTTTTAGTATTTTAAGATCAAAGAACAATCCTGGATCATTTTTCAAGAAATAGAAAAGCATTATATAAGGAAAAGTTAAAACTTCCTTTCTCTGGCCCCAAAACGAACAAAGTTTTAGTGCATTTTTAGTGATGCTATTAAAAAACGAGTTAAATGTCTCACTCATAAAATTTATATGGTAACTTTATATTACAACGATTTTTATTATCCTAAGTTTTTAGAATTTTTTACTCAGTCCCTTTTGAGATATTAATTAGTGAAAGCTGCCAAAATTATATGTCTTAACACAATATAAGCTGTACAAAAAAAAAAAAAAAAAAAAAAAAAAAAAGATTTTTAAGATTGAAATTTATAAAATTAAAATTAAAATGTCCACTGAAACTGATGGCATTGAGCTAACAGGCTATTCACACTAACTGCATACTATACTCTTATTTATGTCTATTATTCATAAAACAGAATTCACACATTTTGAGCAAAACTGTAAATACATTAAGGGTCTTTTTTAGTCCCCCCCCCTCTTTATACTTAACCAAAGAACCCCCAAAACTAATCAGGAAAGCGCCTTATCAGAATAAACCTATTTGCAAAATTTGAAGCAAATCGGGCATTTCTATCAAGGGTTATTGCGTTACGTACATACATACGTAAATACATGCGTATGTATATACAGAACCTACGGGTACATTACCTCTCAGGCTTTGGTAGCCTGTGAGCTAAAAAATAGCCGTATAAGAGGTGTAATATATATTTATTTATTTATATAAGCTCAAAAAAGGTTAAAAGTAAAACTAAAATTAAATATAAAAATAAAAATAAAATCCATGCGATAAGCGCTACAGCTGCAAATAACCACACAGATTATACATAGCACATTATGTATTTTGCACAAATGCATTTAATACATAATGGGCTATATATATATATATATATATATATATATATATATATATATATATATATATATATATTGTTTGCGTTATAAGGAACTAAATTTTGTCATTTTAGGCTTAATGCCGACAAAATTGGATGAAATAACGCACCTTCTATGAATGAACTCACAAGCTCGTCTGACGATTCTGTGAGTCATTCATAGTTTCTTATTTTACATACAGGTTTCCTATGTTCATTTCTAAATCATCTTTAGAACTTTATCAATTTTTTCATATATTTGTGATTTCAAATTTATTATATATATATATATATATTTATTTATGGTGAGTCTGATTTTCTTCATAAAAAATAATGGTAGCGAAATGTGGTGTTTGACTTTTTTATTCTCCAGTTTTTAAACACGTTTTTGTCCTAGATACTTAAGTATAATGAAAATTCTATAATACATAAAATGTAGACAATTTTATGCTGAATATTTTAGTTTCTCATTCATCTTGATAGGTATAAAAATAACGCAGCAACAGAATTGTCCGTAAAACACATTTTTTCACAAAAAAAAAAAAGAAAAAAAAAAGAAAAAAAAAGAAAAACCGCCTGAGTAGCTTGTTAAGAATGGCCACCCCCAAAAAACTATATGATTAAAGAAATAATTAATCAGGTTTTTAAACTCAGAAAAATATGAAAAAAACTTGATTAAAAAATTAGGAAATTTAAAAATGTCGAGCAACACCTCTTTGGCAACTCGAAAAGGGATTGACTCGCTTATTATTTATTGATGTCATTTTTAATAAAATTGATATTATAATAATTATCTTTAAATTTACAATGGAGTTAGATTACATTTTCCCCAAGGAATCGGATGATCTTCTGCAATTCGAAAGCAGCACATCGGATTGCCACACAGGTAGTATATATAAATAAATGCATATAAATGAACTTTGCAAAGAAAATGTAAGACATTTTCTGAAAAAAATTAATTCAAAACAGTTTATCTAACAAGGAGAGGGCCAACCTCGTTAATCACAGATTTTGATTATTTTAATATATGTTGTAGGGTAGAGACCCCTTAGTCTCAGATTTAACGGATTTTATCCAACGCTCCTTAGTTCTTGAGAAACCGGGGGGGGGGGGGGTCTAATAGTACAGTCGAACCTCTATTTAACGAACCTCTATTTTGCGAATTTCTCTATTTTGCGAACTTTTCCTTGGAACCAAGAACATTTTGCGAATTTCTTCGTAAAATAACCTCCAAATAGCGAAGTGCATTCTCTATTTAACGAACTTTTTCTTGTGATTAAAAAATTTTTTTTCCCCATTTCTCAAAATATTTCTGGACATTTCAAACTTATTCTTTCTTTAAACACATTTTATGATGTTCAATAGTCTTGAACTGTTTTTACCAGGCGCCTTCTTTGTCAGCAGTGAGAATTTGGTAAGTATGGAGGACGAAGACGATAATCCCTTAGAGTAACTTAAAAAGATGTGGATACAGTGAGAAATAAAGAAATTAGCCATGATGTGCTGATTGATGAGTGTATTTCACTTAATTCTAAAATTGAGCCCTCGGAAACACTATCCGAATTGGATGTTTTTAACAGTGTGAAAAATAAAAACAATACAGCAATGAATTGCGATGAAGACGAATATGATGATGATGGAAATGATCATTATGCAGGAATTAACAAAACTTCGTATGATGAAATGCTAAAATCATTTGAAACAACCGCCGCGGATTATAGTCAGAAAAAAAATACGCATGAAGGGGTTTTTGGTGCATTGCGAAGATGCTAGACCTATTATGAGATAAAGCACTTTTTTAAATAAAAAAATCAGGCAAAATTAACAGAGTTTTTCAGAAATTACATTTAAGGACGCATATGTTAATGTATGGTTAAAATTATTTGTTATAATAATAATAAATGCGATAATGTCATTAAAATTCGAATGTAAAACTATTTACTTTAAACAGAAAATACAGTGTACCGGACAATGTTTTGTTTTCCTTGCAGATTTCAAAGATTTAAACACATAGAAAAAATGAATTGATGATGGATATTGGTGGGTAAAATAAATAAAACAAATCGATATAATTTATAAAAAATAAAAAAAATCTGATTAATTACGTTTAGTAAAAATATTTAGTGTTTATGAATTTAAAATCTGTTTTATGTAGTTTAAAGTATTTTAAAAGGTGAATCTCTATTTAACGAATTTTCCATATAACGAAGTTTTTTCCGGGATTTAGCGACTTCGTTAAATAGAGGTTCGACTGTAGTACACAATTTAAATACTTACTTTGTAACAAAAAAGACAGGTTGGTCGTAGCTCAGTTGGTACGGCGCTTGCTGGCTGATCTGCGGGTCCGGGTTCGGTACCCGAACGCGCTACATTTTTTTTTGTTGTATAAATATACTTGTAATTATAATTTAATAATTTAAATTAAAAAATTTTAATATCATACGTTAATTATAATGTTAACAAACTTAAATTTATCATTTTTTTTATTTTTAAACTATTATTTCTCATCCTTTAAAGAGGTTTTAAAAGAAATTTGATCTATTATTGAATGATGAAAATTCCAAAATCGTGACAAAACCTGTTGTGGGGCCATCTAGTTATGATAAAATAAAAGAATATTCAAATAAAATAAAAATAAAAGCAGAAAGAAAATAAAGGGGAAAGCAAAATAATTGAAAGTGCAAGCATACGTATTACAAATTTAAAAATCTTTAATATGCAAAAAATCGGTTGTAATTTAATTCTGATGCTAATTTTTAATATAATTATGCTTGTTACTTTAAAAACATAATAATAGTATTATCGCATTGACTTCCTTTGCTAAAGCAATGCGTAAATGATGTTTCTTTAAATCACGAATTGACACAATTGCTCAATATCATTGCATCGATAAAAAATGTATGAAATACATTTTAAAAGTGATTTTTTAAAAAATGAACAGTTTTATGATGTTTTATACAACTATTTAGTTAAAAGTAAAAAAATATATAAGTTAAAATTATAATTGATGTACAATATTATAAATTTTAATCGACAATGAGATTATTAAGTTATACTTTATACTTACAAATACATTTATAAAACAAAAAATGAGAAAAAAAAATGTAGCGCGTACCGGTATCGAACCCGGGCTTGCGGATCAGCCGGAAAACGCCATACAAACTTAGCTACGACCAACCTATCCTTTTTGTTACAAAGTAAGTATTTAAGTTGCGTACAACTATTAGACCATCCGGTTTCCCAAGAACTAAGGGGCGTTGGATAAAATCCGTTGAACCTGAGACTAAGGGCTCTCTACCCTACAACATATATTAAAATAATCAAAATCTGTGATTAACAAGGTTGGCCCTCTCCTTGTAAGTTAAGGATGCAAAAATCCACCTGATTTAAAACTTTTAATTACTTTTATATTTAAGAAAATCAAAAGTAAATTTACGAATTTTCCTTTTCTGTTTTAATTAACTTTGAAAGATATTTGTATCTTTTTAATTAACACTTTCCAATAAGTTGAAAAGTGTTTATGCATTCGGTTTGTCTGTCCGTCTGTCCACGCTCTAACTCCCGTAAATATATTCCGATTTTCATGAAATTGATAAAGGTTATTTAGAGTCACCAAAGCATGTTTGGTATTGTATATGAAGTATGTAGGATTAATTGCTCATTTACAGGGGCACTCAAAAGTATTCCATTACATTATGGTATATGGGGGAAAATCGTTTGAAGAGAATTTTAATGACATTACGCTATTTCAAATGTATTGAAACTTATATAAATCACTGAATTTCACTACGATCACGTTAGAACAAAGCATTCATAGCATTTTTTATTCATTTACAAGGACACACAAAAGAAATCCATTACAATACTGTCTTTGGGTTATAATTGCTGGAGTGTACGGTTTAAAATTCGGCATGCGCTTTTAAATCTAATTAATTTTTTGCATGTTACTCACTATATATAAATTCTATACATCATATACAGGGCTGCACAAAAATATTCACGTACCATCTTCTTATTAGAGGAAATTGCTGAAGGGGAATTTTAAACTGAAGTATATGTATTTCTTAAGTGAACTAAATTTTGGTATGCATGCAGTTAGTAGATACAGATCTATATATCCTATACAGGGCTGCTGAAAAAAATTCGGATAATTTTACGATTGTAGATGGGAACAGCTGAAATTGGGTTTTGAAATGTGTTATTCATTTCCATATGGTTGAATTAGGGTAATATTTTAATTTTTTTACATTATTCTGAATGTGTTGGAAAGTGTTTCATAATCTATGCTTGACGATTGATTTTTTCTTTCTTGTGTTATGACTGTCTTTATTCTGAATCCTAGTCTGGATTTATTGATTGGTAATCCTGGATGTTGAAAACTGTTGGAACACTGAAAAAAAAATTCTGCCACTGGCATCTAGAAAATAAACCGTGGCTCTAGAAAAAATAGTTCCATGTCATCCTTATAAATTCCAGTTCCCTTTGCTAGAGAGTTCTAGTTATCCCTATTAAAATTCAAGGCGTTTTCCTGTATTACCGAGGTCAAACTTATTTAAAAATAGCTGCAAATAAATGCGAACACAAGAAGTGAGTTCTAGTAACTATAATTCTAGCTTATGAATTAATTCTAGAAATCAAGTGATAATTTCTCGCAATACGAACGATTCATAATATAATGCATCATTTCATCACCTAGAAAACTATAGGCTAGAAATTCTCGATCATTTCGTCTATTCAGTTTATTTGTTTACCTTATTCGCATAACTCGAAATTTCTAGTTTAGGGATTTAGAAAATGACTACCTATTCGTTCTAGATGAAGGCTAGGGTGTCCCAAAAAATAATTTTTTTAATATTTGGACTGTCACCCTCTAAAAAGTTTCTTTTGGGGTATTTAAGATCTCTTGTAAAATTTCAGCTAAAAAAAATATATATATTTAGAGGTCCCTCAAGGTCGCCAAAAAGTTTAAAATATAGCTTTAATACCATTATATTTCACAGTTACTTACAAAATTACTATTTTTTAAATATATATATATATATATTTTAAGTTACATGCATTTACTATGTCGTTTCTAAAAAATATACCCTATTGGTAATATTTAGTATAGTAAATGTAAGAAAAATTACTAAGCAAGTGACTAAAAACGAACTTTATCCAAAATCGCAAAATGCAATGTCAAAGGAATATTTTATAGAAAAATACACCTGTCAAATTTAACAAGACAATAAAGAGGAGCATATTGCATAACGTTCTATAAATAACATAACTACAGTGAAACCTCCCTGTGCGATCACCTCCATTAAGCGACTACCTCCCTGAACGACCATTTTTTTCATGGAACGGAATTTATTCCCATAGGCTCAATACTAATTTTACATCCATTCAGAGACTATCCCAGCTGAACTCCCTCCATGAGTAACCCATTTCTTTGAAGAAAATGAAACAAATTACGTTTTTTCCTGGTCGCTTGAAGAAGGTTTTATTAAAAAATAATTCCGGAGAGCGCATTATTCATCAAACTTCTAAACTAAGTTTAGATTTTTTTTTCGGTAACTTTTAAGTGTTTAAACCCCTTTGTGCCTTTTTAGCCAATGAATTTAACACTGATGACAAATTAAGAATGACGGTCAATAAACTCCCCTGCCCTATTCTGTCAGGAAACTCTCAAAGAAATAGATAAATTAATGAAATCGTCATTATTTATTCCCGTCAAAAAAAAAATCTATTTATTTACTCAATTTTGAAAGGACTTGGAAGTATAAGTTATAAAATATAAAACCGTAAAATCAAAGCAAACGTCAATGTATTGATTTTTTAAACTCTGCAGTAATTAACTTTTGTTTTGATGCTTAAATTTTTATATTTTTTCCTGATGTGAAAAATAAATTTTAGTAACATTAATTGTTTCAATTTTTCAACAATTAAAATCTAGATTTAAACATAACCTCCATTAAGAGACGACCTCTCGGAGCGACCAATTTTTATTAGAACGGAACGTGGTCTCTTTATGGAGGTTTTACTGTATTTTTTTTTTCAGTGAATATTAGGTTCTTCGTTAAATAAACGCAAATTCGAGCAAATATTGGGTGAAGATTAAAAAATATTTTTTTTTTTTTTTTTTGTAATTTTTGTAATTTGTTCTAATGACAATTTAAAATAGAAAGTGCAACTGAAATGATCATTAAAACATTTGAATGATGCATTATAAACCGTGGTGTTAAATTGGGAGAATCTGCTGTGAAAATTCTGAGACTAAAAGGCTAAAATTTTAATAGTAAAAACATTTATTTTGATTTTCTTTTTTTTTTATAATATGTTCATGTAAAGTGAAAATACTTTTTCTCGTGAATATAGTAAATGTATAAAATGTCTATTATTTTGTATTAACAAAATATCTGCAAAAGAAGTTTTTTTGTGGTTTTCTCTTTTCAAAATAAAAGAAAATCATCCACTTCAAAATTTCTAAAAAAAAAAAAAAAAAAAAATGTACACCTCAGTGCGATATCAAACAGTTTATGTCGTTTTATCTCGTTATTTTATTTATTTATCTATTTTTGTCTATTGTGTGTTTTTCAAATGTTAAGGGAAAACAAAACAAGGAAAAAAAATACAGCAAAATGTGCTGATAAATCAGCAGTATTTTTAGCTGTAAACTTTTTCATAATTACATTCATACAGTAAATGTATCAAAAATAAAGAATTTTAGGAAAGGTTTTAGTGTTAATTTACATGAAAAAAATTCTAGAAGTGTAATGAAAGATTAAATAATAGCGGAGTACTCCAATATTTTTTTGGAAGGGGGATAGATTAAATTGTGCCCCAAATTATGTAAAACAACCGCCGATTTTGACTGATCCCCTGCCCCCCCCCCCTTTTTGGTAAGAGCATGATAAATAACTACAGAAAAGTATTATGATTAAATAATTTTACATAATTGTTAATCGCGCATTTCTTATGATTATACTCTATTATTTAAAATCCCCCCTCCCCCCTCCCCTCCTACCTGAAGTATTAGAATGGATTCAAGGAAAAATGAGGTCAAAAGTCATATTTTCCACCTGAAAAATAAATATCACAGCAGACAGATAAATACATCTGGGGTGATTTTTATTTATTTTAAATTCTCTTTAGCTATCAGAGTTCTTCAAATATGCATGTGTTGAAAAAATGAATTATTTGACTCAACTCAACCAGCTGTTTTGACAACAATATCTTTTATCACATGAGTACTGCAACTACATTCTGAACTAAAATGCATTTCATCCCAATTCTTGCGCCATAAAAAAGCTTTTATATAAATATATGACGTAGTCATAAGTATGCCATGAAATAAATCGCATTTGCTAAAGAATAGGTGTAACGTGCAAAGAAAAAATCTCTCTCAATTCTTTACAAGAGCTTTAAAATAAAATGCCATAAAACTTTTTATGTTTGAGATAAAATGCCGTTTATGATAAGGAAAATCTCATTTAAGGGGACAATGGACCTTCAAATTCATTTTTTATTTCATTTTTTAAATTTCCCTTTAAATACTATTCAAGGGCACACTATATGAATTATGACATATATTTATCACACAAGAAATTAAAATTAAAAAAAAATTGGCGAGAAAAATAAGGAATTTTCCTTAATATTTTAAGCGTTATGAAAAACTTTCAAAATGTCCCAACCTCACTCGATTTAAATTAAAATTCCCCAATATCCCAATACTTTTATGTCAGTTTGGTTTACATATACAGGCATCCCTCGACTTACGTAATACTCGACTTATGTAATAAATCTCGAAAATTATATTTATGAACATACTAGCGCGTTTGATACGCATTTGCATACTTTTGATAATTGTTTTATAGATAAAATATGCAGATAAAAACCACAACAATAATATAGTTTTATATATTAGATATAGTTATATTTTTATTGGGATATACAATCAAATCTTTAACAAAACAAACACAAATCTGATTAAAATGAGCCAAAAAAAAAAAAAAAAAAATTCTGCTTAACCGTTGCAATTTTGTTAGCTGAATTCAAACGATAACGAAACCTAATTTTAAAGTTTCGGTGAAAAGGAACGAGTGTATTTTTTTCTTCCTGCTTCAGAGCTATTCGTTTGATGAAGATTCAAAATTGATATAAATTAATTCATAAATCCCATATTCCACAAGATACTTCTTATTTGAAAAGTGATCTTTCAGTTTGTTTTTATATTTTTTTTCATACTTTTATAGTTTATATCCAAGTAAATATTTCTGCATGCTACTTTATTTATAAAATAAAACTGTAAATAATATATATATTGTATATATGTAAGAAATATTGCAGTTTCTGACGAAATTTTACCTAAGGAATTTACAAATTCGACTTACGCAAAAGTTTACGGAACGCATTACTTACGTAAGTCGGGGAATTCCTGTATATGAATTATGGCATATATTTATCACATAAGAAATTATTTTTTATTTATTTATTTTTTTTTGAGAAAAATAAGGAATTGTGAAAAACTCAAAATGCCCCAACCTCACTTGATTTAAATTAAAATCCCCAATATTTTTTTTTTTATGCCAGTTTGGTTTACCTATACAAATAAAACTGTGCATAGTTTTTTGAAACATAATTTAATTGGAAAAGTCAAAGGTAGTTAAGTGCAGAAATAAGATGCATTTTAAAATGCTGACAGTTTCATAAAATTTAAAAAAGCTTTTTTTTTTTACTTCTATATTCAAATATAAAAAATTCGATGCACAGTTTTATTTGTATATGTAAAGCAAACTGGCATAAAACATATCAGGGATTTTAATTGATATGGAGTGAAGTTGGGACATTTTGAAAAGTCTTGATAACGCTTAAAATATTCAGGATAATTCCTTATTTATCTCAAAAAAAAATTTTTTTTTGTGGTAAATATATGCCATAATTCATATAGCTCTTAAGTAAATAAATAAATAAAAAAAAAACCAAAAAGAAAAAAAATCTTGCGTCAAGCATAGATTATGAAACACTTTCCAACACATTCAGAATAATGTAAAAAAATACGCAGTTAAAAAAATTAAAATATTACCCTAATTCAAACACATGGAAATGAATAACACATTTCAAAACCCAATTTCAGCTGTTCCCATCTACAATCGTAAAATTATCCGAATTTTTTCACCAGCACTGTATAGGATATATATATTTGCATCTACTAACTGCATGCATACCAAAATTTAGTTCACTTAAGAAATACATATACTTCAGTTTTAAATTCCCCTTCAGCAATTTCCTTTAATAAGGAGAATGGTAACGTGAATACTTTTGTGCAGCCCTGTATATGAGGTATATAATTTGTATATAGTGAGTAACGTGCAAAAAATTAATTAGATTTAAAAGCGCATGCCGAATTTTAAACCGTACACTCCAGCAATTATTACTCAAAGATAGTATTGTAACGGATTTCTTTTGTGTGTCTCTGTAAATGAATAAAAAATGCTATGAACGCCCTGTTCTAAGGTGATCGTAGTGAAATTCACGATTTATATCAGTTTCCATACATTTGAAATAGCGTAATGTCATTAAAATACTCTGCAAACCTTTTTCCCCCATATACCATAATGTAATGGAATACTTTTGAGAGTGCCTGTAAATGAACTATTAATCCTACATACTTCATATACAATACCAAACAGGCTTTGGTAACCCTAAATAACCTTTATCAATTGCATGAAAATCCGAGTCTATTTACGGGAGTTAGAGCGTAGACAGACAGACAGACAAACCGAATGCATAAACACTTTTCAACTTTGTTGAAAAGTGTTAAAAAATGAGTTTGAAGGTCCCTTGTCCCCTTAAAAGGAGAAATATAAAATTTCTTGTTTGATATAAAAAACAGTTTATTTGCTGCGATGTTTTGTGAGCTTTAAACATTCATAAGATATTTAACCCTTAGTATCACCGGTCGCTTATCTGTAACTAATATTCCCAGGTGCCCCATTTACGCGGGATGTCCCGAATTTCAAGTGCTCCAAGACCCGTCCCGCGAAAACCCTGGGCGGAACGCTAAATGTCCCAATTTTTACTGAGGCATAAAGTCTTCTAACTTCCTTTTAGTACCATGCTATTCGTTAGTCTTTATAGAATGAAACGGCATACAGTAAAACCTATGAAAGCAAAATCTGTCTATAAAGAAACACTTTTTTGATCCCGCCGAAAGGAATACCGTACAAATCTACCTGCTAAAACGGAAAGTTGTTCTGTTGCCTAACTATTTTGTTTTTATAGGTGTAAAATCCATGTATTTTGAAATTTCAAAACAGGTGCACAACATTCTTTCTCTTTTATTTACTAGTAAATACAAGTAGCATTTCAAACATACTTCGCATATGGTTTGTAGATTATATATGCATACACGTATGAAAGAAGAATGTCTAACGTTGGGGTATTCCATATTTTGGGATTAAATAATTTTAGAATCATTTAGTGATTTTAGTAATAACTTTGTATTTTCATAAAAATAGATAACGTACTGTAAAAAGATAATACTATTTTGATGTAAAGACGAGGTTACAAATAAAAAGAAAAAAAAAATGGATAAAAAATGCTAACGATATCAAAAGACACCCCCCCTCCCCCTAGAGATATCTCACGATATCATGTTCCAGACCCCCCTCCCCCTAAAATGATAACGTTATATATGCATAGCCAAAAATACTACCTATTGCAATCTCCCCTATGTTGGAATTTCTAAAAAAATTTTTTGCAGATCTACGCCGATCATGACCCTTAGAACCCAAAACCACCCCAATTCAAAACTTTATCTGTCTATCTATCTATCTATCTATCTATATATATATATATATATATATAATTTTCTTATGGACACGATAACTTCCGTAATTCTTCACAAATCTCTTCCAAACTGATACATAAAATCAAAGGGTTAGAAAATCTCGGTCAAGTTTGTTAATAGGCAAAATCGGACCAAGGGTTTAGAAATAGGGAAGGGTTTTGTAAAAACCTAAAAAAACCCATAACTTCTTAATTTTTATACATATCCAATCAGTGTAAAGTTATTATTACTTCTAGGAAAAGGGCCAAAAATTAATGTATCACAAATTTTTGATAAAATTAAAAATGGGCTCAAGGGGAGCAAAAAGGGGGTTTTAGGGAGAAAATTTTCATAACTTCGCCAATTCTTAAGATATCAAATTCGCTTAAACTTATTATAAATCTTTGCATTGTTATCTACAACTTTTATATAGACAAATTTTTGATAGGACCACCTCTTACTGCAAAAAAACAAATAAATAAATAAATAAAAAACGAAAAAAATGGGGGGGGGGGGGTTTAAGAAGAAAAAAATACATAACTTCCTCAATTCACAAGATATCCAATCCGCTTAAATTTGTTATACATATTCTCAATATTATATCCAACTTTCATATTGACAAGTTTTTGATAGAATTACAGCAAAAAAAAAAAAAAAAAAAATTATGGGTTGACGAAAAAATTATCGTATTAAAGGTGTACTCGAATGCAAACGGCTTATTTTCTGACTCATTTTTAAATTAATTTTCGCTCTCAAACGCATCCAATTGGCAGGTTCTCTTATTCAGTAAAACTATATATTATGTGCTGTAGTGGTCGGTTTTTTCATAAAGGCAGAATATATTTCAAAAAATGCTGTCAAAGTGAGCATTTTGAACCGAATTCCTGAAGCAACAGTGCTGGTACTGAGAAAATAATTGTAAATCAAGTTCTAATCAACTGAACGAAAAATAAAAACAGAGGTCGCTTATAAATCTCTTAAAAAAATCACGTCAGCAAGTTTCTTGTTTTTACTTTAAAAAATGAGTCTGCAATTGTGTCAGAAAATTTCGAGTGGAAAATGAGCGTGAAAAAATATTTTTTGCGTGATTTTGAGCGTGGAAAAATATTTTTTTGAATACCGCCTTAATATGATTCTGGAGCTCTTACAGAAAAATGAAATTAAAAATTCGTCAAAAGCGGCCAGATAAAATTGTTAAACTGGGTTTATCTCAAATCTTGATTTAGTTTTTGTTGGTGAAATTAGTACTTAACTTCGAAATCTACCTCCGACTGTAGGCCGAGCCGGCAGGGATTTTTAGACCAATGTCGCAGACGGGCGTCGTTTTTGCTGCTTTTTTGCTTAAGTATTATCCATTCACAATGCTATAGCATTGTGAATGGATAATACTTAAGCAAAAAACAGCAAAAAAGACGCCCGTCTGACATTGGTTTTAATCGGTGGAAGAGATCGTTTTTGTAATTTGATAAAAAATCCATGATTTTGTTGAATTATGAATGCCTTTCCGATTTTGTAATTGGGCTTTTTTAATTAATAACGACTTTTTAAAAATTTTATCTGTCGTTTGATGTGAGGTGCTCAGCTATAAGTATGCAAAATTTCAAGTCTCCAACATATATAGTTTCTGAGAACGGGCTCTGTGACAGACGGACAAACAGACAGAGGTGTGAGACGAATAGGATTTCGTCAGATGAACGAAACCCTAAAAAAGAATTACTGACTGGCAACACTGGTCATGAATGTCATATAAGATACGTGGATGTTATATAGGACCAAATTCAGTTTTTATTCGGTAATTGCATTCTCCAAGAATGTGCCTAAAAAATAAAAAGCTTTTATAAAAAAGAAATAGAAAGCTAGTTCGAAACCTAAAAATCAACAAAAATAAATACAAGGAAAAAGACAGAAAAATTCTGCGTCAAGCATGGATTATAAAACACTTTCAAACATATTTAGAATATTGTAACTATAGACCTTCCTCGTTTAATAAAGTGAAAAATGATATAAAAAAAAAGGATTTCGAAAGCGCATAACACATTTGAAAAGATAATTGCATCAATCACCGTTCAAAAGTATAAAAATTCTTTTATGTAACCCTGTATATGATCTATAGATTTGTGCATATATTGCATAGTTTGCTAAAATTTAGTTCAGTTAACAAACGCATAATACAATTGAAAGTTACCTTTTAGTAATTTCCGTCAATGAGCTCAAATGCACTCGCATTCTTATGTGAAGTTTTGTATATGACTTATAAAAGTTATACACACCAAGTAATATGCAAAAAATTAGAAAAATTTAAGAATGCGTACCACAATTGAAAATGCACTTCCAGCAATTATTGCTCATACACTGTACTATTACCAAATACTTTTGCGTGTCCCTGTCAGTGAAAGATAAATGCTATGCAATCATATTCTTCGGAGCACATCAGTGATGCATATAAATAACAACATGTTTGAAATAGTGTAACATCATTAAAATGCATTGCAAGCTAATTTTCCCCGTAGACCGTGATGTAACGGAATTCTTTTGAGTGTCCCTGTAAACGAACTAAGAATGCTACATACTTCATTTTCAATACCGAACATACCATTGTAAATCTGAATAAAGTATATCAATTGCATCACAATCCAAGTATATTTAAGCGAGTTAGAGCACGGACAGACAGACAAACCGAATCGATAAACTCTTTTCAAATATATAGGAAAGTGTTAAAAATATGAAAGTTCTACTTATAATGTTTCCTTTATTGAATGCTTCAGGCGATCCTATTTTTAAACATCCTCTTGAGAACTAATTAATTAAAACCATTAATTAGTGTTGACAAATCTGCCGGATTTTTTATTCAGAAATTCCAAGTTCATACCAGAAAATTTTTAATAGTAAATTCTTTTTAGTCTTATTCATGAAATATGTTCGCATGTAATACTAGTATGGACTATCTTTACCGTGTTCACAATAAAAATCTACGTTATACATCCGTAATGGTCCCCATTACCTACGCAATACAACTATCCGCAGGGACCTTAAAACCACTTCTTAAAAAAAAAAAAAAAAACGCATTAATCAACTCTCTAAACAGTTTTATAAAACTGTATACAATCTACCTAACCAAATCATTGCGGAATTACCCGACTACGAGGTATCCGACCCCACTAATAGAAAACGCCCTAAATATTCGCTTTTGCTTAACGATGAAGACTGAGGTTTCTTTATCCTTCTTTTATACATAACCTTTCTGTTTGTTCTGTCCTGTTTTGTTAACCCGTTCAGGACCGGCATCTTTTACTCGAATTTTATTCGTTTGTCACCACTTTTTGTTAATTATTTGACTTAACTTTATAAATCACGAAAATGTCGTAATTGAATAAAATGAATTTTACTTTTCTTTTTTACTGGCATCAAACTCAAGCGTTTTAAGCACTTTTTGAAGATGCATGTATGCGCCCATACCCATTGTCCCAAACGGATTAAAAGAAATTGCTTTTCTGCTATATAAATAGCATTTTTACCAGCTTAACTTAATGTATGATCTCTGGAAGGAGTCTTTTTTTATGATGGGGTATCCCCTGGTAGCTTTTTCGCCTGTCCTTTTTGGAACTAATGAAATTTCTTTTTTTCTAAATTTTTCAAATTTTCCTTTTTTTTCTTTCTCTTTTTTCCCTCACATTGTTAAACTTTGAGTACTTTAAGTGCTTATTTTAAAGTTATTCTTTTCTTAACTTTTTTTAGTTATTTTCTTATAGTGGCTACCAGCAACGTCTAAACATAATTTTTTTAAGGCTCCATAATGCCCTTGCAACACGATCCCCTCTCAACTGGATGTAAAGTTGCCACGCTACTAGGCAGTCCATAAGTCAGATCACATTGTTCCATTGTTCTACAAAGCAAGAAAAAAAATATTGATAAACTGCTAAATTTTTAGTATTTTTAATTGTTAAATTTTAATGTGTGGTCTCTGTAAAGAGTCTTTTTTTAAGATGGGGAAACCCAAGTATTTTTTCACCTGTCCTTTTGGAACTAATGGAATTTATCTATCTATCTTTTTTTCTTTTCTTTTTTCATCTATATTGTTATACTTCTTGTATTTAATATACTTATAAGTTTAATTTTAACTTTTTCTTAATTTTTGTTAGTCATTTTTCTCTTTGTGGCTATCAGCCGCGTTTAAACATAATTTTTTATGTATCCCTAATGCCCTTGCAATGCAAACCACCTCTACACTGGAGGTACACCACGCAACTAGTTAGTCCATCTACCAGCTTACATTGTTCCATTGTTCCATTCAACAACGCAAAAATAACTATTCAAATTTTCAGATGAGAATTCATACTATCTGAATAAAAAATCCACCAGATTTGAAAATTCGGAATATCTGAATAAAAAATCCACCAGATTTAACAACTCTGTAGTCTATAAAATAACGCAATGATGTGTTTTAAAATCACCCAATGACTTCTGCGCCATCCTAGCTAGTTGATTAATAAATAATTATTCAATATACTTATATAGAGATTTCTTACCCAGAAAATAATGTATAAAATGAGGGTTTTGATATGATTTAAATATTGTTGTTTTGGATATCGCCAAGATTGGCATATTTACATGTTTCTGTATCGTATAAAATCTGTTAACTAACTCAGCGTCGAAGCAACTAATATTCGGTACCTGGTGAATAGATACACGGTACCATGTATTGCACTGATATACTAATCTCAAGTGTGGTTTTAACTACACAATAAAGTTCTGCATTGCTAAATGACTGCAGCGATAAAATACCAGTTGAATTTCACACTGTTACCTTGACATCAATTGCATTAACGCATTTACATCCGAAGCATGCATTTTAGAACTTATTTTTTATTCAGAAATGCCGAATTCATATCAGAAAATCTGAATAGTAATTGTTGCTTTAACTAATGACTTAGCCATTTCGTGATTACATAAAGCAAAAATTCTTTTTCGGAATTTCCGGTATTTATTCGGAGTTTCTGGTATTTATTCGGATTTTCTGAATAAAATAAGTATAAAAGTAAAAATAGTTTAAAAAAAAATCCCACTGTTTTATAAGCCTTCAATGTTCATCTTGCAAATTACGCCTAATCTTTAGACCACAATTTATGTTTTTTCGCAAAAATTTCCCTTACAATACTGTAAGTTGACGTGGGCCCCGAACTAGATTATGACAACTTCACTGTTCTTTTTACACTTGGTAGAAAGCGTAAGCATGTGAATTTATTAAAAAATATATAATGTTTGCTCTGTTTCTTTTTTAATATAGGGCAACGGTATGGAAAAAATGAAACATTATTTAAACTATCTGTTTAAAATTTCTAAATTGATTTCTCAACGTATAATCGTAAATTAATTAGTATTAAACTATTAATTGATAAAAGCGTATTTTTTTTTAAATATCACGCTCTTCATTTTTTATTAGCCACCGGGACGGTATGCTATTTCTTTCTCCCAGCTTATTTTGTCTCCAAAAAATAACGTTACCTTACAGAAGCTAACAATAAACAAAGCAGATGTATCATTGTGCGATTAAATGCTCTATAGCATTTTTTAAAATTTCTAAGCATCGCACATTTTCAATTTTTATACCGTCGTATTGGAAAAAAAAAGTAGGATACACTGTAAAAAATTTTCGTAAAATTTCAGTAGATGTACCGTAAATTTTACGGTACTTGTACCGTTTTCACTCTTTACGGTATGAGTACCGTATTTCTAAGGTATATTAAGCGTAAGAAAACAGAATATGTGCCATTTCGATTATAAACGGTATTTATACCATAAAATCATAGTTTTTCAGTACAAACTCGGTATTTATACCATAAAATAATTATTTTTCACTAAGGAAAAAGCTGGTAGCCTTGCCTCGGTGTACGGCAACCCCTGAATTGATGCTCTTGTTTCGTAATGCGTGTAGCCCTGAGGAGAGGGGAGTTGCAGCCGGTACATTGTTTCGAGGCCCAAGTAGCTCAAAGCGGCACAGCTATTGCAATACACACTGTATATTATTTTTTTTAGTTTATAGGCTATCAAAGCCTGAGAGCTAATATGACCGCAAGTTCTGTATGTACGTACGTAACCAAATAACTCTTGATAGAAATATCCGATTTGCTTAAAAAAAATTCTAGGTTCATTCCGATAAGCGCTTCCCTGATTAGTTTTGGGTGTTCATTGGTTAAGTATAAATGGGGGGGGGGAAACGGGGGCTAATCCCCCTTAATTTAGATAAATGGTTTTTCATGCAGATTTGCTTCAAATTTGGTATACCGGTCTATTTTGATAAGACGCTTCCCTGATTAAATTTGGAGGTTTATTGGTTAAGTATAAAGGGGCAGGACGGGGGGGGGGTAATCCCCCTTATATATATAAATCGATTTTTCATTCAGAATTATCCGATTTGCTTCAAATTTGCCTACCGGTTTATTCTGATAAGGCGTTTCCCTGATTAGATTTGGAGGTTCAAAGGTTAAGTATAAAGGGGAGGAATGGGGGCTAATTCCTCCCTTAATTTAGATAAATGGATTTTTCATGCAGAATTATCCGACTTAATTCAAATTTGGTATGCCGGTTTATTCTGATATGGCGCTTCCCTGATTAGATTTGAAGGTTCATTTGTTAAGTCTAAAGGGGGGAACGGGGGGGGGGCTAATTCCCCCTTAATATAGATAAATGGGTTCTTCATGCAGAATTATCCGATTGGCTTCAAATTTAGCATACCAGTTTATTCTGATAAGGCCCTGACTAGATTTGGGGGTTCATTGGTTAAGTGTGAAGGGGAGGAACAGGAACGGGGACTAATTCCCCCCTTAATTTAGATAAGTGGATTTTTCATGTAAATTATCCGATTTGCTTCATATATGGTATAGCAGTTTATTATGATAAGGCGCATTCCCTGATTATTTACCGTTTTGCTCAAAAACAGTGAGTTCTGTTTTATGAATAATAGACATAAATAAGAGTATAATATACAAATATTGTGAATAGAGTGTGAGCTCAATGCTGTCAGTTAAACTGGGAACTTTTCTTTTTTATTTTTTCTATATTTATTTTCTATGTAATACCATAATTCTAAAGAAAGAAAAAAAAGGCCGTAATTTATTTTACTTTTGTAAAACAGTATAAATGTCTATTAGCCTTAAGTACAGGAAAATGAATAATATAATTTATGAGAGACGAACCAAGTGGTCGACGAAGTCGGCTAGGTATTATTAAAGATTCACATGCTTTTTTATGGTTCTCGAGAGTGTGTGTGTGTGTGTGGGGGGGGGGGGTGAGAGGAGGGATTGTGTGGTTGATCCTGGGCCCGTCACGACTCTCGGCGGCCTTGAATGTGTGTCGTCTTTCTAGTCGGAACTTCCAGGAACCGATTTACAAATTTGGGGGCTCAGGGCACAGATGCGTACGGGGCCCCCCTTGCACCCATTTAGAGCCCTGCATCGGGTCGGGTTACCTGCTTTTACCCGAACCCGATCCGACCCGCAGTTCGGGTCGGGTCGGGTTGGAGCTATATTTTCCCGTTGCGGGTCGGGTTGACTTTAAATTTTTTGGTGCGGGTCGGGTTGGCTTTCATTGTTTCGGGTTGGCTTTTTTACTCTTGCGGGTCGGGTTCGGGTTGTCCCGCTTTTTTAAAAGAATGTGGAAAATATTTTTTCCGTTAAAAGCCTATATAAACCGCAGATCAAAGTTTCACAAAAGCAAAATGTGTGCCTATCTGTTTTGTATTTAGTCATCCTTTCACCAGTCTTCGAAATAACAAACTGCATTATATTTTTATCGTATTTTAAAAATACAATACGCAGCAAAACTCTAAATGGTCCTCCCTGTCTATCAAGTGAATAATTTAATTGTGGTCATACGCGATGCAGTATGT
Source organism: Maratus speciosus (assembly GCA_963932465.1). NCBI lineage: Eukaryota > Metazoa > Arthropoda > Arachnida > Araneae > Salticidae > Maratus > Maratus speciosus. The sequence continues at coordinate 147,477,187 of OZ010789.1, forward strand.
TAGACGGGAAAATTTTCAAAATAATAACTGCTGATGCTGATAAACTAAAGGCAGATAGCCACTTGTGTAAAACAAGGTGTATCGTTATAAATGGAACTTTTGAAACCGCAACTAATTTTAAAGCATACTTAAAGATTAGATTTTTTGTTTTATACCATTTAGAGTCCTGCATCGGGTCGGGTCAAAGGTTTTACTATAGTTGAATATTAAAGAATATAGATTTGTTCATTCTTCTCTGTAAAACATAAAAATGATATTAAAGAATTAGAGGTCTGCACGGGCCGGAATTATCAGGCCCGGAAACGGCCCGCCCCGTGCCGTCCCGTGTAAAACTTAAAAGTTCGGCCCTAGCCCGGCAAGGCCCGTTTATAATTTTATCGGCTTCGTCTAAATATTTATATCGGGCCGGTAGACTGGCTTAATTGTAGCTATCGGCCCGGCCTGGCAGGGCCGTTCATTTTTTTGCCGGACCGGACCTTTTATTTTGTTTATCAGTCCGGCCCGTTTAAAAAACTGTCCTAATAAAGCGGCCTGGGCAGTTTGAAATTTTGCTGACCCGCCGCGGCCCGAGGGCCGGACCGGTGCAGACCTCTATTAGAGACACGTAGATAATTTTTCATAACGGTATTAAAACATGATTTGCTTTTCTTACATTGCGGGCTCGGGTCGGGTTGCGGATTGAAATATTGCGGGTTCGTGTCGGGTGCGGGTTGATATATTTCGGGTTCGGGTCGGTTTGCGGGTTGCCTGAAATTATTTTTGCGGGTTCGGTTCGGGTCGGGTTGCGGGTTGACTTAAAATGGAATTTGCGGGTTCGGGTCGGGTAAAACTCGACCCGCGCAGGACTCTACACCCATTCTTACAGGCAGATGGAGTAAAAAAAGTATTGAAAAAGGTACTTAATAAGATAACCACTCTAATGATTTTAATAATTACTTTAAAATATCCGTGAAAAAATTTATTTTGATAATCATAAATTTTCTTTTAAATAATTATTACACAATTATGAAATTGAAATGAGTAGACGTTCTATAATAGATTGCGTGGTGCTGATTATATTTTCCTATGCAAGTATATATATCTAGAATGATAAAGTATGCAACCACTAATAATAAATTTTCTGTAATATCAAGCTACAATTTTTTTAAAACATTAGGGGGCTCTGCCTCCTACACAACCTACGCTCAACAAGCCCCAAATAATCTGACGAGAACAAGAACAGTATTAAACAAGTTGGAAATTGCTCGTCAAACGTGGCAAATGAGGTGCGTTCGTACTATAACTAGTTTTATAATTATTTTTTGCACCCCATATTGTACTGAATGTATACTTTTTTGCACTTCATAAAGCGCATAGTCTGATACATCATTAAAATGCACTTCCAATAATTTTTTCCCATTCCCCGTAATGTAACGGAACACCTTTGACTGTCCCTGTAATTAAACTATACATCCGATTTTCCTAAAATTTGAAATAGCTCAACAAAACTTTGCAACAGTTATATCTTTAAAATTTCAGACCATTCGGAAGGCTGTAATATCATTAAAATGCACTTGCAATAATTTTTCCCATTCCCCGTAATGTAACGGAACACTTTCGACTGTCCCTGTAATTAAACTATACATCCGATTTTCCTAAAATTTGAAATAGCTCAACAAAACTTTGCAACAATTATATCTTTAAAATTTCAGACCATTCGGAAGGCTGTAATATCATTAAAATGCACTTGCAATAATTTTTCCCATTGGCCGTAATGTAAAGAAAAACTTTTGACTGTCCCTGTAATTAAACTATGCATCCGATTTTCCTAAAATTTGAAATGGCTCGACAAAATTTTGCAACAGTTATATCTTTAAAATTTCAGATCATTCGGAAGGCTCTGATATCATTAAAATGCACTTTCAATAATTTTTCCCATTGGCCGTAATGTAAAGAAAAACTTTTGACTGTCCCTGTAATTAAACTATACATCCGACTTTCATAAAATTTGAAATGGCTCGACAAAATTTTGCAACAATCATATATTTGAAATTTCAGACCATTCGGTTGGGTAGTTTTTGCTCTGTTACATGCGGACGGACGGACGGACTGAACGACGACTATAGGTGCTACGTATTTATATAATTACGAACGCACCTAAAAAGAATTAAAAACGCAATATATTTTTAAAGTGATAAAGATAAAAGAAAAAATTCACTACAATAAAGCAATTAAATATGGTTGTTTCAGACAAAATATACAATGTTATAAAAATACAATATAAACACAATAGAATGTAGAAGGAAATCTAAAATTCCATTAGATGCTAAAACTACATCAGATTTTGGACAATAATTTAAAATCCTCCAGCAACATTTGGGAGCCCCTGATTTTCAGGGGCCCTGGGCCCGTGCCCCGAATGCCCTGCCATAAATCAGGCACTGGGAATTTCCAGTCTATCATGTTGAATTATGTCAAAACGATCTTTAATCTTTATTCAAGAATTATGACATTCGTACACTATAAAAATATGTCCTGAAATTAACAGGTGTTATTCTGTGAATTTTCCTTTATTTATCTGAAAATTTCCGTTTTGCCCCCTTTGTCATTAGGTAATGGAAATTATCTTCTTTCTCTAAAAATCATTTTTACCACCGACCTCTACTTTAAACAAATAAAAAAAAAAAAAAAAAAAAAATCAGAAGTTTATTGAAATGCATCCCTTTCCCCGCGCCCATCCTATTAAAATTCTCTACTTTCATGGTCGCAAGCAAAATTCCTTCCGGCCAAGAAAAGTCACTTTGACACAGGAAGCTCTGACCAATCAGGTTACGAGATGGCAAATCTCCGTTGGGGAAAAAGACGCGCCGAGGTCGAGAATAATAAAAGTCTGTTTTCGAGAGTTTAAACGACCTTGATTTGTTCAAAAATGCAACACGTTACACGTGCCTTCTTTTATTTATCAAGATTGCTATAGCTATGAATTTTATATACAGAAAAGAGGTAAGTTTTTCAATTTTATTTTGTAATTTTCCCCTTGCATGTTTTATAAAACTGGGTTATTGTTTACACTTTTAATCAAACCAAACAGAAAGCAGAAAGTGTTTCGAAGTTTCGCTGTTTTTCTGCAAAAATCTTAAAGAGGCTAAGCGATTCGTTTATTTAATTTATATATTATTTATTTTCTTGCAAAATTTGAATGTTTTTGTTTGAGTAGCAATAGAAATCTTAGAATTTTATATACTAACGGCCATTTATAAAATTTTATTTATTTTTAAGGTTTTATGAGGGGGTGTCCATTACTGGGATTGGTTAATTAGTCATTTTCCAGTAATGGACACCCCATGTAGACATTGCTAAAAATGCAATTTCAGTAATGTTTATTTTATAGTGCATAAAATATTTTGACTTAACTGAAAACCTAAATAATCAAATTTAATTTTTAAATGATAGGGGAGAGGGGGGGGGGGGTATCTTTGAACTGGGGGCAGCTTTGAACTGGGGGCAGCTTTGAACAGTGTAAATATTTTCCTCTAAATAAATTATATAATATATACGGCAGCACAGTACTGCTTCAATGTAACAAGAATACAAAGCTTTACTATTTTGCTTGCACACTACTGTCTAAGCAAGATATGCATATTTTGCTTGCTTGAATCTAAACTCAAGAAAATAAAGTTGTAAGCTTTTTGTTGATAATCTTGTATCCCTAAAATTACAATTCACTATTTAATACCTAAATAAAGATGTTAGCTTTAACTTATAAGATTTGTTTTAAATTCTCAAACCTAATTGAGTAAATACCGTATTTTATGGAAGAAACGCCGCGGCGTTTACGAGTTTAAAAGTTAATTTTTTTCCGAGTGCGGCGTTTACATTTTTTTTTTAAATACCAGCTGATTTCCTTAATTTAAAAATTCATAAAAATATTTAAAATCGGATTTAAATATTTTAAATAAAACTTCAGACATCTTAAGATATTAAAAACGAGGCATCCTACACTGCTCAGAAAATTTTGATTAAAGTTAGGTCAATGTGACGCTGTTGACAAAAGTAGCGTTCCGACGGATGCGGCGATTACGATATTTTTAAGCTTATTCTGGCCAATTTGAGGAGTGCGGCGTTTCTTCCATAAAATACGGTAGTTGTAATGCTCTCAACTCTATGTGATGGGGCACCATTGAACAATTAAAACTATGAAGTAAAGAGTTATAGATGTATCTAAATATTATTATTGTTGAAATTTTATTTTAAATATGAAAATTAAGATATTAAGTGTTATTATACTTTATATGGAAGTTGTACTGATGCAGGGTCAACTATAGGCAAATTCAGGGGACACAACAATAATTCATGATTTAGCAGGTTTGTCTAACAAACCCTATACTATTTCATTTACAATGGTAAACATTTCTGGATTTCATAAAAATGGGTTTTATCCATTTCCTATAACAATTTGAAATGTAAATGATTTCATTTTGGTTCAGTTTCATGCAAAAAAAGCTCTTCATTACATTGGTCAGATTAAATTGCTTAATGTCAGGTTTTTTTTCGTAAAAAAGAACATGCGATATATTTTCCAGAGTCGGCATCAGATATCAATTTGGTGGATTTTAAGGATATTACATAAAAAAAGTTGCCACAATTAAACATAATTGGAAGGATTCGCCATTCTGTCTCAATAATGTGCTTTGATGGGATGCAAATTTGGTTAAATAACAAAAAAATAGTAATTTCAGTCAAATCTAATTATGTAATTTTATTCTTATTATTTTATATTTTGGAAAGATATGCAATTTTTAATAAAAACTGTCAATATTTCATATTTTGTTTATTTGTTCAAAGGTGCCCGTGCCCCTAGCTTGTTCAAACCCCTACATGGGGCAGGTTTGAACAGAAAACTTTCAGCTTTTTAAAGCCTCAGAACATATTTAATTTATATTAAAAATTGTAAATTTTTATTTCATATGATGTAGAATTACATTCTTTCTCTCATGAAATATTTAAAATTCAATAAATATAATTCTAGTAAGAAATATGTGGATTTTTTAAAAAAATGTTCAAAGGTCCCCTCTCCCCTACTTACCAAAATGTAATAACACCAAAACTTTTATAAATAGCTGCTGTTTAAGTTACTTTATGTGATTAATATATATTTTTTAATTCAATATATATCTCCCTTGCATATTTTATAATCTGGCAATCAAACCAGCCAGGAAACAGAAAATATTGTTTAAGAGTACAGTCAAAGAATATTGGGAGTCACAGTCAAAGGATATACTCATAGGACTTATCCCTCTCAGTTTAAATAAAAAAAAAATTAAGTTACAGAAGCTATTAAAAATCTATTTTCTGTCTTAAATGTTTCCTTATTCACCTCTACAATGTCATTTCTTTCATATTTGTAATATTATATTATAAATGATGCATCAAGTAGTCTCTAGAAGATTAATTGTTAAAAATAGTGAGACAAAACTAAACACTAATATTCCAAAACTATTTTTTTTAATTACCTTTTAAAACCCCCACTGTTTCAATAATTTGATAGCTATAATTGCCTGATATTTAGTATTTTAAACTATCCATCTAAAATAATTAAAACGTCGATTTTCTGATAATTATAATAATTGATTCAAACAGTAAATGATTATCACAAATATTTTATTAGTTACTGGTATCCTAATTGTTAAATTTATTTGAAAATAACTATTTTGTTTCATTAGTATGTATTCATTAAATTCTGGTTCTAGATACACTAATAAAAACAATTATATTTATTACTTTTTATGGGGGTGTCCATCAGGGCCAAAACTGAGGGGGGGGGGCAGAGGGAGCATGTGCCCCGGGCGCCAGAACGAAGGGGCACCAAATGAAGGATTATACCTTTGGAATGGATCCTTTTCTCCTGATGGACTGATGGCTTTCATTATTATGAAACATTCATTATAAATGAAGTGTTAGATAAAGATGAAAGAACAGTCGTAAAAAGTTAGAAGTCTGATTTTCGGGTCACAATGGGGAAAAAAAATGGCCATAATTTTTTTTGACCATTTTTTTTTTTTTTTCCTATTCTGACCCGAAAATCAGAGTTCTAACTTTTTACGGCTGCTCTTTCATCTTCATCTAACACTTCATTTATAATGAATGTTTGATAATAATGGAAGTCATCAGTCCATCAGAAGAAAATAACTCGGTTAAAGCGGAAGCTCGGTTAACGAGGAAACTCGGATAACCGGGACTCTACTGTATATTTCATTTAAAAAATGATTTTTAGAATATTTTTGTTGGTGTTCAGAGGGGAGTCACGACCATCGTGACCTCTCCCTTGGATCTGCCATTGTAGATTACGTAGTTCAATATTACATATTTTAAATTTTAAAATAATTTGGCTATTAGAAAATTTGTAAAATTCTCTTTGTAAATATACTTTGCGGAAGAGAGGAGAGGGGGGGGGGGGCAAAATCCATGTTTGCCCCGGGTGCAAAAAAGGCTAGTTTCAGCCCTGGTGTCCATTATTGGGCCAGAGGGTGTCCAGTACTGGGCTTTTGGGTGTTTTGATATATTTCTGTTATTTAAAATTAAATTTCGATTCATATTGAGAAATGAGACTATAAGAATGGTTAAATATTGTTGATAGGTTAATATAATATCGAAAAAACTGGAATATAAGTGTAACTATTAATAAAAAAATAATTTTAAAAGAAATTCCTTAAGGTTGTCCATTACTGGCACATCTACCCTATAAACTGGTTATATTTTACTTAGCAGACGACAAATATTTTTTCGTTTAGTTGCCATGGGCAAGTAATGCTTGAGTTCTCAGATCTATAACAAATGTTTATTGTAGGGGTATTCAAACCGTGCAACTCTCTAAAATCATTGTTTTTCTTTTTATGTTTAAGATAAAATTTAAATTAAGATTTTTTATGCCATAACATCCATAACTGTTCATCATGATTAAATACATTTTATATACAAATATTTTGTTTTAAAAATATACATATAAAAAAAATAATTTGACATGCAATGTGAATTATGTTAATGCTTTCAAGTTTTGAAAGTGATCACCACATTATCGTCCAGGCAATAGAGACTGTATAGAGGCTCTACCTAGCAAAATTAATGGAAGTTCTGGAAAAAGGCTTGCTATATGTTTTTTGGGTCGCTGAATCCGAATTTGTAACTTCCCACCAAAATTTCTCCCGGCAACCCCCCCTCCCAAATTTGGTTAAATGCCCCCAAAAAAGGTTTTTATTAAAAAAAAAAAAAAAACAATTTTTTTTTATTGTTTTAGGGAAAAATTATCTAGAAAGGGGAAGGGGGGGATCTGCCTCGGAACATGCGTTGCGGTGCTGCGTGGCATAAGTTGCGCAATTCAGCGCCATCACTAAGACTTTTTATTGGTGGGGGAGAGAACCTTAAATTGCCAAGTCAAATTTCAGTATTTGAAAACTCGTTTTATAATTTTGCCAACTTCCTGCAGTTAGAAAATGTAATATAGTTTTTATTTGTTAAAAGTTTAATAATATTCCCAATTAGTTTTATAATTTTTGCCAAGTCTATCAGAAATAGGAAATATATTATAGTTTTTATTAAGGTTTTAAACAAATTTGCCAACTAAGTTTGTAAATTTGGCAAGCATAATAACATTCACGAATGTTTGGGGGGGGAGGTTCCCTCCCTTAGCGAGGCCCCTGGTGCAATTCCACTTAACCACTCACACGTTTGCATTCGCCCTCCCATCTCCCCTCTGAACTTTCTCTATAAGGTTTACTTTAAGTTTTTTTGGGTCGCTGAATCCGAATTTTTAACTCACTCCCAAAATCCCCACCCCCCCCCCCCCCCTTCCGAAAACCTCCCAGAATAGTTGCTTTTAACTTAAATTTCTTATTGTTTTAGGGGAAAAGCATTACAAAATTCAGAAACTAGACAAAATTTGCAACAAATCGGATGTATGACATTATGATGCAGGATAAACGGGGAGAGAGGGGGCTGCATCGGAACATTCACTGTGGCGCTCCGTGCACTAAGTTATGAAGTCCAGGCAATAAGAGATTTTACCAGGTAAAATCAATACTAGTTCTGGATTTCGGCTCATTTTGTTTTTTGGGTCGCTGAATCCGAATTTGTAACTTCCCACCAAAATTTCACATGACAACACCCCCCCCCCCCCCCCCAAAAAAAAATGATTTTTTGAAAACATTTGATTTTTGAGAAAAGCGTGCGAGAAATGTTCCGAGGCAGCCCCCTCTTTCCCCTTTATCCTACGTCATAATCCTCATATATCCTCAGAGTTTCACCCAGGTTTAAAAAAGGGCAGGGTGCTTCTTGTAGGAAAAGGGCACTTTTGGATTCCGAAGGGCATGTTTTGGTTTTTTAAGGGCACTTTTTTTAATTTTTAAAGGTATCCTTTTGATTTTTAAAATTACTTTTAATATTTAATAGACAGGACACTATTTTAAAGACAGCAATGAGTCAATTTTTACTATGCAAGAAAATTTTTTAATAAACAAAGGAGTAAAGGCACTTTTTTCAGCTGGGGGCAACAAGGGTGCTAATGTTTTCCATCATGGGCAAGAGGGGTGCTATTTTGTAAACCTAAGGGCAGGCAGGTTGCAGCACCCTCCTGAAACTGTCTAGGGGAAACTCTGATATCCTATTTGTTGCAAATTTTGTCTAGTTTCTGAATTTCGTAATGCTTTCCCCCCCTAAAACAATAAGAAATTAAAGTTAAAAACAACTATTTTGTGGGGGGGGGGGGGGGATTTTGGGGGTAAGTTAAAATTTTTCGGATTCAGCGACCCAAAAAACTTAAAGGAAACCTTTTAGAGAAAGTTCGGAAGGGAGATGGGAGGGCAAATGTAAACGTGTGAGTGGTTAAGTGGAATTGCGCAACTTAGTCCACGCAGCACCGTGGCGCATGTTCCGAGGCAGATCTCCCTTCATCCTAAGTCATAATGTCATATATCTAATTTGTTACAAATTTTGTCTACTTTCTGAATTTCTAGATACTTTTTCCCTGAAACAATAAAAAAAATTGATTTTTTTTTATAATAAAAACCTTTTTGGGGGGGCATTTTACCAAAATTTGGGGGGTTTGCTGGGGGAAATTTTGGTGGGAAGTTAAAAATTCAGATTCAGCGACCCAAAAAACATAAAGTAAGCCGATTTCCAAAACTTCCATTAATTTTGCCTGGTAAAATCCCCTATTGCCTGGACTAATAGGAAAATGCAATTTCTTTGTTGATTGAGAATTGCGATCAATTTCAAAAATTCATTTTTAAGCACAGTATCTTACAGAAACAATTGAAAATTAACTAAAAAAATATTTATAAACAAAAGTTTGATTTTTTTTTTTTTTAATTTGTTGCAGGGGGGGTGGGGGGGGGGGGTGGGGTGTCTGCCCCATGAACTCCTGTTATTTCTAATAAATTTAACTTTTAAATATAAAAAATCAAATTGTAAAATTCGTTTGATTAAAAAAAAAATACTTATTTTTTGAAGAGGATTTCTTGGATTTATGTTACAAAAAAAGAGTAAAAACTGAAAATTTGATTCTAAGGGGTGGGGTTAGGATTTAATTTCTATATAGGTGTACATGTGTCACATTTATATATATAGGGTGTAGAAGAAACACGTTAGAAAAATTAAATTACAATCAGAATGCATACTGATTGATATAAAAAAGTTGGCTGTGGTGGTGAGGGTGGGGGAGTTAATCCAAATGCAGACTCAGAATATAAGTCAAAATTATTTTGCTGATCGTATAACAACAAAAAAGCATTTGAAGCGGTGCTAGATTGTTTCAATAGTATTAATAGTTGTTTGTGCCGCAATTTTTTATTTTTTGTTTAAAATTAAAATAGTGAATTTTTTATTGTAGTTTAGTTGACATATCCTTCAAATTATCATTTTTTTTTTCTATAATGGAAGGTACCCAACATTTGAAATAATCTCCCAGTCTCTCAAATTAATTTTTTAAATAATTTAGAAAGTGCAATCTGCTTGAATATAACCTTCAAATGATTTCAGCAATGTTTTTGTTTTCAATATATAGGTACCTATGCGTTACATGGGTGGTGAATTACATCATTCTACTTCCACTATCTACTGCCGAAATTTTGACAGGGTGACTGAATTTTTAGTTTTGTCTTTTAAAAAACTGCTGGCTATAGAAATATATTTTTAAAATATTTATTAGCCACATTTTGAAACTTTCCAATTGTCGCAATTTAAACATGGCACCAAAGTTCTATTCTATACAAAACTTTCTTTTGTTGTATATATTTCTTATTTTTATTTAAAATTATAGATAGATCTGGTCTCCCAGCTTGGACCAACTCGTCATTGCCCCAAGTATCTGGTAGCACATAAGAGAAATCTGAAACTAAGAGTATGAGACTCCAACCGAACAATTACTATACCACCTACTTAACACTAGCATTATTCAAAGGTATTTATTTTTTCTCCTAAATGTTTGCGTGGCAAGAAGTAACATTAGTGTTATTTTTACAATTTTAGTACAATTATGTAACAAGTATGGGAACAATTGGGAAATAAACCAGTTTTCCTCCGAAGGCCTATTTTTCCAAACTGGAAAAATTAAAATTTCATTTATAAAATATATTTTATAATAGCTACATTCTGATACTTTTATTTATACTTTTTCATGTTTAATGTCCTACATGAAAACATTAACGTGTAAAATCTTATCTGTAAGCAGGGATCTGTTTAGAAAGAACTCGAGTCCCTTAAAGGATTATTTACAATTTTTTCTCCTTAAAACATAGGACCCTTAAGGCTGTTCTCAACTGCTCTGCTCAACAAGTGGAAAACGTTTTGACACATTTACAGATTTATTTTTTAAAACAAAGATATAAAATTGGAAGGCCTGACTATCGAAAGCGATTTAGAATCGAACTGTGTTTTTCATTTTTTTATCCATAAATTACCTATTGGGTTATAAGCGATTTTGATCACGTGACAAAGATGTTTTCTCCCTTCGCTGACTGGTTTTTCTGCTTTTTTCAGGAACTTAGGTCCAAAACGTCAACTTTGATTCTTATTTTCTGAAAGATCTATTGTTTGCCAAAAAAAAAAAAAAAAAAAAAAAACAGCTCGATTACATAGTTTGTAAACAACAAACAATGCCAGCTAGTTTCATGCATTTCTGACCAAAAATAAATTTAAACTTATGTCAGAAAGTTGCCCTTTTGGATATGAGCAGCCTTACAAAATTCTTTCTCTTAAAAATAGATATTTCAGAAAATTTTTCATCTAGAAATTGAGTCCTTCACAAATGTAATGATTTTAGAATTTAAAAAAACCTGCTGCATAATAGTTGAAATCATCAATGAATCTATTATTTAGCTGTATATATGTACAAAAGACCTTCTCAATGTCTAAATAAGAACAGAAATGCCATTTCTAATTCACAAAATTCTGATTGCATTATTTACAAGTATCTACAAATATTCACAATTTCGCAAAATCAGGATCGTGTGAAAAAAAAAAAAAAATCCAAGCAAATCACTGGTAAAATAATTAAATGCAAATTCTCTTCTTAAAAATGAAAATTCATTCCAAAATTATTTCAATAGATATACCAATTAATAAAAATGGTAAGGTGGGAATTTAATATAAAATTTGAAACATACATTTATTTTTATTCGCATAGCTGTAATTTATCGCTATTATTAGGAAAAATTCTCTTCATAATAATATGCAGTTGAAATTATTTATTCTTTTCTTTCCCCCCCCCCCCCCCCCCCCCCCTAAAATATAGATTCTTAGAGTTGTCTAACTGTATTTTTAAAAATGCAAACAAACTTTGCAAAGAAAATGTAAGCCAATTTCCTGTGAAAAACTTAGTTGAAAACAATTTTTAAACACATGAAAAAATCCACCTGTTTTAAAACTTTCATAAAAAAAAATTACCACTTTCAATATTAATAGTCTTAAACATAGCTGGGTTTACACTGAAAAGCTGTACCAAAACTATAAATACACAGAAAATGAATATTATATTTTTAAGGGGGATGGGGGAGATGTAATATTGTAAAATGCCAGTTTCATGCTAGAAGTACTACAGTTTATTTTAAACTGACATTATGTATATAGTATTTGAAAAACAGTACTTTGTAGATGGGATGTACAATACAGTTTAAAATTACTTTCAAACTGTAGTGATATTGCTTGAAACTTAAGATTCTTTTATTATTTTTTAAATTAACTCTACTGATAATTTAAAAAATGCTAATGCTCAATTAAGTTACTGTCAAAATTCTGAGGTTGAAATGATAAACTTTTAAAAGTTCTTATTTTATGTTCTTTAAAAAAAAAAAACAATATATTCATGTAAAGGGAAAATTATATTGTGTTATATTAGTTTATATAGTTATATATGTATAAATACTTCTGCAGCTATCATATGGCAACTATATGATATTAATACTGTGCACTTAAATGAGGAAAGCAAAAAATAAAATAAAGGTTAGCTATTGTAATTAATATTATCTGTGCCATTGTTACCACAATGAATATGAGCTGGCATGGATAATACATAAGAACATTTTTTCCTTCAAAATATATTTGAGTATATCAAAGCCAAATTATTATATATTTTAATTTTTTTCTTTGACCTATGGCCAGATCTAAAGGTCAAAATTAGCACTAACCACCGGCCACTGGTTCAGTAAATGGGAAACAGTGGCTAGTGAAAAACTGTCTATCGGCAGTCACTTTTTTACAAGGGGAGAGTAAAATTTTCTTGCATTTCATCGAAGATTCTACTTTTTTTGGTTCTAATATATTTATATTAACATATTTATTTGGGCTATTCACTTTTAGATGAATACTTATAAAAATTTTACTGTTTAGTATTTTTAAATAAAAAAGTGGCCACTTAAACTAGTTCTACCGACCAGTGGCCTTAATGAAATTTCCCAGTTTTGACCTATAGCCAGATCTACGAGTCTATTATAGCGGTAGAGTGGAACTGTTGCAAGCAAAAGCATGGTATGTATTGTACGAGACAAATGCAATGTGTGATATTTTCCCATTATACCGATATGTATATCCTAATGTGCCATTGATTTATTTCAACCTTAATGCAAAGGTTTTATTGGAATCAGTATCAAATATTGTGATTCACTATTTATTAAATGGGAGGCTTTTTGTAATTTTTATTGATTGCCGCGGTATTTTAGAAATAAACTATAAACAGCTATGAAAACAAATAAGTACTTTCATATTATCCGGGTAGATAGATCGCCAAAAATGATTGTCAATTGCCACTTTTGTTTATCGTTGTCAATTGTCAATCATGTTCAAAATTGTAATATAATATACATTTAATAAATACATAATATTGCTAAAAAATGATAAAACAAAATAAAACATCATAAAAAAAATTGATGAAATTGATTATATAGGTATACTTATAAAAATACTTTGGTATTAACTTTAATATGGCAACTATATAATATTAACTTTGTGTGGTTAAAATGCAGAAAGCAGACCCCCCCCCCCCCCCCCGCTCACACACACACACAAAAAGTTATTGTAATTAATATCGTTGGTGCAGTGAATATTACCTTGCCAGGACAACACATAAGCAGGGTTGGCAAAAAAAAAAAAAATGGTTTATTTGGTTTAAACCGGGATTTTTTAAAAATATCATTTCCTAATGCATGTAGATGTACATTTGTTGATAAAAATAAACATTGTTATATATTAAGTAATATAACTTCATTTGAAAATATCCTGATTAAATAATTAGTCTGTTATGTAGAAAATTGAATTCATTTTTATTTAAACATTAGTAACCTATGTCTTATGTTGAAAAAATAAACTGCTCTACACAGATTCTCTGATTAATTATAGATATATAATATTTTATGAACTTTTTTTTCTACCTTGATACAGTCAAACCTCGTTAACACACTTAACGCGAATTACTTTTAGCACGAACTGTTTCTGATTGCCTCGTCCAGTTGTATGCAACGTACTCGTTAAGTTCTGATAACACGAACAAAAAAATTTTCCCCTTGAGTGTTCGCATTAACGAGGTTCGACTGTATTAAAAATCTTTTTAAAATCAAAACTAGTTCACTGAACATTTTAATATTTTCTTCTTGACTTAATCATTAATTTAACTATAAAAAAATATTTTGAAGATAGTATCTTCAAATGGTTAACTTTTATATAAATATCAGTATCTGTGGTTGCTAAAGAATTTTTTTTATATATGTATTCAAATACTTCTGGTTATTTTGTTTTAACATTTTTGGCCATTAAATTCTGTAACTGAAAAGATTGATATTATTGAATGCTATAACTGACATATAATTTTTGCATGTCGTCTCATTCAACTTCATATCTTGAAATTCTTTTTTAAATTCTTAAAGGATAATATCCCCAATTGAGAAAATTTTCTTTTACTACTTGGCCAAAATCTTAAAGGTCATTGTATTATGTTATTAACTGCCGTAAATAATCTGTATTTTTTAATTGATAATATTTTATGCTAAATATTGAATGTTTTATCCCTGTTAATTTTGACATGTTTCATGATAACTTTCTCGGTGCATCAACACATTCTAATTTTCATCCTTCATCCACACAAACATGACCTAAACTCATTATGTCTCATGTAGACTGCTTAGATAAAATATTAAAAGTAGAAATTATTTCTATAAATAATTTAAAACACAGGCAAACTAAAAAACACCATTAAATATTACATTAGATTTGTTCTAAAAAAGCCATTTGGTTTAAACCATGCCAACCCTGCATGGTACTGACAAACATGATGAATTTTTATGCTGCTTATATGAATTTATTTAGTTTTTTTTTTAATGTGAATTAATTTTTTTTTTTAAATTGCAAAAGTAAGCTTCAATTAAATTTAGCATCTAAGTATAGAAAATCATATCATAAAATTAGGTTATTAAAAAAATAATACGCAGAATTATTTACATTGTGCAGACAAATTTTTAAAGTAAGTTATGAGTCAGTATATCAGATTATTTTTTTTAAAAAAAGGAATCATTGAGTGGAGGTTTTACTGTATAATTTTATTGACCCCAAACTGGAGATCATGTTAGATAGTTTCTGTTTAGAGATTATGGGGGTATCACAAAATGGTGTATACTAAAAGCACAATTAATCATTATTTACAATCTTATCACAGCAATATGGAGATGTTTTTATTCCAAAAATTAAATGTTTACTGCAATGTTAAGAGAAATTTATAGTTTAATTCTTGATTTTTATATGTGTTTTATTTTTAATTTTTGTATAATGTTTATTTGTTCTTTTGTTTTAAAAGTGTATAATTTTGATTGATATAATAAAACAGTTTGTGAAAGTGTATAATTTTCAAATGTTATGTTTAAGTGATCACTATCACTTTTACCTTAACGTTTTTTTTTTTTTCAAACTTTCCGATTGGTACCAACTATATTGCTTGGCGATAATGGCATTGGTTTAATGGAAAATATCCAATAAATAAAAATATCCAGAATGTAGTCAAGGGTGCAGGGTTTTCTGTCTGAAATCAGTTTTTTTGAAAATGTCCAAGTATGCTTGTATAAAGACTTTTTTTTTTTTCATTTGGTATATTTCAGTCCTTAAGAATAATATGTATTTAATTTCCAGTAACAGAAAATTTGGAATGGAGGAGGAATATGGCTACCCAATTTCATCTTTGAAGTATGGTGATGGAGTAGACCTGAACTATCATATGCACTCGCTGCCACAGTTGCAGAAAATTCTCAAAGTGTCTGCGGGAGTTACTACAGAGACAGAAAATAATCTGCAGGTGAATTTTTTGCAATTGCAGCGTTAATTAAACACTTACCTGTAACGTTTTTATGTGTTTTATTCACATTTATTAAAGAGAAACTTAAGTTTTTGCATTAAGTAAGTTATGGTTTGATGGAAAAATAATCTGCAGAAGAGAAAAGAAAATCTGTGACGCTAGTCTCCATTCTTGAACTTTTTGCTACCGAACTCACTACATGGTTATATAAATAGTGATTTTAACGAATAGTGGATTTCACTGAATATCTTTTTTTTTTTTTTTTTTCTTTAATTACACATATGACATATACTGATCATAATTTCTTTTTTTAAATTTCATAAATAAATAAAATTAAACACAAATTAAAATTGATATTTTATCACTTTTTTTTAATTAACAGCTTGATGTATTCTGTGTAATATTTCAAACACCATAATGCTAATAATAAAATAAATGGCTTTTCCTTATTACTAAATACTTAATAGTATAATTTTATCTGTAGATGCATTTAATTCACATATAATTTAGATAAAATAAGGGGCTCATTGTTATCATTGTTAAATGTACTTTTTATTTCCAGTTGGAAATTGTTAAACTTTTTAACCCCTCCCCCCTGAATAATCCTTTTATATATATATATATAAAGAAGAAAAATCATGATTCCCTGCTCCTCATTATAAGTGCAGATTCACTGTCACCAGATGCCACAAGGCGACTAAATTGTTTGCTGTGACCACTAACTTTCACCGTCTAAGTCGTTAAAGGGCAGAACTGAGAAAATGAAATTTCATTAGTGGCCAGTAATATGAGTTTTATAAGTGGCCACTTTTTTATATAAAGGTACTAAGAAGTAAACTTTTGTTAAAATTTTTATTAGTATTAAGCTAAAATTAAATAGCCCATATTAATATGTTTATATAAACATAATGCAAACAAAAAAGTACAATCCTTAATAAAATGCAAAAAAAAATTTAGTCTGCCCTTGTAGGAAAGTGATCATAAGGTGGCCTTAATAGTCACTTTTTTTCTCATTAGTGGGCTGGTGGCTAGTGTTAAACGCGAGACCGTCGCGTTTGTTCGGCGTCGTGTTTGTTCAGTTTTAAAATCGAAAACATATTTATATACAGTCAAACCTCGTTAACATGAACCTCAAGGGGAACCAAAATTTTGTTCATGTTAACAGTAATTCATGTTATCAGTATCAAATCTTTGTATTCGTTTTTATAGGGGACTGTGAAAACAATCCATGTTAAAAGTAATTCACGTTAAGCGTGTTCATGTTAACGGAGTTTGACTGTATTGAAAGAAAGCATGTTTTAAAAAAGATTGACTTTAAGCCTTTTTTTTTTTTTTTTTTAATTACTTCTCTTATTTTGTAAATGTTTAAAATTAATAATCCAATTTCAATTTTGAATGGAATGGTTATTGCCTAGACTAGAATAAAGTTGAGGCACATTATCTTGTTATATATACAAAAAAATCTACACTTTTCTAAGTTTTTTTTTTTTCCCCATAAAAAAAGCTAGCTAATGCTTTAAGCTCTCAAAAGTAAGCGAAATTAAAGATTTTAAGTAAGAGAAAAAATGTACAGGTCAGGTGAGCTTAATGTCTACTTTTTAAAAAAACACAATTTTACAAAAAAAAAAAAATTATATTTTACCCTGTTAAAAAGTTGTACTTAACAATAATACTTTACTATGTACTAATTACTGATATACAGTAAGAGTGAATTTAAAATATTACATGTAATGTTGTCATGTGTGACATTTAATTTGAATTTTTACAGATCAATTTAGTATTTAAGGTTTTTGACATGACTGTTTAAACTATGGTTTAAACCCGACATAAACTGATACATGTCAAAAACCTGCCAACCCTGCAATTATTACTAATACTATATACTAATTATACAATTACAGTAATAGTGAATCTTAAATATTACATCTAATGTGTGACATTTAATGTGAAATTTTACAGATCACTGTAAGTATTTGAGGTTTTTGACATGACGGTTTAAACCGTCAAAAACTGACATGTGTCAAAAACCTGCCAATCCTGCTGGGAAGGACCCTCAAAATCAGCATTCACAGTACATTTCTTTGAAATAATAAATATTAATACTTTTAAAACAAATAACCCAACTAGGACCAGGAAAGTACCCAAAGTAAATGGGTATTTTTGTCCTTATATGTATATTTTAAAATCTGATATGGCTGCTTCAAAATACAGAATGTTTTCCCGAGCTTCTTTACCTTTTGCTTTTGGTTCCTGCTCAACAACACAAAACTTTCCGACACATTTTGTAATTCATTTTTAAGCATAAATGTATAAAATTAGCAGGCTTGACTGTTGGAGTGATTTGGAATTGAAATGAGTTTTCCATTTTTTTTATAAACAAATTACTTATCCAGTTATAAGCAATTTTAGTTGTGTGACAACTGCTTTTTCTTTTTTCTCTCTTGCAATACCAAGCTTGGAAATTCTCCTCAAAAGGCAACTTTGACAGTATTTCTGAATTATTTTTTGCCTTTGCCAAAAAAGGGAAAACATCTTTTGATCGCATAGCTTTTGAATAAAAACACCTGCCAGTTTCATGCATTTCTGGAAAAAAAAAAGAATTACAAGAATACATCAGAAATAAGCTCTGTTAGATTTGAAAAAGAGCCTTAAAGAAACTCTGAAATGCTGTTTTGGACCAGACAGCTAAGGCAGTGTACCATCTTTTAATAATCATTATGGTTTTTAACTTGTATCTTGGTGAATTTTGAAAAAAAAAAAAATTGAAAATCTGAGTTTTATGCATCAGAACTGCTTTCATTGGTCTTCTTCCAAATTTTCAGATCTGCATGTGCAATATAGATTTGTAAATGCAATTTTAAGTGACCTTTTTAGCAAAGTATCTCACCAACCTTCAAAGAGTTAAGAGAGCTTTCACAAGATTCCATTTATTAAATAATCTTATAATTATATTCTATAATAAGTAAATTCCTTATTTTTTGTTTCTCTGTATTATTTGAAATGTGTAATTTGTAAATAAAATGAGCTCACTAGAAAGAAAACCTTTAACAGGCTGGCTTATAAAAGTTTGTATTGACAAAAGTTTAGACTAATTCCCATGTAGTAAATAAAATGGCCTAGAGTTTATTAGAAAATCTGATCGATAATTTATAAAAATCTGTTTTCTCAAAGTTATATACAAAGTTTGTATCCCATTATTGCATATGTTTTGTGACAGCCAGGAGCAGTTAGCATTCTATATTTTTGTGACCTAATGTAATCTATACAGTTGAACCTCGTTAACATGAACACGCTTAACATGAATTACTTTTAACATAAATTATTCTCGCAGTCCCCTATAAAAACGAATACAAAGATTTGATACTGATAACATGAATTACTGTTAACGTGAACAAATTTTTGATTCCCCTTGAGGTTCATGTTAACGAGGTTCGACTGTACAAGCTCGGTTACATTTAATCCTGTGAGTATGATGGACAATGCATTCAATTAATAGTATTTATTTCAAAGTAATTTGATAACAGATATGCTGAAAGCTGCACATTGTCACCTGTTAGCAAAGAATGTAGACCAATTAATATTCCTAAACATACTTGCATGGGATTAAAAGGTCTTCTCTGCATCTTTAACATACTTCAAAAACTCCATTAAATATGAAGGTGATGTACAGTTTAAACAGGTCCATTTATAAATTATAAGATGAAGCGAGTGAAAAAGAAATCATTAACTGTTGCAATGATTTGAAATTACTCTGTAAAAGTTGTATCAATAGTAAAAATAAGTGAGCTTTGTTGAGAGAATGTATAAAATTAATGATTTCAGCTCTGACATTTCCATTTTTGTTTAAACACATAGCCTTAAGAGCTTAAACTAGGCACAGAAAGAAATGTTCAAGCTAATGTTAATGCTATGGCAGCAATCTTTACAGATTTCTTGTTCCCATTTGAATGCTTTTAAATGATTATCTCTTTTTCTTTTTTTCTGTGTTTGGGGGGGGGGGGCACAGGGTACCTGAGGTTAACGTTTATTGTGTATTTCTACTTTTTCGATGTTTCTTACAGTTTTTTTTATATGCGGATACTTCTACTTTTGGAAGTGGTTCTGCAAGTGAAACTATTCTCATATAAAGAAATTGCTACGAAATTTGAAAAAGTACATACACACAACAATAGGTATTGACTTCAGGTATCGCATGCAAAATAATTAAGCCTTAAGAGCCTAAACTAAGAAATGTTCGAACTAATGTTAATCCTATGGCAGCGTTCCTTACAGATTTCTTGTTCCTATTTTTAATATTTTTAAATGATTCTCTCTCTCTCTTTTTCTTTTTTTTTTTGGGGGGGGGGACACAGGGTACCTGAGGTTAACATTTATTGTGCATTTCTACTTTTTCGATGTTTTTTAGTTTTTTGATATGCGGATACTTCTACTTTTGGAAGTGGTTTTGAAAGGGAAACTATTCTCGTATACAGAAATTGCTACAAAAGTTGAAAAAAGTACATACACACAACAACAGGTATCGACTTCAGGTATTGCATGCAAAAAAAATAATATAAAAGTATTCAAATACAAGTGAGAAATCAATAGAGACTTTTCCCATAGGTTTAACATTAATGTTTGCATTTATCCGCGTGACTAGCGTAGGCTCTTCCCCACACTAGTCACAGGGAAAAATGAAAACGCTAATGTTAAGTCTATGGGAGCATTATTTTCAAATATCTTGTTTGAATTTTAATATTTTTAAATGTTTTTTTTTTTGCATAGGATAGCTGGAGACTATCTACAACTGGGCTAATTTTTACTTTCGAAACCGCTTCTGAATTTGAAATTATCCTAATATTAAAAAAACTATAACCAAAATCAGAAAAATAAAAGCTAGCACAGTTGTAGATCACCCTCATCTATACTAAATAAATAAATAAAAAAAATCATTGAGAAATATTAAAATCAAAGCGAGAAATTTGAAATAATGTCCCGTAAGATTAACATTAACCTCCTTTTTCTTGGTGTGACTGAAATATCCTTTTAAGATGATTTTATGTAACCTTTTCTACAAGTCACTTTTGTATTTTCTTCGAAAATTTATTTTAGTGCTTATATCCATGTTGAATGAACCACTCTTTTTCTTTAAGGTACTTAAGTTGATCAACCCTGTGTGTGGAATAAACTACAGAGCAAATCAATTGGCAGAGGTAGTGCTGTAAGATGGCCAAAACTTCTGGAATTTGTATATATTAGTAAATTGAAAAGAAAACATTGTATACATAAATATTAGAACTGTGTATATTAATGTAATTTAATTGTTGTAATAAATATCTTTCTATATTTTAATTGCTTGTTTTAAATATTTGTAAATCATAATGAAATCAATTTATTTTCTAAATATTCTAAAATATTTATGCTTGAACTTTAATATGGTTTTCAAATACCCTGCCTAACAACGTAAAACTTTGACACAATTTTAAACTCATTTTTAAACATGAAGGTATAAAGTTTGCTGCCCTGACTATTTAGTGATTTGGAATGAAAATAAATTTTCCATTTTTTGATAAATTACCTTTTGACTTAAAAGCAATTTTGCTCAGGACAACCAATTTTCTTCACTTTTCTTGACCTGCGTGGAGAATTCGGCTGAAAGGTTTTAATAGTATTTTCTGAAAGATGTTATGCATTTACAAAAAAAAAAAAAATCTTTCAATTATACTTTCTGAATTAAAAAATTATACATTGCAAATTTCATGCATTTCTGAACGAAGATTGATTAAAAAAAAAAAAAAAGTCAGAAATTAGCTCCTTTTGAATTTAACGACAGCTTTAAATGTTTTTTTTTTTTTCTAAATACCATAATCAATGATATTTTTACTGCTTTTTTAAGCTATTTTTAATAAAAGAAATATGAATTTTTATTTTTGCTATAGAAAATTGTATTTTATTTAACAGTTTGTGCCCTTTAAAACTCCCCCTCTCATTTTCAAAATCATTCATGATAGAAATATTTTCACAAAATTTAAAAACAATAACTTGGTTAACAATGTCAAGAGACATCATGCATAATGGAAATCAGTGCAAACATAAAATAATCCTATTTAATTTAATTTTATGTTTGCATATGCATGATGTCTCATGACATTGTTTACCAAGTTATTGTTTTAAATTTTGTGAAAATATTTCTATCATGAATGATTTTGAAAATGTTACCATTTGTGCGATGAAACGTTCCTCAATCTAAATAAAGATATTTTATCACTTTTTATAGCATTATTTAGCTTAAAAAGATCATGTCGAGTCAGACTCGACATAGAAGTACAAAGGATTAAAAAAAAATTCAGATAGATAATAAATTGACATTGCAGAAGTTATGGGCACCCGCATTAAAGAACATCGATGTTTCATTCTCAACAAAAATGCAGAAACAAAAATTAAATATGCCTTAAATTTCTAAAACTTAATTTTTTTAAATAAATATTTAAAGCTTAACTTATAGAAATCCAAAATATTTAAGATATACTTATTACATCTTTTCATTTTCCTATGGATTAAATATTATCCAATACACTTTGACATTTTTTTCTTACAAATTACTTTTCTAAATTTAAAGTAACATTACTTTTAGGGTTTTCAGTAGATTGATTGCAAAATTTCAGGAGGGAAAAGCTATTAAAAACAGCAGAATTTGATTAGTTTTTAAATAATAGATGGTTGTGCTACAACTAATTGTGTCATTTATAGAATAAGATGTGAATATTTAGAAATTGTTTAATTTTTATACAGATGTATTGTTTGTTAAAAGAAACAAATAACACAGTTTTTTAATTTGTAGGTATTTAGAAATTTTTTTATCGGATAGAGCTTGTTTTAAAAAACCTTGATATAATTTATGTATTTTTCTATATCAACCAGAAATCTAAATATTAACTCATTCAGCTAAAAACTTATGCTAAAACCTATTATTAATATTCTAAATTTTAAACTGTATATTAAGTTTTGCAAGAATAATTAAACACCCATTTTTCCATTAAAAAAAAATCATATAAGTGGCGATTTGCTGGACAGTGGCAGTTTTAAACATTTAACTGAAAGAAAGAAAATTTAGATTTGTATGTTGAGGGAAAAAAAAAATTAAAAATTCTAATTTCTAAGTACGTAACAAGAATCTCTGAAGAAATTATAAAATTTTGGCCAATTACTAATTTTTCTTTATTCGTTGAAAATGTAATTTTTATCCTCTTCACGCCCTTGGCGACATATGTAGATGTTTAGTTTTTATAATTATAATTAGTCAAATAATAAAAGGGACAAAAATTTGATAACTTATTCACTACAGAATCCCTCAAAAAGAGAAGTAAAAATTTTATGTTTTGGCTGCATCAATGTACAGGTTGATAAAAAATAAGGGTAAGACTTTGTACTTTCCCTGTATATATGATTCTGACTACAGAATAACCCATAAGAATCTCCCACATTTGACAGGATAATATAAAACAAAAAGGATTGGAGAGAGAAACTTGTTTGTTTTAAAATATACAATGGGTATGACAAGAGTTTAAAATGACTGTGTTTTAGAAATTATGTTTGGTAGTGTTGTCCATTGCGAACAATATACAATTCAAGACGATGTCTGAAATCTATCATCATCTGACATATCATGTCTTGCAGAAGCTGCTACCTCTGCTTGAATTACTCTTGAGGCATAAAACCTATGCTCTTTCTGATCCCAAGAGACTAATATTCAGGTAGAAGTGGCAGCTATTCCACAAGACGAAGCATCAGTGGTGATAGATTTCAGACATTGTCTTGAATTGTGTATTGCTCGCAATGGACAACACTTACCAGACACCATTTCTGAAAGATTGTCATTTTAAACTCTCGTCATACCTATTGTATATTTTTGAACAAACAAGTTTCTCTCTGCAGTCCTTTTTTTTTTATCCTGTCAATTGTGGGAGCTTTTTTTTAGGTCATCCTGTACTTTTACGGTATATATACCATACATTTCATTTACGGTACATATACTGATTACAAACACTTTTATGGTACATATACCACACATTTAATTTATGGTATATATACTGGATAAATATTTTTTACGGTACATATACTGTATATTTAATCTATGGTATATATGCTGTATAAATGGTTTTTACGGTATATATACTGTATATTTAACGTACGGTATATGTGCTGTATAAAAGTTTTTTTGCGGTACATATACTTTAAATATTTTACGGTACATATACCGTCCAGTTAAATTACGGTATATGTACTGGTCACAAAGTTGCCAGTATATGTACCGTAATTTTTGACCAAAATTTTTTACTGTGTAATTCCGGGATTTATGCCGCACATTTTTTTGAATTTGTATATAAAGTCCCACGGTGGACATAAAATAAAAAAAAATCATATTGTGCTATTAGGTGTTAAATATACAACGCGTGTACGGCGACAAAAAAATTCAAAACAAATTATTAATATTTAAAAAATAATAATTTCTAAAACATTACACTGCGGCGCGTCACCCGTACATTCAGGCTGAGATGCCGCACTTGTGCGGTAGTTATACCGCGCTTGTAATAACAACAGATTAAAATTATAAATAAAAATATTTAAAAAAAATATTCATATCTGGACTATAATTAACGATGTTATAACAAAATGAAACTAAATGAGCACAATGAAACGTATTAGTAGATTCAAATTAATAATTGTTGCCTACTTTCACTATTAAAAATATCGACTTATTTTTTTTACATTAAATTTTAATTGTTATTTCAGCAACAACGTAACATCAATGTACTAGAAAAGGAAAAGAAAAAAAGTAAAATTGTGTTTACATAATTTATTTGTTAACCCTTTCGGGACCGGTGGCTTTTACACAAATTTTATTCGGCTGGTACCACTTTTTTTAAAAGAAGTTACCTTTACTTAAATAATCATGAAAATGCTCTAATTAAACAAAGCAAATGTTACTTTTCTTTTTTACTGGCACCAGAACCAAATTTTGTAAGCTCTTTATGAAGGTCCTTATGTGCACCTATGGTCCCGAATGGGTTAAGAGACCTGTTTTTTCGACTACAATCTACAGAAAAAGTGTCGAAAAAGTATAGTCTTTAATATGCAACTACATTTAAACACATGATGCAACGAAGCCAATTACACTTCTCTTTTTTGGAGCAGTTTGCAAAGAACGTCTGCGTTACGCGTAATCCATTTTTTCATTATTATCATCTTGACTCGCATCTTTCTTGCCCTTTTTACTTTTTATTTTCCTCATTTTCTTCTTTGGTTTTAGTAAACTTGATAACATGCATAACATGGTTTGTCTGTGCAAAAAGAAAAGGAAAAGTTAATAACACTTAATCATCCCGTACAAAAGATACTGCGGCATGTATACCGGAAGAGCAGTGCGGCATGTATCCCATTTTGCATGGTGCAGATGTCGGCCATCACAGTTACCTGCCATCGCTAAGGGGAATGGCGTAACCATACACACAGTGCTCTATACAAACCAGGGGTCTGTCCAGACTTTTCAGACAGGGTCCTGTTTTTGTGAAATTGTGAAAAATGTATTATTAATTTTGTGAATTTAAAATTAACGTTAAATTCAGGTACCTTCGGACTTCAGTGACAGAGTCCTGTTTTTGTAAAATTGTGAAAAACAAAATTTTGCAAAACTAGTATTAATGTTCCCGTTTGGATGAACCACACATAATATATATATATATATATATATATATATGTATATACAGGGTGTCCCACAAGGTACGTAGCGTCTGATATGTACAGATTCGAATAGAGCACATCAATATGAGTATTTTGAATGGTAACATGTGGAGTCCCCGAATATAGCGTGATAGTGTAAGTAAAGTGTGAAGCTTGTCATATGAAAAACACAAGAAAAGAGAAAAAAAACCAAGAAATCACGCTATATTCAGGGTCCCCACATGTTACCATTCAAAATACTCATATTAACGTGCTGTATCCGAATCTGTACAAATCAGGCGCTGCGTATCCTTTGGGACACCCTGTATGTGTGTGTGTAAAAACATTATATAATTCCTTTCAACTTTTAATTAAGTTCTTTAAAATGTACATAAAAAGATTTTTACTTTAATGATAATTTTTGGTTTTCAAATTCTTAACTTACTAGATAACAAGAAACAATCTTAGTAGCAGAATTTTTTGTATCAATCTGCAGCAAACCAAAATTTATCTGCAACCCAAAAATGCTGGACCTAGCTTACTATCGTAAGAAACTATAGTAACTCATAATATAAGCAAAATTTGTATTTAAAAAAGAAAATACAATAAATTTTAGCATTTTTTTTTTCTTTTCTTAGCCCAGAATTTTGTTAATGCTATTAAATTAGTTTGTTTAGTTGTTAGTTAAATTAGTCATCAACAGGTTCTTTTTCGGCGTCATTTTTTGCAGCACATGACGCATCATCAACAGGTTCTTTTTCGGCATCATTTGAATCTTTTTTTTTTTACTGAATTTTGGGGCATCCCCTAGCATCTGACTTCTTAACCTTTTAAACGTAGTAATCAGCATTTCTCGTACCACCCAAATTCTGATTTGGACGCTTCATACTCTTCATGGTAGTTCAACCCATTAATTTATCAAAAAACTATACGCAACCACGAGACGAGTACACAATAGCTTTAGGAAATGAATAAGGAGATGTGTTGCCAAACAAGAGAAAGAATTTTTACTCCCAAAAAATGCTGAATCACTTTTCGTCTCTGCACTGTACCGGTCAATTTCAGATTGTATCTCTCATTGGCTGTGATCGGCGCTCGCTCGATACGTCACCGAAAGCTCTTTTCGGCGCAGGTGCTAGTTGGCTGTTTTGTGAAAGGGAAGAATCCGATTTCCGCCGTTGCGTTTCAATTTGACTGAAGGCGAAGGCGATTTATGAAAGGTTTTACTTTTACGGGGAAAAATTTTATGAAGGGTCCATTTTTAAGATAAAATATTTTATGAAGAATCCGTTTCTTAAACAAAGAATTTTGTGAAAGATCTGTTTTTAACCTAATAAAAATTGTGAAGGGTCCGTTTTTAACTTAATAAAAATTGTGAAGGGTCCGTTTTTACCGTAATATAAATTGTGAAGGGTCCGTTTTTACCGTAATAAAAATTGTGAAGGGTCCGCTAACGGACCCAAATTTTTCCTAAACAGATCCCTGCAAACGCTACACTTAGTTGTGACTTCGAAATCATGCATACATTTAGTAATTAGTGTATGAAAATTATTTAAACATAACGTGTTTAAAAGTATGGACAGTGAAATCATGCACTCACGTAAAATTAAGGATTGTACTTCTACAAGTAAACATCCAAATGGGATTCACGGTATACACTGGTCAAAATAATCTCATTGTGCACCTATACTGTGCGTTTGACGAACATCTATCGATAATTACAAGAAATACAAGGGGTGCGGCATCTATCCCGTATGCGGCGACTCTCCCGGAGTTACCCTACTTTTAAATGCAATTTGTTTGAAAACTGAATCTCCATTTATTTTTGAAATATTAATTTTTTTGTAGTTTTTAGCACCTTTTGTTTAATTTTGGCAACTCAAGTACTCCATTTATATAGAAAGTAAAAGGAAAATAGTTGAAAAATAGCAATTATATCTTTTTGTTGCCATTTTCTCATAACAACCGAAAGAAAATGTAATTAAAATACGTGCTATTTTGAAAAAATATAAACGAATGATTTCTGTTAAAACATTATAAACTATATTTAATTTTAAGTATCTGTAGACGCTTTCAGTGTGACGTCAGTCATGACGTTTCGGTTGGAAACTGATTCCAAACAAACGGTTGTTATGCGTCATTTCTTTTTAAATATAAATTGCGGAAAATGTTACCAGTACATATCAAGTATTAAAACACTTAGATGTGAGATATAGATATAAGATATAGCTGCAACACACAAACAAAATGGAAAATACAACATAGCAACCGTTTGTTTGGAGTCAGTTTCCAACCAAAACGTCATGACTGACGTCACGATTGAAATCGTCTATATTAATGTTACAAACAAACGAATGCCTATGAATCATTAGATAGCGGTTTTTTTTGTCGAGTTTCTTTAATGACGGCATCTTTTTGCTGCATTTGTGTATTATTTTGCGATAGTGACATCCTTATATATGCTTTACTGTAGATGTTTTAGAATGGATCGTAAATGTGGAATTCTTAAGCGGATGCGAATGACGTCATTTTACATAAAATAAAAGTGTGTTCTTTAAGTCTTTAAAACTGAAATAAGTTTTGTACTATTTATATATACATATATATATATATGTTTTTTTTTCATCGGAGGCGACACTAAATTCTGAAAAAGCAGAATTCCTGTTTTCTAGTTATTTATAATTTTTTCTCTACTTTATAGCCTTTAATCCTTTCCGGCGCGGAGTAAGTCTATTTGTAAAATGATGAAATGATGGACTAACACCAGAATTCACAAACGAATTTAATAGAAAATAAGAACTTGCTTATTTCCCCGTACTAAAAAAGAAAAAGAAAACACTTAACTCTGTAATTGGAAAAAAAAAGTAAAATCTATTAACTTGTAATTTATAATGCATGGTTCCTGAAAAGGGCTTTTTCGTGTGTGTAAAGTGGCTTTACTGCTTCCCTAATTGCTTTTCCTGCCCAAGCTAGGCGAGTGTTACTCATGAACAAGGCTAACTTTTATCCTTTTTCACATTTCTTTATCGTTTTATCGTAGTTCTTGCAACTACAGTTTTACCTATATTTAATATAATTCTAATATCTTTTTCTAAGTTTAAAGACTTAATTTTAATTTTTTTATCTCTTAAAATTAAGTTCCTGATTTTTGTTTCTATCCTTAATATTAATTATTTCTTTAATGTAGTTTAACTACACCTTTCCTTTTTCCCGACGACTCATACTTGTAAGACATTTTATCTCCAGTCTGGGTGTTAAGCTGATCACAGCTAGGAAACCCCTCAACGGTGCTCCACTGTTCAGCCCGTACTTTATAAAAGGAAAATTTTAATTAAATATTCTGGTACCGTTTGTCAGTTTTGGAATTAAAATTAGGTGACCTTTTCTGTGGACACCGCCCGCTAAAGGGTTAAAATGTTTCATTGTTGCAGTTTCGCAGCCGTTTGGACTATTCGGGCGTGCGTTTATTGGCGCATCATTAAATACACTGTTGTTTCAACTCGTATACAACTGTACGAGTTACAGAGATTATTTGGCGATTTATCACCTATGGCGGGCAAAAAAAAAAAAAAAAAAAAAAAGACTTAAAATTAATATATTAAATTATAATTAAGATCTAAAAATATCAAAAGCTTGTACAGGCATCCCCCGACTTAAGTAAGTAATGCGTTCCGTAAAGTTTTACGTAACTTGAATTTTTAAGTGCTTAGGTAAAATTTTGTAAGAAACTGCATTATTTATTACATATATATACATATATATATTATTTACACCGTATTATTTTATAAATAAAACATCATGCGACATATAAACTATAAAAGTATGGGAAAATATAAAGACAAATTTAATATTTTTCATATATCTTGTGGAATACGGGATTTATAAATCTAACATTGATGAATTGATTTATAACAATTTTGAATCTACATCAAACGACTATAAAAATAAGAAATAATTAAAGAGGACTAATTTAACTTATTCTCCATGAATTTCTGATGGCAAGACACTGACAAAATAAAATAATCCTTGATAAGCACAAACTGGAATTTATTATGAATTAGATGACTACTATGAATAACTAACAATAAAGATTAAGTTGTTTTGTTATAGATTTGATTGTATATACCAATAAAAATATAACTATCTAACATATAAACTACATTACGGTTGTGGTTTATATCTATGTACATTATTTATAAAATAGATATCAAAAGTATGCAACTGCGTATGAAACAAAGTAGTATGTTCACAAATGTAATTTTTGAGATTTATTACGTAACTGCGAATTTACATAAATCGCGTAATACGTAAGTCGAGGGATGCCTGTATTGTCATCGGAAACAAACATGTGGTCGTAATTTTTATAATTCTGGCATATCGAAATGTGGGTAAAAAATTGATTGTATTTTCCACCTTTACATACAAAAATCAAGTTGATTGTAATAAAAGACTGTAAAATGAAATTCCTGAAGTGCACGCATATATTCGCTAATAATGCAAATGGGTTAATCATTTTGCAACTCTGAATTAAGATGGAAACAATAACAACGGTTAAAATTGTACATATTCATTGTGAAGCACCTGCTTTACGAATGGGAATAATTTAGCTTCAGCATGATGCTGCAAAAAGATACATGTAGACGCAAAGAATTTGTGCGGGGAAAAAAAAAAAAAAAAAAAAAAAAAAAAAACTTGTATCAAGACTGCGTATTTAGAATAAATAGTTCTGAACAATTTATCAAGAAGAAAATTTCACAGCATCACTTATTTAAAGCGTTTGACGTTCACGATGACAATAAAACATTCCATGAATATTTGGTGAACAATGCTTGTTTTCTGTGAAACAGAGAGCTATGAATGCCACAATTTTATAAACGGTTTTCTATTCTGGAATTGTTTGGAGTAGAAGATACATTATTATTATTATTATTATTGTTATTATTATTATTTCAGCTGAGAAAAGAGAATCTCATATGAAGAGACTCCATTTGTAACTTTGCGACTCCAGTCTATACCAGTAATTCCCAAAGAGGGGCTTATGCCCCACTTAAGGGCATTTTGGTTTTTTAGGGGGTATAAATAATATGTTACTCACATAATCGTTATCAAAGTAATATTGAGACTAAAAATAAAGTAATGCAAAATTTATATAAAAAAAACTTTTTTTTTCTTTAATTTTTTTGCTGAATTTTAAAAACGTTCTTAATCAAAGGTTTAAAATAGAATACAAATCAGAGTAATTGTATGAATAACCTTTAAAAATGTTTTATCCCGCAACCCCCACCCTTTCTAATTTTTCTCTTTTAAAAAATTTTTCTGGTTATTAACGTATTTTATAATTTTTCGCAACTTTTAAAATTATTTACTCAATGATATTATATTTCAATTCGCTCTGCTATATGTCACGTGAAGGAACTTTTACACGAGAAACTACTTAACGATATATCTAAATCCGACCATCTTGAAAATATTTAATCTAAAAAATATTTGAAATATCCAAACTGTAGGTGCTACAAACATTATAAAATTTATGAATCTTAAATAGCATTAGAAAAGGAAATGGATAAAAAGTTAATATCCATGGTTCTAGTGCAGGCCTCCCAAACAGTAAATAAATATATGACATTTAAAATTTTAAAGATCAGATGATACGTGGCAGTCAATTAACGATAAGGGGAAAGGGAAAACATATAAACGTGTTTTGATAGGGAATAAAGGCTATTTAAATTTTATAAAGAAGATAATCTTGAAATGCTTCTTGTGTATTGGGTTATTCAAAGAAAGCAAATTTACAGTCTTAAGTTTTTCCATCAACTCTTAGTGAATAAAGTTCACTTTTTAAGTAATAAGAGACATAGAATAGAGACGTTATAGAATGTGTGTGTGTCGGGGGGTGGGGGGGGGATGCCGTCGTGATTTTACAGAGCGCTTTTCTACTTTTTCTCTGAAATTTTCAAATTGATATCTGAATCAGTATTCCTAACTTTCACTAATTAGTGAAAAATGTCTTAATTTCTTTCATTATCGTTGTGAAATGAGGTCCAGATGTGAGCGCTCTTTTGTCATATTGTGAAGAAAATCACTTTTTTGATGACAGACAGGCAAAAACACAGGAAGCAGGACGTTTCGGTCCCGACACTTCGGTCCCGCCATTTCGGTCCCGCCGTTTCGGTCCCAAGACATTTCGGTCCCGAGACATTTCGGTCCCAAGACATTTCGGTCCCGAGACATTTCGGTCCCAAGACATTTCGGTCCCGAGACATTTCGGTCCCAAGACATTTCGGTCCCGAGACATTTCGGTCCCAAGACATTTCGGTCCCGAGACAATTCGGTCCCGAGACATTTTGGTCCCGCGACAATTCGGTCCCAAGACATTTCGGTCCCGAGACATTTCGGTCCCAAGACATTTCGGTCCCGAGACAATTCGGTCCCAAGACATTTCGGTCCCGAGACATTTCGGTCCGGAGACATTTCGGTCCCGAGACAATTTACTCCCAAGACATTTCGGTCCCTTCTCCAGCAAGCTGAAATTTTGTGCACTTGAAATCGGTGACAATTTTATAGGGGACATTGTAGAGTTTTTTAAATAAAGGCCTTAAAATTTTAGTAAACACACACAAATTTCGTATGGTAATCCTTTTAAAAAACAAGGGGGGGGGGGGGGATTGACATTTTCTATATTTTAGTGTACCATAAGTATAAGGGTCTGATAAATTAAGACATTTATAACTCGATCTATAATTATCGCAAAACACTCATATTTTGTATGGTAAACGTAATCTTTATAAAAGAGGGACATTATCAAATTTTTTAACTGAACTCCTTAAATTCTAGTATAACTCGAATATAAGGACTCGAAAACGCAAACACTTATAACACAGATCAAAATTGTCGCAGCCCACACAAATTTCCTATGATAATCATAATCGTTTTATAAGGCAGGGGGGGGGGGGGCTCTGTTGACTTTTTATATATTTTAGTGTATCTTAAGTATAAGGTCCTGATAAATTAAAACATTTATAACTCTCTCTGTAATTATCGTAATCACACTCATATTTTGTACGGTAAACGTAATCTTCAAAAAAGGAGGTACATTATAAGATTTTTTAACTGAACCCTTGAAATTTTAGTATAACCGAATATAAGGGCCCGAAAACCGCAAACACTTCGCAATCAAATTGTAGCACCCCATGCAAATTTTATATGGTAGAAGTAATCGTTTTCAGGAGTGGGGGAAGGGAGAGTTCTGTGGATTTTTTATAGAAGCTCCTCATATTTTAGTCTATCGTAAATATAAAGTCCAGACAATTTAAAAATATTTATAAGTCGAGCTTTAGTTTTCATATGCAAATGCCCATGCCAAAATGCACATATTCAATTGTATATAATTTGCACACTATGTAATTAATGATGAAAAAATCTGCAAATATTTTTACAAATCTTTATTTTATTCTATTATTTAACGGCGCATCAATTTTAAATGTATTGCATTTTACATATTTTTTAAAAAGGGGATTCTTAACATGGAATTGTGATAAAGACACATTATTTTTTAAATTCTGCACCGGAAGAGACTAGAACTTTCTATTTTATTTTAATAGTTATTTTAATTTACTATTTTTTGAAAAACTATTTAAAAGTTTGCATTAATCTTTTTACATGTAACAATAATATTACCACTATTTCTACCGGTGTCGAATGACAAGTTTAAAAATATATTTAATTTTGAACCATTTCACCGTTTGCCCCGAGATAACTCGGGGATAAAAGCACTTTTTCCCCATACCTGTCGACGGTGAAGTGGTTTGCAACAATTACAAATCCTTTTTAATATATTTAAGACTTTTATATGCTTATTACATTCAAAAACTACGAGCACAATAAACATAAATCAAAATTTTTAAATTTCTATTGTCATAAAATATTCTTTTCGTATTTAAAATTAATTCTGTATTTCAAATATTTCTTTGTTATTTATTTGACTTATATACTTAGAATTAAAGCAGCCTACATGTTTTAATATGACAAATAAAAAATAAAAATGAAAATACAAAAAAATAACATAAAATCTCAAAATAATAATGTATAGTGAATCACTTTTACGTAAAATTCATTTTAAATTAAGAAATTTTATAAATATATCACAATGAAGAAATTTGGAAATTTAGAAAACATATTTGGCTTTTCTTGATATCTATATGTTATTCATTCAAAAGAATGTTATACATGTATACATATATGTCAAGTGTAGATGTCCTGGCTTCCTCCATTTGATTATGCTAAATAAAGATCCAGATAGAAGAATTATTCTATTCGCGCTCTCTTTGTTCTAGTCAGCCGGCGCTTTTTTGTGGCCACACGGCATTTTTCATCTTTAATGGCTTAAAAAAACCGGGACGACATGCAGTGGCGTAGCCAGGATTTCGTTTCGGGGGGGGGGGGGTCCAGAATTTTCCCTTCATGTTATATATATAGTAAAACCTGTCAAGATGAAATTGTAAATATTGGTGAAAAATTCCGTTTTACACAAGTTTCCGTGTTATTTGGTGTATTTGTATAGTATTCTTTTCCGTAGCACTATGGAACATTTATGTTTAAGACAGAACTCCGTTATAGGCAGGTTCCATTTTTAAAAGTTTTGTGTATTTATATAAATATACTTATTTATATCATATGAATAGAATAAAACTTGTCAAAATAGTAATTGTCTATAACAGAATCCTGTCTTTAACGTAAGCGTTACATGGTCTTAATATGAATTGCGATACAATTAAATTTGCTGAAAACCTGTCTGAAAAAGGGATTTTCACCCTTCTTTAGTGAAGCATAGTGAAACCTTTGAAAGCGGAATCTTTCTATAACGGAATCCTGTCTCAAACGGAAGAGTTTCAGAATCCCTGCGAAACGAACAATAGATCTTATTGAGGTAGTGTATCTTAGAAGTATAATTAATTACACTTCTTCACGTGGAAGCCTGTCTAAAATGGAGCTTTTTACCAGTCCTTGGAATCTTGTCTTGACTGTGTATATATATGATAGAAGTATTTCGAGTAACTTTAAGAATTTAGGTATATCCTTATTTAATTTCTTAATTTAAAAAAAAAATGCATGGATAAAAAATATAAGGCCGATCTCTATAACTGCAACTAATAATACATTCAAGTTACATTAATATTTACCAGTGAAAAAGATTAACTTATGATGTAAAAATCTGAGCGCATACTGAAGAGTTGAATTTAATTAACCCATTCTCTGTCATTCACGAGTATACTCGTGGCTTTAATTTATTGATTACTTTGTCACCACTATTTTAGAATTTTAAAAAATGCCTCATTTATTGGCAGAAATTTCGCTGTATTAGTAAAGCGAAATTTATCTTTCTGAATTTGTGCTGGCAAACGACCTTCAACAAAAAAATTGAAAATTCTTAGTTTTGGCAGCGAATGGGTTAAATCAAGTTTCATATTGCATAACATTTGCCTACAATAAAGTTAGGGCCAAGTGGTTAAGTGTAAAACAGCAATTTTCATGTTTAATTTCTTGCCATTGAATTAAGAATTTGTGCTGTAATAGATATTGGATAACGATTTCACATAAGTGTCAATCGCATGAGCCGTTCATGCGATCCGCCGCGCTCCCCATGGAAATTTTTGAGGTAACCCAGATAGCATGAACATTAGCAGAAAGTTTCATTTTTTTCTGATATTATCTTGCCGTGACAAATTTGAATTGAGAAATTCGCAGCAAATCTCCCGCAAGGTATACCATCACCCACTTGCATGAGTAGTTTGTTGTGAAAATGATGGCAAGACTGTCTTTAATTCACGAAAGCAAAAAATCTCTCTGTTGAGAGACTAAACAACAATGAGAATCAGCACATACGCAGAAATTGCAGAAATTTTATTCGGTAGGCACCGTTTTTTCTAAACGCTATACTTATTAAATACCAAAAAATGCTCGAAATGAAAAGTGCAAATATTAGCTAAACTTGTTTATGGTGATAAAACCTATGCATGCGCCTTCTGATGGCGCTTTCGCATCAATAGACCTGATCAGGTCTATTGACCCCTTCGAAGGGGTTAAACTTATATTGTGATATGGAAAGATTACTATTTTGCAGTAAGTTTGCAGTATTTTTGATTACTTTTTTGCCGTTAGTTTGCAATAAATTTGATACAGCATGAATTTAACTTGCACGACAAGTTGAAAACACTCATAGTTATATTGTTAAGTAAAAAAAAATTCAAAAATTGAATTGTTTTTATTAAACGTATTTATCAATTCAAAATTATTTTATTTATTAATTGTTTAGATAACTAATTTATCAATTGCTTGTTTAAAAACTATTACATGAACTATATAATAGTTTTTATAGAGTAAATGCAAATATATATTTTTTTAATTTTCGGTTATTATAACGTTATTAACTTCATTAGGATGTATAAAAGTGATAAGGGTTCTGAAGATAAACATGTTGTTTATTCATTTATTAGTTAGCTTATAATATTATTTTTGCTCTTTAATTACAATTAATTAATAATTTCTTACTTTTTGCGAATTGTAAATTATAACTGTACTTAAAAAATTAAAATCTGCATAATATCACCTAACACTGTTAAAATGTATTTTTACGTATTTGTACAATGTATTATTATTATTATTATTATTATTATTATTATTATTATGTTTAATTAATTAATTAATTATTACTTAGACTTTATGTTTTTGACTGATTTTTCAAAAAATTCCTATATTATTTTTTGGAAATTATAAATTAAAACTTTTGAATAAAAACTTTAAGTGCTATTAATAATTGCTACTAATAATTGCTATTAATTAATTCTCAAAAAAGTTAGGAATTCTAGTATAAAAATTAAATTAATATTTTATTAAATATATTTTTTATTTAATGTATCCTTAATTTATTAAATTAATAACATTATTAATATACATTACATTTTTTTACTTTAAAATAAACTCAATACATAATACATTTTATATTCAATTTATCATATAGTAGTTATAAACTGAAATTTATCTTTTACATGTTTATTTATTACCCGACTACGGCAAAGCCAAAGGAGGGTTATGATTTTGACAGGCTATGTATGTATGTATGTATGTATGTATGTATGTATGTATGTATGTATGTTCATCTGTTCCCTCGTAACTTCTAAACCACTAATCAGAATTCGACAAATGACATATCATTAGAAGCGTCTTAATTGTCCGCTGGTTATAGGCTATATAGATTTTCACCAAATTCAATGTGGCGCCTTCTAGCGGACAAAATATACAGAGTAAAAAAATAAAGTTAAGCTAGATATGCCGTGTTTGGTATCATTTTAAAGCGCTTCACTTGTACATTTCGAATATATATATATTACTAGCATTTGCTTGTGACTTTACTTGCATTTATGGGCTAATTGCATATAATTCACATCTTTTCGTTCTTAATTTCTTTGGTACTTAGTAATCAGAATAAGACCACTGCAGTGCCATTAGAAGGGTCTTGATCTTGATATTCTGTTGGTTGTGAGCTATAAAGTTTGTCACCAAATTTACTATTATGCCCTCTAGCGGACAAAAAGTATAAAATAAAAATATATGTAATGTGTTTGGTATTACTTGAAAGAGCTTCACCAGTATTTATATGCTTATACATAATTACAAGACTGCTTTGAAGATGTTTAAAAAAAATGAGCGATAAGAGTAAAGCGCGGATCACGGGAACTGTAATGTAGAGCAGCGTGAACGTTATTCTATTAACGTTCACGTCAAAAAATAAAGTTAAGATAAATATGCCGTGTTTGGTATCATTCAAAAGCGCTTTACTTGTACATTTTGAATATATCTATATATTACTAGCATTTGCTTGTGACTTTACCTGTATTCATGGGGTACTTTTATACTTTTTCAGCGTAGTTTTTTGTCGTAGTTGGGTTTTAGTTTTTTTACTTTATCTTGTTTTATATTTAAAGTCACCGAAATTTAAAACTATTAATATAGTTAATAATAAAACTAAAATAAAAAATTA
This sequence comes from Maratus speciosus, assembly GCA_963932465.1. Lineage (NCBI taxonomy): Eukaryota > Metazoa > Arthropoda > Arachnida > Araneae > Salticidae > Maratus > Maratus speciosus. The sequence continues at coordinate 147,514,725 of OZ010789.1, forward strand.
TTAATTTTTTTTCTGGGAAAGTGGGAGGAAAAGGGTAATATTAAAAATCAATAAATAAACGACAAATACAAACAAGTTGGAAAATGCTCGTCAAACGTGGCAAATGAGGTGCGTTCGTACTATAACTAGTTTTATAATTATTTTTTGCACCCCATATTGTACTGAATGTATATTTTTTTTGCACTTCATGAGTGCATAGCCTGTGACATCATTAAAATGCACTTGCAATAATTTTTTCCCATTCCCCGTAATGTAACGCAAAACTTTTGACTGTCTCTGTAATTAAACTATACACCGATTTTCATAAAATTTCAAATGGCTCAACAAAATTTTGTAACAATTATATATTTAAAATTTCAGACCACTCGGAAGGCTGTAACATCATTAAAATGCACTTGCAATAATTTTTTCCCATTGGCCGTAATGTAAAGAAAAACTTTTGACAGTCCCTGTAATTAAACTATGCACCCGATATCCATAAAATTTGAAATGGCTCGACAAAATTATGCAACAATCATATGCTTAAAATTTCAGACCATTCGGTTGGGTTATTTTTGCTCTGTTATATGCGGAGACAGACGGGCAGACGGACGGACTGAACGACGACTATAGGTGCTACGTATTTATATAATTACGAACGCACCTAAAAACCTTAGTTTTGTCAGTTAAAAATTGGAAATAAAATTAATTAAAATAATACTTACACTATTACATAAAATAAAAAATAATCATCTTATTACAAAGAAATAGGCCCAGTTTCAATAAAATTAGTTCACAAAAATCGTCTGCAATAGGTAAGAAGACTGTTAAAAATGCAACCAATAATTATTTTTAAAAAAAATGAAGCGGTGGGTGGAGTTTTCTGGCAACAAAATATTTTTCCTGGCACACCTAATTACCAAAACACTATTGTTTTCCCAATGTTTATGATGGTAATGTAACTTATGAAAACAAAATTATAACTTTGTATTATAAAAGTAATAAGAAAAATTAAATATTTTTGCTTCAATAAATATACCTCATATCTGAATTATTAAAGGAGAGGATGTAGAAGAATGATTTGAGAAAATATTTACCTACAATAGCTTATAAGTGTCCAATTGAATTATTGAAGACATTTATTATTAATCTAATTGTAAGAAGGAGAAAAAATAAAAACAGTTTTTTAAATTATTTAATTAATGATGATAATTTAAAGGTTCTAAAAAACGTATGAAAACAACCAAAAAATCATCCATGGTAGTTTATAGTACATATAAAATACCTAATATTAATAACAGATAATACAGCTTAAAAAATCCATTTTGTTAAATAATAATAATAATAAAAAGACAATATCCCCTGTAAAATTATATCACATTGTTCAATCAAACAAATTTTCAGCTCGCTGTCATTTCATTATCACGAGTTATAAAAGTTTAAATTTATCGGACTGTTATATTCAGCTTTTTTTTAATTTGAGGGGTGGGGGTTGTTAAAAAAAATTAAAAAGGTCCCAAATAATGTTTAAATTACAGCGTTTGGCGGCCCACGGCAATTAGAATACCAGTTATAAGTGGTGGGCACCGAAATGACAAGGGACCGAAATGGCTAAGGACCGAAATGGCTAAGGACCGAAATGGCCAGGGACCGAAGTGGCTGGGGACCGAAATGGCCAGGGACCGAAATGTCTCGGGACCGAAATGGCCAGGGACCGAAATGTCTCGGGACCGAAATGGCCAGGGACCGAAATGTCTCGGGACCGAAATGGCCAGGGACCGAAATGTCTCGGGACCGAAATGGCCAGGGACCGAAATGTCTCCGGACCGAAATAGTCAGGGACCGAAATGTCTCGGGACCGAAATGGCCAGGGACCGAAATGTCTCAGGACCGAAATGGCCAGGGACCGAAATGTCTCGGGACCGAAATGGCCAGGGACCGAAATGTCTCGGGACCGAAACGGCGGGACCGAAATGGCGGGACCGAAGTGTCGGGACCGAAATGTCGTGTACCCAAAACACACACACAGAGCGAAACTTTTTTTTTTATTAGTAGCGGTAAATCGTCCAAATACTTTTCTTATTAAATTGATTGAGTTTAAATTGCTGCAATTTGTAGCAATGCACCACAGATTTAAAAGTTATACTTACAAGGGAACCACTTTTGGTGCTTCTCGCACCTAGCAACGAGACCTGGTACATTTTGTAGCCCTATACATAAAAGTTAGAAAACCGGTAAAATTTCTCTGTTAAAATCATATTTTATATAATTTTTTAAACTTTTAATTTTTTATTATTCCATTTTTATCTGTTTATTTCACGCCATAAGTGAGTTAAGTCGCCAAATATTGCGCTACAATTTTTCCGCCCTCTTTATCTGGGGAGTACGATTGCGATTTGTTTGATAATTGACAGCATAAGAAACAAGAACTGGGTTTTTCTTTTCTTTCTTTTTCTTTTCTTTTTTTTTTTTTCCTACGAAGGCGATAAATATATGAAAAGTAAATATATTTCTATAAAAGCTTTCAAGATCATTGAAAACTATTTTTTAGTGAAATCCAAAATAAGCAAACTATTTTCTTTTGTATTGCGAATGGAATAAAGTTTCGAATGTTTAAAATGAAATGTTGCTGCAGTAATGGTCCTTTGGTAAAAGTAATGATAAGGTAAATTAATATTTTTACACAATTTAGAAAAATTACTCTGGCTAATTAGGTCGGACATTACAATTTCTATACTGAAGACCAAACCACTCCTCACACAAGACAGACAGCTACGACATTTGGCTAGGGTTGCCGGAAAGCTCTACTTTTGAAAATCAAAACGCCAACTTTTCCCCCGCCGAAAAGGTGAATATAATAGTGCAATTTTTCACAATGAAACTCGTGGGTTCTTGAAGGAATTTCAAAACTTTTTTCAGTATTTTATACTTATTATTAACTCATTTTTATTTTCAAATGCTTTTCTTTAAAAAACTTCAATGTTAGTAGTCCGATAAGTGGTCTCGAAAATTGCATTTTCAGAAAGTTATGCTGCTGTAAAATCAAGAAATATTATTTTAACATAAAAATTTTATCGATTCTCAAACTTCGTAATATAGGGCTTTAAAATGCACCAGGTCTCAATGCCAGCAGCGAGCAGCACCGAAAGTGGTTCCCTTGTTAGATCAATTTATTGGGGATTGGGGGGGGGGGGGGAGAGATTGTACACATACGCTTAACACGTTGAGTGCCACGATGACTGACACTGAAGCTGAAAAATTTACAACGTTTTAAGTAATTTTTAAGAAAGTATAATCCTGTAATAAATAAAAGGTAAGTAAATTTTAAATAAATTTTCAGTAATTACTTAAAACAATATAGTATATATTTTTTAGTTTTATATCATATTTTAGACCGTTAGTCATCGGTGAATGACGCGTTCTAAACGGAAAGTTCAGTGTCAGTCATCGGTGACCGACGTGGTTCTTAACGTGTTAATTAAACCTCTAAAAAACAATATTTCTATCAGCTACTTTTAGCAGCTCGAGGATGAAATTTTTCTGCAAGGGTTCTTTCCGTTTCTTCAGCAATGTCGCCGTGCAGGGCATATGTTTTTCTGTTCGGGAAGTGGATGTGACAGCTTTAAAATGCAGAAACTTGAAAAGAAATCGGAAAATACAAATCAAACTTCAAAAAATATTTTTTTGAAGTGGCTAACATTAATATATACCGGGTGTCCTAAAAAGGACTGACTGATTTTAAAATTCAATAACTTCCAAACGGTGACAGATATTTAAAAAATTCTTGCACGAGGGTTATGTATGAGGTGAAAAGTTTTTTTACAGTGATTTTCGATTTTAGTTCGAATTACCAAAAATAGATGGCGCTGTAAGCAAAAGGCGCTAAATACAGGCTCGGTTTTTTTTGGCGTTTCTGTTCTTCCATGCGGAAAAAGGAGATGAAAATGTATTGAGTGGGTCCTGAAGTGCCAAAAAACGAGCCTGAATTTAGCGTCTATTGATCGCAGCGCCATCTATTTTCTGTAATTTGAACTAAAATTGAAAATCACTGTAAAAAAACTTTTGGCCTCATACATAACCCTCCTGCAAGAATTTTTTAAATATCTGTCACCGTTTGAAAGTTATTGAATTTTAAAATCAGTCAGTCCTTTTTAGGACACCCGGTATATATATATTACAAAATACACCGTTCGGAAAAGAGAAAGGTATCCCGAATAGGTGTTTTTTTTCTTCCGGTTGGATCTTTTAACATAATAAAAAAAAGTATCTGAGATTTTAATAATGCGTTTTCATCAGAAATTTCTCAGAATTTTTTTAAAAATACTTCTATTCGTGCGAACGTCTCGGAATTTTAATAAGGTGATGTAAATTCGGTCTTCCGAGATGCTCTAAAAAGATAGAGTTGAAATACTGATGTTTAGTTACTTTTAGTTTAGTTATTGTTTGGCTACTTAAAAAATCATCTCTGGGAGGCGCGAGTGACCTGCAGTCGCGAATTTTTTGAAAGTGTTAAAATTCGTATTTTTGAAAAAACGATTGCAACATTCAAGAGAAGGTCTCAGCTTTAAAAGAGTTTTTTAAATTTATGTACCTCTAAAATCGAACTCTGTATGAGCGGCGCTGAAAAAGAGAAAAATGAATGTTAAAACAAAAGACCCTCCCCCCCCCAAAAAAAAAAATAAATAAATAAAATAAATAAATAAATAAATAAAATAAAATAAAATAAAATAAAATAAAATAAAAATAAATTAAAAAATAAAAATAAAAATAAAAATAAAATAAAATAAAATAAAATAAAATAAAATAAAAATAAATAAAATAAAATAAAAATAAATGAAATAAAAATAAAAATAAAATAAATACATAAATAAATAAATAAAAATTGTCATTTGGTTCTTCCCTTCTACGCTTTGCGGAAAGCAAGGATTGAGCATGCTGCCGATTTTTGAAAAAGAAAAGGATAGCCTTTCGATGATTTTTTAAATTATAGCTCGGCTAATTATGAAAAAATTAAAATCTTAGTCTGGGATTGCGTCAGGATCTGTCTTGGACTATCCTCATAGAGATTTTCAGACTTCCACATGAGGTAGATTTCGCTAGCCATTGCACTCACATAGACATACAACTTTTTTTTTATTAGTATATAGATACAATCTATTGTTATTGTATTGTATTAATTTATTCGGGCTAATGAAATTTTCTGTTTAATTCAGGATTCTGACACAGACAGGTTCCATTTTCGCAGTCTTTGCTGTGTTTCGGATTTTTATTTTCATAGCTGAAAACCTTTCTTATTTTTCAAGTCAATTAAACATGTTTGGAACCATAAATTTTATTTAATAAATGAAATAGTTTAAGATCCGTATAGAAAAGACACATTTTATTCAATAGATTTTCTGGTTACAAAAATTATTTGACATTGGAAAAATCTTGGAAAGTTGGCAACTATGCATCTATATATACTTATAGAATTTCATTTCTAAAGTTTTATTTTTTGGCAGGGTAGGGAATAGGAATATAGGCGCCAACTGAAGCTCTGCTCACAGGCGCCGGATACTGCTGGTGCGCCCCTGGCAAATCTAATAAATTTACTGATATTATATATATATATATATATGATATATGGAATTCAAGTTTTTGACAATGGACTCGGAGAGAAAATGAATTGTTATTGACAGCTGAAGAACATTATACAGGTACTGTCTTCATATTTTTGAAATTTTTCCTTGCAGGTTTGGGAGGGTGCACGTTCTTCTGCATTCATACATGTTAAGTTAATTTCATTTGTTTATATTTAAATTGTAAATTTTAAAGTAATTTTCTAAAAGATCATTTTATTAAGGAATTTTGTTTTTGTATTTTAAAATATACTTTGTTTACATTATTTGTTTTGTATAAATTTGGTTTATTTTAGCTTCTTTGAATTTAGTTTCTTAAATGACAATAGTTTTTTCTGTACTGAGTGCAGGATGGGCGTGTGTTCAGAAGAAACCTGCAGACTTTTAACAGTGGGGGTGGAGTTAGGTCTGTCTGTCCTCCCACTGATGAAGAACAGATTGTTATTTGCCTGTGTTTTTGTTTGTTTTTTACCTGTATTTTGAAAGTATATGAGTTTTTACAGTTAAATATTGCAGATATACACTTTCTTTTCGGAGTTATGGTGTTTTTGCATTTTAAAGTAGTGATGAAATATATTTTGTTGCATTTGACATGAACTGCTATTAGCGCCAGTTGTGCAATAATTTTTCATTATATATATATATATAAAATATCATACACACAAAAAATTATATGTACGTATATATAATATATATATATATATATTCTTAAAAAAAAAAAAAAAAAAAAAAAAAGAGGTCTGGTGTTTGTGTATTTTTTTTCATACATTATACACTAAAAACATAAAAAATAAAAATACCATTATGGAGGGTTGAGATCGGGAATGCTAAAAAAAGTTTAAAACTTTATATGTTTTTATGTGTGTGAGCGTGTATAAGTGTATGTATATATGCTTATATATTGTATGGACATACCGGGTGTCCCAAAAAGGACTGACTGATTTTAAAATTCAATAACTTCCAAACGGTGACAGATATTAAAAAAATTCTTGCAGGAGGGTTATGCATAAAGTCAAAAGTTTTATTACAGTGATTTTCGATTTTAGTTCGAATTACAAACAATAGATGGCGCTGTAAGCAATAGTCGCTAAATACAGGCTCGATTTTGGGTCCTTTCTCTTGTTCCATGAGGAAAAAGGAGATGGAAATGTATTATCCGGGCCACGAAGTACCAAAAATCGAGCCTGAATTTAGCCTCTATTGATCGCAGCGCCATCTATTGTTTGTAATTCGAACTAAAATCAAAAATCACTGTAAAAAAACTTTTGACCTTATGCATAACCCTCCTGCAAGAAATTTTTAAATATCCGTCACCGTTTGGAAGATATTGAATTTTAAAATCAGTCAGTCCTTTTTGGGACACCCGGTATAATAATAATAATAATAAAAATACGGGGTATCATGCATTTAACATAATAAATTTTCACATATTGCATCATCATTTAAGGATATATTTTTCTATCTCAATATTCCTCATTGCTTTTTAAATTTTCAAATTTATTTGCATAATACAAGGCTAAATTTTACTATCTCAAATATTCCTCATCTTTTTAAATGTTATTTATATTCTCATTATTTTATATTACAATTTTTTGTCTTTAAAACGTTAATTTAGTCAATTGCCCTTTTATTTATTTTTATATAATTCTTTATTTGTATTAATTTATTCCTTTTCTTTATTTTATTTTGTATTCACTCAGTACTTATTAAGTTTATTCCTATTTTTTCATTCTAGTTTAACTAAAAGTTAATCTAAGTCTTTTCTTGATTTCTTCAATCATTTTCATTCATTTTGTTTATTTTTTTTTGGAGGGGGGGGGGGGGAGGTTAAGATGGCAACTCTAAACATTATTGTTATTAATCCAGTTCCAATTTACATTTTTACTTTCTCACACCAGATGGCAGCACAGTTATGGGTTTTACTCAGATGCTCAACTGTAGATCACATCTTAAAATAGTCTTAACTTTGTTTTCCATGCTGATATGCAGTAGTTTTGACTCTTAGTATGTCATTCAGGTATTGTGCTCTAATAATTTTTAATATCCTGTATGAGGTGTATCTTTCTTTGGATCTCTTAGCTTTTTATTATCTATTTTCTGTAATGTTTGCGTTATAAGGAGCTAAATTTTGTCATTTTAGGCTTAATGCCGACAAAATTGGATGAAATAACGCATCTTATATGAATGAACTCACAAGCTCCTCTGATGATTCTGTGAGTCATTCATAGTTTCTTATATTACATACTGGTTTCATATGTTCATTTCTAAATCATCTTTAGAACTTTATCAATTTCTTCATATATTTATGATTTCAAATTTATTATATATATATATATATTAAGTTTTGCGCGGCATCGCAATATTTATTTATTTCCAGTGTCAGTTCTCAATGTTAATTTAACACAGTAAAACCTTTGGATTGCATAACTTTTTGACTTCTTCTCACTGTTTTTTCATACAAAATTTTTACTAATTAAATTCATATAAACAGCACAAATAAATGTACAATAATTACTTTCAGGCGCATACATATAATTTAAAAGTATTTAAAATAAATCAAAGTATCTTAAAATACATTAGAAAAAAACCCAGAACGTTTTCAACCATCACAAGGCCGTCATCAGTGGTATTTAAATGTTGTTATTATTTTCTTTGCGCTTATTCGAGAATTGTCTAGAATAAAACCATTTCTATTTAAAGGTTGTACGTCAGGTGAGATGCCAGATAAAGTTACTCACCTCATAAGTCAGGCATCTCACCTGATGTATACAACCTCTAAATTAAATTGAAATGATTTTCTTCCAGATAATCCTCGAATAAGCGCAAAGAAAATAATAGCAGCATTTAAATCCCACTGACGACGGCCTTGTGATGGTTGAAAGCGTTCTGGGTTTTTTCTAATGTATTTTAAGATATTTTGATTTATTTTAAATACTTTTAAAATATATGTATGTGCCTGGAAGTAATTATTGTACATTTATTTGTTTATATGAATTTAATTATTTAACTCAAGGTGAATTGAGCATTAGAATTTTAACTTCCATTTATTGAAAATTTTTAGTCTTTCCTAATTTTAATAACATTGTATATTTGAAAATGTTAAAATGTTTGGCTGATGTCAAAATGGATAATTAAATGCCTTTGAATATAGGTATATTATAAATCAGAAAGTAAGATAGGCTATGTTTTATTTATTTTATTAAAATATTTTTGTTAATAATTCAAAATTTTGATATCTTCATTGAAAATCAATGGACATATTTCCCGTAAAATTATTCCGTAAATATATACCTGCCAAAAATGAAATTGAATATTTTTTTGTAAAAAACATAAACAAAACATATTTATGACATCATATTGGAAATAAAACCGAGATTTTCACATATTCGGTACCAAGACAATGAGCGTGTAGGAAAGAAGGTGAATAAGACGTATGATTTTTATAATAAAAAAGACATTTTGAAACATTTATTAATGACACATGAAATTTCTAAATGAATAAATACAAAAAGTAGGAAATATGACGTCATACTTCAAACAAAAAATTGAAATACATTTTGCCAGTACTGATTGTTAAGCATAAATATCAGTTAGACACAGAAATGATTTGCCTGTCAAACATGCTTTCATGACTCTTAGGAAATGGAGGGAGAAAGGTGACGTCTGATAATATTAATAGCTTAGATATGGTTATTATGAAATAGGTTGTGCTGATTCAATACTATTACCATTTACTTTTGCGTTTATTACCCAATCGGGAGGAAATCGGAGGATAACCAAATTTAAGTAAATTTGATTTTTTAATGTTTCACTGTTTGATACAGTCGTGGAAAAAAAAAAGTAAACACCTCCTACTAACTTCCCAACAAATTATTGTAGAAAAAAGTTACTGGTACCGAACGATACGAAATAAAGTCTACTTTTAAATGATGCATATAAAATTTGCTTAGGGGACCATATACATATTAAAACGAACCCAAACTTCATTTTTTATCATTATTTATTTCTAACTTTTTATGATACGGGATGATCACAGATATTAAATTTTTTATTCGATTTCTTGTTGGTCCCTTAACTGCCCTTCTGATTAAATCTTATTAAATAAATAAATAAATAAATAAAAATAAAAAAAGTAATAATATGTACAATATATACACACACATAAGGTTAAACATGGTTTTTAATTTCTCAGAAGTTCACGAATAATTCGGAAGCATTTTTCAATATATTTTACAAAATGTCAAAAATCGAAAGTGCCCAATAACTTTTGACCAGATACTGCATAACCATGCATTCATATGCTCGGTGAAAGTAACTATACTTTCAGGTGGGCTGTGAGAGATTAAAAAAAAAAAAAAGAGTTTGAAAATCTCTGTTAGAGGCTACTCGTTGTTAAAAATTTGGTACAACGTTGAACCAATTTTTTGTGCTGCAGTAGCTGCCACCATGAGATGGTGATACATTGTTCCAACATTTGGTTCTAAGGATGAACCATAAATTGGTAAAATGTTGAACCATAAATTGGTTAAAGGTTTAACCGTAAATTGGTGAAATGTTGAACCATAAATTGGTTAAAATGGTTAAATGTTGAACCATGAATTGGTGAAATCTTGATGAAGCATAATTTTTGCCCCCTCCCTACCCCTCATTAGGTAAAATATTTTTCTTTTTTTTTAAAGATTTTCTAACTGTTTACTATAATTTAAGGTTACACATTTACGGTCTCTGCAATTAATTTTTGTCGGAAGGTAATTTTCAAGATCAAAAACCTAGGTTTATTTAAAATTTTTTAATATAACTTAAGTATACGATAACACTATTGTTGTTTTAAATATCTTATACTATAATTTACACATTAAAATATATAAGAAAAGCTACGATAATATTATGGAGTTATATATATATATGTGTGTATGTATATATATACAGTCAAACCTCGTTAACGTGAATCTCAAGGGGAATCAAATTTTTGTTCATGTTATCCGTAGTTCATGCTATCAGTAAAAAAAAAATCCCGATAAAAAACATTGAGAAAAATACATATAGGGGAGACTGGGGGCTAATGGGTCATGGGAGCTAACGGGACAACAAAGTTTTCTCGTAAAATATAGCAGTCAAAATATATCAGTAAATGTCATTTCTAGCGTTACACAAGAACACATAACACTTATTTCTATTTTAATAATTAAACTACTTTTAGTTATACTTATTTTTATCCATTAACAGAAAACTGTTAGAAGTAATTGTGTAAAAAAAACTACACTGTACAGGCGAATGCCCTTATAAATTCATATGGGTAAAAGAAGTAAATAAAAAGGAATAAAAGACTGAACGCATGCTACCTTTTATATTAAAGTTGCAATATTAAACTGTAAATTTTCCACGTGTGAAGAAAGGTACAATGCATAAAAATATTCCGTTTAGGTAGCAACCTTCCCTAATCCTGGTGTTATGTAGTTGATGACACGTATTGTATTGTCCAAAAGTGAGAACATTCCAATGGCAATAGTACTCGTTTTCATCGCTCTAAAGAATAACCCGTTGTTCCCTAGGCAAATAAAAGCTTTCACACTTTTCTAGGCATTTTTATTAACGTTAAGCGCAGGGTTCGTTGATATATATCAATGGATATATATCTTGATATACAGGGTTAGCGAAATTAAACTTCCGCTACTCAAAGGACCCTGTAGGCCGTTCTATTACTCCGAAGAGAAAAATATTTAGACAACAGACACTTCAGAGGATGCGCTCCAGAATTCCAAAATAAAAAATAATAGTTTAAAAAATCGCTACCAGGTGGCGCAGCGGGCCAGCACATTGCAGCAACATATGCAAATGTCACGCACGATAAAAGGAAGAAGTTCGTGCCCCAATCAGATGAGCATTCCAAAATACCGACGTCGCCGGAGAGAGCACTGCTAGTCAAACTGTACTACCGTAACCCAGAGAATGCAGAGGCAGTTGTGAGAGAGTTCCGCCATCTCAAGAAACAACGACGTGGGCCGATATCGGAGCGTGCTGTTGAAGATATGATGGTGAAATTCGAGCGAACAAGACAGTTAGGTGATTTACCGGGAAGTGGAAGTAAAAAGGTACCACCGCCGTCGTAGAGGATATTGCTACACCGGTCGTGGAAGCAAGCACTGAATTGCCTCATGGAACTGTCAGTATACCGACGATTTCATGTACCCTTGATATACTCTACTCAATTGTACGACAATACGTAGAACTCTGAACTTCTACCCGTATAAGATTCAAGCGGTTCTGCAATTGGAGAGGCAAGCCCCGGACACTCGCAGAACATTCACGCTACAATTTCCCGCGAGAATGGCTGTTCATCATTCCTGGCCATGGGAATTCTGTGCCCACTTATTGTCCTTATTGTGTACCTTTAGTGTAATACCACTGGTCCTTCAGAGTTTCTGGATCTCGATGTGTCGTAGCGCCATCTAGTGGCGATTTTTAAACTATTTTTTTTATTTCGGAAATCTTGAGCGCATCCTCCGAAGTGTCTATTGTCCAAATATTTTTCTCTTCAGACTAGTAGAACGGCCTCCAGGGCCCTTTGAGTAGCGGAAGTTTAATTTCGCTAACCCTGTATATCATGATATATATCCGATATTTATTTTCAAAATATCAAGATTTTTGATATTTTCGATATTTTTATTTTCATACATTTGATATTTATTTTTTAAATGCCGTATTTTTTTATATTTTCATATATCTGATATTTATTTTCAAAATATTTTCAGTCAAAAGAAGTGCAAATGAATTCTTCAACTGTTATTAAAAATTAGCCCATCTGTAAATAAATAACTAAAAAGAATAGCTTCCAAAATATCCCCTACACTCCAAAAACTAGTTTTGGACTGTACCTGCAGCTTTCCCATTACCATCATAAGAAATCTGTCTTTGAACAATACCTCCCTACCCTGTCTCAATTCTTTATGTAGACTGCACCTTCTAGAATGAGATAAAGGAGTTAATTGGTGATTGGATTTTAGAAAAAAAATCTCATATAAGCTTTATGTTTGAAACTGAATATTTAAATGTTGAACCAAAAATTTGGTGGGATAATATTAAATTAGAACAGCCCATGAAAGATAATTTAACTTATCAGTTGTTTACAGATTCTCCTTCAATAGATGCATTAGTATCTTCTAATTTTGTTTTACTTCAGTCTAAATTGTGCAGTAGGCTAGGGAATGAAAAACCAGACAAACTTACATTCATGTTCAAAGTCTTCAACAGAAAAATTTTGTATTTTAGAATTTGTTGTGTAATTTTATTTATTTTTTAAACTGAATCCTGCATTTTGTGTTTTGATGAGTGAAAAAGCAACTTTTGCAGAAGATTGTTTTTTCAATTATTTGATCATAAATTTTATAAGAAAAATATAAAAAAAGACATTTAGAATATTGTTTTATTATGTTTTCATGTTAAATGTAATACGTTTTAGATTCTAATTTATATTAAGTCTAAAAATCTTTATAATCAGCAGTAAGCTGACAATTGTGAAAATATTGGATATATATCGAAAATATCGGATATATATCAAAATATCGGATATTTTTGATATTTTTGAAAATATCACGATATTTACGAACCCTGGTTAAGCGTCAAAATCTCTCATGGGGACGTCGATAATTGTTCATGTAAAGCGAAATTTTACGTTAAACGTGTTCATCTTAAAAGGATTAAAAACACTAGAATTCGTATTCATTTTGACGAGAACAGTGGGAACTGTTTATGTTAAAAGTAATTCACGTTAAGCGTGTTCACGTTAACGAGGTTCGACTGTATAAATAAAATTATCAAATTGATGTAATTGAAATGCATTATAATTTGCTAAATAAACCTAAGTTTTTGATTTTGTATTACGCACGCAAGCAATCCTTAAACAAAAATTAATCAGAGAAAGAGTAAATATAAATCCTAAATTGCATTGAAAGACTGAAAGCATCTTAAAAAGAAAAAAAATCCTATATTAGGCACAGATGGAGACCATAAACATTGCTTATCAACTCACATCTTTTCTCTAATAAGTTATAAGCATGATCTAAATATTAAGAATGTGTAATTTTTTTCATATGTGTGATGATTTGTCATTGTTTTATTAAATAGAAACATTAACATGGCATCTAAACTTTTATATTCTACGGAATATGTATATAATTTTCTTTTAAACATATTCTTTAATATTCTTATTAATACTATGCTTATTTTGCGGAACGACACGATAAGCCATATTTAATTTTAATTTTTTATCCCTGTATACATTGTATTTTATAAGTATAAGCTAAATACATTTTATATATTTTATAACAAAAGATTGATCTAGGAAATAGAAAAAAAGAAGGAAATATAAAAAGAAAAGAAATGACTGCATATATACTGTTCTTCATTGTTTGAAAAAAATTTCGAATGTAAAAAGTAGTTATTAATATTTTTAACACGTTGAGTGCTACGGTGACTGACACTGAAGTTGAAAAATTTACAATGTTTTAAGTAATTTTTAAGAAAGTATAATTCTGTAATAAATAAAAGGTAAGTAAATTTTAAATAAATTTTCAGTAATTACTTAAAACAATATATATATATTTAGTTTTATATGATATTTTATAGTCAGTCATCGGTGAATGACGCGTTTTAAACGAAAAGTTCAGTGTCAGTCACCGGTGACTGACGTGGCGTTTAACGTGCTAATAAATATTCAATCCTACATTATATGAGTAAAATGTCGATATAAACTTAAAATATACTACAGAAGTTTTATCCGCAAACTTTATATCGACATAAACAACATTTTATTTAAATGCTTGAAAATCATGTTTCCGTTTTTAGTGCCAATAATTACCTGTATCTTAAACGTAGAAAATGCGTTTGCAATAGAAATAAATTTAATGTCCAATACCAAATGTCGCTAATTAAATGTTTCGATATAACTCAATTGAAAATTTAAAATCATGAACCGCAGAAAAATGCTTACATACAATTTAAAAAAAATGAATATGCTAATTTAAAAAACATTAAAAATAATAATTAGCATTTTATAGTTATACTATTAAACTACAATATATTAATAAAATGCATTATTAGATTTAACAACGGTTCAAAAATCTTGCCATAAGATGTAAGAAATTCCTATTAATTTTAGGAAATTATGCTATATGTTTCGATCTAAAACCTTTTTGTATTATCATAATCATTGAAGAACATATTTCACTCCAAAATATCAATAATTACAAATATCAATTCATTTAACTATTAGTGTTTATAATCGGGAAACAGTAAAACCCCCCAACAAATCCATTATGAATAAACAGAATTTCAAATCACTGCAAATTAATTTTTACATCTACTATGAATGTAGCCATGAGTCTGTGTGTTAGTGCTTTTCAAATTTAAGATAGACTTCACGTTTTGTTTTTGCTTTCGAGCTTGACAAAATATTTCACATCTCAGTAGTGCAATCAGGAAAACTAAATCAATCTTTTCCTATAAGACATGAAAACTATTTAACTCTTATTCCTAAGATACGAAATCTACAGGAAGGAAATTTTAAAATTAAATAACAGTTACCTTTACGTTCCATAAATAATCCTTTTAATATCCCTTTCGGTTAAACTTTAAATGGCGGACGAAATGCAACAGATTATCTCATCTTATAATGGAGTCGTAGACAAAGACATGTTGTTCTGATTGGCTGATAAGAAGCTCGAAAACTTGGTTCAACTTATTACCAAAATGTGGTTCAATTCAGCGTAATTTCCAAGGTTACACCATGAAGTGGAATTTTTTAAAATTAAGAAATATCATATTTTGGTAATTCTCATTATTTTACTCCATATATTGGTTCAATGTTGAACGGAAATTTCTAACAGTGATATTAATTTTTCTATTTTTTTTTCAATTTTAATGTAAAATTTTCCTGCAAATTTATTTGTTATTTAAACATACAACACATGTAATAATGTATTTCTTTCAATTGCTAAAAGATGAAGGATAAAAACATTAAAACAGTAAAAAACGTTTTATTAGACTGTTTACCTGTTTCGGCTCCATCCGAGCCATTATCAAAATAAAAAATATTCTTACAATTGAAGGAAATTGAATTACAATTGAAAGAAATGTCGTTTTTGTTGTTGTTATGGTTAGAATTTATAGGAAAATTAATTCTCACAATGTCACAAAACCAACAAACACACAGGCAAAAAGGATAATTAACTCTTTTCACTCTTTACTAAAATACTGAAAACTCTTATATTACAGTGATATAACAATGTAAGATTTTTTTTGAAAAAAAAAAAAATGTCACGCATCTTGATTTACTTTTCCTGCTCACTGCATGCAAATGAATCGCTTCCATGAACACAAAGTCTGTAATTTCTTTAAATGGGGTATAATTACCACTCTGCTATTATTGTATTGACAACATCTCCTTTGGTATGCGTTTTACGAAACAAAAAGATCTTTATGGCCTCGTAAAGCACGAGAATTTTTAAGAGATTTTACTAGTTGAAAAAGACACATCTTACAATTACGTTCTGTTTAAATTAAAAGATAACAAAATCTATTGCTTAATATAATTAACAACATATTTCAATGCCTATGGATTGTTTAACACGGGAAGTAAAGCTTGAATAGAAGTGTATTTCTAATTAATTATTATTGTTATTATTGCGAGAATTTTACTACACTGTTAAAAATTTGCAGCATTCTAGCAGGTGATTTGACCGTTTTTTCCGAAAACGGTTACACAACCGTAATTTTAACACTATTCTGACCATATTATTGGCCATTTTATGGTCAGAATATAGTTAAATTATGGTTATGAAACCGTTTTTTCAAAAAACGGTCGAATGACCTGCCAGAATGCTGCAAAATTTTTAACAGTGCAGGGTACTGTGCTCCCTTGGAGATAAAATCACCAATCCTCGTTCAGACACTGCAGGTTCCAAAAATACTCTAATTTGCTCTGCTTTAAAAGATTACTTGATTATGGAAGATTGAAAGATATTATCACGACCAGTGACTATCCTTCGTAATCGGGTTGCCATCCATTTCATTTTATTTGGGGGGAATTTTCGGACCCTCAAGTCGCATCCACGGCTGATGGCCAAAAACAATTTGGATAAAATTGACAGATTAAGGGGAAGTTCTACTTCTTTCGGTCAAAATTTTCAATTTTTTGTTATTTTGTAATTTTTGTATCCCTCAAAAGTGTAGATTATTATTGCTCTAAAGAGATTTCGTGATGTTTGAATTCCTTACAGTAGGGGAGACTGGGGAGGGTTCACCATAGGGGAGTCTTGACCCACCCTTCAGTTTTCATATCTACTTGGAATAAAATCTGAGTGCAGGAAACTGTCGGAACGATGTCGGTGCGAACCACTCTGGTCTGCGAATCGACTGTAGCTAAACGCCATGTTAGGCTTAATGAAAAACATATCCTAACATATGACAGCTAAATGATAATTTTTTCTACTTGAAATCATGTCTGTTAAGCATATTTTCACATAAAACATGTGTATCATATCCATTTATAATTTATTAAGTTCTAAATTAAAATTAAGCTATTATAAACACAGAAATCAGATCTAAACAAAAACGATACTGTTGCCATTCAGATTCAAATTCCAGCAAATCTACAAATAAATGAATGACTCTTTGAACGCTTCATTACAAAAAAATACAGGTTAACGCCGATGCTGGTCTTAAAATATTTAAAAGTATATTAAAACCTTTTAATATTTTAAGTTTGTTTAAAACCTTCAAAAACTATTCGATTAAGTTCTAAATTTAAGGGCCAAACCAACAACAAGTTCTAAATTAAAAATAACGGATAACTATCGCCATCTGGTGGAGAAAAGATATAGTTTTCGCTCTAAGAAGGTTCATGCAAGCACATTGCATTACATGTATTTTTAATTTATTCAGAATGATTATTCTTTTGCACAATTTCAGATTTCCTGTGACATTTGTTTTCTGTCTTATATGACAAAGTAAAAATTATCCGAATTTGAATATCTAAAACTTTCGAATGGATTTACAATAAAGAATTATTTCAATGGCACTTTAGCATTATTTAAAGGGGAATTAAAGGGACAATTTTTTCTGTACCAAAGGCTGCGAGCAGCGCCTCTGTAGGCCGTTTTAATTCCCAATTAATTAGGAGCTTATGTTTCTTTCTATAATTCTTTTGGCGTCAACTTTCTGTTGTAATCGTACTTTTTTTTACTATGTATTTTATAAGATTTGAAGACATTGCAAATAAAATGAATATTTCTTATCGGTACAACATATTTTAATTATCTTGCAGATAAAATTTCGAATTTTAACATAGTTCGTAGCGAAAAAATAAAGTCACGCTAAACAACAAATTTTTAATGTAGAGGGAACCTAAACAAGCATTTTCGTCATAGAATGTGTAGCTGGAAATGGCGCGTTTCAGCGCTGGTGACTAAATTGTAGTTTACATAATTTCTTTGTTCTAATAATAAAAAATCAAACGATAATACTTTTTGATTAATGCATGAGACATCTTATTATTTTTTTTAAGTCAGAAAAATATTTTTTTTAACTATTGTTTTGAAGATGTATCATTCACTTTCCGTCATTTTTGACGGGGATTACATACAAGATTAAAAGAATTACAGAGTTTTGCCAATTGGTGGCAACCAAGCTACTAAAATGTCCAAACAATAGTATTTGTTTCATGCAGACACTTGAAACAGGCATGGAAAAATCAATTGTGAAGCGTTTTCAGCTTAAAAAGTGTATTTTTTAAATACATTCTGTAAGATTTTATCATATAAAATATATCATAGAAATTTAAGTAAGTATGTTTTAAGTAATGCAGAAATACTGAGCTTTCATTCCAGCATAAAGATTGTGCAGTAAATTAGGCTAAACATAACCATGTACTATAATTTAAAAAGTTGCTATGTGGGGAGGCTTGACCCAATCAATGTGAGGTAGGGTTGACCAGATGATCAAAGCTCCCTTGATTAAGATTTTTAGTACACAGTGTGCATAATGAAGGGTTAATGGTTTTATATCTAAAATAATGTAAATTTATTCTGTAAAGCTACAGTAAAATAGAATGATAGAAAGAAAAATCTTTAAAATTGATAAAAGAAAGATGTGAAAAATTGCTATGGAAGCAAGAAAAAGTTTAATGAAATATAAATTGGAAAGTTGACAGGAAATTCATTTCATTTATATAGTACCCATAGTAGATAAATAGAAAGAATAGAAGAGACTAGAACGGATTAAAGCAGCAGCTGTTAGAAATGTTAAGTGTTCATGCCTCTGCAAAAGACCATAACATTGATCAAAACACTTTAGGAAGGTTTGTTGACAAATTTCACCAAAATGAACACAATGAGATGAAGCCAAACTGTGTGGTAACTAGTCTTGCCAGGTCGAGTGTCACAAAAAATGGGTTTTTGAAACGGAATTTTTCTCCTGTGCCTTGAATTCCGTCTAAGCCGGTTTTTATTTACATCACATTTTCCCAAATAAATTTTAATAATAATTAAATCATGTAGCATAAAATTATTCTGCATTTATAAAAACTGATTTTATTTCCCTTAACACATATTTCAATATAAAATACAGTGGGTCCTCCTCCCATATGTCGGGAACCTTGAACCATTATTTTCTCATGTTTAAAATCAATCATTTTTCAAATTTCTTATATAGTACACTTATGTCACAATTTTATTTTGATAACTGATTGTATAACGAATAAAATGATACATGAACTTTATTCTAGGTTCAATATTTAAAAAATAAAAAATCATTTTGTAAAAAATGCATCAACCCTCTCCAGTCTCCCCTATTTTTTGCTCGTTGAATGCAATGCCGCTCGTTGAACGTAGCGTAATTGTAAAATTTTTAACTTATATTCTCGAAACCCAGGATTTCAACATGGGTGACCCTTTTTCTCGAGAACTAATGGAGCAATTACCTTCACTTTTTAGTTAAAAGAAAGCTAATCGTTTTTTCTGGAACGTATACCGCAGAAAAATATAAATTTCATTCATTAAGAGGACTCTGTATCTGTCATTTTGATCAAAAATGACAAATTTCAGATTTTTATTTTAAAATGTGCCTTAGTATTCTTAGAACATTCTGTCCAAATTTTGGAACGATTCGATAAATAATAAAGAAAATATACTTAATTTACTCAACGTTCAACGTCCCCGTAAGTGAAATGTTTAAACTCATTTTTCTCAGTTCGCAATCTTTAGCTCACAGGCTATCAAAGCCTGAGAGCCAATGTGTCCGCCGGTTCTGTATGTATGCATGTACGTATGTTCGTAACGCGATAACTCTTGATAGAAATATCAGATTTGCTTCAATTTTTTTTCTAGGTTCATTCTCATAAGGCGCTTCCCTGAGTTTTGGGGGTTGATTAGTTAAGTATAAAGGGATGGAACGGGTGGCTAATCTCCCCCTTAACTTATATAAACGAGTTTTTCATGCAGAATTATCAGATTTTCTTCAAATTTGATATACCGGTTTATTCTGATAAGGCGCTTCCTGATTATATTTGGAAGTTCATTGGTTAAATATAAAGGGGGGAACGGGGAGATAATACCCCCTTAATTTAGATAAATGTTTTTTTTATCCGATTTGCTTCAAATTTGGTATATCGGTTTATTTCGATAAAGCGCTTCCCTGATGACATTTGGAGAATCATTGGTTAAGTATAAAGAGGGGAAACGGGCGGAGGCAATCCCCCTTAATTTATTTTTCGAGGTGCATTATTCTTTGAAATAAGAGTATAATATACAATTTGTGTCAATGGCCTGTGAGCTCAATGCCATCAGTTTAACTCGGAACATTTCTTTTTTGCTTGCATTTTCATTTTAATCGAAATGCTAAGCAAATTGTCTGAATTTTTTTTTAAAGTACCTTTAGACAGCTGTGTGTGATAACTAAGTATCGGATTTTTGATATGTCTGTAACTTAAAAAATAAATAAATTATGAACTTAAAAACATGCTATTTTTCCAAGTTTTTTCCATATACATTCACTAATTATTTTTTTTCAGCTGATCTAATAGACTAATCAAAAATCCACTACTTAGATTTATAAAACTAAGGGGTTCTGCCCCCTACGAGCTACGCTCGTCAACCCCTGTCGAGACACCGCAGACTCTAAATGCACGCTAATTTGATCGGCTTTAAAAAGATTTTGAAAGATTGAATTATAATTTAAAAAACATTGGCGATCTCCCTATAAACGGATTTCTATTCATTTCTCTTTGATTGGGGAATTTTAACGCCAAATCCGCTGCGGTACTACTTGATTATTCCGTCGACAATTTCGCCAAATTATATAAATCGCCAAACCACGCACCAAATTATATAAATTGACATAATTTTTATTTTAAATAACGAAAGAACAAATAAATTATACAACATTAATAAAAATAAAAATAAAACTTCGAAATTAAAATAACTTGATGACGTAGACACGTGTAACTTACTTAAAGTCAAGTTAATGTGACATTTACGATCAACCATTATTGGCATTTAATCTTAGAGTTTGGCGAATGATAGATTTTTGGTCGACGGGATAACTAAGTAGTACCAAAGATGCAATCGCTGTTTTCGTCTTTGATTAAGTAAAATAAGTTAAACATTTCAAAATAAGCAAATATAAAAGGAATTAAGTAAACAGAGTCTTTGTCTCCTGGTATTTTTTAACAAAGCGAAAAGAAAGTTCTTTTAAATGAGACATTTTAAATTAATTGTTTTTAATCTGACGTAATTTTGACCAAGCTATTCTTTTTCTTTTAAATATTCACGTGAAAATACTTCTGTTAGAAATGAAATATTATTTGCGCTTTCCTAACAAAAATAGTTGAAAAGATCCTCTCAAAATATCAAATAAATGTCTAGCGCAATTTCTAAATTTAAACTGTTTTGCAATATTATTTTGTTTTCATTTTATGTAATAACTGTAATGTGACGTAAATATGACGTAATTTCTCCTATTTAAGACTTCTAACGCATGTTAATGAATTTATTATTTTACAATATCCTTTCTCTTTTAAAATTCACGTGTATAGTTTTTATGACGTAATTTTTAATAAGTTCCTGTTTTTTGTACATAATTATTTAATTCTAATTCCAAATGATTTTTTTCTGTTTATAATAGTCACGTGTAAATACATTTTTAATTTGAAGCAAACATTATTGTTTGCGCTGTCTATACATTTGGAAACAGTTTAAATTAATACCATCTCTCTATTCTAAAAAAAAAGTAACTACCGCTGTCACCGACGCCGGTTTTGAATTTTTTGTGACCGGAGATCTTTCTTCGTTAATATCTCTCTATTCTAAAAAAAAGTAACTACCGCTGTCACCGCCGCCGCCGCCGCCGGTTTTGAATTTTTTGTCACCGGAGGTCTTTCTTCGTTAATATTAAGAAAAATAATGCATACAATAATATAAAAATCGGTGGTTTTATACAGAAATGTTTGATAAACACGCTGATGCAGACAGTTTTCAAATCGAAGAATTATTTTAAGAGATATTTAATGCTAAAGTTGGACAAAATCGTTCCACTAAAAAAGTTTTATAGCAGCAAAAACTATACATGACAGTGTAATAATTTTTAGATCATTTTATGCGTTAGAATTTGCCGGAGTGCAGATTGCATTAATTTTTTTATTTTGGCACATTTTTTCAGGTTTTATTTCTATTTTAAATTCAAATTTTCAGCATTTCTAGAGATATTTTTTACAGATTTCAGAAAATTGCACTAATTTAAACTGTTGCCAACTGTATAAAAAGTGCAAGCAATAATGTTTGCTTCAAATTGAAAATTTATTTACACGTGACTATTATAGGCAGGAAAAAAACTTTCAAATTAAAATTAAATAATTACATATAAAAAGCAGGAACTTATTAAAAATTATGTCATAAAAAGTATACGCGTGAATTTTAAAAGAGAAAGAATATTGTAAAATAATAAATTCATTAACATGCGTTAGAAGTCTTAGGAGAAATTACGTCATATTTGCGTCACATTATAGCTATTACATAAAATGAACACAAAATAAAATTGCAAAAATGTTTAAATTTAGAAATTGCGCTAGACATTTATTTAATATTTTGAGAGGATATTTTGAACTATTTTTGTTAGGAAAGCGCAAATAATGTTTAATTGCTAACAAAAGTACTTTCACGTGATTATTTAAAAGAGAAAGAATACCTTGGTAAAAATTACGTCAGATTAAAAACGATTAATTTAAAATGTCTCATTTAAAAGAACTTTCTTTTCACTTTGTTAAAAAATACCAGGAGACAAAGACTCTGTTTACTTAATTCCTTTTATATTAGCTTATTTTGAAATGTTGTTACACGTGTCTACGTCATCAAGTTATTTTTATTTCGTCGTTTTATTTGTATTTTTATTAATGTTGTACGAATTTATTTGTTCTTTCGTTATTTAAAATAAAAATTATGTCAATTTGTATAATTTGGCGAGTGGTTTGGCGATTTATATAATTTGGCGAAATTGGTCGTCGAGATAATCAAGTAGTACCGCAGCGGATTTGGCGTTAAAATTCCCCAATCAAAGAGAAATGAATAGAAATTCGTTTATAGGGAGATCGCCACTGTTTTTTAAATTATAATTCACTCTTTCGAAATCTTTTTAAAGACGATCAAATTAGCGTGCACTTAGAGCCTGCGGTGTCTGGACGGGGGTTGGCGAGCGTAGCTCGTAGGGGGCCGAGCCCCCTAGTTAAGCAAAATATTGCATACCAAAATATGAAAATCGGTGGAATTATAGAGAAATGTTTGATAAACACGCTGATGCAGACAGTTTTCCAATCGAAGAAATATTTAAAGAGATATTTAATGCTAAAGTTGGACAAAATCGTTCCATTAAAAAAGTTTTATAGGAGCAAAAACTGTACATCGGAATTTAATCCTTTTTAGATCATTTTATGCGTCAGAATTTCCCGGTGTGCAGACTGCACTCTGTTTATTAATTTGACTCATTTTTTGAGGTTTTATTTCTATTTTAAATTCGAATTTTCAGCATTTCGAGAGATTTTTTTTACACATTTTAGAAATTGGTATTAATTTAAACTGTTGCCAACTGTATAAACAGCGCAAATAATAATATTTGCTTCAAATTAAAAATTTATTTAACACGTGACAATTATAAACAAGAAATTATAAAAAGCAGGAACTCATTGAAAATTATCATAAAAACCATATTACACGTGAATTTTAAAAGTGAAAGAATGTTGTAAAATAATAAATTCATTAACATGCGTTAAAAGTCTTAAATAGGGGAAATTACGTCATATTACACATTACGTAAAATGAACAAAAAATAATTTTGCAAAACAGTTTGAATTTAAAAATTGCGCGAGACATTTATGTAATATTTTAAGATGATATTTTCAACTATTTTTATTAGGATAGCGCAAATAATATTTCATTTCTAACAAAATTATTTTCACGTGAATAGTAAAAGAAGGAAGAAAAGTTTAGTGAAAATTACGTCAGATTAAAAACGATACATTTAAAGTGTCATTAAAAAAAAACTTTGTTTTCGCTTTGCTAAAAAATACCGGGAGGCAAAGACTCTGTTTATTTAATTAATTTTATATTAGCTTATTTTGAAATGTCAACTGATTTTATTTAATCAAAGACGGAAATAGCCATTGTATCATTTAGCAGCCGCTGATTTGGCTTTAAAATTCCCCAATCAAAGAAAAATGAATAGAAACCCGTTTATAGGGAGATCGCCACTGTTTTTAAACTTATAATTCAATCTTCCGAAATATTTTTTAAGCCGATCAAATTAGCGTGCTTTTAGAGTCTGCGGTGTCTGAACTGGGGTTGACGAGCGTAGCTCGTAGGGGGCAACGCCCCCTAGTTTTCTGAAATAATGTAGAAAATATCTCTAGAAATGCTGAAAATTTGAATTTAAAATAGAAATAAAACCTCAAAAAATGACTCAAATTAAATAAACTTTTTTACCAAAAATAAAACCGACTTCAAAAACTACTACAAAGTAAAAAATAATTTTTTTACATAATAGTTAATAAGAAATTAAATTAAGAGCATTGTATTTACCATGCGTATTATTATATTTATGTACATTAATTTGATTTTTTTGGAGTCGGTGCCAGCCAAACGAAGTTAAGTATAATTATCCAACAGACACACATCCAAATATCTACGAGTTTCTTTACGATTTGTTATTTAGTTAAAAAAAAAAAAATTGAATTTTACCATTTTTGAAACATTTCATCTGATTTTATAAACGTGTATTTTCAAGTTAGATTAATTGTAATTATGTGTGCTAAATTAAGGGTTATTGTAAAATTAATGCGTTTATACAGGCTATTATGTAAAAAAATCGTAGCCAAACACAGATTTCCAAATGCAGGATGGTGTCAGAGTTGATTGAGAATGGATTTTTTTTCCTAAACGGTTTTGCTGAATGATGTTACGATTTGTATTGGATAAACAATTTTAATGTTGAACTTGGCTTGGCTGGCACCGACTCCAAAAAAATCAAATTAATGTACATAAATATAATAATACGCATGGTAAATACAATGCTCTTAATTTAATTTCTTATTAACTATTATGTAAAAAAATTATTTTTTACTTTGTAGTAGTTTTTGAAGTCGGTTTTATTTTTGGTAAAAAAGTTTATTTTTCATTTTTTAGTTCTTTTTTGAGTTACAATTTTTGCATGATTCTTTTGGAGGAAATTGCAGACTTTTAAAGAAACTTTTAAAGATGTTATTTTGATAAGTAAATACTTTTGTCCAGATTTCCGTGTACATTAATAACACACGTTTTTTGTGAAAATTCTTTATATATATATATATATTTATTACATTTACTCTTCTTCAGATTTAATAGCTTTATTTTTTAATTAAATATTTTTGTTTCTCTATTTGGACATGGGTAGAACGACAAGAGATGCTGTTCGCATGAAAAAATATCGAACTTTGGAAACTGACAATAAAAAGTTCTTCGGCTTACTAAAAATGCTCTATGAAATACAGAAGAGAGACCCAATGACTTATTTTTCATACTTTCTAACCGATGACCAGGCCCTTATCTTCCGGGTTGCCCTAGATGAACGGGTTTGATACCTGTCATCGGCGTAGGAGACCACCTAATCGCCACGTAGCGGCAATAAACCTGAGGAACGCCTAGATCGTTTTACTATCGGCAGTGCCTATTTCTTAATTATGAACTTTTTTATGCCAGTTATTTAACATTTATATCTTGTTGTTTAGCACCTGCGCATTGCTTCTCATGTTGATCTCGTAATTTAGAAGCTTAATCAGATGACAAAACCTTCATCTGGCAAGACACCTCAGAGGTATAATTCATAGGTAAATTCGAGGTCTTCGCACCTATCGACGGAGTTTACATGCACCAGGAGCCATTAGGATACATGACAACCGAATAACTTATCAAAGAATGATCGTGAAAAGACTACAGGGGGAAAGTCTTAAATGGCGTTCCCTCAAATGGCTGGTCATTGATGGAATTTCTATGGTGTCAAAAGAGAATTTATATATAATTCATTTGAGGTTTCAGAATTTAAAAACAATTTATTTT
Source organism: Maratus speciosus (assembly GCA_963932465.1). NCBI lineage: Eukaryota > Metazoa > Arthropoda > Arachnida > Araneae > Salticidae > Maratus > Maratus speciosus. The sequence goes on from OZ010789.1 coordinate 147,540,952, forward strand.
TTGGTGGCATTAATGTTTTTTTATATGGAGATATTACGCAAGTGCCAGTATGTAATGTATGTATGTATACGCAATGCCAATGTGCTTAAATGTATGCTAAGCATTTCAGCATGGTACTTTTATTCATAATTTAAATTATTTGCTTAATCTTTCGCCAAATCTAAAGATTCTGATAGAGAAATTGAGAACTCATTGCATCATGACGGCATTTTGTTTATTTTTGTTTGAAATCTTTCTTGACAAAATCAGCTTAACTCACTTAGGCATTTATGCTTCTTATTGCATCATCATTTGCAATACGTTGGGCAGTGGAGATTTTAAAACTATTAAGTAATCTACCGTTATTGCGTCCACTGCCAATTGTTGTTTCCGAGCTAATATGATTTGGTGCATTGAAGCGTTTTGCGAATTAAATATTTTATGATACCCACATTTAGATTAAACCAATTGCTGCTGATATTTTTTTTTGTTTCACGCTAGCCTTAACTGTGGTCTCGATTACGGAAGATTAGAAAATCATCGTCATGCTCATTTAATAGTCTTGATTAAAGTGTCATTGGTCTGCATAATAACTGACGTATTTTAGCGAGTATAGTACTGCAAAACATATAGAACTTTCGGAAGCAACTTATGATATTCGCATTTCCTTTAAACCATGTTTGCTGTTATAGTATCTCACACCTTTTTTCTTTTATCGGGCAACCTGATTCAAATTTACTTACTCTCATTTCTTGATACAATTCAAATGTTTTCATGACTGCGTAACTCACTGACTTGCTTTTGCCATTATGATTATGCCTACTGATGTTTAAGTTCTGTGCCATGTAAATACACCGCACCATAACAATGCCGTCTGTAATACTAATTAGAGTAACTCCTTTTATTTCTTTCTATGTTGTTTATCTTGTACTTTAACAGCATAGGGATCTTGGCTCAACTTCTGTTTGCATATAAAAGTAGACAAATGGTTGTTTACAATAAATAAATTGATAAATATTAAAAATCTTGCTTGTATATATGAGACAGTGGTACTACTTAGTTATCCCGTCGACCTAAAATCTATCGCCAAACTATAAGATTAAATGCCAATAATGGTTGATCGTAAATGTCACATTCACTTGACTTTAAGCAAGATACACGTGTTTACGTCATCAAGTGATTTTTATTTCGACGTTTTATTTGTATTTTTATTAATTTTATACTAATTTATTTGTTCTTTCGTTATTTAAAATAAAAATTATGTCAATTTGTATAATTTGGTGAGTGGTTTGGCGATTTATATAATCTGGCGAAATTGGTCGACGGGATAACTAAGTAGTACCTAGACAGTTAATAGGTTGTCAGAAAATATGCGTGAAATTTTCATTTTCTCTTCAAGGCCCCTATACAGGCAAATTATCATTAATGTTATTTAGTGGAAATATTAAAGGCAATCAAAAAGCATTCATACATATAACTGTTTAATATAATATAATATAGGTATGTATATAATATTATGGTACTTCTTAGATATCCCGTCGATGAATTTCGCAAAATTATATAAATCGTCAAACCATTCGCCAAATTATACAAATTGACATAATTTTTAGTTTAAATAACGAAAGAACAAATAAATTAGTAAAACATTAATAAAAATACAAATAAAACGCCGAATTAATGGTTTTATTGGCCATTATTGGCATTTAATCTTACAATTAATTAATTAATGGCAAACCATTATTGGCATTTAATCTTACAATATGGCGACAGTAATTTGGTCGACGGGATAACTAAGAAGTACCAATATTATATATATTATATATATATATATATATATATATATATATTATGTGCCGCCAGTCTGATGTTATGTGTTTAATTAAACTAAAATATTGTATACTAAATTATTGTTTTGTATTAAGTTAGTTTGCTTCTGTATTATTTAGCATTTGAAATAATGGTGTATATTTAATTAATGTGTATTAAATTACTATTTAGAATGCGATTGCCAGTTGAGTATTTTAAATATGACTGTCGATTAGAAAATGCGAAGAAACAGATTGGGGAAGATCCATTACTGAATTCGAATAGGAATATCTCCAAATTAGTCAGTTACAGCCAAGTTGGCTTCATTTATGGCGACTTATTTTGGTCACCAAATTTGGCGATAATTAACGTAACTGCGCCAAGTTTTGCGACAACTTGGCGCTAACGTATATGAATACATAGTTTTATGCTTATGATTGAGAAACCGGTTACAACAATGAAAGATAATTTGGGTGAAATCCTTCATTTTATTGGTTTTTGTTGAATTACTAAAAAACTACTGAACCAATTTCGATGAAACGGAAGTGGTACCAATTCGAGAGTATCCTCTTTCAATTAAAACAAAAGTCACATAAATCGGACAAAAAGTTCCGGAGCAATCGGTGAACATACATAAAAAAAAAAAAAAAAAACATACATACGCGTCGAATTGATAACCTCCTCCTTTTTGAAGTCGGTAAAAAAGAAATACAGTCCGGGCACACCGGGAACTTCAAATGTATCAAATGATCTAAAAATGATTAAATTAACATGAATAGTTTTTGCTCCTATAAAACTTTTTTAGTGAAACGATTTTGTCCAACTTTAGCATTAAATATCTCTTAAAATAATTCTTCGATTTGAAAACTGTTTGCATCAGCGTGTTTATCAAACATTTTTGTATAATACCACCGATTTTCATATTTTTGTATGCATTATTTTTCTTAATATTAACGAAGAAAGATCTCCGGTCACAAAAAATTCAAAACTGGCGGCAGCGGTGACAGCGGTAGTTACTTTTTTTAGAATAGAGAGAAAGTACTCTGAATAAAGGATAAAAAAATCTATTTTCAAACAGGAAAAATGAAAAAGAAGAAGTAATTTTAATAATGTTAATTAAAAAAAAAAAAAAAGTTATTGCTTACAAAATAATTTTTTTTAGTACCGCGAGTCCCCCCTTAAATGTTTTTTAGAAGTCGCAAAACGTAAAAAAAAAGGTGAAAAAGTGAACTTTTTAACACTTTCCAACAAAATTGAAAAGTGTTTATGACTTCGGTTTGTCTGTCCGTCTGGCCGTCTGTACGCGCTCTAACTCCCGTAAATATACTCGGATCTTTCTGAAATTTTTGGATGTTAGTGACCTCTACCATAGCACGAACCCTATTGCAAATGAAGTTTGTAGCATGTTTAGTTCATTTACAGGGGCAGTCAAAAGTTTTCCGTTACATTACGGCCTATGGGAAAAAATCGTTTAAAATGATTTTTAATGATGTTACATGCTTTCAAACATAATAAATTGATATTCATTTATCAAGTTGACTAAAATATGCATTTTTTGTACAATATGCGGCCCAAAAAATAGTTATTATTCATTTACAGGGCCGCACAAAAGTATTCCTTTGCATAATGATATAGAAGTGGAGGGAATTTTTTCCGGCGTATTTTAATTATGTTAAACTATTACATGTATAATGAAATATATATACGTCGCTAAGGTTTAATATAACTTATTTCATGGATAATACGAAATGCAGAGCATTTACAGGGACACACAAAAGATTTCAGATACTATATTGTACCCGAAGTACTGTAAAGTAGCGATGGTTGCTGGAAATGCATTTTTAATTATATTATGTGCTTTTATGTTTAACTATATTTATGCATTGTATATGGTGTGTATAAATGCTGTAATTGATATACAGGGCTACTCTAAAGAATTCGTAATGGTTACTGGGTATGATTGCAAATTGCTTAAAGGTGATTTTTAAATGAGTTAGGCATTTTTACGCTGAACCGAATTTGGTTTACTAAGAAATGTTTGGAAAACATATATAAAATGACATACAGGGTCACGCAAAGAATTGGATACATGCCCGTCTATAAATGATAATATCTGGAAATGTGATTCCGGTAGTTTTAAGAGTGTTTTACTTTGAATTAAACTTTAGCTACATAGTGGCGTGTAATAAAGGTATTAGGTTAACTGCAGAGTTTTACAAAAGTATACAAGTATGTTTAAATCTATTAGTATAAATTGCTGAAAGAGAAATTTCAACCTGTTATGTGTTTTCTTGCTAAACTAAATTTCTCCATAATATAGTATATATATCAACCTACAGATCAAATACAGGGCTGTTCAAAAAAATTGGAATACATATTTGCTATGGACGGTAACTGCTGAAATCAGTTTTTCAAATGTTTTATGTGTTTACTAAAATGTTTACTTAGTTCACTTATATACCTTATTTCCCTAAATAACGAAGTTTTGTTAAAGCATTCAGGAAGTGTTGGAAAGTGTTTCATAATCTATGCTTAACGCATGATTTTTCTTACTTGTTTTGTTTAAATGACTGTCATTTTGCCAAAAATCAACCTTTTAGCCCTTTATGCATTGAATTATATGAATTCATGAAAATTTTATCTTCTAAAGCATTTTTCGTGAATTGTTTAAACTACATTAGAAGATTTACACAATCATTTAATAAATTTTAGAAAGATTTTAGAAAGATTGAAGGATTTAGAAGGATTAATTAAATTTAAATTTATAGGGATTTTGTGCAATATTTATAACCTCACTCAAATCTTTTATTTTAAATATTTTTCTTAGTATTTTGTAGAATTAGGAAATGTACAAATATAATGTTCTTACAATAGATATATTTCCGAACTGGAAAATCCCCCCCCCCCCCCCTCTCCCCAACGCCAAGAAAGCTGAAAAGATGCAAAGGCAAAAGAAATCGTCCATTTAAAAATATTTTTGTTTTGTGTAACCAATAATACTTTTGGAAAAAGATAAAGTAATGTATCTAAACTGTATTACAACTAATCGATGTATTAAATGAATTTTATAACAAGTTATTTTAATGGTACTTATAAATACCGTCAGTAGATAAAGGATTAAACTAACGCTCGTATAAGCTCAAGAGAATTTAAGATCCTTACCACATATGGCGACCAAATTTGTTTGAGATGCTCGTGACCAGAGAAAAAAGATTGCTCGGCTGAAAGTCCATGGCGCGCATCTGCAGTTGTTCCACAAAACATCTATGCATTTTTTTTTTTTTTAGAAAAAAAAATGTAAATATATAAGTTAAATGTGAATTAATGTAAGGCAAAAAGTCAGAAAGTCCTCTTTTCTTTGTAACCTCCGAAAAATCACAAAAATCGCGTAAATTTTAGGCCAAAGAAGTAAAGCTTCCTCGTAAAGGGTTACACGGGTTTGAAATTTTCAACAAGATAAAGTAAAAAAACTAAAACCCAACTACGACAAAAAACTACGCTGAAAAAGTATAAAAGTACCCCATGAATACAGGTAAAGTCACAAGCAAATGCTAGTAATATATAGATATATTCAAAATGTACAAGTAAAGCGCTTTTGAATGATACCAAACACGGCATATTTATCTTAACTTTATTTTTTGACGTATGACGCTTCCAGTATTTGGTAGTAGTGACGCACATATCCGTCGATGGCAGCAAATGGGTAATGGACCGATTAGTGGATGAGGTCGTTAGTGTAATGTGTAAATGTGTAATGTAGATTGAAGGTTTCATGTATTAAGATGACCTAGGAAGATTTCTTAATCTATCTAATTCTGCTAACGATTGACTGTCATGTGGATTTTTAAGCAACTTATTATGATCCAAGGCACTTATAAACAAACCCTCTATGGTTTTGAAGTGAAGCGCTTTAAAATGATACCAAACACGGCATATCTAGCTTAACTTTATTTTTTTACTCTGTATATTTTGTCCGCTAGAAGGCGCCACATTGAATTTGGTGAAAATCTATATAGCCTATAACCAGCGGACAATTAAGACGCTTCTAATGATATGTCATTTGTCGAATTCTGATTAGTGGTTTAGAAGTTACGAGGGAACAGATGAACATACATACATACATACATACATACATACATACATACATACATACATAGCCTGTCAAAATCATAACCCTCCTTTGGCTTTGCCGTAGTCGGGTAAAAAATCCATTTACTTTTAACCCCGGTATGCTATTTCTTTCTCTCAGCTTATTTTGTGTCGTCTCCAAAAAATAACGTTACGTTGTATAAGCCAGCTGTAAAACAAAGCAGATGTATCATTGCACGATTAAATACTCTATAACAATTTTTTAAACTTCTAAGCATCGCACGTTTTCAATTTTTATACCGTCGTATTGGGGGAAAAAAAGTACTTTTAAATGCAATTTGTTTGAAAACTGTTACTCCATTTAATTTTGAAATATTCATTTTTTTGCAGTTTTTAAAGCTATTTGCTTAATATTGGCAACGGAAGTACTCCATTTCTGTAGAAAGTAAAGGAAAAATAGTTCTAAAATAGTAATTATATATTGTTGTTGCCATTTTCTCATAACAACCGAAAGAAAATGTAAATAAAATACGTGCTATTTTGAAAAAATATAAACGAATGATTTCTGTTAAAACATGGAGCTGTCATAAACTATATTTAATTTTAAGTACCTATATTAATGTTACAAATAAGTGAAGGCCTATAAATCATTAGACAGCCGTTTTTTTTTTTTTTTTGGAGTTTTTTTTTTTTTTTTGGAGTTTTTTTAATGACGGCATCTTTTTGCTGCATGTGTTATTTTGCGATAGTGACGTCCTATGCATGTTTTCGTAAATGTGGGATTCTTAAGCGGATGCGAATGACGTCATTTTACATAAAATAAAAGCGTGTGATTTAAGTCTTAAAATTGAAATATGTTTTGTACTATTTATCTATACATTTTTTTTTTATCATACACATCGGGGGCGACACTAAATTCTGAATAACAGGATTCCTGTTTTCTAGTGTTTAAATTAATTTTCCTCAAAACCGATATTTTTTATTTATTTATTTTTTTTTAAATCTGATAGTAATGTCTAGAATATTTTTTCCAAAGTAACAATTCAATCTGAGTAAAAGTCTGAGAGAGCCTTTGGAAATTCCCCTCAGACAGGCAAGAAGCGACTCAGCTCTATCTCTTTTTTCTAAAAATGCTATTTTTGAAACGGTGGACACGATTTCTCAAAAATTAATGCACCGATATTATTCCAATTTTACGCACTTTCAAAATAGGATTGACTATTGACTGAACAAAGGGTTTCCTTTTTTTTTTTTTCTTTTCGATTACAAGTAATTTTACAAGGCTATACGTAGTGCAAGTTGTACCAACAATTGTACTGTTTTGCATACAAATCCTTCATTCAATCACTAAATATACTTATCCACTAACAACAAATTTTGGTTTTTTAATTTTAGATAAAGCTACCATGAGTTATCCTGACTCCGGAAACCAGGTCCCACCGGTTGAATTTCCAAATTTTTGAATGAAAATTTTATAAAATATTGTTTAAATGTTGCTCTTTTATATGCATAAAATTTCGAATAAAATAATTTATTTATTATATATATATAAAAAAAAAATAGAGAAAATATGCTTTTGTTTAATCTTCGAAACCCATGCAACCCCTTAGAACCAGTATTTTATATGCTATTGTATTTTTAAGGCTGCAACATTTCTATGAAAAAACACATTCAAAAGAGAAAAGATGAAAATCCCGTGTCAGAAATGAAAACAAATTTGTCTGTCACAGGATTAAAATAGTTCTTTAGCAAAGCATTCTTCAGAATGCTAATACATTGACGAACTGAAGTTTTTAACAAAGAAATCAATGAAAGGGATTTGGATTAGGAATGGGTTGAGAAACTTCAAAGTTTTTCCAGATCGGACATGTCCGGTGACGGTGAGCAAAACCAATTTTGGCGAGACATGTTTAAGCAGGAAGCAAGAATTCAGCTTTTTCAGAATTTAGTCTCGGTTCCCGATGAAACGAAAAATATATAGTATAAATATAGATAGTACAAAACCTATTTCAATTTTTTAAGACTGAAAATACACGCTTTTACTTTAAATAAAATGACGTCATTTGCATCCGTGAAGAATTCCTTTTTTAAAATTCATTCTTAAACAAAAAAAAGTACGCATATGACGTCACTGTCGCGGAATAATACACAAACCCAGCAAAAAGACAGATTTTTAGAAGAGAAAAAATTACTAAATAGAAATGTAAGTTTTATTTAACTCGAAGTACTTGATGTGTTGAAGATTTATCATAAAAAAATATTCGTTACATAGAAAACTTCGTTTAATGGAAACTCTTTATGCAGAGACTTCACTGTATCTAGAATGATATATTACAATTAGTTTCTATTATGTTTGTAGTTTCTATAAACTTTATATCGAGACTATAGTAAGATATTTTGAAAATTATAGGTGAGGCATATATAGTGCGATAAATAAATAAATAATAATTGGTCAAGTGCGAATTTTACTCGCGTATAAAAGGTTCATTACAATAAATTTAGCTAGTACAAAGTTTAAACTTGACATTGTGTTAAACGCGCTTCAAAAGGAGGTCGAAAAGTTGCAACGCCGCCTTGGTTCATGCCGAGTTTTTCTAGATAGGTTTCTAATTAATATTTCTGCTAATTATCGACAAATTTTGTCGAAAATTATTATCAATAATCTTTCTCCAAATGCTGCGTCGATAAAAGGTTGAGGGGCCCCTGGAGTACCCCTCAACTCTCCCTGCTGAGCGCCCGCAAAGCTAAGTTTTTGTGTAACGGAAAAATGCTATTTTCTAAAAAAAAACATATGACCTAGGATAATTGCTATAGTTTTCCTGCAAATTTTAAACAAACTCTCACCACCCCTAAAGTTTTTCATAGTTTTAGTTTCAGTGGATTCGGAAATAAGGTGTAGGGGACAAATTTCTGCATTATAAATTCGACGATATCTCTGAAAATAGAATACATAAAATTAAAACAAATATACTTTTGAGTTCGGTGTTATGAGATCTTTCAAACGATACCCTACACGATAAACAATAAATAAATGCGTAAATAAATAAAAATAAAATAATAAATAAAAATATTCAAGTAACTTAATTAGTCCCCCTAAATTCTCCTATTCATGAATGGCTAGTAATCTATAAATATGTGGACCAATAGATTTTATAACTTTTGCAAGGTTGAACTTTTTACGTTCTGTAGTTTTCGGGAAAAACGCCTCTGAGAGACGGACAGACAGACACACGAGTGATCTTATAATGGTTCCGTTTTTACTTTTTAAGTACGGAATCCTAAAAATTTAAACAAATAAAGTTAAATAAATAAATAATAAATAAAATAAAATAAAGTAAATAAATAACTAATGATATAATATAAATATAATAACTAACTAAATAAAATTAAATAAACAATAAATAAATAAATTAATTAAATAAATAAATAGATAAAATTAATAAATAAAAATTAAATAAATTAATAATAAAATAAAATAAATTACACCCGGATACAAATTTGGCATGTAAAATGGTTAAATAGTTACACATTTAATATTCTGTATTTTTGAACAAACTCTCTATACAGAGACTTCACCGCATCTAGAATCAGGACCATCGCTAAGACATGTTAGAGGATCTTAAATTGCCAAGTCAAATTTCAGGTATAATGCCAACTAGTTTTATAATTTTGCCAAGTTACCACAATTGGAAAATGCAATATAGTTCTTATTTGGAAAAAGCTTAATAATATTCATAATTATATTTGTAACCTTTGCTAAGTCTAACAAAAATAGTAAGTGTATTATAGTTTTATTAACGTTTTAAACAAATTTGCCAAGTGTAACAGCATTCGCGGAGGTTTTTTTTTCTTGGGGTGGGGGGGGGGGGGGGGTTAGCGAGGGCTCTGTCTAGAATGAGATATTAAGATTAGTTTCTATTAATTTTGAGTTTCCATTAAATTTATATAGAAACTATAGTAAGATATTTTGAAAACTATAGGTGCAACATTCACAATAAAATAAATAAATAAATAAATAAATAAATAAATAAAAATAATTAATTAAATTAATAAATAAAAATTAAATAAATAATAAAAACAAATAAATTGTTTCCGGATAAAAATTCAGCATGGAAATGGCTAAATAGCTACACATTTAATATTCTGTATTTTCGAACATCTTAAAAGCATTCAAAATATCTTTATGCGATTCTATTATAATTCTCAATTTCTACCTGTTTTACTTTTACTTAATAGTTTCACGTATGGATGCAATAACACCATACCATCATTTCATTTGCATTTTCAAGGCTAGAAAAGGTATTCTTAAATATAAGCGATTGTCAAATGTCCGTAAGATGGCGCTTTTTATGATCAACAGGTAAGATGAATGAATTAGTCTGCTAAACTTCAGTACGAATTGTTCAGGTGAAGAGGTGCGGATAAAATTAGTTTCATACCGTCAAATGTCAGCATTGAAGGATAAATCTTTAAGTTGGAATAAATTAAAATGGTTCTCATTGAAGATAAAGTAAGTTTTTTTTTTCTTCAATTTTTCTATTTTCTATTACTTTTAAAAAAGATTTATATAACTTTTTTTTTTCTGAAATTAAAACCAACTTGACAACAGTTTGCGATATTAGTTTTTTTTTTTTTTTTTTTTTTTTTTTTTTTTTTTTTTTTGCATGCTGTTAGAGAATTCTTTTTTCGTAAGTTCTTGTACGCTTTTAACTAATTCTAGTCAATATATATTATTCTGCGCAAAAATATAATTTGAAAATTTAAAAATTCAAAATAATTTTCTAGATTTGCGTGCCTTTTTTTTATCAGGCTACATAGTTTTTTTTTTGTTTTTTTTTTCCTTTTCCGATGCTTCTTACATAGTATTTATATTCATATTCATACCTATAAACGTATCATATTGAAGGTTATGTACAAAAATATAATGTGAGATTTAAAAATTCCAAAATAATTTTCTTATTAATTTGGATGTTTTGGACACTTATTATGATAATTTAAAATTTCAAAATAATTTTCAAAATTTGCACACTACTATATAATGTCATTTTCGTAATCTACTTATATAGTATTTATATTCATGCCTGTCAATGTATCATATTGAGGGATATCCGGAAAAAAAAAAAAAAATCCAGACTTTAAAATTTCAAAATAATTTTATAAATTATCACATTACTATATAATATCATTTTGGACGGCTCTTACATTTTATTTATTTTTTCTTTCCTATCACTGTATCATATTGAGTGGGATGCGCAAAAAAGAATTTGATAATTAAAAATTTAAAAATAATTTCCTAAATGTGCACTCTACTATACAATATCATTTCGGACGCTTCTTGCACATTATTTATATTACCTAGTCACTAGATATTTCTTAGACAGTCCCTAAATACTGTCAGAGCATCATATTGAGTGATATGCGTAAAAAAATAATTCGAGAATTTAAAAATATAAAATTTTCCAAATTTGCATGCTACTATAGTATTTTATCATTTAGTATTTTATTACACTACATAGTATTTTGACATTTCGGTTGCTTCTTACATAGTATTTAAATACATTCCTGTCAGTGTATCATATTGAGAATTATGCCCAAAAATATAATTTGAGATTTAAAATTTGAAAATAATTTTTAAATTCGCACGCTACTATGCACGTCATTTTCGATAGTATTTATATTCACTCCTGTCAGTTCATCATATTGAGGGGTGTGCGTAAAAAAATAATTTCAGAAATTAAAATTAAAAATAATTTTCTAAATTTGCACGCTATTACATATACCATTTCGGAAGCTTCTTACGTAGAATTTATACTTCCCAGTCACTAGATATTCTCTAGATACTATCAGCGTATCATATTGAGGGACATGCATAAAAAATTTTTTGGAGAATTTCAAATTTCAAGATAATTTTCTAAATTTTGTCGTTATGACATATATTATCATTTCGGACGCTTTTTACATAGTGTCTATGTTCACTTCTTCTAGTGCAGCTTATAGAGGGGTATGCGCAGTAAAATAATTTGAGAATTTAAAATTTTAAAATAAATTTCTAAATTTGCAGGCTACTATATACAGTAGAACCTTGATTATCCGAAGGAATTGGGACCGACCATCTTTCGGAAAATCGAAATTTTCGGATATTCGAGAATGCTTCAATTTTAAGATTAATGAGAAATATATGCTCTATTTCTTATATTCTTCTTCTTATATATTTATTATATATATTCTTATATATTAACAAGTGCTTAATAAAATATAAAGCAATAGCAAAATAGAAGCAAGATCAAATTACCAGAATTTTAATTTTGAAATTGAGTACATTTAACACATTTCACAGGGGTTTGAAACAATGTTTTGTTTGTCGCAGTTTCGATTGTCTTTGCTTCGGAGCTCTATCACCAGGGGCGTGCCTAGCGGGGGGGTGTTGGGGTGTAACACCCCCCCGAAGATTGTGTATGATTCTGTGTGGGAGGGAGGGGTTGTCAGAGAGCGGAGGTGATAGATAGAGAGAGAGAGAGAATCGCGTTTCTGAGAATTTGAGACTTTCGGGAAAGGAGGGGGAGGAGATGGTTGTTGCAATCTCTATTGTAAGTTTTCCCATGTAGCATCTTTAATTGCTCCCTTCTGCTATGGACTGATTCTTAGAATTTGGTGACCTCTTGGCTCTGGATTTGGCGCTAGTTATTTGAAGTTGTTGCATTTAAAAGATGAAGTCACGGACACAGAAGAAGAGCGATTTGCGAAAGTTTGTTTTTGTCGCATGATGGCGAATAGTTCAGTGAAAAGTTTATGCACACACTATGATTGTGTACACACACATTTCACAGAAAAAAATAAATTTATATCGCCATATAAGAATATTTCATCCGAATGAAAACATCAACCTCCAGAAAGGAAAACGGATTCAATGTACAATATGTAGATATTTCTGCATTTCTATTAGAGGCCTGCATAGTCATATTCAAACAGATCCTCCAGATGTAAAATTCAGAGCTTCGTAAAAATGTTTCCGAAACATCATTTTCATCACAAAATTTTACTGCGAATGTTAAGGCTTTTGCAGACCGGGTTCGGCACTACAGCGAAAGTTTGACTGAGGAATGCGATAAAATCCTAACTAGCAATTCTATGGAAAATGTCAATGTTTCTGAAAAGGAAGATTCCTCGACTTTTCTAAGTTGTGATCCAGCCGATCGTATTGGAAAGAATTTAACCGAAAACCAGAAACTTTTCATCCTGTCTCGTGGACCTTATCAACCTCAGAGATCATCTTACCCTGTGAATCATGACATAGATCCTAAGAAGCAGAATAAGTTTAGCTCCTGCTGGTATAAAGAATATCCATATTTAGAATACAGCGACCAACTGGATGCCGCATTTTGTTTTGCTTGTTCACTTTGCTCTGATGGCCCGGGACCTGAAAACGCAGAAGAAGCTTGGATCAGTGTTGATATTCGTGTATGGCATAAGATGAAAGGCCGAGGAAAAAACCGTAAAGGAAAGTTAATGGTTCATTTTACGAGCAATGCTCATAGAACCGCAGTGTATAAATTAGATAATTTGGCCCAAAAAAGTAAGCACGTTGACAACTTTCTATCTAGTCAACGTAGAAAGGCAGCAGCTAACGCGGAGCAAATTCGTCTAAGAAACAGAGAGATTATTAATATACTTCTAGACTGCACCAGATATCTAAGTCGTCAAGCATTTGCATTTTGGGGACGAGAAAGTGACAGCGGTAACTACATTCAGCTCATTAGATTAATGGCCAGGTGGATTCCAACTTTAAAAAACTGGATTGATGATAATCATCTTCGCCCATACCATGCCAACAAGTCACAAAACGACTTTATTGGGGTTCTTGGATCATGTGTCCGTGAAAAAATAGTTTCAAATGTCAAAAATTGTGGATTTTTTAGCGTTATGGCTGAAAGCACACCCGATATCTCTCATCTTGACCAGCTCTCAATTGTAATCCGATACGTGACCCAGTTTCACCCAGAAGAAAGGTTGTTAAAACTAAAAGATTATCTAGCTAAAACAGACGAAGGAATGGCTAAGCTTATTTCTGAAATTCTACAGTCAGTTGGAATATCTCTTTCCCAAGCTCGTGCACAGTCTTACGACACCACGTCATCTATGTCCGGCGCATTTTAGGCTGTCAATCAAAACTTTCAGAAATAGCTGGTAGATCTATTTTATACATACCCTGCCTCGCGCGTAAAGTGAATTTATGTGTTGAACATGCGTGCAAAGAAAGCAATATAATAAAATTGTTCTACGACAGTATTCAGGATCGCTATAACTTTTTTTTAACTTAGTGCAAAGCGATTCGGCATACTGACAGAGAAAATAGAAGTTCCTCAGAAGAGTCTTACTTTGAAATTTTTGTCAAAGACAAGATGGACTATGCGAGCGGATTCAGTCAGAGCTATTTTATCGTCCTATGATGCCCTCATCCATACTCTGCAAATTATTTCTGAAGACATGAAGGTTGACAAGGATGCTCGAGCTAAGGCGGCAGGGTTAAGAAGCAAAATGATGTCATACGATTTCATTGTTTCTTTACTTGGAATGAAAACAATTATGTTTCAGACCAAGTTAGCAACAGAGCAATTGCAACGTGACGACCTGGACATTTTAGAGTGAACCGACATAATGCAGAAAACTTACGAAAGCATTCAGAAACTCCGGAATGATGACACGGCGGTAATAATGAACATCATTAAGGAAGTTGACAACATCTGCGAGATACATGGAATAAATCAAGATTATGAGTTCAATTTGCGGCACAGGCGACGGAGGCCTCCATCGAAGATCGACGAAAATCCTAAAACTGCAGTTCTATTTACACGAGAGAATTATTTTAAAGCAGAAATTTTGAAGGTGGTAGATCGGCTTACAACTGCATTTGTAGACATTCATAAGTTGGTATTTGAGAAAGTTAAACCACTAGCCTGTCTCCTTCCATCTAGTATCAAGTATAGCTCTACCGAGGACATTTCTAAACTATGTCAACTATTTCCTGGTGATCTCAAAGATGTAGATAACTTGGAATGTGAAATTGATCTCATGTTCTCAGAAATAGCTAGTTCTGAATCGGATACAATTGGCGCAGCAGCGCAAAAATTTGTGGGGAAGGCTCATTTGTATCCTAACCTTTTTTTGGCCTACAAGTTGGCCTTAATTATTACAGTAACTGTAGCAAGTAATAAAAGAAGTTTCAGCAGGTAAAGTTAGTAAAAAATTACTTGCGTACCACCATGTCGGAAGAGCGACTGGACTAACTAATGCTATTAACCTGTGAAACAGACATAACTGACATGTTGGATTTAGACAGTGTAGCTGGAAAATGGGCTATTCTGAAGGATAGGCGGGTGATAATTTAAAAATGTCGAAGGATAATTTTTAGTCTCTTATACTAATATATATCTTATTTTTAGTAAGCAAGATTTGTCTTTTTTATGTATCTTAAAATTTATACACTTACATTACACAACAGCTTGCGGTTTTATTTATAGAAACATAAATTCCGAAGTACTTCAAAATTCTTAAATTGTTACTTTTGAGAACTGGTTAATGTACAGTACATCCATACACATTTCCTTTTAAATCGTAAGCAGAATCCTAATTAATAACAGGATTCTGAACTCTACTTATATAGTAAAATAATTTTTAAAAAATTACACATATTGAACAACAACATTTAATTTCGCATGTGGTTAAGGAGAACGCAGGTGAACACTTAAGACTTTTAGTGATTTTTATAAATTCACAGTATTGTAGAACAGTTGACACCGTCGCTGAGAGGGGGGGGGGGGGCTATCACAAAGTCTTTCTCACCCCCGATCTTGCAGTCGGCAAAATTCAGTTCACACCCCCCCACTAAAACAGCTTTCGGCACGCCCCTGTCTATCACGAAGTTTTTATAGATTATTAGTTCACCAATATCACAGTCTATCTGCTGCTCCAGCCAAGCCAAACCTTTTGCAAAACATTCAAAAGCTTCAGACTTCCTAATTTGTTCGTTTTCTTCGTTCCACTCCGCAGCTTACGGGAGCTCAAATTAAATTCAAAGGAATTCTAAGAAGGAGGATCGCAAATATATATATGTACTCGTGGTTCGGAAGGACCGTTTGTACACAAGGAATATGATAGTAAAAAAAAAAAAAGTTTCAAAATGGATTTTGCTTACAAGGAATGTGATAGTTAAAAATAAATAAATAAATAAATAAAAGCTTTAAAAATGGATGTCGGTTAATCGAGAGTTTCGGTTAAAAGAATTTTGGATAAAAGGAGTTCTACTGTAATATCCTTTTCGGAAGCTTCTTACATATTATTTATATTCACTCCTTTCAGTGTATCATATTGTGGGGTACGTGCAAAATAATAATATTTTGAGAATTAAAAATTTCTAAAGTTGCGCACAATCATATATATCATTTCTGACGCTTCTTACAGAGGATTTATATTCACTTCTGCCAATTCATCTTATGGAGGTGTATGCACAATAAAATAATTTTATAAATTCGCACGCTAGTATAAAATATCATATCAGAAAGCTTCTTACATAGTACTTATTTTCTCTCCTGTCAATGTAACATGTTAAGAAGTATTCGAAAAAGGAAAATAATTTGAGGATTTAAAATTTCAGAATAATCTTCTAAATTTGGACCCTACTATACATACAATATCATTTCTGGCGCTCCTTACGTGGTATTTACATCCCCTAGTCACTAGATATTCTCTAAAAGAATATTGAGGGATATGATACATATTGATGAATATGCGCAAAAAAATAATTTGATAATTTAAAATTTTAAAATAATTTTCCAAATCTGCACGATATTACATATAATTTCGGATGCTTTTTTACATACTTATATACACTTCTTTCAATGTATCATATTGAAGGGTGTGCGTAAAAAATAATTTAAGAATTTAAAATTTCAAAATAATTTTCTAAATTTGCACACTACTATAAAATATCATTTCAGAAAGCTTCTTACATAGTATTTATTTTATCTCCTGTCAATGTAGCATATTAAGAAGTATTCGAAAAAGAAAAATAATTCAAAACGTCTAAAATCGCAAGTGACCGGCCACCTTTGGCCATATAGTGTATATATACAATATCATTTCGGGCGCTTCTTATACGGTGTTTATATTCCCTAGTCACTAGATAATATCTAAAAGAATATTGAGGGATATGATACATATTGAGGAATATGCGCAAAAAAAATAATTCGAGAATTTAAAATTTCAAAATAATTTTCCAAATCTGCACGGTATTACATATAATATAATTTCGGATGCTTTTTACATATTTATATTCACTTCTTTCAATGTATCATATGAAGACTGTGCGTAAAAAATAATTTAAGAATTTAAAATTTCAAAATAATTTTCTTAATTTTACACTACTATAAAATATCATTTCAGAAAGCTTCTTACATAGTATTTATTTTATCTCCTGTCAGTGCGAGTTAAGGAGTAATCGTGAAAAAAATATAATAATAATAATTTCAGAATTCAAATTTTCAAAATGGTTTTCTAAATTTGATCGCTGTTATATATCATTATCTTGTATAATATCTTTCGGACGCTTCTTACATAGTGTTTATATTCATTGATGCCCAGGGGTGGGAAATTTTCAGGGAATATCAGCTAATCATTAATATTACCAGCCAGCAAGATATAACGTTTTGAAAAAAAAATTGACAAAATTAACGCGAATACAAAAATAATGCATTACTACAATGCATATTCGTACTAACATTTTCTTAATTTTTTTCCACATTTTTTATTTTTTTTTAAATATATAAACTTAATAAATACAACAGAAGAAAGTTTATCATGGAATAGAACTTCACACTATGTTTATATTCTGGCAATTGTGAAAGTTGCAAATTATAATTAACAAATAAAAATATAAAGTTTTTGATGTATTTTCCATAGCATGTAGTTTTGAAGACTGCATAAAAATTTACTCGCTCTGTCTGCGCTCGCCTGTGGTGTGTTGAATCATGTAATTCCCCGACCCCGCTCCTGCCAATGTGTCATGTTCCGGTACATGCGAAAAACAAAATAATTTGAGAATTTAAAATTTATTTATATATTTTTTTAATTTGAACTTTATTATACCAGGTGGTTCAAAATAGAGATTATGGCAATTATTACTTATGGCGGTTATCGAATTCCGTGCGCAACAAACGCGAAACTGTCTGATTTTCAGACTCATTTTTAAATGCAGAGGCATAAAACTGGCAGGCTTAAAAATAGAAACGATTAGGCATCGAAGGCCGTTTTCCATTAAAAATAAATAAATTATAGATTTATAAGCTACTTGTCACGTGACGACCGTTTTTTATCCTCTCCCGTATCGCGCGTCCGGAAATTCGATTCAAAACGTCAACTTAGTATTTTCTTAAAGATCTTTTGACTTTATCAAAAAATGGAAAACGCAATTCTATCACATAATTTCTGAATAAAAACCCCTTCCAATTTCATGCGTTTCCGAAAATAAAAGAATTCAGAAATGTGTCAGAAAGTGGCTTCTTTCGATTTTCGATTTGAGAATAGCCTTAAATGGCTGACAATAAAAAATGTGCTTTAATTGTACCCCCTCCCCCCCCCCCCCCTAGAAAAAAAAAGCTTTCAAATATCAGACATCTGTTTTATCTGTTTTACAAGAGGCTATACATATATTACGATAAGAAATTGAATTTTTTATACGCCCCTCCTTCTTTTACATATAAATTACATTTAGAAAAATATCGCCCAGCGTCTAAGAAGGGCATTAAAAAAACTTCGTTCTTTTATGACAAAAGTATACCGAGTTAATAAACTTTGAATTGTATGAATTTTCAGTGTTTTCTAGTGTTAAAAACGTGTTTTATCGCCTTACTATTTTAAGGGTTTTGTACCTTTTAAGGGGACCGCGGACCTTTACTTGAGGAAATATCGACCTTTCTTTTTGTCTGTATTACTATTCTCCAGTTTGTATTACGCCATTCGTGGAAAACCGCATGCAGATGCGATTATTTTACGCAAAGTTACAAGTGTTTTAATTTTGTTTACGAACAATTTTTTGTCTTTTTAAAGTACTTTAAATCTGTTTTTTTTTATATATACTGATGTTTCAGCTTTTTTTAATTTTTAAAATGCTCCTAGCTAATTAATTTTAGATCAAAATTCATGAAACTGATAAGGAAGAATCCTGATATTGCTTATGGAAAAACTGTGAATGCTTTTTAAAATTCAATTTCATTAAGTCAATTAAATTTGATTTTTAGCTTATTATAAGGCAGAATATTGATGAAAATCAATATGGAATTCAGTAAAAATATCTCTAAAAAAATAACTATTTAAAGGATTAAAAAATCGATACACAGATTTGTTTGTAATAGAGTTTTACGCGGTTAAAACCCAAAATCGAGGAAATATCTAAAAAAATAAGACGCAAGGAGCATTTTAAAATTTTAACTTTCTAGAAGATCTTAAAGTTATAATAAGATTAGAAATTTCTTTTAAGGTGTTCTACATACTTATGGTGGAATGTATATTTGCAAAAAATTTCAAATCTCTGTTTTAAAAATTAAAAGACATTTTTTTAAACGTCCAACGAAATGAAAATCAAGAAAAACATGCAAAGTTTGAATTAGCGCATCTTCAAAATATTTTTGTATATAAACAGGAAATTTTGACTATTGATTAAACAGATTTTGCTTTTTGATGTACTAGCTTTAAAAATTGACTAGTCGTTTAAAAAAATGTGTATTTATTATATGTATTAATGTGTGTTTATTATGTGTATGTATGAAATTAAAATAACTCTTTTGTTTTTCGTCGCCAGCCATTGCATGCATGATACCTTGAGAATTTTTGTATGAATTCTTATGATATTTGGTGTAGTAAAAAAGCGCATATATATATTAAAAATAATCGACTCTTAAATCTAAACTATTTTATTAACAAGGTAAAAAAAATATTTTTGTTAAAAAAATTCTAGATTTTACGTATTTTAATGAATAAAATTAGTCATTACTAAAAACCCTCTCACTGTAAATATATAAAAATACACCATTTTAAACACACCATATGTGCTCATTATCTACGTCAAATTTCATAATAGTCCATACGTATATTCTCAAGATATCATGGGCTGATGGAGTAATATAAAAAATATTTTCTTTTTTCAATAACACACAAATTGTGTAAAAAACTACTCGATTTTTAACAATAATACATTAAAAAGCACAATCAGTTTAATCATTAGCCAAACTTTCATGTTTATACATAAAAAGTTTAGGAACATACACTGATTAAACTTTGAATGTTTTTGTTGATTTTATCGCGTTTAGCCCTTTATGTACTGAATTATGAATTCATAAAAATTTTATCTTCTAAAGCATTTTTCGTGAATTTTTGAAACTACATTAGAATATTTACATAATCATTTAATAAATTTTAGGAGACTTGAAGGATTTAGAAGGATTAATTAAATTTGAATTTATAAGGATTTTGTGCAATATTTATAACCAACCCCACTCAAATCTTTTATTTTAAAAATTTTTCGTAGGATTTTGTAGAATTAGGAAATGTACAAATATAATGTTCTTACAATAGAAACATAAAAATATTTCCGAATTGACTCCCCCCCCCTCCCCCCCCACACACACACACAACGCCAAGAATGCTGAAAAGATGCAAAAGCAAAAGAAATCATACTTTAAAAAATATTTTTGTTTTGCGTAACCAATACTGCTTTTGGAAAAAGATAAAAGTAATGCATCTATAATTTATTCTAAGCTATATTACTACTAATCAATGTATTAAATGAATTTTATAACAAGTTATTTTAATGGTACTTATAAGTACCATCAGTAGATAAAAGGGTAAAAGGTATTCGTTCCCCAAATCTCGTTAAAGTTATGACTGGTGAAAGTTTACTACTAGGAAGCTGGAGATGGTTTAAATACTTATTTAACAATGGTACCTGGTCAAACCAAGTTTCTGATCAGAAGTGCCTTCATAAAGTAGCTGCATGTCATTAAAATTTTTTGGAGGCCACAATAATATTTAAAAGTACTGACACATTTTTTATTTAGATGGTAAGATCTTATCTTGAAAAAAAAAAAATCTTGACTTCTGAAAACATATCAAATAAATTATTATTTTTATTGTTCACTCTTACTTCAGTGAAGTAAATTTATCGCAAAGTGTATTACAAAAAGTTGTAAATCTAAAACTATACATTTCACCTTCATCAGTCTAGACTGAATGGAAATTAGGGACGTTACGTTATGAAAATAAAATACCTTTTATGTGACAAATTTATTTTATACTGTTCAATGCTTTCTTACTTCAGTACAATAAATTTATCATAAAATAAATCTAAAACTGCATTTCACCTTATCCAGTCCAGACTGGATGAGAATTTGGGGCATTTATGAAAATAAAATACTTTTTTATGATAAATTTATAGTATTGTCCAATGCTCTTTTACTTCAGTGAAATAAATTTATCATAAAATATATCTAAAACTACATTTCACCTTCTTCAGTTCAGACTGAATGAAAATTTGGAACGTTATGAAAATAAAATACTCTTTACGATAAGTTTATTTTATACTGGTAAATGCTTTCTTACTTCAGTATAATAAATTTATCATAAAATGTATCTAAAACGACATGTAATCTTCTTCAATCCAGACTGAATGAAAATTTGGGACGTTATGAAAATAAAATACTTTTGATTATAAATTTATATTATTGTTCAATACAGAATATATTGACGGACGTACAAAACAAAAAAGAAATGATATATACATTTTTTTTTTTTTTTTTTTTTACTCTAAAAGATTTTTTACATTTAAAATATTTTTTGGATTGCCCACAAACATCAACAAAAAATCATTTTTATATGAAAATATCAATTATATATTTTACTTATTTATTGATGCAGCGTTAATTTCGTCATGGAATATTATTCTGGAACCAAATGTTGAATTATAATATTAACCCCTTCGGTCCTGATTTAATTTGGAAAGAGATAAAAAATAAATTGCAGGCTAAATAAGCTTGAATAGACATTAATAACTATAATGTGAATTATTATGTCATTTTGATAATTAGTAAATTAATTAAAAAGTGTTCTAATAATAGGGCACCAGGGCTTAAATTACGCAAAATGAGCAATTTTATTTTCTGTGCACATTTACAATTATGTTAGATATAAAGGACATAAGAATGAATAAAATGAGTTTATTTCATATGAAATCCTTGAGAACAATTTCTCTGTGCGTGAAAACATAAAAATACTTGATATTTTTCACAAAAGCTGGTACTTTTATATGTACAACCTTCCATTTTGCATCTCTGTTGCTTTTCACTCCTTTCATCCATATGGTTCATTCCATTAAATCTAATATCTTTAGAAGGCCTAACAGCAGTATTCATTTTGTTCTTTGGCAAAAAAGAGCTTCTTGATGACGGCCTTCCACGTTTGATACGGATTAGCGACTGGTTTTTGAGTGATAGAGCTTCTGCTATTTCAAATGTGAAATCCAATAAATCCATTTGATCTTGCAAAGGAACTTCCAAGCATTTTGCATTATTTTTATACTCTAACCAATGATTTATAATGGCCATACTAAAATAATGAGATATTATTCGAAGTGTCCATTTTTTTCACTTTATAGCAGGTCGATACAATGACTGTAAGAAATCATGTTTATAGACTCCCCCTCCCCATGCTTTTATTGTAGAACTTCACAACTTCTGGCCTTATATACATAAATATAAGTGGAATCGTTTTTGCTCCATCTTTTAACAATATCCTTCGCATTATCTGACAGAAATTTACATGCTAGGGACACAACTTTATTGTCATACCACTTTACAACAACGATTTTACCATATTAGCTGACACAAGTACCGCGTCCATATATTTTTTAATTCGGCATCACTGTTTAATGGACAGTTTGTAACTCAATTTGGCACACAAAGCTGGCAGCTATAAAATCAAGGCGCTGGTGCTTGAAAATCATCGTATGTGTCTTAAAGAGGGTTGGCTCAAAATATCTCACATATCTTTTAAGTCCATTCATAAAGATATGACCAGTATTTTGCATTTGAAACACATCGCCACACGACTGATCTCAAAAGAGCTCGATTTTCTCATTGATCTGCAAGAGTTTTTGGCCAAAAACGCACCTAATGTCATCAGCCAAGGACCAAACACGCCTGGTATGGGCTCGAGTGACATTTTTCTGTTCACGAAGCTAAAATTATCACTTCCAGGAAAGTGTTTTGAGTCAATTGAGGCCATAAGAGAAAATTCGCAGACGGAACTAAAGGCCATACCCCAATTTACCTATCTAAAAAGTATGGAAGATTGGGACCTGTGCTGGCATAGTTGCATTGAACTCAGTAGGGTCTACTTTGAAGATGGCAAAATAAAGTTTGACGAAAAAAATATTTTTTTGTATGTTTTATACAACAATTCTAAGTACTTTTTACACACACTTTGTTAGTCCTAAGGCCTATCATGTCCTAATACTAGAACAAATGTTTGATTCTTAGTTATAATGTGATTTATCATTATTTTCTAAGTTTGGTAGAAAAGGCCTTAATTTATAAAATATAATTAACAAAACGTAACTAAATTACTATTAATATTTTTATTGAAAAGGTTAAAAATGTGTACTTACGTTTTGCCCTTAAACTGGTAGAAGCCTATATTTTACTGCTTACTGAGGCATGTGCTGCCATGTGTAATCACAAATGAGATTAAATTGTTAATGTGCAATATATTATTAGTAGGACACTGGGTTTTCAACTTAAAATTCTTAAAAACGAATAATTTAGAGCAATGTAAAGATGTGTTCTAATAGTAGGACGGCAGGGACGAAGGGGTTAAGGGCAAACGAGTTAATCTTCCGGTTATCAAGTTGCACTCTATGGAAACATTAAAAAAAAAAAAAATCAGTAAATTTAGATACAGTTTTCAAACAAATTGCATGTCAAAGTTCCTCCCTATTTGACGATGTAAAATTTAAAATTATGCGATGCTTCGAAGTAATTAAATTTGCAAAAACGAGGACGCCAGCGTTTCTCACGGACATATTTTTACAAGGATTTATTTAACTTAACTTGTGTGTCCATTTGGCTTAAATCTTGCAATACGATTCTAACAGACTTTCTGTACAATTGACCTAATTTATGGTAGTATAACATATTGCCAATCATAATACATCATTGAATAAAACAATTATTAGAAACTAATCTCCGCCTCTCCTCAAGAAATTAAACATTAATCCAGTAAGGGTACGTAAATGTCATCCCGTATGTGATCACATAAGTGTCATTGATTGCTTCAGAAATAAGCTGGTGCTCTTCGATTGAACCGTAGCATGGTTGGTAAATGCGTCATTTCTCAGTTTCGCGCAGGGAAGGAATAGTGACGATCCTCACGAGAATGTTGATGGATTATTTTTTCTTCCCGGAAGCTGAGTTTAAATTTGTATATCCATTTTATTAGGTGCGTTCGTAATCACATAAATATGTAGCAGCTATAGTCGTCGTCTGGTCCGTCCGTCTGTCTGTCTCTCCGTATATAACAGCGCAAAACCTACGCAACCGAATGGTTTGAAATTTATGTAGTCGTTGCAGAATTTTGTCGAGTCATTTCAAATTTTATGAAAATCGAATCAAAACTTAAAAAGATATTGATAAATGTTCTCTCCATTCTATTAAACCCTATGATACGTAATTAATTCAATGATATCCCGTGATAGGTATAAGAGGTTGCCATGGTTCTAGGTTGCCATGGTGATTACAGTCCTATTTCAGATGGAGTCCTACTATTCCGTATTACTGAATTTAATATTTACAATCGTAGTAAATTTTGTATTCATGCATTTTTGCATAAGAGAGCAACAGCTATTGCACCAAGACCTGAATATCTATAAAACGAGTTATAGTACGAACGCACCTCATTTGCCACGTTTGACGTACAATTTGAGACTTGTTTTTCTTGACGGGAAGCTGGGTTTAAAATTGCATATATCCTTTATTTATTTTTTAACAAGCTGATTAAAAAAAAAATTCCTCGCAATTTAATTAATTTTTTTAAAAAAATATATTTATTTCAATCACTTGTCCTTCAACATTTTTTCCCTTTTTAATACATTATAATAAAAACTTGTCTTTAAAACATTTTCTTTACATACAATTTATTGCTTTATAATATAGATTATATACTTACCCTGAACTTAACGTTTCAGGTCAATTTGCCTTATTGTTATTGAATAGTATATGAATATTTTTATCAGTTATTTTAAATGAAAACCACGATTTCTACCCAACATCCTAGGACGGGCATTTACGCTAGCTTAAAATGAAAACTTTTCCTAAATATGTAAATAATATCTGTCGAAATGCTGAAAATTTGAGCTTAAAATGGAAATAAATCCTCAAACAATGAGTCAAAGTAAAATATTAAATGCAGTCTGAACACCGGGAGCTTCTAATGTATATCCTTAGAAAAAAATGATTAAATTCCTATGTATAGTTTTTGCTCCTATAAATCTTTTATGGTGGAACGATTTCGGCCAACTTCAACATTAAATATCTCTCTTTTAAAATAAGTATATTTGATTTAAGAACTGTCTGCACTAGCGTGTTTATCAAACATTTTTCTATAATACTACCAATTTTCATACTTTTGCATGCAATAGTTTTCTTAATATTAACCCCATCTTAATGTTAACCCCCGGTCACAAAAAATTCATTTACGGCGGCGGTGACAGAGTTAGTTACTTTTTTTTTTTAGAATAGAGAGATATAATTTATTGCTTTATAATGTAGATCAGTGTGTGAAAGACAGAGAAGTCAGTTGAATGTAGCGCAAATAATTATAAATGAGTGCAGTTATTATGTTTTGTGATCAAAATGTTCTAACTTGAATGATTTTTAATGTGGCTCGCGGAAAATGTAATGTAAGCAGGCCGCACACTGAGGCAACACCAGCAACACGAAGTGCGCCTTAAGAGAAGAAACAGGGTCGAAACAAAGAAGAACGCTGTTTAAAACCCGTTTTAAACCTGTTTCTTCTTCGAAGTCGAGCAACCTGTTGCATAAGTCACCTCAGTGCGCGACTTACTCAAGAAAAGCTGGCAGGCGTTGCAAACTGATGCACATTGTTCGATGATCGCTGCACTGCTGTCAGGCGTAATATGCAATAACAAGTCGGAAATTGTACTTCAAACGTGGCAAATACTATACTATACTATATTCGTACTATTAACTAGTTTTATAAATATTGCGATCTTATTGCAATAGCTGTTGCACTGTCATTCAAAAATGCATGAATACAAAATTTATTACGATTCTAGTATATACCGGGTGTCCCAAAAAGGACTGACTGATTTTAAAATTCAATAACTTCCAAACGGTGACAGATATTAAAAAAATTCTTGCAGGAGGGTTATGCATAAAGTCAAAAGTTTTTTTTACAGTGATTTTCGATTTTAGTTTGAATTACAAACAATAGATGGCGCTGCGATCAATAGAGGCTAAATTCAGGCTCGGTTTTTGGTACTTCGTGGCCCGGATAATACATTTCCATCTCCTTTTTCTGCATGGAACAACAGAAAGGACCAAGAATCGAGCCTGTATTTAGCGACTATTGCTTACAGCGCCATCTATTGTTTGTAATTCGAACTAAAATCGAAAATCACTGTAATAAAACTTTTGACTTTATGCATAACCCTCCTGCAAGAATTTTTTAATATCTGTCACCGTTTGGAAGTTATTGAATTTTAAAATCAGTCAGTCCTTTATGAATTTTCCAGACAACACCGCCTCCTCCGTAATCTAACATCTACCCTCCCAGCCACCCTATTGAAAATTTTTTGTTTTATTTTCTATTTTTATTTAATGATTTTTTTTATTTTTAAATACATTTTTTACGCAATACGTTAATTTCATCTGACAACTATCAACCCTTCTAATTGCAGATTAATGAATACTATATGAATTTCTTAGAAAAACCATAATTTAATGCATCAAATATTAATTGTTTAATATTGTTGTTAATAAGATGAGAAGAATATAAACTTTTAATTCTATACATATGAAGAAGAGTTAATTGATTTTTATATTTTTTAAATAATGTATTAATTATATGATGTAGGTCTAAAAGATTTATATTATTAAAAAGATCTTTGAAGTCATATGTCCTTATATTTTTTACACACTTAAGTTCTTTTAGTATACCAGCCAGTTGATACTTTGACCAGTTGACTTTAACTCGATCTGAGACGTTAGTCTTAAGAGCATCAGTTAATTTATCAATTACTATTATTTTCCACTGATTAAAATATGCAATATGTGTATTGTAAGAAATGGAAATTTTATATGTAAATAAATCAATATCATATGTAAATTGTTTTAAAATATAACTTATATTAAGTTTTGAAGGAAGTCGATATTTAGTGCCATATTCCATTAATTTTTTTATTGTAAAATCATTTACAATATTAAGATTTCCAGTGATTATATGACCATGATCTTTATTAATGTACAGTCATGGAAAAAAAAGTAAACACTCCCTACTAACTCCTCAGCAAATTATCGTAGAAGAACGTTACTGGTACCGAATGATTGGGAATAAAGTCTACTTTTAAATGGTGTACATAAAATTTGCTTAGGGGGCCATCTACATATTAAAACGAAACCAAACTTCATTTTTTTTTTCAATACCCACTTTTAACAAGATATTTCAAACCTTCGGTTCAAACTATGCCTAGACACCAAATTTCATGTCACTTGAATGATAAGTTTTTGAATTATAGACATTCAAAATTTAGTGATTCTAATGTTAAATTACATTTCCATATTTTTATTAATATCTCATGAAATTATACTCCTAATGTACTAATTTTAGGTAGATTTCGTATGAAATACTACCTATTGGGATCGTTCCTATGTTGGAATTTCTGAAAAATTTTTGCAGATCTACACCGTCCATGACCCCTAGAACCCAAAACCACCCTCAGTAAAAAACTATATCTATCTATCTATCTATATATATATATATATCACTTTCTTCTGGACACGATAACTTTCGTAATTCTGCACCAATTTCTTCCAAACTGATACATAAAATCAATGGGCATAAAATCTCGGTCAAGTTCGTTAATGGGCAAAATCGGACCAAGGGGATGGAAATAGGGAGGGGTTTTGTGAAAACCGAAAACCCCCCATAACTTCTTAATTTTTGTACATATCAAATCAGTCTAAAGTTTTTATTACTTCTAAAAATAGGGCCAAAATTTTATGTATCACAGATTTTTGATAAAGTTAAAAATGGGCTCAAGGGGCGCAAAAAATAGGGTTTTTGGGAGAAAAAAATTCATAACTTCGTCAATTCTCAAGATATCAATTCCAATTAATTTTATTATAAATCTCCTTAATATTATCTACAACTTTTATATTCACAAGTTTTTGATAGGACTAATTCGTACCGCAAAAAAAAATTAAAAACGAAAACAAAAAGGGGGTTTGAAGAAGTAAAAAATCCATAACTCCGTCAATTCAAAAGATATAAAATCCCCATGAATTTATCATATATCTTCTTAATATTGTCTACAACATCTATAATATCTATATAGACAAGTTTTGGATAGGACCAATTCTTACAGCAAAAACAAATTAAAAATACATAACGGTTGAAGAAAAAAATCATCTAAGTATTCAAATCCAAACTGCTTATTTTCTGACCCATTTTACAATTCATTTTTGCTCTCAAAGGCTTCCAATTGGTACGTTTTCTTACCTAGAAACTATATAATGTACCCTAATGGTCAATTTCTTGATAGAGGCAGAATATATTTTTTAAAATGCTGTTAAAATGGGCATTTTGAACCGAATTTCCCGAAGCGGATTGTGTTGGAAAAATCATTGAATTAAGGATGCACTCAAATCCAAACTGCTTATTTTCTGACTCATTTTTAAATTCATTTTTGCTCTCAAACGTATTTAATTGGTAGGTTCGCTTATTCAGAAACTATATAATGTATCGCAATGATCGATTTTTTGATAGAGGCAGGATGTATTTCAAAATATGATGTCAAAGTGGGCATTTTGAACGGAATTTCCCGAAGCAATTGTGTTATCACTTTCTTCTGGACACGATAACTTCCACAATTCTGCACAAATCTCTTCCAAACTGATACATAAAATCAAGGGACATAAAATGTCGGTCAAGTTCGTTAATGGGCAAAAGCGGACAAAGGGGATGGAAATAGGGAGGGGTTTTGTGAAAACCGAAAAAAAACCCATAACTTCTTAATTTTTGTACATATCAAATCAGTTTAAAGTTTTTATTACTTCTAAAAATAGCGCCAAAAGTTCATGCATTACAGATTTTTGATAAAATTAAAAATTGGTTCAAAGGGCCCAAAAAATAGGGTTTTTGGGAGAAAAAAATTCATAACATCGTCAATTCTCAAGATATCAAATCCATTTAATTTTATTATACATCTCCTTAATATTATCTACAACTTTTATAGTCACAAGTTTTTGATAGGACCAATTCGTACCGAAAAAAAAAATTAAAAACGAAAACAAAAAAGGGGGGTTGAAGAAGAAAAATTTTCATAACTCCGTCAATTCACAAGATATAAAATCTCCATGAATTTATCATATATCTTCTTAATATTGTCTTCAACATTTATATAGACAAGTTTTTGATACGGAAAATTCTTACAGCAAAAACAAATTAAAAATACATAGTAGTTGAAGAAAAAAATCATCTTATTAAGGGTGCATTCAAATCCAAACTGTCTATTTTCTTACTCATTTTTAAATTCATTTTTGCTCTCAAACGCATCCAGTTGCTAGATTCTCTTATTCAGAAACTATATAATGTACAGTAATGATAGATTTTTTGATAGAGGCAGAATATATTTCAAATATTGATGTCAAAGTGGACATTTTGAACAGAATTTCCCGAAGCGATTGTGTTAGAAACGAAAAATATTGCCCTACTGAGAAAATAATTGTTTATTAATCAAGTTTTAATTAATTGAAAGAAAAATAAAAACACAAGTCGCTTATAAATCTTTTCAAAAATCACGTCAACATGTTTCATATATATATATATATATATATATTTTTTTTTTATTATTATTATTAAAAATAAATCTGAAAATGTGCCAGAAAATTTCGAGTTGTTGAGCATGGAAAAATATTTTTTTTAATATCGCTTAACATGATTCTGATAAAACCAGCTATTTTATAAAAAGGAAATAAAAACTCGTCAAAAGCAGACAGATAAAACTGTTAAAGTGGATTTATATCTAATAATGATTTAGTTTTTGTTGGTGAAATTAGTATACTTAACTTCGAAATCTACCTGTGCCTGTAGGCCGGCCGGCAGGGATTTTTTTGTTTAGCAATAATGCTAAAATACCCAAACATAAATACGTTGAATCTGCAATTTTTATGATTTTATGATATGAATTATGAAATTAATATTCGAAAAAATTATGAATTGCAACCTACAATTTTTTTGGTGGATTTAGATTTATTAAGTCCTGCTTTATAGAAATCCAAAATTTCACATTTTTTTTCCAAGTAGTTTTCAAGTTATGCTTAAAAAACGTCAAAATGATGGTTTAAAGGGGCCGACCATGATAGAAGTGACTAGATATTTTGAAATTTCTTCTGCTATCCTGTAATTTACAGTCTTCAATGACTGCCGGAGTGGCGCTTAAAATGCCTTGATCAAGATCTCTCTCGGTCAACAATCGAGTACCGAACTTCAATTTGGATACAGCCCGTAAAATACGCTCGCTTTAAAATAATTAATTTCTCGGAAACTTATCGTACGGAATGCATAAAAATTTGTTTTTAGGTTAATTGGAGGGTGCAGAGTTCATTTATGCTTTCAGAATTGTGTACTGCTATTTAAAAAAACAAAGTTATGTTCGTTTTAACATGTAGTTGGCCCCTAAGCAAATTTTATATACATCATTTAAAAGTAGACTTTATTACCAATCGTGTGGTACAAGTAACTTTCTTCTACGATAATTTTTTCCAGAGTTAGGAAGGGGTGTTTACTTTTTTTTCTCCCGCGACTGTACCTTTGCACAGAGGGGTCATCGCAATTACATGGAAAAGTACTTATCGCAGATGTATTTTTCGAAAAAGAGTTATAGTTAAATATCTTTCTACCTAAAATAATTGGATATTTAAAAGTTTTTGATATCTGAATAGTATCAATAGGAAATTTACTATATATATATATATTTCATTGGGGTGACACTAAATTCTGAAAAAGCAGAATTCCTGCTTCCTGCTTGTTTTCACTTTAATTTCATTTCGCATGGAAGTAAGTTAAAGTGAAAGTAAATTAGATGGTAAATTTTCCAAGGTAATACAACATGTGTCCCAAAAATGATGAGTTTATTTGAAAATAATATTTTGTTTCTATTATTTTTATATTACATTCATATTACTTAAGTATCATCCTGTTTCTCAAAATTTCTTATTTTCAGAAATACATTGCAGCAAACGATGCATTTATATTGATTGCTTTTTTCTTTTTTTAAACATACCCGTCATTTTTGGAACACCCGGTATATGTGTGCATGTGGACGTGAGCGCGCTTAAAATTATATGGCCAAAGTGTAAATTTCTCTGATAATCATAAATGATTCGAAGTAATTAATATATATATATATACAGTGAAACTTCTTTTAAGGGTCACCCCTATTCAAGGGCCACCTCTAAAAAGGGCCACTATTTTTAGGAACAAAAAATTTTCCCACAGACATAATGTTAAATTTACTCCTATTAGGGGCCGCACCTATCCCTTTCACATGTGCCTTAAATCCTAAACAGCTGTATTGAATTCCTGAAAAAGATAAGAGTTCAGCAAACAACTGCACTTGCAACAAAGAAAAGCAGTGTGAGATGGGGAGGATTTAGTAACACAATGAAGGACCACAAACTTTTCCACAAGTGAAACAAACAGGTATTTCTAACACTTTGTTTGATCTTTCAACCTGTACGGGTTGGGTCGGAGGTGAAACTTGACCCTTTGTTGTGGGCACACAAAGGATAATATGTTATCTAGAAAAACTGATTCCACATTTACTAAAACTGAGAATGCATATTGAAGCACAATTTTTACATTAGAAAATTTATGCTCAGGCTTATGTAAAATTTAAAATTATGTCACCTAAATCAAGTCAAAGAGTACATTTGGATTTGACTGACAAAATCAAAGTTCTTAACCCTCTCGCTGCGTAATTGTTTTATCAAAGTAGCTTCAAAAATTGTGCATTTAATTCCTTCGCGACGAGCGTCTTTCAAGAATTTTTATTCTTTTGCCACCGGTTTTTCAAAACAAAAATTTTCGTTTGATTTAATCGGGAAAATGCTCCGATTAGATAAGGCAAAATTTACAACAAAAAGTAACTGGTGGGAATGATCAAGGAGGGTTAATTAGACGGAAAAAATGCATCCCGATGAAATCTCGGGTTACGCAAATTTTGCTACTTTTATGTTGCCCGAGAAACTCTCGGGCATATACAGGTATATAATCGTCTAAGAATTTTGTCGAATCATTTCAAATTTTATGAAACTCGAATCAAAACTTAAAAATATATTAATAAAAGTTTTCTTCATTCATTTAAATCCTATCATACGTAATTAATTCATTGATATCACATGGCAGGTAATGATTCTAGATTGTCATGGTGATGACGTCCTATTTAAGATGGAGTCATGTTATTTCCATATTATTGAATTTAATGTATATAGTAGTAATAAATTTCGTATTCATGCATTATATAAACACTCAGAATATTAAATTACATATAAAAACATATTTATTAATTGTTATTGCAAATGAATTATCGTAATTAAAATTACACTTTGATATAAGATTGAATATTTTCTACACAAAAACATACCTGGTAACAAGAAAGCAGTTAATTTTACTCCAAAATGCGTCACTTTGACATGGACCCGATTATTAAAGAATCCTACTTATGGTTAAAATCGGATTCGAATGAGAATTTCTGGAAAGTATCCACTTTTTTGCAAATTTAGATATCACAACTTATTTTTGTCGCCAAATTTGGCGATCTTTTCCAATTATCGGGCAGCTCTGCGACGATTTGGTTGAAGACGGCATTCGTGCGTGTGTGTGATGAATAAATATTACTGTATATAAAGAACATAAATAAAAAAAGTTGGAAATTGCTCGTCAAACGTGGCAAATGAGGTGCGTTCGTACTATAACTAGTTTTATAATTATTTTTTGCACCCCATATTGTACTGAATGTATATTTTTTTGCGCTTCATAAGTGCATAGTCTGTAACATCATTAAAATGCACTTACAATAATTTTTTCCCCATTCCCCGTAATGTAACGGAAAACTTTTGACTGTTCCTGTAATTAAACTATACATTCGATTTTCATAAAATTTGAAATGGCTCGACAAAATTTTGCAGCAATTATATATTTAAAATTTCAGACCATTCGGAAGGCTGTAAAATCATTAAAATGCATTTGCAATAATTTTTTCCCATTGGCCATAATGTAACGGAAAACTTTTGGGTGTCCCTGTAATTAAACTATACATCCGATTTTCATAAAATTGGAAATGGCTCAACAAAATTTTTCAGCAATTATATATTAAAAATTTCAGACCATTCGGAAGGCTGTAAAATCATTAAAATGCATTTGCTATAATTTTTTCCCATTGGCCGTAATGTAACGGAAAACTTTTGGGTGTCCCTGTAATTAAACTATACATCCGATTTTCATAAAATTGGAAATGGCTCGACAAAATTTTGCAGCAATTATATATTAAAAATTTCAGGTCATTCGGTCGGTTAGTTTTTGCTCTGTTATATGCGGACGGACAGACAGACGGACGGACAGACAGACGGACTGAACGACGACTATAGGTGCTACGTATTTATATAATTACGAACGCACCTAAAAAGATGCGTCAGTACCACATGATGGACCCCAGTTATAAAAGATTTTCGGTTATGACAAAAATCGGATTCGAATGGGAATTTCGTCAAATTAGCCAGTGATTGGCGATTTGTATATTTGTGTATGCGAATACATGTCAATTCATAAGTATTATCATACATAAATAAAATCTGTCAAAATTGATCACTTTTAGTTGACATCATGAGTTTTAATTAAAATCCATATAAAAAAGCACAAATAATGGTACAAAAATTACTTTCAGATGCGTACATATAATATAGATATTTAAAATATATTAAAAATATCTTAAAATACATTAGAAAACCCCAGAACGTTTTCAGCCATTACAAGGCCGTCATCAGTGGGATTTAAATGTTGTTATTATCTTCTTTGCGCTTATTCGAGAATTGTTCAGAAGAAAACATTGTAATTTAAAAGTTGTACGTCAGATGAGATGCCATATAAAGTTATTCAAAATTTGAACAAAACGAGCTTTCATCTATTATGCAGCAAATCTCTCCATACTCCATGGATATCGCATGATAATGCATCGTTACAAGCTGTATCTTTATTAGCAATTAATTCAATTGCCTCTCTTATACTGGCTTCCTGGTAATTATTTGTACGAAAGATAGTTTTCCATGTACAATGATCAATGTATTTTAAATATCTTTATATTATATGTATGCACCTGAAAATAATTTCTGTACAATTATTTGTGCTTTTTTATTTGTATTTTAATTATTTAACTCAAGGGGAATATAGCACTAGAATTTTCACTGTAATTTGTCATGAGTTTTGTTGATAAAATAAACATTTACCCTGGTACAAGCATGATGGATGACTGTTATTAATCTACCAGAAATTAAAAAAATAATAACTAAAAAGCAGGAAGTAGGAATTCTGTTTTTTTCTCACTCACTTTTTTTCTCATCAAAACCTATTTTGAAACCTTTTTTTTTTTTAACTATCGTATTCCTTGAGTACAAGCGGTCCTTTCCGAACTACGAGTACATATAAATATTTCTGATCCCCTTTCATAGAGTTCCTTTGAATTTAACTTGAGCTCCCGTAAGCTGCGGAGTTGAACGATGAAAACGAATAAATTAGCAATTCTGAAGCTTTTGAATGTTTTACAAAAGTTTTGGAATGACTGAAGCAGCAGAACGATTGTGATACTGGTTAAGTAATAATATTAAAAAACTCCGTGATAGAGCTTCAAAGCAAAGGCAATCGAAACTGCGACAAACAAAATATTTTTTTCAAACCCTTGTGATATATGTAAAAGGTACTTAATTTCAAAATAAAAATTCATGTAATTTATTCTTGTTTCTATTTTTCTATTGCTTTTTTCATATTAAGCACTTGTTACCGTAATAAGAAATATTGCATATATTTTTCCTTATTCTTAAAATTGAAGCATTCTCGATTATCCGAAAATTTCGATTTTTCGAAAGATGGTCGGTCCCAATTACTTCGAATAATAGAGGTTCTACTGTAGTACAAAACATATTACAATTATAAGACTTAAAATACCTGCTTTTATTTTATATAAAATGACGTCATTTGCATCTGCTAAAAATTGCCACATATTACGATCCAGTTTTAAACAACATCTATAGAAAAGTATGCATATGACGTCACTATAATACGCAAACCCAGCAAAAAACGATTTCGTCATTCAAGAACCTCGACAAAAAATCAGGTATGTAATTATTCATATGCCTTCATTTGTTTATAACACGAGGGAGCTCTGTCTCCTACGAGTTACGCTCACCAACCCCCGTTCAGACACCGCAAACTCTAAAACACGCTAATTTGATCGGCTTTAAAATGTATCGCTTAAATGTATCATTTTAAATCTGATGTAATTTTCACCAAAGTTTTCTTTCCGTTTTTAATATTCACGTAAAAAAACTTTTGTTGTTAGAAAGGAAATATTTTTTGCGTTGTTTTTCGAATTCTCAACACAAGAGCAATGCGACTCTTGCAGTCGCTTCAATAACTTCTTCATTTGTTCAAAATATCTCAACATGTTGATTTTCTGTAAGCAAGTAAACCCTATTGATTTACAATCGAATTCTATGGGAATTTGGCGAAATATTAGAGATATCGCCAAGTTGGTGTCACTTTTGGCGATTCATTTCCGGTCAGGCGACTCATTGACGGGCGCCAAATTTGGCGTATATCGCCCAGTTGGCGACATCTTTGGCGGTATTTGGCGACAGAACAGGGTCCCCCCTATGGTAACCCCCCTTTATAGGTATGGAGATACATTAAATGCTGTTCAATAACCAATGAGATGCGTTTCATTGATACGATAGCGCAATATATTATATAGATTAGTTTTAAAAGGTTATCTCAAAATTTGAAATAAATGTCCCGTGCAAGTATATTTTTAAATTTAAATTGTTTAGCAATATTATGGTTTGGCAATTTTTATTAATAATGTAATTATCAATTTTTAATTTTCAATATTTTCCGGCTTTTAATACGTAATCATTTAATTCTCATTTGAAAGTTTTTTTTTCTGTTTATAATAGTCACGTGTAAATAAATTTTTAATTTGAAAGAAATATTATTCTTCGCACTTTTTAAATTTGGCAACAATTTAAAATAATACCCTTTTCTAAAAGTTGTAAAAAATATCTCTCAAAATGCTAAAAATTTGAATTTAAAATAGAAATAAAACCTCAAAAAATAGGTCAAAAAAAATATATATATATGGAACTTATAATGTATAAAATGATCTAAAAATGATTAAATTCCTATGTATAGTTTTTGCTCCTATATATTTTTAATGGAACGATTTTGGCCAACTTTAACATTAAATAGCTCTTAAAATAATTATTCGATTTTAAAACTGTCTGCATCAGCGTGTTTATCAAACATTTCTTTATAATACCACCGATTTTCATATTTTTGTATGCAATATTTTTCTTAATATTAACGAAGGAAGACCTCCGCTCACAAAAAATTCAAAACCGGCGGCGGCGGTGACAGCGTTGGTTACTTTTTTTTAGAATAGAGAGATTAATGTGGATACTGAAAATTAAATAGTTTATAATAGCTCCATGTTTTATCAGAAATCATTCATTTATATTTTGTTATTACACACGGATTAATACATTGCATTCTTTCAGCTTTTTGATAGGAATTTAGTAAATTCAGAAAAAATAAGTCACGCAAATATTCTTTAAAATACATTTTTATAGCAGATTATATTCTTGGCATAGCAAGTATTTTAATTACATTTTTTTTTTCAGTTGCATAAGAAAATGGCAACAAAAAAATATAGTAATCTACTATTTTCCCTTTACTTCTACAGAAATGGAGTACTTCAGTTGCCATCATTACAGAAATGGTATTAAAAAAAAATTAATCAAAAATAAATTGAGAAGTATTTTTAAAATTTTTTTTATTTAAAAATACTTTTTCTTCCCCTATACGACGGTGCAAAAATTGAAAATGTGCGATTTTTAGAAGTTAAAAAAAATTGCAGTACGTTATCAGTATTTAACCATTCAATGATACACCTTCTTCGTTTTACATGTGGCTTATGGTTAGGTGTAACGTTCTCTTCGAGGCTAACGAGAAAGACAGGCTACCGCGGTAGGTCCGATTCTTCTTTTTTTACAGACCGCTGGAGTCACGTGATTGCCGAATGCACCAATGAAAGTGTGCGAAAAGAGTATCACGTGACTCCAGCGGTCTGTAAAAAAGAAGAATCGGACCCACCGCGGTAGCCTGTCTTTCTCGTTAGCCTCGGTTCTCTTTCAGTGACGACATTTTAATTTTTGTCTGAAAGAAATAGCATGTCGGGGGCTTAAAAAAAACTGATTACATCTGCATTTTGCTGCATAAATAAACGTTTCATTTCCAAGTGTGTCGGATGAGCTTCATTCACTGCCTCCAAAAAAGTGTTCGATGCACCTATAGCATTTTAGACCTGGAGCCGGCACCACAGACAATCACCTCATCCAGTTCACGGTGGTTGAAATTCCAGAATTCGTTAAAACTCGATACGCATATTAAAACGCAATTGGTCTGCCAAGTCATATAATGGTTGAAAACACCTGAAAACCCGATTTTAGCGGTTGACTTGTACGTTTACTATTGCGTTTTCCTGCTCCCAGTCGTCGATGTTTTCATAGTTTTGGGTGTAAGAAAACGCAATGGTAAACCTACGAGTTGACCGCTAAAAGCAGGTTTTCAGGTGTTTTCCACCAAGATATGACTTGGCAGACCGATTGCGTTTTAATATGCGTGTCGAGTTTTAACGAATTCTGGAATTTCAGCCGTGAACTCGATGAGGTGATTGTCTGTGCTCCAGGTCTATTTCTTTAAGTCTTTTATATTCAATTTTGATTAAAGGGACGGTTGACGTTAAAAATTTATTTTCTTAATTTTTATCATAGAGATATGAAATTTTGTGGAAATATACATTTCACCATAAGTACAGAGAACACCTTAAAAGAAACGTCCAATCTTATTATAATTTTAAGATTTTTTTAAAATTAAAATTTTAAACCTAAATTTTAAAATGTTCCATGTGTCATAAATTTTTCGATATTTCCTCGATTTTGCATTTTAATGACTTAAAACTCTATTACGAACAAATCTGTGGATCGAATTTTTTAATTCCTTGAATAGTTAATTTTTTAGAGTTTTTTTTTTCTGAATTCGATATCGATTTTCATCAAAATTTTGTCTTTAAATAAGTAAAAAAATCAAATTTAACTGTCTTAATGAACTCGAATTGTAAAATGAATGCACAGTTTCGTTGTAAGCGATATCAGGATTCTTTCTTATCAATTTCCACGATTTTGCATTTTAATCACTTAAAACTCTATTACGAACAAAT
Organism: Maratus speciosus; assembly: GCA_963932465.1. NCBI lineage: Eukaryota > Metazoa > Arthropoda > Arachnida > Araneae > Salticidae > Maratus > Maratus speciosus. Next base: position 147,579,713 of record OZ010789.1, read on the forward strand.
CTGTGCATCGAATTTTTTAATTCCTTGAATAGTTAATTTTTTAATGTTTTTTTTCTGAATTCGATATCGATTTTCATCAAAATTTTGCCTTTAAATAAGTTAAAAATCAAATTTAACTGTCTTAATGAACTCGAATTATAAAATGAATGCACAGTTTCGTTGTAAGCGATATCAGAATTCTTCCTTATCAATTTCCTCGATTTTGCATTTTAATCACTTAAAACTCTATTACGAACAAATCTGTGCATCGAATTTTTTAATTCCTTGAATAGTTAATTTTTTAGAGTTTTTTTTTCTGAATTCGATATCGATTTTCATCAAAATTTTGCCTTTAAATAAGTAAAAAATCAAATTTAACTATCTTAACGAACTCGAATTATAAAATGAATGCACAGTTTCTTTGTAAGTGATATCAGGATTCTTCCTTATCAATTTCATGAATTTTGTTTAAAAAAAAAATATGACGCATGGAGTATTTCAAATATCTAAAAATATTGAAAAATCAGTTTTGAGAGAAACAGATTTAAAATGTATTAAAAGGCCGAAAAATTGTTTGTGTACAAAATTCAAACGCTTGTAACTTTGCGAAAAATAACTGCATTTGCATGTGAATTTTTACAAATGGTTCTTAAGAAACTGGAGAATTTTGAGGAGAACAGGCACAAAAATAATTTTCGATTTTTGGGTCGATCTCAAATAAAGGTCCACGGTCTCCTTAAAGGTGTTCTCAAATCCAAAAGAGCAACTTTCTGACATAAGTTTTAATTTAATTTTGTTCGAAAATGCATGATACTAGTTGGTGTTGTTCAAGAACTATGTAATTGAGCTGTTTTTCCATTTTTTGGCAAACGCAATAGATTTTTCAGAAAACAGAGTTAAAGTGGGTGTTTTGAACCGAATTTCCGCGCGAAGGGAGAAAGAGCACTCAAGAGCGGGCGAAAAACGTTTTTGTCACGTGATCGAATTCTCTTATAACTCAATAGGTAATTGATTGGTCAAAAAATGAAAAAAACAGTTCAATTCCAAATCGCTTCCATGGCCAGGCTTTCCAATTTTATGTCTTTCCGTTAAAAAATGAATTTGCAAGTATGTCAGAACGTTTTGCGCTTGTTGAGCAGAGCAGTTAAGAACAGCCTTGAGTATTAATCTAATATTCCTTCACAAAAGACACCGTTTTTCTAAAGCTCAAAGATGGGGCGGTTCATATTGGAAAAATATCAATGGAACAGTCGAAGTTTCTACGAAATTCTTTTCTGTATTAATGTTTCTTGACTCGCTTTAGATGCAAAAGACTAGATATAAATCATGCATAAATCAATCCAGAATGGAATTGGAAAAAAATTACTTTTCATTTATACAGAATGAAGCGTATTGATTGATTTCAACTAGCAGTTTGTCTCTTTCAGTTTTATTCTTTAATTTCTACTATACAGAATGAAGCGTATTGATTGATTTCAACTAGCAGTTTGTCTCTTTCAGTTTTATTCTTTAATTTCTACTATTTTCAAAGAATATTGTTAAAATCCATTTTCCAATATATTCTGCAGTAAATATATAGACGTTTTTTCACATTTGTATCCTAACATCTGGAAATGTTATTAAAATTTTATAAAAATGTTTACCGCCAGAATTTTTATTTAAAACTATTTAATTTATTTATTTAGTGTATTTCTGTGTGGTTTAACTGTTGTGGTTGTTTAACTTAATTTATCAAGAAGCTTCTGGTTCGAATCGACATTTAATCTTTATTTCATAGATTACTTCATGCATAAAAACTAATGCTTCTTTTTATGCGTTCGTAATTGAAGAGCTAAGTGGAAGAACATGTTAAGTAACAAAACTACATTTGAAGAAATTTTAAGTGAAAGTTTTTGCTGTAAATTTTAATGATTTATTTTCTGTTTGATACCATGTGTTTAAAATATTAACAGGTATGGTACTAAACTCTCTCAGAAAAACTTATTCATGTTTAATTTTCAAATATTAAAATTTATTAATATTATTGACATTATTAAACATTAAAATATTAAATATTAATGAATAATGTTTAAAATCTTCAAGACTAAATAGAATCTTAGTATTTTAGCTTCACCATGTGATAGGATACCTCATAACGCTTTCATCCAAAAGATAATTTTTTTTAGAAAATGTAGCATAACATGTTCATCCACTCAGCTCTTCAATTATATAAATACGTAGCACCTATAATCGTCATCTGGTCCGTACGTCTGTCTGTCCGTCTGCCCGCATATAACAGAGCAAAAGCTACCCTACCCGAATGGTTTGAAATTTGATATACAGTGTGTCCACGTATAACCTGACCGACCTTTATTTTCGAAACCGTTGGTCCTAGATGCATACTTCCAATTACAAAAATGGTTTAAATAAAGTAAAGAATTATTTTTAAAGGGATTTGGGTCAAGAAAAATATTTATTAAAAATTGAGGAATTTAAATTTTTATACGGTCCCCCGGTCCTATAAGTCATATTTACTAAAAATTTACTGTGACACTAATAAGTAAGACAAAAAAAGTCATATACATCTAGCATTAAAATTGATCGCGTTATGAAACTTTTAAATGCATGACTTAGACCACTTTTTTGCACATCAAAACAGATGATTTCGACCATGCTTTCAGGGGTCGTATATAAAGTACTTAAACTTATTTCAAGGTATCTGCGCTTTGAAAGAAATCGTACAAATATTACGATTAACTTTTATTAGTTAAGTTTCAGATTAGTTTAAATAATTGTATTTTAACATATGTTTTATTTTGTAAGGATTTCAGGCTATGATTTCTTTTAACTAAAATTATGTTATTTTCATAAGGTTTTATTTAGCTTGCAATAATCGTCTTTCCAGTTTAAAATTTTTACTCGAACTTTAACTTACTTCCAAATGTCGATCGAAGTTAAATTTTACATACTGACTTAAATCCGATGACAATGCAATATTATTATGATTTTCGACTCTTACCACCTTATACATACTTATATTAGAGGTTAACACAAAAAAATTGGGATAGATTACCGTGAAGAAGTTTAAGAAAAAGTTTTAGATTAGATAACATAAATCTGCGATGGTTGTGTTTTTTAACTTTTATAATTACATTTTATGTATTTTTTAACGCTGAATCAAAAAATTACCTTCACTTTTAACCATCATGCCAAGGTTAAAAAATAGCGAAAAATCTGATACTATAAAATAGATGTAAGACACTTTTATTCAATTTAATTTTATTTAATTCAATAATTTATTGGATTTTTTGGCTTATACTGGGTTTCTTACAACTAAACAGCTCGGGGGTCCGATGAGGTTGGGAGGGGAGGGGGGATCAATTTTAACTTTTAGCTTTTTAACTTTGAAATTTGCTATTTGAGAAAATTCCTGACGTGATGGTTTAAAATGAAGGCCATTTTCGGATTCAATGCTAAAAAATACATAAGAATCAATTTTCAAAAGCTAAAAAACATGCCACAACCCAAAATTTGAAAGACAGTGTAATCTAACAGCATTTTAAAATATGTATCATTTTGTAAAGAATTGAGCCTGTTGTTTTTCATCCTTTTATTTAACAAAAAAACTGTTATTTTTATCGTCTTATAATGTTCAGTACAAATTGTACATTTTCCAGTAATATGTCAGAATGATTAAAGATTTCAAATTTATATTGCAATGCTAATTTTACTCTTAACCATTTCTTTAATATATATGACGAAATTATATTTATACTAAATTTGTGAATGACCACTAATATGCAGCAAAAAATATACTCCAACTTTAAACAGCTATTACTCGGTCAATTTTAATCGTAGAATTACGGGACTTTTTTTGCCTTACTTGCCAGTGTAAGAGGGAAATTTTACTAAATATAACTTATAGGACCGAGCGAGTGTTTAAAAATTTAGATTCTGTAATTCTTCACTAAATTGTTTTTTCGCTTCAAACTTTTTTATCTTAACCTTGCATCTAATTTTGACCATTTTTGTAATTGGAAGTATGCATCTAGGACCAACGGTTGCGAAAATAAAGGTCGGTCAGGTTATACATGGACACACTGTATATAACCTTTGCAGAATTGTGTCGAGTCATTTCAAATTTTATGAAAATCGAATCAAAACTTAAAAATATATTAATGAAAATGTTCTTCATTCTATTAATTATACGCAATTAGTTCAATGATATTCCATGATAGGTAATGATTCTAGGTTGCTATGATGGTGACGTCCTATTTAAGATGGAGTCATATTATTTCCGTATTACTTAATTTAATATATATAATCGTAATAATTGTATTCCTGCATTTTTGCATAAGAGTGCAATAGCTATTGCACCAAGATCTGATTATTTATAAAACTAGTTATAGTACGATCATTTGTCATGTTTGGCGTACATTTTCCGACTTGTTTGTAATATTAGCATGGCTGAATTCTTTGAATAATTCAATCATTAAATTCTTTGAATGAACAGTGGAGAATTTTTTGAAGCCTATAGCAACTATGGCTGTCGCCTCGAATGATCCATATTATACACTGAAACAGATATTACAAATAGGACATAACAATTTTATTTCTTCAATTACGTATATCTTCTTGGTTTTTTTAAAATTTATTCCTCTGTATACAAGAGAACAAACGAGATACAGAGGATCCATTTGGGGCAATTCCATATGTGACGGAATGACATTTGGAGTTGTAGAAATAAAGTTAAAGCAATTAACCTGAAGCTATTTTCAAACAAAAATTTTTTTTTCAGTTTGAAAATGACTGTTATTGATTAATAGAATAAAAAATATATCTGAAACAATTTTTTTCACATAATTTAGTCTTTCATTATTGGTTAATTTCTTATTGTGTGACGGAATGACATGTTTGTAAACATGACTCTAACCTATTACTTAAAACTGGAAACTTTTGTAAATTAGGAAATCATTCAGTTTTTAAATTAATACGTATCTTAAATATGATGTATAAGCACAAGCAGTACAAAACTGTAATTTAGAGCAACCTATATCTACTAGGGTGAAGTTATTAACTGTCATTTGGCGTGACAGAATTACTGAAAGTTTCTTAAGCATTTATTTAAAAAAAAATGACTAAACTAAAAAATTTCATAATTGTATTATTATCCAGAATTATCGTAAGAAATTACATTACATAAAACTACTCACATTTGGTAGTTTTTTCAAAAACATATCGAGCACGATTACCTACTATTTGAAATGTCGGCTGAATACACAGAGGTGTCAAATCTGTTGTATCAACTAAACATCTGTCTCCTTTCTCTGGAAATGTAAATGCAAGTCCTTTAATATCCCATTTTCTCAAGTTCAGCACTTCAATTTCTGAATTGCTTTCTGCAACAGTTATTTATACAAATTATTGTAGTTTACTTCTTTTCCCATAATATGTGGCGAAGCAAAATGAACATACAGTATAATCTTTTTATAGGCTACTATTTCTGACTGACCCCTTTTTTCAAGTCATATATTTGGAATTCATTTGAATTTGAAAATAATTTGATTTTTGCTAAATATTTATTCAGAACACTTTGACCAGCTGGCTTCATTTGTTTTTGCTTTAGCTTAATTACTCTGGCTGGATAAGTACAAAACTTTGATTATTTGCTGTTTTGTTTTAATAAAATCATAAGATTCTTCTACTGTTTAAATATCTGTGGCAGTTTTGAGCAAGTAGTAATCTTCTACATTGGCTTTTCAATTGGCCACCTATGCCACCAACCGCTCCTTTGCCATGACCACTTGTGCAAAGAAATTCCATTCTAGTTTTTCTAAAGAAAATTCTTCATGCAAAAAAGTTTACTCTTTACGATACATTGTTTTGTCATTCCGTCACAAATCATTGCCATTCCGTCACAAATCATTGTCATTCCGTAACAGAAAAATTGTCATTCTGTCACACTATTTATTGGAAAATCATTATATTATTAATAAAAACTAAATATATTACATGAATAGCCATTATATACTTGCTTTAAATTGAAAAACTTGTATAATTTGGTTGTCAAATTTATCTGTTATATCAAAAAATGCACAAAAATATGTAACGGAATGTCACAACACTTTATTTTGCACGCATTAATATCAAGAATATGGCTTTAAAGCTATTGTAAACCATTAAATATTATACTACATGCATTCATTTATAAAAATAAACGGTCAAGTGCGAGCATTACTCGCGCACAGAGGGTTCCGTAGAATAAATATATGTATTTCTAATTGTATTATAAAAAAAACCGTTGCTAAAATAATACAAAGACTTTGTAAAAAACTATACAACGTAGGGTTGGGTATAACTGTATATATTAGAAAAGTGTAAATGGGCATACCATGAAAGTTCAAAGAGATATGGAACGTAAATAATATCAAATATTCGTATAACTCTTTTTTTAATATTATCATAATCTGTTTATGATGAACTTACTACGGTACTGACAATAAAAGCAGTGCATAGTTAAACTTCATTTGGCATTTCATGAAACTAAATTCAGCGTAGTAATAACCCTTATTTCTACAGTGTAGTTAAAACAAAACCTTTGTTCAAAGTTTAAATTTGGCATTGTTCTAAGCGCGCTTCGAAAAGTTGCAACGCCGCCTTGGTCAGTGCCGCGTTTTTACAGATAGGTGTTTAATTGACTTTTAAAGTCACTCGAGGCGTATTGAGAGATACAATCAATGCAAACTATCGTGAATCCCACAGTATTTATGCGATTCATTCTGATTAAATCTTTGCAAGGCGATTCCCTTAAAAATCGAACACCTAATTTTAATTCCAAAACAGACAAACGGCACCAAGAATATTTAATTAAAATTTTCCTTTTATCATGTACGTGAAAATAAGCAAGTTCGCATTTTCTAATAAATTCGTTTATAAATTCTGGTGTCAGTTCATTATTTCATAAGTTTATAAATAAAATTACTCCGTGCCGGAAAGTATTAAGTGGTCGCAGGAATCTTAAAACTTCAAAATTTAAGAAATTTTAATTTTTTAGATGTTAACCTCTATTTTTTCTGAATATTTTGATATAATTGTTTCCTTGAAATTCACATTAGAACATAGAAGTTTTGGCTTTTAGAATTATACCCGCTCAATAGCTGAAGCGGCGTTTCCGAAACTTTAAAGTCATTATTTTCCAAATGGCGTTTTTTGGGCATAACGCGCAGGATACCTCAAAAACTTTTGAATTTTTTTTCATGAAATTTTCAAAACATATATTTCATGTTAGTCTGTATAAATTGAACCTAAAATTTCCTTTTTATTGTTCAAAAAATATTTTTTAGGTGATTTTACTGTTGAAATTTTCAAAATTTTGTATTAGCTAAATGCAACATTACATTAAAAATATAAAAATGCTTTAAATACAAATTTATTTAAGTTCAAGGAAATTATTACAATCTGAAGTATAAGTAAGTACAAAAATTTTCATTCTAGTTGCAATATTTATTTTGTAATCCTGCGCGTAAACTGTTATGCCAATTTTTTGTTTGACAAATGTCTAACAGTTTCGAGCCCCCTATAAATACTAATTCTGTATCTTGCAATTTTTTAAATACATGAAACGCAAGAACATACTTATATCTTTCATCCCAATTAAAATTGTGTTTTAAAATCATATATATTTTAAGACATTAAATGTTGAAAATGGTCTTTTTTTCATTTTTTCCACTTTTTAGAGTCCCCTTAAATTAGTATGTTTTTAACAATTTGACGTTTATTGCTTTTATACTGTTACTGGACATTACATTACATATATCATTAAAAGTTGCTAACTAGGCATAGAGTACGCCGCCCCTGTCCTTGTGTATGTCCAAACTGACCGTACCTTTAAGGGTTAATATCCCGGCTAATTACCGATGATTTTTTTCGAAATTCATTATCAACAATGCTTTTATTCTTCTGCAACGATAGGTATATTCAGCGATGCTCAACAATTTTTCTGAATGCCCGTAAATCGAAATTTGTTTATAAAAAAAAATGCTAATTACTCAAAAACTATGTGACCTAGGGTAATCGCTATAATTTTCCGGCAAGGTTTATATTAACGTCTACTACCTCTAATTTTTTCATAATTTTAGTTTCAGTAGATTTGGAATTAGATGGGGGGGGGGGACATATTTTTGCGCTACATTTTCAACAATATCTTTTAAAATATAATACCTAAAATTAAAAGGAATGTATTTTTGAATTCAGCGTTACAAAAGCTTTCACAGGATACCCCACATGATATACAAAGAATTTTTTTTTTTTCAAGTAGCATAATTAGCCCCTCTACTTTTTTACTAAACATATTTATGAAAGTTTACTAATCTGAAATATGTGGGTCAATGGTCTTTATTACTTCCCCGAATTTGAACTTTCCACGTTCCATAGTTTACGAGTAAAATGGCTGTGACAGACAGACAGACAGACAGACGGACAGACACAGGAATGATCTTATAATGGTTCCGTTTTTACTTTTTAAGTACGGAACCCTAAAAAATGCAAAATAAACAACAATTACCTTTTTTCCCTAGTATTTTTCAAGAATACTACTTGTACGCAACTGCGAGCATTTTATTTTTCAGCCATGTTGTTTATTTAGACTGTTTCCAGTTACAAATAAAATAAAAAGTTTTGCATCTAAAACATTAATTTGAAAACTTGGAATATATTTCAATACATTTTTTAACTTAATTTATAAAGAATTTTTTAAAAATTGATCAAAGTTGACACTTGTATGGAGCTGCCTTTTGAGGAACACAATTACCCTTACCGGGATTCGAACCTGGGCTCTTCGCATGGTAGCGGTCCCTGCTACCGACCACGCCACTGAACGGTCATTAGCATGGCTAGAATTGCCATAAAAATTCAAATATTGTGAAATAATGGTGAGGAAATATCGGTTTGCATATTTATTAACTGTTTAGCATAGTTAATAACCTTAATTTTTGTAAGGCAAAATATGCCACATCCTATATCATATTTTGCCCCTTTTATGGCAATCTGCTAGTATTATTTTAGTTAACTATTGCATGTACTAATATTTGCATTTTATTCCATTGAACAAGAAAGTTGGCTGGAATCTTGGCGAAATTGTATAACACTGGGATGACAGGAGAAAAAAGATTTTTCTCTTGATTAAGTTTTTTTTTTAAAAATTCAAATTAAAAAAAATACATTGTTAGTGCGCATCTACGTTTCAGAAATGACAAGTTTGAGAGATCTGACAGTTTCAGGGATATCACATTGAAAGTATAATTATATAACTTTCCCTCTCACCTTGATGCATTTGAAATTCGGAAAAAAAAAAAAAAAAGGAATAACATGTTTTAAAATTAAACTGGATGTTAAACTTAAAGTTTAACACCTGAGTAAGACTTGATAGTTTTAGAGTAATCATGATTTTAAGTTGTTTCACAGTTTTAAATTTGAAATGTCCTGACGACCATTCTTAGCCATTATTTATGTCTTAAATGCAATTAAACTGTTGACTTTCAAGTTTCTAGCCCAAACAGTTTCAAAGCAAATATAATTTCAGAACTTTTTTCTTTCTTGCACCACCTAGGAAGTAGGCATCCCGAGATTTTGAAAAAAAAAAGTTTAAAACTAAACTGCAACTTTAAATAGAGATAATCATCATTATATTTCTGAAATAATATTTCTACGCCGGTTAGACAATTTCAGGGTAATCACGATTTTAGAAAGTTTCCGGATCATTTCCCGCGTTGAATATAAATTTTTTCTTTTACATTTACATTTTAAAATTAATCAACATGCCAACTCCTATATTTCTAGTTTTAACAGTTTTTTTTTTTAAATCGTAATTTTAGGATGTTTTTCTTGCCTGCAGCCTCCCCCCCCCCCCTCTGGAATGCAAGGATTACGAAATAAAAATGAATAAGCAGATACAGTCAACATTATAATGGTGGCAGAAATTTTGAAATCAATTCGGTAGTTAAAAAGTAATCATAATTTTAGAACGTTTATCATCCACTTCATTCCTTTAAATTTCGAATTTGTTGAAAACAGTTCTTTGTGAGCATTTACACCTTAGAAATAACCATGATTTCAGAAATTTCTAACTCTAATAGTTTCAAAGAAATCGTTATTTTAGAATGTTTTTTCTTGTTGCAATATTAGCTTTCGTTGTTGGGTATATCAGAAAATAAAATAGCCTATGTTTGAGCAGAGACTGTCATCATTATGTAAATTAAATCCGTTCGGTAGTTCCATAAATTACCTCCTACAAACAAACGTTTCTTTTTTATAGTAGAGTAACTCCGGGAGAGTCGCCGCATACGGGATAGATGCCGTACCCTTTGTATTTCTTGTAATTATCGATAGATGGTCGTCAAACGCACAGTATAGGTGCGCAATGAGATTATTTTAACCAGTGTCTAGCGTGAATCCCATTTCGATGTTTAGTTGTAGAAGTACAATCCTTAATTTGACGTAAATGCATGATTTCACTGTCCAAACTTTTAAACACATTATGTTTAAATACTTTTCATACACTAATTACTAAATGCATGCATGATTTCGAAGTCAAAACTAAGTGTAGCGTTTGTATAGAGTACTGTGTGTATGGTTACGCCATTCACCTTAGCGATGGCAGGTAACTGTGATGGCCGACGTCTACACCATGCAAAATGGGATACATGCCGCACTGCTATTCCGGTATACATGCCGCAGTTTCTTTTGTACGGGATGATTAAATGTTGTTAACTTTTCCTTTTCTTTTTGCTCACACTAACCCTGTTAGGCATGTTATCAAGTTTACTAAAACCAAAGCAGAAAAAGAGGAAAATAAAAAGTAAGAAGGGCAAGAAAGATGCAATTCAAGATGATAATAATGAAAAATTGGATTACGTGTAACGCAGACGTTCTTTGCAAACTACTCCAAAACAGAGGAAGTGTAATTGGCTTCGTTGCATCATGTGTTTAAATGTAGTTACATAAAGACTGTATTTTTTCGACACTTTTTCTGTAGATTGTAGTCGAAAAAACAGGTCTTTTAACCCATTCGGTACCATAGGTACATATAAGCACCTTCATAAAGAGCTTACAAAATTTTTTTCTGGCACCAGTAAAAAAGAAAATTAATATTTGCTTTGTTTAATTAGAGCATTTTCATGATTATTTAAGTAAAGGTAACTTCTTTTAAAATAGTGGTACCAACCGAATAAAATTTGTGTAAAAGCCACCGGTCCCGAAAGGTTTAACAAATAAATTATATAAAAGTAATTTTGCTTTTTTTTCTTTTTCCTTTCTAATACATTTATGTTACGTTCTTGCTGAAGTAACAATTAAAATTTAATGTAAAAAAAAAAAAAAAAATAAGTGGATAATTTTATTAGTGAAAGTAGGCAATAATTATTAATTTGAATCTACTAATACGTTTCATTGTACTCATTTAGTTTCATTTTGTTATTACATCGTTAATTATAGTCCAGATATGAATATTTTAAAAAAATATTTTTATTTATAACTTCATTCTGTTCTTATTACAAGTGCGGCATAACTACCGCACGAGTGCGGCGTCTCAGCCTGAATGTACGGGTGACGCGCCGCAGTGTAATGTTTTAGAAAAAAATTGTTACAAAATATTAATAATTTGTTTTGAATTTTTTTGTCGCAGTACACTCGTTGTATATTTAACATTAAATAGCACAGCATGATTTTTTTTATTATGTCCACCATGGGACTTTATACACACATTCAAAAAAATGTGCGGCATAAATCCCGGAATTACCCTATACTTCGATAACACTGATTTCATATAGATAAAACTGTGAATTTACGTTAGTTTCTTCGTTTTCTAAAAACTAAAATAAAACTTTAAATCGGATGTATCTTGTCTTTGATTTTTTTTTTTTAGAATTAATGGAATTTATTATTATTATTATCATAATCATCAACATCATCGTCATCATTGTTATTATTATTCTCATCATCCTTTTATTTTGTTTATTTTGAAAGAATATTGATAAATGTGAGTTTTTTACAATTATAGTCCTGAATTTGATATCAAAACTTTTCCATATTCATGCGTATATTTTTTATTATTCGAGGTTAATTTTTTAAACAGGTAGCACTTACTTAAAAAAATAATAAACCGTTTGTTTGAAATAAAAATATAGAACTATAAGAAACGTTATGTAATTTATTACTACATTTTGTAATATAAATGTAATGATAATAGTAAATGTTAAGATGTACTGCATTTACTAAATGTAAAAATATGTAAATCTACATTATAAAGCAAAAATATGTTAGTTGCAACGCAGATGTCATATTGATTGTGAAAATACCTGACCAATAAATTTCGCTTTTATTGCATTTTTTTTTTTCTAAGCATTGCACAATCTTAATTTTTACAACGTCAAAATGTTCTTTCAAATGCAATTTGTTTGAAAACGTTATCTCCATTTACTGTTTTTTAAAGGTTTTTAGAATTTAAGATTGATAAGCATGATAATGAATAAATAATGAAAAATAGACTTTTAAGCATGATTTTTATTAAAAATCTATCACGTGCAGCTCGATTACGAAAGATTAATTTGTTTGCACTTACAACAATATACATAGTTCAGTATTTATATTCTATAACAAAATTAAAACTTCATCAATAAATAAATTAAATAATAAAATAATATAAATAAAACATAAATTTAACAGACATGTAATCGAACTACGTGCTTAAATCACTGAAATTATCAAAATAAAAAAGGCTGCTGTAAATAGCGAAATTTTTGGCAATTTCTTCGGCTATTAATTTCTGAGATACCGCTAATAAGAAAGTATCGCTTATCATAAATTTAAAAAATATATATATTTAAACACATTATCGCTATTTTTCATATAAAAATGTGCACGTATAATCTATACTAATAAAAGAACAGATCGCTCTGTGTGTGTGTGTCTGTCTGTCTGTCGGCGATGGCTAACGAAATCTACGGCACGTACGAGGTTGAAATTTTTTGTGAAGGCAGTCGAAGGTATCTCCTAATGTACTTGGTTCTCAGAATTTAAAAATTCTAATTAATACCTGAGTTATTAATTAACAACCGTAACTCACTCCCATTAAAAAAACCCATCTCAGCCGTTGGGAGAGGGGGAAATCTCTGACGTATGCGCTAAAAGCGCTGATACGCAAATGAAGAACGAAAAAAAAAAATATTTCGGAGTATTTTGTCATTATTTATTAACTAACATCGTCCAAACTGCTTAGTAAAGTTAAAAACGGAAGACATGTTCTGAAAGATCGTACTCTTACGTCTCAAATGCTGCAATCAATTAAAAAATATATCGAAATTAAGCACTTGAAAAAAAAATTCAATAAACAATTAAATTTAAAAAAATCAAAAAACCCGACTGCGTAAAAAGCGAACTAATTAATTATTTCTCCTCAATGTGAAACTATTTTTTTTCAGATCCTACTATTAGCTCACACTCTCGCTATATATATCTTGTTCAAATTTGCAATCGTTAATAAAATACTTATTATTCATCCAATCAAGCTCAAATAATTTTTTAAAACTTGTTGTAGGTGATACTTGATGTTAATCCAATTTTTTTTCAAATATTAATTAATTAATTAAATTAAATTAATTATTTTTCAATTATCGAGAGAGCCCTCTTCTTGATCAAGGCGCCACTCAAGAGGCAAGAATGGGAGAAAAAAATTTCTTATTGACCTAAGTAGGAATTGACTTAAAATATTTTTTTATATAACTTGTTTATATTACTTACCTATTTTTTTATTTACTTGCATTGATGACTTTTAAGTTGTATTTAATTGTTAGTTCCTATCTATAAACACTGTTTTGATGAGGCCTATTGATGTCTATGATGGTTAGAGTTGCAGTAAAGCTAGAGATGCTACATACACAACTTCCAGGTTGCATAATATTTTAACGGAGCTTCTGACTGTAAAATAGTCAATGAAACATCGTCTTCATTTTGAAAGACCTATCCAATGATATGCCACTCAATAGGGTGCGTAATTTTTTTTTCGTCTCTACCACCATTTTGTATTTTACGGCCGCCATTTTAAATTTATAAAAACAAAACCTAGCCAATAACCATCGGTTCGTTAAGACGAATTGATAGAGACCTCATTCATTAAAATCCATCCAGTCGTTGGAATGTTTCGAAGGTATAAAGAAATCCACATACACAGATACGTGTGAAACACATAACCCTTCTTTTCAGTGGGGTAAAAAGAATCGTTTTTCCGAAAAACGTTTTTCTCCCTTATTGCAACACCTCCCCACGATGCAATTTTAAAGGTACTGACAAACCAAATATATGCTTATAAAGCTGAAATCTTCTTCAAATCGATGGTGTAAGTGGTTTTTAAAAATATGAGTTTTAACCCTTTCAAATGCAGGTTACATTACACCTCATAAAGAGGATTTCCATTTCGGTGCGAATTTTCTTCATTTCGGTTAAACGTTTTCCCTCTAAAGTATGCATATTTTTTATGAAAATTTAAAAAGGGGTTTGGTTTTAGTTATATTTACGATCCATTAAAATTTCAGAGAATTCGGAGAACACTAACTATCTATTTTGTTATGCTAATGAAACCGACGCGAAAAAAAAAGAAAAGAAGAAACGATTTGCGAATAGCCAAGCTTAATTTACGAAGTTGACCGAAGCACTTGTGGTGTAATCGTTTAACGCCTTAATTTTCTGTATGAAGTTACTCTGGTTCGCAACTCGATACGACTGAGTGTAAATTTGAATTAGTAGATTTTTGCTATTTTAAGGATTTCATTTTTCTTTTAAGGGTATCTAAAGTGAAAAAAGTTCCGGTATTTTTAAATCAATGTGGCAATAAGTAAATAAGTACATACAGTAAATATTGTTAACTTTAAAATAATTGATGCAATTTTATAATTTCTTTTTTCAGTATTAGAATTTAGGATGCATTTGTAATTACTTTTTCATGTAAAGATTTTAAATAAAAATGTACTAATTACAATAATAAAAATTTAAAATATTGAAAACATAATTAAATTTTGATTGAATTTACCAATTAATTTTGAATAAAAGAGTTTAAAGTGTGAGAAAAGTAAAAATTCAAAACCTTAACCACTGACTTTACACAACTTTCCAACTGAACAGGAGTCGGGCCCTGGTAATTTGCAAAGTCTCTACCCTCCCCCCCCCCCCCCCACCACCACCCCTTTGTAGGGACCTGCGATACAAATTTCAGGCTTATTTACGAATATTATTACGGGCCCGGCCGGGGCAGCTAGTTAATTAATAATTCTGTATATTTGCGTATGTATTAATTACTTAAAAAAAAAAAATTGACATTTTCGTTTTCGGCCGAAAATAGGATTAGTACCGAAATTCGGTTTCAGTTTCTGTTGCGGTATTAAAAACATGTTTCGGTCGATCATTACTTTCAGTAATAGGAAAACAATGGTTTTTACGTATGTTCTGTAACCCTTGAAGCGCGGCTTGGATTCTCTAGTATAACAGAATAAATAAAAGCTGAATGCATGTGCTATTCAGCAAACACAATATATATATATATGTATATACATATATAAATTTTGTAGTATTTACACACATTATAATATTTTTTAGAATTCTCAGAGTCCAATTGTTAAATATTTTTTTAGCCCCCATTGTGCTATTTCTTTCTCCCAGCAATTAAAGTGTCGTCTCCAAAAAATAACGTTCCATTGTATAAGACAGCCGTAAAACAAAGCAGATGTATTATTGTACTGTTAAATACTCTACTGCAATTTTTTTAACTTCTAAGCATCGCACATTTTCAATTTTTATACCGTCGTATTGGAAAAAAAATCTTTTTAACGCAATGTGTTTGAAAACTTCATCTCAATTTATTTTTGTGATATTAATTTTTTTGTAGTTTTTTGCGCCATCTGTTTACTTTTGGCGACACAAGTATATAATCCATTTCTGTAGAAAGTAAAGAAAAAGTAATTGGAAAATAGTATTTATATCTTTTTGTTTCCGTTTTTCCATAACTACTGAAAAAAAAGTAATTAAAATGCGTGCTATTCCGAAAAAAATATATAAATGAATGATTTCTGATAAAACATGGAGCTATTATAAACTATATTTAATTTAATTATCTATATTATAAACAAATGAAGGCATATAAATCATTCGATAGCCGATTTTTTTTTTTTTTTTTTTTTTTTTTGAGTTTATTGAGTGAAATCTGTTTTTTTATTATTATTATTTGTGTATTATTCAGCGATACTGACGTCATATGAATCTTTACTGTAGGCTGGATCGTAAATGAGGAATTTTTCAGGGGATGCAAATGACGTCATTTTATATAAAATAAAACGTGTATTTTAAGTCTTAAAACTGTAATATGTTTTATATTATCTGTATTTATATACGTATATTTTTTTCCATTGGGGCCGACACAAAATACTGAGAAAGCAGAATTCCTGTTTTCTAGTTTAAATTCGCTTTTCGTCTTCGTTTCATTTATGTTATTTGATAATTTCCTTTATAATTAAGCAGAAAATTTGCATAAGTTCTAAGTTTGGAATTTACCTTTCATCCTGTTCAAAAAATTGAAATACACAGGGAATATTCTACCGGATGTACATACTGACGTCTTCAGTAGTGATATTTATTTGGAATCAAAAGAGAAAATTTAATGACAAATATCTGAAAGAAATCACAACTGTTACGTACTTCGCAACATCCTTGAATTAGGCCGGAAATACTAAAATTTTTTATTTCTAATTTCTGTAGAAGTACAGTTAAATTTAACAATTACGCAAAGAAATATTTGAATATTTAGAAAGTGCTTATTTCAGAGAAGTGATACGCCAGAAAACTAAATGACCGGAAAATAACTCAATATTTCATTTCGATTCTCTAAAATCCAACAAGTATGAGATTTCAATCGTACGCAGTAAGTAATGCATTTATTTGTGTTTACAGACAATATTTTCGTGATATCACAGTGAGTAAAAGTGTGTTGCCGTTGAAATTCGTGACGTCATCACTTTTTGTGACGACACACAGTATAAGCCAAAAAATTTAACAAATTATTATTAAAAAAATGTTTTACATCTATTTTATAGTTGCAGATTTTCACTATTTTTTTAAAGTTGAAATTTACGATTTGCGAAATATCCTGACGTGATGGTTAAAAATGAAGGTCATTTGCGGACTCTGCGGTAAAAAATAAATATATAAAAATCAATCATCAAAAATTAAAAAACAAAACGACCATCTCATCTATTTCATAACATACGATTTTCGCTATTTTTTTTAACTTGAAAATTTACGATTTGTGAAAAATCCTGACATGATGGTTAAAAATGAAGGTCATTTTCGGATTCAGCGCTAAAAATACAGAAAAACAATTATCAAAAGTTAAAAAACACAACTATCATAGGCTTGTGTTATTATTTTAATTAATTAATATTTAAACAAATATATATATATATATTATATTTTCAGAAAGTAATAATTTTAAACATCTTCTAAAAATTCTCTTTAAGTGTCCGTTTCACTTATATCATTTGCTAATTTCATTTATAATTAAATTGAAATATTGCAATTTATCTTTTATCCTGTTCAAAGAACTGAGGATATACACGGAAAATTCTACCGGATGTATATACTGACGTCTTCAGAAGTCATATTTATTTTCAATCAGAAGAGAAAATTTAATGACAAATATCAGAAACAAATTATTATTGTTACCTACTTCGCATCCTTGAACAAAGCCGGAAATACTAATAATTTTTATTTCTAATTTCTATAGAAGTATGGTTATATTTAACAATTACGCAAAGGAATATTTGAATATTTAGAAAGTGCTAATCTCAGAGAGAAGTGCGAATATTAAATGACCGGAAAATTACTCAATATTTCATTTCGATCCTCTGAAATCCAATAAGTATGACATTTCGATTGTACACAGTAAGTAATGCATTTATTTATGTTTATGTACAATATTTTCGTGATATCCACAGTGAATAAAAGTGTGTTGCCGTGGAAATTCGTGACGTCAGAGTGTGTGACGACACACAGTGGTACGAACTGCGTTTGTAGCGCGGGAAAAAATATGAAAATTACATTATCTGGAAAACTTTTCAAGTTTACTAATATTTTTTTCATACTTTCATGATTTTCATAACAGTAAATTAGAAAAATACATCATGAAAAATATTTATTTAAATTTAATATTTCCATTTTATATTATTACCAGTGTCGTGCGAGTTTTCACAATGCAATCTTTGGGATTATTTGCTGATACTATTTTACATTAATTTTTAATTCACTGCAATTTTTAGGTGAGTTCGTAATTATGTAAATACGTAGCACATATAGTCGTCGTATGGTTCCTCCGTCTGTCTGTCCGCACATAACAGCGCAAAAACTACCTAATCAAATGGTGTGAAATTTAATATACATAATCGTGGCAGAATTTTGTCGAGTCATATCAAATTTTATGACAATTGAATCAAAACTAAAAAAGATATTAATAAAAGTTTTCTTCATTCTATTAAATCCTATCATACGTAAATAATTCAATTATGTCCCATGATAGGTAATGATTCTAGGTTGCCATGGTGATTACGTCCTTTTTATGATGGTGTCATGTTATGTCCGTATTACTGAATTTAATATACATAATCTTAATAAATTTTGTATTCATACATTTTTGTCTAAGACTGCAACAGCTATTGCACTGAATATTTATAAAGCTAGTTATAGTACGAACGCGCCTCATTTGCCACGTCTGACGTACAATTTCCGACCTGTTTTAATATAACGATATTTTTAAATGGTAAGATTTTCATTGTTTACTCGAAGAGATAATTTTCTATAATCGCGACTGTAAATCAAGAATGTTTTGTCAATTGTTTTATCTCTATTTTAAATGCATTTTAAATAAATTTGATCTGTACGCCGAAATAAATAATAAACCTTCACTGCATGCTTGAAAATAAAAATTTGGAAATCCGTTGGAATTCACCTTAATTTCAGGTAAATTTCGAGCCAAAAGATTTGCCACGAAAATAGCAATAAAATCGCAGTTTA
This sequence comes from Maratus speciosus, assembly GCA_963932465.1. Taxonomy (NCBI): domain Eukaryota; kingdom Metazoa; phylum Arthropoda; class Arachnida; order Araneae; family Salticidae; genus Maratus; species Maratus speciosus. The sequence continues at coordinate 147,598,775 of OZ010789.1, forward strand.
TCATAGGATCTTTTAATTTTAAGAATGTAATAAATTTCTTTTAACCCTTTATCTACTGACGGTACTTATAAGTACTATTAAACTAACTTGTTATAACTTTCATTTAATACATCGATTAGTTGTAATACAGTTTAGAATGAGTTACAGATGCATTACTTTATCTTGTTCCAAAAGCATTATTGGTTACACAAAACAAAAATATTTTTAAAAGGATGATTTCTTTTGCCTTTGCACCTTTTTATTTTTCTTGGCGTTAGGGGAGGGGGAATTTTTCAATTCGGAAATATTTCTATATTTCTATTGTAAGAACATTATACTTGTACATTTTCTAATTCTGCAAAATACTAAGAAAAAGATTTAAAATAAAAGGTTTGAATGGGGTTATAAATACAGTGAAATTTCCATTTAACGAAGTCTCATCGTTACACCTAAACACTTTGTTATGAAGAAAATTCGTTGAATAGAAATCAACTCACATTCATGAAATTTGCAAATAAAATGCACATGCATAAATTGAAAAATATACCTAAAATGGAAATATTGGGAAAATGTATTTTAATTCGGGCAGTAACTTTCTTATGCAATATAGACATATGAGAAAAATTTATTTAGAATAATGCCTAAAAAAAAACCATAATAAAGAAAGGTAAACAAAAACTGAAGCGTAGCATAACTTTTCTCTTTTTTCTCATTATTTGAATTCCTTAACTTGTAAAAAGTCTGTAATATTACTTTGTACAGGTTCCTTATAAAAAAATACATTGTTCATAAAAATTTTCACATTTTTATAAGTACCCGAACAATGTATCTGTATCATTCTCGTGAAACTGGAATCCCCTTCTTATTGTATCGAACGCTTTAAGCATTTGTTCTTTTGAATGGAAATGAACTTATTATTACATACCGTATTTTACGGAAAAAACGCCGCGCCCGTCGTAAGCGCCACACTCCTCAAAATTGGTCTGAATAAACTTTAAAATATCGCAAACGCCGCACCTGTGGGAACGCTACTTTTGTAGACAGTGTCTCATTGACCTAACTTTAACTAAACTTTTCTGAACAGTGTAAAGGTGCCTCATTTTTAATAACTTAATATTCTAGAATTTTATTCAAAATATTTAAGTCTGGTTTTAAATATTTTTATGTAATTTTTAAATTAAGGAGACGTCAATCGGTATCAATACCATCCAGAGCGTGCGACGCGGACCCCTCTGCTTAGGCGCTCTACATATTTTTTAAGTGGTCGGCGAAACTTAGCACGCTTTTTACGTCGCATCCATTTTAGTTCTTTTTAAGTTTCTATACGAAGCCCTCAAAATCTGAGTCGTCAATATCTGAGTGGAAGAGTTGTAAAATTTCTTTGTATCCATGTATGTATGGTTCGGTATATAGGTCAAATTTGGGAAATTTCATTAGCGGCCACTGGCCGGTAGGACTAATTTTTTAAGTGGCCACTTTCTTTAACCTAGCGGCCACTTTTTTTTATTTCAAAATGCTAAACAGTAAAATTTCTATAAATATTAATCTAAAACTGAGTAGCCCAAATAAATATATTAATATAAATATATTGGAAACAAAAAAAGTAGAAACCTTGATGAAATGCAAGAAAATTTTATTACCTCCTTGTAAAAAAGTGGCCGGAAGGTGGCCGCTGATAAACAATTTTTCACCAGCCACTTTTTTTCATTTACTGGCCCTGTGGCCGGTGGCTAGTGCTAATCTTGACCTTTAGTTCGGTATCATCATCGGAAATGTCACGGTTTTCATTATCGGCAAAGTCAGAATGTTTCACATTGTTGAGCAGTGGACTTGAGAACAGTCTGAAGGAATTTTAACTATATCCAAATTTTACGCGCCCGAAAAAAAAAAAAAAAAAAATTGTAAAAGCCGCAGCACATGGTGTAAACGCCGCACTTGACAAAATATTAACTTTCAAACTCGTAAACGCTGCGGCATTTCTTCCATAAAATACGGTAAATAAAAAATTTCATTTTCATACAAACAGCTAATATAAATTCATACATCCATCGCAACAGCAACCTCTCTGTTTGAACGCTGTACACGCACGGATGTGGGGTAAACTTCGTTATATAGAATATATTTTACGTAATAGGGAGATTAATTTGCACATTAATGGTGTTCAAAGTCAAGGTTCAGCAGAAAATTTCGTTAAGTAGAAAACTTCGTTAAATACAGACTTCGTTAAGAGGAAGTTTGACTGTATTTATCACACAAAAATTAAAATAACAATAAATAAATATTACAATAAATAAAAAGAACAAGCTTATTTTAAATAGCATTTCTTCTGTTGAATGGGAATGAACTTACTATTACATAAATAAAAAATTTCATTTTCATACAATCCGCTGATATAAATTCATACATCCATTGCAACAGCAACCTCTCTGTTTGAATGTTGTATACGCACGGACGTGGAGTAAACTTCGTTATGTAGAATATATTTTTCGTAATATGGAGATTAATTTGCACGTTAATGGTGCTCAAAGTCAAGGTTCACCAGAAAATTTCGTTAAGTAGAAAACTTCGTTAAATACAGACTTCGTTAAGAGGAAGTTTGACTGTATTTATCACACAAAAATTAAAATAACAATAAATAAATATTACAATAAATAAAAAGAACAAGTTTATTTTAAATAGCATTTCTTCTGTTGAATGGGAATGAACTTACTATTACATAAATAAAAAATTTCATTTTCATACAATCCGCTGATATAAATTCATACATCCATCGCAACAGCAACCTCTCTGTTTGAATGTTGTATACGCACGGACGTGGAGTAAACTTCGTTATGTAGAATATATTTTTCGTAATATGGAGATTAATTTGCACGTTAATGGTGCTCAAAGTCAAGGTTCAGCAGAAAATTTCGTTAAGTAGAAAACTTCGTTAAATACAGACTTCGTTAAGAGGAAGTTTGACTGTATTTATCACACAAAAATTAAAATAACAATAAATAAATATTACAATAAATAAAAAGAACAAGCTTATTTTAAATAGCATTTCTTCTGTTGAATGGGAATGAACTTACTATTACATAACTAAAAAATTTCATTTTCATACAATCCGCTGATATAAATTCATACATCCATCGCAACAGCAACCTCTCTGTTTGAATGTTGTATACGCACGGACGTGGAGTAAACTTCGTTATGTAGAATATATTTTTCGTAATATGGAGATTAATTTGCACGTTAATGGTGCTCAAAGTCAAGGTTCACCAGAAAATTTCGTTAAGTAGAAAACTTCGTTAAATACAGACTTCGTTAAGAGGAAGTTTGACTGTATTTATCACACAAAAATTAAAATAACAATAAATAAATATTACAATAAATAAAAAGAACAAGTTTATTTTAAATAGCATTTCTTCTGTTGAATGGGAATGAACTTACTATTACATAAATAAAAAATTTCATTTTCATACAATCCGCTGATATAAATTCATACATCCATCGCAACAGCAACCTCTCTGTTTGAATGTTGTATACGCACGGACGTGGAGTAAACTTCGTTATGTAGAATATATTTTTCGTAATATGGAGATTAATTTGCACGTTAATGGTGCTCAAAGTCAAGGTTCAGCAGAAAATTTCGTTAAGTAGAAAACTTCGTTAAATACAGACTTCGTTAAGAGGAAGTTTGACTGTATTTATCACACAAAAATTAAAATAACAATAAATAAATATTACAATAAATAAAAAGAACAAGCTTATTTTAAATAGCATTTCTTCTGTTGAATGGGAATGAACTTACTATTACATAAATAAAAAATTTCATTTTCATACAATCCGCTGATATAAATTCATACATCCATCGCAACAGCAACCTCTCTGTTTGAATGTTGTATACGCACGGACGTGGAGTAAACTTCGTTATGTAGAATATATTTTTCGTAATATGGAGATTAATTTGCACGTTAATGGTGCTCAAAGTCAAGGTTCACCAGAAAATTTCGTTAAGTAGAAAACTTCGTTAAGAGGAAGTTTGACTGTATTTATCACACAAAAATTAAAATAACAATAAATAAATATTACAATAAATAAAAAGAACAAGTTTATTTTAAATAGCATTTCTTCTGTTGAATTGGAATGAACTTACTATTACATAAATAAAAAATTTCATTTTCATACAATCCGCTGATATAAATTCATACATCCATCGCAACAGCAACCTCTCTGTTTGAATGTTGTATACGCACGGACGTGGAGTAAACTTCGTTATGTAGAATATATTTTTCGTAATATGGAGATTAATTTGCACGTTAATGGTGCTCAAAGTCAAGGTTCAGCAGAAAATTTCGTTAAGTAGAAAACTTCGTTAAATACAGACTTCGTTAAGAGGAAGTTTGACTGTATTTATCACACAAAAATTAAAATAACAATAAATAAATATTACAATAAATAAAAAGAACAAGCTTATTTTAAATAGCATTTCTTCTGTTGAATGGGAATGAACTTACTATTACATAAATAAAAAATTTCATTTTCATACAATCCGCTGATATAAATTCATACATCCATCGCAACAGCAACCTCTCTGTTTGAATGTTGTATACGCACGGACGTGGAGTAAACTTCGTTATGTAGAATATATTTTTCGTAATATGGAGATTAATTTGCACGTTAATGGTTCTCAAAGTCAAGGTTCAGCAGAAAATTTCGTTAAGTAGAAAACTTCGTTAAATACAGACTTCGTTAAGAGGAAGTTTGACTGTATTTATCACAGAAAAATTAAAATAACAATAAATAAATATTACAATAAATAAAAAGAACAAGCTTATTTTAAATAGCATTTCTTCTGTTGAATGGGAATGAACTTACTATTACATAAATAAAAAATTTCATTTTCATACAGTCCGCTGATATAAATTCATACATCCATCGCAACAGCAACCTCTCTGTTTGAATGTTGTATACGCACGGACGTGGAGTAAACTTCGTTATGTAGAATATATTTTTCGTAATATGGAGATTAATTTGCACGTTAATGGTGCTCAAAGTCAAGGTTCACCAGAAAATTTCGTTAAGTAGAAAACTTCGTTAAATACAGACTTCGTTAAGAGGAAGTTTGACTGTATTTATCACACAAAAATTAAAATAACAATAAATAAATATTACAATAAATAAAAAGAACAAGCTTATTTTAAATAGCATTTCTTCTGTTGAATGGGAATGAACTTACTATTACATAAATAAAAAATTTCATTTTCATACAATCCGCTGATATAAATTCATACATCCATTGCAACAGCAACCTCTCTGTTTGAATGTTGTATACGCACGGACGTGGAGTAAACTTCGTTATGTAGAGTATATTTTTCGTAATATGGAGATTAATTTGCACGTTAATGGTGTTCAAAGTCAAGGTTCACCAGAAAATTTCGTTCAGTAGAAAACTTCGTTAAAGAGAAGTTTCACTGTATTGCTCAAAATCCCCATAAATTCAAATTTAATTAATGCTTCTAAATCCTTCTAAAATTTATTAAATGATTATGTAAATCTTCTAATGTAGTTTAAAGAATTCACGAAAAATCTTTTAGAAGATAAAATTTTCATAATTCAGTACATCAAGGGTTAAATTTTAGATAATTATTTTTTTTTTTGCTTTAACAGTGATTATTGATAAAATTTATTTTTTTTTAATTTTTACAGATAATTAAAAATTGTAATCTTTTTCTAGTACCTCACAAGAATAAATTTATTTTATTATGCGTTTATTGGAATTTGAAATTTTGTTTTTGAAAAATTGTATTCATATAAAAATCTGCATGAAAATTCGCTGACGCATATAATATATTTTTTGACATCTCATTAGAAATATATTTTTTAATACATACGAATATCTTACTGATATATCTTATGATTTTCAATAGTAGTTAATAACATTTATAAGAAAGTCTATATTCACCTATGAAAGTCGTATTTCTTGAATAATCATCCCTTGTGAAATCTGAGGTCAATTGTTGAATCGCACACATCTGAAATATTAGAGTTCCTTTTAGGCTAAAATTTCACAAAAGGTTTTAAAAATATCTCTATCTGCCATATAGTGCACTAGCCTCTCAAAAATATAAAAAATTCTTATATATTATATAATAAAATGTATTATATAATAATATATATATATATTCACATTCGGCAACCTCTACTGTAATGGCTATTTTAGAAATCTTAGTTTGTCTGGCAAAATATAAAGTATTTCTTATACCGTGTTTGCCTTATTTATTTATTTATTTTTACACTTGGCGTGTATTGATTGAACTGTTACAGGATATCTCACGTTATAAATATTTAAAATTATCAATTTATTAATTTATTTTTTAGGGCTTTCCAACAGAGTTAAAAGTGTTCATGATTACGGCTCGTCTTTTTGTCTGTACTTGAACCTTCGTAAATAGAGTATCTGGGTTGATATATATCCGATATTTGGGTTGGACCGAATTGTTATTGAGGTTTATTTTAGCCCATCCCTTACCGGAAAAGGTGTGCGTATTATAGTCGGTATATAAGAAATGCTCAAAAAATTTCGTACCGTTATGATATATGGAATTAGTGCATATGATCCAAAGTGCTTTAATTACATGTACGGTATTTAAAGTTGAAACCTATCTATGATGTAGCAAGTTAGGCAAATAAACTAATAAAAAACTTTTTTTAAATCGCCAAATAGAATCAGAAATAAAAGAAAATGACCATTTGATTGGGAATTAAATATCTTAAAAAATGTTTAGAGGTCGTCTTCATATTGAATTTGCAACAAAATTTGAAATTTTCAATACGAACACCAAATTTTTATACCATTGCTTGATTTTTCCGTAAATTTTACTTAAGGATACAAAATGGGAGATTATTCGCTTAAAGAGTTTAGGGACAAAATAGGTTTTTCTCTGAGACTATTTGAAGACAAAATAAATGAGAGAGGGGGGTATTTTATTCGACGACGGTACATGGACCTGTGCTTATAAGACTCTACAACCAGTGCCATCGCTAAGACTTTTTATTGGTGGGGGAGACAACCTTAAATTGCCAAGTCAAATTTCAGTATTTACCAACTCGTTTTATAATTTTGCCAACTTACCACAGTTAGAAAATGTAATATAGTTCTTATTTGTTAAAAGTTTAATAATATTCCCAATTAGTTTTGTAATTTTTGCCTAATCTATCAAAAATAGAAAATAATATTATAGTTTTTATTAAAATTTTAACGAAATTTGTCGACTAAGTTTGTAAATTTGCCAAGTGTAATAACATTCACGAATGTTTGGGGGGGGGAGGCTCCCCCCCGTCCCCCCCCCCCCCCCTTAGCGAGGCCGCTGTCTACAACAGGGCTAAAAACTGTTTCTTTTTTTAAAAATCTTTAGAAATGAAAAATAGGTTTAGAAAAAGTTTTGCAGATGAACCCGTACTTAGCAACATGATTACACTGAGCTGTCAATCAGACTTATGAACTCCTTTTTTTTTTTTTTTAGGTGCGTTCATAATTATATAAATACGTAGCACCTATAGTCGTAGCCTGGTCCGTTCGTCTCTCAGTCCGTTTGTCCGCATATGACAGCGCAAAAACTACCCAACCGAATGGTTTGAAATTTAATATATAAAATCGTTGCAGAATTGTATCGAATCATTTAAAATTTTATGTAAGAATTTCTTTTATCGAAACAAAATTTAAAAAGATATTAATAAAAGTTTTCTTCATTCTATTAAATACTATCATACGTAATTAATTGAATGATATCCCATGATAGGTAATGATTGAAAGTTGCCATGGTGATTACTTCTTATTTAAGATGGAGTTATATAACTTAAATTTAGTAGAATCGTAATAAATTTTGTATCCATGCATTTTTGCATAAGAGTGCAACAGCTATTGCACCAAGATCCGAATATTTAAAATAATATTGGTAGTACGAACGCACCTCGTTTACCACGTTTGACGTGCAATTTCCACTTTTTTTTTTACCTTTTAAAAATGTAGGGCTCCTAAAAGTCTCTTACGTCTTAGACTTCTTTAACCCTTTATCTACTGACGGTACTTATAAGTACCATTAAAATAACTTGTTATAAAATTCATTTAATACATTGGTTATGTAATACAATTTAGAATGAGTCATAGATACATTACTTTATCTTGCTCCAAAAGCATTATTGGTTACACAAAGCAAAAATATTTTTAAAAGGATGATTTCTTTTGCCTTTGCATCTTTTCAAATTTTTTATTGTTGGGCGGGAGTTGATTTTTCAGTTGGGAAGTACTTGTATATTTCTATTGTATTGCATTCAAGAACATTATATTTGTACATTTCCTAATTCTACAAAAAGAACTAAGAAAAAGATTATAAATAAAAGATTTGAGTGGGTTTATAAATAGTGCACAAAATCCCTATTAATTCAAATTTAACGAATCCTTCAAAATCCTTCAATTCTTCTAAAATCCTTCTAAAATTTATTAAATGATTATGTAAATTTTCTAATGCAGTTTAAACAGTACACGAAAAATGCTTTAAAAAATAAATTTTTCATGAATTCATAATTCAGTACAGAAAAGTTTAAGATGAATGCCGGCCCTGGCCACATAGGATGCACTACTTATCCATTTCTTGGGCAAAGTACTTCTATTCGTAAAATGCTGAAATGAATAAACGACACCTGAATTTGAAAACAAATTTATTTGAAAATCATTAAAAGCTTTTTTTCACATACAGTGAAATTTCCATTTAACGAAGTCTCATCGTTGCGCTTAAATACTTCGTTATGAAGAAAATTCATTAAACAGAAATCAACCCAAATTCATAAAATTTGTATAATAAAATACACATGCATAAAATGAAGAATACACATCAAATGGAAATATAGGAAAAATGTATTTTAATTCGCGGACAGTAACTTTTTTTTATGCAATGTAGACATATGAGAAAAATTTAATTATAATAATGTCTAAATAAAACCATAATAAAGAGTGGTAAACAAAAACTGAAGCATAGCGTTGCTTTTCTCTTTTTTTCACAGTTTTTCAATTCTTTAACTTTAAAAAAGTCTGTACTATTACTTTGTACAGGTTTCTTATAAAAAAAAACACATTGTTCATAAAAATTTTCGCTTCTTTTTTTTTCAAGTACCCGAACGATTTATTTGTAACATTATTGTGAAACTGGAATCCCCTTCTTATTGTATCGAAGTCTTTTTAAAGCATTTGTTCTTTTGAGTGGAAATGATTAAATAAATAAAAATATTCATTTTCATACAATACGCTGAAAAAAATTCACACACCCATCGCAACAGCAACCTCCCCGTTTGAATGTTGTACACGCCACAAAAGTGGAATAAACTTTGTTATATATATTTCGTAATATGGAGATTAATTTGCATGTTGATGGTGTTCAAAGTCAAAGTTCAGTATAAAATTTCGTTAAGTAGAAAACTTCGTTCAAAATTTTGCTGCTAATGTGGCGTTTAGGTGTTAAAAGTATGCACTCCAAGAATGAACCACTGTTCTTCAAGGGGTTAAACATTGTTAACAATCTATTCAGCAGGTATATATACGTATACTTTTGATGACTATTTGACAACTATTATTTGTGATAATCACATATAATGTCTGAAACACATTTATTTTAACAAGTCGGAAATTGTATGACAAACGTTGCAAATGTGGTACGTTCGTACTTTAACTAATTTTATAAATACTCAGATCTTGGTGCAATAGCTGTTGCACTCTTATGCAAATACTCATGAATATAAAATTTATTGCGGTTATATAGATTAAATTCAGTAATACGGAAGTAATAAGACTCCATATTAAATAGGATGTAATCATGGCTCCCTAGGCCATGGCAACCTAGAATCATTACCTATCATAGGATATAATTGCATTAATTATGTATGATAGGATTTAATGGAATGAAGAAAACTTTTATTAATATCTTTTTAAGTTTTAATTCGATTATCATAAATTATAAATGACTCTACAAAATTCTGCAATGATCATATATATTAAATTACAAACCATCTTGTTGGGTAGTTTTTGTGCTGTTATATGCAGGACAGACAGATAGACGAACGAACCAGACAACGACTATGGGTGGTGCTACGTATTTATACAATTACGAACGCACCGATAAACTGAAACTTGTGGAACAAAAGGATGAATCTAGCTTCCGTTTATTTTATACCTCTATTTCTATTCCCTTCACATTGAAAAAAGTCTTTGATCTAAAGACGATTACGGTTTTTCCGCATGCAAAATAGGAAATGATATTATCACGTTCGTTAATCATGCAAAACGAGTTTTACGAGACAAGCAAACCTAGTCACCTAAATATGACCTCAGCTGTGTCCTCGCTGACAATCGAACAAGATTAAATTTCGTTTTATTAGACGAAAAAGAAAGAAAGAATCCCAAAGAAAATCACTAAAGTGAAAGAAAAAAAAGAAAACCAGGAAACTAATATATCATTCATAGATTATGCTCACTTATGTCAGATTTATATTACGCATTTCATTGAACGATACTCGTTATATTTGCTGCTTTTCAACAACTTATTTCGGCGAAAAATTGATTTTTAACAAAAAAAAAAAAAAAAAAAAAAAAAAAAAAAAAAAAAAAAAATTAACAAATTACAACGACCATTTGGAAAATGATTTTTTCAAGGGCTAAAATTTAAGACATAAAAAATCGCACGGAGTTGATCATACATTACGTACGCCTTGAATTAAACATTAATAGTGTTATTACTCGTAAAAATTCCAAGCGATAAAAATCGCCTGCGACTCGTATTTGGTGTGAAATATATGTTTTCATTCCTGTCCTATTTATCTCTTTTTTTTTTTTTTTTTTTTTATTGGCTTATTCCATTTTTCTTTCGCACGTGAAAATCTTACAAATTAAAATTAACTCTTTGGCCGAAATTGTTATTCATTTTCTTTCATTTTCATTAGTTATTATCAACCTGAAACTTGCGTATTATCCAAGCATTTCATTGGCTGTTCGGGAAAAGGCTTTTCCGTCGTCAGATTTCCAAGAAATCTGATGACACATTTTAAATGAAATTTCATTCTTAAACTTCTAAACATCCTACAATATTACTTTTTACATCGTCGTGTAGAGAAAGAAAATGTACTTTTAAATGCAATTTGTTTGAAAGCTGTATCTCAATTTGTTTCTGCTGGGTTGTTACCCGCAAAAATAAATAGATGAACCTAAAATTCGGTTATTTATTAATGTGCTTCTGTAAGTCAATTATTTTTCATAGTTAAACTTATATACAAATACAAGTTGCATTTAATGCACACAACCTTTTTTTATTTTATACTTATCCAGAAAGATAAGATCGCTACATAGGCTTCAAATACCAGATTTTTAGAGTCAAGTTCCTTTTTCTTTAGCTACAGACTTTGCTGTAATCAGAAGTGTGTAAACTTCCCAGTTTAATAAGGTGCAAGGTGATGTTTAAGTAAAATAGTTGGATGCGCCAATCCCAAAACTTTCTTCTAACTCATATCTTTTAATATTTCAAATGTAGTTAGTTACAAATGTCAATATTATTTGTTCAACACTATATCAACTTTGACTTTCATCTTAAATTTCTGCTTCAGTCAAACTTCAGTCAATTAATCGGAGTAAAAACGAGTTATTCTCAATCATGATATTTATTAAAATAACGACTAGCCACGAATAGTCGGCTTATCAGGATGGGAAGTTCCCGTCCATTCACGAGCCACTGGTGTACAATAGAACTACGAAAAATTAAGAAGATTACACAAAAATCGCTATTACAGCGCCCCCTTCCGGCGGAATCTTTCCACATTCAGGGAGGACCTTCTTGCCATGGCCAAAAACATACACAAAAAATTTGGTTCAATTCTATACATAACTTCATATACTTTTCGAAGGTACAATATTGAAAATGGCACAAATGTCGCTATTACAGCGCCCTCTTCCAACGGAATGTTTCAAAATTCAGGAAGGACCTTCTTGACATGACCAAAAACATATACAAAAAAATTCGTTCAATTCTATGCATAACTTCATACACTTTTCGATGGTACAATATTGAAAATGGCACAAAAGTCGCTATTACAGCGCCCCCTTCCGGTGGATTTTTTCCAAATTAAGGGAGGACCTGCTTGCTATAGCCAAAAACTTAAAAAAAAAATTAGTTCAATTCTATGCATAACTTCATACACTTTTCGATGCTACAATATTCAAAATCGCACAAAAATCACTATTACAGTGCCTTCTTCCGGCAGATTTTTTCCAAATGAAGGAAGGTCCTGCTTTCCATAGCCAGAAACTTAAAAAAAAAAAATTGTTCAATTTTATGCATAACTTCATACACTTTTTGATGGTACAATATTCAAAATCGCACAAAAATCACTATTACAGTGCCCTCTTCCGGCGGATTTTTTCCAAATGAAGGAAGGGCCTGCTTTCCATAGCCAGAAACTTAAAAAAAAATTGTTCACTTCTATGCATAACTTCATACACTTTTTGATGGTACAATGGCGACAGTCACACGGACAGACAGACATTTTCTATAAACATGTTGTTTTGGGATCTCTGACCCCTAAAACGTGTAAATCCGTCGAAAACCGGACGTCGAAAAAAATTTCGATTACAATACTTTCTTCTATTGAAGATAGAAGAAAGTAAAAAATTGGAAAGCGCCTAACACATTTGAAAACCCAATTTCACTAGTTACCATCAATAGTCGGAAAAATATCCCAATTTCACCAGTTACCATCAATAGTCGGAAAAATATCCCAATTTCACCAGTTACCATCAATAGTCGGAAAAATATCCGAATTTCACCAGTTACCATCAATAGTCGGAAAAATATCCGAATTTCACCAGTTACCATCAATAGTCGGAAAAATATCCCAATTTCACCAGCTACCATCAATAGTCGGAAAAATATCCCAATTTCACCAGCTACCATCAATAGTCGGAAAAATATCCCAATTTCACCAGTTACCATCAATAGTCGGAAAAATATCCGAATTTCACCAGTTACCATCAATAGTCGGAAAAATATCCCAATTTCACCAGCTACCATCAATAGTCGGAAAAATATCCCAATTTCACCAGCTACCATCAATAGTCGGAAAAATATCCCAATTTCACCAGTTACCATCAATAGTCGGAAAAATATCCGAATTTCACCAGTTACCATCAATAGTCGGAAAAATATCCCAATTTCACCAGTTACCCTCAATAGTCGGAAAAATATCCCTATTTCACCAGTTACCATCAATAGTCGGAAAAATATCCCAATTTCACTAGTTACCATCAATAGTCGGAAAAATATCCGAATTTCACCAGTTACCATCAATAGTCGGAAAAATATCCCAATTTCACCAGTTACCCTCAATAGTCCCAAATAGTACCCTCAATAGCACAGTTGTAAATTCCCCTTCAGCAGTTTTCACGAATAAATGGAAATGTACTCCAGATCTTTTGCGCTGCCCTGTGTATCATCAGTAGAATAGAAACATACTAAGGCAGGGATGGCGAATCATTTCGAGTATGCGTGCCAAAAATTTCAAAATTATTGTGTACCAACATTCTAAACGTGCCAGAAACATTTTAACTGAGATAAAATCCAATAATTAATTTTCATAGAATTTTTACTCAAATATTTTTACACTTTTTCTAAATTCGATTCCTAAGTTATTTATTATGCTGTATTTACTCAATAATATAGCCATGTCGCATAGAATTCCGTGTTTATAATCTATAAATGAGTTTTTTTTTTTTTTTTTTTTTTGTATACTTCCGAATCAGATCATTTTAGTTGTATATAAACAGGTTCTATAGATACATATTATTTACAATAACAGTTAAAATTCAATTTTCAAAATTAGAACCTAAATATAATAAATCCTAAAATTACTTAAAACCCTAAACCTAAATAAAATAAAACCTAATCCGAAGTAGAAGCGTGTCAATTAGGTATATTACTATGCAAACTATATCTAAAAATTCAAAGTTCTTTGAAATTTCATAAAGAAGCAAAATGATTTGGAAAACACTATGTTGAATGGTTTGGCGAGAAAATGACGCTACAAGGCGCTTTCATTGAAATTTATAATACCTTAATTCATTCAAAATTTACGGATTATTTTTAAGTAAATTATATACCTGTTACAAAAACTATACTTTTTGTTTAAAAAACATAAAATGGATTGTTCTCCATAAACTGGATATAATCTATATATTTTTTTTCACGTGCCAAAGAAGTTTTTTTACGTGCCAAGTTCAGCACGCGTGCCATAGGTTCGCCATTCCTGCACTAAAGCAAAAAAAAAAAGAAGTTTAAAATTAGTCAGAAGAAACCGGATAGCACAGTTGAAAACATCACTTCAGCCATTTCTGTAAATAAACGAAAGTGCATTCGATGTATGGGGTCCATAGAAATGATAAACACAAAGTAATATGTAAAAATTTAGTTAAATTTCAAAATGCATACCACAACTGAAAACGCACTTTCGGCGATTATTGCTCATAGATAACACTGTAACTGTAACCGAATTCTTTTGTGTGTCCATTTAAACCTCAGAGTAAAGATAAGAAGTAGAGGCCGAATCCCATTGTTATTTCGGTCAGAACTTGAGGCACATATGTTTCCGCTTTCATCGCCAAAAGGTTGTCTTTTTTGTCGGTGATCACCTTATTGGCAACTGTCGGATTTGATTTATGCGAGAGAAACGCCCGACGCAAGAAAGTTTCAACGGGAACCAGAGGAGAAAAACCGGTTTGGCGCGTTTTCTCTGCCCACCATCACGTGACGGTGGGTAGTGATCTCGGCTTCAAAGAAAGGTTGCTATTTCTGAGTCCAGTTATATGAGAAGTCTATGCTCTAAACGGACGATGAATACTATACACACCCTATTCTAATAAGCTTCTTGCAGTGCACTTCAGTGATGGATTTTCAATTTCAACATGTTTCAAATAGTGTAACATCGTTAAAATACGCTGCAAACGAATTTTCCACATAGATAGCAATGTAACGGAATTCTTTTGTGTACCTCTTTAAACGGACTACCATACATACTCGCTTATAAGCCCGTTCGCATATAAGCCGACCCCCCCCCCCCTATTTTGAATGACAAAATATTGGTAAAATTCTTGCCCCGCGTATACAGCGATGTTTTTTCACGTACCATAGTGAAATTATCCAAGGTCACAATACAGTAGAACCTCGATTATCCAAAGTAATTTTAACCGACCCTCCTTCGGAAAATCGAAATTTTCGGATAATCGAGAATGCTTCAATTTTAAGATTAGGAGAAATACATGCAATATTTCTTATGATAGTACAAGTGCTTAATAAATACAAAGCAATAGCAAAATAGAAAGAAGAATAAATTGCATGAATTTTAATTTTGAAATTAAGTATCTTTTACATATATCATAAGGGTTTGAAAAAATGTTTTGTTTGTCGTAGTTTCGATTGCCTTTGTTTTGAAGATTTATTACGGAGTTTTTTAATATTAATCTAATTTGTTCGTTTTCTTCGTTCCACTCCGCAGCTGACGGGAGCTCAAGTTAAATTCAAAGGAAAGAAAGGGAATCGAAAATATTTATATATACTCGTAGTTCAGAAAGGACCGCTTGCACAAAAGGAATGTGATAGTTAAAGAAAAAAAGAAAAAGAAAAAAAGTTTTACAAATGGATTTCGGTTAAAAGAGTTTCAGGTAAAAGAGGTTCTGCTGTACTTCTTATAATTGCGAGACTGTAGATTTCAGCAAATTCGCAGTCTCTTGTTTCGAAAGTAGCTTGAATGATGTAACCAATGCACATTATCTGAGAAAGGATAACAAGTCGGAAATTGTACGTTAAACGAAGCAAATGAGAGTCGTACTATAGCTAGTTTTATAATTATTCAGATCTTTGTGCAATAGCTGTTACACTCTTATGCAAATATGCATGAATGCAAAATTTATCACGATTATAAAATTCACTAACACGGAAATAATATGACTCTATATTAAACAGAACGTAATCACCAAAGCAACCTTGAATCATTACTTATCATGGGTTATCACTGATTTAACTACGAATGATAGGATTTAAGAGAATGAAGAAAACTTTTATTAATATCTTTTTAAGTTTTGATTCGATTTTCTTAAAATTTGAAATGACTCGACAAAATTCTGCTACGATTATCTATCGATATTATAAAGGACAAACATATCTGTGCGTAACGCTGATGCCATTTTGCGAATGGCAATACTTCACGATCAAATTTCGATTTTGTAATTTTCGCTACTGCAATTTTTTAATCTTTTAACCGTAGTACATTTTCCATTTTCACACCGTCGTATAGGGAAAAAATCTACTTTCAAATGCAATTTGTTTGAAAACTGTATCTTACAAAACAAATAGGTGTTGCTATCCAACGTACAATTTATTCACTAGTTTAACATAAAACTCTACGTTTCGGTTTAATCTTTAAAACCTTCATCAGGAGAAAAATTTTCTAAAATATAAATCGACAACAAACTCTTTACATGCTACATTTTGAAATCAATTCAAAATACAAAACTTTCTAACGGAAACCTCTTACTCCGAAAAAAACAGTTCAGTGGCGCCATCTTTTAACCAAAGATGCAAACGAAGAAAGAAATGCTGAAAAAAGTGGAATTTTCATTGACTTTTCAAAATTGAAAGCCATATTTCTGGGATGTGAAAGGAAACATTATCATTACACACTTCATGGTTTCTTAGACGAATTTTTAAAGATTCACGAATAATAGCATTTTATTAGCATTTTATTTTTTATTTTGGTAGTAAGAGGTTTCCGTTAGAAAGTTTTGTATTTTGAATTGATTTCAAAATGTAGCATGTAAAGAGTTTGTTGTCGATTTATATTTTAGAAAATTTTTCTCCTGATGAAGGTTTTAAAGATTAAACCGAAACGTAGAGTTTTATGGTAAACTAGTGAATAAATTGTACGTTGGATAGCAACACCTATTTGTTTTGTATCGATATTACAACGTAAAGTCCTTTATTATTAACTGTATCTTAATTGATTCAATTGAATGTTTTTTAAAATAATTTTTAAGCATGAATTTTTGTAATTTATCTCTGTCACATGCCGGTTCCATTAAATAATAATAATGAACATTTTGCACACGAAGGAATTTCTGACTAATTTTTCAAAACGAAATTAAATAAAAGAATAATATTAAAAAAGCTCACATTTAAGATATATGTAATCGAACAATTTAAATTTTACAACACCAAACAGGGGGGGGGGGGGAAACTTTCAAATGCAATTTGTTTGCAAACTGCATCTCAGTTTACTGATTGTCTATGGTTTTAAAAATAATTTTCAAGCGTGAAATATTTTTAAATTCATTTCCATCACGTGGAGGTCGATTACGAAATATTAATCCGTTTACCCTTAAAAAGGAATGTACTCGTAAAGACGTCAGCATTTTTAACGGCTAATATTCCATAAAAAAGAAAAATCTTTCTCTATAAAAAAATAAATAAAATAATAAAACACAAATTTAATGTACATATAAATGAACTACGGCCCTTAAAGCACTGAAATGATCAGAATCAAAAAGTCTGCTGTAAGTAGCAAAATAGTGGCCTAATAAGTGTTAACATGCGGATAATACGAAAATATCGCTTTTGAAAAATTAAAAAACTATATATGTTTACATAATTGATATTTCTTATATAAAAATGCCTTTTTGGTGTTAGTGGGCAATCTAAAGAATATATTCCATGTATAAAAATTATTAGAGTTTTCAATTTAAATAAAAAGAAAAAAGGTTTTCCAAGTATGTTCTGTAACCCGGGAAACTCTGGTTCGATCAATCTAGTATATACAGTAAAACCTCTGAATAGCGGCCACCACTGGGAGCATGATAAAGTGACCGTACTTCGGAGGTTGCCGTTATTCAGAGGTTCCACATTTTAAAAGGTCAAAATTACATTACATTAAAATAAAAATAATTGTCAAAAATTATTTAATTTTTATAGTTAAAAATACATATAATTATACATATTATTATTTTAATCACTTATCCGTTTTTTTAGCATATCTCTTTCTCTATATGCATAATCATTTTTGAGTGAGCGCAAAATTTTTAATTTCTCTTTAGCCAAAAAGAACACCAGAATATGATTTTACGCTACAATTTTGTGATAATTCCATGTATCTTCTGATTCATTTTCGTCATCACTCTTATTTTCATTGGCCTTGCTTTCTACCAGTTTTTCTATCGTATTAAAAGTAGTAACTGAAAAATCTTTCTACATTCACGTACTCGCTGGATTTAATGGTCATTCCGACGCTATTTAAAATAGCATTTAACTCAGTATCATCTACGATTATTTCTGCATTTTCGGATTCCTGATTTGGAGAAGTCTGTCTTTAAATTTCAATTTGAATTCTATAGAATTGCAGTCAAAATTAACCAACAAACAAACATAAAAAAAAAAAAAAACCTGACAACTGTATAAAAATGTGAAAATAAGGAACATTTGAAAATAAAAATGCTTTGGGGTGGCCGTTGTTCGGAATTCGTTGTTCAGAGGTTTAGTGTAATGTTATTTCTATGAAAGAGATTCGGTAACACTAAAACATGACTGGTATTCGGGGGTTACAGTTGTTCGGAGTGACCGTTGTAGGAGGTTTCACTGTATATTAAATTTCAAATCATTCGGTTGGGTAGTTTTTGCGCTGTCTTATACGGACAGACGGCTGGACCAGAAGACGACTATAGGTGCTACGTATTTATATAATTACGAAATGCACCTAAAAAGAGATACATACATGAATGAAAATTATTTCATTTTATTATTTAGTAGTATATGTACTAGCATCCGTCAGGCCGAAATGTCGGAGCATTGAGTCGCATCAACTTAAAAGATAACATTTTAAAATAAAAAAATATTTTATTTTTATATTTACTATTTAATAATATGAAAGTAAAATTTTAATAACAGCTGTTGAATCTTCATTTTCAAATGTTTATTCAATCGTCATTTGTCTCAGGTAATTCTCAAATGCTAATCTATCAACATGTATCCCCATTCTTTTAATTTGGTCGAGCCTATCCTTTTTGAAAGGCACTTCTATGAGAATAAACGACGAACTCTACTAAATGCAACATAAGTTGCTTCAAGTGACAATTCTTTTGGACCAATGTCTACAGCAACTTTTGGCAAAGTTAAACCCTGGGATTTGTGTATGGCGACAGCATATGCAACTTGTAAAGGCAACTGATTTCGGGAACATGAAACACTTTTTTCTTTCCAAGATTTAGGAATAGGTGTCACATGGAAAAGCCTTTCAGTTAGAAATAGCCCGTGATAATCATCAAAATCAACCATTGCAGCCTGAGGCAAGCCTGGAGGCTGAAGTTCTGGGCCGTAGAAAATATCTTTTATCGTTACAAGCGCACCTTTTACCAATCCTTCGTCTGTCCACAGATTGATACGTAACATAACTCTGCATCCAATTGTTAAGAAAAGTTCTGCCTGAAGCCCAGATGCACGATCATCCTCACTCCATCTTGCTATTTGATTGTTGTGGTCTGCTATTACTCTTGCCACTGGCGATTTTTATTTGCGCAGTATTTCTTGATTATGTTCGTCAGCTTGCTTATTTGTGGGAAAAAGGCATATCGCATATTAAAAATTTTCAAGGTCAGTTGGAGGCAGTATAACTTTACGTCATTGCATAAGGGATGAATATTGGTCGCTTGTAATTTGTCCCACGGAAAGCGAATCAAGAATCTCTCGAAACTGTCTTTTCCGATCGCCGCTTTGTGTCATTGACTTTGTTAAGGTGAAACATTTTTCAAAAGTCCTAAGTACTGTTTGTCCGCGTAAAGCCAAAATGTATTTTATAGAATGTCTCTTATGCAGAAGTGTATCTTTTACAGGCTGTATCTGCCTAATATCTCCAAAGCCTCCAAAAGGCTCATTGCTAGCTGGTTTACCTTATCGACATCTTTACTCAAGGGCAGCCATCAGACGACATCCGATCATTGAAAATTCATCAATCATGAGACATGATACTGGATCCACGCTGAGTTGTAGATTTTTTGCTGCTTCACTTCCTAAATCAGCGAGCGATTTAAAGCATGTTGGTACTTTTAGAGCAGAGGGAATTGTCTTGCCCTCGACATTAATTGCAGCGGCACCCGTTGGAGCCAAAACCATGATAACTCCCGGTCTTAACTGCTCAATAACTCTTTTATGGATTTATTTGATTACCGTACTTTTTCCAGATCCGGCTTTCCCAATAATAAAAATACGTTTAGGGCAATTTATAATTCTTGTTTGCAAAGACGAAAGCTGTTCCGCGCATAAATGAAGTATCTTTTTCTGCTCATCTGTAAATACGATGTCAGAATTATTATAATTTTGATGCACTGCAAGTTTTTGTCCTTTACAACAGCTTAGAAACGAAGTAAAATTGCGATTAGGGTAATTGTAGCTCACACTTTTCCACTCACATGCATGATCAATTATGCGTTGCCCGAAATCCTCTTCGTTTGTCTGCACAGGAATTATGGCATCAGCGGTCATATAGAGATCAAGCTCGCGGTATTCTTCTTGTGTTATCTCAGGCTCAAGTATACTACTAATAGCAGGAAAATTCATTTCTTCGTATGTATCAGTACTTAGTCCATTGAATGCCTCCTCCCGTAACTGATACGCAGACGGCAGGCCTTCTTGCAATAAAAGTCAGAATTTCCTCCCCAAGGACAGTTGAGTAACACTTGCTGTTTACACTATTCTTCTGTTAAGATTGGGTCGTGGTTGATGCATATAAGAGGAAAATGTCAATTGCATCTTTTCTTCTTTGATGATATTTGACTCCTCTTACTGAGAAAGATTTGGCAAACTTAAGAAGCGTGCAGGAAGAAAGTCTTTCCGGCCACTCGCAGTATGTCTGAACCATGCTTTTCCATGGACTTCCGCCACTTGCAAAGTTAATCTCTTCCGAGTTGTTATCCTGAAGTCTTATTGTAACTACTTCACGACTGCTGTGATACATTGGTCAACTTATTAGTATGTGGTCAGATTGGGCTGAGTAATTTCTTTCAGAAACAGAAGACAAAATAAGGTTTTGAACTACTTGAACGGCTGGATTTGTTTCGTTCATCTTATTTAAAATCTCAGATAACAATTCCTTGTATGGCGCAGAAGGTGATTCTGATTTTGACATGTATTTGGCAATGTAATTCAAAACAGCATCTTTTGATGTAATAGGGGTGAAATCCGTATTAGCTCTCCAAACTTGTGTCACGAAACGGTTATAGTTATTCATTTCACGGTCGTTCCTTTTTGGCAAAAAAACTAATTATGCCATTTTCTTCCTGAAGCTTTGGAGAGTCGTACTCTGCTTTTGGAAAACCAAATCTGCAGCTATAACTTTTTGTAACCTTTTTTTTTGTCTTAGGCGATATTATCCATGGCTAGTGTGTCGTTAGACTTGATTTAAGAGCTGGGCGAGATCTTTTTCACGATCTTCATTAGAAATGTCTGAAAATCGAAATAGACAGCGGTGTATATCATTTGTCAGGACGACCTTGTCAGTATTAACAGCGCAGCACAGTTTAACAAAACATGGTGTAATGGTTGCGACATTTTCGGCAGTGGTCATCTCTAGTGTTTCCACGTTTGGTGCTCTTTTTAACCCCAACAAACCATGCATGTGAGGACTTCCACGCCATTGCCATTCGAAACGAACCAAGTAGTCATCAATTAAAAACAACGGCGTCAAGATTTTTCTTTAAAATATATCACAACATTTTTGAAAGAGCCAACCAGTCAAGAAAAGATTGTCGCACATTAATTGCCTGCGTTCAGCATTAGTCAACTCAGTTGGACCTCCGTTAGGTTCTAAAAGTCGGAAAAGGCCAGACCAGTTATAATCAGCAGCAGACAATGTGAAAAAAATTGTTAGTGTTCCAATTTGTCCTACCATGGAAAGAAGTTCCCCACAACGTGAACTCCAGTATCCTTTTGTGAATCTTAATTTGCTAGCATAATTCATGATGTACTTTGCCATTTCAGGTTGTCTATTCAGTATATCACGCATCTGATCTACTCTCTTATTACTGAATTTATTTCGTTGAACAGAAAAACGTCCTTTAGTCACAGACTGCCACCGAAGAATTGAATTCATGGCAAAGTAGCGAAATCGGGGATCTCTAGCAAATCGCCCATCTTCATACTTCATCAGGAACTTACAATATCCATCAGGAGACACAGTTTTTCGACGAGGTTGTCGTAAATCAGCTGTACCACGTGGGAAAAGGAAAAGCACGTGCGATGTAACCGTCTTCCTCAAATTCGTTGATAGGCTTCGAATTTAATGTAGAAGGAGGCACACAGATTGCGTCATTTATTAAGTTGTTTTGGTGTACTTGCTCAAGTAGTGGTCTAAATGAATCTGAGGTGATAGAATATGGTATGCACAGCATTCATCGTTTATTTACGACAGACAAAAGAATTCGGTTACAGCACTGCCTATTAACAATAATTGCTGGAAGTGCGTTTCAGTTGTGGTACGCGTTTTTAAATTTCACTGCTATTTGGCCTACTACATGGTGTGTATAAATTCCATAGATCATATACAGGGCAGCACAAAATATCTCGAGTACATTTCCGTTTATTGATAGAAATTGCTAAAGTGGAATTTTCAACTGTGCTATGCGCTTCCTAACTGAACTAAGCATACTATGTAGCATATAGCATACTTAGCGTATTATTATGTAGCATATAGCATACTATGTAGTATATATGCAAATTTATAGATCATAAACAGGACTGCACATAAGAATTCAGAAATTTTTCTACTGTTGAAGGTAATTCCTGAAATTGGGTTTTCAAATGTTTCAATTCGTTTTGTTAAGGGCTTTCAGGACTCTTAAGGCTTTAAAATTTTCGAAATTTTAATTTTTTTAGATGTTAAGCTCTTATCTTTTCTGAACATTTTTATATAATTGTTTCCTTTAAATTCCCATTAGAACCGAAGTTTTAGAATTATATAATAGATTAGATAATTAAAGATAATAGTAAAGGTTAGAATAGGGTAATTCCGGGATTTATGCCGCACATTTTTTTTGAATTTATGTATAACGTCCCATAGTGGACGTAAAATTAAAAAAATCATGATGTGCTATTTAATGTTAAATATACAACGCGTGTACTGCGACAAAAAAATTCAAAACAAATTATTAATATTTTTTAACAATTTTTTTCTAAAACATTACATTGCGGCGCGTCACGCGTACATTCAGGCTGAGGCGCCGCACTTGTGTGGTAGTTATGCCGCGCTTGCAATAAGAACAGAATGAAATTATAAATAAAAATATTTAAAAAAAATATTCATATCTGGACTATAATTAACGATGTAATAACAAAATGAAACGTATTAGTATATTCAAATTAATAATTGTTGCCTACTTTCACTATTAAAATTATCGAATTATTTTTTTTACATTAAATTTTAATTCTTATTTCAGCAGCAACATAACATCAAGGTAGGGTTTAATCTAGAGCTAGCCAAAAAGCTAACTGGAAGTGCTTTTTGTCCCCAAAGCATTTAGTGAATTAGCCAAATAGTGACAGCCAAAGAAATATGATATATCATTACCATTTTGTTGTTCACATTTCATAAACCTGCTGCCGTTGCTCAAAAACGAAAAAAAAAAAATTTCATATTGCATCCGCGCTGCAGCAACACTTCAAAATTTGTCTCGTGCTCTTTATGCAAGCTTCTTCAAACAGTGTGATGTCATTTGCATCAGACACGACTCCAGCATATGGCGAAAACGAAGATCGCAGATTGTATAAGCATGGGATATGATGTGCATTAGCTTTGAATCATCAATGTGCCAGATGCATGTCGTATAAACGTTTCAGACTTGGACTTATGCGGGTTCTGGCTACAACGTGTAAAGAAAGGAAACTAGCTTATTATATATATATATTTTTTTTCATAAAAATGGCATTACTGTCATGTTTCCCAATGCCACTTCTTTGTATGATGTAGCATCACTTTTGTTGTTTACAGCAGACTGTGAAGGGGGATTCAGTCTCATGAATATAACAAAAACTGACTTGAGAAACAAACTGACAATCAAGAATTTAAGTAACTTGATGATTAATTTGGAAGGGGAATTTTGAAAAGAATTTCTATTAAAAAAAGCATTTGCTGTATGGTATACAGCTAAATCTCGAAGGGTCAATCTTACAGAGTGATGTACTTATTTGTATATTGCATAACTAAAAATAATACTCATGTATATAGAGATGTTGTATGAATGAAACTTTTTTTCCCTTGGCTAAAGCTATTTTTATTTGGCTAGAAGTTATTGGCTGCAATTAGCCAAGAAGCTAGAAATCCCTTTTTCCTAGATTAAACCCTATCAAAGTTACAGCAACATAACACGAAAGGGAAAAGAAAAAATGTAAAATTGTGTTTACATAATTTATTTGTTAACCCTTTCGGGACCGGTGGCTTTTACAAAAATTTTACTCGGTTGGTACCACTTTTTTAAAAAAAGTTACCTTTACTTAAGTAATCATGAAAATGGTCTAATTAAACAAAACAAATATTACTTTTCTTTTTTACTGGTGCCATAAACAAATTTTGTAAGCTTTTTATGAAGGTGCTGATATGCACGTATGGTCCCGAATGGGTTAAGAGACCTGTTTCTTCGACTACAATCTACAGAAAAAGTGTCGAAAAAGTACAGTCTTTATGTAATTACATTTAAACACATGATACAACGAAGCCGATTACACTTCCTTTTTTTTGGAGTAGTTTGCAAAGAACGTCTGCGTTACGCGTAATCCAATTTTCCATTGTTATCATCTTGACTCGCATCTTTCTTGCCCTTCTTACTTTTTATTTTCCCCTTTTTCTGCTTTGGTTTTAGTAAACTTGATAACATGCCTAACATGGTTAGTTTGTGCAAAAGGAAAAGGAAAAGTTAATAACACTTAATCATCCCGTACAAAAGAAACTGCGGCATGTATACCGGAATAGCAGTGTGGCATGTATCCCATTTTGCATGGTGCAGACGTCGGCCATCACAGTTACCTGCCATCGCTAAGGGGAATGGCGTAACCATACATACAGTACTCTATACAAAAGCTACACTTAGTTTTGACTTCGAAATCATGAATGCATTTAGTAATTAGTGTATAAAAAGTATTTAAACATAACCTGTTTAAAAGTTAGACAGTGAAATCATGCACTTGCGTCAAATTAAGGCTTGTACTTCTACAAGTAAACATCGAAATGGGATTCACACTATACACTGGTTAAAATAATCTCATTGCGCACCTATACTGTGCGTTTGACGACCATCTATCGATAATTACAAGAAATACAAGGGGTACGGCATCTATCCCGTATGCGGCGACTCTACCGGAGTTACCCTAATAGAAGTATATATTAGAATTATATAATAGAACTTTTAGAATTATACCCTTCAATGCTTACAAAAGTTGCTTGTAGCATACCAGCATACAGCTACTTTACTGAAGTTTCCGAACTTTATTAGTTTCCAAAACTTTGAATTCTTTTTTCTCCGAATGATGGTTTTGGCCATAACGCGCACGATATCTCATATTAAGCTTCTGAATTTTTTTCATGAAATTTTCGAAACATATGTTTCATATTAACTTATATAAACTGAACCTAAAATTTTATTTTTATTGTTTACAAAAAAATATTTTTTTAAGTGATTATACTGTTGAAAATTTCAAAATTTTGCATCAGCAGGATTTAATATAACTTTGTATTAAAAATATAAAAATGCTTTAAATATAAATTTATTTAGGTTCAAGGTAATTATTACAATCTGAAGTATAAGTAGGCACCAAAATTTTCATTCTAGTTGCAAAATTTATTTTGTAATCCTGCGCGTTCTGTTATGCCAATTTTCTGCTCGACAAATATCTGACAGTTTGGAGCCCCCTGTAAATGTTAATTCTGCATCTTGCCATTTTTTAAATGCATGAAATGAAAGAACATACTTATATCTTTCAATTTCAATAAAAATTGTGTCTTTAAATCAAATACATTTTAAGATATTAAATGTTGAAAATGGTCTCTTTTTTTTCATTTTTTTTTTCAATTTTAAGAGTCCTGAGACCCCTTAAAATATTCTGGAAGTGTTGGAAAATATTTCATAATCTATGCTTGACGGATGATTTTTCGTTCTTGTTATTATATGGAGTTCTAATTATCTCCCAACTCTTAACGTCACTCAGGTGCAGGAAACAATTCGGGTACCTTTCTTATTCATAAATTCTTGATTCACACCAGAAATTCCGACAAAAGAATTTTTACTTTATATAATCAGGAAATGTCAACCATTAAATAAAGCAAATTTTACTCTTCGAAATTTCTGATATGAATTCGGAATTTTTCAATAGAAAAGGAGTCCAAACTGGCAAGTTTGTTCAGGTGTAGTTCTCAAATCAGTTTTCAAAATTTGACTATTTGACATCCAAAACATGAAAATACAAGAACCTTAACAGTGGTTTAACAGAGTGTTTGCACTTTGAGGGGCTTCCGAGTTGTCTTCAAACTTACGCCCAGACTATTGATGAATGTCTAAAGTGAATGAACCATTGGGATAAAAAGTCTAACTGTAGTATAAATACTACTATATAACTTTATTAAAAATAAAGAATTAAAAATTACTTTTAAAGAAAAGTGGTATTATAAATGTAGAATAGTAATAAACATTACTGGTTTAGAATTAAGAGAGAAAGTAAATAGTAAAATAAAAGTTAAGTTTAAGAATATATAAGCGCAGTTAGGATAGTTAAGAGAACAAGTTGTCGAACAAAGCTGGTAAGGGTAGGTCGGCAAAGAGTGTGACAGATTTATGTCACAGAAAAACAATAAAAGGCACTTTTCAGGGCTCATACATTTTTTTTTCTTTGTTACAAAGTAACGGCAAAATGATCATAAGATTAATCTAAATAAGTATATCCAATATGTTTTTCTGTTAAAAAATGCTGGTGGGCATTTCTTTTTTAGACTGGGTTTTTCCTTATGTGTATCTGTCATGTATGCAAGTTCTTTTGCAAACGTTATTTCTTTTGTCGCTTATTGCTTAATTTTTGGACATTCATTGTAACAATAACCGAAGTGATGTGTAATTTCAATTTCCTTCTAATTCAACAAATATATTAATTTTTGACAGGTAAAGTACTTGTGTTTGTACAATGACTGTCCGGACTATGACTGTTTGACATGTACTATGACTGTTTTTAAAACAAAATTTTACAGTTAAAAAGAGAAATGAATGGCAATTGTAGTTGCGAGAATTGTGCATTACTCATTTTTCGTTCCTCTAATGTCAGTAATTCGTCCTTTAAGTAGGTTAAATGCTACAAAAAACGTGCTCTTTTATTGGCGTGTCTTTTAACAGCTGTATTTACTAGTAAAATATTTTAGGTATTATTACGTAACATTCAGGTCGTGCATATATTTATTTTTACTTTTTTGAAAAGAAGTTTTTGCCGAATAGGGCAAATGTGGTGACAAATAATGCTCTTAAATCGGCAGGAAGTGATTTCTAATGAGAATTAATGGTGTGAACTGTGAAAAAATTACGAAAGTTAAACTATCAATCCATGTCACGTGTGGCACAGCTTTTTTAGATGTGTTTATAAGTACATATAAATACGTCATTCGGTCTGTCTGTCTGTCTGCCCGTCCGCATATAACAGAGCAAAAATTACCCAACCGAATGGTCTGAAATTTTAAATATATAATTGTCGGAAAATTTTGTCGAGTCATTTAAAATTTTATGAAAATTGGATGTATAGTTTAATTACAGGGACAG
This sequence comes from Maratus speciosus, assembly GCA_963932465.1. Classification (NCBI taxonomy): domain Eukaryota; kingdom Metazoa; phylum Arthropoda; class Arachnida; order Araneae; family Salticidae; genus Maratus; species Maratus speciosus. The sequence continues at coordinate 147,626,646 of OZ010789.1, forward strand.
TCAAAAGTTTTCCGTTCCATTACGGCCAATGGGAAAAAATTATTTCAAGTGAATTTTAATGATGTTACAGCCTTTCGAACAGAATGAAATTCATATGCACTTTTGAAGTGCACTAAAATAAAAATTCAGTACAATGTGCGGTGCAAAAAATATTTATAAAACTAGTTATAGTACGGACGCACCTCATTTGCCACGTTTGATGTGCAATTTCCAATTTGTTACATATTGCTGCTGTTTTAACAATGTTGTCGTATACCAAACTGAAACAAGTGTGTTAATATGAAGGGGTTTTTTTCTATATTTGTCATGTATAGTTTATATTTTAACAATTTTTAAGTTAATAAATATAGGTGTTTATGTAAGTGTCACGCGTAGGGCATTTTGTTCGTTTTTCATGGAATGACCCTGAAACAGGCTGATTACTAAAGTCTAGGGTTTAAAATGTGGAGATTTTCAAACCTATTAAAAGTGGGTATCTTACCTAGGTCTAGGTTTTAAAATATGGAGGTTTTTAAACCTATTAAGGGACTTTAATTTTTTTTTGTTTAATTTTCATCATACGGATATGAAATTTTGCGAAAATATACGTTTCACCATAAGTACATAGAACACCTTAAAAGGAATTTCCAATCTTATTATAATTTTAAGATTTTCTTTAAAAATTAAAAAATTTAAACGAAATTTTAAAATGATCCATGCGTAATAACTTTTGAGATATTTCCTTGATTTTGCATTTTAATCACTTAAAATTGTATTACAAACAAATCTATCGATTTTTTAATCCCTTGAATAGTTCATAATTTAGAAATTTTTTCTGAATTCAATATCGATTTTTGTCAAAATTTTGCCTTCTAATAAGTTAAAAATAAAATTTAATTATCTTAATGAAGTCGAATTTTAAAATGCATGCGGGTCAATCCATTTCAAGTGGTCCAGAAAATCATTTATTCGTTGCTTGACCATTTTTTAAAAATCTGAAAATTTTTGTACAACCCTAACATGATGGACGTTCAAAATGACTATTAGTATTTTAATTTTATTAATTTTTGTTTGTGCATAGCGGTCATCTTTGTTTTATCGTCTGCAGCAATTTTCTCACATGAAGGGTTTACGGAATTGTAAATAACTCATCGTTTATTCCTCCAATTCAAGTGCGGATTAAAGCAATTTGTAGAAAATACATTGGGCTAAAAATCTGGTAATAGAGCAGTTTCCGAAAATAAATCCTTATTGGGGAAATTTCAGCATAAAGTTTGAGTTTTTTTCCAAAATTTATCCGCTTACAAGGAGATATTTTTCTAGTAAGGAAAACTGTCAACATGACATAATTTTTTTTTACAAATAGGCCGAAAGTACTTGTACTCACACGCCAAGTACAGATCTAGGACTTGCTTTCTCTTCGCTAAAAAAAAAAATCCTAATTTTTTCAAAAATGTCAAAAATCGCTCTTTTGAGGCTTTGATAGCTCTAGTGGGGCACGAGATAAAAATCTGAAGTTCTGATTTCTGACAGTATTTTATGGTAGTGTTATGCACAAAAAATTTCAGGATGGAGATTGACTACAATCTGAGATATGGCAAGGGGCACATGTCAAAACAATACTGCCAAACTATTGTTTTGTTGTAGTCACAGGTAAGTATTTATCTCAGAATGTCATTTAAATTTATTTTGTTTATTATCTTTAAATAATAGTAACAGAAAATTGTCTTTTGCAAAGCTTAGCAATTAATTAAAAAAAAAATTATGCCTAAGGCCTACATTTTGTATAGTTTCAGTAATTTTTGTTGTAAGTGATTTTAGTAACTAAAAGAAACCTCAGCACTTTTTCATAAAGAAAAAAAATATTTTTATACAAGACCTGAGATAAAACAGAATAGGGCAAGAGAAAAGCTGTTAACGTTTACATACTTATATTGGTGATATTTCAGCATAAATTTTCAGTTTTTTTCCGAAATTTGTCCGTTTACAAGAGGAATTTTTCTAGCAAGGAAAACTGTCAACATGACATAATTTTTTTTACAAATAGGCCGAAAGTACTTGTACTTACACGCCAAGTTCCAGATTTGGGACTTGCTTTCTCTTCGCTAAAAAAAATCCCAAATTTTTCAAAAATGTCAGAAATCGCACTTTTGAGGCTTTGATATCTCTGGTCGTGCACGAGATAAAAATCTAAAATTATGGCTTCTGATAGCATTTTATGGTACTATTGTGCACAAAAAATTTAAAGATGGAGATTTGACTGCAAGCTGAGATATAGCAAGGAAAATATATCAATAGATGCTAATTAAGAGTACCTTAAGATGAATTAGATTTATCTGTTTTATTACCATATTTACACATGAAATATGGTTTGTTGAAAACAGTGTAATAACAAATATTTAATTTAGTAAGAGACTATATATGTTCAAGAAAGATCTGAGAAATATCTTCACATAATTTAGGCGAGATGTTAGGAGTTCGACCAGTTACTGTTGTCTGTTCCATAGGGGTGATATTTCTCAAAATTTTATTTGTAGGAACCAAGCCTTGTCATCTATTGATAACTTGATTAAAGTTCTTGGCCCTGCTGGCTCATAGAAATGAACTTTGAAATAACTATGTTCAAGTCTCACTTCATTAATAATTCCTAGCTTGCTTCTTATCATGCAACAATGTCATTTATCTGCAATATAAATTTTGAAAAGGTTTTGGATATCTTTACTTTCTGAAAATTACTTGAGACTGATGAATTGTAACATCGTATAAATGATTCATTTACAGGAACATACTTATGATAGAAACAAGTTTCAGGGACTGGCAAGCAGCATTAAAATTTTGGTTTTTAAACGAACAAGCAGGAAAGTGTTTTGACACGTTTGCTCATGTCTGAACAAGTATGTCAACATTAACAACTTTTCTCTTTCCCGATTCTGTTTTTGTCTTAGGTCTTGTATAAAAATATTTTTTTTTCTTTATGTAAAAGTGCTAAGGCTTCTTTTAGTTGCTAAAATTACTTACAACAAAAATTACTGAAACCATACAAAATGTAGGCTTTAGGCATAATTATTTTTTAAATTAATTGCTAAGCTTTGCAAAAGGCTTTATTTTCTGTTACTATTATTTAAAGATAATAATAAAAAAAATTATATGACACTCTGAGATAAATACTTACATGTGACTACAACAAAACAATAGTTTGGCAGTACTGTTTTGGCATGTTGCCCTTGCCATATCTCAGCTTGTAGTCAAATCTCCATCCTGAAATTTTTTGTGCATAACACTACCATAAAATACTGTCAGAAACCAGAACTTCAGATTTTTATCTCGTACCCCACCAGAGATATCAAAGCCTCAAAAGTGCGATTTTTGACATTTTTGAAAATTTGAGTTTTTTTTTTAGCGAAGAGAAAGCAAGTCCCAGATCTGGAACATAGCGTGTGAGTACAAGTACTTTCGGCCTATTTGTAAAAAAAAAAAAAAAAAAAAAAAAAAAAAAAAAAAAAAAAAAAATGTCATACTGACAGTTCTCCTTGCTAGAAAAATTTCCTCTTGTAAACGGGGAAATTTTGGAAAAAAAACTGAAACTTTATGCTGAAATTTCCCCAATAAGGATTTATTTTCGGAAACTACTCTATTACCAGATTTTTAGCCCAATGTATTCTGTACAAATTGCTTTAATCCGCACTTGAATTGGAGAAATAAACGATGAGTTATTTACAATTCCGTAAACCCTTCATGTGAGAAAATTGCTGCAGACGATGAAATAAAGATGACCGCTATGCACAAACAAAAATTAATAAAATTAAAATAATAGTCATTTTGAACTTCCATCATGTTAGGGTTGTTGTACAAAAAAATTTCAGATTTTTTAAAAATGGTCAAGCAACCAGTGCTTGACCACTCTAAATGGAATTGACCCATACACTGTTTCTTTGTAAGTAGTATCAGGATTCTTCCTTATCACTTTTATGAATTTTGATAAAAAATTATGACGCATGGAACATTTAAAAAATATAAAAACGTTGAAAAATTAGCTTCGAGAAAAACAGATTTAAAGTGCATTAGAGGGCCGAAAAATTGTTTGTATACAAAATTCAAACACTTGTAACTTTGCGAAAATTAATTACATCTGCATGCGGTTTTTCGCAAATGACCCAGAACAAATTAGAGAATAATAATATACGCAAAAATAATTTTCGATTTTTGGGTCTATTTCTGCTCAAATAAAAGTCCACGGTTCCCTTAAAGGGCCATTCCATATCACGTGTGGGACAGCTTTTCTAGATGTTACTGCTGTTGTAACAATGTTATTATATCCTTAAATTGAAACAAATGTGTTAATATGAAAATATAGGGTTTTTTGTTAGTTTTAATGTACAGTTTATAATCGAACAACTTATATAAATTAATAGATATAGGTATTTAGGTAAGTGTCACGTACAGGACATTTTGTCCGTTTTTCAAGTATTAAAACCCCAGCCACTATCCCATTAAAGACGAAATCTTCCCGAAATTAACTTCAAAATTCAAAGATTTTTAAAGAAATTAATCAAGCGATATCCATCTGAGGCAAACATATTTACAGTAGAACCTCGATTATCCGAAGTAATTGGGATCGACCCTCTTTCGGAAAATCGAAATTTTCGGATAATCGAGAATGCTTCAATTTTAAGATTAAGGAGAATATATGCAATATTTCTTATTATAGTAACAAGTGCTTAATAAAAAATAAAGCAATAGCAAAATAGAAACAAGAAAAAATTACCCGAATTTTAATTTTGCAAATAAGTACCTTTGATATATATTACAATGGTTTGAAAAAATGTTTTGTTTGTCGCAGTTTCGATTGCCTTCGCTTTGAAGCTCTATCATGGAATTTTTAAATATTATTAATTCACCACTATCAAAGTCTTTCTGCTGCTCCAGCCATGCCAATCCTTTTGCAAAACATTCAAAAGCTTCAGAATTGCTAATTTGTTTGCTTTCTTTGTTCCACTCCGCAGCTTGCTGGAGCTCAAGTTAAATTCAAAGGAACGCTAAGAAAGGGGATCGAAAATATTTACATGTACTCGTAGTTCGGAAAGGACCACTTGCACAAAAGGTATACGATAGTTTAACAACAACAACAACAAAAATTCTTTCAAAATTGATTTTGCATACAAGGAATGTGATAGTAAAAGAAAAAAAAAGGTTTAAAAATGGATTTCGGTTAACCGAGAGTTTCGGATAAAAGAGGTTCTACTGTACTTCAAACTGTTTTACTATTGTACAACCGTAGTCGAGTCCTTAGAGTACTGGCGTCGTAACACTAAGGTAGCTGGTTCGATCCCAAGGTCAGCAGCTTTTATTTTATCCCCATTTTCTTCAATTTACGTATATTTTACCTCCTGTAACGCAGTAAAAAAGAAACGGATATTCTACTATTAACGGAAAAATCCTGGTAGAATTGCAGCCATAAAAAATTCTATGAATTGAAAAAAGTATTTCTGAGAGTTGTATAGGCAGACGCGATGTAACGATTGTCATTGTATTAATTAAATCCATGTCTTCAATTTCGAGTGTAGATTGAATTCTTTGACAAAATTTGAAAGCAGCGAAGTAGCGATTACTTTTGACAAACACTTTGTAGCCGCTACTTTTTAAAACAAGTAGTTGTAGTTATAATTCACGGCATTTTCGATAAAGTAGTTGTAGATCGCTAGAAAAAAAATCCTACTTTTTTCAGAATACTGGTTTTTTAACCACTATTTTTAGATTAAATGGCCTATAGTGATCTAAAAAGTCTGATATAGACTACATGGTCTCTTATTATATCATACTCTCTACTTAGACTCTTGTCTAAGGCACACTAGACGAAATTTAGGGGCGTCTTTTTACGATTCTAATAAAGTATTGCATTTATTTTTCTATTATTTTTGATGGATAAAGGGTATAATAGAGCAATAATTAAAAAAAGTTCATAGGAGCGCCAAATAGACTTGGGGTTACATATGAGGGGCTCACAATCATAGTACACCAAGTCCATTCTAAGGAAAAAAATGATATAGTCCATTTAGAAAGTACATAAAAATTGTTTTATTCACTCAAACAGTGAACTAAGTCTATAAACAGATGCCAAATATGAGAAAGTAGGAGAAAACAGAGTTGGTTCACCGTGAGAGTAGACAAAACAGATTTTACGCACCTTCTAAATGGACTATCTCATTTTTTTTTCAAAATGATCTTGTTCTACTATGGTTGTGAACCCCTCATATATTAAAAGATAAATAACGGGGTTCGTTGGTGGCTTTTAGCTGGCTTTATGTGGCTGCATATAGCGCAAAACAAAAGTAAAGCTATACCCAGTAAAGCTTGTGCTTTACGCTCAGCATTGTTATTTCAAAGGCTAAGATTTCTTTTTTCTTGTTATGGACAAATATTTTTCATAACTAATTAATTTTTATATCGATACATCCCCTAAAAATTTAATTAGTTTAAAAATATTGCCTACTATACCAGTTTTTGTTGCTTATGGGAACTTTCCTAATGAAAGTCAACAGAAAACTAATTCAGATACGTTATTTCCTAAAATCGCCCGAGAGGTCTAAATAGCAAAGTCAAATTTAAATATCTAGTCAAATAGAAAATGAAATACTAAATGATATGCACACTAAAGCAACTTCAAAAATTTTTATCATAAATTTGAAGAATATTTTTATTTTTAGGTTACGCCAGTGGTGAATGGATTTAAACATGCGAAAGAGTTAGAAACAGTGGAAATCGAACAATCAAAACATGCAGACAGAGATAAATGGGCCAACAAATGGGAGTTTTTGCTGTCTTGCATAGGCTTATCAGTAGGTATTGGCAATGTCTGGAGGTTTCCTTATTTGGCATACCAGAATGGAGGAGGTATGTAGACAATTCATGTTTTTATATTTTTTTTTCTTTAATTTATTTTGTTTCTAGAGAATAACAGACGTTGGTCCTTTATGGTTCTTTCCTAAAACAATGGATAATAATGCATTTTTAAGAATTTTATAAAAATAACAGAAATCAATACAGAAAAATTGCAACTATATATTTTTAATAAATAATATTGTACTGTTAATGTCTCCGTTCGATTGCCCTCGTTTCTGGTAAATTCTGTAGTCTATAACATCAACCTTACGCCAAACTGTTCAATTTGACCCAAGTCAAATAAATATGTTTTGAATCATAAAATTCTTTAATAAAATGTTTATTGAATAATTGAACAGTTTAGGTATTTCTTGGGCTTTCTAGTTGACATCAACTTTACGCCCTGTCTAGGAGTAGCTATATTTCTAAAACTTAGTGAGCCGTAAGAAGGAAGATGTTTAACTGTAGTCTAAACTATACATAAGATTTAATTAATTTTTCAACTTCTTTTCAGCAGTGAAATTACGCTTGAAATTATTGAATATTAAAGACGTGAATTATCACTATGCTAACTAAGCGTAAACCAGCAGAGTGAAAAATGTCCAAGCCAGGAATCGAACCCTGGCCCCTGGTATAGCGCTCTAGTGCTCTACCACTAAGCCACGAGGACGATGCCCAGCTTGGCATCTCCCACTCACATAAGTCGGTAAGACTGCTACCGCAGCTATTATTATTTATTGTTACGCCGCAAGATTGTGTGCTCATGAAGACTTTTCCATCTAATAGCTGCGGTATCGTGAGTGAGAGATGCCAAGCTGGGCATCGTCCTCGTGGCTTAATTGTAGAGCACTGGAGCGCTATTCCAGGGGCCCGGGTTTGATTCCTGGCTTGGACATTTTTCACTCTGATGGTTTACGCTTAGTTAGCATAGTGATAATTCACGTCTTTAATATTCTATACATAAGAATGAGTAGAAAAGCGTTTGAAATAGGATTAAAAATGAAAAATATAATTAAATTTAATTAATTTAATTAAGAACCAAATACACTAATTAAAATTAAAAACGAGTGCAAAAAGTAAAATGATAAAATGTTCAAAACAGTTGAGATCGAGAAGGAAAAGGTGCAGAAAGGCAGATCTTAATGGTAACCATGCATTTTTTCTTGTTAGTAGTAATAGCATGTATATAAAAGTGAAAAATAAAGTATAATAACTTTATATACAGTCGGACCTCTATTTAACGAACCTCTATTTTGCGAATTTCTCCTTAGAACCAAGAACATTTTGCGAATTTCTACGTAAAATAACCTCCAAATAGCGAAGTGCATTCTCTATTTAACGAACTTTTTCTTGTGATCTAATTTTTTTTTCTCCCCATTTCTCAAAATATTTCTAGACATTTCTAACTTATTCTTTCTTTAAACACATTTTATGATGTTCAATGGCCTTGAACTGGTTTTACCAGGCACCTTCTTTGTCAGAAGTGAGAATTCGGTAAGTACGGAGGACGAAGACGATAATCCCTTAGAGTAACTTAAAATAATGTGGATACAGATGAGAAAAAAAAAGAAATTAACCATGATGTACTGATTGATGATTGTACTTCACTCAATTCTGCAATTTAAACCTCGTAAACACTATTCGAATTGGATATTTTCGACAGTGTGAAAAATAAAAACAATTCAGCAATGAATTGCAATGAAGACGGATATGATGATGATGGAAAGGATATCATGACGCAGGAATTAACAAAACTTCGTATGATGAAATGCTAAAATCATTTGAAACAATCCGACGCGGAATATAGTTAGAAGAAAATACGCATGAAGGGGTTTTTAGTGCATTGCAAAGATGCGAGACGTATTATGGGAAAAAGCACATTTTAAAAGAAAAAACTCGTACAAAATTAACAGAGTTTTTCAGAAACTAAATTTAAGGACGCGTATGTTAATGTATGGTTAAAATTATTTTTTATAATGAGAATAAATATGATAAGTTCATTAAATTTCGTTAATTTTAATGTAAAACTATTTACTTTAAAAAGAAAATACATTGTATTCCCGGACAATGTTTTGTTTTCCTTGTAGATTTCAAAGATTTAAACACATAGAAAAAATGAATTGATGATGGATATTGGTGGGTAAAATAAATAAACCAAATCGATTAAATTTATTTTAAAAAAATGTGATTAATTACTTTTAGTAAAAATATTTAATGTTTATGAATTTAAAATCTGTTATGTTTAAAGTATTTTAAAAGGTGAATATCTATGTAACGAATTTTCCATATAACGAACTTTTTTCCGGGATTTAGCGACTTCGTTAAATAGCAGTCTGACTGTATTTATTTATATGTTTTATGAAAAATATACACGTAATAAGATTAAAGTAAAAGTATGTTAAACAAAATTTTTAAAAAAAACTAAATAAATAGAAAGTCAGTTATGTAAAAGTCAAATTATTTTTTGAATTATTTCATTCTTTTTTTCTGGTAAGAATGGAAGTAAAGTATATTAATACAAAAAGGATTTAAATTTTTTCAGAGCTTAAATTTTCCTTTATTACAGATGTAAAAATCTTACATACTATAACAAAGAGTACCAGTTCACATTGCAGATGATTTGAGAAAATGCAATCTGGCAATTTGCAACTTTTCTTGCCGGAATATTTTTACTGTTTTAAATACATAATTGTACCTATATTAATAGTTAACTAATAATTTGAGTGCAACTTATTAATTAAAAAACGAATAGTGTTCATGACTTAACCTGTTACGATATCAAGAATTGTCAGAATTTATTTTATTTTATTTTATTTTATTTTTACCAAACTATTAAATGCACTGTCTACCAGAAAAATGGAACAGAAAAATTTGAAAATTATTTACAAGCACTTTTCACAGTGTGTAACAATATTGTAACAATTACACAGTGATCCTGAATATATTGGATTCGCTCTAATATCTATTTGATGAAATCATCATTTCATATATTCTATATTTATTTGTCTTGTTTTCCAAATGTATTCATTTTAATAATTTAATAGTTCTTTGTATGACAGAGAAACTGATATTTACATTATCGATATACAGGGAGGACATAAATTAGATGGGCAAAAAGAATGTTTATCATGCGTAGTTATACCATCAAACATTAGAATACACATGGTTTTCAAATAGTGAACCACTCGAAGTTTGCCTTTTTTTTTTAAACAACTGTTAGATGTGTCTGACTTTTGTTGCTCTGAAAATGTCCCTCCAGTAAATCCATTCTTGCCATATGTTTGTTAACATATTCATATGGAATAAATCAATTGCAGTGTTGATTTATCATTTCAATTCAGGGATAGATTTCAGAAGCGGCGCGCGGCGGATTGTAGTACGAAAGAAAAACTGATATTTACATTATCAATATACAGGGTGGACTTAAATTAGATAGGCAAAAATAATGTTTATCATGCGTCGCTATACCACCCAACATTAGAGTACACATGATTTTCATATAGTGAAACACGCGAAGTTTACCCCCCCCCCTTTTTTTTTTTTAGATGTATCTGACGTGTGTTATACAATGAAAATGTCCCACTAATATATTAATTTTTGCCGTAGGTTTGTGAACTTAATTCACGTCAAACAAACCAAGTGCAGTTTTGATTTGTCATTTCAATTAAGGAATGGATTTCGGAAGCGGCGAACTGTAAACCTTATCTTTATTAAAACTATTCACTGAAATATACGTGTGAAAGGACAAGTGATCGGGTTGGCGACCATGGCCGCGATACATGTCGATGAACACATCCTCGACCGATTCAAACTATAACTTTAGTACTGAATTGAGAAGTATATCAGCAAACTTACGATAGAGTACCAATAATCTACCTTTGTACTGATACTTTCCAATTAATATTTCTCAACCGAAATTGCTAACTAATTTTTAACTAATTTGTGTTCACCATGTATTGTGTAATTTCACGTAACTCTCTAATGCCTATAAGTAAAATTATAATTTTTTCTTTCAATAGGATGTATTGTATTCTATTGTTTCCACTAAACAGAATAATACAAAATAAATTTTATCAAAAAGTATACATGTCATCTATAGGTGACACGCAAATTGAAGATCGCATCACAGCAAACAGAAATTAATCAAACGTTTGAAATCCTACAAATACCAATTAAACGTTATTTATATGTAAACGTAAATTACATGACTATAGACACACATAGATAAAAATACTAAAAACAATTAAAACATAATTAAAAGTAAACGTTTCAGCTACATTCCATAGCCCTCATCAGTACTCGAGTACTACTTTTAATTATGTTTTAATTGTTTTTTGTTTTATTTATGTCTACTTTTAATTATGTTTTAATTATTTTTAGTATTTTTATCTATGTTCACTTTTAATTATGTTTTAATTGTTTTTAGTATTTTTATCTAAGTCTACTTTTAATTATGTTTTAATTGTTTTTAGTATTTTTATCTATGTCTACTTTTAATAATGTTTTAATTGTTTTTAGTATTTTTATCTATGTCCACTTTTAATTATGTTTTAATTGTTTTTAGTATTTTTATCTATGTTTACTTTTAATTTAAGTTTCAATTGTTTTTAGTATTTTTATCTATGTATGTCTGTAGTCATATATTTTATGTATAAAGAATAACAGTTTTCCAGCCGTAATTATGTATGTATTTTTGAATCAATTAAACGTTTTAGTTAACTTTAACATTCAGGCAAAAAATATGAAACTTACTTTTGAGCTTATTTTTGAAATTTTTATGGCAAAAAAGAAGATCAGCTCAAATCCTTGCTTGTTTGGAGAAGGTAGAAAACTTTGGAAGTTTATAGTAGGACTGTCCAACTTTTCCGTAAACAGAGGCGTCTTTCATCTAATTACAAACAATAAAAGGCGCCATTATTCACATGACTTAAATCATGCAACAATACTCGTATTATCTCACGGTTGTAGTCGGCAGAGTCTGATTATCGCAGAGACTAACTTCCATCAGTATTTTTGCATAGTAATCGTTGCCCTATTTAAATGAAGAATTTATGTGATAAATATGGTGAACATTTACTATTCGGAAATATTGATGGAAGTTTGCTCCTGCGCTAATGACGTCCTGAGCATTGGTAAGTCTTATATGTCACACACGTCTTATACGTTGAACATATACAGGGTGTCCGGGCTATAAGTATCCAAACGTTATGGCTTATTATTACGGAACTACCCATTTGAATATAATAGACTTCACCTCCACGAATTGGACACCCCTCCGAGATTTTAAAACATTGAACAAAACAAAAAACTGAAACTGTGGATGAGTGGAAAAAGCGTACCATAGAAGCAATTTGTCTAATAACTCCTGATATGAATACGAAATATTTGGGCAGAACTGGATTACTGTTTAGACGTTTGTCGTGCTGCAAAAGGTGCACACATCGAAGTCTATTGATATTGAAACTTTGTGAGATGCTATTTTTATTTAAATATAAATATATATTTTAATTTTAATGGGTAGTTACATTAACCCTTAAATGCCTGGTGTTGCTTTTCGGCAACATACCCAATTTAGGCTCTAAAATACTATTAGAATAATATTGAAGCTATAATGTCTAATGTTGCCAATAACATACATTCTCAAAATATTATTAAATCGATTTTGAACATGTAGATGGCAACACTTGTGCCGTTTGAGAATAAAGATAGATTTATTTTTTCAATCTTTGCTACTTGTTCTTTTTGTTTTGTTTGGAAGCTTGCGAAATACCCTATTTTGATCTGCAGTGAGCAAGTAAAATTTATTTCTTATTATAGTTCCTAAAATTCTTGTGTGTTTAATATTAAAGAATTTTATCAAGGGAAATTATTTTTTCAATTAAACACCAGTATTGCCTATTAGTAACAAACGGTTTTTTAGCCGTAAACTATACTTAAAACAAAATATGATTTTTTAAAGTATTTTTTCCATGATTTATTTAAAAAGTGAAAGCCGAAAAACATTATTACAATATTTGAAAAACCAGGCATTTATGGGTTAAAAATAAGGCATAACATTTGAATACTTTTAGCCCGGACACCCTGTATTTCATTGTAGTAGACATAAGGTCTCCACGATTCATAAATTCTATATAAAAATAATTTTAAGAGATAACATAAAGTAGTAAATTTAAAATGACATTTTTTTTTTTTTTTAAAGCGAGTGGGAGATTAAGAAGGTGGAAGAAATGTAAAAAGTTTTGTAGGCGAAAGAGCCAGAAACCTTTTAATAATAATTAAAAATATATATGCAAACAATATTTATTATTTTTTAAATCATTCTTTAAAATTGATCTTTATCCTTACAAAAATTTAGTGGCATACGAAAGGGCGCCAAGAAAACATTCAAAGAGCGCCATGGTGCTTGCGGGCCCATATTGAACAGCCATGGTTTATACACTGCTCAAAACAATTAGGGGAGCACATGGTTTTAACAAAATTACGCAAATATTTACACCGATAAGTAACGTAAAATAAAACATCCATAATTTAAAGCGTAGTAGAAAACAGATAAAAAACTTCACATGCAAATTAAAGTTTATGACGTCAAAAAGTAGAAAAAGGAGATAAGTGTAGAAATCGTGTTTTTGCAGAAACGTCTGTTTCACTGTCTCAGTTGCTAAATTCAATTGCTCAGCCTGTGTTTTGAGAAAAGGTGGCTTGAAAATGTCACAACAATGTGATTTAACGAAGTCCATGGCTTGGCGTGTTATCGGGACAGTTGAATCTGAGGAAACACAACGAAGTGTAGTGAATGCTGTTGAGGTCGCAAGAAGTGTGAATGCAAGGCTGTGGAATCGATTCCAAGACACATGGAATGGTAGACATCGACAAGGGCAAGGTCGGCCATGTGCTACCACAGAAACTGATGATCGATATATCCTGTTAACAGCTCATCGAGACGAAACGGGCACTGCTACTCTGCTGTAAATACAGTTGTTCTTAGCCACAGGACGAAGGGTGTCCAGCCAAACAGTCCGAAATAGACCTAATTAGGGTGGTCTCTATGCATTTAAGCCAATGGTCTGTATTCCGTGGATCTCAAGCAACTGTGCGGCCCACAGAAGGTGGGCAACTGAACATCGAGTTTGAAGGCAACGTTGTTGGAGTCAAATTAAATTTACACACGAGTCCCGATTTAGTCTGGATGTGACATCTGATGTGTTTTGGCATGGAGAGAAAGAGGCACTTAAAATAATCGCTCATTCTTTCGTGAAAGATCACATTACAAACGAGGTGGGTTGATGCTATGGGCTGGAATCAGCATTGGTGGACGTACGGGCCTGCGTATCATTTGAAATGGCACTTTGACGGCCCGAAGTTATACAGACGAGATACTGAGACCTCATGTCGTATTTTATGTTGCAGCAATTAGTGACTTCTCTTTTTCCATGCATGATAATGCCAGACCTCATAGAGTTCGTCTTGTGGAAAACATGCTTGAAGCTAAAACAATACAGCGTATGGAATGACCAGCATGCTCTCCCGACCTAAATCCAATCGAGCATGTTTGGGACATACTCAGACGACGCATTGCTGCGAGACCAAGGCCTCCTTTTACTGTCCGGGACTTGGAGATTGCAATTCTTGAGCAGTGGAACAGTATTCCCTAAAGTCTTATCGATAACCTCATCGCATCCATGGGAAACAGGTGTGCAGCATTCTTAGCTGATCGAGGAGACCATACGTCATATTAAAAATCTTGCATCATTTCTAAACAATACTTTTTTTATCATTTATATGAAACCAAATTGTTGACCCAAACTATCTTTTCATGTTCTTTCGATCTTTTCAAGGGATAAAAGCTCCCTTTCAAATTTTTTTGCATCTTTTTTTCTGTATTGCGCATTGATACACGTGTACTATCCATTTTATGCCCATACATGGCTGTCTTGCACTGTTCTCTTCACTTTTTTGCTTGCTCCCCTAATTTTTTTTGAGCAGTGTAGTATCATACCAAGAAATCCGAGACATTTGGGACTATGTTCTACAATTAGTCAACTCTTCCAGATCCCGATATATATGTACTTAAAGGTAAATTAATAAAGATTTTTAACATTTAGTAGATTACAATGTGTGCCCCTTTTGTGGCACAGCACACATCCAAACGGTATTCAACCTCTTTGCATGCTGTGTCCAACATGTCTGGAGTGATGATTGTCACACCATTGATTATCCTTTACTTGAGATGGTTTACATCTTGAATTTTCTCAGCGTAAACAAGATTCTTGACATGTCCCCAGAAAAAAAAAGTCAAATGGAGTGAGATCTACTTCCCGTTTCTTTAAACGCACGTAGCCATTGACGAATTGTTTTGTCCGTAGCCGCATTACCACCATACTCGCGCCGAAAGTTCCGCTGTACAATGGTAACAGACCCAGTTTCTATAAGCCAGATAACACACTGAGCCTTTTGTTGTGGCGTCGCCATCGCACTGCATTAACTGAATGGAAGATGGAATGGGCGTCTGCTACGTTACTTCAAGGTCAATAACGCGCAGAGCTATGTAGTACTGAAAAAAAAACTGAAGATGGTGTGGATAAAATTTGATGAGCTACTGATTCTTCAGAATTAACTTCCCTGACCTAACTCATACCGTTAACTCGATATGATTTTTTAAAACCCCAGAGTTCTTTCACGGACACCCTGTATGTTCACTTAAAGTCACGGACAGATGCACTTGAGGTGACAATAGGCGTTGGCGGGTTAATGATAACCTTCATTCAAAGATTACACAATGTAAGACATTTCAGAAGTATAGAAATACAAATTTTAATCATTTTCTTACTTCTTTCTCATAGGTGCCTTTTTGGTAGCGTATGTGATTATGCTGATTTTTGTTGGAAAACCCCATTTTTTCTTCGAACTCGCTATTGGACAATTTGCTGGACTGGGCACATTACGAGTTTGGAGATGTTTCCCAATTGCTAAAGGTATAAATCTTATTGTTTATAGTAGTTATTAAAGTGATTGCTATAAAACCATATAATTACTTCAAACACTGTTATATCATTTCATTTAACTTACTGTACGTTTTATTATTTTTGCAAATTCCAAATTCATAATGAAAAGAGAATAAAAGTAAAAAAGCAGAAAAATTTTAAATTTAATCTTTTATACCCCAAATTAGGAAATCATGACAATTTCATCTTCTAAAGCATTTTTCGCGAATTTTTGAAACTTACATTAGAAGATATACACAATTATTTAATAAGTTTTAGAAGGATTTTGCCAATTAAAATTAATTAATTAAATTTGAATTTAAAGGTATTTTAAAGGTATATATTTATAACAGTATTTTATAGAAGTAGGAAATTTACAAACATAATTATGGAATACATATTAATGATGTGAATTAACACACTGCTAACAAAGCATAAACCAACTTAGTGAAAAATGTCCAAGCCGGGAATCGAACCCGGGTCCCTGGAATAGATCTCCAGTGCTCTACCACTAAACCACAAGGACGATGTCCAGCTTGGCATTTCTCACTTATATAAGTCGGTAAGGCTGCTACCGCAGCACAAGATGGAGAAGTCTTCATGAGCACACATTCTAGCGGCGTAACATGAGACGCAAATAAACCCAGCATCGGTGAATATACAAAAAAAAAAAAAAATTAATTATGGAATACATATACTCTTATAAATAAATATGGAATATATATACTCTTACAATATAAATATGGAAATATTTTCTAACTGAAACTTTTCCCCCCACAAGATTTCAACGTCAAGAAAGCTGAAAAGATGCAAATAAAAAAGAAATCATTCTTAAAAAAAAAAAAAAATTATCGTGATTTTGAACAAGATAAAGTAAAGTATATATAACTCATTTTAAACTGTATTACTGCTAATCGATGTGTTAAATAAATTTTATAACAAGTTATTTTAATGGCACAAGTACCGTCGGGGCATAAAGAGTTAACTCGGATAATGCAACATACTTTTAGCGGCGTATCCAGAGGTATAGCCTGCGAGGCATAAAGCTACTCATATTTTCCTATGATGATAATTATTTCACATACTTTATATAATTTTCATTACAAAATCAGAAAAATTAACTAGAGTTTCAAAGATCGAGAAGAAATTATTACTATATCACCTTCATGAAATCGCTGATGCGTACCTACTTGAAATTTATTTATCTCCTGTAAGAAAAAAATATGCATTACTTTTTACGTAAATTTCCTTTTACGTTTTTAGACTTATAATTATTAACGTCAAAACGACTCCAATTTCTTTTGGTTTAGAGGCTTTGTGATTACAGTGATAGTTTAGAAAGTTCTTGATTAAACAAAACCAAAATTAAATCTTAAATAAATAAAACAAAATATGATTTTATAGCTTTTAAAAAAAGTACAGTTATAAAAGTTAAAGTTTAAATTTGTTGTCAAAATAAGTTTTCGTAGGAAAATATATTCCATTACCACAAAACCAGTTCTACCATAACCAGTACATGCATGTTGTTAAATATGCACAAAATCCTACCAATTAAAAATTTTCGATGAATTTAAGTCCGTTGCTGTTAAATATTTTAAAATGAAATTTATGGCCCAATATATATTTATTTGGTCAGTTAATCGTCCAAGTACAAATATTACTTATTAACTTAAAAAGTTTATTTTAATTATCATTTTCAGAATGAGTAGAGGTGTTTAATTTTGAATACCTCTATTTTCAAATGGTAATCTTCGCCTTATTTAATCACAGAATTTTGCTTATATATAAAGCAACTATTGCTAAGGCGAAAATAATAGTACCCAAAATTTAGAATCTCTTTGCATCCTGTATTTTCCCTCAAATAAATCTCTTTTGCTTAAAATTTGGATTAAATATCATACTAAGAACATTTGCTATAACATGTATTGGACTAAATTTTAATCGAAATGTGTACATGAAATTTATTTTATTATTCCAGGAATTGGAGTTGCTATGGTAGTTATGTCAGTAATGGTAGCTATTTATTATAATGTAATAATGTGTTATACACTTTATTACATCGGACAGTCATTTAGATCCGAAGTCCCGTGGAAGGAGTGTTTCTCGTGGTGGGGAGCTGATGAAAACTGTTATGTTCGGCAGAGTAATTTGGTAAGTCGTAATCTCCCTGTAAATGATGCATTTTTTCGAAATTATCAGGAGTAAATTCATTAAAAGAATTTGCAACATTTAAAAGTTGTGGATTTTTCTTTTATGACATATGTTTTGAACCTTAAGACATGAAACTTTAGCTCAAAGATGATTCAGTTTTGAAACCTTGTGGAGAGATGGCGAAGAATGTTATATAAAGAGATAAGATATATCAGATTAAGTAACAGTATTATGATCGAGGTCACTAGTGCCCAAGGCAAAACCTGTAATTTATTTTGCGTAAAACACAACATTATTTTAAAATGGTATTTTAAATTTCACTTTTATGGATCTGTTGCGTATTCCTGTAACAAACCTTGGTTTTATCCTTTAGCAATCTTCTAATTTTTGTAACTCTTTAAAACATTTTTTTTTTGTCATGGGAGCAACATTCTGTGTAGTTGATGAAGTTTTAGCATTACATATACGCTTCAAGCAACTCTGACTTTAAAAAAGAAATTGAAATTGAAATTTACAGTTTTCCTTCTAGAATATTTACTTTTTAGGTATTAATTCTTGATTAGGAAATCTATTGAACTTAATTTTATAACTAAGGACGGGGCCTTTTAGCACTAAACGTACCGTGAGGGGTCATTTTGACTCCCTATCAATTAAGGTTCGTACCAGGATTTTCTTTATACAATAAGTTTAAAAAATATTACAAGGAAGAAAAAGTTAAATAAATAAGTTAAACAGTTTTAAATACAAATTCTGGTGTAAAATATTTTTATAGAACTTGAGTAAAATTTCAGGTAGTTTTAGTGTTAATCCACAAAATTTCTGTAAGATTCGTGATTTGAAATCATGAATTTCCGTGTGCTTCAATCGTTCATATTCAAGCGAAAAGTTTTGATAGTAGTTGTTAGCCAAACAGTAAAAATTTGACAAAGTTTACTTATACTAAATCTTGATCACCTTTATTACATTGGTCGACTTTTTTAGGTTTTCATTGGGTGCCCGAAAATTTTAAACGTTACCAGGCTAGGAGAATTGTATGCTTCTGTCTATTTGCGAGTTACATTTCTTTTCACAGGTTTCATATGCAAATGTCTATTGTTTGCACACACTGTCAGAAAAACACGTCTATATACACTAAATTATTCCTCATTTTTAAACAAATACTCCCTACTCCTAGAAAACATGTTTTATCCGGGAATTCATCCCGAAATTATGAAAAAGAGGGAAAAATTCCGTTCATTCCTAACACGTAGGTGTATTGGCTCTATTAATGCTAAAATCCGAATTCATTTTAAAAATGAAAAACCAAAAATTCCATAGGTAAATTAAGATTTCTAATTTAATAATAATAATAATAATAATAAAACAACAAAGAAAAGAAACATTTTCGGGTACTTCTTAGTTATCTTGTCGACCAAATTACTGTCGCCAAATTGTAAGATTAAATGCCAATAATGGTTTACCATTAATTAATTAATTGTAAGATTAAATGCCAATAATGGCCAATAAAACCATTAATTCGACGTTTTATTTTATTTTTATTAATGTTTTACTAATTTATTTGTTCTTTCGTTATTTAAAATAAAAATTATGTCAATGTGTATAATTTGGCGAAATTGGTCGACGGAATAACTAAGAAGTACCCATTTTCGAATTTAAAAAATAAATAACAATTAATTTTCTCATTCATTTAAAAGTATTCAGAGTTTTTTTTTAAAGTTATAAAAAATATTTGTATTTAAAACTTATTTTAAATGTAAACATTTAAAACAGATATTTTAATTAAAATATTAAGTGGAAAAAAATAGATTTTCTCAAAAAAAAAAAAAAAATATCTTATCGAATAAAAATATAATATTGATATTTTACATCTAGCAATCTACATAAAAAAATTTATAATTCATATTTTTATCTTATTTTAATACTAAAATATTAAAACCCCAGCCATAGTCTCATTAAAGACGAAACCTTCCCGAAATTAGCTTTAAAATTCAAAGCTTTTTAAAGAAATTAAAAAGCCATACACATCTGAGGCAAGCGTATTTACGTCAAACTGTTTCACTACTGTACAACTGTAACCGCATGGTTGGAGCACTTGTCTCGTAACACTAAGGTAGCTGCTTCGATCCCAAGGTCAGAAACTTTTATTTTATTCCCATTTTCTTCAATTGACGTACATTTTACCTCTTGTAACGGAGAAAAAAGAAATGGATATTCGTCTATTAACGGAAAAATCCTGGTAGCATTGCTGCCAGGAAAATTGACGTGAATTGAAGAAAGTATTTCTGAGCGTGCACGGCAACAATTTAAAAGCAGACATTTAATCTTTGGTGATCATCTCCAAGAAGATGGTTTTACCTTAACATTCCGGTAAATGTTTTCGAACAGTTGGTCTCTCTGAAACGATAAAATAAAAAACTTTTTTAACATCAGATGCACTTTGCATTTAATAAAGAGAGTGAAAATAAAACTATAAATGTTTATTTAAATATATATCAGATTAAAATTATTATATCAATTGAATTAAAGTGATTAAATTCTATCCATGGTGCTAATTTTTATGCAGGTTAGAATCCGACGACAAGAAAACACAGACAGACAGTAGGGATTTTAATAAAATTTGCACTTCACAAATATGGGCATTTTCCAACAGAAAAATAATTGTTAAAATCAGAGCATCTTTCGAAAGCCATGGGTGAACTTATATTTAAAAATAATAATAATAATAATAATTTTAGTAACCTCCTTTCTTTGCATTCGTTAAAGAAAAAAAAAATGAATGTGTGAATCTTAGCGATATATTCTATTAGGTAGCTTTCTTTACAAAAAGCTACCTATTGCAGCCGTTCGGAGGAAAGCGATTTCAAAAAATTTTGGTATATTTTCATCGATCATGACCCCCAGACCCCGAAACCACCCTCCGTTCAAAATTGATATATATATATATATATATATATATATATATATCAATATATATATATATATATATATATATATCTGACCTATGTCACACTGTAACTCTCGTATTTATGAACCGATTTGGATGTAATTCGGTGTGTACATAGTACATACCAATGTCTCGACCGAGTTCGTTGGCCAGCTTCATCCGCCATTTTGTTTCAAAATGGCGGCCATTTAAAAATTTAAAAAAAATTTAAAATTTAAAATGTGGTACCAAAAAATTGAAAATGGAAAAATATTTTTTTTCTTATGTATTTGACCTTTATACAAAGACTCCGTAGCAGTTTTTGTTTCGTCTATATCTTAAAAAATGGCTGAGTTATAGCATTTTGAATTTCTAGCGAAGCTGACATTTTGAAATGTCCTGAAATTTGTCACGCGATAAAAGGCGTATTTATGAACCGATTTGGATGTAACTTCGTTTATACATAGTACAGACCAATGTCTCGACCGAGTTCGTTGGCCAGCTTCATCCGCCATTTTGTTTAAAAATGGCGGCCATTTAAAATTTTAAGAAAAATTTAAATTTGAAATGTGGTACCAAAAAATTGAAAATTGAACAAATATTTTTTTCTTATGTGTTTGACCTTGATAAAAAGATTCGGGAGCAGTTTTTGTTCCGTCTATATCTTAAAAAATGGCTGAGTTATAGTATTTTGAATTTGTTGAGTTGGCTTTTTTAAAATAAGGAATTTGAAAGCTACCTCTTTCTCCCGGCACTGGCCGGAAGGACTTTCTGTATATTGCACTCGAGCAGACCTCAAAATTTTCTTTCCGAAGAATACGTTCGTAATAAATTTCAAAATTCTAACTTCTTATATTTGTGAGATAATTTGTGTTATTTATTTCACAGTCTGACTACCAGTTCGAAAAAACGTATGTTTCAACACTAGAAGGACGGTGAGGAATCATTTTGGTCCTACAAAATGAATATATTTCGGTTCAAAAAAAAAAAAAAAGTCAAATAAATAAGTTAAACAATTTTACACAAAAATTCAGGTGTAAAATATTTTTATAAAACTTGAGTAAAATTTCCCGTCTTTCTAGTGTCAAGGATGTCATTTTTTTTCTCCCAAATATAGACAAACTGCTGGGAAGTTGATGAGAATTTGGCCTCAAAGTTCTCGACGTACAAGAATACCACAGAATACCTGAAGGACACCGAAAATGTTAATATTACTTGGGCAGGTGACGTCGTCGTCGTGCCTTTGAATGCGTACAATACGGCTTTAAATTCATGCGTCAACGCCACTCAGACAGCATCGGAGCAATTCTGGGAGTAAGTATATTTAAGAGTCAAGACTGTTTTTCAAGAAATTAGTGTATTTGTTTGTTGTTCTTTTAGGAAATATCCCCATATTTAAAAAAAAAATTTCCTCAAAGTAAGTCTCAAAAAACATGCAATACTCGTATACAGTTGAAATATTTATATCATCACTATAATGCATAGCTATCGAATATGAAAATCTCCATCTTTCGTGAACATCCAAATTCATAAAATAATAATAATAAAAAAGATAAACAAGAAAACTGCTTTTGGAAGATTTTATTTTTTTGCAAGAGTATTAATGCTTTTTAATTTTTAAATAATCTCTATGTTAAATACTTTATATTTAATAAATTATATTCATACAACCCTATTTCGCTTTACACACAAGTCTCAATCCACATAAAAGGAAGAAAAAAACTTTCCAGAAGTTTATGACATAACTAAATTTTAATTACTACATAACTAAATATTTCTGATTGAGCACAGACGAATGTTTTAGACTTAATTACCTAAGAGAACTTCGCGCTAATTTCCATTGGAAGTAATAAGAACAGAGTATCAGATTTTATTAAGCAATGCCAGTCAAAATAATATAAAAAAATATACAGTGGTAGAGAACTAATATACAGATGTGAGTGGAATTCTGCAATTAAGTAAGACGGAGATTACTATTTGGAAGTATTGGTGCACAAATTGAAGGACTCGCGTGGGAACCTTAAAATAACACTTCATTTGATTACAATTTTTATCATAGAGTTGTGCTATCACTCGTATAATTTGATTATCAGTCGAATATATCGATTATAGGAATATAACTCGAAACTATCACTCTATCGATTATTTTCCCCGAAGGAGGACGTGTCTTCCGTTTGTTTTTTCAAATAAACATAATTCAAACTTAAAAAAAAAAAAAAAAAAAAAAAAAAAAAAAAAAATCTTTGATAGTATGTGTCAATTAATTAAGCTGTTTTCTTTACAAAATTTCTGGTTTCAGTTGATTAAAAAAAAAATGTTGGCAGCTACGCTTCTCCGCATACCCGAGTTATTTCATTCAAAAACTCCAGAAAATCACTTGTTCATCCGAATGATAGGATGTTTCCCTTTAGCGTACGCTCGAATGAATCAATCGGAACTTCATTCGAACGATTACTTTAACCGAATGATTCACGCCTCCCTTTTGCTGGTGGAGGGGGGGGGGGGGGGGCAGGTCGGTAATTGGAATTAAGTCATGTCTCTGTGTTTTTCATCACTCATAATTTCAAAATGTTAATCTCAACCTTAACTATTTTATACTTAAAGTTTTTCGCTCAAAGTTTTTTTTAGCTCTATTCTATAAAAATAATATAGAAGTCAATTAAACTAAAATATTTTTTTTAAAGTCATCTTTGAAAATAGAAGAATATTTTTAAGATCATTGACTAAGTTATTATATTTTGATTATTTCCGAAGGACAGTTTCTAAATCCTTCTCTATATAAAAAAAAATGTAATGCTTTGGAAATAAACCAATGAAAATCTGCGTAGATACTGCGAAACGCAGCTGATTTGTCAGTGCTTTCTGACGCTATACCAAGGGAGGGGTCCCGGCTCTGTCGCCAAACATCGCCAAGTTTGTCGCCAATTTTGCGATATATCGCCAAATTTAACGACCAAAATTAGTCGTCAAAAGTGAAGGCAACTTGGCGCTATTTCCAGTATTTCGCCAAATTTCCATAGGCTCCAATTGAAATCCAATAGGGTTTATTTGCTTGCAGAAAATCAACAAATTGAGATATTTCAATGCAACAAAAACTAATATTAGCTTATGAATATAGCTTAATTGATCTATTTACTTTATTTTTAAGCACAAACACTACTTATTTACAATATTCGTAACACTATATATATATATATTATTTAATTTGTAATTATTCAAATAAATTATAAATTTTACCTTTTTTTAATGATTTTATATTTAAAAATTATTTTAATTATGAAACTCTGTAAGCTCTAATGATTACCTGCTTGGAGATAAGGAAATAAAATCGTCAGGAGTTGGAGAGGAGCGCGTTTATACCAAGTGGAATCTAAAAATTGAATGCATAGAAAATAAGGAATCGCGAAGCGATCTAGAATGGAAACGCGAAATAATTTTTTCTGGAGTTGGCTAGAAAATAGGGTTTGCTTCGCGACACCGAACGGAATCGCGAAGCGTTTACGCGGGGGGTTGGTGAGCATAGCGAGCAGAGGGGCGGAGCCCTCCTAGTATTGAAAAAAAAAAGTAATAGGAATACTTACTTCACTGTAAAAGAAAATTCTGTATTTTACAACAAAAGATGCTGGCACCTCGGCTGACAACACATTTGCTGTAAATTTTACTAGCTGTTGTCTTTAAGAGAGCTGTAAAATTTATCAAGTCAGGGGAAGTCGCGCTGCTATTGGCTGCGTGGTGCATGTGACAGAAAAAAAATCGATTTTTACTTTACTCGTTGCTTGAATCCGCTTTCACAGAATCGGTGCTTGAAAAATTATAACATAAAGTGCAGGAAAAATCACGACATTTTTTTACAGTGTTGTTCTATTCTCAAAGTCAATTTGTGTGAAATAGTTTTATTTCAAAGAAAATTAGATTCAAAAATCTATCACGTCTAAAATCTTCGGAAGAAAATTTAAGATTGTCTTACTTCAAAATTTAAGTAAAGAAAATAGTCTAAAAAAGTCATTCCCCACCGTCTCATTAAATATTAAATTTTAACAAACAAAAGAATAAATTAATATTAAGGTGTTTTTAAAAATAACTAATATATTTTTTACTAGAAATTACAATAAACTGCTTTATTTTAACACATTTATAACCAGATGTAGATGGAAATCGCTTTTAATTGAAAACTGTTGTAGATTTTTTAGATTTATTATATTTTTTTAGATTGCTCATAAAAGACACCAAAAAAGCATTTTTTGGTGCTTTTACATCATCCGCATGTCAGCAGTTAATCGCTAAAGATTTAACTATTTATAGCAATTACTTTGATGCTGATAATTTCAGTGTGTGTAGTTCGTATACATATCTATTAAATCCGTGGTTTATTTACTTATTGATACATTTGAGCAGTTTTAATTTCATTTGGAAATTTAGCTATGAAATGTAACACGGTAACAAACAAATGCTGAATTATTTACATTGGTTTAAGAGCAAACAGGTAAATCTTCCGTAATCAGGTTATTCGCAAACTTTTATCGGATATAATTTTTATTATAATTTTATTTAAATCATGCTTGCAAAATTAATTTAAAAATCGCAAAATGTGAATAAATTATAATGCTACAATTTTCTAATAAATTGCGTTTGAAAGTAATTTTTTTCCTGTTCGACGATGTAAAAATTCAAATTGTGCAATGTTTAGAAGTAATTAAATTTGGAAAAAGCAGGAAATGGACGCTTAAATCGTTGCCACCGGTGATATGACGTCAGCGTTACTCACGGAAATGTTTTTACTTTATAATATACAGGGTATCCCCAATTTATCTTTACAACTTTGATCCTTCATAAAATTTAAACGAATATACATAACAAAAATCTGTTTATTGTATAATGAACAGCAAGTTCCCAAGTTTTATGTGATGCTAAAAGAGTTCCACATGAGAATCTTTTGTTGCACGAACAACGTCGAGACGGTATTCAACCTCCTGCCATATTCCTGCCGATCTCCATAAACGTGCCACGCGCGCATTGAGAACTTGGATGGTGGGTGACCTCCGCAGTTTGTTCGGAAGTTCCTTTGGACTTGTGTATTTGACAACATCTCAATGAACCAGGCTACACATTGGGTCTTTTCCTGTGGTGTAGCCATCACCAGTTATGGATATTATTGAGTTGTACCTGAAAGCAAAAACATTCTTTTTAGTACAAATAAAACTTTCTGACTAGTGCATCTGACTTTGTCTCTATGTACCAGGCAACACATTGGGATTATTCCTGTGGTGTATCCATCACCAGTTATGGATCTTACTGGGTTGTACCTGAAAGCAAAAACATTCTTTTGAGTACAAATAAAACTTTATGACTAATGCATCTGACTTCGTCCCTATGAACCAGTCAACACATTGGGCTTTTTCCTGTGGTGTAGCCATCACCAGTTATGGATCTTACTGGGTAATACCTGAAAGCAAAAACGTTCTCTTTAGTACAAATAAAACTTTATGACTAGTGCATCTGATTCGTCTCTATGAACGAGACAACAAATCGAAATTTTTCTTGATGTGTAGCCATCACCAGTTATGGATCTTACTGAGTTGAACCTGAAAGAAAAAACATCCCTTTTTTAATACAAATAAACCTTTATGACTTGTGTATCAGACTTCGTCTCAATGAACCAGGCCACACATCGGGCTTTTCCCTGTGGTGTAGCCATCACCTGTTATGGATCTTACTGGATTGTACCTGAAATTAAAAACGTTCTTTTTAGTACAAATATAGTCGAACCTCGATCTCCCGACACTCTAATGAACAGAAAAAAGTGTCGTCATAAGCGGAGTGTCGCGGTATGGAGAAAAAATAGGTGTTTAAAAAGCATTATTTTTGATCAATTTAAGACAATTTTAAATTTATAACTCTTCTGGCAGTTTTAAGCAATTAAACAAAATAAATACAAAAGCAAAATTGAAAATAATAGAAATCAGATTTATGATGACTTTTTTTTTTTTTTTTTTTTGTTACATGAAATATTGATGAATTAAGGTTTTGCTTATCCCTAGATGTGCTTCCTAAAATTCTTCTTTCAATATTGTACAATTAATTGTAATCAATATTCGTTGTTTCAGAAATGGATGTTAGATAATTTCTGATCGCTTTAGTGCAATGCAATGCTACGGTTTAGTCGGAAGGAAAATGTCGTGCAACCACAAGAAAGTGCTGCTTGACCAAAACAAAAGGACCGCGAGTATACTGATACGTCTATCCGGAGCTTAAATGGATCATTCATAGTGTGTGGGTTTATTTATTCAGATAAAGGATTGAACTAAATTTCTCATTTATCTCAATTGGTATTTTAGATACTTTTGAGAAAAATTGGCTAAGATATTTCTTACCGCGTAATTTCCGTGCTTATAAGATGGACTATGAAAAATGAACAATTTTCCTAAACCGTCGGGATATCCGGAGTTTATTCAACGACGTATCATCCGGAGTTTATTTACATTAAAATTATATACAGAATATCGGGACTTTGAGAAACTGACGTGATAAGCGGAGTGACGTGAAAACCGGGTCTCAGGATAACGAGGTCAGACTGTAAATCATTATGACTTGTGCATCTGGCTTCGTCTCTATGAACCAGGCCACACATGGGACTTTTACCTGTGGTGTAGCCATCACCAATTATTGATCTTGGGTTGTACCTGAAAGCAAAAACATTCTTTTTAGTACAAATACAACTTCATGACTAGCGCATCTCACTTCGTCTCTGTCTCTATGAACCAAGCAACACATTGGTCTTTTTCCTGTGGTGTAGTTATGTATCCTACTGAGTTGTAACTGAAAGAAAAAACATTATTTTTAGTACAAATAAAACTTTATGACTTGTGCATCTGACTTCGCCTCAATTAACCAGGCCACACATCGGGCTTTTCCTGTGGTGTAGCAGCCATCACCTGTTATAGTCTTGCTGGGTTGTACCTGAAAGCAAAAACATTTATTCTAGTACAAATAAAACTTTATGACTTGTATATCTGACGTCGCCTCTATGAACCAGGCCACACATCGGGCTTTTTCCTGTAGTGTAGCCATCACCAGTTATGGATCTTATTGGGTTGTACCTGAAAGCAAAAACATTCTTCTTGGTACAAATAAAACTTTATGGCTAGTGCATCTGACTTTGTCTCTATGTACCAGGCAACACATTGGACTGATGTGGCCATCACCAGTCATGCATGTTACTGGGTTGTTCCTGAAAGCAAAAACATTCTTTTTAGTACAAATAAAACTTTATGACTAGTGCGTCTGACATCGTCCCTATGAACCAGTCAACACATTGGGCTTTTTCCTGTGGTGTAGCCATCACCAGTTATGCATCTTACTGGGTTATACCTCAAAGCAAAAACGTTATTTTAGTACAAATAAAACTTCATGACTTGTGTATCTGACTTCGTCTCAATGAACCAGGCCACACATCGGGCTTTTCCCTGTGGTGTAGCCATCACCTGTTATGGATCTTACTGGATTGTACCTGGAAGCAAAAACATTCTTTTTAGTACATATACAGTCGAACCTCGATATCCCGACACTCTAATGACCAGAAAAAAGTGTCGTCATAAGCGGAGTGTCGCGGTAACTGGAGTTGGAGAAAAATAGGTTTATAAAAGCTGTATTTTTAATTAATTTAAAACAATTTTAAATTCATAACTCTTCAGGCAGTTTTAAGTAATTAAACAAAATAAATACAAAAGCAAAATTGAAAATATTAGAAATCAGATTTATGATGACTTGTTTTTTTTTTTTTTTTGTTTTTTTTTTTTTTCAATTTCTACTATTAGCTCACACTCTCCCTATATTTATTTATATATTTATATATTTATCTTGTACAAATTTTCAATCGTTAATAAAATATTCATTATTCATCCTATCAGGTTGAAATAAATTTTTTTATACTTGTACTGGATGACAATTGATGTTAATAAAGTTTTTTCAAATATTAATTAATTAATTAAATTTTAATTAATTAATTTTAGTTTTGCATGGGAAACAAAATGGCCGCCATTGGTTATTGAATTTCAATGAAAGTATTTTCAATAAGGGTTACCATAGGCCCTTTTCTGTCGCCATATACCGCCAAGTTTGTCGCCAACTTGGCGATATATTTGGCGGCCAAACTGAGCCGCCAAAAGTGACGCCAGCTTCGTGATATCTGTAATATTTCGCCAAATTCCCATAGAGTTCCATTGTAAACCTACTTGCTTATTGAAAATCAACAAATTGAGATATTTTAATGCAACAAAAACTCATATTAGCTTGATTATATTAAATTTTTCTTTGATGGCCTAAGTAGGAATTGACTTTAAAAACAAAATTTTTATATTACTTGTTTATTGTTACATGAAATATTGATGAATTAAGGTTTTGCTTATCCCTAGATTTGCTTCCTACAATTCTTTTTTCAATATTGTACAATGAACTATAATCAATATTCGTTGTTTCAGAAATGGATGTTAGATAATTTCTGATCCCTTTAGTTCAATGCAATGCTACGGTTTTAGTCGGAAGGAAAATGTGTAACCACAAGAAAGTGCCGCTTGACGAAAACAAAAGGACAGCGAGTACACTGATACGTCTATCCGGAGCATAAATGGAACATTTATAGTGTGTGGGTTTATTTATTCAGATAAAGGATTGAACTAAATTTCTCATTTATCTCAATTGGTATTTTAGATACGCTTGTAAAAATTTGGCTAAGACATTTCTTACCGCTTATTTTCCGTGCTTATAAGATGGATTAAGAAAAATGAATAATTTTTTAAACAGTCGGGATATCCGGAGTTGGAAATTATTCAACGACGAAACATCCGGAGTTTATTTACATTAAAATTATATACAGAATATCGGGACTTTCAGAAACTGACGTGATAAGCGGAATGAAGAGAAAATAGGGTCTCTGGATAACATGGTCCGACTGTAAATCTTTATGAAGGGTGCATCTGACTTTGTCTCTATGAATCAGGCCACACATGGGACTTTTTCCTGTGGTGTAGTCATCACCAGTTATGGATCTTATTGGGTTGTACCTGAAAGCAAACACATTCTTTTTAGTACAAATACAACTTCATTTCTTGTGCATCTGACTTCGTCACTGTCTCTATGAACCAGGCAACCCATCGGGCTTTTTCCTGTAGTGTAGCCATCGCCAAATATGTATCTTACTGAGTTGTAACTGAAAGAAAAAACATTCTTTTTAGTACAAATGAAACTTTATAACTTGTGTATCTGACGTTGCTTCTATGAACCAGGCCACACATCGGGCTTTTTCCTGTGGTACAGCCATCACCAGTTATGGATCTTATTGGGTTGTACCTGAAAGCAAAAATATTCTTTTTAGTACACATAAAACTTTATGACTTGTGTATCTGACGTCGCCTCTATGAACCAGGCCACACATCCGGCTTTTTACAGTGGTGTAGCCACCACCAGTTATGGATCTTATTGGGTTGTACCTGAAAGCAAAAGCATTCTTTTTAGTACAAATTAAACTTCATGACTAGTGCATCTGACTTCGTCACTGTCTCTATGAACCAGGAAACACATTGGGCTTTTTCCTGTGGTGTAGCCGTCGCCAGTTAAATATCTTACTGAGTTGTAACTGAAAGCAAAAACATTCTCTTTAGTACAAATTAAACTTTATGACTTGTGCATCTGATTTCGTCTCTATGAACCAGGCCACACATTGGGCTTTTTCCTGTGGTGTAGGCATCAACAGTTATGGATATTACTGGGTTGTACCTGAAAGCAAAAACATTCTTTTTAGTACAAATTAAACTTTATGACTTGTGCATCTGACTTCGTCTCTATGAACGAGGTCACGCATTGGGTTTTTTCCTGTGGTGTAGCCATTAACAGTTATGGATCTTACTGGGTTGTACCTGAAATCAAAAACATTCTTTTTAGTACACATAAAACTTTATGACTTGTGTATCTGACTTCGTCTCTATGAACCAGGCCACACATCGGGCTTATTTCTGTGGTGTATCCATCACCAGTTATGGATCTTACTGGGTTGTATTTGAAAGGGAAAACATTCGTTTTAGTACAAAGATAACTTCATGACTAGTGCCTCTGACTTCGTCTCTATTAACCAGGCCACACATTGGGCTTTTTCCTGTGGTGTAACTATCGCCAGTTATGGATCTTACTGGGTTGTAACTGAAAGAAAAAAACATTCTTTTTAGTAGAAATAAAACTTTGACTTGTGTATCTGACTTCGTCACAATGAACCAGGCCACACATCGGGCTTTTTCCTGTGGTGTAGCCATCATCAGTTATGGATCTTACTGGGTTGTACCTGAAAGCAAAAACATTCTTTTTAGTACAAATACAACTTCATGACTAGTGTCTCTGACTTCGTCTCTATGAACCAGGCAACACATTGGCTTTTTCCGATAGTGTAGCTATCGCCAGTTATGGATCTTACTGGGTTGTAACTGAAAGAAAAAACATTCTTTTTAGTAGAAATAAAACTTTATGACTTGTGTATCTGACTTCGTCTCAATGAACCAGGCGACACATCGGGCTTTTCCCTGTGGTGTAGCCATCATCTGTTATGGATCTTACTGGGTTGTACCTGAAAGCAAAAATATTCTTTTTAGTACAAATACAACTTCATGACTAGTGCATCTGACTTCGTCCCTATGAACCAGTCAACACATTGGGTTTTTTCCTGTGGTGTAGCCATCACCAGTTATGCATCTTACTGGGTTATACCTAAAAGCAAAAACGTTATTTTATTTCAAATAAATCTTTATGACTAGTGCACATGACGTCGTCCCTATGAACCAGTCAACACATTGGGCTTTTTCCTGTGGTGTAGCCATCACCAGTTATGCATCTTACTGGGTTATACCTAAAAGCAAAAACGTTATTTTATTACAAATAAAACTTTATGACTTGTGTATCTGACTTCGTCTCAATGAACCAGGCCACACATCGGGCTTTTCCCTGTGGTGTAGCCATCAATTGTTATGAATCTTACTGGATTGTACCTGGAAGCAAAAACATTCTTTTTAGTACATATACAGTCGAACTTCGATATCCCGACACTCTAATGACCAGAAAAAAGTGTCGTCATAAGCGGAGTGTCGCGGTAACTGGAGTTGGAGAAAAATAGGTTTATAAAAAGCTGTATTTTTAATTAATTTAAAACAATTTTAAATTCATAACTCTTCTGGCAGTTTTAAGCAATTAAACAAAATAAATACAAAAGCAAAATTGAAAATATTAGAAATCAGATTTATGATGACTTGTTTTTTTTTTTTTTTTATTGTTACATGAAATATTGATGAATTAAGGTTTTGCTTATCCCTAGATTTGCTTCCTACAATTCTTTTTTCAATATTGTACAATGAATTGTAATCAATATTCGTTGTTTCAGAAATGGATTTCAGATAATTTCTGATCGTTTTAGGGCAATGCAATGCTACGGTTTTAGTCGGAAGGAAAATGTCGTGCAACCACAAGAAAGTGCCGCTTGACCAAAACAAAAGGACCGCGAGTACACTCATACGTCTATCCGGAGCTTAAATGGATCATACATAGTGCGTGGGTTTATTTATTCACATAAAGGATTGAACTAAATTTCTCATTTATCTCAATTGGTATTTTAGATACGTCTGTGAAAACTTGGCTAAGACATTTCTTACCGCTTAATTTCAGTGCTTATAAGATGGATTAAGAAAAATGAACAATTTTCCTAAACCGTCGGGATATCCGGAGTTGGAAATTATTCAATGACGAAACATCCGGAGTTTATTTACATTAAAAGTATATACAGAATATCGGGACTTTGAGAAACTGACGTGATAAGCGGAGTGACGTGAAAACCGGGTCTCAGGATAACGAGGTCCGACTGTAAATCATTATGACTTGTGCATCTGGCTTCGTCTCTATGAACCAGGCCACACATGGGACTTTTACCTGTGGTGTAGGCATCACCAGTTATGGATCTTATTGGGTAGTAACTGAAAGCAAAAACATTCTTTTTAGTACAAATTAAATTTCATGATTTGTGCATCTGACTTCGTCTCTATGAACCAGGCAACGCATTGGGCTTTTTCCTGTGGTGTACCTATCGCCAGTTATGGATCTTACTGGGTTGTAACTGAAACATTCTTTTTAGTAAAAATAAAACTTTGACTTGTGTATCTGACTTCGTCTCTGTGAACCAGGCCACACATCGGGCTATTTTCTGTGGTGTATCCATCACCAGTTATGGATCTTACTGGGTTGTATCTGAAAGCGAAAACATTCTTTTTAGTACAAAGACAACTTCATGACTAGTGCCTCTGACTTCGTCTCTATAAACCAGGCAACATATTGGGCTTTTTCCTGTGGTGTACCTATCGCCAGTTATGGATCTTACTGGGTTGTAACTGAAAGAAAAAACATTCTTTTTAGTAGAAATAAAACTTTGACTTGTGTATCTGACTTCGTCTCAATGAACCAGACCACACATCGGGCTTTTTCCTGAGGAGGAGCCATCACCTGTTATGGATCTTACTGGGTTGTACCTGAAAGCAAAAACATTCTTTTTAGTACAAAGACAACTTCATGACTAGTGCCTCTGACTTTGTCTCTATGAACCAGGCAACACATTGGGCTTTTTACTGTCGTGTAGCTATCAGCAGTTATGGATCTTACTGGGTTGTACCTGAAAACAAAAACATTCTTTTTAGTACAAATTAAACCTTATCACTTGTGCATCTGACTTCGTCTCTATGAACGAGGTCACGCATTGGGTTTTTTCCTGTGGTATAGCCATTAACAGTTATGGATCTTACTGTGTTGTACCTGAAATCAAAAACATTCTTTTTAGTACAAATTAAACTTTATGACTTGTGCATCTGACTTCGTCTCTATGAACCAGGCCACACATTGGGCTTATTTCTGTGGTGTATCCATCACCAGTTATGGATCTTACTGGATTGTATCTGAAAGGGAAAACATTCTTTTTAGTACAAAGATAACTTCATGACTAGTGCCTCTGACTTCGTCTCTATTAACCAGGCTACACATTGGGCTTTTTCCTGTGGTGTAACTATCGCCAGTTATGGATCTTACTGGGTTGTAACTGAAAGAAAAGGCATTCTTTTTAGTAGAAATAAAACTTTGACTTGTGTATCTGACTTCGTCACAATGAACCAGGCCACACATCGGGCTTTTTCCTGTGGTGTAGCCATCATCAGTTATGGATCTTACTGGGTTGTACCTGAAAGCAAAAACATTCTTTTTAGTACAAATACAACTTCATGACTAGTGTCTCTGACTTCGTCTCTATGAACCAGGCAACACATTGGCTTTTTCCTATAGTGTAGCTACCGCCAGTTATGGATCTTACTGGGTTGTAACTGAAAGCAAAAACATTCTTTTTAGTACAAATACAACTTCATGACTAGTGTCTCTGACTTCGTCTCTATGAACCAGGCAACATATTGGCTTTTTCCTATAGTATAGCTATCGCCAGTTATGTATCTTACTCGGTTGTAACTGAAAGAAAAAACATTCTTTTTAGTAGAAATAAATCTTTATGACTTGTGTATCTGACTTCGTCTCAATGAACCAGGCCACACATCGGGCTTTTCCCTGTGGTGTAGCCATCATCTGTTATGGATCTTACTGGGTTGTACCTGAAAGCAAAAATATTCTTTTTAGTACAAATACAACTTCATGACTAGTGCATCTGACTTCGTCCCTATGAACCAGTCAACACATTGGGTTTTTTTCTGTGGTGTAGCCATCACCAGTTATGCATCTTACTGGGTTATACCTAAAAGCAAAAACGTTATTTTATTTCAAATAAAACTTTATGACTAGTGCATCTGACTTCGTCCCTATGAACCAGTCAACACATTGGTCTTTTTCCTGTGGTGTAGCCATCACCAGTTATGCATCTTACTGGGTTATACCTAAAAGCAAAAACGTTATTTTATTACAAATAAAACTTTATGACTTGTGTATCTGACTTCGTCTCAATGAACCAGGCCACACATCGGGCTTTTCCCTGTGGTGTAGCCATCACCTGTTATGAATCTTACTGGATTGTACCTGGAAGCAAAAACATTCTTTTTAGTACATATACAGTCGAACTTCGATATCCCGACACTCTAATGACCAGAAAAAAGTGTCGTCATAAGCGGAGTGTCGCGGTAACTGGAGTTGGAGAAAAATAGGTTTGTAAAAAGCTGTATTTTTAATTAATTTAAAACAATTTTAAATTCATAACTCTTCTGGCAGTTTTAAGCAATTAAACGAAATAAATACAAAAGCAAAATTGAAAATATTAGAAATCAGATTTATGATGACTTTTTTTTTTTTTTTTTTTTTTTTGTTACATGAAATATTGATGAATTAAGGTTTTGCTTATCCCTAGATTTGCTTTCTACAATTCTTTTTTCAATATTGTACAATGAATTATAATCAATATTCGTTGTTTCCGAAATGGATTTCAGATAATTTCTGATCGTTTTAGTGCAATGCAATGCTACGGTTTTAGTCGGAAGGAAAGTGTCGTGAAACCACAAGAAAGTGCCGCTTGACCAAAACAAAAGGACCGCGAGTACACTCATACGTCTATCCGGAGCTTAAATGGATCATACATAGTGTGTGGGTTTATTTATTCACATAAAGGATTGAACTAAATTTCTCATTTATCTCAATTGGTATTTTAGATACGTCTGTGAAAACTTGGCTAAGACATTTCTTACCGCTTAATTTCAGTGCTTATAAGATGGATTAAGAAAAATGAACAATTTTCCTAAACCGTCAGGATATCCGGAGTTGGAAATTATTCAATGACGAAACATCCGGAGTTTATTTACATTAAAAGTATATACAGAATATCGGGACTTTGAGAAACTGACGTGATAAGCGGAGTGACGTGAAAATCGGTCTCTGGATAACGAGGTCCGACTGTAAATCCTTATGACTTGTGCACCTGACTTCGTCTCTATGAATCAGGCCACACATGGGACTTTTTCCTGTGGTGTAGGCATCACCAGTTATGGATCTTATTGGGTAGTAACTGAAAGCAAAAACATTCTTTTTAGTACAAATTAAATTTTATGATTTGTGCATCTGACTTCGTCTCTATGAACCAGGCAACGCATTGGGCTTTTTCCTGTGGTGTACCTATCGCCAGTTATGGATCTTACTGGGTTGTAACTGAAACATTCTTTTTAGTAGAAATAAAACTTTGACTTGTGTATCTGACTTCGTCTCTGTGAACCAGGCCACACATCGGGCTATTTTCTGTGGTGTATCCATCACCAGTTATGGATCTTACTGGGTTGTATCTGAAAGCGAAAACATTCTTTTTAGTACAAAGACAACTTCATGACTAGTGCCTCTGACTTCGTCTCTATGAACCAGGCAACATATTGGGCTTTTTCCTGTGGTGTACCTATCGCCAGTTATGGATCTTACTGGGTTGTAACTGAAAGAAAAAACATTCTTTTTAGTAGAAATAAAACTTTGACTTGTGTATCTGACTTCGTCTCAATGAACCAGACCACACATCGGGCTTTTTCCTGAGGTGGAGCCATCACCTGTTATGGATCTTACTGGGTTGTACCTGAAAGCAAAAACATTATTTTTAGTACGAATAAAACTTTATGACTTGTGTATCTGACGTCGCTTCTATGAACCAGGCCACACATTGGGCTTTTTCCTGTGGTGTAGCCATCACCAGTTAAGGATCTTATTGGGTTGTACCTGAAAGCAAAAACCTTCTTTTTAGTACAAATTAAACTTTATGACTTGTGCATCTGACTTCGTCTCTATGAACCAGGCCACACATGGTGATTTTTTCTGTGGTGTGGCCATCACCAGTTATGAATCTTACTGAGTTGTACCAGAAAACAAAAACAGTCTTTTTAGTACAAAGACAACTTCATGACTAGTGCCTCTGACTTTGTCTCTATGAACCAGGCAACACATTGGGCTTTTTACTGTCGTGTAGCTATCAGCAGTTATGGATCTTACTGGGTTGTACCTGAAAACAAAAACATTCTTTTTAGTACAAAGACAACTTCTTGAGTAGTGCCTCTGAGTTCGTCTCTATGAACCAAGCAACACATTGGGCTTTTTCCTGTGGTGTAGCCATCACCAGTTATGGATCTTACTGGGTTATACCTGAAAGCATAAACGTTTTTTTAGTACAAATAAAACTTTATGACTAGTGCATGTGATTGGTCTCTATGAAGCAGGCCACACATTGGGCTTTTTCCTGTGGTGTAGCCATCCCCAGTTATGGATCTTATTGGGTTGTACCTGAAAGCAAAAACATTCTTTTTAGTATAAATAAAACTTTATGACTTGTGTGTCTGACTTCCTGTCTATGAACTAGGCCATACATTGGGCTTTTTCCTATGGTATAGTTATCACCATATATGGATCTTACTGGCTTGTATCCGAAAGCTAAAACAATATTTTTATTACAAATAAAAGTTTATGATTTGCTGTTATACGCACACAAAACTGAGCTTCTCTATCTTATTTCGTTTATGTTTTATTTCGGATCAATTTTCCAAATATAAATTTGGGACACACTGTAGATTTAAGTATACTTCGTATGTTTAACTATATCTTGAAGTCTGTCCTGAAATAAAGAATGTTGAAAAAAAAAACTGCTTAGATACTTATTTCAGATTGCGTTTATTCATAAGCGTATACAAATACTTAATACCCATCACTAACTCTCACATTAACCAAGTGCAAGGAGTTAGAATAAGATTTTTAAATTCTGCATGAAGTTAATGAAATAACATAGCATGTCATTTATTTATTAAAACCAATGTACCTTGTGCACATGACTCAATAAAGTGCAGCTACTTACATCAAATTATTTCGTTTCAGAAGCTGATAAATATCAATAACCGGCATCGTCGAAAAAAAGTGAAGTCAGGCTATCAATTTAGCAGCTCTTGAAAATACAAGTTGATGTAAGTAGCTGTTATTCATAACATCATGAGTTTTATTATGTAGGAAAATGAGTATTAATTTATTTTTCATTGGCATATTTGATGAATGATGAAAAATTCATTTCTTGTCGATTTAGTCGTGAAGATCTAAAACATTCTGTGCTTAAATAATTGCAAAATAACTTAAAAAATTTCCTCAAAATGTCGGTAGAGTATATAAAACTAAACAATTACTATTTATTAATTCTTAAGGTAGCTGGTCACTCAGCTTCGGAATTCTCCTCCGTAATGTTAGGTCTATGGACTTTTGATGCATTCGTATATTTAAAATATCTTCTCCGGAAATTCATATTTTTAATATCTTTTTTCTGTGTACTCTTCTTAAAGGATGTCTCTTTTTTTTTCTTAGTTTTCAAAATATTTCTAAAATCTATGCTGAATTTAATTTTTTATCTGTTAAAAACGGGCGAACTGCGAGTAAGATTTTAACACTTTATATAAAATTAAGTCTATTCTTTATAAAATAATTTGCGAACTAAGGAAAAAAGAGAAATCTTTTCGGAAGTGTACACAAAAAATAGAAATTAAAAATATTAATTTCCCAAGGAGGTAAATATATGAATGCATCAAATGCCCATAGACTTTACATTAGGGAGGTAGAAATCGGAAGCTGAGTGACCAGCCCCCTTAAGGGGGTAGGATACCTTTGAACACGTCGAAAAAGTAAAAAATATTACTATGTTCCAAGCTTCAAAACTTGTGTATTAAGTCAAAAATAAAAATCAAACTTCATT
Source organism: Maratus speciosus (assembly GCA_963932465.1). Taxonomy (NCBI): domain Eukaryota; kingdom Metazoa; phylum Arthropoda; class Arachnida; order Araneae; family Salticidae; genus Maratus; species Maratus speciosus. The sequence continues at coordinate 147,665,311 of OZ010789.1, forward strand.
TTAATATAAAGCTCATATTTAAATTTATATTTAAGAATATATATATATGCTTGTAAATTCATAAATAAATATTGAAATGATAAGTTAAAAAATATATGATAATAAGAGAAAAAAATCTTGCGCGCATGATAAAATCTGAAAATATGCATATAAAGAGAAACTTTTGGTGAAAATAAATACATAATAGAGTTACCTTTATACTAAAACCAGAATATTTGTAAAAAATATTGAATAAATTAAAAAATTTAAAAAAAATAAAAATTTTCACTTTTTGAAAAATATTTTCAAAGTATAAATACATAAAAAAAATAAAATTTTACATTTCTCTGGTTTTAAGTTGTAGGTAATACAGAAATGAATATGTGGTAAAAGTGTCTTTTGATTGCCATGCATAGTGTTTTAGTAACACTGCGCGCAGTATCAAAATTCACCGTTTTGAATAAACGCAACGCAAAGTTTAATTCTCCTATGTAGTCTTAATATGTAGTCATAATAAAACTGCCATAATTGGTAAACTAATGGTATTTTTTTAATGCAGTTTTCTGCATATTGTTCAGAAATGATTACGCAATCAAAATATGTATTAAAAAATTCGAAAATTTTGATGGTTTAAAGGTATCTTACCCCCTTAAGGAAGTTTTCTGTTTTCCCACTTAAAATAATGAATCTTTCTGGGATATTCTAGGGTGACCCCGCCAGTAGTTGATTAAATAAAGTCAGTGTTATGGGATTTTTATTATATTTACTTCCTTTTAAGTTTTAAAACTAAACTAACATGATTCCTACAACCTTAATGAATGTTCTATAATGGACAAAAATGAAATCCGCTGAAATTAAATAGCAACAAAATTATAAATGAAAAGTTTTTTTTAATTGTCATTTTCCCAGCGGTTGATCAGGCGAAAGAAGCCAATCAAAAATCGAAAAATTAATGTTTAAAATTTCATCCTTTGGCTGTGATTAACATTAATTTTTATTAACTATAAGTTAATAAACTATAAGCAATTAACTATTAGTTTAAATAAACAAGATGGAGGTGGATTATTTTAACTTACCTTAATTGTCTCCAACTAATCAAAAACTAAATGTTTACACTTTCTAATAAATTTTTTTTCATAAAATGGCTTCCGTTAATGCAGACAGATGACAACAATGGATGCCTCCGTTCCCCCCTTTCCTCTAAAGACAAGAAAAGAGAAAAAAAAATTGTCTTATAAAAGTAGCAGAAGTTGATTATAATTTGTAGATATACAAATTTTTTGTAAAAAAAACAAAACAAATTACAATATTACTATATGGTGTATAAAAATTTCTGCCGAAGTAAGCTCATGCAAACATTAAAGCCAAGTCAAAAATTTTAAAATCGACGTTTAGGTCAGGGCCCGATTAACCTCTCAAACGAGAAGAAGGACAGTATTATTTCGAGTCTACCTTTCATCCGTGGAAAGTTTTTAATTTTTAAATAAATGGAAACTCATCAATTATATATAAATATATTATCTCTAAATATATTTTATTGGGTGTTTTTTTATGATCACCAAGATGTCATATGACTGGTAAACCAGCTTATTGATCACATTCAGATTTCCCTGTTGGATAACTTTCCTGAAGTAGTCTGGTTGTTCTCCTGCATTAGGCAAATTTTCCACTCCAAAAATAATTAAAATTCAATGTAAACTTAATTGGAGTTTTCTACAGTCATTTTGGGACCCTCTTAAATTTTACAGTGGAAGCTCGTGCTTTATGTGCCTTTTGCACAAACAGGCCCTGGTTTCGGTCGACATCTACGACCATCATCATGATTATGATGTTACACTTATATGACCGGCGATGTTAGTGTCTAAAAGAACAGGTGGTAGATTCTGTTCTTTTAGACTTTAATTACCGTTCTCGAACAACGAAACTCCGAAAACTCCCACAGTCGTCTCCTTAGACAAAACTGGTATTTAACTTGCTATCATCAGCCAGTACGGCTCATTTTATTGCCAGCAGTCTAACCACATGGCTGAGTGGCCGCAGAAAACATGGATGATAGCAATTTAAGCATGTATTTAAAAAGTTAACCTGTCATTCAATATCAGTCTCTATAAGCTAAATTCCAGTCCTTACCAAAACCTCATTTTTTACTGTCTATAAAAAGTGAATTTTAAATTTCTAAATAAATTGAAACTCATCAATGCACATTATCTCTAAATATATTTTATTGGATGGTTTCTTACGATCATCAAGGTGTCCTATAACTGGTAAATCAGCTTATTGATCATATTCAGATTTCCCTGTTGGATAACTTTCCTGAAGTACATTTACAGTCATTTTGGGGCCCTCTGAAATTTTAGAGTGGAAGCTCGTGCTTCATATGCCTTTTGCATAAACAGGCCGTGGTTTCGGCCATCATCTACGACCATCATCGTGATTACGTTTTGCACTATATTAGTGCCTAAAAGAACAGGTGGTGGATGCTGTTCTTTTAGACTTTAATTACCGTTCTCGTACAAGGAAACTCCGGAAATTCTCCTCTATTATAAAATCTCCTCTATTATTCTATTATTATTATTATGCTAAATTAAAAAGCAATGAAAATGTTGATTCAATTCTCAATACACATTTGTAGGTACCGGATTCGGTTTGAAATAAAAACGCCCGTCCATTTAGCAGTAACGTCATTTGAGCCAAAAATTTATTAACTTATTTCAAATCGGCATAAATAAATCTCACACTAAAGAATGTGATTTTTGAATGTTTCATTTGATAACAGTCTCACTAACTTAATAATTTTGTTGCAAAAAACAACGTTTTAAAGTTGTTGTTATGATTAAATAAGAATATACAATTTTCTAATAATTAAATACCAAAGTTAATTCTTCCTTTTTCCCCGGAGAAATCTTAATGAAATTGGGAAAACAAGATATCGGCTTAATGCGAGAGCTATTCATACGTCATTTGGGGACATACGATCAAGATATTACAGATGGTGCTGGCACAATTCTTTCAGAAAGTTCAGATAGGCTTTCCAGTGTGGACCCGACAGATATGGAGAATAGAACATTTATGCAATCATGAACATATAGTCCAGGGGAAATGCACCAAAAAAGGGGGTTACCTTGCAAAAAGTCGGGTAGAAGATTTTTTTCTGACTTGTTTATAATGATGCCAACATGGAAAACCAAGTTTTCCAACAAAATTTCTTAAGGCTAAATTTTCTGTGGCCAAAAAACAACAAAATTTTGGGTCTTTTTTTAATTTTTTTAAACATTTCGAGACCCGTTGCCGTAGCATATTATTTGTCAGTTACAATATTAAAGAGGACGAAATTCTCTACAAATCTCATATTTAGAACTTTTTTATACACTCAATAGCAAGCGCAGTACGCTATTTCACAAATAGGACATTTTTTTTTTCAATTTTCTTAAAAACCGTGAAAAACGTAGTTCTGCCCCGATTATTCAAATGTTTCCCGCGGATTTAACCGTTTATGTCAACTTCCATATATTGGTAGCAGTAAATTATGTGTTTCAGGGCCAAAACTAGCCTTTTTTGTATCCGTGGCAAACATGGATTTTGGAGCCCCCCTCCCCCCCACAAAAAGAAAATTTACCACGAGAATTTTAATAAATCTCTAATAGCCGGATTTTGAAAATTTTAAGCGTGTAATCATTAAATACGTAATGCTGAACTACGTAATCAGCTTTGTCAAATATTGATTCATTAAAACCTTGAAAACCGAACCGAAAGGAACCGAAATATATTCCGCTTTAAACAGGTTTCCATCTTAGCATGTATATATGTTGATATTCTTTCTCTTGGAAACATATAATTTTTTCTTTAAAGACCGAATTCCGTATAGACAGATTTCATTTTCAAAGATTTTATGGTAGTTGTAGTATTAAAATTGAGGGTGTTTAAAGACACAGTGATATGAATTATGAGGATAAATTAGTCATACGAAGACATTCGCAATATAACATTAAATCTGTGGGAGTGTTCTTGACAAAGATCTTGCTTGCATTTTATTACTTTTAAATAATCTTACTTAAATAATTTACTTTTAAAAACATTTTATTGAATACTAGCAGACCCGCCCGGCGTTGCCCGGGGTCCGTAAAAAATAACCTTAAACAAAACTCAAGTTTGTATGATTTTATATCTTTTGAAATTCTTTTAAATGAACCTAATTTCGGAGGCACCCATTGCCTTCCGCATCGTCTAGTGCGTTCCCAACAAACTTCTTTCCGAACGAACCTGTAACCTGGGCCCACGCTACATAAGGCAGCATGTACCGGAAGTGCGCCGCACGTGCCGGAGACAATCGAAAACCAAGTTGAGTAAGCCAAACCTCGTAGTAATCAAGCGCATAGAATCGAAAAAAAAGAATGCTTCATGAATGTTAGAAAATGTTGGTAACTGAAGTCTAAGATAAAATTTCATAATACAGAAAGTAGTTGTAGTTGTAATCTAAGTTGAATGAACTAAATCCCGTTGAAATTAGGTTCTTAGAATTGGAGGAAAGAATGCGCCCCCAAGCGGTGGAAGATGACCTCTCCCCTTGTAAATTTCATGAATTACTTTTAACGTTAACACGATATTTATTAAACTGATGAAATCCATTTTCTAAAGTTACCTTTAAATTAACGCGATTTTTAATGTACGGCTGTAGTGAGTAAACGTAAGTTGATGCTAAAAAAGGAGATTGATGTTCGAAAAAAGTGGTAACTGAGGTATAAAGAAAGATCGGGCCCTGGGGGCCAGAGTGATGCAAAAACTTCAAGGAGGGCCAGGGACGTAACTGGCATGTAGTTGGGCATAAAGATATTGGTAGTAGCTTTTAAAGTAATCGGAAGACGCTACAACTATGTTAAAGAAAATTGCAAGCAATTCGGAAAATTTTTAAAGAAGCTGCACCAAGGGCCCCAAGAAGACGATTAATGTTCAAAATTGGTGGTAGCTGAAGCCTGAGAAATTTCTTTTGTCTCTCATATAGTGTCTGGAGGACCTAAGAAGTTGTTAGAAAAAAAAAGCTTCTGAATTGGGCCATTTTTAAAGGAACTGTAAAAGGGGTCCCAAATGGGGCCAATTGGTAATTAAAAACAGGATCCTAACATGAAACATGTTAAAATGTCTTAGTACTTAGTGCTTTAGATCTTCAATTAGTTAAAATTAAGCATAAGGAATAATATGAATTATTCGTTAAAATAATATTTTAAAGAAATGCACAAAAAGGGGGTAAATGTTTGAAAAAGGGCCCTGAGGCCTCAATAAAAATATGGGGGTATTGGTCTGGGAAGAAGACTCCAAGACTCAACTTTAAAATTATGCACCGAGAAGCCCATAATAATATTCTCAAATAAACCGGAAATTTGTATCGCAGGTCGGTACAGAATGGGGCGGGGGAGGAGGTAGATTTGCAAATTACCAGGGCCCGACTCATGTTCAGTTGGAAAGTTGTGTTAAGCCAGTGGTTAAGGTTTTGAATTTTTATTTATCTCACATTTTAAACTCTTTTATTCAAAATTAATTGGTGAACTCAATTAAAATTTAATTATGTTTTTAATATTTTAAATTTTTATTTAAAATCTTTAGATGAAAAAGTAATTACAAATGCATCCGAAACTGAAATACTGAAAAAGAAATAATAAAACTGCAAGCAAATATGCTATATAATTTTTTTTTAAGTTACTATCCAGCAAATTTATTTTCTAATAGAGTAAGGCCTGTTTATAACGGAATCGTCGGAACATTTTTTCACTTTAGATACACTTCAAAGAAAAATAAAATACTTAAAATAGAAAAAACCTAGTATTTCAAATTTTCCCTATCTAGTTTCGAACCTGGGTCTGTTTGTACAGGAAACCAAGGGGTTAAGCCACTACGCCACAACTACTACGAAATGTTTAGTAAATTAATGTTTCATATCGGAGCGTAAATAGTTTCTGCCTTTTCTTTTCCGCGTCGCATCGGTTTCATTAGCATAATAAAGTAAATGATTACTGTTGTCCGAATTCTCTGAAATTTTAATGGATCGCAAATATTACTAAAACCAAGCCCTTTTTAAAATTTCATAAAAAATGTATGCATATTTTGGAGGATAAACATTTAAGCGAAATGTAAATCATCTTTATGAGGCGGAAAGTGACCTGCATTTGGCGGTGTATTTGAAAGGGTTAAAACTCAAATTTTTAAAAACCAATTACACCATCGTTTTGAAGAAGAATTCAGCTTTAGAATCATATATTTGACTTGTCAGTACCTTTAAAATCGCATCCTGGGGAGGTGTTGTAATGAGGTAGAAAAACGTTTTTCAGAAAAACGATCCTTTTTTAACTTTTTTTTTCAAGGGGCTAATTGTGATATATTTTTTAATTGATCACAGCATTTGAGACGTAAGAGTACAGTTTTTTAGAACATGTCTTCCGTTTTAAACTTTACTAAGCTGTTTGGACGAAGTTAGTTAATAAATAATGACAAAATACCCCGAAATATTTTTTCCGTTCATCATTTGCGTATCAGCGCCTTCAGCGCATGCGTCAGAGATTTTCCCTTCCGAAGTGGATTTTTAATCAAACTGAGTGACGGTTGATAATTAATAACTCAGCTGTTAATTAGAATTTTGAAATTCTGAGAGCCAGGTATATCAGGAGAAACTTTGGGCTATTCTCAGAAAAATTTTGAACTTCGTAAGTGAAGTAGATTTTCCTAGCCATTGCACACAGGCAGACAGACACACACACAAAGCGATTTAGTCTTTTATTAGTATAGATAAAATGTCTGAGATGAGAATGAAGACGTGGATGTGCAAATAATAGATAATTTACTGCTACCAATTTTTAGAAGTCGACATACACGATTAAATCCGTGGGGAACATTTGAATAATCGGGTCAAAACTACGTTTTTCACAGTTTTTAAGACAATTGAAAAAATGTCTTATTTTGAAAGAGCGTACTACGCTTGCTATTGAGTGTATAAAAAAGTTGTAAACATGAAAGTTGTAGTGAATTGTGGCCTCTTTAATATTGTAATTGACAAATAAAAGGCTACGGCAACGGGTCTCGATATATTAAAAAAGAAAAAAAAAAAGGCCCCAAAATTTTGTTGTTTTTTGGCCACAGAAAATTTAGTCTTAAGAAATTTTGTTGGAAAACTTTGTTTTTGCATGATGGCCTCAGTATAAACAAGTCAGAAAAAAAAGATCTTCTACCCGACCTTTTGCAAGGTAAAATGTACATCTCCCCTGGACTAAAGGAGGAAGTAAGAATTTTGAGCAACATAAATGGGCATGGACAACGAAAGGTACGGAAATTCATAAAAGGCTCCTGTATATGTACACACTGTCAGAAAAATTCGTCTTTATATACAAAATTATTCGTCATTTTTATAAAAATAATATCAGTGCTCCTAGAAAACATGCTTTTTCCGTTAATTCTTCCCAGAAGTCTGAAAAAGAGGGCGGGGGGAATTGCGTTTGTCCCTTGCACGCATGCGTATTGGCAGTATTAATACCAAAGTTCGAATTTATTTTTAAAATGAAAAACCGATAATCCAATAAATTAAAATTTCTAATTTATTTTAAAACAAACAAAGAAAAATAATGCTTTCGAATTTAATAAAGTAGCAATTTTTTCATTCATTTACACTTATTCGCAATTTATTTTTTAGAGTATTAAAAAAAATATTCGCATGTAAAATATATATTAGACGATCACATTTAAAAAGTATATAGTAGTTCAATCAAGTTAAAGAAATCGATTTTATTAAAAAAAAAGCAAACATTCCTTCTCGAATTTAATTCGAAATATGATATTATTATTTTACATCTAACAATCAAATTATGTCTTATTAAAAATATGTATAATATGTAATAATTTTTATCCTCTATTATTCTTTAAGTGTTAAAACACTAATTATTTAATAAAGACGAAATGCCCCTGCAATTAGGTTTAAATTTCCGAGCTTTCTGAACAAGAAATTTAATAAGCCTTACCAATACTCCATTTGAAGAAAACCATATCTTCATTTTAAGCTCGCCTTCTGCCAAGTGCTCGCTGGCCGAAAGGTTAAGATGCTCGATTCGAAACGCGCCGTCCCAGGTTCAAAACCAAGTGGATCCACGGAAGAAAGAGAGACGTATTTTAAAAAAAACTCCTGTTCTCAGATTACGGAAATTTTCTGTCCTAGAACGGAAATTTCTTCAATTCTCTGATATATACCGGTAGCAGTGCTGCCAAGGATATTTCCGTGAATTGAGAATGTATAGCCCAGGTGCAATGGTGGATCCAAAGGGGAGGTCTCGGGGAGTCATGACCCCCCCCCCCCCCTCTGAAGAGCAGCATAAAAATTCTAACGATCATTTTTAAAATGAAATATATATTAAATTCCTTAAATCCCCCCCCCCCCGAATCTTTCTATTTTAGCTCCACTGAAATCCAAATTAGATAATTTCTGATATATTCGTCAAGTCATTTTTAATCTCAAATTCAAGACATTTGCAAGTGCACTTACTGAGAAACTATATAATGCCTCGTTTTCCGATGGGCCAGTAGGACATTGTATGTGATTAGTGCTTTCCATTTTTCGATAAAAGCAAAGAACCTTACAAAAAAATTCCGTAAAATTTGACTTTACATAAAATTCCGTAAAATTTGTCTCTTGTGACGACATTTCTGTGGCTGTCAAGTCCTAAAACTTGGCTAAAAATGCAAACTTTGACAACATATTCTGAATGAATCTTTGCCTTTATAAGAAAATGGGAAACTCCTTAATTTCTTGATATCCGACCAAAACCAGTGAATTTGATATTTTTACGAATTTTAATGCAATTTTTTTTTCTTTGTATTTACGAATGAAAATGACTTCGCAAAAGTATCAGAAAAGTCGTCAATTTGGATTTCGGAATAGCTTTCAATATAAATGCCTTATAAAGAGATGTGATTCCTTCCTCGTAAAATAAAAAAGAAGACACCCATGAGCCCCTCTAAATGGAGAGATGGATCCGCCCTTGCCCAGGCGTTATTTCTACTCTCGGTTGCCAATTGCTTGCTCATCCAATCTAAAGCCCCGAACTGACCCTATCCCAAAGAACTCCCAGCTCTTTCCGACATTGAAGAAGTCTCTCAGAGGAAGATGATTTAGCACCAATGAAGAAGTGAAAACAGTCATGAAACAGTTTTCTCATATGCAGAACACGCGTTCTTCCAAGAGGATTTTTTTATTTTAGTAAAAATTATGACATATACTTATGTATTTGGTGGTTTATGTAGAAAAATAAAGTAAGTCTAGCTCGGTATGTCCACGGTATATTACTTGTGGGGATTGAAAATACTGCCTTTTTTCACAACCCCCGCATTCTTTTCCAAGAAGACATTTTTGTATTTTTAACTTTGGTAAAGGCTATGACAAATACACTATTTTTCTACATAACCCCAAGAACAATAAAGTAAGCCTACTTCTTAACCCTTTTGGGACCGACCTCTCTTACACAATACTTATTTGTTTGGCACCACTTATTTTTAAAAAGTTACAATTACTTACATAAACACGAAAGTGCTTAAATTAAATAGAGCAAATATTACTTTTCTTTATTACTGGTGCCAAAAAGATATTCTGGTTGTACTTATTGAAGGTGCATATATCGTCGCCTCAGAGCAACAGTAGGACATGATACTCAGATGGCAGAGCACTGGCGGCTTCAGCCAGGGAGGTCCCGGGTTCGAATCCTGGTCCGGACATTTTTCGCCCAGTTGGAAATTTACATCTAATATGATATGTTTACCAATTAGAATAATTGTGTCAATATTAATCTAGTGTAATTTCGTATCCAGCGTTTTCTGGAGTTCCATTACCTGAGATTTATTCTGTTGAGCTGAACCAGGTTTCAGACCAGATGCTGTAATCCTCAAGGTTAGCTGGGTGAAAAACTTCGACCAGAATCGTCCGGGATAGCTCAGATGGCAGAGCACTGGCGGCTTCAGCCAGGGAGGTCCCGGGTTCGAATCCTGGTCCGGACATTTTTCGCCCAGTTGGAAATTTACATCTAATATGATATGTTTACCAATTAGAATAATTGTGTCAATATTAATCTAGTGTAATTTCGTATCCAGCGTTTTCTGGAGTTCCATTACCTGAGATTTATTCTGTTGAGCTGAACCAGGTTTCAGACCAGATGCTGTAATCCTCAAGGTTAGCTGGGTGAAAAACTTCGACCAGAATCGTCCGGGATAGCTCAGATGGCAGAGCACTGGCGGCTTCAGCCAGGGAGGTCCCGGGTTCGAATCCTGGTCCGGACATTTTTCGCCCAGTTGGAAATTTACATCTAATATGATATGTTTACCAATTAGAATAATTGTGTCAATATTAATCTAGTGTAATTTCGTATCCAGCGTTTTCTGGAGTTCCATTACCTGAGATTTATTCTGTTGAGCTGAACCAGGTTTCAGACCAGATGCTGTAATCCTCAAGGTTAGCTGGGTGAAAAACTTCGACCAGAATCGTCCGGGATAGCTCAGATGGCAGAGCACTGGCGGCTTCAGCCAGGGAGGTCCCGGGTTCGAATCCTGGTCCGGACATTTTTCGCCCAGTTGGAAATTTACATCTAATATGATATGTTTACCAATTAGAATAATTGTGTCAATATTAATCTAGTGTAATTTCGTATCCAGCGTTTTCTGGAGTTCCATTACCTGAGATTTATTCTGTTGAGCTGAACCAGGTTTCAGACCAGATGCTGTAATCCTCAAGGTTAGCTGGGTGAAAAACTTCGACCAGAATCGTCCGGGATAGCTCAGATGGCAGAGCACTGGCGGCTTCAGCCAGGGAGGTCCCGGGTTCGAATCCTGGTCCGGACATTTTTCGCCCAGTTGGAAATTTACATCTAATATGATATGTTTACCAATTAGAATAATTGTGTCAATATTAATCTAGTGTAATTTCGTATCCAGCGTTTTCTGGAGTTCCATTACCTGAGATTTATTCTGTTGAGCTGAACCAGGTTTCAGACCAGATGCTGTAATCCTCAAGGTTAGCTGGGTGAAAAACTTCGACCAGAATCGTCCGGGATAGCTCAGATGGCAGAGCACTGGCGGCTTCAGCCAGGGAGGTCCCGGGTTCGAATCCTGGTCCGGACATTTTTCGCCCAGTTGGAAATTTACATCTAATATGATATGTTTACCAATTAGAATAATTGTGTCAATATTAATCTAGTGTAATTTCGTATCCAGCGTTTTCTGGAGTTCCATTACCTGAGATTTATTCTGTTGAGCTGAACCAGGTTTCAGACCAGATGCTGTAATCCTCAAGGTTAGCTGGGTGAAAAACTTCGACCAGAATCGTCCGGGATAGCTCAGATGGCAGAGCACTGGCGGCTTCAGCCAGGGAGGTCCCGGGTTCGAATCCTGGTCCGGACATTTTTCGCCCAGTTGGAAATTTACATCTAATATGATATGTTTACCAATTAGAATAATTGTGTCAATATTAATCTAGTGTAATTTCGTATCCAGCGTTTTCTGGAGTTCCATTACCTGAGATTTATTCTGTTGAGCTGAACCAGGTTTCAGACCAGATGCTGTAATCCTCAAGGTTAGCTGGGTGAAAAACTTCGACCAGAATCGTCCGGGATAGCTCAGATGGCAGAGCACTGGCGGCTTCAGCCAGGGAGGTCCCGGGTTCGAATCCTGGTCCGGACATTTTTCGCCCAGTTGGAAATTTACATCTAATATGATATGTTTACCAATTGGAATAATTGTGTCAATATTAATCTAGTGTAATTTCGTATCCAGCGTTTTCTGGAGTTCCATTACCTGAGATTTATTCTGTTGAGCTGAACCAGGTTTCAGACCAGATGCTGTAATCCTCAAGGTTAGCTGGGTGAAAAACTTCGACCAGAATCGTCCGGGATAGCTCAGATGGCAGAGCACTGGCGGCTTCAGCCAGGGAGGTCCCGGGTTCGAATCCTGGTCCGGACATTTTTCGCCCAGTTGGAAATTTACATCTAATATGATATGTTTACCAATTAGAATAATTGTGTCAATATTAATCTAGTGTAATTTCGTATCCAGCGTTTTCTGGAGTTCCATTACCTGAGATTTATTCTGTTGAGCTGAACCAGGTTTCAGACCAGATGCTGTAATCCTCAAGGTTAGCTGGGTGAAAAACTTCGACCAGAATCGTCCGGGATAGCTCAGATGGCAGAGCACTGGCGGCTTCAGCCAGGGAGGTCCCGGGTTCGAATCCTGGTCCGGACATTTTTCGCCCAGTTGGAAATTTACATCTAATATGATATGTTTACCAATTAGAATAATTGTGTCAATATTAATCTAGTGTAATTTCGTATCCAGCGTTTTCTGGAGTTCCATTACCTGAGATTTATTCTGTTGAGCTGAACCAGGTTTCAGACCAGATGCTGTAATCCTCAAGGTTAGCTGGGTGAAAAACTTCGACCAGAATCGTCCGGGATAGCTCAGATGGCAGAGCACTGGCGGCTTCAGCCAGGGAGGTCCCGGGTTCGAATCCTGGTCCGGACATTTTTCGCCCAGTTGGAAATTTACATCTAATATGATATGTTTACCAATTAGAATAATTGTGTCAATATTAATCTAGTGTAATTTCGTATCCAGCGTTTTCTGGAGTTCCATTACCTGAGATTTATTCTGTTGAGCTGAACCAGGTTTCAGACCAGATGCTGTAATCCTCAAGGTTAGCTGGGTGAAAAACTTCGACCAGAATCGTCCGGGATAGCTCAGATGGCAGAGCACTGGCGGCTTCAGCCAGGGAGGTCCCGGGTTCGAATCCTGGTCCGGACATTTTTCGCCCAGTTGGAAATTTACATCTAATATGATATGTTTACCAATTGGAATAATTGTGTCAATATTAATCTAGTGTAATTTCGTATCCAGCGTTTTCTGGAGTTCCATTACCTGAGATTTATTCTGTTGAGCTGAACCAGGTTTCAGACCAGATGCTGTAATCCTCAAGGTTAGCTGGGTGAAAAACTTCGACCAGAATCGTCCGGGATAGCTCAGATGGCAGAGCACTGGCGGCTTCAGCCAGGGAGGTCCCGGGTTCGAATCCTGGTCCGGACATTTTTCGCCCAGTTGGAAATTTACATCTAATATGATATGTTTACCAATTAGAATAATTGTGTCAATATTAATCTAGTGTAATTTCGTATCCAGCGTTTTCTGGAGTTCCATTACCTGAGATTTATTCTGTTGAGCTGAACCAGGTTTCAGATCAGATGCTGTAATCCTCAAGGTTAGCTGGGTGAAAAACTTCGACCAGAATCGTCCGGGATAGCTCAGATGGCAGAGCACTGGCGGCTTCAGCCAGGGAGGTCCCGGGTTCGAATCCTGGTCCGGACATTTTTCGCCCAGTTGGAAATTTACATCTAATATGATATGTTTACCAATTAGAATAATTGTGTCAATATTAATCTAGTGTAATTTCGTATCCAGCGTTTTCTGGAGTTCCATTACCTGAGATTTATTCTGTTGAGCTGAACCAGGTTTCAGACCAGATGCTGTAATCCTCAAGGTTAGCTGGGTGAAAAACTTCGACCAGAATCGTCCGGGATAGCTCAGATGGCAGAGCACTGGCGGCTTCAGCCAGGGAGGTCCCGGGTTCGAATCCTGGTCCGGACATTTTTCGCCCAGTTGGAAATTTACATCTAATATGATATGTTTACCAATTAGAATAATTGTGTCAATATTAATCTAGTGTAATTTCGTATCCAGCGTTTTCTGGAGTTCCATTACCTGAGATTTATTCTGTTGAGCTGAACCAGGTTTCAGACCAGATGCTGTAATCCTCAAGGTTAGCTGGGTGAAAAACTTCGACCAGAATCGTCCGGGATAGCTCAGATGGCAGAGCACTGGCGGCTTCAGCCAGGGAGGTCCCGGGTTCGAATCCTGGTCCGGACATTTTTCGCCCAGTTGGAAATTTACATCTAATATGATATGTTTACCAATTAGAATAATTGTGTCAATATTAATCTAGTGTAATTTCGTATCCAGCGTTTTCTGGAGTTCCATTACCTGAGATTTATTCTGTTGAGCTGAACCAGGTTTCAGACCAGATGCTGTAATCCTCAAGGTTAGCTGGGTGAAAAACTTCGACCAGAATCGTCCGGGATAGCTCAGATGGCAGAGCACTGGCGGCTTCAGCCAGGGAGGTCCCGGGTTCGAATCCTGGTCCGGACATTTTTCGCCCAGTTGGAAATTTACATCTAATATGATATGTTTACCAATTAGAATAATTGTGTCAATATTAATCTAGTGTAATTTCGTATCCAGCGTTTTCTGGAGTTCCATTACCTGAGATTTATTCTGTTGAGCTGAACCAGGTTTCAGACCAGATGCTGTAATCCTCAAGGTTAGCTGGGTGAAAAACTTCGACCAGAATCGTCCGGGATAGCTCAGATGGCAGAGCACTGGCGGCTTCAGCCATGGAGGTCCCGGGTTCGAATCCTGGTCCGGACATTTTTCGCCCAGTTGGAAATTTACATCTAATATGATATGTTTACCAATTGGAATAATTGTGTCAATATTAATCTAGTGTAATTTCGTATCCAGCGTTTTCTGGAGTTCCATTACCTGAGATTTATTCTGTTGAGCTGAACCAGGTTTCAGACCAGATGCTGTAATCCTCAAGGTTAGCTGGGTGAAAAACTTCGACCAGAATCGTCCGGGATAGCTCAGATGGCAGAGCACTGGCGGCTTCAGCCAGGGAGGTCACGGGTTCGAATCCTGGTCCGGACATTTTTCGCCCAGTTGGAAATTTACATCTAATATGATATGTTTACCAATTAGAATAATTGTGTCAATATTAATCTAGTGTAATTTCGTATCCAGCGTTTTCTGGAGTTCCATTACCTGAGATTTATTCTGTTGAGCTGAACCAGGTTTCAGATCAGATGCTGTAATCCTCAAGGTTAGCTGGGTGAAAAACTTCGACCAGAATCGTCCGGGATAGCTCAGATGGCAGAGCACTGGCGGCTTCAGCCAGGGAGGTCCCGGGTTCGAATCCTGGTCCGGACATTTTTCGCCCAGTTGGAAATTTACATCTAATATGATATGTTTACCAATTAGAATAATTGTGTCAATATTAATCTAGTGTAATTTCGTATCCAGCGTTTTCTGGAGTTCCATTACCTGAGATTTATTCTGTTGAGCTGAACCAGGTTTCAGACCAGATGCTGTAATCCTCAAGGTTAGCTGGGTGAAAAACTTCGACCAGAATCGTCCGGGATAGCTCAGATGGCAGAGCACTGGCGGCTTCAGCCAGGGAGGTCCCGGGTTCGAATCCTGGTCCGGACATTTTTCGCCCAGTTGGAAATTTACATCTAAATGATATGTTTACCAATTAGAATAATTGTGTCAATATTAATCTAGTGTAATTTCGTATCCAGCGTTTTCTGGAGTTCCATTACCTGAGATTTATTCTGTTGAGCTGAACCAGGTTTCAGACCAGATGCTGTAATCCTCAAGGTTAGCTGGGTGAAAAACTTCGACCAGAATCGTCCGGGATAGCTCAGATGGCAGAGCACTGGCGGCTTCAGCCAGGGAGGTCCCGGGTTCGAATCCTGGTCCGGACATTTTTCGCCCAGTTGGAAATTTACATCTAATATGATATGTTTACCAATTAGAATAATTGTGTCAATATTAATCTAGTGTAATTTCGTATCCAGCGTTTTCTGGAGTTCCATTACCTGAGATTTATTCTGTTGAGCTGAACCAGGTTTCAGACCAGATGCTGTAATCCTCAAGGTTAGCTGGGTGAAAAACTTCGACCAGAATCGTCCGGGATAGCTCAGATGGCAGAGCACTGGCGGCTTCAGCCAGGGAGGTCCCGGGTTCGAATCCTGGTCCGGACATTTTTCGCCCAGTTGGAAATTTACATCTAATATGATATGTTTACCAATTAGAATAATTGTGTCAATATTAATCTAGTGTAATTTCGTATCCAGCGTTTTCTGGAGTTCCATTACCTGAGATTTATTCTGTTGAGCTGAACCAGGTTTCAGACCAGATGCTGTAATCCTCAAGGTTAGCTGGGTGAAAAACTTCGACCAGAATCGTCCGGGATAGCTCAGATGGCAGAGCACTGGCGGCTTCAGCCAGGGAGGTCCCGGGTTCGAATCCTGGTCCGGACATTTTTCGCCCAGTTGGAAATTTACATCTAATATGATATGTTTACCAATTAGAATAATTGTGTCAATATTAATCTAGTGTAATTTCGTATCCAGCGTTTTCTGGAGTTCCATTACCTGAGATTTATTCTGTTGAGCTGAACCAGGTTTCAGACCAGATGCTGTAATCCTCAAGGTTAGCTGGGTGAAAAACTTCGACCAGAATCGTCCGGGATAGCTCAGATGGCAGAGCACTGGCGGCTTCAGCCAGGGAGGTCCCGGGTTCGAATCCTGGTCCGGACATTTTTCGCCCAGTTGGAAATTTACATCTAATATGATATGTTTACCAATTAGAATAATTGTGTCAATATTAATCTAGTGTAATTTCGTATCCAGCGTTTTCTGGAGTTCCATTACCTGAGATTTATTCTGTTGAGCTGAACCAGGTTTCAGACCAGATGCTGTAATCCTCAAGGTTAGCTGGGTGAAAAACTTCGACCAGAATCGTCCGGGATAGCTCAGATGGCAGAGCACTGGCGGCTTCAGCCAGGGAGGTCCCGGGTTCGAATCCTGGTCCGGACATTTTTCGCCCAGTTGGAAATTTACATCTAATATGATATGTTTACCAATTAGAATAATTGTGTCAATATTAATCTAGTGTAATTTCGTATCCAGCGTTTTCTGGAGTTCCATTACCTGAGATTTATTCTGTTGAGCTGAACCAGGTTTCAGACCAGATGCTGTAATCCTCAAGGTTAGCTGGGTGAAAAACTTCGACCAGAATCGTCCGGGATAGCTCAGATGGCAGAGCACTGGCGGCTTCAGCCAGGGAGGTCCCGGGTTCGAATCCTGGTCCGGACATTTTTCGCCCAGTTGGAAATTTACATCTAATATGATATGTTTACCAATTAGAATAATTGTGTCAATATTAATCTAGTGTAATTTCGTATCCAGCGTTTTCTGGAGTTCCATTACCTGAGATTTATTCTGTTGAGCTGAACCAGGTTTCAGACCAGATGCTGTAATCCTCAAGGTTAGCTGGGTGAAAAACTTCGACCAGAATCGTCCGGGATAGCTCAGATGGCAGAGCACTGGCGGCTTCAGCCAGGGAGGTCCCGGGTTCGAATCCTGGTCCGGACATTTTTCGCCCAGTTGGAAATTTACATCTAATATGATATGTTTACCAATTAGAATAATTGTGTCAATATTAATCTAGTGTAATTTCGTATCCAGCGTTTTCTGGAGTTCCATTACCTGAGATTTATTCTGTTGAGCTGAACCAGGTTTCAGACCAGATGCTGTAATCCTCAAGGTTAGCTGGGTGAAAAACTTCGACCAGAATCGTCCGGGATAGCTCAGATGGCAGAGCACTGGCGGCTTCAGCCAGGGAGGTCCCGGGTTCGAATCCTGGTCCGGACATTTTTCGCCCAGTTGGAAATTTACATCTAATATGATATGTTTACCAATTGGAATAATTGTGTCAATATTAATCTAGTGTAATTTCGTATCCAGCGTTTTCTGGAGTTCCATTACCTGAGATTTATTCTGTTGAGCTGAACCAGGTTTCAGACCAGATGCTGTAATCCTCAAGGTTAGCTGGGTGAAAAACTTCGACCAGAATCGTCCGGGATAGCTCAGATGGCAGAGCACTGGCGGCTTCAGCCAGGGAGGTCCCGGGTTCGAATCCTGGTCCGGACATTTTTCGCCCAGTTGGAAATTTACATCTAATATGATATGTTTACCAATTAGAATAATTGTGTCAATATTAATCTAGTGTAATTTCGTATCCAGCGTTTTCTGGAGTTCCATTACCTGAGATTTATTCTGTTGAGCTGAACCAGGTTTCAGACCAGATGCTGTAATCCTCAAGGTTAGCTGGGTGAAAAACTTCGACCAGAATCGTCCGGGATAGCTCAGATGGCAGAGCACTGGCGGCTTCAGCCAGGGAGGTCCCGGGTTCGAATCCTGGTCCGGACATTTTTCGCCCAGTTGGAAATTTACATCTAATATGATATGTTTACCAATTAGAATAATTGTGTCAATATTAATCTAGTGTAATTTCGTATCCAGCGTTTTCTGGAGTTCCATTACCTGAGATTTATTCTGTTGAGCTGAACCAGGTTTCAGACCAGATGCTGTAATCCTCAAGGTTAGCTGGGTGAAAAACTTCGACCAGAATCGTCCGGGATAGCTCAGATGGCAGAGCACTGGCGGCTTCAGCCAGGGAGGTCCCGGGTTCGAATCCTGGTCCGGACATTTTTCGCCCAGTTGGAAATTTACATCTAATATGATATGTTTACCAATTAGAATAATTGTGTCAATATTAATCTAGTGTAATTTCGTATCCAGCGTTTTCTGGAGTTCCATTACCTGAGATTTATTCTGTTGAGCTGAACCAGGTTTCAGACCAGATGCTGTAATCCTCAAGGTTAGCTGGGTGAAAAACTTCGACCAGAATCGTCCGGGATAGCTCAGATGGCAGAGCACTGGCGGCTTCAGCCAGGGAGGTCCCGGGTTCGAATCCTGGTCCGGACATTTTTCGCCCAGTTGGAAATTTACATCTAATATGATATGTTTACCAATTGGAATAATTGTGTCAATATTAATCTAGTGTAATTTCGTATCCAGCGTTTTCTGGAGTTCCATTACCTGAGATTTATTCTGTTGAGCTGAACCAGGTTTCAGACCAGATGCTGTAATCCTCAAGGTTAGCTGGGTGAAAAACTTCGACCAGAATCGTCCGGGATAGCTCAGATGGCAGAGCACTGGCGGCTTCAGCCAGGGAGGTCCCGGGTTCGAATCCTGGTCCGGACATTTTTCGCCCAGTTGGAAATTTACATCTAATATGATATGTTTACCAATTAGAATAATTGTGTCAATATTAATCTAGTGTAATTTCGTATCCAGCGTTTTCTGGAGTTCCATTACCTGAGATTTATTCTGTTGAGCTGAACCAGGTTTCAGACCAGATGCTGTAATCCTCAAGGTTAGCTGGGTGAAAAACTTCGACCAGAATCGTCCGGGATAGCTCAGATGGCAGAGCACTGGCGGCTTCAGCCAGGGAGGTCCCGGGTTCGAATCCTGGTCCGGACATTTTTCGCCCAGTTGGAAATTTACATCTAATATGATATGTTTACCAATTAGAATAATTGTGTCAATATTAATCTAGTGTAATTTCGTATCCAGCGTTTTCTGGAGTTCCATTACCTGAGATTTATTCTGTTGAGCTGAACCAGGTTTCAGACCAGATGCTGTAATCCTCAAGGTTAGCTGGGTGAAAAACTTCGACCAGAATCGTCCGGGATAGCTCAGATGGCAGAGCACTGGCGGCTTCAGCCAGGGAGGTCCCGGGTTCGAATCCTGGTCCGGACATTTTTCGCCCAGTTGGAAATTTACATCTAATATGATATGTTTACCAATTAGAATAATTGTGTCAATATTAATCTAGTGTAATTTCGTATCCAGCGTTTTCTGGAGTTCCATTACCTGAGATTTATTCTGTTGAGCTGAACCAGGTTTCAGACCAGATGCTGTAATCCTCAAGGTTAGCTGGGTGAAAAACTTCGACCAGAATCGTCCGGGATAGCTCAGATGGCAGAGCACTGGCGGCTTCAGCCAGGGAGGTCCCGGGTTCGAATCCTGGTCCGGACATTTTTCGCCCAGTTGGAAATTTACATCTAATATGATATGTTTACCAATTAGAATAATTGTGTCAATATTAATCTAGTGTATTACTAGATATGTTTTACTGCTGCTCTGAGGCGACGATATGCATCCATGGTCCTGAACGGGTTTATGCTCGCAGTATATTACTTGTGTAGAATTGCCCTTAGTAGCTTAGGGAAACGTATTTTCCGATTAACCCTTGTATGTGTGTATAATTTTGTTACATTAAACTGGCGCATTTCATATTAATAAAATAGAAGTTCTCATTATTCTACATATGTACCGTATATACTCGTGTATAAGTCGCCCCACCAGTGGCTAAGAGATTCTGCTCTCGAAGCTGGTAGACGGGAGGTGCTGGGTTCGAACCCAATCGCGCCCGTCGGCCTAATTGTTCGGAGTTTTCGTGGTTTTCTTCGAAACTTGGATTTCCAAGCGTTAATACGAGTTAGGTTCCCTTAGAAAGACCCCCACGAAGGGCACCCCCCCCCCTGGGCCTATATCCCTCGTGCAGATAATTGGCCGTCATAAAATACAACCAACCAACAACTACAACCAACGTGTATAACTCGACCCCCTCCCCCCCCCCCCCCCCGATTCTTAAGCAAAATTTTGAAACAAAATGAATTTTCGTGTATACATCGAACCATTTTTCTGGTAGTACGTTAAAAAGTGATTTGCAATCAAGGATTTAAAAAAAAAATCAATAAATTTTCATTAAATTAGTAAACTTTTTTACGTTTCTAATCGGACTTAAAAAAAAAAATTAAACATTTTAAAACTGTATAATTCTGTAAAACAGAAGAACCTTACTCTATTTTGAAGCCTATTCACATCAATTCAATGGTACTTAAATATAAAAAATTCTTTCAGAAATCTATTCAAGCCTTATTTGCAAGGGTAAACAACTTCTTAGACTGCTAAAATATAAAACTTCTTTGTATTGTAGGACTTTTAGGAAAGATATCTAGAAGCATTTTCAAGTTGAACTCTTTTTAAAAAGGGGATTAAAATGTTGAAAAGAATGCCCCTGTAATGAAAGGAATTCTGTCCAAATAGAAAATGGGTGCAGAACAATTACAGGAACATTATTGTTCAGCTTTTTTTTTTTTTTTTTTTTTTTTGTCAATCACAGGGAAATGACCATTTTCTGCTTTTATCGCCGATTATTTGCGAGATTTTTCTTTTTTTACTATCTCGTGTATAAGTCGCCCCCTCCCCCCCATTTTCAACTCTCAAATTTTGTCTAAAATTCTTCATCTTATACACGAGTATATACGGTATTTATATTTCATTAAAAATTCATATTAATGTCCGTAGGATTTAACATTGCGAATTTAGTGCTCCGTAAGGTCCAAAATGTTGGCGACCGCTGAGATAGAGGCACACTAGCGTAGGTTCTCAAGATGTGAACATTTTTCAACTTAAATTTTGTTCATATTTTATCTATTGACGAGTGGGTTTTTTGCGTAATGTGACTATGTTTTTGACTCGTAAAGAATATTTCTAAATTGAATATTGTTTTCATGGGCTTTGAACCTTCTGTATTTACTGTTTATCATAAATAATTTTCATCTTATACTTTTATTTATATGCCTTTTTACAATATATACCTTAACACTTCACTGCACCACGTGCCATATCTGGAACATAACTAAAAGTTTATAATTTTCATTATGTGCCATGAATTTGGCTAATATGATCACTGTAACTGATCAAGAACAATCCAAAGAATGGAATAACACTTATTTTGCCCATGTCAGATGGCTGCATTAGACAAAAAATTAGAATTCGTTCTTCGGAAACAAAAAAAAATTCGATGAAGCTATTAAAGTAACATTTACTTTCATTATTTTTACTGAATACTTAAAAACATTAATATAATAAAAATTGCAGAGTGTTAAGCATATGAAATTACTAATTAATTTAAGCTCATTTAGTTGCGAAATATAGCAAAACAATATTTAAAAATCCTAAATATGTACAAATGGCACACACCATAAAACATCAAATTTTAGCTGAAGTTTAAATTTTTTTTTTTTTTAATATTTTTCCCATTATTAGACCGATGTATAGATTTTTAAAAAAATTCATAAAAACAGAAAAAATCGTGCATTTAAGGATTAAAAATATTTATAATTGATTGTAAAATAAGATTATTTTCTTTCAGACGGTACGTACTACAATTGACATCTGGTATTGATGAGCTTGGAACGTTAAAATGGGATTTGACACTGACTCTTTTTGCTTGCTGGGTCATTATCTTTTTGGGACTGATGAAAGGTATCAAGTCTTCGGGAAAGGTATGCGTAGCATTTTTTCCATGAATATTAAACATAATAATATATGCTAAAATAGAATATTTATTTATATGCTAAAAGTGATTACAGTATATGTGAAAAAAAGGTCTTTAAAATATTTTATTAAAAAACCGACTAGTTTCGTACATTTCTTTTTAACGATGATGTTCTCAAGGTCTTCAAATAATAAATAAACTATGGCATAAAATCGAACTTTAAAACTTATAAACGTGTATCACGCGATAGTATTGAGTGCCATCTATTGTAGGGGTGCACAACCTTTTTAAGAGAAGGGCCACTTTAAAAAATGTCTGGGTTGTCGAGGGCCACATCAGTCACATAAAGAGAATTCTATTTCGGGGAGGTGAGGGGGGGGGGGTTAACCCTCTAGGTTCCCATACCCAGTCAACATATCCAATTCAGTTGGCAATGATATATCAACAGTTTACGTTTGTATATATAACAAGGATTAATTTGAAAGAGTGATAATATTCCTGGACATTATTCGGGGGAGTAAATTTTGTTTAATTAAAAGTGCTAAAAAACAAACATAGGCATGAAAATGGCTGGTGACGAAAAAAAATGCGAACTGTATGAACGAAGGGGGCAGGAAGAGCCGATTAACAAGATTTGATATTTTTACGCGCCTGATCAACGAAATTTGTGATTTTTCCGTCCCCGATCAACGAAATTTGGATTTTCTGCGCCTGATCGACGAAATTCGCTATCTAAAGGCACCTGATCGACGAAATTCCTATTATTCTGCACCCGATCGACGATATTTGCGATTTTTCCGCGCCTGATTGTCAAAATGCGTGATTTTTTTTCGTGCCTGACCAACTAAAGTCGTGATTTTTCAGATCCCGATCGACAGAAACTCGCGATTTTTTCGTGCAAGAACGACAAAATTTCCGATTTTTCCACCCCTGACCGACGAGATTCGCGAACGATCATTGAAATTCGGGTTTTTTAACTGATTCTGACGAAATTTTCGATTTTTTCAAATGGTAAATTGACGAAATTTGCGATTTGTTCTCGCGATAATCTGACGAAACTCGCGATTTTCCCGCAGCCAATCAATGAAATTTTCAATTTTTCCGCGCATCATCGAAAAAGTCGCGATTTTTCTGTGCCTGTCAACGAAATTTGCGATTTTTCCGAGCCTGATCGATAAGTTCGCGATTTTTTCATGCCAAACCAACGAAATTTGTGATTTTTCTGAGCCCGATTGACAAAACTCGCGATTTTTCCGTGTCCGTTCGACGAAGCTTGCGATTTTTCCGAGCCCGATCAACGAAATTCGCGACTCTTAACTGACTGACAAATTTGCAATTTTTCCCGCGGCAAATTGACGAAATTCCCGATAAACAGGCGAAACACGCGATTTTTCCGTACCTAATTGACAAAATTCGAGATTTTTCGATACCCGATAGACGAAATTCGCGATTCCTAACTGACTGACGAAATTTGCAATTTTTTACCGCGGCAAAATGACGAAATATTCGCGATTTTTTTCTCGCGACTTACGAAACTTACGATTTTCCCGTAGTCGATCAAGAAAATTCGCAATTTTTCGCGCATCATCAACAAAATTGACGATTATTTCATGTCCGATCAACGAATTTTACTATTTTCCCGCGTTTGATCAACAAAATTCGCGATTTTTCCGTGCCTGATCGGCGAAATTTCCGATTTTTTTTCCACGCTTCAACTACAAAATTCGCGATTTTTCGGTGACCGATCAAGAAATTTGCGATTTTTCTGCGCCTGACCGACAAAATTCGCGATTTTTCCGTGTTCGATCAATAAAATTCGCTATTTTCCCGAGCCTTATCGACAAAATTCGCTATTCTTCCGCACCCGATCAACGAAATTCGCGATTTTCCGCGCCCAATCTACGAAATTCCCCAATCTTAACTCACTGACGAAATTGGCAATTTTTTCCCGCGGCAAATTGACGAAATTCGTGATATTTACTCGCGACTGATGAAACTCACGATTTTTCCGCAGTCATCAAAAGAATTTCCTCGCATCATCAACAAAATTTATGATTTTTTCGTTCCCGACAAACGAAATTCGTGATTTTTCCGTGACCGACTAATGAAATTCGCAATTTTTCTGTGCCCGAACGACAAAACTCGCGATTTTTCCGCTCGCGATCAGCGAAATTTGCGGTTTTTTCCGTATTTCATCGATCAAATTCGCGATTTTTCCGCACCTGATCAACGAAATTCGACATTTTTCCACGCCCGATCAACGAAATTCGAGATTCTTATTTGGCCAATAAATTTTTCAAAATTTCCCGCGGTAAATTGACGAAATTCATGATTTTTTCCTGCGACTTTTGGACAAAAATTGCAATTTTTTCCAGTTATAAATTGACGAAGTTCGCGGGCCACACGTTACCCCATCGCGGGCCACAGGTTGTGCATCCCTAGTCAATGTGCTTTAACAACAATCCTCCATGAACATGAGTTAAGTTATCACACCTTTTTTAAGCTTACGCAGACCTAATACCAACTAATTCAAAAGAGGTTGATTTATTGCATTTATTCTTATTACGTATATAAAATGAATAATTATTTTAAGAAATATGAGAATATCACCGTTTTCAGGTGTACGAAACTAGTCGGTTTGTTAGTAAATGATTTTAAAGACTTTTTATTGTATGTAGTGTAATCACTTTTGACATGTATATGCCTATTTTATTTTAGTAATAATAAGTGGTTTTTATGATAAAATTCTATAATAATATTGTTAAAAGTCTTTTTTTACTTTACATATTTACAGTAAAATTAATTAATCTGTTGTAATAATGCAATTTTTTAGAAGAAAAAATACCGCCACCGAAATTGCTAGAAGATTTGGCCTGAATTTTTTCCCGTAGAGTATAGAAAAACTCAGTATAAAATATTTATCCAATTTTTGTATTAAAAAAAAAAAAAATCCAAATTAGTACCAGAAATTTTGAATAGTGATTTTCTCTTTATCTAATCACGGTATATCTGTCATTAGAGAAAAAAAAAAAACTTTTTCGAAATTTCTAATTAAAAGAATCCGCTAAATTTGCAATAGTACCTCTAATTCCTATATCCCACAGCAGTACATCTTACCTTTGGAGTATCTTAAACCTGTCATAAAACCACTAGATGGCGTAATGGAAAATAAGACAATGTTAAACTTACTCTTAAATAATGGTTTGTATTAAAGAGTCTTCGGAAATATAAGAATATCAATGGAATGACGCAAAAACGCTGTGTACGAGACACTGAAGTAATTCGTTCAACACAAGATCACGGATAATTTCCTAAATTCTGAAGGAAAATGTTAAACTCATAGGAGCTCTTAATAAAAACAATGTGCAGAATTTTAAGAAATGCATTAATTGATATTTGCACATAAGTTTCTTATACCAATACATTCATAAGATTGGGGACATTTTGAACAGATGCGCTAATGCTCCATGCAGATGTTAAATACTTACTTTATTCTTTTTATCAATTGCATATTAATATTGAGAAATTAAATTCGCTACAAACCAAAGATTTTGAACTCCTATAAAAAAACTATAAAGTGTCTACAAATAGTGGTCCAGTGTCATGATTTGGCAACAGTTTTGGGGCTGCTTGTAAATCAAATAACATAGCTGTGTATAAATATTGTAGAGGTATAATAATTTTACTGTAGTAATATTATGTGTCGTGTCATATTACAAAACTTTATAAAGTTTTGTAATATGACGAATAATATTCAAATATATCATCATCATCAACAACAACAACAACCGTTTTCAATCCACTGCTGGATGTAGGTCTCCCCCCAGTTTTTTTCAATGTTTCCTGGCTAGTGCTTTAGTCACCCAGTTAATACCAGCTACTTTTCTGATTTCATCACTCCATCTTACTTGAGGTCGTCTTCTTGGCCGTTTTACATCTCTGGGATACCACTGTAGGGTGTTTGTGCTCCATCTATGGTCTTGTCTTCTTGCAATGTGCACAACCCATTTCCATTTTAGTAGTTTAATTATTTCAGTGATGTCAAAAACTTTCGTCTGACTTCTTATCCAGGTCATTCTTTTTCTGTCTCTTCTAGTTATACCTCGCATACATCTTTCCATGCTTGCGAATTTGCGTGGCGTAATTAATTGATGACCCCAAATGAAGGAAATACAATCCTCTTGTAGTTACAAGCAGGGCTTAGTTTGTAACAGAAAAAGTACCGGAGCCCTAATATTCTTCAGTATTAAAAACCGTAGTGTGTCCCTCGTCACTCCAATCTGCATATTTATATTTCTTACATTATTTGCAAAATTTAAAGCATTTTTTTTTCTTTAGCAAAATAAAAATTTTAAATATATCTGTCAGCATATACTTAGCTGTCAACTATTCCACTTTTTAGTTATCACTCCTTCCGAATAGAAATCTTTGCCTAATTTTAATGTTAATTAATTGCAGAATTCTTTGATTAAATAGGGTATGGATTATGATTAGGAAATAGTGTTAACACAAAAAAAGAATAGTTCGCAGCTATGCATTTTTATGAAAAATGAGCCTCTGAAAATCAGATTAAATTAAAATTTTGACAACGTTATCGATAAGATTCGATGCTTTTATATAAAAGGGGGACACTCTGCTCGATTGTTTTCTATCAGAATAACAATACATCGCAATTATATCTACTTTCAAATGAAAATGGATTCGTAAATGGACAGAGCAGGACCTTAAAATGGGCAGCGTTTATGATACAAAAAATCGCTATTGTACTGGGCTACAACGTCCAGTATTTATGAGCTCCGGTAAATTCCGATTAATATTTAAATATTTACTAAAAACAGAGAAGTACCGGAGCAAATTAAGTCTTAATTGCAAGTGAAAACCAAAATAAATTTAGAAAGATGCTTGTCTTCTGATATCAAACTTGATCACCATAATACAGCCCTAAAAATAAGCCATTTGTATTATGCCATTTGTAAGTACAGTCGTGGGGGAAAAAAAGTTAAATACCCCTTACAAACTCTGCAACAAATTATTGTAGAAGAAAGTTACTGGTACCAAACGATTGAAAATAAAGTCTACTTTAAAATGAGGTACATAAAATTTGCTTCGGGGGCCATCTACATATCAAAACGAACCCAAACTTTGTTTTTTTTTTCTTTTTCAATAGCAATATCCAAGTTTGACGCCATAAATAGAGTGTAAACACTTCAATTAGCCTAAATCCAAATTTGCATTAAATTCATGCGATTAGTTTACGAGAAATGAATTATTTTAAAATGAGCATATTTTAGGGACTGTATCCAAAGGTACTCGATTGTTGAAATGCTACAGACTGACTATGTCACTTCTATTAATGTATTATTTCTTGCCAATATGAACATCTCACTCGGTTAATATGTTTCGACTGTTGCCAGCCCAAATGTTTCAATGAGTAAAGTATGTATTTTTTTCAAATTACGCTTTTCTGGACATCATAGATGTCCTTTTAAACCGTCATTTTGACGTTTTTTACTGATAATTCGAAAACATTTTTGAAATTGAGAATTTGCATAAAGCAGGACATAAATAAATATAAATCTATGCTAAAAATTGTAGGTTGCAATTCATATTTTTTTTTCGAATATTAATTTCATAATTCATATTACAAAATTTTTAAAATTACAAATTCAATGTACTTATGTTTGAGTTTTTTAGTATTATAATCAAACAATAAAAAATAACACATTAGGATTATAATTTCAGGGGATATTAATAAAAATATTAAAATGTAATTTAACATTAGCTCTAAATTTTGAATGTTTATAATTCAAAACCTTTTCATCCAAATGACATCAAATTTCATTTCTAGGCATAGTTTGAACCGAAGATTTAAAATATATTGTCAAAATTGGGTGTTGCCATTGAAAAAAAAACAAAATTTGGTTTGATTTTGATTTATAGATGGCTCTCCTTTAGCAAATTTTATATACATCATTTAAAAGTAGATTTTATTTCCAATGGTTTAGTACCTGTAATTTTTTTCTAGTATAATTCGTTGCATAGTTAATAAGGGATGATTACTTTTTTCCCACGACTGTACCTTTATTTTAATTTTAAGTAATTATGCTAAACGACTATAAAATAATTTTTGAGATACATTATTTTTTCACTCATGCATAGTTATTTCATCAAATTTCTTTTCAGGTTGTGTATTTCACGGCTACATTCCCATACGTCATTCTCATCATTCTTGTAATATACGGATGCACACTGAATGGAGCAGCTGAAGGCCTGAAGTACCTTTTTATTCCAAAATGGGAAAAATTACTAGAAATTCAGGTAGTTTTTTAAAAAGGGAATTAATAAATCTATCTGCATTATAAAACAAAAACATGTCCGTGTGTAACGCTGATGACATATTGACGGTGGCAACGACCTATCTAATAAATTTTGCTTTTTAGCCCCCGATACGGTATGCTATTTCTTTCTCCCAGCTTATTTTGTGTCGCCTCCAAAAATAACGTTACCTTACAGAAGTCAGCCGTAAAACAAAGCAGTACGATTAAATACCCTATAGCAAATTTTTTAACTTCTAAGCATCGCACATTTTCAATTTTTATACCGTCGTATTAGAAAAAAAAAAGTTTTTTTAAATGCATTTTGTTTGAAAACTGTATCTCTATTTATTTTTGAAATATTATTTTTTTTTGTTGTTGTTTTTTGAGCCATTTGCTTAATATTCACAACGGAAGTAGTCCATGTCTGTAGAAAGTAAAAGAAAAATAGTGGTAAAATTGTAATTGTATAATTTTCTTGCCATTTTCTCATAACAACCGAGAGAAAATATAATTAAAATACGTGCTATTTTGAAAAAAATATAAACGAATGATTTCTGTTAAAACAATGGTGCTATTATAAACTATATTTAATTCTAAGTATCTATGAATCATTAGGTAGCCGTTTTTTTTTTTTTTTTTTTTTGTCGATTTTCTTGAATGATGGCATTATTTTGCAGAATTGTGCATTATTTCGCGATAGTGATGTGCTATGCATGCTTTACTGTAGATGTTTAAGAGTAGATCGTAAATGTGGAATTCTTAAGCGGATGCGAATGACGTCATTTTACATAAAATAAAAAGTGTGCTTTAAGTATTAAAACTGAAATATGTTTTGTACTGCAGTAGAGTTCAGCTTAACCTAGTTATTTTCTTCTATTCTAACTTTTTTTCGGCTGCTCTTTCATCTTCACCTAACGCTTCATTTATAATGGCTGGTTCATAATAATAGAAGCCACCAGTCCATCAGAAGAAAATGAAGTAATGGAAAAGCCGGGAGCGAAACTAAATTCTGAAAAAGCAGAATTCCTGTTTTCTAGTATTCTGATTTCTTTTTCCTTTTTTACTTCAAAACATTGTACAATTTGTATTTTTACCCCGTCGAAAGAGAAAATAAAATAAAATAAAATAAAAAGCACATTTAAAATATGCTTTTACGTTTTTATGGTAAGTGCAATATGTTTTAGTTTGTAATCATATAGGCATCCCTCGACTTACGTAAGTAATGAATTCCGTAAAGTTTAACGTAAGTCGAAATTGTAACTTGCTTAGGTAAAACTTTGTCAGAAACTGCAATATTTGTATATGTGTGTGTGTATATATATATGTATATTCCATCAATAAATAAAAATTCAAATACTCTATAATTTCGGAAAGAAGGTGTATATCAACAATATTTATAACATTTAACTATAAAAAATCCCAAAACTTTCAAATTTAAACTACACAGGTAAAATTTGAAACAGGTGAAATTTGTTTTTTTACCTCTGTAATTTAAATTTGAAAGTTTGGGATTTTTTATTGTTAAATTTTATAAATATTGTTCATAGACAACTTCTTTCCAAAATTATAGTGTATTTGCCTTTCTATTTATTGATGAAATACATTTTGTTGCATTTAATACGCGCTTCTTTAGCGCCTGTTGTGCAATAAATTTTCATTAATTATATTAAAAAAATGTGTATATAATATATATATATATATATATATATATATATATATTATTTACACAGTATTATTTTATAAATAAAGCATCATGCGACAGTACTTGTCGTATATAAGCTATAAAAGTATGAAAAAATATAAAAACAAACTTAAAGAACACTTTCCAAATATCTTGTGGAATATGGGATTTATAAATGTAACATTGATGAAATCATTTATAACAATTTTGAATCTACATCAAACGACTGTAAAAATAAGAAATGATTAGGACTAATTTAACCTATTTTCCACGAATTTCTGATGGCAAGACAAATGAATAGCACTCACAAAATAAAATAATTCTTGATAAGCACAAACTATATTTATTATGAACTAGATGAATATTATGAATAACTAACAATAAAGGTTAAGTTGTTTTGTTATAGATTTTATTGTACATACCAATAAAAATATAACTCTATCTACTATATAAACTATATTACGGTTGTGGTTTATATCTATCTATTTTATTTATACAATAAATATCAAAAGTATGCAACTGCGTATCAAACGCGGTAGTATGTTCAAAAATGTAATTTTCCACATTTATTACGTAACTGCGAATTTACGTAAGTTGCATAATACGTAAGTGGGGGGGATGCCTGTATATTATTTCTGTTGTCAACATGCCTTTTTTTTTTTTTTTTTTTTTTTTTTTTTAGAAATCTACAAAACGTAGAACAATGAATGATATATCATTCGAAAGTTTTTTGAACCGGCTTCTAACATAGTACACTCACATTTTGTTAAAACGTATTTTTGATGAAAAATCGCAGTTAATTAAAAATTAAATCAGTACTGTTTTCATAAACGAAATGATAGGTTTTTTCTTAAATCAATGTTGCCACAAAAATAAAATACCGAATTATATCATGCTCAGAAATAATTATAAAAAATAAATCGTATAAAAAAGATAAAGTGGGATGTCTCAGCACGGGTTTTTTTTTATATTTATGATTAAAAAAATCCCTGCCGGCTCGGGCCTACAGGCGGAGGTAGATTTCGATGTTAAGTACTAAATTCTCCAACAAAACTTAAATCAAGATTAGAGATAAAACCCAGTTTCTTCACAAAGAGCGAGCTGTAGGGAGCTAAACTTTTTGTGAAAATTGTAATATACACGAATATACACACACATATATATGGAATAGGTTTAAAAAATGGCTACAAAAAATTCAGAGAACCTTAAAGTGTTAAAATATATTAATATTTCCATAGTCGGGTTTTTATCATGTCTTAATACGTTTCTTCACACTTACATGGCGTTACATATTCACCTGCTGAGGTCCATTATATTTCCAATATGACGCAATATACATATTTTTGTAATTCGTCAAACTATTTATTTTGAGTTTTCATGCTGAAATCTTGCTCTAGGAAACTTATGACGTAATATTCAATTTGTTTTCAATTTGTCAAACTATTTAATTTTACACGTGAAAATTTTGCAAAAGAAAAGTAATTGTTGTGGTGAGAATTTTATTATTTGTTTTTTTTTTTAATTGTTGGCAACTGCTATAACGAAAAACTTTTATTTTTTTCCTGCCACTGTTGTGTAAGAGCTGGTTTTATCAGAATCATGTTAAGACAGTATTCAAAATTTTGAACCCTCCCCATTTCCACTCTCTTGGGCCGATTTCGCCCATTTTCAATCCCCGCCGAGATATTAGCCATCTCAAAGTTGTTGGCGAGTTTGAAGATGATTCGTGCATAATTGCGACTTTTATCGTGCGGACAAAATTTAGTACATACATATATATATATATATATATATATATATATATATATATATATAAACTTTTTAGGTGGGGGTGGTTTTGGGTTCCTGGGGTCCTATAATGAAAAGTTATGAAGGAATTTTTCAAAAGTCGCACCATGGTAACGACTGCAATAGGTAGTATTTCTTACGAAATCTACCTAAAACTAAATTGAAATTGAAATGGTTAGAAGTATAGATACCATCGATCGACCGAAGTAACCATGTTTCACGTGTATCCTAAAAGCCAGATTAAATTGTATTTTATATGTATTCAATTTACTTTTGTTTGTCCCGTGTTCATACTGATGCGATGACATCATCCTTTAACCCTCTCGCTGCGTACTTTTTTTTTTTTAATTATAAAAAAAGGTTCAAAAACTACGCATTTATTTTATTACATATTTCAAATCTATATATTTTAGAGTTAAAATATATAAAAATTCTTTGTAAAAGAGTTTTTTTTTTAAACATAGAATTAGATTATAAAAAAAAAAAGATCGCGGAAATCGTAGGTTGCGCAAATTTTTCTACTTTTACGTTGCCGTGAAAATCGCCGGATGCGTAGCGAGAGAGTTAACGCAGTTACAATATTATTGTTAATTTTTTCTCGCTCGTGTCTTTAGCTAACTTCGATCATTCCTTGATGTAATTTTGATGGAATAAGTGAGATGATATTCTGGCTTGACTAATATTGTTTGCATATATTTTTAACCTTCATTTTTCTTTAAAAATTTAAACCTGCATCTAAAAAAATATTAGATATTCCTAAAAAATATTAGATATTACTAAAAAATATTAGATATTGCTAAAAAATATTAGATTGAAGTGCGAAGCTTTCACACGGGTCCACTAGCATATATTTTATTTCCAATGTCAACTTCTCCTTTCTATGCACATACAAAACTCACAACTATTAATGAGGTAATCATCCGACAAGTTTTTGAAGTTTTTTGACATAGTACACTTAAATTGTATTAAAACACGTTCCTTGAAAAAAATAAACTGCCTTTAATTAAAAATTAATGAGAAAAGTATCAACAAAAAATTTTGCATATTCACTGTGAAAAAAAAAACTGTAATTTTTACAGAATTTTTTCTTTATTTTTTACAGGAAAAACTGTTTTAAAGAAAAACAGTTTTTTTTTCTGTAAAAAAAATATGGATTTCGTAATTTTTACAGAAAAAATCTATGGGGTTTTTTTTTCTACAGGAAAAACTGCTTTAATGAAAAATTACAGATATTTTCTGTAAATTAAACGATTTTCCACTGGCGCAAAAATGGACAGTTTTGAGAGATTTTTTTATACAGGGTTGCATTGCGAAAGCCTCGCATGGGTCCACTGATCTTTAATAATAATAATAATAATAATAATAATAATAATAATAATAATAATAATAATAATAATAATCAGAAGAAGAAGAAGAAGAAAATCTGAAATCTAATTACTTTTATAGGTATGGAGAGCAGCTGCAGAACAACTTTTGTTTTCATTGAGTTTAGGCTGGGGTTGCCTTATCATGTATGCTAGTTACAATCAATTTGACAACAAACTATACAGGTAATTCACTTTTCATATTCCATTATGTATTTTTGCCAGCTATTAAAGAGGCCGAAAAGATTTGAAATGGCGAAAAAAAATGTAATTTTTGTTATTATTTTTTTTTATAAAGTTATAACAACTTGCGAAGAGCAAAACTTAAAACTTAATTATCTCGAAACACTGTTTTCTTGGGGTTTTTCCACAATAACTTTTTAACGAGTTAACGGATTTACATGTTTCTTTTTTTTTAAACTAACCAACCAGCGTCCGGACCTCGCAGGCTCTAAAAATAGGTTAATTTGTTCTGTTTTAAAACAAGATTACCCGATTACGGAAGACTGGATCATTATTCAAGCTTAATGGTGGCCTTCTGTAATCGGATTGCCATTCATTCCCTTTTGAATAGGAGATTTTTCGCTTCCCAAGGCTGCATACACCGCTGTCGCAACAGCTGTTTTCGTGATTGATTGAGTAAGATCTATTACACATTTTAAAATCGGCTTGAGCAAAAATATTAAATAAAAAGCGTCTCTGCCTCCCAGACTTCTATAAGAATATCTATAGTCTATTCAAAAATGAGAAAACAAGTGAATAAAAAAAAAAAAAAAAACATGAGAATTGAGAGTGTTTTGTGCTACTTTAGCTACAATCCATGAATTACAATCCAAAAATTCCTACAATCCAAACATTGATAATTGGCACAACGACGATCTTTACTCTGAATAAAAAAAGAATGCACTTTATCGAAATAAATATATAACTTGTGCAATTAATGTTTCAATTAAATTTATTATTTTGATGAGTTAAATTTTATAACAATCAAATATTTGTCATAAACATTTTCTAAATATATATTTTTTAAACAAATAGTTAATAATTTATATTTATAAATTCCCAAATAAACGAAAAACGTGTACAATTGAAACTTCTTGGCATAAATTAACAATCCTTATGTTTATTTAAATTTTCTCTTAGTTTCAAGTGAACTGTAGAAGAAAAGTTTTCTTTGTTATGAGGAAATCGTTTTAATACATTGATTTAAACACAACGCATTTTTCCCCATTTTATGCTTTTCGCCCTTAATAATTTAATCACTTTAAAGTTTTCTACCTATTTTAATATTCACGTGTAAAAAATGTCTGGAAATATTATTATTTCGGCTGTTTAAATATGACTTTTATTTTCACCATTAAATGCTTTTCGCTTGTAATAATTTAATAATTTTAAAGTTTTCTTTCTGTTTTAATATCCACGTGTAAACTTATTTTTTAATTGTAAAATGTTTGGAAATATTTTATTTGTACTTTTACTTAAATTTGGCAATAATAGGTTAAAAAAAATTGACTTTTTTGAAGTACGAAATAAACCGCTATTGAGATAATGAAATTTTGAAGCAAAAATTGAAAAAGAAAACTAAACACATTAGATAATTTTTTAAAAAATGATTGTACACTGTACATCACAATCTAGTTACTTATGTGCCAGCAAAATATCCAATAAAACTTTTAAAACTGAACTATTTTGAACGACTTCAACTTTAAATGGCGCTTGAACAAATCTTAGATTTAGAAATTGTATCTTACAGCGTGTTTATCACACATTCATCTATAAAACTACCAATTTTTGTATACAATAGGTTTTTTTATTATTAGTCTAGAAAGTCAAAATATTACAATAAATATAATTAGCAGTAGTTACTTTTTTTAATAGAGATACAAAGAAAATTAAAGAAAACGGGCAAACAAATTTATTTTTCAAGTTATAACAAAACACATGATCATGTTTTATGGATTTTGATTATTGTACATTTTTTTTTTTACTTTTTACATTTTGTTTTTATAGATATAATCGAGACAGCGTAATAAGCAGTAAAAAGAAGAAATGGCGACTCAAAAATATTGAACCTGGGCTTCAAAATCGTAGCAAAAATTATTTTGCAAGAATAAATTTGTCGAACAATATTAAAGTTTTTGTTATTGCTTTTACAGTTTAACAAACGCTTGATATTTCTATAAAACATAAATAAATCAGTGCAAAAATACCTATTAGTCTCAATTAAATACAGGATCAGGTAAATCTACGATTAAACTTCAGTTATGGTCATTTCAAATCTTTCTGATGTGCCCTTCGACATGTGCACCTAGTATGCATGTATATTTATATTTGACCAGATTTTGTAGGCTGTAGTAAATTTTATATAAAATTCTTACATTGTAAGATATTTATTAGCGCATAAACTTTGAAAAACCAGAAATTAAACTGCCAGAATACATATATTTGCGATTATGCTATCAGACTACATAACCAGACCTTAATTTATCAAGCAGAATTGGGTGCCATTTTACATGAATTAAACTGGTTCGCATCTTAGCAATATAAAAATATTCTCATCTTAAGGATGCACTCATTTTTTCATATATATTTTTTTATTTCTCTTTAAATACTATTCAAGGGCGCACTATATGCATTATGGCATATGTTTATGACACAAGAAATTTAAAAAGGTTTTTTTTTTTTTTTTTGATTAAAATAAGGAATTTTCTTGAATATTTTTAGCGTTATGAAGAACTTTTCAAAATGACTCATGCACATTCCATATCAATTAAAATCCCCAATATTTTTCATGCTAGTTTAGTTTATATATGCAAATAAAACTGTAGATCGAATTTTCTATATTTGAATATAAAGGTAAGAGAAAAATATTTTCTAAATTTTATGAAATTTTCAGCATTTTTGCATCATATTTCTGCAATATTTCTGTTACCTTTAACTTTTCCAATTATATTAAGTTAAAAAAACTGTGCATAGCTTTATTTGTATAAACCAAACTTACATAAAAAATATTGGGGTTTTAAATTAATATAGAATGCGCATGAGGCATTTTGAAAAGTTCTTCATAACGCTTAAAATATTTAAAAAAATTTCTTATTTTTATCCAAAAGTTTTTTTTTTTGTTTTGTTTTTTTATTTCTTGTGTGATTAAATTATGCCATAATGTATATGGTGTGCCCTTGAATAGTATTTAAAGCTCACATTATTATTAATTTATTATTAATAATTAAGTCATGATTATTATTAATTTATTATTATTGTTTAGTATGTTAACGACGACTCACATTCTCTTCTGCAGCCATTTTTTTGCAGAACGTTGTGGATTTCTTCGCATCTTTTCACGAATTCTTTTGATGCGCTTTTTTGTGCGAACTGGGCATGGATGATCAGACATAGGTGGATCTTTACAGCTATTAGTATCCATTAATCGATTTATAATTCTATATCTATATATAAATGTTCTATTAAAACCAGGGTATTTTAATTGCTTAAAGATGTTTACCTGCAGAAAATCCTTGATCAAAGAGCTGTTTAATCATCATTCTTTTGACTTCCATCTTCAAAATAATTTTAAATATTTGCTTTATACCAAAATCGTCTGCATTAATAGAAAATTGCCAAACGCTGAAATAGAGAAATAATTTTTTTACCAAACGATTAAAATTAATTCTTATTTTTTGAGTATAACAGTATTTAGTAGCCACCTTGTAATCACAAATACACTTTATTTTATACAGCATTGTACAGCTCATATTCAAAATATTAGAATAATTACTTTTTTTTTACAAATTGAAAATATCGTTTGGTAATTTAATGTCTTTTAATGCAAATATGCAAACGATATTTTTATTAAGAACTTATTGTTGATTAAACTTATTTATTATCTTAAAATGAATATAATTTTTTAAAAGATTAATTGAAAAAAAAATCATTTTGAAAAATCAAAATATTAGAATATTTATTCAAATGGTTCAAAATATTAGAATATTTCACATTAATTCTCCTTTAATTATCACCAATTCATAACTGGTGACATCATTGATTAAATTCAGGCGATTTTATTTAAAATCAGTATTCTTTTTGTAGTTTGTTTGCTTTTTCGTCTTAAAATGGGTCGTGTAAGTGATATTCCTGAATCTATTAAACTTCGTATGGTTGATTTGTATCGGCACGGTAAAAATCAATGTTATGTAGTGAATTATTTACATGTACACAATCAAGCGTTAGTAAAATACTAACACAATATTTAAAAAATGGAAATTTTCAAATTAATCGCCGA
Organism: Maratus speciosus; assembly: GCA_963932465.1. Lineage (NCBI taxonomy): Eukaryota > Metazoa > Arthropoda > Arachnida > Araneae > Salticidae > Maratus > Maratus speciosus. Next base: position 147,702,814 of record OZ010789.1, read on the forward strand.
AATGGTGGCCAAAAGCCAAAAACATCGACTAGAGGTGACAGGAAAGTGAAGCGTATAGTTAAGAAAAACCGTTTTAAAAGTGTGCGATTCTTGCATCGAAAATGGAAAGAAGAAGGAGTTGAAGTTTCTACATCTACAACATTAAGACGTCTCCATAAATTTAAGTTTGAATCTCGTGTACCGAAAACAAAACCTCTCATCACTTCAAAACAAAAGAGTATAAGATTGAATTGGTGTAAATCAAGACGTTTATGGAGCGAAGAAGATTGGAAAAATAAATTATTTAGTGATGAAAGTATGTTCTGTGTTTCATATGGTAATCAAGGTATTCGAGTCTGGAGAATGAAGCAAGAAGCATTTGATAAAAAATGCCTTAAACGTTCCGTAAAATGTGCTGCTATAGTTTCATGGTTTGGGGTTGCATGAGTGCAGAAGGACCTGAAAAGTTATGCATCGTCTACGAAAAGGTTAACTCTCAGCTATATCAAGAAATTTTGGAATATTACATGATTCCATCATCAGAAGATTTATTTGAAGATGATTTCATCTTTCAACAAGATTTAGCGTCACCGCATACCTCGGTGTCAAATAAGAATTGGTTCCGCCAACGCAACATTAAGGTACTTCCTTGGCCACCAAACTCACCAGACCTTAATCCCATCGAAAACGTATGGTGTATAATGAAGAAAAAACGCCAAGAAAATCCTCCTTCAAGTAAAACTGAGTTAGTGTCACGTATAAAGTCTATTTTGGCTAATATTGATAGAAATGTAAGTAAACACCTTGTATATAGTATGCAAGATCGATTGTATGTTGTTATGAAAGCTAAAGAGGTTGCTACAAATATTAGCTACCATTTACTTCATATTCATAAGGTAATATTGTTGCGTAAAATAAAATATTTTAATATTTTGAACCAATCTAAATTGTATTCTATTATTTTGATGAGTTTTAGAAAGCTGCATACCTAATTTATTGTACTGTATTTTATATTTTGTAAATGTTAAAATCTTATCTAAACATTCCAGATTTAATTTTTAAGAAATTTAATTGCATTTACTTAGTATCAAAAATAAAGAAATGAAAAATATTTTTTTCTTATTACTTTTTCTCAATTATTCTAATAGTTTGAATATGAACTGTGTAATGTTGAATAAAACAGGAAACAATAGTATTTACCTAAATTTGATTTTATTTTCGATGTCCTTATATTTCTGAAAAAAAAAGAAAAATTGAATTCTGCAAAAATATAAGACAATTTGAGAAAACTAATGACAACAATGATAATGCAAATAAGTTGTTTTCTTCAAAAAATTGTGTATTACTTACGAAAAATTCAAATTCCATTCAAAAATTCTATTCTATTTTTTTTCTTATTTAGGGATGCAATATTTGTAAGCAGCTTAGATTTTGCAACGAGCTTAATGGCAGGTATTGTGATATTTGCAGTTCTTGGACATTTATCAGTCGAAATGGATATCGATATCAGTAAAGTTGCCAAAGGAGGTGAATATTTTTTACAAATTCAATGTTTCTGTTCAGTCCTGGAATAGTCAACATTTTGGAGATATATTAATTATTTTTAACACAATCAACTGATTGGTAAGTAATTCATACGACTAGTAATTTTCCCGTCTAAGCGAAAATGTGTCCAGGCTGGGACTTGAACCCAGAACCTTTGCCTTTAATTGTAATGTTCTTCCAATCGAGCTATCAGGACGACACCCCAGCGGACACAAAGGTTCAGGGTTCGAGTCCCAGGCTGGACACATTTTCGCTCAGATGGAAAAATTATTATTCTTTATGAATTACTTGCCAATCAGTTGATTGTATTGAAAATAATTAACGTGTAATTACTCATCCATAGTTTATTGGAGTTCCTTTACTTGCGGTTTATTCTGTCGAGCTATTTCAAATAACAGACCAGATCTCTTGACCAAATGGTTGTTCTGAGCGAATATTGTGTTGGCTGAGATATAGATAGCTCAATTGGAAGAGAATTGGACATTAAAGCCAAAGGTCTAACTCGCATAAATATAATCCGATTGCCATGAAATTGATAGATGTTATTGGGTATCACTATGGTATGTTCGGTATTGAAGATGAAGTGTACGGCATTTACGGTTTATTTACATAGACACCCAAAATAATTCCGTTACATTAAGGTCTATTGGGAAAAATTGCTTGCGGTGAACTACACGGCGCTTGCAGTAGAATAGGGTATGCATAGAATATATCGTTCATTTACAGGGACACACAAAATAATTTGGCTAAGAAGAAATCGAACTATTCAAGAATTCAAGCCTATGAACAATAATTGCTGGAAGCTCGTTTTCATTTGTGATACGCGTTTTTAAATTGTAGTATTTTTTTTTTTAAATATTACTTGATGCGGATAAATTCTATAGATCATATACAGGGCTGCACAAAATTTCTCAAGTGCATTTCAGTTTATTCACGGAAATTTCTGAATGGAAATTTTCAACTGTGCTATTCGTTTCAATGAACTAACTTTTAGCATACTATGTAATATAACATATTAATCCATGGATCATATACAGGTCTGAAAAAAAAACAAGAAAGAAAAACTATTCGTCAAGCAGAGATTATTAAACACTTTTCAACACTTCTAGAATACTTTCACAAAACTTCGCCGTTTAATAAGGTAAAGAAGATATCTAACTAAACATTTTATAAAACGTATGACACATTTAAAAACCAGATTTCAACAATTGCGCTCATAGCACGGAAGGTAATCCAATTCTTTTGTGCAGCTCTGTATATGATACGTATATTTGTACAGATTCTACATACTATGATAAAATTTAGTTTTGTAAGAAAATGCATAAAACAGTCGAAAATTCACCATCAATAATTTCTACCAATAGACGGAAACATACTTGAATACTTTTGTACAGTCCTGTATATTACATAAAAATTTTTATACACGTCACATTAAGCTGAAACTTAATTCAGGCAAAAATATGCTTAAAATTACTGCAATCACACTTCCGGGAATTACTTTCCCTGGGCGCCGACGTATCCAGTTCTTTGCATAGCCCTGTATATGATTCTATTTCTATGTTACAATCACCTCTTAGTATATTAAATGTAGTTGAGCTTGAAAATGGAAAACTCAAATTAAAAAAACCTATTTAAGCAATCCATTTTCATTCTCAGTAATGATTACGAATTCTTTTGTGTAGCCCCGTATATTGTCTATAAAATTTTTACACACAACGTAATATGCACAACTTTAGTTAAACTTAAAATCGCATTCTATAACTGATAATGCACTTTCAGTAATCATCCCTAATAGACAACACGTCGGATACAGTATTGCATTCAAAAATGTTTTATGTGTCCCTGTAAATGAACGATAAACGCAACGGAAATTATATTCTAAAGCAAGCATCTTGTACTAAATCTCAGTAATGTATATCTATTTCGTCACTATATTAATATTTTGAAATTATTTCAGAGAGAAACATTCGCCTTGCATACAATATTTCAAATGAAAATCAAATTTCAAAGTAATTGCTTAAGAGGCGCAAAGGGCCAACATAGTGAAAAAGATTCCATGCCGGGACTCGAACCCGGGCCATCAGTATAGCGCACTGACGTTCTACCGACTAAACGACATGGAACGATACCCAGCCTGGAAAGTTTCCCACTATTATATGTTGTCAAGGCTACAAACACAGCACAAGTTGGAATATTTATCGTGAGTCACCGACATGTGGCAAACACGAAGCTTAATTAAATCCAGCATCGATAGAAACTAATATTAATTTATGGAAATTATTCGAGAGAGAAACATTCGCCTTGCATACAATATTTCAAATGAAAATCAAATTTCAAAGTAATTGCTTAATAATCTTTTTCACTATGTTGTCCTTTACGCCTCTTATGCAATTACTTTGAAATTTGATTTTCATTTGAAATATTGTATGCAAGGCGAATGTTTCTCTCTGGAATAATTTCCATATATTAATATAGTTTCTATCGATGCTGGATTTAATTAAACTTCGTGTTCGCCCCATGTCGGTGGCTCACGATAAATATTCCATCTTGTGCTGCGTTTGTAGCCTTGCTAACATATAATAGGGAGAAACTTTCCAGACTAGGTATCGTTCCATGTGGTTTAGTCGGTAGAACGCCAGTGCGCTATACTGATGGCCCGGGTTCGAGTCCCGGCATGGAATATTTTTCACTATGTTGGCCTGTGCGCCTCTTAAGCAATTACTTTGAAATTTGATTTTCATTTGAAATACTGTTTCGTCATGTTTGAAATAGTGCAACATAACTGAAATACGCTACGAACAGTTTTTCCTGGTAGACCATTATACAGGGTGTCCGGTCTCAACGGTGTCCAATGGCTAATTCCTAAACCGTTAGTCATAGACATATAGTTCCAATTACAAAAATGTTTTAAATCAGGTAAAGAAACATTTGAAAAGCGATTTGGGTCAATAAAAACATTTCTTAAAAAGTTACGAAATTTAAATTTTTATACGGTCCCCCGGTCCTATAAGTTATATTTAGTAATTTTTTCCTATTACACTGACAAGTAAGACAAAAAAAGTCCCATTCATATAACGCTAAAATTGAGCGAGTTATGAAACTTTTGAGACTGTTTCTCTTATGATTTCTTTTAACAAAAATTATGTTTTCTTATAAGTTTTTATGTTACTTCAACAATCGTATGTATGTTTTTCCAGTTCAAAATTTGTACTCGAACTTTAACCCACTTTTAAATATCCGATCGAGATTGCATTTTACATACTGGCGCAAATCCGATAACAATCTAATATTATTAAGATTTTCGGTGGTTACAATTTATACTTATTTTACAGGATAACACAAAAAATTTCGGATAGATTTCTGCCAAGGAGTTTAAGAAAAAGTTTTAAATTAGATAATACAAGACTGCGATTGTTGGGTTTTTTAAATTTTATGTATTTTTTAGCACTGAATACAAAAATTACCTTAATTTTTAACCATCATGTCAGGATATTTCGCAAATCATAAATTTTCAAATTTAAAGAATAACAAAAATAGAATACTATAAAGTAGAGGAGATGGTTGTGTTTTTTAACTTTTGATAATTGATTTTTACGCACTTTTTAGCACTGAATCTGAAAATGACCTTCATTTTTAACCATCACGTTAGAATTTTTTTGCAAATCGCAAATGTGTAAGTTAAAATATAGCGAAAATCTCATACTATAAAACATATGTAAAACATTTTTTTTTATTTTATTTTATTTCATTTTATTAAAAAATTTATTCGATATTTTTGCTTATCCTGGGATTCTTACAGCTAAACAGCTGAGTGGTCCGATGAGATGGGGAGGAAATTCAATTTTAACATTGAACTTCCTAACTTTGAAATTTGCAATTTGCGAAAAATCCTGATATGATAGTTAAAAATGAAGGTCAATTTCGGATTCAGCGGTACAGAATATATAAGAATCAATTATCAAAAGCTAAAAAACATGACATAACCCAGCTTTTGCAGGCTTGTGCAATCTAACAATATTTTAAAATACGTATCATTTTGTAAAGAATTGAGGCTGTTAATTTAGAATCCTTTTATTTAACAAAAATTCTGTTTTTTCTTTCTTCTTAAATGTTTATTACAAATTGTATATTTTCCATTAATATGCCAGAATGATTAAAGTTTTCAAATTTATATTGCAATGTTAATTTTACTCCCAAACATTTTTTATATCTGACGAAATTATATTTCGACTAAATTTGTGAATGACCCCCAATTTGCAGCAAAAAATATGCTCCAACTTTAAACAGCTATTACTCGGTCAATTTTAATCGTAGAATAACGGGACTTTTTTTGCATTACTTGCCAGTGTACAAGGAAAATTTCACTAAATATAACTTATAGGACCGGGGGACCGTATAAAAATTTAAATTTCGTAATTTTTTAAGAAATGTTTTTATTCACCTAAATCACTTTTAAAATATTTCTTTACCTGTTTTAAAACATTTTTGTAATTGGAACTATATGTCTATGACTAACGATTTAGGAATTAGCCATTGGACACCGTTGAGACCGGACACCCTGTATAACAGAACTATTTTGTGTGACCCTGTAAATGATTGATAATTGCTTTGCGTCCCATATTCTATAGAATGTATGTATAAGTGCATCTCATAAATTCATATCAATTTCATTATGTTTGCATCAGAGTAGCATGATTAAATAAATGATTTTTCTTCATAGGCCGTAATATAACGGAATATTTCCGAGTTCCCCTGTAGGATTACTGTAAGTGCTACATATAACATATTCTGAAGTAACCGTCTTCTAGTGCAACTCAGTATTGTATAAAAATTTCATTATATTTAAAATATTTTCACAGTATTAAAATACACCTCAAATGACTTTCCCCATAGAACATAATGTAACGAAATACTTTTGAGTGTCCCTGTACATGAACCATGGATGGTACACACTTCATTTTGAATGCGAAAATGCCATGATGAATTTCAATATCGTATATCAATTACATGGCAATCCGACTATATTTTCGCGAGTTAGAGCGTATAGACGGACGGACAGACAAACCCAATTCATAAACACTTTCAACTTTGTTGGAAAATGTTAAAAAAAATCCGGATATTTTCACGACTATTGATTGCAATGGCAGAAATTGTGTTTTCAAATGCGTTATGAGTTTTTCAAATTGTTTATTTGTACATCATATTTCACCTTAATAAACTGTGAAGTTTTTTTACAGCATTCTGAATGTGTTGGAAATTGTTGCATAATCTATGCTTTACGCATGATTTTTCGTTCTTGTTTAATATGATTTTAAATCACTTTTTTTAGGCCAAGGACTTGCTTTTGTTACCTATCCGGAGGCTTTGGCAAAATTACCTGTACCTCAATTGTGGTCGGTTCTTTTCTTCTTTATGCTGTTTTTATTAGCCATCGACAGTGAAGTAAGTTTTCAAAGCAAAATGTATTTATTTTATAGAATAATTTAAATATTGCTACACTATATAAAACACATTCAAATAAATAAATAAATAATTGTATTTAATACTTTTCTAAACAGTAGTCCACTTTTATGCTAGTAGTTGAATTTTATTGAAATATACATTCTATGTACATTCAGTTTCATTTGCAACAATCGCCACAAAATTCTTTAAGTGTTAATGCTGTTTCTAATTTTAGAAACAAAATAATTTGAGTAATTATTAAAAGTTTCTCACTTTTAAGTAAGACTACACTAATCCTAATTCATATTGCAATGTAATGCATGTCTCAAACTGGATCAAAAATATTTTAGTTTCGTTTATCTTTACAAGAAGTGAGTATTGGATTCGTGAAAAATTTCGACTTCCGGTTTCCGACGAATTTATAATGTTTTAGAAGGCCTTAAACACGATTTGTCTGTTTTTTGAAAATGTCTGTATGCGATGACCACCTCGAGAGGTCTATGATTGCTCTCCCCCACCCCCCACCCCACAGAAAAGAATTCCCCGTAAACTGTAAAAAAAAAAAAAAAAAATCTGTAAAGTTACTAAAGTTTTTCTAGGAAACTGGGATTCCTATTATTGTTGCCGTTACATAAAAAGTTCTAGGAATCCTAGTTCCCTAGAAAAACTTTAATAACTTTACAGATTTTTTCTTACAGTGTAAAAGGTAAATGTTACAATTTCACTGTGTTGGATTTTTTTGTTCTATATTTTTAAGAAACGTAGGAATATTTTAGTGTTAAATAGTTGAGTTTTATAATAAAAAAAAACTTCATCATCATTTAAGGCAAGTTATAAATAACCCCTTTTGAGGTTTACTGTTATAAGTATTAAAAAAAAAATCCATTGATCATGAAAAAAATATCTGACGGAGGCCTCGAAAGTAAGAATGTCCTCATAAGAAAAACACCTGCAATCAAAATCGCAAAAGTAAAATAAGAGCCTTTGTAGAAATCGGCCTCAACTATCCAATGCAATATATAGTATATATGTCGAGATAAAGATATATATACATATATTTAAATTTTCAATTATTTATTTACCTTTTCGTCTTACAATGACTCTCATAAAATTAAACAAAATTATTTATCCAGTTATTTTTTTTTCTCTTTTCATAGTTTTCGTATCTTGAGAATGTTTTTACTGTTATTTATGACGAATATCCTCAACTGAAGAGCAAAAAGGTGGCCATTACCCTATTTTTCTGCATGCTGTTTTTCCTTTTGGGCCTGCCGTGTGTTACACAGGTAAGTTTTTGTGTCATAAATAATTTTGCATTATTAATATGTCATACTTTCATTTACTTCGTAAAATTGCTTATAGATTTTTTTTTCCCTTTTTTACATTTAACACGGTTATTAGCCCCTGGTATGCTATTTCTTTCTCCCAGCTATTAAAATTCGTCTCCAAAAAATAACGTTCCGTTGTATAAGCTAGCCCTAAAACAAAGCAGATGTATCATTGTACTGTTAAATACTCTACTGCAATTTTCTAAACTTCTAAGCATAGCGCATTTTCAATTTTTATACCGTCGTATTGGGGAAAGAATTACTTTTTAATGCAATCTGTTTGAAAACTGCATCTCAATTTATTTTTGAGATATTAATTTTTTTTCTACTTTTTAGCGCCATTTTTTAAATTTTGGCAACGCAAGTACTCCATTTCTGTAGAAAGGAAAGGAAAAATAGTTGGAAAGTAGTAATTATATCTTTTTGTTGCCATTACCCAATAACAACAGAAAAAAATGTAATCAAAATACGTGCTATTTAAAAAATGTATAAATGAATGATTTCTGATAAAACATGGAGCTATTATAAATCAAATTTAAAGTATGTATATTAATATTGAAAACAAATGAAGGCATATAAATCATTAGGTAGCCGATTTTTTTGTCGAGTTTCTTGAATGACGGCATCTCTCTCTCTCTTTTTTCTTTCTTTTTTCTTTTTTTTTTTTTTTTGTGTGTGTATGTATTATTCAGCGATAGTGATGTCATAAGCGTACTTTACTGTAGATGTTGTTTAAGACTGGATCGTAAATGAAGAATTCTTCAGCGGATGCGGATGACGTCATTTTATATATAAAATAAAAGCGTGTTTTTTAAATCTTAAAACTGAAATATGTTTTGTACTATTTATATACATATATTTTTTTTCATCGGGGGGCGATACTAAATTCTGAAAAAGCAGAATTCCTGTTTTCTAGTCAAAATAATATTTTCTCCGCTCAACAAAGTGTAATTTTTGACACAAATTCTGAAATTTTCTGACTCAAATTCTGAAATATTTTTTTTTTCATTTTTAAACATAAAAACACAACGCTTGCAGACATGATTATTGAAGTGGTTTGTAATCGAACAGATTTTTTCTACTTTTCGATAACTGAAACAGGGTGTCTATTCCAGATTAGCAACACATTTCCCTGATTTTTTTCGGTTCTGGAAAAAATTCCAGGTATCGAGTTTTTGCGCTGTACACTTAAAAGTTGTGAATTTGAGAGTGGAATTTTCAGAACTGATTCTGAAGTAACAACTTACTGAATTATTAAACAAATTCTTGCAAAATTTACTAATTATTGACCATTTTACATGCTAAACATTTTGCAGATACACATTTTCAGCATCGGGTTCTATCCATTTTGCCCAGGTTCATCAGGTTTTATCCATTCAGGATGAAATTCTTTATCACATCAGTCACAGTTAAGAGGCTACTTCAGTCATGCGAAAACAGCCGTTCGCTAATGTTAATCCAATGGGAGAATTTTTTAAAGATATCTCGTTTGCATTTCAATATTTTTAAATGATTTTTTTTTCAGTAGATAGCTGAGATCGATCACTACATCGGCCGTTTTTTACTTTTTTGTTTTTGCTTTCAGGTATTTTTAATTAGGACGCTTTCACTTTCGGAACAGGTTTGAAAAGTGAAAACATCCTCATAAAAAAATCTACAAACAAAATCAAAAAAGTAAAAAACGGCCTTTTTACAGATCGACCTCAGCTATCCAATTAAAAAAATCATTTGAAAATATTGAAATTCAAACGAGATATCTTAAAAAATTTCTCCCATTGGATTAACATTAGCGAACGGCTGTTTTCGCGTGACTGAAGTAGCCCCTAAAATACAGATTGCTTCGACATATTTTAATACTAAGAATAAATATTCAATAAATTAAGCTGACAAATGTTTAGTTCCAAATCAAAGATAAGTGAAACATCTAATTAATCCTATGCTATAACATTTAGTACAAAGTTTCAAGGAAACTGTAATTGAAAATCTCTGACTTACAAGTAAGGATTGAAAAGGGGTACATTAAATTATTTGCACAGCAAGTTGAAATACTTACTCTTCACAGTACTTATAAAGAGCAAAATTTTATTTTCCTGGTGCCGCAATTTCCAATCCTTCGTTTTATAATTTTAAAAAATTTCCCAATTGTTTCTTGGAAATTTCAAATTTTGGTAACTCTTTCTCAGAGCTTTCAAATTCCCCTGACTTTTGCTCAGGAATTATAAATTTTCCTGACTTTTCCAGGCTATCCAGCTTTTCCAGGTGGCTATTAGACCCCCTGCTGAAATATATAAAGGGCTATAAGCGATTGTTGGATCATGACGGCATTCTTTCCCTTCTTTCCCCCCTTTCATGTGCTGTCGCATCCGGAAATTAGGTTCGAAACGTCAACCTTGACTGCATTTTGTGAAAAATCTTCTGATTTTATCGAAGAGCGGAAAATATAGTTCGATTGCATAGATTTTTAATAAAAGCCCCTGCCCTTTTGATATGTTTGCGAACAAAAATTAATCAAAAAATGTGTCAGGAAGCAGTCAGTTTGGATTTGTGACTTAAACTTTTAGGTTCTTGAGGATGTCAAAATTAAGTGTTCGTATTGAAAATTTCAGAGTTTGGTGCAATTGCAGTATGAAGACGATTCCATAAGCTTATTTTTAAAACATGAATTGAAAGAAGATATATTTTTCAGTCAAATGGCTTTTTCTGTTTTTTTCCTGGGATATCTACGTTGCAAGCAACGTAGAATAATATGTTATACACTAAAACATTTCCTGAAAAATTAGCTAACTAATAGTGCGAGTATCATCGAAATTCATTCAGCAGAATTTAAGTTATAAGCAGTCGGAGTGAAAAACGAATTTACATTATACAGGGTGTTTCCGAACTCATGGGCCAAACTGTAAGAGAAGATAAACTACACATAAAGCAGCAATTTTGGTAACGCAATGTGGGGTCGGAAATTGAAATTTTTTGCCGAAAAACAAGAATTGAATTTCTTCATTTGCTTCGCATGCGGAGCAAATGAAAACGAGCGTTTTACTACCATAACAATTACGATGTGCTGTTGCAGGGTGTCTACAGAATCTGGAAATCAGGGAGGTTAATGACTCTGGAAAAATCAGGGAAATGTCAGGGAACTTTGTAAAAATACTGGAAAATCAGGGAAATTTGTCTATATTGCGAAAATATTGGCATTTTCACCTTGCCAACGAGACTGATTCGTCTATTTTATATACCATATTTTTTCACATGCTGATTAATCTTTCCCAATATTTTTTAAAAGATGCGCATGGTATGATTTTTTGATATTTAACGTAAATTAAGGTGATCAGATGGCTTGGTTTTCTGTACATAGCACTTATATTGAAGGCAATTAACACATTAAAAAATTTTTAAATGATACATTAGCATAACCTGACCAGGTGGCCAGCTTAATCCAATTAGCTATCCCCTCAGATTTAGATGTCTTAGAATAGAATATTTTTCAGAAAATGAGGAAACTTTCTGGTCACCCTATATCCATTGGCTTCTATATGATGTTGGACGCTATGAAGTTAGTTGAGTTCGGATTTATAAAACTGTTAACCAATACTTAATGAATATTAGGCAATTTTAATGTTTTTCTCTTGCTTTTTCTCCCAAATGAGATATTAGCAAGCTGGATAAGTGTGTTATACGAGGAATCTGCATACATGAAAAAATACTGTATGTGTATTGTTATCAATGGAAATCAGGGAAGTCTGATAAAAATAGGCAGGGAAATCATGGAAAAATCAGGGAAGTTTTTTTTAGAATTTCTGTAGACACCCTGTGTTGGCAGCGTCTAGCAAGTGAAAGGCGTACCTCTTCGCAGATTCGAAGTGCTTCATGAACATTTTTAGCAACGACTGAAAGTCTTACAATGAGGTCCTCATCAGAGTCAACTGATGTCTCATAGATGAGATATCTGGAACCTTCGAAAGAGTACACCAATCACTTGCTAGATGCTGCCAGGAACCTATCGATGTTGGTTGTAGCACACTTGAGCACTTACTGTAATTGTTCTGTCAATAAAACGCTTGTTTTCATTTCCTTTGCATTTCTTGTTTTTGACCACAACTTTTCACTTTTGACTTTACATTGCTATACCAAAATTTCTTTATGTGTACTTTATCCTCCCTTGCAGTTTGGCCCACGAATTCGGGGACACCCTGTATATGTATAGATATAGATATATAATAGCTTTTGCCCACGGCTCCGCTCTCTTAGAATGCAAGTTTTTGAATTCGAAATGAAAATTTTACGAATAATTTTTACTTTTTATAAGTTATCTACCTAATAGTGTAAATCCCATCAAATCTGTTCAGTAGACTCTTAAAAAAACCTAATATTTCATAATCGGGTTGGCTTAATTATAGAATTTCTCCAATAATTCTATAATTAAGCAACGTAGAAATATCCCACAAACGAAGAGTTCTGGAGAATATTTAAAATAAAGGTTATTTAAAAAAAAAAGATATTTATTCATCTCAATTACTGTAACATACCCTAAAAATTAGCTTAAGTTATTTCAATTCTGAACAACTATTAGAGCCGTGTAAAGTTGGAAGCAACATATTAATTTAATATTGCTTTTAAAAAATAAATGGTGATGATAATAATAATAACGATTTTTTTTCTTTTTAAGCTGACTTATATTAAAATATTTTCTTAGGGAGGACAGTATGTTCTGAATTTGATGGACAGATATGGAGGAGGCTATGCGGGCATAATTGTGGCAACATTTGAAAGTATAGCGATCATGTGGGGTTATGGTAAGTGTTTAAGTTTGAAATATTTTAGATGGCACTTGGCATCAAAAAATTAATATAAAGAAAAGTACAAATAAACATACAACAAATTAGTTGTGCAATTTCGTAAGTTAAGAACTACAGAAATATTAAATGAAAATAACTAGTTGAAAGTCAGACAAGTAGTAATATTGCCGAAGTTTATTCATAGATGGCGTCAGGTGTCATAACTGTCGCTATCGCTTAGCGAGCGGAGGTGTTATTCAATGGCCACAACGATCACAAGATCTTTCACTGCTTGATTTCGGTGTATGGGGTTTTGTAAAGGATCAAGGGTATAAATCGGCACTTCCTGCATCCATACCTGAACTAAAATCAAGAATCTGCACTGCAATTAATTGGATCGACGGAAACATGCTGACAAATCTGTGTCAAGAAATGATTTACCGATGGGACATTTGCAGAGTTACGAAAGGAAGTCACATCGAATATTTGTGATAATGGTAAACTTGAACTATTTTCCTATCTTACGACAATAAGTACTTTCTTCTTTTTTTTCCCCCCTACCAATTCCATTCAATAAATCATACTTTTTGCCCAACAAATTTGTAGACACCCTGTATACAACTGTTCGAAGCTTAAAGAAAGGATTCATTTTGTACCAAATTAAATGAAAAAAGAATGAATGAGAGATGGAGTGTGGGGCATGGCCTGACTAATGAAGAGGCATGCGGGGCAGTTGCCCCGGGGCCCTCGATTTGAGCCCCCCACCCACCCCAAGGGTAGATAAAAGCTTTATTTCTCCCCTTAATTATTCAAAAATTTTATTTTGTTAATCAAGCCTTTCAGTTGATTTTCTTATTTACAAAATGGAATTTCACAGATTCTAATTTAAAGTATTTTTCATTTTGTGATATTTAATTTTTTCGTTCTTTATTTCATAGAGATATTTTTTAAATACATAAATTTAATTAAAATATTACTTTAATCTTACACATCTGTTATCTATTGTTTTCTGTTCAAAAGAATTTGTCGTAATATGAAATTTAACAGCAGTCATATCAGTGTCTCTTGAGTTACCTAAAATTTGGAAAGAGATGTTATGCAGTTTTAGTAACAATAGTAAAAATTAATCCACGCTCACAAAACATCCAATTTCATTTTATTTTATGTTTGCATTGATTTTCATTATGCATGAGGTCTCGTGACATTTTTTACTTATTGTTTTTTAAATTTTTTAGCGAAAATATTTCCATCATGAACGATTTTGAAAATGTCGCTGATGTCTGTGTGCGATTAAACGTTCGTGAATCTAAATAAAGGCATCTTATCACTTTTATAGATAGCATTTTTTTTAGCTTAGTCTGTTTTATTATAAGTGATTATCATACATATTATTATGAAATTTTATACCAAAGTACTTTGGGGGTTCATGAGGAATGCAGTAACAACATAACAAGTATTGAAATTTGTTGCTATTATTATTAAATGCATGCATTCCATCACTTGCCTTTCCATAAGATGGAATTGCCCAAATGCATATTGTTTGAATACAAAGGTTAAGTTAAGTAAAAAATTATTAACGCAAATAGCCAGTAATGCCTGAAAGAACTGCATTTACATTTTGACGGCTCACTTTTATCATTATTTTCCTATAATTGAAAATAAAAAGTGTATTCTATAGTTTCTTAAAGTTATCTTCCTTGTGCTATTCTGTATATAAATGTGAATAGTACTTGGTGCGAAATTTATGTGTACATACAGTAACGCTCAAAAGTATTTTGACAACCTTATATCCTCTCTTATTTTATTTAATATAAAAATGTAAAAGAAAATATATTCCCTATAACTGAGAACACTATGACTGCTGTTATTCAAATGTATCAAGTTTCAACTTTTTTGTTTACATTCGGCACCACCGAAGAAATATGACTCCTCCTTAGCTCAAAAGTATTTTGACAATTAGTTTGCATTTAATTGTTGAAGGTGTCAGGGGCGCTATAGGTTCGATTAGTGTTTATATTGACTTATTGTGATTATTTTTAAATGCCGAAATGTAAAAAATATTGAAGTGATTCTAGAAAAGCCGCTGTAAATGCACTTAAGAAAGGTAGACTGCAAGCAGAATTAGCTCGTTCTTTTAAAGTGTCTCGGCAACTTGTTATTACATGGAATAAAGTTTTTAATAAACAGAAATACATCGAAAATAAGCCTCAAAGTGGCCATCCGAAAAAAACAACTTACAATGTTGACTTTATTATAAAAATGATATCTACAAGTTATTGTCGTAAGTCCGCTGTAATAATAAAAAAATGAATTGAAAGAAAATTACGGCATAGACATAAACGTTTCATCAGTCAAACGACGCCTAAACCTCTTTGGTTTACATGGCAGAAGACCAGCAAAAACACTTTTGTTATCTACTAAGAATAGGAAGGATAGAGTTGCATTTGTAAAACGGCATAACCCTTTCAGGGGCAAAGCAATTCCATTGCTAAAGTGTTGAAATTAATGACTGACACCAGAATTTTGGTTAAAAAAAAAAAATCGGTTTATTATGTGTGTGAAATATAGCTTTTTCTTATTTACAAATAAATTTGTTTTCGAATTCCGGTGTCAATCATTAATTTCAACACTTTAGCAATGGAATTGCTTTGCCCTTGAAAGGGTTATGCCGTTTTACAAATGCGACTCTAACCTTCCTGTTCTTAGTAGATAACAAACGTGTTTTTGCTGGTCTTCTGCCATGTAAACCATAGAGGTTTAGGCGTCGTTTGACTGATGAAACGTGTATGTCTCTGCCGTAATTTTCTTTCAATTCATTTTTTATTATTACAGCGGTCTTACGATAATCACTTGTAGATATCATTTTAATAATACAGTCAACATTGCAAGTTGTTTTTTTCGGATGGCCACTTTCAGGCTTATTTTCGATGTATTTCTGTTTATTAAACTTTATTATATGTAATAACAAGTTGTCGAGACACGTTAAAAGAACGAGCTAATTCTGCTTGCAGTCTACCATTCTTAAGTGTATTTACAGCGGCTTTTCTAGAATCACTTCAATATTTTTTACATTTCGGCATTTAAAAATAATCACAGTAAGTCAATATAAACACTAATCGAAGCTATAGCGCCCCTGACACCTTCAACAATTAAATGGAAACTAATTGTCAAAATACTTTTGAGCTAAGGAGGAGTCCTATTTCTTTTGTGGCGCCGAATGTAAACAAACAAGTTGAAACTTGATACATTTGAATAAGTGCAGTCATAGTGTTCTCAATTATAGGGAATATATTTTCTTTTAAATTTTTATATTAAATAACATAAGAGAGAATATAAGGTTGTCAAAATACTTTTGAGCGCAACTGTATAATAGGTATAAAGTTTAGTTTCAGTCATTTCAGCGTAATTCACGAAAAATTCCAAAAGGTAGAAGGGGGCCCCCCTGAATAATGTTTGCCCCAGGGCGTCCGACAGTCTGAGTTGGACCCTGGGTGGGAGAGAGCAAATTGTAAGATGGGCTCTTGCTCCACAGGTCCGTATAAGTTGGCACTACTATGTACTTATATAAAATAGTAGATTGTTGTCTTTCATTCATTTTTCCCTTTTATAGAGTTGCAATATCATTTTTGCTCTACTATTTATTTTGGTTATTTGTCCTTTCATTAAATTATTATTATTATTAAACAACACTTATTCATAGTATTTAGAAATTTATATCTTTTCAAACTATCCCTCATTTCTCTCAAAACACTTATTTGTTTTCATCGGTAAAAATAAATTAATTAGTGAATTTTTGACGTATTAAATAGATCAGGTACACTTTCGTAAGGACAACAACAAAAAAATAATCTATTGTTTTTAATAGATGAAATACACATATTTCTACAAGGCATTAAGAATATTTAAAGATTATTTTCTGTTATATTTGAACATATTTAGTAATTAAATGCAGTAAAACTGTGCACAATGGAAATCTACTTTAAACAGAAAATTTCAAGGTTCACTCGAAAGGAATACAATGCAATTATAAAGGACGGTGTATCATATAAGGGAGAAATTATATGATCATAATATTCAGTGACAAATAACGAAATTTTAAAAAAAGTTAATTTGTACTTTATTCTTTAAACATTTGAATTTGCAAAATTTTCGGCGTCCAAATGATTGCACAAAAATTAATAAATTATTCCTTAACTTTTCGAATACATGTTCTTTTGGATTATTCCTTAACTTTTCGAATACATGTTCTTTTGGATTATTCCTTAACTTTTCGAATACATGTTCTTTTGGATTATCCCTTAACTTTTCGAATACATGTTCTTTTGGAACACTAGCTGAGGAAGGACAAGAATTAGAAAGGAAATCTACAAGAGAAAGTGAAAATAATCCAATTTTTTCGAATTCGATTTTTCAAACAAGTAATATAAAAATTTTGTTTTTAAAGTCAATTCCTACTTAGGTCATCAAAGAAAAATTTAATATAATCCCTTAAGCTAATATTAGTTTTTGTTGCATTAAAATATCTCAATTTGTTGATTTTCTATAAGCAGGTAGGTTTACAATGGAACTCTATGGGAATTTGGCGAAATATTAGAGATATCGCCAAGTTGGTGTCGCTTTTGGCGACTCCTTTTGGTCGCCAAATTTGGCGATATATCGCCATGTTGGTGACAAATTTGGCGTTATTTGGCGACAGAACAGGGTCCCCCCTATGGTAACCCCCTTATAGATATGAAGATGCATTAAATGCTTCAATAACCAATGGCCGCCATTTTGTCTCCCATGTAAAACTAAAATTAATTAATTAAAATTTAATTAATGAATTAAAATTTGAAAAACTGTATTAACATCAATTGTCATCCAGTACAAGTTTTAAAAAAATTATTTCAACTTGATAGGATGAATAATATGTATTTTATTAACGATTGAAAATTTGAACAAGATATATAAATATATAAATAAATAAATAAATAAATATAGGGAGAGTGTGAACTAATAGTAGGAATTGAAAAAAGAGATAATTTTATTATTTGTGTCTTCTTGTAATTTGTATCTTCTTGCAATCGTAATAGTGATTCTATGACTGTGTAACAATTAAAATAAATAGTTACGCATTCATTTTCTTCTTAACTTAAATAAGTATTGGTACAAAATTATTTTGTATGATTATGGAATGTGCTAATTAAAAGTTTTACCTTTCTCATAGATAACAGGAATTTTCAGTAGGACTAAAATTTTCTTCATTGTAGGAACGACAATCATTTTTAATGTTATCATACTTTGCTATCATATTTAAAGAATTTAATTTTGTAATTTTGCATTAGCTCTGTATGCATAAATTCAAAGTTTTATCTTTCTCATATTCAATGAGAATTTTCCGTAGGCTGGGCGACCGCTTTGAATACTAAAAGCTACTGGACGCAAAATAGCTGATCTGAGAATAAAACGTAAAAAGATTCATTCTAAGAAGTGAAAAAATAAAAAAATAACGCCCAGGGCGTCGTGGCTACTGAAGTTCTTCCTCAAATCAAACATGTTTTGGTTTCCGATGCTGCAAATTCCTCCGATGTGTCTTCAATTTCTTTGTGATAACAAAAATCTCTCTCTTGTGCTATCTGCCTATTAATAGATGATTATCTTTAAGCAAATCCTCGAAATTTAGTACATCAATCAGAATGTATATGTGCAGTCAGGGAAAATTATTGGAGCGGCTTAAAGGGCGCGAAATTTTCACTGGATGAGGGCGCACCGGCCCTCGAGCCGGTGGGCCAGTCCGAGCCTGGTGATCACTTCGTATGGTCATCAGGAATAACAGTAAATTTTAATATTTCTATAAAGTGCCATCGTAAAAGAATTTACTTTAAAAAAAATCCTCTTTAAATCAGCATTAATACCGATATTATGCAGCTATGCATGCAGATACCGATGTTTGCAACATCTATACTAATAAAAGAAAGTTTCGCTCTGTGTGTCTGCGATGATTAGCGAAATCTACGGCATGTACGAGGCTGAAATTTTTTGTGAGGGTAGCCCAAAATCTCTCCTGATGCACCCGAGACTCAGAATTTTAAAAATCAAATTCAAATAATTAGTTGAGTTATTAATTAAAAATCGCAACTCACTCTCATTAAAAACTCATCTCGGTCCTTGCGGGAGGGAAAAAGCCTTACTTATGCATCGGTAGAAAATTAAGATACAACAGAAATTTCGGAGGGGGGAGGGGGGGGGGGTATTTTGTCATTATTTATTAACTGACATCTGCCAGACCGCTTAGGAAAGTTAAAAATGGAAGCCATATTTTGAAAGATCGTACTCTTACATCTCCAATGCTGAAATCAATTAAAAAAAACATATATCGCAGTTAACTTTTCGAAAAATAATTTTCAAAAAGGTCGTTTTACCGAAAAACGTTTTCTCCCTTATTGCAACGCCCCTCCAGGACGCAATTTTAAAGGTACCTACAAACCAAAAATATGATTTTAAAGCTAAAACTTTCTTCTAATCGATGGTGTAATTGGTTTAAAAAAAATTATTTTTATCCTTTTCAAATACACCGGCGAACGTAGATCACTTCGCACCTCACGGAGACGATATTTTTTCTATGCTAAAAGTAAAGTCCATATTTTAACACAATCTTTTTAGAGCGTCTCAACAGACCAGATTTACATCACTTAAAAATTTTTTGAAACGTTCGGATGGGTAGAAATATTTTTTACAAAATAAAATGTGCAACAATTTCGAAGAAATCAGTAAAAACCTGAGTGTTTCCTCGCGGTCTCGCTCGCTTTCGGTACGCATAAACTGCAAAAATCAAATTACGCAGAAAATAAAATACCAAATAGCATACATATACTTTCTATTCAATATTTTTTCATTTCAAAATATAAATTCAAATAAAAATCATACAAATTTGAGGTTCATATAAGGTTTATTTGTCACAGGTCCGTGCAACACTGCGCGGGCCAGGTAGTCTTCAATACAAATCAGGTCTGACTTGCTTGGGATATTTTGACACTCGAGGTTTCTATTGGCCTAGGCTTTTAATTAAGTTAAATTTCAAATTCTTTTTTTTTTTTTTAACTTCGAATTTCATTATTTATTTTGTAGGTGCAGATCGATTTTCCCTTGACCTTAAGTTCATGCTGGGATTCAGACCAAGCCTTTACTGGAGGATATGTTGGAAGTACATTTCACCTTTAGTGTTGCTGGTAAGCTTATATTCGAACTTTTAATTCTTTGTATTTGTTCAGTTGAATTTAATTAGCAAGAACTGTTTCAGAAGCTATGAAACTTTTGAACGATCTTGACTTCATAAAAGTCAAATTTGATGTATTTCACCCGATCTCTTAAAATTATTGCACAAAGAATAAGCACCGGCCAACTCCTATATTACAACACATGTTGCACATCCCACTACCTGTACAGA
The DNA here is from genome assembly GCA_963932465.1 of Maratus speciosus. NCBI lineage: Eukaryota > Metazoa > Arthropoda > Arachnida > Araneae > Salticidae > Maratus > Maratus speciosus. Next base: position 147,723,306 of record OZ010789.1, read on the forward strand.
TCTATGTTTCCAAAGCACGGCCTTTTTTTTCATTTTTATTTTTTGCATAGGCTAGTTGCAATCGATCTTTTACCGAGTATTTTATTGATTTTGGTTGCAGTTTTTTTTTTCTTTTTTATGAGGATACTTTCACTTTCTGAACCGGTTCCGAAGTAAAAAGTAGCCTTTCCTATGCTTCCCTCCCTCACACACACACACACACACACACACACAAAAAAAAAAAAAAAAAAAAAAAAAAAAAAACGCGAGTATTTTGAAAAGAATGCTGCCATTAATTTAACATTAGTTCACGAGTATCTTCGGGTAACTAGTACAGCTCTTAAATGACTTAAACTTAATTAACTTAAATACTAGTCTGAAAAAGATTTTACTGATTTCTGAAGTAAATTGTTGATTTTACTCACCCCCTCCCCGCCTCAATTCACGCACACTTAAAAAAACTAAGCTATTATGCTTAGGTTTATTAGCTCGTAATCAAGCGTGAAGAGAAATCTAGTTTCATATTGTCAGGTAAAAAAAAAGAGCGGTATTTTTCAAAGAGAAAATGGTATTAAGACGGTTAAGGTTAAAGACTGCTATATTTTTCATATATTACGCAATGCTGTAGTTGGAAAAAAAATATTTGTGGGAACGCACTTTTCATAGAGCAGATTTTGATGCTACCGGATTTTTGCTAAGCCAAAATCCAATTTAAAACATTTAGCTAAAAGCAGACTTTTTTCAATTAACAGTTATAATTATTATATTGTAGTTTTTATAGTATTGTATTTGTATAGCATCCATCTAAAAGCAATATTTAATCAACCTCATAGTAACATTTTCCATTATGAATCAAAATAAATTGAAATAACATGAATAAATCAATATATTACTTTCTGGCACATCTATCCTAGAAGTTTCCAAAAGAACGATGATAAGAGTGTTTTCTGTGCTCTCCGATTTACGACAAGCTGTCTTGTCTGCTAATTTTCTTCCTGATCACTACCAAGGTTTCACATATGGTTCAGGACAAAAAAATTTTAAGGGAGGTCCTACACAGCTTATGAATATAAGTAAAACGGATCTTCTTAAAATTAGCATAAATTATCATTTCGCTTGAAAAAAAAAAATTGTGTTCGTACGCGATATATAGGGTAAGATGCCCTGTTATCGTCCCCCAGACACTTTTAGGCCCTTGGAAGTTGTAATTCTAAATGAAAATCTACCAAATTTGGATTTTACATAGACTAACTACCCACGTACATAGAAACATAGGCAAATGTCGTACAAAAAAATTTTAACAATGCGAAAAATTGTTTTTTTCAAAAGTATCTGAAAATGGAAAAGAAAAAAAATGGTCCAATTCCGCCCCCCCCCCCCCCCAAAAAAAAGTCCAATACGCCGAGGCTTAACTTATAACTAAATCAAAATTCATTTCTAAATGAGTAAGTAATTTAATTTACATTAAAGTAAGGCACAAAGAAATGCACCAATTATCAATGGACGAATAACATAACAAAACAATAGCCATCGAAACATGAAAAAAAAATTTTTTTTAAGTCATGAAAAAGCATTCTAAATTTCGTCCCCGGGACGAAAATAAGAACTGCAAGGGAGGCGAAATTGGGACCACGCTACTTCCCAATATGACGGAGGTTCAGTTCCCGTAAGATGAACTGAGCGTCCTAAAACTCACTGTATGCTACTGTCAGCATCTTACCAATGTAAAAGACATGCAATGAATAAGAAATAAATACTTACAGTACAGTAAATAACGTTCTACAAACGACGTAATAAGAACTCGGGTCTTCTAAAAATAGGAAATTCGCCGTCTTTAATTTATGTATGCGTCTTGGCGAACGAAACTTTCAACACTGACCCCTTCTACCTCCCGTCCCCTGTGCCTTGCGTCATAAGTGGCGCCACTTTCGCAGAAACGGAGAAGTTAAGGGGGACGAAATTAGGAGAGGGGACGAAATATGGGCACTTTACCCTCTCTCTCTCTCTCTCTCTATATATATATATATATATATAAACTTTATAGGATTTTTTTTTAAACAGTAACAAACCAAATATTTCTTGAAACTTCGTTCCCACCCAACTACAGCAATAGTATTAGGAACACTTAATATTTATATAAGTTACCTATATTATAAACAAACGTGTTCGTGCGTGACGCTGGCGTCACTTTCACGTTGGTAACATCAGACGATTAAATTTCGCTTTTACTGAATTAAAAAAAAAATTCTAAACATCGCACATTTTTAATTTTTATACCGTCGGTTATGGGGGGGGGGGGGGATTATTTTCGAATACATTTTGTTTGAAAAGTGTTTCTCAATTTACTCATTTTTTAATGGTTTTTAAAGTAATTTTCACGGATATTTTTTTTTGTCTATCTGTATTGCGTGCAGATGATTAGGAAAGATAAATCCGCTTGTATTTAATAAATTTAATATAAATAATTCAGCATTTGTTTCCGGCGTCTATTCCGTAACGAAATTAAAACTTCATCAATAACTAAATAAAATAATAAAACAAAAATACAACACAAATTTATGACACGTAATCTAATTACTCGCTTAAAACACTCGGAATTAAAAAGGTTGCTGAAAACAGCAAATTTTGGCGATTTCCTTGAATGCTAATCCTGGCGAGAGGTCCGTACGTTGTTTGTTTTTTTTTTTCTTTTTTTGACGGCCCATTATCTACATGTGGGATACAGGCCCGAGGCGAGTGCCTTTCGTGGGAGTCTTTCTAAGGGAACCTAACCGGTATTTACGCAAAGAAAACCTCGGAAAACTTTGAACAATTAGGCCGACGGGCGCGATGAGAGGTCAGTACGAAAGTATCATTTTTAATTTTTTTTCCAAAGTTTATTCGAATGCATAATTGCTATTTTTCATATAAAAATTATATTGAGTATTGTTAGTGGACAACCTAAAAATATATATTAAATGTAAAAAATCTATTAGAGTAAAAAAAAAAAAAAAAAAAAAAAAAAAAAAAAAAAAAAAAAAAAAGATTTCATTTGTATTCTGCAATTCGGGATGATTGTGTTGGATCACCTAGTTTATTTAACAGCGTAACTTCATGATATGGCACAAACAGTTTAGCTTCAGTCGAGCTTTATGATAATCAATAAAGCTCTACTGTTGTCATTCCCAAACTCAAAACAATGTTCCCACGAAGTGCAATACATATAAAATACAAATGGTGATATTAAATGTGCTCTTTTAAAATTTTGACGACTATATCTACAATAGATTACTTTTTTTTTGTTACGCTACGAGCCTAGCAAAACTATTTTAATTAATTTTCTTACATGTATCTACCAATAATGAACTGTTTTTAAATTATTTGGTAATAAAAGGACTATATATAGTTGCTTGCTTCTAATTCATAATTCCAATCCTTTTTTTAATAAATCATATCACCATAAATAGAACAGGAAAAACAAATCTTAAATGGCGCGACGTGACTTTTTCAGGCAATCGAGAGAAATAAATTATATTCTGCCGCTTAACCCTCTCGGCACCGAATTTTTTTTCCAATTTTGGGAAAAATTACTTTTACGCTAACAAAATTAAAAGTAGCTATCGAAATCAGAGACGTTAGAGTTTACTGATTTAACGAATGTGTTTTTTACAGAAACCTAACGAATGTAGTTATGTTGCGTGTTTTTCATATAAAAATAGTCTAAGGAAGAATTTTTTTAAGACGTTTGGAAAATGTTGTATTACAACCAGATTAAACAAACATACAAAATTTAGTAGTATTTTTTATCTTTTATCACTAATTACTAATTCGGAAAAAGAGTCCCTAATTTAAATGTAATGAGTGAAACATATGTTTGAATTATAAGAAACGCCAACGGTTTACTAATAATCAATAAAACTTTTATTAACATTATTATTATTAAATGCTGAAACATAAGTAAAGTCATAAGAGTAAATGTATCGACATGTGCTATCACTATTAGGTGTTGGAATCAACAAAAATGATTTTTTCCTTTCAAATATTGCAATTCGAAGTAGGAGCTTCATACGAGGCTCCGGGTGACGAGAGGGTTCATGAGTACAAAAATAAAATGAAATAAAAGCAATATATTCATTACTTATAAAAGGACTTATTACACTGTATTTAAATGAATAAACTATGACTATGGCCAATCTGTGTATTTTAAAATTCATAATTAAAATTACATAAACTACTTACAATAACATAATACAATATATTCCTACAGTTTCGGACAATTAGAAACTTGTCCATCCTCCTGGATAACATGAAGGAGAAATGAACACCATCCAATATCTACATTACCAATTTCAAAACAACTACAGTGAAACTTCTTTTAAAGGCCACCCCTATTCAAGGGCCACCTCTATTAAGGGCCAATATTTTAAGGAACAAAAAATTTCCCCATAGATATAATGTTAAATTTACTCCTATTAGGGGCCGCACCTACCCTCATAAAGGCCATTTTTTTCACATGTGCCTTTTTTCACAGTGAGACAAACAGATGTTCCTCACACTTTGTTTGACTTTTCAACCTGTAGGAGTTGGGTTGGGAGGGGAAACTTGACCCTTTGTTGTGGGCACACAAGGGATAACAGGTTATCTAGAAAAACTTATTCCACATTTACTAAAAATGTGGATGCATATTGAAACACAATTTTTACACTAGAAATTTTATATTTAGGCTTATGTAAAATTATGGCACCTAAATCAAGCCAAAGAGTACATTTGGATTTGAATGACAAAATCAAAGTTCTTAATTATCATGATCAAGGAACATCTGCAAGAAAATTGGCTTCACAGTTTAATTGCAGCAAGAATCAAATAAACAATATTGTTAAAAACAAAGAGAACTTACTGTAAGAATATGTAGATTTTAAAAATCGCGGTATAAAAAGAAAGAGAAATGAAAAATTTGGTCACCCCTATTCAAGGGCCACCCCTCATAAGGGCCAGTATTCAATGGAACGGCAGATGGACCTTACAGAGAGGTTTCACTTTACTGACATTTTCTAGGGGGAGTTTCCTCAAGGTCAATTTCTAAAAACGGCAGTGGTGTGATCTATTGTATAAAATTTGATTTGTTGTTTATTGGAACGTAATTACAATTTTGAGAAATGTTATCCTTATGTTATGCGAAGCGCTTGGATAGAATGTCTCAAAACTGTAATTATGTTACAATAAATAATAAATCAAATTTTATGCAATAGATGACACCACTACCGTTTTTAGAAATTGACCTTGGAGAAACTTTTCCTAGATAATATCTGTAGTTGTTTCGAAATTGGTAATGTAGATATTGTACGGTGTTCGTGTCTCCTTAATGTTATCCCTGAGGATGGACAAGTTTCTAATTGGCCGAAACTGTAGGAATATAATTGCATTATATTATTTCCACACAAATGAGCAAAAATTTTAAAAAGTCGTGGCCGCATAGTAATCGATTTTAATAATATTTGGTACACAGATTCAATTTATATTATAATAGAGCATTGCAAAATATCTCGACAAAAAATTAAACTATTTTAGCGATTCTGAACATTTAAAAAACTTGCGACATGTGTGCATCGTTCACAGTTGCAAGTTTGAAGTTCCGTATCCTGAAAACTATTTAACATATATTAAATCTTTTTATAATGTTGTAACCTCTGGAAAATGATCTTCATTTTTGTTTAGTAATAATAATTTGGTAACGTCATTATTAATCTTAAATTAGTTGTAAAAATTGAAAATTTGGCGATTTTGAGAAAATTAAAAAACTTATGAAAATCAAAGGAATTCAAAAACATCTGTGAAATTGATGCCTGATGTAGTGTTACATATTTAGATCGAATTGCTAAAGTTTGGAAGTTGCCATTTATTTCCTTCTTCTTCGAAATAGCTTAGAAACTTTGAAAAAAATGCAAAATAAAAATTTTTCCTCTTATGTATGCTCAAAAAATTAAATAAAGGAAAAGTTAGACATTGACAATATTGCATAGACATAAAGATCAATAAGCCCACGATATGCTCAAAAAAATTCAAGATTGCCTTTTGATTCCTAACATAACAAAATTGGGTTCAAAAAGATAATATTTATTACATTCCACTTCAAATTTGTTCGGGTTTTTACAATATTGCGAACGATTTCAAGAAAATTAGCGCTGCCATCTACATTGATTCAGGATTAAATAATAATTTTTTCTTGAACTCTATATTTTTTTCTATTCCAATTTAAAGTATTCTTGAGGCAAAAATAAACTGAAAGCAAGAATAAAAAATTCTGTATTTAAAATATACAATTTTATTTATAATGTCAAATTATTAAAAAACTTTAAGAGCTTTCCTTCACGTTCAAACAAGTGAGAGAAATATTGAAATTCTCCCTCAACATTTTTTACTGTTTATTTTATTCTCATTAAGGAATAAAAAGGCAAGAATGAAACTTTCGATATTTAAAATATATACTTTTAGCTATAACGTCAAATAATTTGAAAATTTTAAGAGCTTTTCTTCATGTTCAAGCCAGTAATAGAAATGTTGTATTTTTCCCTCAAAATTTTTAATTATTTAATTGTTTTTCTCATTACGAAAAAAAAATACAATTACTAACTTACGCCGATCTGTTACTTATTATTCATTCTTAATTAAAAATAATTATTAATATAGTCCTTCCATTCCTAAGGCTAATAATCAAAATTGAAATTTAAAGCATGTAGACAATGTCTCGATTTTGCATCAACTTTTAATATAAATTTTAATACTTAAATAAACAATCCTGAAATCTATTACTTTGCATTTTCTCATAAATAAATATGATCTACTTATATGCTGATTTTTATTAAAATCTGTGACATGTCAACCACAGCTGATTTGCTCATTATTTAGAATTACTCTATTGTAAGTATTTTATGTGATTTTAATTATGAATTTTAAAATATATATGACATAAAATATATACACCGATTGGCCATAGTCATAGTTTATTCAATATATTCATTCTTTCTATTTTCAGTTTGTATTAATATACAGCTTTTGGAGTCATAAAACTATTGATTATGCTGGCGTGCCATATCCTATGTGGGCAGAAGTTGTTGGATGGTTCCTTATTCTTGTATCAGTTATTCAAATTCCCATCTGGGCAGTGGTGGAACTCTATAAACATAGAAAGGTAATAATATTTTTGTACTAATGATTAGTTTAAAGCAGGGCCGAAACTAGCTTTTTTTGCACCCGGGGCAAACATGGATTTTGGCGCTCCCCCCCCCCCCCTCGCCCTTTTCCGAAAAGTGTATTTACAAAGAGAATTTTACTAATTTTCTAATCGCCGACTTATTTTAAAATTTAAAATATGTAATCATAAAATATGTAATACTGAACTACGTAATCTACAATGGCGGATGTCACGGGGGTCATGGTCCCCCTCTGAACACCAACAAAAATATTCTAAAGATCATTTTGCTCTTTCATCTTCACCTAACACTCCATTTATAATGGCTGTTTCATAATAATAGAAGACATCAGTCCATCAGAAGAAAATGATCCATTCCAAAGGTATAGAGGAGAAGGTCCAAATACCGGCTAGGGTCCAAATGCCGGCTATTAGGTGTTCTGAGAACTGAGCGCAGCGCAGCCTAGCGGTGTTGGACAGAGTTTGTAACTTTAATTGAGAGAAGAAAGTTACGAAAAGTACGTCGCTGAAGTCTGTGTCATTTACAAATAGTAAATGCAAAAGTGTCGAATCTACATAATCTGGTACATCAAAAGTTTTTCAGATATGTGTTTCTCATTTTTTAAAAATATACTGATCGCATATTGGCTTAAATTGTTGATTAAGTTATTTTCTAGACATATTTAGCTCTGAATTGCCACGCGCACATTATTGGTATTTTATTATATGAATAAGTAATACCACTTTTAACTTAAACATAGCAGTGGTTCGAATACCGGCTACCTAGAGTGGTCTAAATACCGGCTAGCCGGTATTGGGACCTCTCTCGGTTGCTCTGCTTGAAGGGGAGGAAAATAAATTAATTTAAATAGTTCCATAATTAATAAATTATTTTAAATGGTTCAGAAATAGTTCCAGTTCCATTTCGATATATGAAAAAAGCAACCATGGCCGTAATTCTTCAGGACCGACACTGGTTACCGGATCACTTTCCAAAAAAACGCTGTTGGACACTACAAAATTGCCTGTATTAAATGTGAAGAGAAAGAAAAAAAATGACGGAGTAAACCAGGCGAAAGTGGCAGAAATTTGATTTTAACCCTCTCACAGCGCAACCCGAGATTGCCTCGGGTAACGTAAAAGTAGCAAAATTTGCGCAATCTGAGATTTCCTCGGGGATGCATTTTTTCCGTCTAATTAACCCTCCTTGATTATTCCCATCAATGATTTTTTTATTGTAAATTTTACCTTATTTAATCGGAGCATTTTCCCGGTTAAATTAGACAAAAAATTTTGTTTTGAAAAACCGGTGACAAAAGAATAAAAATTCTTAAAAGACGCTCGTCGCGAAGGTGTTAAATACGCAATATTTGAAGGTATTTTGATAAAACTATTACGCAGCGAGAGGGTTAAAAAAGTGAAAAAGTAAAATATCCAACAGAGAAAGATGATAAATTTGTGTCTTCTGCATGGGTGCTTTCTCTGTGGACAAGAATGAGGGAGGGGATTATTGGTTCAATGTTAAGAATGCGATATGTGGGCTGATAGGGACTATACCGACGCAGAGAGAGATATTATGTTTTTGATTTTTTTCAGATAAAATAATTCCCATTTTAATCAGAAAGCTTTTTTTTTTTTTTTTTTTTTTACACGTTAAAAAACAAAAATAGAAACATAATGGGAAGAAGAATGTGAGAGATAGACGTAAAGAATTTTACAAATTTGACAAAAATACTTAAAAATTGCGTATTTTTTCTGCGCATAAGAAATGTTATTAATCAATACAATTTATTAAAATAATATTCTTATTGCTTAATAATGTCACTAGCTCTATTTGTGAGATCTTTTGGAAAAAATCTTAGGTAGCCGGTATTTAGACCCCATTTTAAAAACTCAAAATTTGAAGACTTTCGGAATTTGGCTTTTTATAAACAGAAAACGCCTTTTAAACTAATTTTCTTTCTCTAAACAGGTGTAAAACATGTCAAGGTACTCTGCTGTCACTTTTTATTCTATTAATTTTGAAAATTGTGTGATCTATATTGAAAACAAAAGTGGTAGCCGGTATTTGGACCTTTTCCTCTAATCCTTCATTTGGAGCCCCTTCGTTCTGGCACCCGTGGCACATGCCCCCCCCCCCCTTAGTTTCGGCGATTCCGGCCCAAGGGGCCCGATTCAAATCAAACAATAAGAAAGCCATTCATCATTCTCCCCCACCTTGCATCGGGAGAAAAACTAATCTTTTCTTTGAAATGGTGGATTTGCCTGGGGATGATCCATATAAACATCCATTTTGTTGCCTGGATGGAGTGGAATTGGGTTTTTTAATTTATGTATCAGGTACTCTTATGGGCACCGCACATGTTCCTGAAATATGCGCCAATTCAGCTAATGTGTTAATACTACGTAGGCTTCTCTAATAAAAGGGACTCATTCTGTAATCTTTCTGAGAGAATTTTTTTTCTGATACTTTTTTCTTTGTAAATAACTATATGCGTTAACTAAGTGCTATCTATTTTCATATGGAGACAAATTTCATAAATAAATGGTACACTATCAAGTAAATCTGAAGATATTAAAGTGCAGTCGAACAAAAGAAAGAAAGAAGGAAAGAGATACATTTTAATCACCCCATTGTACAATTAAAAAAAAGAAATAGGCAATTATGTTTTTTTTTTTTTTTTGAAATACGCAAATATGTCTTTCTTCAATGTATGTTGTATATATATATATGTATATATATATATATACAGTTGAACCTCGTTAACGCGAACACTCAAAGTCAAACTTTTTTTATTCGTGTTAAAAGTAGTTCGTGATATCCGAACTTAAATACATCATATACAGCAGGAAGGGCAATCGGAAACAGTTCGTACTAAAAGTAATTCGCGTTAAGCGTGTTCGTGTTAACGAGGTTTGACTATATATATATATATATAAACATTTATTAAACATAACCTACCACCATCAAAAACCGTATATATATATATATATATATATATATATATATATACTAAAAAAGTGCTTAGGGGTCTTCTTCATACTGAAATTGTTTCAAATTTCAAACTCTGAAATTTTCAATACGAGCACCTTATTTTGACATTATTCAGTTTTCTCGTTAAATTTCAACTTAGGGTAGCAAACTGGAAGTCAATCGTGCCAGTAGTGTACAGTTTATAGATATTTAAAATTTTGAACTCTAAATGTTAAATGTATTTTAATCATTACAACGCAAATTGCAATGCGGTTAGTTCTTTAAGCATAGCTCCAGAACTATTTTTCAGAATAAGCTGTGATTTTATAATTCACATACTTGAAGCATTTATAAATCTATTTTTTTTTTTTTTTTTTTTTATCAAAGAACTTAGATTACAAGTCCTAATTTCTCCCGAAAAAAATATTTGTAACTAATTAAAAATATATATATATATATTAACTTTTTGTAAGATTAAACCATTATATATAAAAAACCATTCTAAACCATTACAAATTATCAACAAAAATTGTGAATGTATAAATAATAAAGGAATTTTTTCAAATTAAAAATGCTGTATAAACCATCATATACCAGTAAATCTATGAAACAATCCCCATAACAAGTGCAGCATGGATTTGAAATCACAGTAAACACATGAAAAATGGAAATTTGTCGAACAAAGGGATTTATATCTGAATTGCAATCTATGAATTTTTTAACGGAAATCGATTTCTATAAGCTTGTAATATAAAGCACAAGAGTTATGCTTATATAATAATTGCAGAGCATTCCACCAAGTAGTTCTTGAGTTATGCGTAAAACAAATTACCAGCAATGCAATCTCTTGTAATGATTACATATGAATGAATTGAAAAAATGAAAACCTTCGTATTTTCATATCCCGAAGTACGTCTTTAAAAAACACAAAATATACGATTTTTTTTTTTCTGCAATGCCGGTGCAATCTTCTGTTAAGGCAGTTCTCAACTGCTCTGCTCAACAAACGCAAAACGTTTCGACACATTTACAAATAAATTTTTTAACGGAAAGATAAAAAATTGAAAAATCTGACCATGGAAGTGATTTGGAATTGAACTGTGTTTTCCATTTTTTTTTATCAATAAATTACCTACTATAAGCGATTTTGATAACGTGACAAACATGTTTTTCTTGAGTGGTTATTCCACGTTCGCGCGAAAGTTCGGTTCAAAACGTCCACTTTGACACTATCGCGTGTTTATACACATCGTATACACATTCCGCGTAGTTGGTCACTGAAAAATATTATTTAGAAAACTTTATTTAAATGGAATGTCGGTGACGTTGTGCAGCGTTTCACCAACCAAAATTCAGGGCACTTACCAATGATGTCTTCATATTTATACAAAGCAAAGTTAATATGATCAAAGTCTCACTAAAGTACCTTCATTATTGTTACATTTGTGAACTAAAACGTCTAGTGAAGCACAATGCATTTTTTACTAAACAAGTGAATTGTGACCTATTTCCTTTCACAAGTACACCTGAAAGTTTATTCCATTAGTTTAAAAACACTTTGTATATTCTTAAAAGTAAAAGCAAAATGTAGATATTGCTTGCCAGCGCAGTTTAAACCGTCCTTTATAAACCGGCAGGAGTAAAATGTAAAATTCTTGTTTAATTCTTATGATTTAAATATGTGTGTATCTATCTATTCAGTTCGGTTCTTTCCTAATAAATAACTAAATAATTGTCAAATGTTAACTGTAATTTATTCCAGCCAATTATAATAAACTCCTTGAAAAGCTGAAAATGGATTATTTCTTAAAAATCAATGACGGTTTAAAAAAAATAAAAGTTCCCTTAGATAAAAAGAAAAAATATATATATATATATATTTGTTTTTAGAATAAAAGAAAATTTCATTTATTTATTTTAATCCACCGAGAAAAATACAAAATTTAAAGTTTTATTAATTGAACAAGTTTTAAGAAAGTTTCTCTCTTAAATTATAATTCAAAGTATTTATTTTTTTAATGTACCAGAGGCTGTGCCCGTTACTAGCTAAGCCTTCAAAACCCTGTCCAAACCTCGACGGATTGTTAAACATGGCAATTTGAGTTGCTTCAAAAAATAAAATCTGATTATAGTATATTGAATGCAGGGTTGGGTTTTTGACGACGAAAACTGGTTTTTGACATGACAGTGGTAAAAACCGTGTTTTTACCGGTTTATTCCGTCAAAAACCTATCATTTGCGATTTTCCTCCAATTTATAGTGTAAGTCAGTGGCGTGGCGTGAAAACTTTCGGTGGTCATCGCAATTATTTAAGTTTGTGGTGAAAAATTATTAACTCTAAAATTCAATGGTTTAATGTTCAAAGAAGAAACTTTAAATCTTACCTTCACTTATACATGAACTCCAAATGTTCTGCTAAAACTGGATCGTAGAGTTTTAAAAGCTTATTAAGAGTTTTAAAATATTGCTTGGTCATCGCCGCATCCAGCGATGACCGGACGCCACGCCACTGGTGTAAGTGTAGCATACAATAATTTCTAGATTAATTTTTCCTTGTTGTTCTTGTTATTATTATTCACAATTACTTTATTAAATTTATTTAAAAGAAGAGCATTTCCTAAATGGGAAAAATTTTAAAATACAAGAGTAAAAGGAAAGAACAATATTTGTCATAATCTCCACTAATATAGATTCTACTAACTGCAATGAAAATTAATATTATATGATAATAAAAGGTTATTATAATTATTAAATAACATTCTACATACATTTTTAATAAAATACATTAAAATTATTTTAGAGATGCAAAAATGCTGTTATATGGTATGACAATAGATGTCAAGCATGGTCTGTGGCCATTGAATAAATTTGAATAGTCTTAGATATATTTGCAAATGCATATCTTATGTATTTCATAAATGGAATTATTGTGATTTTCATTTTCACTTCAATAAGCAGAATCTTAAAATTTTAAATTAATAATTTTTTATACAAACATGTAGGACCTGATTTTAGGTGAAAGCTCTTAGACTTAAAATTTAACACATAACAAAACAATATTTAAGAAAAATCAGAATATAATGTCCTGTTCCTGTATACATTTTATTAAAATTATTTAGGCATTATTTAAAGTGAATTGAAAGAAATAATGCATTGCATATTTTTATTACATACATATGACTGTATGAGTAAAAATCTTTTACCGTTAAAATTATTCTTAAACTAGTGTAAATGCCCGTCCTAGGACGGTGGGTAAAAATTGTGTTTTTCACTTAAAACTTGAAAAACTGATAAAAAAAATAATTGACAATATGGAAGCGTTTAGATGAGCAAAGTTCGGATAGTTTATGTTCTAATAAACACACAATTAGCATTTACAATATTTCTGGGTAAACCAGGTTTTCCGGCTAATATACTACTATAACAAAATTAAGATTTCTTAATAAAACAAAAATTTAATAAATATGCAATAAAAGTGCGTAATTAAAACAGTCTGCTGCAACTATTGAAATACTATTTTTTTTAATAACACTTTGAAATTGTATTTTATCGTTTACCACCCCCCTTCCTCCCCCCCTCCAAATTTTTAAAAATATGTATATTGATTAATAAATAAGTATCTCGGGTTGAATCCCAACCGTCTAATCCCCTAAGCTTCTGTCCTCCTGATGCAAAGCTATAAATCAAAAATTATTAATTTTACTTTTCGTATAAACATTAATTTTGTACTTTTAAAATATGGAATGTCTTTTTAGTTTAAATTTACATACACCTGTATATAGAAAAGGAAAATATAAGTAATGTGTAATTTAAAAATAAGTTACAAAATAATAAGCCTAAAATATTTAAATTGATTACTTTTTTAAAAGAAAGTCAGTTTTATCAATTTTTTGCAGGAAAAAAAGGATATTTTTAAAAATGCCATATCATTGTTTTCCATGAATCACTTTATATGAGAAATAAATTAAAATTCCTTACATGTCACAAAGAAAATTTAATATGATTGCAGCTTAATACTTGAAATAATCTCAAGTAACACTTGGTGATTTATTTTGGTGGTTTAATGCGATGTGCCTTGCACTGATTTGTTAGGAAGAAGTGTCTTCTACTGCTCAATTATCAGGACTTGTAACCTTGAGAAGTAATCGCGGGATTCTTGTTTCTTGTCAACCAATGGGAGAATGGATCCTTTTCCTCTTGAGTCTCTTCCTGGGAGACTGGTAAGATTGATGGATTCGCCCCGCCCAGCGTTACACTGGCTTTTATTATATAGAGATTATTATTAAATTTAGAGAGATTCTTAAACGTTTTATTTATTTTTTAATGCAGTTAACTTTTTAATTAATGGATCTACATTTCTGCTTTAAAGTAATATTTAATTATTTATTTATTTTAAGGAAATGATTAAATTACTTAACAAAATAACAAATAATAAATTACTAAACAAAAATATATAGTTAAAAACTGAGTTTTCACATGGTTTAAAGTTTAATATGGATTTTCAATTTTAATCTCTACAAGATTTAACTTTGAAGAACAAGTCTTATTCCTTTCTCCCAAAAGATGTAATTCTCAACTATTAAAATATATTTTATTTCATTTATTTATTTATATAAATCAAGTTTTGCTATATAGAAATAAAAATAATCAATGAACAATTTTGATTTAACGCTTTAAGAAATTTTACTTCTGAGGAAATTTCTGAGAAAGCTATTTAGTTTTAAAAAGTGTAATAAATTCTGACGAAATTATGCACATTTTTTAATCTTACACTTATGGGTTATAGAATTTCTTTAAAAAAGTCTAATTTTTACAGTATATGCAAAATAGCTTAAGATTATTATAGAGATCTGCTAACAGAGATATATATGTATAGATAAATATACTTCAGTCTTTTCGATATTGAATATTTCATGTAAAACAACTTAATACTAAAGACAGAATGAAAAAAAGATAATGTAAAAACAAACTACTACTAAAAAATGGGTTTTTGACAGTTTTCGATCTTTTTGACAAAGAGGTTTTTGACATGACGGTAAAAACCATGGTAAAATCCGGTAAAAACCGTCAGGCGTCAAAAACTTGCCAACCCTGATTGAATGATATTCCGCAAGTGAAAATGAAGTCATATTTAAAGGAATATTGTAACACATGAAATTGACAGGTGTTTCCATGCAGATACTATGCGATCGAGTGTTTTCCATTTTTTAATAAAAGCAAAAGATCATTCATAAAATACTGTCAAAGGAAAACCTATCGTCACGTGGAAAAAATCGCTTATAAATATATAAGTAACTCATTGATCAACGATTGGTAAACACTATTCGATTCCAAATCGCTTCAGTAGTCATGCCAGCAAACGTCATGCTTTTGCATTTAAAAATGTGTCCGTAAACATTTAAAAGCTCCGTGTTGTCGGAGGGACATATTTCTTTGATAAAGTCTTTAAAAGATGACATAATCTTAGATTTCAGATTAGTTCGGATGATGAAACTGACACCATTTTCAAAAGAAAAGATCATTTTCATATATGGAACAAGTCATGATATGACTGTGTGATTGCTTCAGTATAATGTCATATTCAATAAACTTTAGCTTGCATTTAAAGTTCCCAAAATTTATTAGTTTATTTCTACATTTCTTTTCTTCTATCCCTTGAAATCAAAATTAACCAATAAAACTAAAATCTGAAACATTTAAAAATAATTGATGGAAATGATGCACTAATCTTAAACGCATAGACAATTCTGTTGGTGAAAATGACATAAATTCCCAAAAGAAAAAATGCCTTTTCATCCGAAAAAAAAAAAAAAAAAAAAAAAAAAAAAAAATGTACATCAGCACAGATTGTTTAGAACAATATTTTAATTAAAATTGTGTTATATAATTTTTATATTCCATTCTAACGAAGTCTTTTTAAAGAAATGTACTTGATAAAAGTTCTCAAAAAAAAAAAAAAAAAAAAAAAAAAAAAAAAGCAATTTAACAAATTACACCGACCATTTGGAAAATGATTTTTTCGAAGACTAAAATTTAAGACAAAAAATCGCACGGAGTTACATTACGTACGCCATGAATTAAACATTAACATTCCTGGACCCATCATGAACAAATTTTAAAAGAAATTTCAGTTTTACAATTTTCAGTACTGTAAATTTTTAAACTTCTACGGAGCTGGTCATACATTACGTACGCCATGAATTAAACACTAATAGTGTTATTACACGTAAAAATTGCAAGCGACAAAAATCGCCTGCGACTCGTCAGATTTCGTGAAACTTACGTATTATCCAAGCATTTCATTGGCTGTTCGGGAAAAGTCTTTTCCATCGTCAGATTTCTTGGAAATCTGACGACCAATTTTAAATGAAATTTCATTCTTAAACTTCTAAACACCCCACACTATTACTTTTTACACCGTCGTATAGAGAAAAAAAATGTACTTTTAAATGCAATTTGTTTGAAAACTGTATCTCAATTTGTTTCTGAGTTATTAATTTTTCTTTTTTGTAGTTTTTATTACTTTTTTGTCATAGTGGCAACAGAAGTATCCATCTCTGTTGAAAGTAAAGGCAAATTACAGATTACTGTATAGACCAATCAGAAAACGAATAAAATGCGGATTCAACCAATAAAAAACTTCAGATATGCTTTTGATTTCCTACCCTGACGAGGACAATAACCATTTTTCCAAATGGTTAAAAAAAAAAAAAACTTCGCTGATCGTAATTTTTGCAAAAACTTTGTGTCAGAGTCTAAATAAAACGGAACAAAAAGCTAAAATATCTGTTTTTTTTTTTGTTTTTTTTTTTAAGAAACACTACAGCAAGGAGTGATAGCTAATGTTAAACCTATGGGAGCTTCTTTTCGTAATTTCTGTAAAAACATTGTGGCAGAGTTTTAATGAAACGAAATAAAAGGCTAAAATATATGTTTAAAAAAGAGCGAAACATTACAGACACAGTTTTTTTACTTCAAGAACTTTTTTAAAATTATTGTATTCCATTATAATGTAGTCTTTTTAAAGAAATGTAGTATTTGATAAAAGTTCTCAACAAAAAAGAGAAAAAAAAATCTTTTTTTTTTTAAATTCTATACTTCACCAGGCTACAAAATGGATGCCCCTATATATCCCTGCAGGTTAATCGAATGCGTTAATCCAAAGAGGAAAGCTCCCTGTTCCTTCACTTGACAGCCCGACACCACCCATCTTGCCCTTTGAGGGGAGAGAGCGTGCACCGTGGGTTTCCACGAGTTTCGGCCCTGCTTTAAAGTATTAAATTCATGCCAGAATTTGCCTGAATAGCAATGAATTAAGCTACTTTAGATTTTTCTATATGTTTTAATACATAGAGATAAAAATATTCTAGCAAGTCAAAATATGTTGTTATAATAATCTATAGTTGATAAAAAGATTGCGCTGATAATACTGTACTAATTTCTATTTCAAACCAAAATTTATCAGATAAATTTTAGAAACTAAATTATTCTAGTATTTTTAATGTTAAAAGTAATATTTTTTTTTTTACATCTACTATAATAAAATGATAATCAATCAGTCAAATTCCTTAATAATAATACTATTATTTAGCGCTCGATTACTTTTCTGGGTAACTCCAATTAAAAAATAATTTTCATTCATACATATATATATTTATCCGTACTGTCTGCCTTATTAAATATATAAATAAGGCTTTTTTTTTTATCTCTTACACTTAAAATAATTATAATAACACTTATAATAATTACTCTTATCTCTCCTCTCGATAATAATCCGGGCCCTAGATAATAATCTTAAATTTACAAAAAAATTTGTATGGCGTTATATCTTTAACCCGATTTCGTAATAATTTATACTTTTAAATGAAAATCTTTACAAACAAACCTCGTATCGAGTGCTTCGAAATATTTATTTATTTAAGCAAAATGCGTCGTTTTAAAGTAAAATGTCAAATAGTGGGTGTTAAATGCTTTTTAGTATTTCGACTAAAAAAAATAAAAATAAATCAGAATTTTAAAGTAAGCTATTTTTTTTTTCTTTTACATCGGGTCATTTAATATTAAAATAAAAATAATTCCTATCATCCAAACTCTGAATTTTTTCTGAGTCATAAATATAATGGTTTCATAACCTGTAAAAAAAAAAAAATCGTGAAATAAAAAATATACATTTAATGATAAAGACGCATGTAAGAATTTTCTTTTTCTTTTTCACATACAATCTTTTAATAGTTAAAAAAAAAAAAAAAAAAAAAAGTTATTGTCCAAAATTTTTGAAATGGCTCTCAGTTATAAATATAATGGTTTTGAAGCCTGTGTAAAAAATTCCTGAAAAAAATATTGATATTCATTTGTAAAAAGGATTGCGTTTTCTCACTCCCCCCCCCCCCCCCCCCCGAGTCGGTCGTTTAATTTTACAAACAAAATGGTTCTTCTCGTTGGAAATCTCTGAAATGTTTATGAATTATAAATATATTTCAGAAGCCTGCGTATTATTTTCATGCAGAAATATCTGTATTTAGCTTTAAAAATATGAGCAAAAGCTTATTCACGTTCTGAGCAGAAATTTTACATTTTTTAAAATTAATATTTCTAATTGCTCGAATGTTTCGAGAACTTTATGTAAATCAAGTGTACAAAAGACGTGTTAAAATGCCGACATTTAGTTACTTTTAGCGTAGAAAAGAAAGTGTCTCCAGGAGGCTACTTCAGTGGCTTCCAGTCGTGAAAAATTTTTGAAAGTGTTAATAATCGTGTTTTTGAAAACGAATTGCATCATAGTAGATGAATTTGGTATTTTTCGTGTCTCTAAAATTGAGCCCGATCCGGGCTTCGAAAAAAAGAAGATAAAAAAAAGAGGGGGGGAAGGGGGCGAAAACGAACATTTTAAAAAATCTGAGCCTCGGGTGAATTAGGACCTTTCTTGGACTATCTACACCCAAACTTTCAAACTTCTACGTGCGGTATATTTATCCAACCATTGCACACAAATATTTCTTTTATTAGCATAATTCATTTAATCAACAAATATTTATTTAACTCATTTTTTAAATGTTTTCCCCTTCACCGTCATAGTTTCCAATTATTTGAAATTGATTATTTATTTCTGTCTAATGATAATAGATGGCAGCACCAAACAATTTTAAAATCATATACGATGTTCCTAGATTTAAAAAAATGCAATAACTCGCTGTTCTGTTAGTCTGAATAATTCAAAATTCCTGTAGTACGTTAATGGAAATGTTTAATCAATTTTTGATACTAAAATAAATCTGAAAAAGAAAATAAATAAGGAGGGGAGGGGGGATATTTTTCTAAACAAAATAAGTACACCAACAATCGACCATTTAATTTTAATTTATTCACGTTTTAGTTTTCTAATATTACCAATAATAGATGGCAGCACCAAAACGTTTTAAAGTCATCTCCGATGTTCCAAATAATAAAAAAACTCACCGTTCTGTTAGTCTGAATAATTCAGTAAAATTCCTTAGTACGTTAATGAAATGTTTAATCGATTTTTGACACTAAAATAAATCTGAAAAGAAAATAAGGAGGGGGGGGGGATATTTTTCCAAATAAAGTAAGTACACCAGCAATTGACCATTTAATGTTAATTTATTCAAGTTTTAGTTTTCTAATAGTATAACTGACACACAATATAAATATATTGACCGATTTTCAGCAAATACGCGTAAATAACAACATAAATGAATGATAATGCACCAGTAATTGACTTCTTTCTTAGTGAAAAAAATCGAAACACACATGTTCGTATTAAAAACTACTGCTAAAAGATATATATATATATACTGAGTGATATAAAAATCGAGAAATATTTTAAAAGAAAATAATTCACAGACAATGAAGATTGAAAGGTGCCAATTATAATACAGTAGAACCAGGCCCTGTTTACGGAATAGGCCCACGAAGCCCGTGCTTACCCACTGAGATACGAAAGGGCCCCCCAATTTTACTTTTCAAAACTAATTATTAGAAAAAAGAAACTCAATCAAGGTAAAAAATGCATTTTTTTTCTTTTGAAATTTTTTTGTTCTTACTATGTGGCAATTTGTAAATCACAAAAGATATTTTGAAGTTCAAATATCCTCAACTGTAGTTCCATATTTGTCATTTACAAAATAAATTGGTTATTTACAATTAAAAATATAATAAAATACTTTTTCATAGTATGTATATATAGGTAGTTAGTTTTAGTTTAATATTAAGTGTTATTTACTCTAAACTTTGATGATAAAATTTCAAATTATTTAAGCATACGAAAAAGGGATTTAGTAAATAAAAAAGTAATTTGTAGAGTAATAATGGGGACCCTGTGTGACGTCGGGCTTCCCCTACTTCCAAGTGTTAAGCGGGCCCTGAGTAGAACCTCGATCGATCGTTTTTCAAGGGGTGCGTAAAAAAAAAACGATGAATGCGGGTTAACGTCAAAACAAGAAAAAAAAATGTTTTGTGCATTACTAATATACATGCAATGTATACAGTGTACTAATAAATACTAATTTTTTACTTACCAAAATGTAAGAGAAATAAATGGAAGTTGTAGAAAATTGGTATTAAAAAAAAAAATACATCAGCAATTTTATGTTTGGTTTTTTCGTTCATTTTTTAAATTAAACAACAAATTTTCTAGATGTACAACATTTTTCTGTAATTTCATGTGCATATATAAAAGTTCGTAAAGTTTCAAATACCGTAATTGCATCAGACAGATTTGGCACTGGTGTAGGCTTAACTTCATCAGCATGAACATTATTCTGTGCTTCTTCGCCATTTTCATTTTTTGCATCATCACATATTTTTTCTATGCTTAGGAACCACATGTCGCAACATCTTAAATGGAAACATAATCCTTAAATTTCACACCAGATACAACATCTGCTGCATGCAAGCACTCTTCTTCTGCATTATCGTCACCAACAGCATTACTTTCTTTCGCTTCTGATAAGCATTCTTCATAAATTTTTCGCACAAAACCGAATTTCACGAAACAATTCTGGATGGCTGAAGAGGTTACTTCATGCCATGCCGAAAGTACAAAACGAATAGCCTGCAGGAGGTCTATTTTTGGAGTTGGTTCTTTTGCTTGTTCCATGAAACAAAGATCTTTTCACTAGCTTTCTCCTGTAAAATTGCCTAAAATTGTTGAATATCACGGCATCAAGAGGTTGTACGACAGATGTACAATTAGCTGGAAAAAACTGTCTTTTATATTTTTCAAAGGCGACGTATCTGGTGAATCAGCTGAACAATTGTCAAAAAATAGAATGATTTTTTTTTTTTTTTTTTTTTTTTTTTTCAGCGTCGATTGATCTATCAAAGTCATGAAGAAATTTTGTAAAAATATCATTTTTCATCCATGCTTTGGCATTCGAATGGTAGACTATTGGCAGTTTCTTTAAATTTTTGAGGCATCGGGGTCTAGCAAATTTACCAATAACGAGGGGTACTCGTTTATCAGAACCGTCCTTATTTGCGCATAGTAGCACCGTAAATCTTTCTTTGGAATGTTTACCACCATGACAAGTCTCTCCTTTGAACGCTAGCGTTTTCTAGCGTTTATAAAACAAGCCTGTATCGTCTGCATTATAGATGTCACAATCCTTGTATCCTTCTAGTAACTTCGTACGTTTTTGGAACCACATTTCTATGGCATCAGTATTTACTACTGCGGCACTTTCACCGATAGTTTCCTGGATACCAATCCATGGCGGATTTTAAAACGTGAAATCACCCATGTGACGCAGAAAAAGTATCTATGCCATATGAGGCAGCTATTTCAAGTGACTTCTCTCGAAGAATATTCCCATCTACAGGAATAGTTGACGCTCGAGCCTGCTCGTACCAAGCGAAGAGAAGCCTTTCCAATTCACTGTAAGCAGACATTTTGCTACTGTTTCTCTTTCTTGTACAGGCTCCAAACTTATGAGCCTGTTCTCTAATTTCTTTCTTTTTCGAAATTATCGAATTCAGGGTTGAAGGCGGTATAACTAAACATTTAGCAATGTTATTTTTTTTTTCTCAAAAGGATTCTTTTCTACCGCATCTATGATGTGACACCTTTCTTCTAAGGTTCGGATTTGTTTTGCCATTCTTAAAATTCACCGAACGCATAAAATTTAGCACAGGACGCATTAAATGTGAAGCTCACTATCTTGAAATTATACACTTGCACTGCACACAACAGATTAGCCAGGTATGTAAAAGAATGTGGTAGCTGACCAAAGTGGATGCATCCATCCTCCTCTTTACACATAATAAAATAACCCATTCTGCAAACAAGAACACCTGTTCCTCATTAAGTTATTTACACGTACATACATGTCACAATATCAGCGCTAATCCCCGTTTTACTCCCCTAAAATAGCACAAATGAGTTATTTTAAGATAGAAGTAATTCCATTTTGTATGTCGTATAGATCCGCTTGACCTTCAATTTCATTTCGGAGAAGAGAACAAATTTACAACGATGGATGTGGGAAAACGACTTTTTGAAGAACGATGCATGCGGGTTTCTTTAGAATTATTTAAATATAGTTAGTGCAGGGACCATAGAAATAAAACGATCAACGCGGGAAAACGATGGATGTGGGAATGATAGATCGGGGTTTCACTGTATTTAAATGCAAATACAAGATATCCAGCAGTCTTTTGTCCACTTAATTTATTAAAGGCTGCAGGTACTACAGTCAAAAATGTGGTATTTATGTACAGTGCAGGGCTAGCACTGCCGAGTGGCATCAAAAAAAGTATCTTTAGTAGCCTAATATGAAAAAAAATTGTAGCCAAAATAGTAGCATTTGTTCAAAAATAGTAGCCAAAATAGTTGCATGCTTACTTAAAAAAAAAGGGGGGGGTAGGGGAAGAATCCTTATTTGTTATCAAAATAATAACCAAAACTGTTTCATGAAAATTCACATCTTATTTTACACTTTATGTTTCAACCCTAATTTGCCACTTTTTGTACTTTTAATATAACATCACATATTAATTATTTTAAAAAGAATGGAGTTCAGTTTTCACAAACTAAACTGAATTTTTGCTTGGCATTACTGTGAAGCAACTGGAAACAAAAAAAAATTGTTATTTATTATAATCAGTTAAGAATCAAAAACTTATTACAAATATACACATTTTTCGAAGAAAAAATAAACACCCTAAATTTGGCATTCCCATAAGTCAAGAGACACAAGCCCATTGACTTCTGCTTTAATCAGGCCTTAATTCTGAAAGAAAATCTTATTACAAGCTACAACTTTAAATGCATTAGCTACAATTTTAATGAATTAAAGCAGGAAACCTGTCTATAAAAAATAGCTTTATCAGAAAAGATGCATTTGATAAAGAACAGGCATGTGCGACTTTTGTGTGCAAAACTGATCTAACCTTTACAAGAAATTTATGTAAAATAGTATAACTGGCATAAAGCCGGATTTTATAGCCACCAATGGTTTAAACAAGAAATAAACAATATTCCAAATTGTTATTAGTAACATTTTAAATCTATTATTAAATTTAAAAACTGTGTTAAAAAACAATTTTCCTTTATTATCAAAGCCTGATTAATAAAACACAAGCCAAAATAGCTAAAAGGTTATGGGTCCATTGATTTATGGGAATACCAATTTAATGTTTTTTTTTATGTATCTTTTAATCCGTTTTTGATCCTGTAATAATCAATAGTTTTTTACTTTTAGAATAGGAAGAGGTTAATAACAACAAGAGATGTATATATATATATTTATCTAACTATGCATCTATCTATATGTTTCCACTTTTTTTTTTCTTTAAAGTTTAGTGATGGTATAAGAAGAAAGCCCTAAGGAATACTAGACTGCCATTTTGTCTTAATCAGCCTTCCATGGATGCTGGCATTTGATTTTGTTGTGATCAGAGAAACACTGAACACAGCAAATTATGCCATGCCAATCAGCACGGTGGTAAATCATTGGCAAAGATTAAAATGCTGACCACCATAATGTTTTAAATTTTTACATCCCTGAGCCTTGTTAAGTTACATTTTGTAATCAATTCAGTACCAATTTTTGATAATTTTAAAACCCTCCATTTCATATGCCAATTTTAACAAGAAATTTTATTAAATAAAAATTTCAAATTCAGATAGGAAAAGAACAGCAACAAATTCAATAAATCTAACATCTTTTTTAACCTTTTCAATAATAAATTTAAAATAAAAACATTTGCTGCATAAAAATCACTGTAAAAATTATATGTTCAAAGTATTATGTGATTTTATTTATTTTTGGTCTTAAGATTTTATGACTAGTAGTAACTATGACATGGGTGTTGACATTTATGTTGTTATCGGATAAAGATTGAACACAGCAAATTATGCCATGTTGATCAAGCACAGCGGTAAATCGATTAACTTTTTGAGCACAAAATTTGAGATCCCCGAGTTTTGCTAAATTACATTTTGTTATCAATTCAGTATCAATTTTTTGATAATTTGCAAGTCTTCCACTTCACATGCCAATTTTAACTAAAAATTTTATTCAATAAAATGTATCTTATTCTTAAGTGGTATTTATTTCAGATTGGTTACTAAATTTCAGGTAAGAAATATATTTATGCTATGAGGAAAGAGACTAGGAACAAATCAAATGCACATAGCACAGTGAACAAATCAAGAATGAATCGCATAAAATTCATATGACAGTTAAAAATTTAAATATTTTTAAAAGCAACACAAATTTGGGAGATATACACTGTAAAATGTATGAGTGGGAGTTAACCAGGAAATCAATAGTTTCCCACCGAAATTTGATGATTAGCATCTTTGAGCTACATTTATGGATTTAAAAGTGCAATTTATCCATTTCAAATGGAAGTTTTTGGTAGATAAAAAAAAAAATGGATACTGAAATGATAACAAATTGAAAATCTATACTAATAAAACAAAGTTTCATTCTGTGTGTTTGTCTGTCTGTCTGCAATGGCAGAAAATTTTTGTGAGGGTAGTCGAAGGCCTCTCCTGGTGCGCTGAGACACAGAATTTTAAATTTCTGATAATTAGGCAAGTTATTAATTAAAAACCTTAATTAAAAGGTATTCATAATTCAACTAAAACAGGAATTTTAATCAGACCGCAAAGAAAATTCCTTTTCAAACTCCACAAGAGGGGGAACGGTTGCCAAGGTGATACAAACCACAGATGATTTTTATACTGGGATTGTTTCGCAGGATATAAATTTTTTACAAATACTGCATTTATAGTTTTGAAATTTATGCATCTATGCATATTTTATGCTGAATCCAAGTATGTAATTTTCTTTAAAATCGGTTAATTAGAAAATTAATTATTTAAAAAAATCAATTTTTTTAAATGAAAAATAAATGCTTTCAGTTTTTTACCAGCAGATCTGTGGTTTAAAAAAAAAAAAAAAAAAAAAAAAAAAAACAATTTTTATATTGGGATTGTTTTATGGTGTATAATTTTTTTACAAATATTGCATTTATAGATTTGAAATTTATGTATCTTTGCTTATTTTTTATCACTGAATCCAAATATGTAACTTTTGTAAAAATCTATGAAGAACTTTTTATTTGATCAAAAAATCAATTTTTTAAAGGAAAAAAGAAATGCTTTCCCACAGCACATTATTTAAATCTTAGTGTTTCTTTACTAATTATCATAAATTTTAAGTTTGATTTTTTATTATAGGATATATAAAAAGATTAAAAATATGTTATGATATTGACTAGCGGGCTTAGCCCGCTATTTAGGTTACAGTTATAAAATCATAACATTTTCTACAATAAATATTATTTTAGATCTGATTTTACGGAGCCCTCCGATAAATATTATTTATAAAATATAAAACTTTCAAAATGGGAGGATGTATTCTGGGAGCGTAACATTAGTCTCTTGAGCGGGCAATTTTCTAACTTTTTACGAACCCTTCATGTGATCTATCATTGGAAAGCCTTTTGTCCACTCTTTCACATTATGAACCTCCATTATCTCTTTTCTTCAATTTGTTATACATTTGTGGGAATGGGGAAAGGAGTGAACGACTTGATTAAAAAAAATATCGCAATTAGCCCACATGACAGATATTGTAATAGTGACAATTCCAAACATGATGATTAACTTAATAATGACACTCTATAAGATTGAAGTAAAATTATGAGTAGCCCATATCACTATTTTCGAATAATAATTCAAGATATTTTAAAATTTCATTTTAAAGTATTTCGGGTTCTATGGGTGAAATGTTTTGTATTAAATAAAATGATAATGAAATACAAATTGAATTATGAATAAAAGTAACATGATACGTTTTTTTAGCATACATTTAAGGGAGGCCAAACTCAAACTGGTCGCCAAATTAGTTTAAAATAATAACCTTTTCTAAAATATGAAAAAAAATATCTGTTATGATTAAAATTTGAGTTGCCATCATTAGAAAAAAGTATTTAAAATTAGAAAAAAAATTAATATTTCGAAAACTAATTGGAATTTAAAAATTCTAATACCAGTTTTGAGATCTTCAGATCAATACGGATTTTTGGGGTTAATTACATCGCAAAATATTCCATATTTTAGGAGAAACATAATCAGTTGTTTATTTAGTCGTTTCATGAAATCTTTTCATAAATTCGTTTCATTAGGATTTTATATATATAGGGTGGATATGTTTTTATTAACCGGTTTTCCCCACAGTCAGCGGGCACGTATTTGAGACAACATCAATTTCGAGTTAAAGATATAAAATACAAATTTAACCCTTAAATACCAAAAGGTTTTTGGTAGAAATGAAAAGTTTTGGTGATTTTGCCTAATTAATAGGATCATATTTCATTGAGAAAAAATATCCCATATCAGGTTATGCCAAGGAAGGATCTACACAATTCTGTAGGCTCGACTTTAAATCGTACAAAAAAGAGGAATATGTTTTTCATTTCTTTAGGATCACCTACACAATTGTGTATGTCAGGTCTTAAAGGGTTATTGTTCATTTAAGAATAGTATCACGGACCCGGGAAAAGCCAAGCAGGTCAGCTGGTCATGATAAATTGTAATAGGGTATTGGGTTGAAGAAAAAATAAAAAGGGAAGAGTCAGCAGATCTGTGTTGATGAAAAATCAGTTTTTTCCCAAAAATAGTAGCTGGAATTGGAAAATAGTCTCCTTTTTTATTTTCCTCCAAAATAGTCGCTTTTGAAGGATTCTATGCTAAAATAGTAGCCATAGTAGCCTGATGCTGAAAATAGTCGCTTTTAGTAGCATGTGGCAGCCCTGACAGTGAAGTGGCTGTGGCCATGCCCCATCTATACGATAAATGCTTACAGCGCCTTCTAGCAGCAAGGTCTTTTTTAAAACTTTTTTTCATTGTTTACAAATGTTAAAGGTTTTCCTCGGCTAGAATGGTTAATTAATCTCGCGATATTATTGCACTAATTGAAACAGACACTGAATGGAAAAAAATACTATCTATCTACAGCCAATTTTCACAGAAAACCAATATATGTAGTACCTTTATCCAATATTCATGAACTTTCTTGTGTGAACTAAATTAATAAATAACAATCAAGAAACCTTAAAAAGTTAAATTTTAATTCTGTATCACTACAGTTCTTTAAGGGGACGGTGGAGCTTAAAATCCTTAAAAATATTTTTTTTATTTTTGTAAATTTCAACTTAAATATTATTCAAGAGTACATTATATACATTATAACATGCATTTATCCCAAAAAAATTTTTAAAAAAATTTTATTTTTGAGAAAAAAATGGAATTTTACGCGTCGTGTTGGAAATCTTCGAAACGCCCCATGCGTCTTCAATATCAATGAAAATCCCCAATATTTTTTATAAAAGTTTGGTTTATATATAGAAATTAAATAGAGCATCGAATTTTACATATTTGAATTTAAAGGTTAAAAAAAAAAAATTGAAAAAATTTGAAATTTTTTCGAAAAATTTTCAAAATTTCAAATTTTTTCAATTTTTTTTTTTTTTTTTTGTAAATTTTATCTTAAATATTATTCAAGGGTACATTATATGCATTATAGCATGCATTTATCACAAAAAAAAAATTTATTTTTGAGAAAAAAATGGAATTTTACGCGCCCCCTGCACGTTCCATATTAATGAAAATCCCCAATATTTTTTATAAAAGTTTGATTTATATATAGAAATAAAATAGAGCATCGAATTTCACATATTTGAATTTAAAGGTTAAAAAAAATTTTTTTTTGAAAAATTTTGAAATTTTTTCGAAAAAATTTTGAAATTTTGAATTTTTTTTTTTTTTACCTTTAAATTCAAATATATAAAATTCGATGCTCTATTTTATTTCTATATATAAACCAAACTTTTATAAAAAATATTGGGGATTTTCATTGATATTGAAGACGCATGGGGCGTTTCGAAGATTTCTAAGACGACGCGTAAAATTCCATTTTTTCTCAAAAATAAATTTTTTTTTAAATTTTTTTTGGGATAAATGCATGTTATAATGTACCCTTGAATAATATTTAAGTAGAAATTTACAAAAATAAAAAAAAAAATTATTTTTAAGGATTTAAGCTCCACCGTCCCCTTAAGTTAGTTAAATTAGCTTACTTACCATTAGGTTAATTTTTAAAAATTTACTTACACAAAATTTAACTTTCGAAACTTCAATGCACTTGGATAATTCTACTGGTGTCTGGGTCTATACTAGTGCTCCTGACACAATATGTATTTCAGTTATACATGTAACCGATATACGTACAATACGTTTGTATGAAATACGTATACCTTAAATGAAACGTTTAAACATATCCGGATATGTATAAGCATATATTGGTTAAACGTATAATTCAAGTATGCGTACTTACTTTTAGTACCACAGGGCCTCATCAGTCTTATGTCAGTGAACGGAGAACAAGCTGGAATTCGGTGGCGTTACTTACCATCTGCATATGTTTCATACATAGGATCTTGTTATTTTTCCCTTTAAGTATTTAAATTTGTTTGTGTCACTTCTAATTTTCATTAAGTGATAAAATTTTATTTAAATTTGAGGGAACAATTTAAATTGTTTTATATTTCTTAAATTTGCCATTATGGTTGTTATATGCCATTATGAAAGCACGATTCTAGAGGGTATTTCTCAATGCCTCTGATCCACAGACAAGCTGGAGGAAAGCATCTTTTTTTAACTCAATGATTTAATTTAATTTAATTTTAAGCTATGTGGTATTCTCTACAGCTTTTGCCCGCATGACCTCAAATGATCTCAAAATGGCGTTTTTTCCTTGGAACAACCTTCCTCCACGAGGAAAAAAGGCAGAACCAACTCAATGAACGAAAACCGTTTAAACGTATTAATTACAGTCCCTGGCCAAATTATTAGACGCACCATAAGATTTCATAGAAAACGTTAATTATCAGGTGATACTGTACAGCTGTATTGTTTTTTACGAGATACAATGTATATTTACTATATTATTAATCACGTAAGTATGTGTAACACTAATAAAACATCGTCATTATAGAAAAAAATATGTATTTATTAACTCTTGAACAAAAATGAAGAAAATGCAATGAAAAGTTAATATTTTGTTGATCCACCTTTAGCCGCTATGAGAGTTTTAATTCTGCGCGGCATGCTATCAATGCAAGACTGTACTGTCTTCTGCATTTAAGGATGATGATTCCACACATGAATGATCTGTTCTAAGAGCTGAGTTTTATTTGTAATCACAACTTTAGCCACTTCTCTTTTCATGAGTTCCCACACGGTTTCAATTGGGTTCATATCGGGGCTATTACCCGGCCAATCCAACAGAGGGATACTTTGCTGTACTAAAAACATTAACAGACCGTGCTGTGTATGACAGGGAGCTCCATCTTGCATGAAAATGAATGGTTCCGTATTTGGAAACCATTCTTTGAGCTGCAGAATTAACCGATTATTTTGTAAGACGTCTTTGTACTGATCTTGCCTCATTGTACTTTTCACCACGTACAGACGTCCAGTACCCTTACTGCTGATGACTGACCAAATCATGATTTTTGTAGGATGTTTAACAGTCTGAACGACACAGTCAGGATGGAACTTTTCGCCAGGACGATGACGCACAAACTGAGCTGCTTTCTGCAAAATTTCAAATGTGCTTTCACCACTGAAGCAAACCTGTCAAAAACAGAAAAAAATACAAACATCTCTGCGGATCTTGCGTCATTGCATATATTATGATATTGAATGTATGACTAGTGATGAAATTATAATAACGTACCGATCTCCAGAAGTCCACATCTTTATCACGCCACAGTTATCACGTCACCACTTCAGACGCTTTATTTTCATTGCAGCTGTTAACTTGGGCTTCCTGGTGGGGCGGCAGGCCTTAAAACCTATTTCTGTTAATTTTCTGCGAACAATGCGCTGAAAAACATTCACGTTAGCATCTTGGAGTTGCGATTTTATAATTTTTGTGGTAGCCCATCTGTTTTCCACAAAAATTGTCTTTAAACATCTCTCTGACCTTCAAGTGAAAATGGTCTTTCTGCCACATCTTTGCTTTCGTTTTAGGCTCAAATCGTCCCCTGCCTCAGTTTTCTTCTTTATGCGCCGTACACTAGCTTCAGAAACCTTCAATCTTCGTGATATTTCTCGGTTTGAAAAACTTTTAGCATCCACGAGGACCTTCACTTCAGCTTTTTTAGGAGGTGACAGATCACCTGTTTTACCCATGCTGAAAATGTTCCACGTGCTTATTTAAACACTGCACACACAAAAAACAACTAACTACGTAGCATACAACTTTGAAACGAATAAACCAAGCGCATAACACCACAGAAACACGTCCTCAACTGACGCACTAGCGAACGCCGGTTTGAACTGGCTGCAACCGGTTTCCACTTGTTTACGTCCGTGTACCCATTGGTTCACATTGTGTTGCCATACGTTAAAACTAAATACCTATAGGAAGTATATAACAAATCTCCTGAATAAAAATTCATTAAATCTATGTTTAAATATAACACAACTGCATATAAACTTCGTCGAAAACATGTATTTCGTAAAAAACAACGGTGCGTCTAATAATTTGGCCAGGGACTGTACTGGAGTAAGTTCAAGGCCAGTTTCATATGACGCCACAAATCGACCATTGGAGGCCAAACAACTGTTGAACAGTAGATGTGATTGGTAGCCGAGAGGATTATGGGCATGGCTGGAGGTCAACCGTGCAATTGTGATTGGCAGATGAAAAGGTCATCAAGTGATTGCAACTTCCCTAAACAGTCGTGGCCAAAAGTTTAGGACCACCGTTCAGAAACTAGTGTTTTTACAATTGAAACCACTGCTAACGTCAGAAATCAAATCGATTGTGTCAGATGGCGTCATTCCGTCTGGCAGTGGAGTACTGTATTCCCTTTTCGTTTGATCTTTGAGTAATAAGCGTCGCAGACGCAATTGTTGCTTGTTTTACAAGTTTTGAAAACCTATGAAAATGGGTCGAAAATCGTCAGTTTCTGAAGCAACCGCTTGCACAAATTGTTATTCTTCATAATGAAGGATATTCTGAACAACTAATTAGTGAACTAGTAAGACGAAGTAAGAATGCAGTTCACAATGCGATCAAGAAAATTAAAGAAACAGGGACTTATGTTGATACCAAAAGGTGTGGTCGACCTCGTAAAACCACACCTAGGGATGACCATGTCATTAGGAGAATATCAGTTCGTCCTCCAATGAGTTCCGCAAGCAAGATACTGTCAGTACTGCTTGCAAAAGGGGCGGATGTCAGTCGTAGAACAGTAAGTCGACGTTTGTTCGACGACTTTCATTTAAAATCCCATAAACCTGCGAAAAAACCCAGGTTAACAGCGGTCATGAGAGCTAGGCGCTTGAACTTTGCCAAGAAACATGCCAAATGGACAATTCGTCAGTGGCACCTGGGTTTTATCTTTTTCAGACGAATCTACCGTACAGCAGTTCTCTGCATGCAAGTAATATGTCCGTAGACCTCCTGGAAAGCAATTTGATGAACCTTACACTTTACAGACTGTTAAACACTCCCCAAGTGTCATGATTTGGGTTGGAATGCCAGTGAACGGAACGGCTGGATTGTTCTTCCTACCACCAGGAATGACTATGAATGGCAAATATACGTAGATTTGTTGAAGGAAAAGTTACAATTACACATGACCGTTCATAAATACACAATTTTTATGCATGATGGTGCACCATGTCATCGCTCTAAAATTGTTACTCAGTTCTTGAAGACGAAGAAAATTCAAATCCTTGACTGACCTGGAAACAGTACCGATTTGAATCCAATTGAAAACTTATAGACTCACTTAAAGCACATGGTCTCTGAGAAACAACCAACAAGTGTTAAGGAACTGGAAAAAGCAATTAAGGAAGTTTGGGTGAAAGAATTATCAGCTGCATACTGCCGAAGTCTGGTAGAGAGCATGCCAAAACGCTTCCAGGCCGTAATAAAAGCTAACGGCTGACCAACAAAATATTGATTTTTCTGTTTAATTTCTGTTTAATTTATCTAATTTATATGCGTAGAAATGTCATATTCATGTAATAAATGGAATACGCTGTACGGTGGAATATACTGTTTCATATTATAGTACAAATTGCATTGGCCGTAACACTAGTCTATACCTATCAAGAGCTGTTTGAGGAATTCTAATTTTTGAAAAGCTTCTTTGAATTCTTTTAATGTTTTTTTTTTTGTTTTTTTTTTTTGCATTTTTTTCAAATTTTATTTTTAAAAATTCGACACCATCTTGTTTGGAAAGAAATAAAAAAGAAAAGTGCCCAGCTAAACTGATGGCATTAAGCTCACAGGCTCTTCGCACTAATTGTATATTATACTCTTATTTTAAAGAATAATGCCCCTCAAAAAATAAGTGAAGGGGGATTAGCCCCCTTTATCCTTAACCAATGAATCCCCAAAACTAATCAGGAAGCTCCTTAATATAATAAACCTGTATACCAAATTTGGAGCAAATCGAATAATCCTGCATGAAAAACCCAGTTATCTAAATTAAGGGGGGGTGGGGTGGTGGGCTACCCCCCCCCCCTTTATCCTTAACGATGAACCCCCAAAACTAACCAGGGAAGTTTCTTGACATAATAAACCGGTATACCAAAATCGGTAATCGAATAATTCTGCATGAAAAACCCATTTATCTAAATTAAGGGGGTGGACTAACCCCCCCTTTATCCTTAACCAATGAACCCCCAAAACTAATAAGGGAAGTTCCTTAACATAATAAACCGGTATACCAACTTCGAAGCAAGTCGAATAATTCTGCATGAAAAACCCACTTATCTGAATTAAGGGGCGTGGGGGGTGGACTAACCCCCCTTTATCCTTAACCAATGAACCACCAAAACTAATCAGGGAAGTTCCTTAACATAATAAGCCGGTATACCAAATTCGGAGCAAATCGAATAATTCTGCATGAAAAACTCATTTATCTGAATTAAGGGGGTGGGTGGGGTGGACTAACCCAGTGGCGTAGCCAAGGGGGGGGGGGGGGTCCAGGGGGTCCGGACCCCCCCCCCCCCGAAAGTAGACCTGGTTTGCTGAATCATGGATACAAATACAATAGTAAAAAATGCTAAGACAGAATCACAAAGGATCTAAAAAAATTCCGCTTTAGAGAGGTGTTCGTCTTAGAAGGTATAATTCAAATGTATGTCTTTTTTCGGGACTATGAACTTTTCCGTTTTAGACAGGTTTCCGTTATAAACAGTTTTCGTTTTTACAGTATCCCTTAAATCTGCTAAAACGTACTCACTTCCCAAACTTTTTTCTTTCACGTACTCCTTTCTTAGGTTTTTCATTTCGGAGTACCCCCATTTCTCATAAACACGTCCCCCTTGCCCCCCTCTACTGAAGGAGATAACGTAAACATGCTTTTTTTCATTAGTAATCTTCTTATCACAACCATATAATAAATCGATGCAAATTACATTAATATCCCTAACATTTTTGTGACTTCCGCCATTACCGATATTATTTTCACATACCCCCAGCAGACCACGTACCCTTAGGGGTACACTACCGCAGGTTGGAAACCGCTAAATCTATTACAGGAAAATCTGTGAAGATGACCTATCTCAAAGGAAAACAATTCAAGGTTCGACGAAAACAACGCTATATATTTGTGCTTACTAACGTTCAAAACCTATCTGAAATGAAACTTGTTCCAATTGTGAATCCTTCTTGGCAGGTTTTCTGAAAACACGGAATCCTCTCGTAAAAAAAAAAATATATATATATATATTTTAATGTCCCGGGACGGAAGGATAACTATACAAGTATACCTGCTATTCCGTTTACACAAATTTACTGCAACTAGATTAAACGTAAAACTTCTTTATCTTAGACTTCGATGGGATTCTGTTGTCGACACTTATGGGAAAGAACGAGTTTATACGAACGCAATAACGGTACATTGGTTGAGTTTCGTGACCCTTATTTTTGTTCACTTTATAACGGACAATATTAACAATTACTTTAAATCTGCTGCCTGCAATTAATAAAAGTAACTTTATTTTTGGACTGATTATTTGTTACCACTTTCAAAATACACCGACGAGAAAAATTAAAGGAACAACCATAAAAAGGTGCTTTATGTTAATTCTATTAAGGGAACTTCCAGAAAGGTAACTCAGTGTCAACGTTATCACGTAGTCCAATGGGACTAACATTCGCTACAGAAATATATGCAAATTTTTCAGCCTCAGCCCGTTCTTTCGGTTCACGTGTGAAAAGGAGAGCACGTGGGTACTTTGAAGCCTAATTTTAAGGATTGTACGTGTAATTAGGTTTGTTTCTAAATAGATGGAATATGTCGTCCAGAGGACATTTGACCGATTTTGAGAAATTGCGTGCGGTAGGGAGAAAGGAAGCAGGACAGAAACTCTTAGGGATCTGTAAAGATTTATAAATAGCCAAAAGCGTCATGTCAAAAAACTGTAAATGGTTTAAAGACACTGTATAATGTCCACAGACAACCAGGTCAAGGTAGAAAACGCGCCACAATAGGCTCTCAGGACTGTAACTTGCCAACGATTGCTAAAAGAAATAGGCAATTGACGTCAGTTCAGATTGCAGGGAGTTTGCTTTAGCAACATGAACTCGATTATCCTGGTTTACTGTGAGAGACAGGCTGCATGGAAGGAAACCCATGATTTGTGTTCCACTAACTCCGGTAGCGAAATGCGCCCGGTTAAAATGGTGCAGAGGCCATCGTCATTGGAGTACCACGAACTGGAGCCGAGTTCTCTTTACCGATGAATCCCGATTTTGTTGAGAGAGTTACTACAGACGTCTTGCCATATGGAGAGAGAAAATCACACGCAATAAGGCTGCAAACATCCGTGAAAGGCATCGATACAAAGGTTATGGAATCGTGGCATGGACGGACATAATTTTGAATGGCCGCAGTGACCGACACATTCTTACCAGTGCAACTGTGAATGCTGAAATATACAGACGAGATTCTTGATTCTCCTGTCAAGTCGTTTAAGGGTGCAATCGGAAGATTCGGAATTTTATGATTATTAATGGTCTAGAAGGGCGCTACCCCCTTCCACGGAACTCCTAAGTATCCCTTCCAGAGCTGCATAAATCCGACCCGTCCGAAGCTTACTGCTGAACTTGGAGAATGTTCTAAAACTGTTTCGAACCATCTAAAATAAATTGGCTGGGAAGTACAAAAACAGAAACCACCGTGAACCATTTTATATACATTCTAATACTTCCAAAATAGCGCTAATCCATCACAAATAAACTTATTACAAAAATTTAACTTCCTTAAAGACGACCAGATATCGGAAGCAACTATTAGATCGAATATGGTATCAAAAGTGACGAGACATGAAGCATGGAAACCCAGAAGAATTATGGCTGAATAAGACAATTGTAACAAAACTGCTTTTTCTAGCTTGAACTATATCTGATGTGCGTGCTTCTTACATTACTAGTTTCTGTAGCTGAAAATGCAAGATCTTTTTCTTAAAGTTAAAACCTTCCCACATAGCATTTTTAGTTTGCAGAAGATTTGCATCAGTTTTGCTTTGAAACCTGCAAAGTTGCAGTAAGCTCAGAATGACAAGACTGAAAGTTCATAACAAGACTGCAGCAAGATAACGCAAACGCCGAAGTCACCACACTCTGAAATTGCAGCTAACTTCTCGTGCAAGTTAAATTCATACTGTATCAAATTTATTGCAAACTAACGGCAAACAAGTAATCAAAAATACTGCAAACTTACTGCAAAGTAGTAATCTTTCCATGTCACATTATAAGTTTAACCCCTTCGAAGGGGTCCATAGATCTGATCAAATCTATTGATGTGAAAGCGTCGTCAGAAGGTGCATGCATCGGTTTTATCATCACAAACAAGTTGGGGTAATATTTGTACTATTCATTTCGAGCATTTTTTTGGTATTTAATAAGTCGGTGCCTACCGAATAAAATTTCTGCAATTTCTGTGTATGTGCTGATTGTCTATTCTCTCAACAGAGGAACTTTTTGCTTTCGTCACTTTAGTGAATTAAAAACAGTCTTGCATCAGTTTCACAACAAACTACTCATGCAAGTGGCTGATGATATACTTTGCGGGAAATTTGCTGCGAATTTCTCAATTAAAATTTGTCACGGCAAGATAATATAAAAAAAATCAAACTTGCTGCTAATGTTCATGCTATCTGGGTTATCTCAAAAAACTCCCATGGGGAGCGCGGCGGATCGCATGAATGGCTCATGCGATTGACACTCATGTGAAATTATTATCCAATATCTATTACAGCACAAGTTCTTAATTCAATGGCAAGAAATTAAACATGGAAATTGCTGTTTTAAATTTAACCACTTGATCCTAACTTTATTGTAGGCAAATGTTATGTAATATGAAACTTGATTTAACCCATTCACTGCCAAAACTATAAAGTAATGATTTTCAAATTTTTTGTTAAAAGTCGTTCGCTGCCACAAATTCAGAAAGGTAAATTTCGCTTTACTAATACAGCGAAATTTCTGCCAATAAATGAGGCAATTTTTTTAATTCTAAAATAGTGGTTACAAAGTAATTAATAAATTAAAGCCACGAGTATACTCGTGAATGACAGCGAATGGGTTAATTAAATTTAACTCTTCAGTATGCTCTCAGCTTTTTACATCATAGTGAATCATTTTCATTGGTAAATATTAATGTAACTTCAATGTATTATTAGTTGCAGTTACAGAGATTGGCCTTTCATTTTTTATCCATGCTTCTTTTTAAATTAAGAAATTAAATAAGGATATACCTAAATTATTAAAGTTACTCGAAATACTTCTATTATATATACACAGTCAAGACAAGATTCAAAAGGACTGGTAAAAAGTTCCATTCCAAAAAGACAGGCTTCCATAGAAAGAAGTGTAATTAATTATGCTTCAAAGATACACTACCTCAATAAGATCTATTGTTCGTTTCGCAGGGATTCTGAAACTCTTCCGTTTGAGACAGGATTCTGTTATAGAAAGATTCCACTTTCACAGGTTTCACTATGTTTCACTAAAGAACAATGAAAATCCCATTTCAGACAGGTTTTCAGCAAATTTAATTGTATCGCAATTCATATTAAGACCATGTAACGCTTCCGTTAAAGACAGGATTCTGTTATAGACAATTACTATTTTGACAAGTTTTAATCTATTCATATAACATAAATAAGCATATTTATATAAATACACAAAACGTGTAAAAATGGAACCTGCCTATAACGGTATTCTGCCTTAAACAGAAATGTTCCGTGCTACTGAAAAGAATACTATACAAATACACCTAATAACACAAAAACCTGTGTAAAACGGAATTTTACAGCAATATTTACGATTTCATCTTGACAGGTTTTACTATATATATAACCTCAAGGAAAAATTTTGGACCCCCCCCCCCCCCCCGAAACGAAATCCTGGCTACGCCACTGGACTAACCCCCATTTATTCTTAACCAATGAACCCCCAAAACTAATCAGGGAAGCGCCTTATCAGAACGAAACTAGAAAAAAAAAATTTGAAGCAAATAGGATGTTTGTATCAAGAGTTATCGCGTTACGTACGTACGTACATACATACAGAACCGGCAGGCACATAAGCTCTCAGGCTTTGATAGCCTGTGAGCTAAAAAGGGACCACTCATTTTGTGCTCTAATTGAGAGAGCATCTAAAAAAAGTCCTTCCGGCCAGTGCCGGGAGGAAGAGGTAGCTTTCAAATTCCTTATTTTAAAAATGCCAACTTATATTATTCAAACACAAGAAGCTGAATTTAGTGAAAACCGAATATAGGAGATTCAATACTAATTTTTATCAATACTAAATCATTATGAATGAGAATTTCGTGAAATTAGTCAGCTTTATCCAAGCTGCTTTTATTTAAAGTAACTTATATTTGGCTGAGATGTTGATGTATACTATCCACATGCCTTCTTACATGGAAATAGGCGAATACGTGTGTTATCGCGTGACAAATACAAGATCGTTTCAAAATGTTAGCCATACTAGAAATTCAAAGTTCTATAATCCAACCATTTTTTAAGATATAAACAAAAGAACAAATTTTCAGAAACAAAATCTGCGTATCAACGCCAAACACATAAAAAAATCTTTTTCATTTTCCAATTTTTTAATACCTCATTTTAAATTTTAAATTTAAATTTTTTTAAATGGCAACCCTTTTGAAACAAGATGGCGAATGAAGCTGGCCAACGAACTCGGTCGAGACATTGGTATGTATTATGTACAGACCAAGTAACATCCAAATCGGTTCATAAATACGCTTGTTATCGCGTGACAAAAATCAGGTCGTTTTAAAATGTCAGCCAGAATAGAAATTCAAAATGCTATAACTCAACCATTTTTTTAGATATGGACGAAACAGAAACTGTTCCGGAATCTTTGTATTAAGGTCAAACACATACGAAAAAAATCTTTTTCATTTTCCAATTTTTTGGTATCTCATTTTAAATTTTAATTTTTTTAAATGGCCGCCATTTTGAAACAAGATGGCGGATGAAGCTGGCCAACGAACTCGGTCGAGATATTTGTATGTACTATGTACACACCATGGTACATCCAAATCGATTCATAAATACGC
Organism: Maratus speciosus; assembly: GCA_963932465.1. NCBI lineage: Eukaryota > Metazoa > Arthropoda > Arachnida > Araneae > Salticidae > Maratus > Maratus speciosus. The sequence continues at coordinate 147,762,581 of OZ010789.1, forward strand.
CTGTTATCGCGTGACAAATATCAGGACGTTTCAAAATATCAGCCACGCTAGAAATTCAAAATGCTATAACTCAGCCATTTTTTAAGATATAGATGAAACAAAAACTGCTCCCGAATCTTTGTATCAAGGTCAAATACATAAGAAAAAATATTTTTTCACTTTTCAATTTTTTGGTACCACATTTCAAATTTACATTTTTCTTAAAAATTTAAATGGCTGCCATTTTTAAACAAGATGGCGGATGAAGCTGGCCAACGAACTCGGTCCAGACATTGGTATGTACTATGTACAAACGAAGTTACATCCAAATCGGTTCATAAATACGCCTTTTATCGCGTGACAAAATTCCGGACGTTTCAAAATGTCAGCCACGCTAGAAATTCAAAATGCTATAACTCAGCCATTTTTTAAGATATAGACGAAACAAAAACTGCTCCGGAATCTTTGTATAAAGGTCAAATACATAAGAAAAAAATATTTTCCCATTTTCAATTCTTTGGTACCACATTTCAAATTTAAAATTTTTTTAAAAATTTTAAATGGCCGCCATTTTGAAACAAAATAGCGGATGAAGCTGGCCAACGAACTCGGTCGAGACATTAGTATGTACTATGTACATACCGAATTTCATCCAAATCGGTTTCTCAAATTCGAGAGTTACAGTATGACAAAGGTCAGATATATATATATATATATCAACTTTTGAACGGAGGGTGGTTTCGGGGTCTGGGGGTCATGATCGATGAAAATATACCAAAATTTTTTGAAATCGCTTTCCTCCGAACGGCTGCAATAGGTAGCTTTTTGTAATGAAAGCTACCTAAAAGTTTACCACACTAAGCAAGGAAAACATATATTGTTTTTAAAAATATGATTATAGTAGTTATTATTACAAGTATTTAGTGACTTAATTTATTATTTTATTTGTTTAGAATTTTAAAGCTGCCTTTCGTCCACATCCTGACTGGGGTCCAGTCGATCCTGAAACGCGGCAACAATACAAACTTCAGCTTTCTAGAAATTTTCAGGAACCTACTGAAGACGAAGGTGTTGTCAATATGGGAATGGATATTCAGAGTGAACATTGCCATGTGAAAGATAATCGTCAAAATTCATCTCAAAACATTAAAATGACTGCATTTGTTATAGATGCAGAAAGAACAAACACACAAATCAATGGCTGCACTTGAAATTAATGCAGAACTATATTTTGAATAAGCATTCTTAGACTTTGAAAAAGTCTTACGGTTGTTTATTTTAAATATGTGTATTTTTAATGTAAATAAAACATTTTTTATTTATCAATGTATAGAATAAGTTTACATAACTTTTTTTTATTGTAGGGTCACCCGGGGTAATTCCTGGTCAAAAAGCATCAACATCTAATTATTATAAAAACTATTAAAGTTATTGTTCCCAATTTTTTTTTGTGGAATAAGCCCCCTCTGATGGCTATATTATAAAATGCTTACTTAAAGATATATGCACTTATAATTAAAATAGATATAATTTTTAAATGACCAAGAATTACCCCGGAAATGGGGTAATTCTTGGTCACTTCTGGGGTAATTATTGGTCAGCATCCTTTTTCATGTAAATAAAGTAGTACAGTTAATTTTTTTATGACTGAATAATAAAATAAGTAGAATCAATCTTCTAAAAGTTTTGTTCATCTCATAATTGTGGAATAATAAAGCATAGACTTTGTTTTGGGCATAAATACAAAGCTATTTGATGTGCAAAAGACTCTTGTACATTTTACAAATCATTAATTAGCCAAAGAATTTTTATGCATTTTTACAACATTTATAAGCAGTATTTATTACTTCATTAGTATCCACTGTGAATGAATTTATTAGTCCATAAAAAATATAACAATGTTTGTTACCAATTTTATTTTGCTTAGGTCAACTGAAGTTTTCGGCTACCTTTTCAAGAAATTTTCGATACAGACCTTTAATATAATACACAGCATAATAATTAGGTTCCTCTATTGCATTCTTTTTATGTACCAGTTTGGTATTTAGCAATGAGATAGTATTTCTACTTAAATTGTTCAGTAGGGTGGTCACAAGCAACATGGGAAAAAAAAATTTTAACTTTTTCTTCGGGGGGACCCTCCTAAAAGTTGCCAATTAGTTAGAAAATGAGATTGGCAAAGTTTCAGCTCAAATAAATAATATTAACCCGTGCCTCATCGAGGTTGAATTCTTGAAAATTTGCAATTTTTGGCAAAAAATTGTCGTTTTTCTTTCCTTACGTAAAAAATATTTGTCTTAGAAACCTGATTCTTGTTTTATTTCATAGAAACTGTTGTTGCCTTGAACTTTTACTCTCATGAAAACTTATATTTAATGAACATTTAGTATTTTTCAGGACATCTAGTGAATCATACCCTCAAACTCTGCATTTTTGAAACATAGGTAAAAAATGACAAATTAAAAATTTTATTACTTTTGATAATTTTTTTGTATCATTTTTATTAATAGGAAAAAATAAGTGAACAATTTTTGTAACTTTAAAAATATTTCACGAATTATAATTGATTATTAGTTATCTAGTTCTGTGTCTAGTAAGAAAGAGCTTCTCGATTTGTGTTGCAGTTGAACCTCTGAATTTCTCTTTTTATTACAAGGCTGTTTTTGTTATCTGTTATGGTTATCTATTTTTAGAATTGACGAAACATTCCGTAAAACCCCTTCCCCCTCTTGATATGATGGCAGAAATGTAAGATTTTTAAAATTGGCCACATGTCTCATCAAATCATCGACAGTAAGCAGCTAAGTAATTGTCAAGTTTTATGTATTTTATTTTATAATATTCGCAAAATGAACTGAACGCCAGAGAAGCTGCTAGACTTAGAATACATCCACTAGCTAACTACAGACATCGACTCTGCAAATAACTGTTTCGTAAACAAAAAACTGAGCTTATCAACAACAGATTTTAAAATTCCCATTTAGAGAGAACTGTTGTTCACTGGGGTGGAAAACTGCTTCACCATTTTTTGAATAAAGAAAATGTAGAGTAGATAAAAGTTTTAATTAGTTGTGGGGATGAAAAACAGTTACTACGAGTTCCTCAACTTGAAAATAGTATCGGAACAATTCAGGCGAAAGCTATATTTTCAGCAGTTGAAGAGTGGGAGGAAGTTGGTAAAATCCAGGCAATATTTTTTGATACAACTGCAGTAAACACAGGTCGCCTCAGAGTTAACCTGCATTTTTCTATAGCAATTGTTAAAGGAAAAGTCTTCTGTATTTACCATGCCGCCAGCATAATTTAGAAAGCTGTTCTTGATTGTAAAATGGGCATAATCACTGCCCCTCAGCCAGATATAAAAAACAAAAACAATTCTGATTGGGTGGTCTAAATTAAACCAGAGTAAGTATACAAATGTTACTGAAGATGAAATACTAGGTATAAATAGTTAATTCAGAAGAAATTTCAAATTTTCTTACAGGAACTCTTAAAAATTAACAGCTCAGAGATGATTATAAAGAGTTTATCCAACTTTGTTTAATTTTTATAGAACTCCTTCCTGCAAGACTTTTTTTCAAAGCACCTGGTACTTTTAATCATGTCAGATGGAGGGAGGCACAGGCCATTAATTCTCTTAAAATATATTGTTTCAGGGATCATCTTTCAATAACAAATTTAGAAAAAGAAGGTATCGGAGATCTTTTCTTATTTTTAATCAATATTTATGCAAAAGCGTGCTTCAATACTTCCACTGCCACTTTAGCCCCCAATTCAAAACCTGCAAATAATAAAATCACTTGTTCACTACAGAAAATTTGATAAATAGGTTACAGACAAAGCACTTGCTAAAATGACAAACCGCCTTTGGTATCTTAACTCGGATCAAGTTGCATTTTCATTTTTAGATAATACTTTTGTAAAAAAAGTCAACATAAGCCACCTTATCTAAGCCATTACCATTTCAATCCTTTACGGCGCAGTGTCCCACGCCGGGACCACCTAATTTTAATTCCAAACTTACAAACGGAACGAAGAATATTTTAATAAAATTTTGCTTTTACAATGAAAGGTTAAAGTAATGTGATTTTAATTTCTAAAAATGTCGTTTGTAAATTCCGGGGTAGACCATCATTTCATCCTTTTACGAACAGAATTTTTCTGTGCCGGAAAGGTTAACGTGACAGTTGTAAGGGAAAATAATTTATTTTCTTTATTATGCCTCCTTTCTTGTAACACAACTTTAATAATAAAATGCAATTGAGCATTATTTGCTCGCATTTCTATACTTTCTTTGCCCTCCCTTTTTAAAAAAAATTCTTTCAGTTTAAAATTCGATTTTTTTCCTTTTCTTTGGAATTTTTTTTAATCAAACACTTTATTGGACTTCACAAAACGAAAAAAAGAAAAACAAAAGGTGGAAAGCAGATGAAATGCAATGTTATAAATTTTTTTTTCGCGTTTTCATAAAAAGTCAATTTTTAGGATTCAGGTGAAGTCTGGTCCTGAAAAATGCTCATATTTTTAAATCTGTACATTTTTAGAAAAAAATGGTGTGTGGTTCTTCAAAGCAAAACTTATTTTTATAAAATGAGACCTGCATTATGTTCCTAGGTTTAATTGTATTCATTTCATGAAGGAAAAACAGCATTTTTTTGCGAAAAATCGCGTTTTTTTCAAACTTAAACCTCAATGAGGCACGGGTTAATATTATCCAAATGAGCTGAAACTTAGACAATCTCATTTTCTAGTCAATTGGCAACTTTTTTGGGGGTCCCCCCGAAAAAATTCGAAAATTGATTTCTTGTGACCACCCTATTGTTCAGTCATAGAGTGGGTCTTATTCTCTGAGCACTTACTGTTTTCTTCTTTTAAAAGTGTTTAATATAGTAGAGGAAAATTTTATAATCTTTTTTAAAGACTGTGATATGTCATTAGTTGAAATAAAATAATTAAAACCTCAAAAATGACTGATCTGTTGTGAAATGTGTAAAAATCAAGATCGATGTTTTGCAGAAATTTGAGTAGCAGTTTTGAATCTATTTTTTTTTTTAATATTTAATTTCAACTAAATGAATAATTAAGGCATATACCTCAAAGCAAAGGATTCAAAGTATCTTTGAGATTTTTTACAGTTTCATAAATTGTTATAATAAAAGCGAAAATGATCAAGAATTGCCTCAGAAACTCAGTGACCAGGAATTACCACGGGGGACTACTTTATTCAGAACTACAATTAACTAAAATATGGTGAACAGTGTTGTTGCAGTTAATTCTCAAAGGTTTTGCGACAATTAAAATCACTAAATATGACAATAAAAGGGAATTAAATGATGATAAAAACATTGACCAGGAATTACCCCAGTGACCAAGATTTACCCCGGATACATGGGGCAATATTTGACCAACTTCTGTAAATTATTTAAAATAGTACAAAAATTTTCAAGATTGTTTTTTAATAGCTAAAGTAGTTGATAAAAGAACCAAAAAGAAAGAAAAGAAAAATATTTAAAATTTGAGTTGTGACAAACATCTTTGTAAAAATGTATCATAACTAAGGCCAATGTTATTTTACAGAAATTTAACAAGCCATTTCAAAAAGATTTTTTTTTCAAAATAAATAAATAATAAACTCATAATTAAGTAATAAATTCCAATCAGGATAGTTCAGAGTACCTCTGTGATTTTTTTCATTTTGGTAAAGTGTTTTTAAAACATAAAAAAGACTGTGACCAGGAATTACCCCGGGTGACCCTAGCTATAATATGTTGATTCTTTCTTTTATTTAACTACTTTTAAAACTCTCAGCCAATTACCACAGCAACTTTATTTGCTGCCTGGTGCAAATCACACAGTTTTTCTATGGATTATCAGTTTAACAGTAGTGATACGTGGTGGTACCAATCAGATTTGTATAAAACCAAAAACTTTCTGCGCACGCAAATATTGGATCAAAAATTTTCTGCAAATTAATTTAATGTTTAATAAAATAATGTGTTATATTATTTTGACGATATTAATTAAAAACAATAGTTTTAAAGTAATTACCATTTAAATTAAAAATTAATTGATATTAATTAAAAAATAATTATTTTAGTTAAAATAATAATAAAGCTCAAAAGCCATGATAAGAAGTGAATTCTTATCGAATACTTTGTCAATGCATTTAGAAACAGCCCAATCTTTAATATTGTAACCTCTTCGTACAAAATGCCAGCCACTCTGTTCACAGAAATAATACGGCATTGCTTCTGATACAACCGAATCACATTTTATAGGTAGAGGTTTATTCATAGATATCATCACTGATGCAGGGATGAAAGTATGCTAAAGCCATTTTTGAGCACCTTTGGAGCAATAAAATCCATTTTTGGAGCAGCAAAAATCTGATTTTGTAACATTAAAATCCATTTTTGTAGCAGCAAAAATCTAATTTTGTAGCAATAAAATTAAAATTCTGTTTTTGGAGCAGACTGAAATTCTAATGCTAATAAACTCCTAAAAATTAAAATGATTGCTATCTTGAAAATATTTTCACATCTGAAAGAATTTACTCAGATAAAATTTCTCCACACATTTTGCTAATTCTGGGCATTCTAAACGACAATTGGGTACAGATTGCAATAATGAAAAATTAGCTGCAAGAAGAAAAAAAAAAATCAGTTTATTTGGCTTTAAAAAATATTATTTTAGAGCAGTAATTTTAACTAATCAAAGAAAAGCCTATGAATACAACATACAGGACTCCCACTCAACTTTTGTAGTAAAAAATGATAAAAGGGGACCATTTTTTTTTTTCAAAAAAAGGGACAAAAAAAGACCATATATTTCGCATGAAAAAGAACCTTTAGGGACCTAAATTCAGCAAATCACAAAATAAAATAAACGAAATCTCCGCAACCATTTCAGGAAATTAGCGTATTTTTCACGATCCTTTGACAAAATTCACGTGATTTCACGATCTCACCAAATTTTGAGGGTTTTTTTTTTGCGATCTTTTACCGAAATTCAGAGTGCCTTTCACAATCTTTTGAAGAAATCTGCTTATTTTTCGCGATCTTTTGACTAAGTTCACTTATTTTTTGCGGTCTTTTGATGAAATTTGCGTATTTTCGGGATCTTTGGACGAAATTCGCGTGTTTTTCGCGATCTTTTGAAGAAATTTACAGGGTTCTTTTGACCGCGTTTTGTTAGTTTTTTCACGAAACTAGCGGAGAAAATTCACGTTTTTTTCGCGATCTTCTGACAAAACTTGCGATCTTTTGAAGAAATTTACAGGGTTCTTTTGACCGCGTTTTGTTAGTTTTTTCACGAAACTAGCGATCCTTTGAGAAAATACACGTTTTTTCGCGATCTTTTGACGGAATTCGTGTATTTTTTGACGAAATTGGCGTTTTTTCGCAATCTTTTGACGAAATTCGCGTTTTTTCAGCGGTCTTTTCACGAAATTTGTGTCTTTTTTTCTCGATTCTCTGACGAAATTAGTTTTTTTCCGCGATTCTTTTACAGAATGTGCGTTTTTTTTTGCGATCATCTGACAAAATTCGGGCTTTTTCCGTTATGCTTTTACGAAATTCCTTTTTTTCCTGCGCTCCTTTTACGAAATTTGTTTTTCTTCCGCGATTCTTTGACGAAATTAGCTTTTTTCGCGATCCTTTCACGGAATTCGCGCTTTTTCCGCGGCCCTTTGACGAAATTCGTGGTTATTTTTCTCGATCCTCTGACGAAATTAGTTTTTTTCCGCGATTATTTTACAAAATGTGCGTTTTTCCGCGATCCTCTGACAAAATTCGGGCTTTTTCCGCTATGCTTTTACGAAATTCCTTTTTTCCTGCGCTCCTTTTACAAAATTTGTTTTTTTTCTGCGGCTCTTTGACGAAATTCGCGTTTTTTTGCGATCTTTTGACGAAATTAGTGGATTTTTTTCGCGATCTTTTGACGAAATCCGTGCGTTTCTCGCGTCCTTTTGACGAAATTCGGGTTTCTTTCGCGATCCTTTGACGAAATTGATTTTTTTCCGCGATTCTTTTACGAAATTTGTGTTTTCTTTGTGATCCTTCGACAAAATTCGGGCTTTTCCGCTATGCTTTTACGAAATTAGTTTTTTTTCAGCGCTCCTTTGCGTTTTTTGTGCGATTCTTTGACGAGATTACCTTTTTTTTTTCCAGGATCCTTTGTAGAAATTGGTCCTTTGACGAAATTCGCGTTTTTTTCCCCCGATGCTTTGACGAAAGTGGTGATTTTTTCTGCAAACGATTGACGAAATATTTTTTTTCGGCGACCATTTGTTGAAATTCGTAATATTTTAAAGTTATATTTTTTTATGTCTCAATTTTCGGGCTGATGGCCGATTTTTTTAAATTTTCAGAAAATCCGGAACAGAATCACCCCTGGCAAACAATAAATAAATCGTACATAAAATTGGGAAATATTTTTAATATTTCGGTATTTAAAAAGAAAAAAAAAAGTTGCAAGAACAAAAATTACGTTATTTTTCCCCCAAAGTTCCGAATTTTGCAGAAAATTTTCCGCGCACTGCATGCGTCTATATTATACAGCTCTGGTACCAATGAAACCTGTCAGTGCCTATCTTAATTGATGATGCCTGGAATTGTGGATGCACCACTCTTGCTGCAGTTCTCAATAAGTACAAATGAATGTTGCCTACAGGCATAAGATTCATACTCATTTTCGAAAAAAGAATCTCCCGAATTATTTTCCAGGATCAATAATTTTTTCATATCAACAATTAATATTTTTAAACCAGTATCACTTAATAGTATTGCTTGCATTTCTCTGAGTAGCTGATCATTTTCCCAGGTTTAGGACTATCCCTTGATATTTTACAACCAAACTGTTTCTTCTGAGATTTCTGTAATTCCCAGGTTTCCCCGAGGAGTATAAAACTTGAGGTATAAAACATCATTAAAATCCACCAGCCCCCTCCCCACTCTTAAAAATAATTTCATATTTGCATATTTGTCAGAAAACATTATGTAAAAAAAATCCAGTGGACAATGGTCATAGTTTACAACACATGAAACACAGTAAATTTTATAACCTTGACAGTGTAGTTTCCAATATTATAATTTGATACAAATTACTGTAACATATTATTTAAATGCATAATGCAATAAATTACAACCGCATTAATGTAGTAATATATTTTATTATCTAAATAGCAGACCCACCTAGCATTGCCCAGAAAATTTAAGCCCGAAACTAGACCTGGCCATAGGCTAATGAGAATTAAAAAAAGAATTGATGAGAATAAAATAATGAGTCCACAGGCCACAACAACAAAATTAATTGATTTATTTCCTTTTTATAAAGGTAGAATGTATAAGAACCATGTACAGAACCATTTATCCGGAATGCGTGGGGTCAGATGTATTCCAGATAACTGGTTTTTCCGGTTAACTGGTTGTGCATTAAAGCAGCATCCATTTGATAAGTTTTGTGGAATATGTGTGGTTGTGACATTATTTCTGATTTTTAATTATTAGATTACTTAGATTAAAAATCAATGCAAGAAAGATCAAAAGTTAACCAGAGTTTTAAAGAAGGTAATTTATGGGAATCCCTTAGGAACAAAAATTCTCCTGTTTCCTCTGCATAAAAATTAAGACATCTACAATACAACTAAATATGTTTTCATTTCAAATACTAGATGTTGTCATCAAATTACACAATTGTTTCAAGCAAAGCCTATGTCAAACTGGCAGTATATGACACCTTTTTCTGCAAAGATTCTGAAATCAGTCTATCAGAAATATCATTCCAGATAACTGGTTTTCCGGTTAACTGGTTTCCGGATAAATGGTTCCATACTGTATTTTCTTTCTGGAGCTACAAAAAATAAAATAAAAAGGCTGCTCCAAACTAAAAGACGAAATCTCTTATTCCTTCACTTAAGGGGACGGTGGAGCTTAAAATCCTTAAAAATAATTTTTTTTACTTTTGTAAATTTCAACTTAAATATTATTCAAGGGTAAATTATATACATTATAACATGCATTTATCCCAAAAACAATAATAAAAAAAAAAATTATTTTTGAGAAAAAAAATGGAATTTTATGCGTCGTCTTAGAAATCTTCGAAACGCCCCATGCGTCTTCAATATCAATGAAAATCCCCAATATTTTTTATAAAAGTTTGGTTTATATATAGAAATAAAATAGAGCATCGAATTTTATATATTTGAATTTAAAGGTAAAAAAAAAAAAAAAAAAAAAAAAAAAATCAAAATTTCAAAATTTTTCAAAAAAATTTTTTTTTAACCTTTAAATTCAAATACGTGAAATTCGATGCTCTATTTTATTTCTATATATAAATCAAACTTTTATAAAAAATATTGGGGATTTTCATTGATATGGAACGCGCAGGGGCACTTCGAAGATTTCTTAGACGACGCGTAAAATTCCATTTTTTTCTCAAAAATAAAATTTTTTTTTGTGATAAATTCATGCTATAATGCATATAATGTACCCTTGAATAATATTTAAGATAAAATTTAAAAAAAATAAAAAAAAAAATTGAAAAAATTTGAAATTTTGAAATTTTTTCAAAAAAATTTCAAATTTTTTCAAATTTTTTTTTTTAACCTTTAAATTCAAATATGTAAAATTCGATGCTCTATTTTATTTCTATATATAAACCAAACTTTTATAAAAAATATTGGGGATTTTCATTGATATTGAAGACGCATGGGGCGTTTCGAAGATTTCTAACACGACGCATAAAATTCCATTTTTTTTCTCAAAAATAAAATTTTTTTACATTTTTTTGGGGGGATAAATGCATGTTATAATGTATATAATGTACCCTTGAATAATATTTAAGTTGAAATTTGCAAAAATAAAAAAAATTATTTTTAAGGAGTTTAAGCTCCACCGTCCCCTTAAGAAGGAATCCAGTTACCATTGTCATAACAACAGACTTTTTGATGATAAAAAGGTTGTACCAGCAATTCAACAGGGAAAAAAATCCCTCCCTAGATCCTCATTGATGTCAACACAAATTTCTCAGTTACTTATTGCTTTTAAACAATCGTGTAAATTCAAATTGTTAACATTTTTAAATTTTTTTAAAGCAATTATCAAAGGTTTTCTTCATATGAAGATATAAAATATGTATTTGACATCTTTGCCATCCAATGTTATATCAGTTGATAAAAAACAAAGTCCTTATTTTCTGCAAAACGGAGATGTCTTTATAAAATTACACATACAAAAAGATAACAAATAAATAAAATAAAAATTAATCACTGTAGAATTTTCGAATAAACTTTGTTGAAAAGAGGACAGAAATAGTTATATTGGGCTATAGAAAATCAGAGAAATATGCATTTTTCCATTCATTAAAAAAATATAAAAAATCTATTAAATAAATATAAAATATGAAGTACAGGTACATTCTTTGTTTATCTGGAACTAAAGGACTATTACACATTTTCATAGGAAATCCGCCCCTGTCCTAGATTGACTTTTTCTTTATACCATTGGATAGTACACGAATATGGAAGCAAAAATTATTATTACTGCTAAGCAGTATCTCATTTTTGAAAAAAGCTAAGAGCTTTTTTTGGTTTAACTTGAAAATGGAAAGATATTTATGATAAAAGCTTTAATAATGAATAGCCTTGAAGAAGTAAAAGCTAGAGTGCATTAATAGAATCTGAGGTATAGACTTAAGCCAAAACTGACCTCTGTCCTTTGATTGTTGACAAGCATGTACAGGATTTTTTTTAAAGATATGTTGTGGGGTATAAAATATAGTTTAAGATATATCAGGGAAATTAGAAACATGCTTGGCAACAGTGTCAAAAAGCTGTCTGAGTGAACTGTGTCCATCAGAGTTATTGAGGTAACTCAGTTAGCAGAGCACTTACACAGTACGTGAAAGGTCTCTGGTTCGGCTCCTGGCTTGGACACTTTTTTATGCAGTTTGAAAATTCTTAACTCATACAAATGATTTCATTCATAATTAATCAATATCATGGAGGTAAAAATAACAATGTACAACTAAACTGAGCTTAAACTTGCACCATTGCTCCTAATTTCTCTTTTAACTAGCAGCTGACTGTGTAAACAAACACCCTATTGCATACAGACTATTAGATGCAGTAATCATGCTGCCATTTAGCATTTACTTCAGCTCGGATAAGTTTATTGGAGTAATACATAGGCAGGTTTATTTTGTAAAGTATCAAAGATATCAAGTTGCAGTAAGAAGCAAATGTATTCAGCTCACATATAGTTTCTAAATATATAAGGGCCATTGGGATTTAGAGACAAGCAGATTTCCTATGTACACGATTATCTTTAGCAGACATCTAAATGGGAGAAATTTCTTAGATATTGGCAACAGAGACACACACAGGTAAACACCTCTCTTTTATTAAACAGAATATGTAATATAATATAAACACATTAGGAATGCATCCAATATCCCTTATCTATTTGGTGAGGCCAAATGTCAAAATATTGGTTTGCCAAATATCAAAATATTCAGTTTGGTCAAATATTAAAATATTTAGCCAAGTAAAATGTTTAAAACAAGCAGGAATTCTGCTTTTACAAAATTTAGTGTCGCCCCAGATGAGGAAAAACAAAAATTATTATTATTACGTGGTGGAACATGTCAAATTTCGATGAAAGAAAATGTTTAAGAAGGAACTGTTTCACTAATTTATAATAAACCAACAAAATTAGTTATAATAAAAAATGCATCTTATATTGGTTAGTCTAACACTCAAACAAATATTATTTTAACCTAAAGGTCACTGTTCTTCTATAAAAACACTCTACATTTTTGTAAAACTTTGCGTTTTATCAGTGTGTGATTTTAATTGAGTTATTTTCAAAAGTGAAGCCTCTCCACCTGTGAAGAATTTTAAAGACGCTGGAGTTAAAATGATGCACTTCTACAAAACTTTTTTCAGTTACGACTTAAAAGATATGCTTTTATTTTATATAAAATGACGTTTATTTGCATATGCTGAAGAATTCCACATTTACGATCCAGTCTTAAACAACATCTATAGAAAAGTATGCATATGACGTCTCTATTGTGGAATAATACACAAACCAAGCAAAACACGACAAAATAAACAAGTGGATAAGTGTGATCACAGATCGCACAGAGGGTTTCGTTTAATATTACTTTCAAAACACTATCCTTTTGCAAAATATGTTAGCTCCACAATTCGCAACTAGGGAGTGCACTCTATTCTAAACAAATGTCTGCCCGACAAAACTCTGTTTTAGAACCTATTCGCATTTCGAGGAAAATGGACCCATAAACCTTAAAATAGGAAAGACCTCTTGGCCAAGTGGAAATAAAATATGAAAGGCTATTGTGCATAAAATGAATGAGTGGCCGAAGGGTCGTCAAATGATATATCAGATGAGGGGTTTGGGGAAAATTTGACCCCCCCCCCCTCCCGGAGTCTTCAAGTGAAACTAGCTCGCTGTAGCTTAATTAGCGGCTAAGTTAGAAAAAATGCTTAAAAAACACAAGTTAGAGCCCAGAGGAGTCAATAATGTAAGACTTTTTGAAAAATTTATCATTTGTCGTGTGATCACAACTGTTCAGCTATAAGTATACAGAATTTCATATCCCCAGCTTAATTAGGGCTCAGTTAGAAATAATTGCTTATAATACAGAAGTTGAAGCCCAAAGGGTTAATTATAAGACTTTTTCAAAAATTCATATTTTGTCTTATGATCTGACGCGTTCAGCTATAAGTATGCAAAATTTCATGTCTCCAATTTAATTAGGGGCTCAGTTAGAAAGAATTGATTAAAAAACACAAGCTGGAGTCCAAAGGGTTAAATATAAAACTTTCTCGAAAAAAAAAAAAAAAAGTTATTTGTCGTGTGGTCTCAGGTGTTCTTCTATAAGTATGCAAAATTTCATGTCTCCAACTTAATTATTGGTCTCATTTAGAAAGAATTGCTTAAAATATATATGTGGGAGCTCAAAGGGTAAAATGTAAGACTATTTCAAGATTTTATGATCTGTCGCCTGGCCTCAGGTGTTCTGCTATAAGTATGCAAAATTTCAAATCTCCAATTTAATTATGGGCTCAGTTAGAAAGAATTGCTTAAAATACACAAGCTGGAGTCCAAAGGGTTAAATATAAAACTTTTTCGAAATTTATTATTTGGCGTGTGATCTGAGGCGTTCAGCTATAAGTATACAAAATTTCAAGTCCCCAATTCACTTAGGGACTCTATTAAAATGAATTGCTTAAAATACACAAGCTGGACTCCAAAGGGTTAAACATAAAACATTTTCGAAATTTATTATTTGTCGTGTGATCTGAGGTGTTTAGCTATCAGAATATAAAATTGCATGCCTCCAATTTGATTAGGAATTCTGTTATAAAGGATTGCTGAAAATATATAAATTGGAGCCCAAAGGGTTAAATATAACACTTTTTCAAAGTTTTATGATTTATTGTGTGGGCTCATGTGTTTATCTATAATGATTCAAAATTCCATGTCTCTAACTTAATTAGGGGCTCTGTTAGAAAAAATTGCTTAAAATACACAAGTTGGAGCCCAAAGGGTTAAATATAAAACTTTTTTCAAAATTTTATGATTTGTCTTGTTGTCTCAGGTATTCAGCTATAAGTATGCGGAATTTCATGGCTCTAACCTTATTAGGGGCTGACTTAGAAAGAATTGTTTGAAATACACATGTGGGACCCCAAAGGGTTAAATTTAAGACTTTTTCAAAATTTTAGGATTTCTCGTTTCATGTGAGGTGCTCAGCTATATGTACTCAAAATTTCAAGTCTACAACATGTATAGTTTCTGAGAACGGGCTCTGTGACGGACAGACAGACAGACAAAGGAGTGAGACGAATGGGGTTTCGTGAGATGAACGAAACCCTAAAAAGGCTATTTAATGATTCTTATACCTTCATTAATATGGATACTTAAAATTAAATATAATTTATAATTGCTCCATGTTTTATCAGAAATTATTCATTTATATTTTTTCAAAATAGCACATATTTTAATTACATTATTTTTTTTCAGTTATGAGAAAATGGTAACAAAATGATACACTAATCTACTATTTTCCCTTTACTTTCTACAGAAATGGAGTATTTCAATTGCCACCATTACAGAAATGGCATTAAAAACTCCAAAAATTAATAGAAATGCAGTTTTCAAACAAATTGCAGTTAAAAGTACTTATTTTCCCTATATGAAGGCGTGGAAATTGAAAATGTGCAAAGCTTAGAAGATTAAAAAATCGTAGTAGAGATTTTCAGTATTTAACTGTACAATGATATATCTACTTCATTTTATGGCTGGCTTATGTAACATAACGTTATTTTTTAAGGACAACATTTTAATTGCTGCCTGAAAGAAATAGCATATTGAGGGCTAAAAAAACTTTAAAAAATAATTAAAAGAAAATTCTTACACAACTTCTATTTTTAACTATGAATTAATAAAGATATTCAGAATAATTAAGGAATGGAAACATATGTAAATAAAAGAGAATGCTTTTTCAATATTTAACTGTAATTTGAAAAGTGACACTTAAGAAAATTAACTGATAATGATGTTTAGGTGCACGGTTCTGAAAACTGCCTGGCAATAATCTGTTTCTTGTTTTTTTCACAGTGTTTTTTTAAACAAAATGAAATAAATTTTTAAGGGTGTAAATAGTCTTCAAGACAAACGGCTTTTGTAAAGGGAACCAGAATCACAATTCACTTATTTGTTCAAAAAATACAGTGCATCTAACTCCCAAGAAGAACTTTGCTTTTCATTTGTAACTTTAACAATAATGAAGGTATTATAACAATATTTTCATCAAACTTATTTAGTTTTTTGTGAAATATGAGGATAAGATGAGAAGTACTAGAAATTGCCACCTTTCACATACAAACAGCACTAAGCTACATATTCTAATACTCAGAATGCAGGTGGATGTACATACATTGTGTTACGATAAAAAAAAATTCAGTCATTCCAATGATATCCTTACAGTTCATACAAAGCAAAGTCAGTATGATGAAAATCTTGATACAGTATCTTAATTACAGTTAAAGTTGTGGATGAAAATTCCAGTTTAGTTTGTAGTGAATACCTGTACTTTTCATAGAATAAGTGGATTGCAATGCTGGTTTCCTTTCCAAAATATGTTTGTTTTGATCAAATTATCTTCCTTGAAAGTTTCTTCCACAATATTAGGAATACATTGTATGTTTTCAATTCCAGAAAATAATCGTTCACTCCTGACGCACTTCTCTAATGTTTGAAAAACTTCCTTACTAAATCACAAGGAGCAAGGAAGTCATTCTAGCTAAAATGCCCCAATTTGAAAAGATTTTTTGGTACTTTTCGGTTAGCCGGGCGCCAGTATTATGTATACACAAATATGTATATATACATGTATGTATATATACATATTTATATACATATATATGTGTGTGTATATGTAAAACATATGCATATATATACAGGTGGTTATCAAAATAATAGAAACACTTGTGGATGAAAGGGACATTTAAGAATTCCCTTCGTAAGCATTAAAATATAATCTTAGCTACCAGATTTTTTTTAATATAAAAAGTACATGTATTAGGTAGTATGAGAGAGCTCTAGAAGAGTTGTCTACGTTTTGATTTTTTTTTGTCAGAAGCGTAAAATGTCAGACCTCACAGATTTTCAAAGAGGCCAAATTGTAGGAGCCCGACTAGCTGGAGCAACGGTGACCGAAACATCCCAGCTTATAGGCGTTTCTAGAGGTACGGTGTCTAAAGTCATGACAGCATACACACAGCGCGGAAAGACAAGCTCAGCAAAGCAAAATAGTGGACGGAAGGAGAAGCTGAGTGAAAGAGACCGACGGGTATTGAAGCGGATTGTAATGTCTAAAAAGAAAACAACTGCAGCCAAAGTGACCGCAGAGCTCAATCAGCATCTGGATTCTCCAGTGTCAACAATTACAGTTCGGAGATACCTTCATAAAGAGAACATTTACGGCAGAACAGCAATTCCCAAGCCACTTGTCACAGATGCTAATGCCAAACGTCGTGTAGAGTGGTGCCACAACCACAAAACTTGGTCGATTGATAAGTGGAAGACTGTTATATGGTCAGACGAATCATCTTTCACATTGTTCCCCACAACAGGACGGGTACATGTCTGGAGAACACCTGCACAAGTGTATGATCCTGATTGCCTCCGTCCAACTGTCAAGCATGGAGGTGGATTGGTCATGGTATGGGCAGCCGTGTCATGGTTTTCTGCTGATCCAATCGTAACCCTGAAAGGAAGGATCACTGGGGAGAAGTATAGAGAAGTTTTAGCTGACCAGGTCCATCCCATGATGCAAATTTTGTTTCCTACAGGAGATGGAATTTTCCAGGATGATAATGCCCCTATTCATGCAGCCAGAATTGTCCAATCATGGTTTGATGAACATGAGGATGAGGTGGAACATCTTTCTTGGCCCGCACAGTCCCCAGACCTCAACATAATCGAACCGTTGTGGTCTATTTTAGAGCTTTCAATCCGGAATCGATATCCTCCACCGGCATCTCTCACGGAACTTTCACAATATCTCCATGAAGAATGGTACAATATTCCTCTAAACACTATTCAGAATTTGTATGATTCGATTCCCAGGCAAATCCAAGCTGTATTACATGCCAAAGGCGGTCCTACGCCATATTAATAAAGAATTCCTTCAAAATCTAGGGTGTTTCCATTATTTTGATAACCACCTGTATATATATAATGTATATATACATATATGTACGTATATATATATATGTATATATAACACTGGCGCCCGGCTAATCAAAAAGTAGATTTTTTTTTTTAAGTTTAGTCTCTATTACAAATAAACACAGAGTGTAAGAATTTCTTACCAATTCCTTCAAAATACCTTTTTACATTTTAAAATATTTGTATTGTTTTAGAATTTAAAAAATATATATAATTATTGCATTTCACAAAATAAGTTTTTTTAATTAAAAAAGTTTTAAGATTATCCTCCTCTTAAATAACTCAAACAATAAACTTTTTAACAGTGTAAAGTTTACTTGTGAAAAGATCTGGTTCACCAAACTGGAAATAATTATGTTAAATATGATACAAAATTGTTTTAAATACTTTTAATCCCTAAAATATAGGGTATTTGGCTGGTTGAATAATCAGTATTCCGGTTTACCTGTGTGCCGGGAATTCAGCATTTGGCCAAAATCACTATTAGATGCATAATACCAATGTTGTTGTAGCTCATATATAGTTGTAAACATTAAAAATATTTAACGATATATCACCTATGCCTGGCTAACAGGAAAATGCCTTAAAATTTATTATTAAGTTCTGAAAATATTAAAATATTGTACTGTCACCAGAAACACATCTGTGTACATAATTTTTATAATTCTACCCAAAGGTCGATCCAGGCAAAATTTGGCGCCTATTTAGGGCATCTTCACAAAAATCTATTTAATAAAACAGGCTCCTTCACAAAAATGAATTTAACAAAATGGGTCCCTTCACAAAATTCCTTTTAACACTTTGAGGTCTAAGCCCGAGTGTTACTTGGGTTACCGTTTTCGATGAAGCAAACTGAGTCTTTTGGGGTCAACTTTTAACTCTCTGAGCTATAAAAATACCTACTATATATGTTCGCTGTCTTTTCATATATTATCTATGAACCTTTTATTGGTTGGTTGGTTGATTGGAGTTTTATGGCACAAAGTCCTCATAGAGACATGCTGCGCCAAGAAAAAGTTAAGGAGTGAAACAGTTAAAAATTAAAAGTTACATTAAAAGATTGTCAGAGATATAAAAGTGAAAAAACAAAGCAAAATGAAGAAAGCAATGTGATGATACAAGTAATTAAAAATACTGCACAATGAAAGCGACAATACACAAGGTTTTAAAAGACAAAACATAGTTAAAAGACAAGAATATTTAAATTAAAAATTCTAAAATCTCTAAAGTTACGAAAATTATAATTAGTAAAAAAATAAAAATAAAGCATAAAATGTTATATAATACTGCTTTAAAAACAAAGTTAGAATTCAAAATTTAAAAATGATATAAAGTCACGTAGGATTAATAACTTCGAAAACAGTATTATTGTCGTCATTATCAGAGTCATAGCTACAAGAGTCCATAGGTTCTTCTGCATAGTTGAGGAGCTGTTTGTGATCTTTTAAATTACTGATTGCTGGGCTAAGACATGATTTATTGCCTTTTCTCTTCACAGTTTTCCACTGTGAAGAGATTTGAGTTGGAGGTTTCTTTCTTTCTTTTTGCACACAAGCTTTTTCATTTGCTTTCTGAGTTGGACAAACAATAGGTTTCACCAATTTGCTTTTATCTGGAGCTGGCGTTTGTTTAGTTTTATGTTTGGTTGATATTTTTGATTTAACTGATGATGTTCAGGGAAAATTAGGTTTCTGTAATGGCAGAAATGGAGATGAAGCAGCCTTAGTTTCAGTCTGATGATTAGATGACTTTTTGGATCCAACTGGAGATTTCTGTGACTCAGTAAGTCTATATTCTACTGTAACTGGTTCTGAGGATGGTAGCCAACGTTCTAATAATGGGGTAGGATAGCATTTACTACCACAACAGACATCACGGGTTTCTCTATTTGAAGTGCTGATTGATTGTGTAGTAGAGGAGTTAATTGGCGGAAAAGAAGAGTCTGTCTGGGTGCTTATGTGCCTTATGGATTTCGATTGTTGTCTCAGTAAACTAGAATAAGAAACCCCGACAGACAGGGTTCTAGACTCAACAAGTTTACGAACTTCAGGATAGGAAATTTTTTGGGTTATTTTAATAGCGAGTATTTCTTTTTCACGGATCCAGTTTGGACAAGAATGGGAGCATGCTGGATGATCACCCTTACAATTTATGCAGCGTTCAGATTTTTCACAGGATTCACCGTCGTGGCCGACTTCTGCACAACGAGGGCAGGTAGCAGAACCACGACAAGTAGTATTGGTATGTCCATATCGTTGACATTTGAAACAGCGGAGAGGATTTGGGATATAAGGTCGGACAGGACAGCTCAGGTAAGCTGCTTTAATTCTAGTAGATAGAATAGAACTATTGAAAGTTAGAATGATGTGTTTTGTGGGAAGCACTTTCTCATTCCAACGAATTGTTATACGGTGTACATCGATGACATTTTGATCTTTTAAATTTTCTAACAGTTCTTCTTCTGTAGACAGTAAAAGGTCAGGTTCGATATTACACCATGGCAGGTATTCAGAGTTTGATGTGCTTTAACAGAAACATAGAAAGATCCTACTGTTTTAGAGCTTGAAAGAAGTTGAGATTGGCTGGCTGAAGAGACCTCAACAAGCAAATCTCCAGAATGCAGTTTTTTAAGTGAACAATTGTCACCAAATACAGAATGAAATGTTTTTGCAATAAGAAAAGGTGAAGTTCTCTTAAAAGAACTATCAGAGAGGCTATCAGTACGCTTAATAATAAAAAATCGATTGAAATATTCTGTACATTTTGTTGCTCTCCACATGGGAGAGAGTTACAAGAAAATGAAATTTTTCCATCCATATTAGAAAATATAAAAATTCAGACCCCGGCCGCACCATCCACTACCGAGCCCAACAAGGGGATGCACAATTGTGCACCAGTGCTAACCAGGGCCCATACGGTCACAAGACATTCCTATGCCAGTCTCCACCCTTAACAAGATGGCTAGTAAATGCTCGCTCACTTGATCCCCAGCCAATGGCAAGATTGATGCATACGGGACCAATATGCACCTACCGTCTACCTGAAGCAGAGGCCAAAGCAGCGTGTTGGTTTCCCTATACTGCCAGAATCCCCTTTCCAGGGACACGGGTCGCCACGCACGGCAAACACGTGGGTGGTTTACCATTCTCCATGAGTCGACATACAGGATGATATCAGCTCATACAGAATTGCCCTCACCTCCGAAGAGGAAACCACAACGAGAGTGAAACAAAGAGGAAAGAATGAGAAGAGAAATAAGAGGAAGAAGGAAAAGAGAAAGATCGCTCAGGTGCCCGGGGTTGCGAAGCCCGTGAATACCTAAAGAAGGTATCCTCCTGGTGGGATGAACCTTTTATTAAAGAAATATTGGCAACACTAAACAGAGTAAGCATTTAGTAAGCATATGAAAATATCTAGAGTCAGAGCTTAATTTGAACTTATTGTGAACCTTGTGGTGTTGCTCTTTGTGCTTTGAAGTGTACCACACAAAAGCAAATTTTACTAAATAATGTTTATATACAAATGAAACCTATTTTCAGATAGTAGTACAACATTTGGGTAAGTTTTTATTCAAATCTATATAAAATTTTATGTTAAAAAATGTTTTCTTATGCGGAACTTAAAAAAAAATATATAAAACATGCTTTTTTCAATAATTTCTCATTAAATATTAATTTTTAGTACATTTAAATAGTTCCTTGATTATGAATAAGAACAGTTTGAAGTTTATAATAAAAAAAATTATTAAAATACATATCTTCCAAATATTTTTTAAAAAATCATGAAAAGTACCAAATACCGTCAGTCCAGAGGGAGATATGTGGTTGAAATAGCTCAGACCTCCAAGTGTTAATGAAACACGCCCCTTCATAAAATTCCTTTTAATAAAACAGGTCCCTTCACAAAAGTCCTTTTAATAAGATAGGGCCCTTCACAAAATTCCTTTCCATAAAAACTTCCTACTATTTATTATTTTCAATTTGTTAGGTTTTAAAATGTGTGATTTGTAAATAAAACCGGTTTTACCAGGTACAAAAACTTTTGCAAAGGGTTTAAAGAAGTTTTTGTTAATAAATGCTTAGTTCGAATTTCAGTAACTGGATTCCAACTTTCATTACAAAACTCTATTTTTCACAAAGTTATAATAAAATTCACAAAAATAACTTATTTTTCACAAAATGGGCCCCAAGGGAAAAAAAAAATCTTGCATCAACCCCTGCTAGCGTATCAGGAAGAGAGTGAAAAATCGATTATAAATTTAATCTTTACATGCATGAACAAAGTTAAATAAAAGTGTGTAATGCAGCGGCAGGGCTCCCAACACATTTTAGTCTCCTAAAAGGGGGAAAGGGAACCATTTTTATTTTAAAAGGGGACTTTGGGGGACCATTTATATTAAAAAGGGGGACTTTGGGGGACCATGTCTAAAAATACTGCACCGAGTTTTCCTAAATATGCAAGCAGATTTTTAAAAATTACCCCCAAAAATATGTTAATAGGTTATCTTTATAAAGATGGGTCACTAAAAAGTATAATTTAGCTAAATATTCTACTGCAAGAAGATAGGAAGTGTTCCAATATTCAGTACTCACATTGATAATTCTCCTTAAAGGAGCTTTTAATTTAAATTGATGCTTTATTAAGGAAAGACAAGACTGGGTGCAATCCTATGGGAAATAAGCGAGCTTTAAGACCTGTTTTCTCGGAAACTACCTGGCCGATTTTGATGAAATTTGGAATCCATATTCACTGGATTATGCTCCAACACTTATGGCAGACAGTTTTTTTTCTGTGACTAAAACTTTTTATTTTAGAGCAATGACAATTTTTTAGAAATTTTATTAATTTTTTTAAAAACTGTCTGCCACATATGTATGCTGTTATCTTATAGTTATACTCTACCACAAAAATATATATATATCAAAATCGCTCAAGCACTTTATGAGATAATGGTATTTTTCAGGAGATCCAAAAAACATAAATCTTCACAATTCTCGCTCTTTGCGAATGACAAATTGAGTTTTTTTATTACATATCGACAGAACAGTTGTTGGGAGTGCTGATAGACGGTCAAATGCTTGTACACTAGGGTGGTTCACAAACCTATGGAAAAAAATAAACTTTCTCGTACAGACCAGGATACCCCCTCATTTTTTTACATCAGCCCATACTATTATTCTGGCAAAGTTTCAATGTGCTACTCCGAATAAAAGATGGTGCTCAATGACTGTCAACTTTTGACTTTTGGAGATATTTAGGCATTTGTAATTGGATTTTCTAAAATTTGAGGTAAAAACCAAATTATTTAAATATCTTTTATATATTTACAATATTAGTAAAGGCTAACAAAATACTTAACACTGTCAGATTTTTATATATATATTTTTTAAACAATATTAACAACTGATTTTTTTGTTGTCGTCGGTAAGGAATGTCCTATTTGCTTCAACGTCTTGCGAAAGAAGCTGCACATCATCCTCATAATTTGTTAAAAGTTTGTTGAATTCTTGAATCAGCTGAACACCTCTCTTAGCAGTATCGTTGACCACTCTTAGTGCTTTTACATAGTTTCTGCCATTTTTATAATTGATATTGTTCTTCCATTCTTAAGGCGAAAGTTACAGAAAAGTCATCGTTATTCAAATGAGAAAAGAGCTCAACAGTTCTTTTTCTTGAAAAATCTCCAAGGCAATCTGTATTTCAATAAATTTGATTGCCATCTTTCATTTTGGATTGTTCATTCCTGCAATAATTTTTGCTTTCTCTTTTGTTGGTACTGTGTCTGAAAAGAGGGCAAGATTAACCAATTCGTCTGAAAGGCACCACATGTGAGTTTCTAGGACTTTCCTTGCTCCTAGTCCAATCTCAGAATCAATAGTCTCATATTTCCTCAGGTCTTTCCATAATTGCAAGTCAACTACAGGAGCTTCAGCTGCAAGTGGAGATTCTATCCATGCTTTGCTATATAGAAGAGCACTGAACTGCACAAATCATTGGAGCTGCATTTCTTCCCTCTTAGATGGAAAACTTCTGGATAATCTCAAATTTTGAAACCACACAGGAGTTTAGCCATCCACCAAGCATGATGAATAGCACCTGGTGTTCTCCAATGGTTTTTCTATGGTGGATTTTCCAAAATAGCAAGTGTCAACTCAATCACCTCTAATGACCACAGATTTATCTACAGATAAAAGACAGGCAATGGTTGAATCTTTAAAATCTAGTGCATTTTCTTTTCCAATTTTGTGCCCGAAAATTTGTTTGTTCAATTCCTTGCCAAACATTCTTAAATCTGTTGAAGAGTGGAATTTCTGTGAAACTGGATGGTCCAAGGCACAAGCTAAAAGCCTTTGCCAAGATTAATTCCATCATATGATGTCGGCAGGCTAACCACAATAGTTCACAGCCATTTTTTTCCCCTAAACAAATGTATACTCTTTTTACATAAACAGTGTTTACACTCGTAGTGTCAAAACATAAACCTTGAATGTTTTTCTCTAAACACAACTCGTGCAATAGGTTAAAATAGAATTCACTATATTTTCTGCTGTTTCACCACCACTGAACTTCCAAGGAGCTTTTCAATACCAGCTCCTGAAACAAGCACTGGCAAATGAAAAAAACCTTTCCTAATACAAGACATTCAGGTAAAAGTTTGCCGTTCCAATGGAGGACTAGAGGACAATCTGGTTTGAAATCACGAATTTCTGATCCCACATATTATTTTCTAGCTTTTTTTCTTAATCATTGTATGGTGCTTCTTGAAAGAAGAAGTGCACAAAGATCATGCCGCAGAGCTGATACAATTGGAACAATCAAATGCAGATCTTCACGATCAGATGTTTTGTTACAATCTAAAGCACCACTAACATGAGATGTGAACAATTTATTTAGACATATCTTGTTTCTTTTCAGGATTGTAAATAAGGTTTTTCTTTATATTCGGAAAAATATCATCATCATCAACATCTGATTGGTAAGGGGACTCTGAGTTTTATGAATCAGCCATCGAATAAACATAAACAGCTGTTGATGAAGTTTCAACACCTATGACTTTTTCTTTTCATCGTTCTTCCTGTTAAGAATTCTCTCTTGCTTTTTAAAATAAATTCTTTATCTTCATTACCCAAATACATTTTGCGTCTATTCCATTGATCTGTAAGGAAATCACAGCCTTCTACTATTTTTATTAGAATCAAAACATCAGCATGGGCAATATAAAAAGGGCCCTTGCTTACAAAATGGCGGCTTCTTGTGTCAGAAGTATTGCAATGTTGCCAGATGCATTAGATAGAAAAACTGTTGCAAAATAATTCAACTAAACTTTTTATTATTTATTAGGAATTATGAAAGCTACAATCAGCTTTTGTTTAAAAATTATGTATTTTAAACACATATTATCATCAATCTAAAACTATAAAATTGTGTAAAATTACCAAAAAGTGTCAAAATGGAGGGTCATTGAGCACCATCTTTCTGTAGGCTTAAACGACTGCAATTTTAGGAGAGTGATACTATGGATAAATGTAAAAAAACTAGGGGGTGTCTTGGTCTTTACCTCGAAAAAAAATTTTTTGAACCACCCTATTGTACACCTTTTTAAAACCTTCTTATTGTTCAATCAAAAGATGCCAACTTTTTGTATTTTGTTTTGTGTTGAAATGCTACTTTATTTTTTTTAACTTGCATTTTGTGTTACAAAATGACAAATCCAAAAAGTGTTTTTGAGGGAAGACAAGAATGGGTGCAATCATAGGAATGTGGGGGGGGGGGGGGGGGTGCGAGCTTTAAAACCTGCTTCCTTAGAAACTATCGGACCGATTTTGGTGAAATACTGAATCCCTATTCACTGGATATTGCTCAAAGCTTGTGGCAGACAGTTTATTTTCTGCGACTAAAACTTATTTTAGAGCAATCGCAATTTTTCAGAATTTTTCTATTTTCAGAAATGTTTTTTTTCTGAAACTAATTAAATTTTTTTAAAACTGTCAACAACATACGATTTTATATTTGTAATCTACCAACAAATTTTTTTTTTTATCAAAATCACTCAAGTACGTTAGGAGTTAATGGGGTTTTTAGCTGAAAAGCACAATTTTTCGAAAAGCTACAAAACTTTACCAACACTTCTAATTTGTGTGAAGTTCTTGCAGTATTTTTTCAAGCACATGAATTAAAGTATTTATAAACATTTGAATAAAGTTTAGTTACATATAATAAATGAGTATAAAATGCTAGAGTAAAATTAATGTGAGTGGGCGTGGCATCCCAGTGGGGTCTTCCCTTAGTCTGAGTAGGTGTGGCGTCCCAGTCTTGTCTTCCCTTGAACTTTTACAATTGTTTCTAATGGTCAGAAACAAAACTGGGCATACCAATAGATTCAGGAAGGTTCAAAGAATTTTTTAAGCCAATAAAAAAAATATTTTTTTCAAGGAATTTCACTGATGTCTCCCCTTAATATTTATAACAGCAAAAAAAAATGATTTGCAATAAAATATAAACACTAAAAATTAATGCATCTAAGAAAATATCAAATCAATTGTTAACAGAGTTGCACACTAGCAATTACAAAGTATAGTGCATTTCTTCGAATTTAACACTGAGTAACAGTGAATAAAAAAAAAAAAAAAGAAAAATGCCCAGTTAAACTGATGGCATTGAGCACACAGGCTAGTTACACTAATTGTAAAGTATACGCTTATTTCAAAGAATAATGCCCCTTGAAAAATAAATTAAGGGGGGATTAGCCTCCGCCCCTGTTTCACATATTTACACTTAACCAATGAGCCTCCAAATCTCATCAGGGAAGCGCCTCATCAGAATAAACCAGTATATCAAATTTGAAGGAAATCGGATAGAAAAACCCATTTATCTAAATTAAGAGGGGAATTAGCCCCCGTCCCTTCTTTATATTTAACCAATGAATTTCCAAATCTAATCATGGAAGCGCTTTATCAAAATAAACCTGTATACCAAATTTGAAGCAAATCGGATAGAAAAATCCATTTATCTAAATTAAGGGGTGGGGGAAGGGGGGTATTGGCCTCCCGTGCCCTCCTTTAGGCTTAAACAATGAACCTTCAAATCTAATCAGGGAAGTTCATTATCAGAATTAACTGGTATACCAAAATTTGAAGCAAATCTGATAATTCTGCATGAAAAACCCATTTATCTAAGTTAAAGGGGGATTAGCCAACCGTACCCCTCCCCCCTTTATACTTAACCAATGAACCCCAAAAACTAATCAGGGAAACACCTTATCAGAATGAAACTAGAAAAAAATTGAAGCAAATCGGATATTTCTATCGAGTTATTGCTTTACGTACATACAGAGCTGCAGGCACATTAGCTCTCAGGTTTTGATAGCCTGTGAGCAAAAAAGAAATCTTGCAAAAAGAGTACACAGAAAAAGAAGTTAAAAATATTAATTTTCTAAGGAGATATTTAAAAAATATGAATGCATTACATGTCCATAGGCTTCACATTAGCGAGGTGATTTTCAGATCTCACTGACTAATAGGCTTAAATAAAATTTCCGATTAAAATTACGTTTACTTGTCTTATTAAAAAAAAAAAAAAAAAAAAAAAAGAAAAGTGCCCAGTTAAACTGATGCCATTGAGCTCACAGGCTATTCACACTAATTGTATATTATACTCATATTTCAAAGAATACTCTCGAAAAATAAATTAAG
This sequence comes from Maratus speciosus, assembly GCA_963932465.1. Classification (NCBI taxonomy): domain Eukaryota; kingdom Metazoa; phylum Arthropoda; class Arachnida; order Araneae; family Salticidae; genus Maratus; species Maratus speciosus. The sequence continues at coordinate 147,790,014 of OZ010789.1, forward strand.
GGGGATTATACCCCTGTTTCCCCCCTTGTATACTTAACCAACGGACCTCCAAATCAAATCAGGAAAGCACCTTATTGGAATAAACCGGTATACCAAATTTGAAGCAAATCGGATAGAAAACCCCAAATATCTAAATTAAGTCCCCCGTCCCTTCTTTATATTTAACCAATGAATTTCCAAATCTAATCATGGAAGTGCTTTATCAAAATAAACCTGTATACCAAATTTGAAGCAAATCGGATAGAAAAATCCATTTATCTAAATTAAGGGGGGGGGGGGGGGGGTATTGGCCTCCTGTGCCCTCCTTTAGGCTTAAACAATGAACCTTCAAATCTAATCAGGGAAGTTCATTATCAGAATTAAGCAGTATACCAAAATTTGAAGAAAATCTGATAATTAGTCACGAAAAAAACCATTTATCTAAGTTAAGGAGGGGATTAGTCCCCTGTTCCCTCCCTTTATACTTAACCAATGAGCCCCCAAAACTAATCAAGGAAGCACCTTATCAGAATGAAGTTAGAAAAAATTTTGAAGCAAATCAGATATTTCTATCAAGAGTTATCGCGTTACGTACACATGTACGTACATACATACATACAGAACCGGCGGGGCACATTTGCTCTCAGGCTTTGACAGCCTGTGAGCTAAAAAAGCACAACATAACAACACCTCCTGTCGAATATTAAAATTAACTATTGATTAGATATTGTTAATTATTAATCTCAAACATAAAATTTAGTTCCTTTGTTTTGTATTACCCAATAAAAGTGGAAATAAACTATAATGTTCATTGGAAAAGCATAGTATGGTAACATTAGGGTTAGCTGGGTGAATCAGTCCTCCAGATTCATCCGGGATGTATCAGTAGGTACAGCATTGGCAGCTTCAGCCAAGACATCCCTGGTTCGAATCCTGGCCTGGACTTTTTCCCCCCATTTGGAAATTTACAACTGATATGATTTATTTACCAGTTGAATAATTCTATTAAAAATTAATCTAATAAAGATAGAGGTTTGTCTATGTGTCTTTGCGCTGACGAGATCGCTGCGCATAGAGCTATAAGATTTGGCATGAAGTAACTGTATGTCTAAAGTTATGCACATAGAAGCCAATTTTTGGACTTTGAGTAGTTTTTTTAAATGTAATTTTTAGCCTTTTTTCAAGTTTTATGGCAATTTTTCCAAATTTGTAAAAGGAATCTGGTTTAAATTTTTTAGCAGAATGTAGTAAATCTTGTCCTCTTTACAATAAAGTTTATTTCGAATTTAGATCGTGATTTTTCAGGGTGGTCAGAAATCTCTTATTTTAAAATTCCCTGATATTTCCAGGTTAGCGTTAAAATTATGAAATTTTCATAGATAATTTCATTTACAACTTTACTCTAATACATATAGTCATTAATTAGTAAGTTTACATAAAAAAAAAAAAAAAACCACTATAATTTCTTGCATAGTTAATCAAAAATAGACGTTACTGCCTGTTAGAACTTGTGGTATTGTACAATGTGAAAATGCTGTCGAGTCGTATCAAAACGACATCTAGTAGGGAGCCAAATGGAAAATTACTGTGCGTCCTGGTAATGACTGTGACGTGAATATTAGAATATTCACAAATTGTTGTGATCGTATTTTGGAATTAGTTTGTTGTAAAAAATTCTTCTTTTAGAAATGGAGACAATAACCCTACACTTAGTTCTTTTAGGTCATTTTAAAAGGAGAAAATCGAAAAGATCTTACTTGAAACAAGCAGTGTTGAGGAAGAGACAGGAACTACACTTTCTTGAGATTAAATCAATCTTTATTTAAGTATATTTTTAGATGAAGATGAATAATTTTCCATTTTGATCACCCATAAATTGTTCTTGAAAATACCAGCACTTAGATTAAAAAAATTCCCGAGAGAATATCGAATATTTAACTGAAGAACAAAAACTTCGTTGATAAAAAATGGCACAACTACAACCAGATATCGACATCGTTGTTTCGGCCATCCCGTCAGAACTTTAACTGCCTAAAAAAATTAAGGGAGACAGTATATAAACATCGCTACGGGGCCCGCAAAAGTAATTAAGCGAGAGGTTTAAAACAATTGACCAAATTCAAAAGCCACCGGTATTCGGAAAACAAATGAGAAAGCGAAACCAAAAGTAATGCAATCTAATTTGTTCGTGAAACGAAACGTCACTCGTTTGAAATCATAGCAAGCGCACCGTTTTCTACTGAGAATGCACACACTTACAGCCTCGGATGAAACACGGAGAGAAAAAGGAAGGGAAGAATAATGAATGAATGGCGTGCGTATGCAAGCACTGGGGGAAAGCCAACTTACAGGTCTATGCTAAGGTTGTCAGCGAGAGAGACGGGAGAAAAAAGAAAAAAAAAAAAAAAAAAAAAAAAAGCACGGCCGCGACACCGTCACAGATGCAGACCGGTTAATAGGTGGAAAAAAATGTGAGATTTTATCTCACAATACCCCCCAACGTCGAATAAAATTTTGATGTGCCAGACAGATGTAAAAAGGTGACCTTTTGCATCAGGATGGGAAAATCAAAATTTTGAAAGCCAATTAACAAGCCCTAAAAATAAAATGTGGTGATCAAAAAGGAAAAAGAGAAGGAAAAGGAATACATAAATGTTACATCAATGTAGTATATACAATATAAATATGTACATTTAGAATGAGTATTCCAATTATTTACATGTGGCATGCCGTAAAAATAATTGTGCACGTAGTATATCTTTAAAAAGATCTCATATCAAAAAAATATTAAACATTAATATTTCACCAAAAAAAGCAAACAACTTTGCTGTCAAGAGATATCATGAAACATGTATTATTCGAATAATATAAAATAACAGTTGCAACTATAATAAGTAAAATTGGTCGACCAAAAGTATTATAGAATAACTTACATCTTCAGCTATTCAAGTTTTCATCAATCAAAGTATCTCATAAATCAAGAGTACTAGTATAATTTGTTTACTCATTGAAGATATTTATATAGCTACTCACTACCATTAACATATTAGATAAAATGTATATCAAAATAATATCAACAACAGTAAACAACACGTATAACCTCTAAAATAAAAAGTCAACATCAATAAATTACTCTTCAACAAAAATATTTAACATAATTACTCAAAATTCATCAACCTAGGTATGGTACATATATATATATATATATATTGCTGTATAAAAAAAAAAAAAAAAAAAGTGGAGATCTCCAAAAAAGAAAAAAAACTAAAAATATACTATCAAAATCATTATACATTTCTATGTAATAAGCTTGATCATGTCAATTTATAAATGAGAAACATGGTACCAAAAAAATAAAAAGGAATAGACAGATAACCTAGAACAGATATTACCATCATGTTTTTGCTAAAATTAAATGAAATTTACTAGAACTTAGAATACTAGGTGAACAAACTATTGCCTTAACATCATCACATTGTCAGGTGCAACTACACATAAACCTAAAAATAAATACAAAAAAAAAAAAATTAACTATTAATATTTATGAAAATACATATTTAAATGCAAATATTAATGTCTTTTTCGTAAATTATAGTTGTGGGGTAGAGGTGTAATTGGATGAGGACTTTGCAACACTAAGTGTTGTTGGCGTTTCTGTACAGGTATTACTCTATTAATGTTTATTGTAAAAGGCTTGTCCAGTTCATCTTCTAAAACCCTAACAGAAAGAAGCACATCTGAAATTACATTTATCACAACATAAGGACCAATGTTTCTTGGCTTAAATGCATCATTAGTTCTAATGTAAACAATATCACCACACTGGAACTTTCGTAGATGAGCACGTTTATGTTGACGTTGATTACGTAACTGTTGAGCCTCTTTCATGTTTCCATAAACTTTCTGGTACACATGTTTCATTGTTGACATATGCTGATAGTAATCGTACGGATATGATAACGCTTCCAGATCAGGATAATCAAAAAGATCAAAAATATTGGATATAGATCTGCCAAAATGCAGAAAAGATGGTGAGTATCCAGTTGAAGAATGTATTGTGTCGTTATATAGGCTTTTATGTATCATTAGGGACTGTTGAAAATTATATCCCTCCTGAGCTAATGTAGCAATTGATGACTTAATGCTGGTATTTATTCTCTCTGATGATCCTTGCGTTTGAGGATGCCCAGAGGATGAATGAACAATACTGATCTTGAGGCTCTCCGTAAAATTATCAAATACTTGTGAATTAAATTGAGGGCCCAGATCAGACATTAAAGAAGCCGGACGACCATAGGTGGTGATGTAGTTGGTCAGGGATTTAACAACAGACTGAGCAGTAGCAATCTTGATCGGGTATAACTCTATATGTTTTGAGAAATGATCCAGGAATGTCAGCACATAAAATTTATTCGAAAAAGGGCCTAGGAAATCCATTGAGACGAGCTCACCAGGTTTAGAAGGGATGAACATCTCTTGTAATGGTGCTGCAGGTATTCTTCGTGGTTTATGTCTAACGCATAACTCACGGGACAGAACAAAATTTTTTGTATCTTTATAAATTCCTGACCAGTAAAATTTTTTGAGTAGTCTTCTATAAGTATTTCCAATACCGAAGTGAGGCATATGGCAAATATGCAAGATTTTTGACTTTAAAATATGAGGCACAATAATTTTAATATGTGGTGAATTTTCAGGTTGTAAGAATTTACGTTTTATCATAAGTAAACCTGTATCAGGATGAATAAAATAATTTTTGAACTTAGGATTAGGTTTATCTGAAGTTATGGAGTCAATTATTTTCATTATTTTAGGATCCTTACGCTGTTCACAGAGGAATGTGGACTCAGAAATTTCCATTTTTGGGTCTTGAGATTGTTGGTTTTGATCATCTATGTGATGCAACTCAATAGTTGGTGACTTTGTAGTGACTGGAAGAATATTTTTATCTCTTATTAAAGCAGGGTTAGTGTTAAGATCTTGAGAATTATTTGTAAAATCTTCACGAGAGAAATAATCTGCTAACACATTACTCTCGCCTTTAAGATATTGAAAGGTGAAATCATAATTGTAAAGGTCAACCAACCATCTCGTAGTCAGATCAACTGGTGAACTAGTAGACTTATAATGTTCAATAGGTTTGCTGTCACTTAAAATCGTAAAATGTCTATTATACAGAAAAAATTCAAATGCATTAATTGATTTCACAATTGCCATCAATTCTAGCTTCAGAGCAGGATATTTTCTTTCTGAAGGAGATAAAGATTTACTAAAATAACTCACAGGTAGTAGATGACCATTTCGCTTTTGTAGAAGGACACCGGAAATAGCTATACCACTTGCATCTGTATTGAGGTAAAATGGTTTGGACCAATCAGGCAAGGAGAGAAAAGGTTTTGAGAAAAAAATGTTTTGAACTTCTGTAAAAATTTTATTATGATCTGGCGTCCATGTAAAAGGAACCTTTGGAGAGGTAAGTTTAATTAGTGGATCCATAAGTTTAGAATATTTGGGAATAAGTCTGCGATAAAAACCACATAGACCAATAAATCTTTTTAAGTGTTTCTTAGTTTTTGGAGCTGGAAAAGATGTAATTTTGGTTATATTAGAAGACACTGGTTGGATAGTATGATTCTGCAAATGAAAACCAAGGTAATCTATGGCTGTTTGATGAAATTTGCATTTAGCAGGAGACAAGGTAAGGTTATGTTTCTGTAAAATTGAAAACAAAACATCTAATTTGTGAATCATTTCTTGAAATGAATCACCAGCAACAATAATGTCATCCTGATATGCATAAATACCTTGTAATTTACTTTCTTCGATTATTGCATCAATTAACATTTGAAATGAAGAGGCTGCGGATCTGAGTCCAAACATTAAACGAGAAAAACTATAAGTACCCCATTCGGTAGTAAAAGAGAGTTTCTTGCGAAATTCTTCTGGGAGATTTATCTGATGATATGCAGATGGAAAATCTAATGTGGTGAAGTATTTAAATTTAGAAATATTGTTAATAATAGTATCAATTCTAGGTAATGGATAAGAAGAACTACGAATCATGGTATTAATTAATCTTAGATCAAGTGCCATTCGAAATTTTGGTTTTTCATTTGGAGAGGATGCTTTCTTTTTAACCATAAACATTGGACATGCCCATTCGGAAATACTTCTTTCAATAATTCCTGCATCAACCAACGTGTCCAATTGCTGTTTTGCCTCTTCTTGGATAGATTGTGGCACAGGGAAGGGCAGGGTCTTAACAGGAACATCTGAGATAAACTGGATATGAGGTATAACTCTGTCCGTTTGACCCAAAGATTTCAAGGAAGAAGAAAACACTGTATCATATTTAGTTAATAAATTTTGTAATTCTGTTTTCTGATATGGAAGTAGATGATTTAGGCTAAAATTATTAAGTTTAAACTCTGATTTTCTTAACTTTAAAATGTCAGTAGAAGCTTGAATTAAATTAATTTCATGGGGAGAACTAATATTTTGAGTATCAAAATCTTCTTGAATTTCATCTATCTCGTGAATTGTTCCCAAAACTGAATCTTTATTAATGTGAATGGGTTCTTCAGCATTATTAGTGATAGGAATATAAAAGTAACTACTGAGGTTTTTAGCATTTTTAGATTTCGAGCTAAGTTCTGCAGAAATTATGGATTGATATGCACAAGTTGGTAATTCATGCTCTTTTGGTTCAAACAAAAATTGATCACAAGAATGAAAGGAAGACACCGCAGGTACATATACAGTACTGTCAGGTGGAATAACGACTTTCTTTCTTGAATAACAAGAATTATTTGAAGGAAGAGAACTACGTACTTTATTATTGGAATTAACAGACACTGATACATTTTTATTGGAAGATTCAGGTAGAGACCTCTTTTGAGTTAAAGTGTTGACTTGTAAATCCTGTGTTTGATCAACCTCTTGAGCAGAAACAGAGTCTAAGATGTCAAGTAGGTTATTATTTATCTTAATTTGGCTATTATGTAGATCAATAACAACTCTATGAGATTTCAAAAAATCAAAGCCAAGGATACCAACAAACTTAGAATCTTCAGGAATATCAATGAGAAAAAAGGAATGTTTGTAGAAAAATTTCCCTATCTTAAATGACAAGTTTATACAACCAGAACAAATAACAGCAGAATTTACCGTGGTAATTTTTACATTTGAAGCAATTCTGCTATAATGTACATGCTGTTTTATACGTTGAAAATAATATTTTGATAATAGAGAAATGCTTGCACCTGAATCGAGAAGAAAATTTGCAGGATTCTTGTTAATAGTTAATTGAATAATTGGAAGGGTAGGTTGATCAACTTCCGCATGGAGAAGAAATTCAATGGACTCAACAAAGATTATGTCATTTTCAGATGAGGTTGTTTGTATAGCAGAGTTTGCAAAAAGCGGAATTTCTTTATTTGTTTGACTAGCAACTGATTTAACAAGTCTCTGTGATGAAATCGGATAGTTAATTTTAGTCAATGGAGACCGCGGTACAATAATATCATTCTGGACTTGAAAAGGCGTAAAGTCACGACTTAAGGCAGAAAAATCATTAAAGGACGGAAGTTGAGTATTTATGTCTGGAGTTAACTCTTGAAAACATTCAGGAGTTATGTTTGAATTATAGAATGTTCTTTCACATTGAAAAACGGGAACAGCAAGGTCTTTAACAGAATTTACATTATTGAAAGAGACAGCTTGAGAGTTATACTGTGGAGAAAAATGACACAGGGGTGAAGCAGCTCCACACCCACTTCTCCCCAAATCATGTCAGTACCTATGAGGATTTTTATTTGAGTAGTTCTGACGGGAGGTCGAAACTTTAGAGGAAGAATGTCGAGAGTCGGATGAATGTGGTTTATCATCTGAAGAGTTGTGATGCCGTTTTTTAAAAGATGCTTGTTTTGATTTGGAAGTTAAATTTGATTTCAATTTGAAACATCTGTTTGCTGAATGTCCAGGTCTTGTGCACCACTGGCAAATAATTCGTTTATACGAATGTTTGAAATGATGACTAAGTCTTATGTTTCTGGAAGAATTGTGCCTGGACTCTGTATCGCAAGATGAGTTATCATCTGAAGTAGCTGTGTGAGGTTTGTTACACACCTCCGATGAGTCCGCAGAATGACTGTTATGAGACAGAGAATCATCAGGTTGTTCATGTAAGTTATGTAACATACTGTATGAAGGTGGAACCGAATTAGAAATTATAGGTGCTTGAACAGAATCAAGAATCTCTTGATATGAAGCAGCAGCTTCAATCATTTTGTCAAACGAATCTATGTGTTGTGTAAGAATGTGAACTTTTAAATTATTAGGGATGAGATCAGTGAATTTTGATATTAGAATCTGTTCAATGGAGGGATCAGGCAACTGAGGAAAATGTTTACGAACAACATCATCTAACCTTGTAGCAAAATTCCGGATATATTCTGAAGGTAGAAACTTTATACTATTGTATTTAAGAGCAATGGAGGTAGCTGACTCTGTCTTAAAATGTTTTCTAAAAATATCAAACAAGTCTTCAGGAGAAGTTGCCTTTTTACATGCATTAGAGGAAACATAAAATTTTAATGCCTGATCAGAGAGTTTAGATTTGAGGAAAATAAGTGCCTGTTCATTACTCCAGTTAGAATAAGAAATGGTCGCTTTAACTTGCTCAGCAAAAAAATCTAAAAGTTCGGGATCACCCGAAAAAGGTGTCACTATTATTCTTAGAGGTTTAATTTTTGACGTCATGATGAATAAATACAACAAAATTCAAAAATAATGCAATAATTCAAACAAACAGCATTCAAATAAATTACTAATCTCAACAATATATATAAATACATCAATAGTTCTAATAAATTGTGCCTTAATATTTGCCATATGCCCCTTCAAACAATCTAAAATTATAGGTCATTGTAAAAATATTTGCATACTAAGAACAAAAATATCTTCTATCACTTCATACAATCGAAAGAAAAATCATGCTCTGCAAAAATAAAAGGAGATATTTCCTACCATTTACTTCTCAGAACAGAAAAAAAATCTCTTCAAAGTACATAAAAATGAGCAATTTGTTCCCCAAATACAAATATAAGTTCAACAAAATAATATATTGAAATAAACTCTTCAAAAAAAGTAACAGCTTCAGACTAAAATATTAAAATATCACAGCATTATAACATATTATTATTATTATTATTATTTTTTTTTTTTAAATTAAATAAGTATTTCTGTCTCTCATAATTCCAGGGTGCATTTTTCAAGAATTTCTCCAAAGTCGGCACCAAGAATTGTGACGTGAATATTAGAATATTCACAAATTGTTGTGATCATATTTTGGAATTAGTTTGTTGTAAAAAATTCTTCTTTTAGAAATGGAGACAATAACCCTACACTTAGTTCTTTTAGGTCACTAGGGGGCTCGGCCCCCTACGAGCTACGCTCGCCAACCCCCGTCCAGACACCGCAGGCTCTAAATGCACGCTAATTTGATCGGCTTTAAAAAGATTTCAAAAGATTGAATTATAATTTAAAAAACAGTGGCGATCTCCCTATAAACGAATTTCTATTCACTTCTCTTTGATTGGGGAATTTTAACGCGAAATCCGCTGCGGTACTACTTGATTATCCCGTCGACCAATTTCGCCAAATTATATAAATCGCCAAACCACTCGCCAAATTATACAAATTGACATAATTTTTATTTTAAATAACGAAAGAACAAATAAATTCGTACAACATTAATAAAAATACAAATGAAACGTCGAAATAAAAATAACTTGATGACGTAGACACGTGTAACAACATTTCAAAATAAGCTAATATAAAAGGAATTAAGTAAACAGAGTCTTTGTCTCCTGTTATTTTTTAACAAAGCGAAAAGAAAGTTCTTTTAAATGAGACATTTTAAATTAATCGTTTTTAATCTGACGTAATTTTTACCAAGCTATTCTTTCTCTTTTAAATAATCGCGTGAAAGTACTTTTGTTAGCAATGAAATATTATTTGTGCTTTCCTAACAAAAATAGTTGAAAATATCCTCTCAAAATATTAAATAAATGTCTAGCGCAATTTCTAAATTTAAACTTTTTTGCAATATTATTTTGTGTTCATTTTATGTAATAACTATAATGTGACGTAATTTCTCCTAAGACTTCTAACGCATGTTAATGAATTTATTATTTTACAATATCCTGTCTCTTTTAAAATTCACGTGTATACTTTTTATGACGTAATTTTTAATAAGTTCCTGCTTTTTATACATAATTATTTAATTCTAATTTGAAAGTTTTTTTCCTGTTTATAATAGTCACGTGTAAATAAATTTTTAATTTGAAGCAAACATTATTGCTTGCGCTTTTTATAGAGTTGGCAACAGTTTAAATTAGTACAATTTTCTGAAATCTGTAAAAAATATCTCTAGAAATGCTGAAAATTTGAATTTAAAATAGAAATAAAACCTGAAAAAATGAGTCAAAATAAAAAAATTAATGCAATCTGCACTCCGGCAAATTCTAACGCATAAAATGATCTAAAAATGATCACACTGCCATGTATAGTTTTTGCTGCTATAAAACTTTTTTAGTGGAACGATTTTGTCCAATTTTAGCATTAAATATCTCTTAAAATAATTCTTCGATTTGAAAACTGTCTGCATCAGCGTGTTTATCAAACATTTCTGTATAAAACCATTGATTTTCATATTTTTGTATGCATTATTTTTCTCAATATTAACGAAGAAAGACCTCCGGTCACAAAAAATTCAAAACCGGCGGCGGCGGTGACAGCGGTAGTTACTTTTTTTTAGAATAGAGAGATTTTAAAAGGAGAAAATCGAAAAGATCTTACTTGAAACAAGCAGTGTTGAGGAAGAGACAGGAACTACACTTTCTTGAGATTAAATCAATCTTTATTTAAGTATATTTTTAGATGAAGATGAATAATTTTCCATTTTGATCACCCATAAATTGTTCTTGAAAATACCAGCACTTAGATTAAAAAAAATCCCGAGAGAATATCGAATATTTAACTGAAGAACAAAAACTTCGTTGATAAAAAATGGCACAACTACAACCAGATATCGACATCGTTGTTTCGGCCATCCCGTCAGAACTTTAACTGCCTAAAAAAATTAAGGGAGACAGTATATAAACATCGCTACGGGGCCCGCAAAAGTAATTAAGCGAGAGGTTTAAAACAATTGACCAAATTCAAAAGCCACCGGTATTCGGAAAACAAATGAGAAAGCGAAACCAAAAGTAACGCAATCTAATTTGTTCGTGAAACGAAACGTCACTTGTTTGAAATCATAGCAAGCGCACCGTTTTCTACTGAGCATGCGCACACTTACAGCCTCGGATGAAACACGGAGAGAAAAAGGAAGAGAAGAATAATGAATGAATGGCGTGCGTATGCAAGCACTGGGGGAAAGCCAACTTACAGGTCTATGCTAAGGTTGTCAGCGAGAGAGACGGGAGAAAAAAGAAAAGAAAAAAAAAAAAAAAGCACGGCCGCGACACCGTCACAGATGCAGACCGGTTAATAGGTGGAAAAAAATGTGAGATTTCATCTCACAATGACAACAGGGACAAACTTCAAATAAGGATAAATGGTAGTCAAGATTGATAGACAATTACCGGATAATTAATTGATATCTTTTCTGTTCTGTCTAAAGCAGTGGTTCCCAACGTGAGGCGCACGCCCCACCGGGGGGACATTTGATTCTTTAGGGGGGCAATTTCAAATTTGTAACTCACCCATTCGCTCTCCTTTTTTTATTAAGTTTTTTTGGCTGAATTTTAAAAAAGCTTAAAATCAAAATGTTAAAATGGAATCAATACCAGAATAATTATACGAACAATTACTTTAAATGTTTTAGCATCACCTTCTTCCATTTTCTTATGGTTAAAGATTTCTATAACTTTTCTGGTTATTAATATATTTTACAATTTTTCTCAATTATTTATCGAATTATCTATTTTGATCTATTCATTTTGCTGTATGTAACATAAAGAAACTTCTGCACTTGAAATTACTTAAGAGTATACCTAAATCTTATTGTCTTTAACATATTTAACCTAAAAAATATTTGAAATAACTAAATATGGTACTAACAACTTTATAAAGTTTTTAAAATTTTAATAGCATTAAATAAGGAAATGGATAAATTGTGAATAACTATGGCTGTAGTGCAGGCCTCCTATCCGGTAAATGAATGTATAACATGTAAATTTAAATTTCAAAAATGCAATCGTACATGGCAGTTAATTAACGATAATTGGGGATGGAAAAAGATAAATGTGTTTTGATGGGAAATAACGGCTACGGACTTGATAAAGGTCATAATCTTGAAATGCTTCTTGTGTACTTTGTTATCCATAGAAAGGAAATTTGGTCTCCAAAGATTTTCCAACAACTCTCAATAAGTTACTAAAATTTAATGTAAAATGTGTCATCATTTTCAATTTTAATACTAAATATGAGAGTCTCTTTAGTCATTTTGGGACAATAAAAATACAGGCATATAACACTTTTGTTAAACATTCAGGTAAGTTGGGAAGGCACAAGAAATCTATTTTGGCATAAAAGTGAAGATCCTTCATTCCATATATAAAATGATACTAAAAACACATTTGTGGAAGAAAATTCAGCTCTATGCTAAGTTAAGAAATGTGAAATGAATAGTTATCGTTAAAACTCTGTTAGACTTCCTTCAGGTGAATACAATTCGATTTCCAAATAATAAGAGGTATAGGTTACAGAAAATGTGTATCAGGGGGGATGGGGGGCATCGTGATTTTTCAGATGCTTCGGTGGGGCGTGGGCACTAAAAGGTTGGGAAACACTGGTCTAAAGTGTCAAATGTGCAAAAAATAGAGATGGGAAATATACCCACATAATCACTGCCATTTGTTCTAAAGCTTTCCAAATCCAAAAAACAAGGGTTTCAATTAATAAATTTGAAATTTGTGACAAGCCTTTGTTTACAACTTTTTTAGATATTGATTTTTTTTTTCATATTTAAAGTGCATAATATAGTAAGTAATCGAACAGAAATGTTCACAAAAAATTCAAACATTCATAGTTGACTTGATTAATTCACATTTTTTAGACAAGGACATAAAATTTCCCATTATCTGAGAATGATTTGCATATCAAGTTTCGTCAATTACAGATTTGTACAAGGAAAATACCATTCATTTTCATCCTAGAGATAAGTTCAGATTTTTTGTTTTTTAATTGGCTGAGACCGATACCAAAAGTACACAGCAGGAATTTGTTAAAATCATTTTAAAATTGTTTCAAGATTAATATTTTCATTACCTTGATTTTCATATTCCTGAAAATCTGTTTAAAATGGCAAATTTGTTTTTTTATATCCAACGACTGGCAAAAATCTGTAAAAGTAACTATTTTCATTTTTGTAAAATATCAATACAACTATGACAGAAAGACATGAATTTTGTTTTCCAATAAACAAGGGACTTCAAACAGAAAGAGAGAGAAACAATAAGAGATATTTCACGGCTTCTGTATGTTTTTAACACTGACCATGCAAAGGCTTCAAAATCAGATAGGATATTTTTCTTTATGTCACTCTAGCAAAACCCACAGCTTTGCTCACATAATAGTTGAAATATGATAGTGGTATTTGTGTGCCTATTTTTATTAGAAAAAATTATAGTGTTAGTAATAGTTAAAAAATTACTAATTAAGCCACAGTTTGTCTAAACTTCATTATTACAGTGCATTAGGTAAAAATTAGACTTAATAAGAACTCAAACTAATTCTAAATAAAAGATATTTAGAATGTATTTTGAAGCTTTTATGCTCATTTCAATTTTTATTTGAGATTTTGATAACACTTTGAGGTCTAAGCCTGAGTGTCACACAGGTTGCCGTTTTTGGTAAAGCGAACTAAGCCCAGGAGTGTCTCTTTTGTCAACTTTTAACTCTCTGAGCTATAAAATTACCAACTACATACGTTTGCGGTCTTTTCATATATTATCTATGACTTTTCTATTTCGGAAAAAAAAATAGAGATTGCAGCACTAAACAGGAGAAAGTATATGAAAATATCTAGAATCAGAGCTTAACTCAAACTTATTGTGGATTTTGTGGTGTTGCTCTTTGTGCAAATCTGTGCTTAGAAATGTACCACACAAAAGCAAATTATACCAAATAATGTTCATATGCAAATAAAATCTATTTTCAAATATTTGTACAGCTTTTGGGTAAGTTTTTGTTCAAGTCTATGTGAAATTTTATGTTAAAAAATGATTTCTTATAGGAAACTTTTTTTAAAAATATAAAACATTCTTTTTTAATAATTTCTCATTAAATGTTCATTAATTACACATTAAAGTCCATTTAAGTAGTTCCTTCATTATGAATAAAAAATATTAAAATACATATCTTCCAACTTTAAAAAAAAAAATCATGGAAAGTAACAAATACTGTAAAACCCCGGTTATCCGTAAAGCATGGGGACCAAAGCATTTTTGGTTAACTGGGGTTCCATAGGAATTTTCGAATAACCAGGAAGCTTATGGTGAAAACTTGTTTGATGAAAAGCTGTGATTGATATGTTGAAGTTCAAGAAGATGCAACAACATCAGATGTGTTGTTATTTAAAAGGTGGCGTGATAAAGCAGCATTGAAATTATTGCAAAGTTGAAAAACAAAAGAAAATAACAACATATTTTGTAAAAAAAAAATGAAGTGTTGTACGTGTCTATCTAATAAAGTGCCCGAAATTACGCAATGGAAAAAATAAGCAAGTTCACTCCATTTATTACTTTCATAAAGAACATGCTTTTTTAACACTATTTCTACCAGTGTCCAATAACACCTTTCAAAGTTTTGATTTTTACTTAGTTTGCTTCTAATTTTTAAAGATAATAAGTATTAAAACAACTCTTCAATGTACTAAAAATGATTCAGAGTTGTTTTGATCTAATACTTACAAATAAAATAGTAATCATAAATCAAAATATGTTGAAAGGTGTCATTTGATATTGGTCAAAAGTGTTGACAATGAAATTTTTCACATTTAAAAAGGACTTTGAGGTATTTTAAGGTATTTCAGTTAAGTCGATTTTCGGATAACCGGGGTTCTACTGTACTCTCAGTCCAGAGGGAGATATGCAGTTGAAATAGCTCAGATCTCAAAGTGTTAAAAATAACTTTCATTCCATATTTCAAGATTCTAGTCTAATGGTCTAACACCCCTCAGGTGGTAGTGGCACCAACATAACATATAGCATATGTTGGAACATGGGTTGTCACCATGAATTTGCCAATATACATTTTGAAATCAGTTTGGTATTTCCCGAGATTACATAGAATTAGTAACTTAGAAAGTTTTTAAAAGATTTTTTGTTCATTTTACCACTTTAAATTTTGAATCTTTTAAAAAATGTTCTTAGAGAGTATTTACGTTTTATATCTATTATGCTAAACTTTAAGTTTCTATCATTGAAAATTCTATATGGAAATCGTAATTTAAAGCATTTTTAGAATGCTTTTCGCTTATTTTCTACTTTTAAATTTCTATTTTTTTAAACTGATCTTAGAAGGCATTTACACCATATAAGTAACTACTATACCAAGTTTCAAGATTTTGACTTTGACAATTCCCCCCCCCCCCCCAAAAAAAAAAAAAAAATAAAAAAAAAAAATAGAAATTTTGAAAATTTTTAAAACGTTTTTCACTTATTTCACATTTAAAATTTTTAGAAACAGTTGTTAGAGAGCATTTACATCTTAAAATTAACTACCAGGCCAAGTTTCAAGTTTCTAGCTCCTTTAGTATAACTAAAATTGTAATTTTGAATGTTTTTCGTCCTGAAACCCCTTTTGGTAGTGACACTGACAAAAAAATACAACCTATGTTGAATCAGAGACTGTCACCATCAATTTTTCACTATTGTTATTAAAATCAGTTTACTATATTTCCTGCGATTCCACAGAAGTCATAATTTAAGAAGTTTTTAGAAAGCTTTTTGCTCATTTCACCCTTTTAAATTTCAAAATTCTTAGTAACTGTTTTTGAGATCATTTATATCTTATATGTATCTACCACACCAAATTTCAGGTTTATATCTTTAACACTTGCATAGAAATCTCAATTTAGAATGTTTTAGAAAGCTTTTTGCACATTTTCACACCTTATATCATTTTTTTTTTTTTTTTTTTTTTTTTACTGGCCTTAGAGAGCAATGATGTCTTATAAGTCACTAACACGCCATACTTAATCTTTCTAGCCCCTTCGGTGTCACAAAAATAGCAATTTAGAAATTTTTTGCTTCTGCAAACTCCTAATGGTAGTGGCACTGATGACATAAAATGAAGCCTTTGCTTTAACAAGCACTGTCACCATCAATTTGCAATCATTACTTTTGAAATCAGTTTGGTATCTTCTGAGATTTTATAAAAATTGTAATTTAGAACATGTCTGGAACACTTTTCGCTCTTTTCACCTTTTTAAATTTAGAATATTTTAGAAACTATTTTTAGAGAGAATTTACATCTTATAAATATCTACCACACCAAACTTCAAGTTTCTATCTTTAACAATTGCCTAGATATCGTAATTAAAAATGTTTTTAGAATGCTTTTCACGCATTTTAACCTCTTTTAAATTTAGAATTTTTTTTTTATAAGTACCATGATAAATTTCAAGTTGCTAGCCCCTTCAATATTACAAAAATCACAATTTGGAACATATTTTTAGCTTCTGAAACGCCGAGGTTGTAGTGGCACCGACATAAAATATAGCTTATGTTGGAGCAGGAACTGTTGCCATCAACCATTATTTTTGAAATCAGTTTGGTATTTTCTGATATTGTATAGAAATGGTAATTTGGAACTTTTTAGAATGCTTTTCATGCATTTCCAACCTTTTTAAATTTCAAATTTTTTTCTATTGTTCTTAGAGGGAATTTACATCTTATAAGTAACTACCATACCACATATCAAGTTACTAGCTCCTTCAACAGTTTTTGGTCTTCCAACCCCCAGGTAGCAGTTGCACTGTCATAAAACATAGCCTATGTTGGAATAAGGACTGGCCCCATCAATTTGTAACCTTTATTTTTAAAATCGGTTTCGTGTTCCCTGAGATAGCGTACAATTTGCAATTTAGAATTTTTTAGAACACTTTTCGTGCATTTTCACCCTTTTTAAATTTCGAATTTTTTTAGGAACTGTTCTTAGACATAATTTATATCTTATAAGTAACTCACATACCAAATTTCAAGTTTTTAAGGCTTTCAGTAACACAAAAATTGCATATTTAGAACTTTTTTGCTTCTGCACCCCTTTGGGGATAGTGGCACAGATGTAAAATATAATTTATCTTGGAATAGGGACTATAACACTATCATTTTGCCATCATTACTTTTAAAATTGGTTCGGTAATTCCACATATTACCCCCTATAAATAAACACACAAACTTTACTTTTTTATAATATGAGTATAGATTAATAACAATTCAGTTTACTTTCAGTTTTTAAAGGATTGCAAAACACTGTAAGAAACTTAGGCTACATTCTTGTTTCTCAAACAGCGAGAGTTTCTTACAAAAAATTTAAGACGAAATATTAGACAAAAAACAATGAATAAAATTTAGTGGTGAGAGATTGCCTGCTGGCGCCTAGATTTTTACACCCCTGCAAATAAAATTTTTATCATTACCCTGAGCTCAAATCTCAAAGACTGGATAAAAATAGAGTCCAAGCTGCTTTCAGGTACGAATTGAGCCTGAAAGCCGAGATTAATATCTTCTTTCTAGATTACCGCAATCGTAATGGAAATTAGTATTTGTTTCAATCAATTTCCAGGTTTAGTTTGAATTTCCCTGAGATTTCCATGATTTTTCCAGGTCAACCAAATTCCCTGATATTTGCATGTTTTCCAGGTCGCTGACCACCCTGTTTTTAAATTATTCGCAATTATTTCATTGTTCTTTGGCATTTTGCAGTGATTTTGTAACATTTATAAAAGAAATTCAGTTTCAAACTTTTAAACCCTAATGTAGTAAATTTTGTCTTTCCATGATTGCATCCTCTGGTTTAAATTGTTAGCGATAAAAAATTCACATCCCGCAAGGATTTTTTTCCCCCATTTGTGAAAAAATTCCAGATACAATGTTTTAGCCCTACTATAGTACATTTTGACTTCTCTGATTTTCTAAACTTTTATGCAGTGACTTTTTCACGCTAGTAAATGGGATACAGTTTCAATTTTTTAGCCCAATTCAGTAAATGTTGTCTGCTGTTCAATAAAGCTTATATTACAGCAATTTTTGAATTTTTCGCAGAACTTTTCAAATTTTGTCCTCTTTTCAATAAAATTGAATTCCTATAGCAATTTTTGAATTTTCTTTTTTTTTTTTAGATTTTATGGTGATTTTTTGAAATTCGGTTTCAAACTTCTAGCTTAATGTAGTAAAATTTTGTCCTCTAACTTGAATTTTTAGTGATTTTTAATGAGATTTTCAATGCGTATTTTAACATCTTTTCACATTGTGCAGCATTTTTTTAACATTCATGAAAGAATTCCAGTTACAATGTTTTAGCTTGCTATATAGTAAAACGCAATATTTGAACTTCTGTGATTTTTAGAGTTCTCTGAGTTTTGCAGTGATTTTTCCAGATTAGTAAAAATTTTCCAGCCATAGAAAGGGGACTAAGGGGACCATTTGGGAGCCCTGCAGTGGCCATGAGAAGGATACAAGTGGCGCCTAACTCATACTAAGACTTGTAGGTGAGAAATTTATTCCTTTAGCTTGGAAGAAGGGAACTACCAACTTCCAGAAAAACCAAGAATGTTAAGTAAACGTGACAAAGTTGCAAAAATGTTTAGATTTTTTTTTTTTTTTTTTTTTTTTTTTTTTTTTAGAAGACAAGTGAATAAGAATGAGGATTTCATAATTTTGTATCCAAATATAAAGATAGGCTGCTGTATTACTTATTTTATATTTAGTTTCATTGGAAAAATTATACGTGAGTTTTAAAATGCACATAAAATTAATTTCAATGAATATGAATACATATAATTATACATTTAAACATTTTATTTGTACTTCAGGGTAATACAATGAGTTATGAATTTTTAATGATAGTAATGTTCAATACAATGGCACATATGAGAAACATACATGGATAAATTTTGGCTTACAGAGACAAGAATAATGTGATGGGACAATGATCACTTCCAAACACATCTTTTCTGATGACGTTATCACACAAATTCTCAGTAAACCTTTCAGAAATTACAAAATAATCCAATCTCCTATAAATAATAAAAAACACAGCTTAAAAAGATTGAATGATAAATAAAAATAACAATTTAACAACACTAATTTACTCTAAAAAAATTAAATTAAGTTATTAAATTTAAAAGGATATTTTACATTATTCGACAAAAAGTATAAGTATCATGAAACATTATAGACTTTTATGCAGTCCAAGCATGAATTTTACTTTGCCTTGTCTGCACAAATTACACTGCCTACTGACACCTAAGGAATCAATGTATGTTAATGGAAGTAATGTTAAAGATATAACTAAAAAATATATTGCTTTACTATCAGTTTTGAAATTATCTTTTATTTTTTGACAATTACCCAAAACAAAAATTTTTGTAATTTGTAATCAAGGTATGAGAATCCCTGGTAAAATAATATAAAAAAAAAATCCTTGAAGCCTGTAACAGGAGGAAAGGGTAGCTTACTTGAAAACACAAAAGTTAAAATGCATGGAACTCAATAATAGAAATTTCCCAGTTTTGTCAATACTGAATTCGGATGAGAATTTCGAAAAATTGGTCAGTTATATCACCAAATTAGCTTCATCTATGGGGACTTATTTTTGTGACTAAATTTGGCAATTATTCACTAAGTATTGCAAAGTGTTCTGAAAATTTGACCCCATAGAGAGTGTTACATAAGTATGTCTGCACCCAGGATTTTATTAATATTATATATATATATTATAGTTTAAATAGAGTCATTTTATGATATGACTAAGTAGTTATAAGCATATGAGAGTTGCAACAATAGTCACAACAATTAAATTTTCGAGAATCACATTCAGTAAGATATAAATTAGCAGTGAAAATTATGGAAAAACCCCTTATTTTTAATCTATTGTTTTATTTCAAAATGTCAGCCACTCCAGAACTTCAAACTGTTACCTTAGCCATTTTTTACAACAAAAGCAAATCAAAAGATGTGCAGGAATCCATATATCAAGGCCAGGGAAAAGAAATTTCAGACTGAATTTTTTTTTATACACACTTTTTTAAATTTGAAATTTTTAGGCGGCCACGATTTTGAAACAATATGGCAGATCAAACTGGCCAATGAACTTGGTTGAGGTCTTGGTAAGCCCTCTACATCTACATAGGCTTAGTAATATTCAAATTGGTTTATAAGTATGAGTGCTATCACATGACAAACAAAGGTAATATATATGAGGACGTGAGTTTCAAAACTCGCCTTATCCAAAAAATGAAATTTTGGGAAATCGCGAAAAACCTGTAACTGCGACCCCGTGCATCGAATACCTCCAATTTTTTGTCTACTTATAGCTAGTTGCTCTGTGATATCATTGTGTTAAGTTGGAAAATCTACTTTAATTCATTTAATTAATTAATTGGAAAAAGTTTCAGATAAGAAGAGTTTTGTTGCCAATCGTCTATCATACTTGCGGAAAGAAATTAATAGTTTCTATTTTTGATCACCGGATGATAATATTTTGGATTAAAAAATAAACCTTACGAGAGCAATAAATATGACTAAAATTTAGTATTATGTTTTATTATATAAAAGCAAACTTAACAATAATGAAATAAAACTTATCTAAAATAGCTTTTAATTAAAATAACTTTTTTTTTTTTTTAAGAATGTAATATAATATAATTTATATAACATATAATATTATATACATACACCATCTCCTTCTGTTCTGATTCCTTAGATATAATATTTTTATAGTAAGTAAGCACCTCCATTTCTGACCAGTTTTCATCAAAATGTTTTTTTTAACAATCCGTGGACATTCTTAAGTTTCTTTTGCTTCACGGGGGCTCCCTCCCCCTTCTTTTTAAGAGGAAAGTTCATTTTTTTAGATGCCTCTAGCACAAGTTTTACACTCTGGTATTGATATTCCAAGAATCTTCCGAAATACACTTCCACAAATTTGAAGATGGCCATGGTTCTTAGTCTTTATAGTATCTTATTGTAATGCCTTTGAAAGCGCACTAAGATGCTCTTAAAAAAAAACTTTCAAGGTGAAAATTTTACTTTTCTGGATGTTTCATGGAAGGAAAGGAACCTGCACGGTTTCTTGAAGGAGGTGTTTGAGATATGAATTTCAAAATAAAGTTATCTTATGCAATTTTGTTTTTGCTTGAAAAAAAAAAGCTTTGTGGAAGAATTATACATCTTGCATTGAGACAATTGAATACCTGAGGTGTGCTTTCTGGTGAGTGCACTTTGAGAGGACCGGAAAGGCCTAGGTTTATGCCTGAGAATAAAAATTAAATCTTTTAACATCTTCTCACAGTAAGAAATATAGAGAACGATTCCCCATTTTGAATTACATTTTAATCTTCATTTGTGTGTATTCTTTACTAGCCCATGTGTTTGTATTTCTTTTTCTATTCTTCACCCATCCGCTACAAAATGCAACAGTTTATTCACTGTCCATTATACATAAGACATGCTGTAAAACTTATTTAATTAGTTTGTATGAATAGAACAGGTAAAATCTTTAAACGAAAATAGCAACAGGTCGCAGAGAAATGAAGGAAAATTACTGTAATTGTAGCTGATAAGCTAGCCATTCGTTGGTCTTACGCATGCGTAGGGATAAAGCTAGTTTTGTTGCAAACTCCCTAGTGGATAAGGCGAGTTTTGAAGCCAAACCAATATTTTAAGAACCCAAAAATAAAGGATAAAAATATTTTTTTAATAGATTATAGCGTTTTTTCTGTGCAGGTTTACCAATAGAATAGATTGGTAGAGAAAACTCGATTTTTTAAATTTTGGATAAGGCGAATTTTGAAATTCACGTCCTCATATCATATAATACAGTTAAACGAAGGGTGGTTTTGGGGTCTGGGAGTCATGATCTATGAAATCACACAGAAATTTTTCTGAATTGCTTTTCTCTGCATGGCTACATAAGTAATTTCTTATTTTTTGTAATAGAAGCTACCTACATTTCTTCAGAATTTTTGGATGTGGTTGGCTGCAAATCTCCAAACTTTCGGCTTTTCTTCAGACCACAAATATTTGAATTAGAATTTGTTTAACAATAAATTACGAACATTTATTATGAAGCTAAACTTATTTCTATACTAAGAATTTGGAAAGTTATATCTGCGATTCGAATTTTGAAGCTTGCAATTTCTTTTTTCTTTTGCAATTTGTTAAATCATTATTTAATATTCAGTATTAGTGAAAAAAATTATGTCAGGATATCATGTAATCATGTATCACCTTCTTAGAAGTAATTTTTAACATAAAAATTATTCCTATAATATAAAAAAAAAAAAATGTCTGTTATATTCAATAATATTCATATAAATTTCACTAATATATGTCGGCTATATTCAATTATATTCATATAATCTAAAAACCGTATTGCAATTTATATTGTCACTAGAAAGATAGCCTGTCAAAAATGATGGAATATGAGTTTTTCTCGCTTGCTCCGCAGTGATGGATGAAAATAAACATTTAAAAAACTTAACCCATTTATAAAAAACTGTAATACAGTAGAAGACCACTAATCCACACAGCTTGGTTCCAAGTGTTGTGCGGATTTGGGGCTTTTTGCGGATTACAGGTCATGTCTATATTATAAAATTAGATATATGGCTTCTTTAGGCTAAATAAACTGTATAAATATTGAAAACAAATGCGTGTGTATATGAAATGAAACAGCGAAAAAGTTGTCAGAAAATATGTTGCCAATTTTCCTTCTTCGCCAAAACCCCTAAAGTGGAAAAGTACCGAGAATTTAACTTTTGAATCCGACTATATAAAGCATGGTATTTTTCCAGTATAGTGGCCTTGGCGTACTTTTTTTAAAATTTGTCATGCATAATTTGGGCTTCAGAAGTGAGATTTTTTGCCAAATGATATAAACAGATATAAAAACAAATTTAATGAACTTATGAGTTTATTTGTACCTATATTATTTTTTTTATATATATACACAATTTATTTCAGTTTGTATACAAAAATAGTTAAATGGCTTCTTCATAGTAAATAGATTGTATAACTATTGAAAAATTACTTATGTATATGAAACAGTGAATAAACTGCCAGAAAATGTGTTGCCAAATTTCATTTTCTCGCCAAAGCCATTTTCTCTATCTTGCCAAAGCCCCTATACTGGAAAAGTACCTAAAGCACATTAAAATTGGGCAGTTAGGAGCTCTGGCGGTACAGCGCCGTCTATTGGCTGTTATGTTATTAGTAGCACCAGAATGAAGATGTAAAGACGTATATTTTCATATATTACATTTTAAATTCTCACTCATAGGTTTTGAAAAAATCCTTAAAAGCGCGGAGTTTAAATTAAATTGGGGCAACCTCGATTATGAAATATTGATGGTTTTAAATGGGAATTTCGCCAAATTAGCTAACTATCGCCAAGTTGGCTTCATATATGACAACTTATTTTTTTCGCCAAGTTGGTCAATATTTGGCACTACTGTGGTAAACCTGCAGTAGAAATTTTCAACAATTACTCATTACAAAGAGGTGGTCCTACCGGAATTGTGAGGGACACACAGAGACTTGAATTTTATATAAATAGATTATCTAAATAAAGTCTTAGAAGTATGGCCACATCATTTTTTGCTGTTGTCGTCACTTTTTTACATTTTGAGCCGAAAGGTCTCTCATATGATGTAGCAGAAAGAAGAAATGCGAGACTGATGTAATAAGTTTCCTATATTTTGAAAACAAAAATAATGCACCTTTCTTAATGTGTTCATGCTCAGATACAAAATTTCAAAGGTCGGTTACAAATGTTTATATTTAATAATCGCTTCTATAATTTTGTATTCTTGAAAGTATTTTATAATAGGTTCTGGTTCTAACTTTAAAATGACGAAACATTTTTAAAAATTTCAAAAATATTAATGTGTAATCTCACTTTTTGACATTTTATTAATAAGTGAAAATGATTCTAAATTAGTAAAATACTCCTCTACGGGAGTAATGGCAAACAGAGCATCATATCTACTATTTTGCATTGAGATACACTAAAATAGTCAATAAAGTTAAAAATATTAATTACATTAATCAGAAATTTAAAACTGTAGATCTTAGGAGATATTCTTGTAGACATTAAACATGTAGTTTGTTTTGTTTAAGAGTTCTTAAAAAATTAATTATTTAAACAGGAACTAAGATTAAAAATAAGTTTTAAAATCTATATTTCACTCTAGGTGTGTAACTATTTCTATGTGAAAATATACAACAACAACAACAACAACAACAAAAAAGAAGATATAAATGAGTTACATACTGAATTTCAAAAATAAAAAATTACTGAACAGATATCTACCCTATATATAAAAAATCCTAATGAAACAAATTAATGATACGATTTTATGAAACAACCGATTATGTTTCATGGCTATTTCTCCTAAAATATGGAAGGTCTGGAGGTGAAATTAACACCAATTATTTGTACTAGATAGCGCCTGTCAAGATTTGACGGTAAATAACGTGAATGTTTCATTAGAAATTTTTTTGAATTTTTAATTAGTTGCTTTTAAATTAATTGTTGAATGACGAATTACGGGGCAAATTTCTATATTGCATAAGTGATTCCTATTTCTTTGCGGCGATAGATGATGCTGTCAGTCTAACCTATTCAGTGAAGTGAAAGAATTTTGAGTTTATAATTTACAACCAATTATGCTTGCTTTTTATCAGAAATTTAGCTAAAAATACCAGGTAGAGAATTTATTTTTACTTACTACGACCTCTTTTTTTTTTTTTTTTTTTTTTTTTTTTTGAAAATATAGCAATATTTATTTTTTAAAACTACACTACCATTAAAAACTGCCATGAATTTTATTTTTATCTGTCTCATTCTCTAAAATAACCCAAATTTGAAACGATGCAGCTAACGATTTGTAATATATATTTTTTATTACTTGAATTTTATTTAGCATTTTTATACATTTTTCAAATATCAAACCTGGATATCAAGGTAATTTCTTTTATAGCTCTTATGCAAATATTTTTTTCTTTCTTTCCGTTTTATTTTTTACGAAAATGAATGACACTTTTCTTTCTGACATACACTACACACATATATATTCTTGATAATGGTCAGAAAATATAATGAAAATTGTAGATCAGCTCAATTTATTTAATTGATAATTACATGCAAAATATTTTAGCTAAAATATTTTAAATATAAAATCATTATTTTTTCAAAATATTATTGAGTGTTAAATTTTATTTAATTATAAAGCATTCAAATAATAATAATAATAAAATAGAAATCCTATACCTTCTCTTCCTAATAAAATACGTCATTATTGAAATAAATTGTCGAGAAAAATATTTACACATTTTGGTACGCTTGGGCTCGAACCTGAGTCCGCTACAAAAAATCAGAGCTTTAAACTGCTGGTTGAAGCCACTACAACAGCAGGAACTCGTCTTTCTTCCTTCTAAATTGAAGAGGTTCGAAAAACAGTTGACGCATACGCAAATGTCCTGAATTTGAGTTCTGATCTTACAGAAATAATTTTGCGTTTTAATATTTATGATACCTTATTTTTTCAAAGAAGTAGCTACAACTTAACATGCTAGTTTCGCAATCTTCGTATGTAACTACTGGCAATTCATAAGATGGATCACCAGTCGCCATAACTTTTACTTTCATCCTCAAATCACTGCGTTTATCTTCTGTGTGTAATATGACCAAAACAATATGACACCCCCGAAATAAACCGTATCTAGCTCTTAATATCGACACAATAAATTTTTGAATTGTTAATATGCTGAAAGAGCCAAATAATATTAACTTTGTGAAAGAAAGAAAAGCTTGTTTACAGTACGGTCGAATAGCAGACGAACTTAAAACAACTTCTACTTGTAATGTGATAGTTCAACTGAGCGATCATCTTTGAACATGTGCAGCACGTCACTCCAAAGGCAGACTTGAACTTATATACTGCGCATGCCCAACTGTAGAATTTTACAAAACAAATAGGTGTTGCTATCCAACGTACAATTTATACACAAGTTTAACATAAAACTCTACGTTTCGGTTTATTCTTTAAAACCTTCATCAAGAGAAAAATTTTCTGAAATATAAATCGACAACAAACTCTTTACATGCTACATTTTGAAATCAATTCAAAATTCAAAACATTCTAACGGAAACCTCTTACTCCCAAATAAAGAGTTCAGTGGCGCCATCTTTTAATCAAAGATGCAAACGAAGAAAGACTAGCTGAAAAAATGGAATTTTCATTGATTTGTTTTGTATCGATATTACAACGTAAAGTCCTTTATTATTATTATGACTAAGCCGATGCTGGGCAATATGGACTATATTAAAGTTTTCAAGGAGTATAAATCGACCATTTTGAAGTTAGATCGTGAACTCTTAAACATAAAATTTTTGAAGACCTGTAAAAGACTTGATGTTATTCCTAATTTTCTGCGCATCAACAATCATTTTCTTAAAGGTTTTGGAAATCTGAAACGGAAATTTGAAGCTTCTAGCTTGGATAAGTGTATTAGAAGTAAGTTTTCATATGTTAACTTTTTATCATCAAGAACTTATGATTTATATTTTAAATTGGATAAAGCCACTTTCCAAACCCAATTTGACAAGTTTATCTATGCCGTTGAAGGTCTTAGATTCGCCCAGAGTAAGAATATCACGTTACGCCATACTAAGAAAATTCATAGTTTATGTGTAAACTCGGACATTTCTCAACGTCCAATTGTCAAGCCTGTTCCTTTTATTAACCTCTCCAGTAAAGTATTTTCATTGGAAGAAGAACGTTTGATTTCTTTAGGTAGCAAATATTCATTCCCTGCTATAATAAATAAGAGTGACTTTTGTTCTGATTTAGAAAGTATAATTCAAGTTATACCAGTTTCTGAAAGAGAAATGGCCAGACATCAAGTTTGTAATATTAGCATGAAGTTTTTAAACAGTAAAATTCCTAATTGTAGAATTCCACATGTCATTTCAAAATTAAAGAAAGATTCTGACATTTTCTTTATGAAAACAGATAAATCCGGAAAAATTGCCATTATAGATCAAGACCAGTATTTTTTGAAGATGGATGAATGCATTCAAGAATTGTCATGCTCAACGCTTGTTAAAGATCCAAATCCTAAACTTTTTCGTAAAACACAGGAACTGATCAGAAATGGTGAATGGCCTACTTCGATCAAAGGTAAAATTAAATTAAACCCCACTGGGATTACCCCACGTATTTTTGCTCGTCTTAAAGACCACAAAACTGGTTTTCCATTTCGTCCTATCGTTTCTCGGTGCCAAGGCCCGTTATATTTTGTTGAAAAAGCATTTGCATTTTTTCTTAAAAGTATTCTCCCCTCTTCAACTTTTTCTATCTCTTCTACGTTGGAATTCATTAATCGAATTAAGGATTTTAATCTTCCTAATAATGCAATTTTGGCAAGTTTTGACATTGTGTCATTGTTTCCGTCCATCGATGTGGAAGAAGTTATTCTTTCCATAGGCTTATCCATTGATGGGTTACCTCATTTAAGTGATAATATGAAATTTTCTATCAA
Source organism: Maratus speciosus (assembly GCA_963932465.1). Taxonomy (NCBI): domain Eukaryota; kingdom Metazoa; phylum Arthropoda; class Arachnida; order Araneae; family Salticidae; genus Maratus; species Maratus speciosus. The sequence continues at coordinate 147,817,832 of OZ010789.1, forward strand.
GTCGGGCTTAAACTTAATTATGGAAAGTAATGTATTTTTTAAAGATAAATATTTTAAACAGCAGAAAGGAGCTCCTATGGGTTCACCTATTTCTAGTATTCTGGCAGAATTCAAATTGCGTCCTTTAGAAGAACTCATCTTTAAGAAACTTTTTCCTATACCTTCATTATGGTTACGGTATGTCGATGACATTTTTATTATCTGGGAAGATGGGAAACAATCCTTAGAAAAATTTTTTGACGAAATTAACCAACTTGATAACAATATTAAGTTCACGATGGAGTTAGAAAACAATAACTCGCTTCCTTTTCTTGATGTTCTCCTTATTAAAGAAAACAATTGTTTAAAACGGAAAAAATTTTCCGGAAATCTATGAAATTAAACAATGTTATTCCCGTCACTGCAGCTGCCCCATGGAATTATAAGATTGCAGCATTTAGGTCATTTATCCAGCGTGCATTACTTGTTTGTTCCGATGAATTTTTGGATGATGAAATCAATTTCATCGTTAATATTGGATTATGTCATGGTTTTAATTCAAGCCTTATCTATAAATTGGTTGATAAGTATAAAGTTTCCGTTTATCCCCCCTCCCCCAAATTTAATCAAGTTTACCGAAAGGTTCCTTATTTTCCTATCCTATTTGAAAAGTTAAAAAAGTCTTTCATGAAATTCAACATTCAACTTGTTGCCTCTAATTCTATGACTTTGTTTAATCTCCTGTGTAAAAAAATAGATCCAATTCCTTTTTCATCTTTTTCTGGGGTGTATGAAATTCCCTTTAAATTTTCTGATGGGACCACCTCGTCCTATATTGGTATGACTAAACGTCGATTTTTCGAAAGATTGCAAGAACATAAAAACGATTTGAAGTTTCGTAAATTTTCTACAGCACTCTCAAGAAGCTACCATAAAGGACTCATTTCATTTATAGACTTTGACCATGCTAAAGTTATTTCCAAACAAGTTATTCCGCGCAATGCTATTATTCGTGAATCTTTAGAAATTCGTCTAAGAAACCATGAAGTGTGTAATGATAATGTTTCCTTTCACATACCAGAAATATGGCTTTCAATTTTGAAAAGTCAATGAAAATTCCATTTTTTCAGCTAGTCTTTCTTCGTTTGCATCTTTGATTAAAAGATGGCGCCACTGAACTCTTTATTTGGGAGTAAGAGGTTTCCGTTAGAATGTTTTGAATTTTGAATTGATTTCAAAATGTAGCATGTAAAGAGTTTGTTGTCGATTTATATTTCAGAAAATTTTTCTCCTGATGAAGGTTTTAAAGAATAAACCGAAACGTAGAGTTTTATGTTAAACTTGTGTATAAATTGTACGTTGGATAGCAACACCTATTTGTTTTGTATCGATATTACAACGTAAAGTCCTTTATTATTATTATGTAGAATTTTAATTTAAAATTACGGTTAATTAATAAAATATTTGAACAAATGAATGTACGATAACAAATCTGTGGCCAAATATCTTTCATTTAAAAAAAGATTGGTGTAATTTGATGCAGTAGTTTCTTCTCATGGACTGTCGAAAGAAAACGCTTAGCGTTTTAAATATATAGATTGATCCACAGGAAAATTGGTATTAGAATTTTAAAATTTGAATTAGTTTTCGAGATATTAATTTTGTTACTAATCTTATTGACATTTCTCTAATGATGGCAACTAAATTACTCCATTTTTGTGGAAAAAAAGGGAAGTGCAGGGAAAAACTATAGGGATTATTAGATTTCTTCTTTTTCAGCATTTTCAAATTGAAATTTATCTTTTACTTCAATTGACAGTAAAACAATATTATATTTTTCAGGAAAATTTGAAAAAATAAAAATTAGATTTGTTTTTGTCGCCATTTTCAAATTGAAAAGTGAAAATTTTAAAAACAGAAAGAAAATTTTAAAATAAGAATTAAATGATTATGTGTTAAAAGCAGAAAATAGGGAAAAATACATCAAAATATTTACAAGTAAATATAAAATAAGTACAAAAACTTCAAAATAATAAAATTATAATACGTGAAACACATTTAAAGGTGATAATTACGTCATATGTAAAATCCCCAAATATTAAATATCATGATATTTAAAGGGCCTAAAATAATTCAAATAATACGCATGAAAAACTTTTAATGGTGAATATTAGGTCACAGTTAAAAAGCTCAAATAATATTATTTCCAAACACTTTTAAATTAAATAATATATGAACCCGTGAATCTTCAAAGAGAAAAATGTTAGTAGTGTGACTAGGAAATTTGTTTATATATTAAAAACACTTGATGAAATGTAAATACAGGTAAATGTTATGCACAAAATACTTTCATTTTATTTTGTATAAATTACTATTCGATAAATACATTTCAGAAAATTTGGATATTCTTATTAATTAATATAAACAATATACTACATTATGAAATATGCATCATGGTGTATTTAAAGTAAAGAAAAGAATTCATGAATAAGCTACACCTGTTCATCACACAGAAATATAAGCTGAAGAAATTGCTATTTTGAATTAAATAACAAAAGCATTTTAATTAAGCATTAAAATTAAATGAGGGGAACGTGTGATGATGATCCATCACTTGATACAAAAATTCAAAATCGATCTTGCTCGCTGATAAAATACTTTAAAAATACAATTGGGATAACGAGGGGTCATAATATGGAGAAATTGTCTGAAAATGATGAAAGAGGTGTCAGATTACAAAGAATTAAAAATTCAGAACAATGGGAATGATGAATTAAGAAAGAGAAACTATGTAAATATGAATGTTTTTGGAAAATAAAAATATGTAGTCGAGATAACCTCACATTTTGTATGTGATAATATTTTTCAATCTTCTATAATCAGTTTGCCATTCATTTCCCTTTGAATAGGGATGTTGCAGCCCTCAAGATCTCTCCAATGGTGTCATGACAGCTGATGGCAGTTTTCGTGACCGATTAAATAAGATCTATTAAACATTTGAAGACAGTGTTGTAGTCGTAAAAAACACAGACGGTATATGCTCTAAGCAGAGGGTATACGCTCAAGGCAGAGCGTATACCCTAGAGTGTATATACTATAGCTTTCTTGAGAAACAGAGGGCATACGGTGTTCCTTAAAAAAATCCAGAAGGTATACGGCGTATACCCCCGTATACCCTCCACTACATCCCTGTTTGAAGATCAGTTTGTACAAAATGATTAAATAAAAAATTCCACTGTCTCACAGACTATTAGCATTCAATAGATCAAATAAAAAAAATTCAATAAAAATAACAGAACAGACTACAGTACCATCCAACATTCTTTGCTCTAGCATTCATCATATATGTCCAGAATGTATAAGCTCCTTTAACATCTGGGTACAAGTGCCTGAATGTATCAATAAATCCTTCTTTCAGAAGTGCAGAAAAGCCCTCACGTTCTTCTTTTGTAAAACCAGCATTCTTCTTGTTGGTTTTTGGATTTGCCAAATCTAAAAAACAAATGAAAAAGGAAGAATTAGTTAAAATCTCATTATGTTTTTTTAAAAAACAGTCGTTATCATCCAAACTCTTTGAAATTTTTAGGAGTTAAAAAACATAATATTTTCATAGCCCGTGTAAAACAATTGAGAAAAAGTATTCGCATTTTGTCTATTTCAGTAGTTAAAAATAATAGCCCTTGTTTACACTCTTTAAGATTATCAGCAATCATAAATATGATGGTTATCAACTTCGTAAGAAAAAAATCATGAAAAAATATCAATATCCGGTTAAAAAAGGAATATGTTTTCATCTCGCTTTTTGGCTCGATTCTGTTAGCATAACAAAAAAGGTCTTATCATACGACTTGTACAATATTTCATTTCATGAAGATTGGAACCAATAAGGGACTTTGCGTCTAGTTCTGCGAGTTCCTTGCACATGGTAGAAAACCAGTAAGAGGCGACTTAAGTAAAACAGGCTTTTGAACAAATTTTAAGTTTTAACTGATGTTCCAAAATTTACATTATATAAAAAGCAAAAGACTCCATTTTTAGGGGGAGGCGTCTTTCATCAATGAATCGCTGAAAAAATGTGATTTTTTCCAATCCTTGCAGAAAAATCGTCGACTTCAGCAAAGGATTAGGAAAGAAAAAAAAAAAAAAAAAACACTAATTTTGTCAAAGGATCGCAGAAAAAACGCTAATTTTGTCAAAGGATCGCAGAAACAATGCGAATTTTGTCAAAGGATCGCAGAAACAACACGAATTTCATCAAAGGATCACAGAAAAAACACGAATTTTGTCAACAGATGGCAGAAATAATGTGAATTTAGTCAACAGATGGCAGAAATAATGTGAATTTAGTCAACAGATGGCAGAAATAATGTGAATTTAGTCAACATATTTTAAGAAAAACTCAAATTTATCAAAGGATTGCAAAAATCCTGCAAATTTCGTTAAAGGATCACAAAAAAAAACTGCGAATTTCATCAGATGATCGCAGAAAAAAAAAAAAAAAAAAAAAAAGCCAAAGAGTAGGCTACTTTTTAGGCGATGAAAATTAGTCGCCATGTGGCGACTGCCGACCGTGACCTATAAGGTTAACAAAATATAATTCCCTAAAGTTTACCATCTTGTGACATAATTTTCATTTGTTACAAATTCAGAGGCATGTTTCAAACATCTTTTCCTGAGTATGTTGACAGTGTTCGCAATGTTTTATTAACTTTTCATTTACCCATTCAACAGCATGAATATAAGTTTAAGTCTAATTAAAAACATTCTCCACAGAGAAAAAAGTATCTTTCAAATAATATATAGATGCTCATTTGGTCATTCCTCAGTTTGCTCAAAATTATTTATTAAGTAAATAAAAAACATGCATACACTGCATTAAAATTATTTAACATTTAAATATTATAATAAACAATTAAAATAACATTTCAAAACAGATTTTATTCTATTTACAATTTTAGAATTATAATTAATATTGTACAATATTTACAAAGTATCGCTTCATTATTTCATATATTTGAAATAAAAAATGCCTGCTACTTAATCCATATACAGGGACCAATGATATCGAGACAATCAAAATCTAAACAAATACGCCTGAAGACCCTACTACCAATTATTAGGAAAATACTAAGAAACATACAGATGTTATTACATGCTTATAATATTAGAAAATAACATTCTTATAAATAATATTACAGTATGGGACCCGCTATCCGGAAACCCTGTATCCAGAATGCAGAATGATAACTGAAAAATAATTTGTTTCATTTCAAAAACATAAAATCGTGCAGTATTTTTTAATGGTGTGAATGAGCATGAAGTTGAAGACTAAAATTTAAAAAGAGAAAGAAATTATTACAGATCTGCTGGACTAAGCTAAAGAACTTTCATGTTCAGAAGCTCAATTGTTGGATCAAGAACCAGTAGAAGATTGTCTAATTGCTGGATCATCAGATCAGATAGTCAGATGACTGGCAGTGAGATTTGTGACATAATACCAAGGGATATGTCTAATGAAAGTGAAGATGATGACAAGCAGAATGAGGTGGTAAAAAGATTTGAAATGAGCTATTAATATTTTTCAATTGAACAGATGATTTCTAGAATGAAACAAACAAGCTACTCCCACAAACAGCAAATCGTGTCAGTATACAAAAGCAATTAGTGCAAAAGACACACTATAAACAACCAATCTTAATAAAAATGTTCTAAAAAACCAAATCAAAGGATTCTGCTCTCTTCTTATATGCTAATATAATTTTCTTTTTTATTTGAATTGTAATTTAGAAATTTTTTTTATCTAATTTATAATTATGTATTTTCATATATTATTCATATTTTATACATTTCATACCGTTATTTTATACTGTTCTTAACTTATTGTAAAGTGTTCTGAATTACGGTAAAAACCCTTATCTGGAATATCTCAGGTCCCAAGCATTCCGGATAACGGATCCTATACTGTAATAATATTATTATCCACCAAATATAACACTCTGAACATAGCAGTGACATTGAAATCTCAATATCCTCTTGTATCATTGTGCTCCCTGGATTTTTCAAGTTTTTTTGGGGCGTAAAAACCATGTGGTAGATACAAAAAAGATAAACATGCAAGATTTTTATGGCACGCTTAAATGATTAATGGTAAAACGAGATTTGTTTTTAATTACACAGACTCAAAATTTTGCCTCAATAACAAATTTGGTGCAATATACACAACTCCCTTTAAGTTACAGTTCTATAATCCACACACGCTTTTAATATGCCATACAATCTTGGATGTAAACAATGAAATTTATAATTAAGCTTTCAAAGAAATCCAATAGTGGCAATTTTTTAATATTTTTAACAAAGTTTTTTTTTTCAGGTGGGGGGGGGGGGGGGGGGGGCGCTAATTTGATTGAATTTTCAATTTAATTCTCTCTTTTTAATTTTAAAAGAATTATATTAACTTTTTATAAAATAAGTCGCATTTCTAAACAGGAAATTACATTTTTTAATAACTTGCAAGATGAAAATCCAAATCTAAATTATTGAAACACATAACTACATAAATGTTTCAGAAAATTAAAACTAGTATTTCTAAACATGTATGTTTATTTTATTTGATTATGTTTACATCATTTACTTTTATGAAATAAATAAACATTTTTAATGTTGAATAGATTTTATTGCAAAGCATACTTGAAGGCTTTTTCCATTATAGCATTCATTCATGCATTAATAATAATGTGTTCATCGTATTTTCTTCTTGTTCTGTTGTTGGTTAAAGAAATATATCTAGATATTGTCATTAACTAATGTTGTTTTTACAATTTTGTGTGGCAATGGACAAATAATTCTATGTAATTTATGTCTACACATGTATCCCTACCTTCAAGGATACATTTGCATAAGAAAAAAAAAAGCACTTTGAAAAGAAGTGAATTTATGTAATTTTGAAATTACCGATTGAAATAACTAATCAAACAGAAGACACAATGTTCTTTTATATTTTATTATAAATCAAATGAAAACTACTGTTTCTTTTTACTTCTAATGTAAATTACTGATATAAATAAAGATTACTAAACTTTTTAAAGATTTTAATTTGGGAGTAAAAATTTAAATTAGAATTTACATCCTAACTTGTTTAAATTGGGATTTACATCTTAACTTGTTTAAATTGGGATTTGCATCTTAACTTGTTTAAATTGGAATTTACATCTTAACTTGTTTAAACTGGAATTTACAAACATCTTAACTTATTCAAATTGGAATTTACATTCTAAATTAGGGTTGCCAGATTGTACGTTTTTACCATAAGTTGTACATCTTTTAGGCCCGTCGTACAGTGTACATTTAAATTTGTCCTGTATAACGATTTCTTCAGTTTTTCTACCACATCTTACTTTTGAAAGTTTGAAGAATTTTTTCTTTTCCAGTTTACTTCAAAATTTCATTTTTTGCTAAAAAAAAGTTATACACATGCGCATCAAATGCAAAAACGATTTATTTCTGGCCAGGATGACAAAAATCTTTGGCGAGTTGTATAATATTAATTGTGCATTCCAAAAGTCTTGGGTACGATTGGATCATCTGAATATGACATTATTACAGACTATAAGTATCTACATTAATTTTTAATTTACTTTCCTCAAATCCGCACAGCTTGGGACCAGAGGTTGTGCAGATTTTAGAATTTTGGAGATTTCTGGTCACGGCTTTGTTTACATTTTTAAAACTGTAATTTGAATGTAATAATGCAATCTAAATTATAATGACTGCTTGCAATATTAGTAAAATATTAAAATAATTAAGCAAAGTAATAAACTAAAATGATAAAAAGTAAGATAATTTTAAAAGTGATTAAATTATTAAAAGTAAAGGTCAAGTAAATAATTAATAATGTATAATTAAATACACATAATAAAGATGAGATACATTTTCCTTGACTTATTCAATGAAACTTTCCTCATAAAGGTACTCTGTTAATTCACATCAAAATCATAAAGGAAGTTTTATTTTAGGGTTAGCCAGTCTTAATAACCAAAAAAGCTTGATTAATACATAAATATATTTGGTAAAAATATTGTGATTACCAGTGATATCAGCAATATCTTGATTTTTTCAGATATAAATTTATACTTCCTTCATGAAAAACCACGAATTCAGTCATATTATCGAGAGTTACCTATTAAAATACCTGCAGAATGATATAAAACTAAAAAATTCTATAATTTTGCCACTACATCAAAACCTAAAGTTTCATTGTTTACATCTGTGATGATGTGCGATTTGAGGCATTTGTGGATTTTAAGGTTGCAGATTTGAGGGAGTCTACTGTATATCTGTATCTTAAGTTTTAATATTTTGTTTGATTTATTATTTTCCTTAATGCTTAAATACAAATATTTATTTTTGTATGGTGCTCATTACTAAAATTTTCATTATCAGTAATGAATAGTAGGATGTTTTCATTTATTTTTGTTCCCACAATTCAATTTTTCATTCAAAGTGGGATAAACGACTGCAAATTTAGTTAAACAATGTTAATATAATAATGTAATACAAATACATTTACAAAATAATGATTAAAAGGATTAATTAATTTTAAGCAAATCTGTTACCGAAAAAACATTACTGGCACATTCAACATGGTTTAGTATGGCATAGAAAAGGACGATAGCGCAATAAAACCAAAACTACTGTCAATCAAATTCTTCAGTTTTTTTTTCTGAGATAAATCTGACAACACTATTCTAACTTGTTAGATATGTATGTTACAGTTGATTGGGCAATTTGAAATGGAAATTTCAGTTTAATCGCTTAGTGCATTCAAACAGAAATCTTTTGAGACTACCTTATATTGCGAAATATGACCCTGAATAAAGTGTTTCACAATATAATTTCAATTTTCTAATATTAATGCTCTTAAGCTCTGTATTTGAGTCCGCCCCTTCTTTTTGATTAATCAGTGCATTTAACCCCTTGGGGACGAGCGACCGGTATACATGCCGCGTAAGGTGCTCAGAATCCGTGATTATTCTCATCAGTAGGGCTGGACGATATCAGAAATTTAATATCACAATATATCAACGAGTTAATATCGATGTTACTGATATATCGCGATGACTACTGTAGAGATCTGCATGGTTCGTCCTGTGGGCCGGGCCTAACTTATTTTTTCTGTACAGAGCCGGGACTGGTTTCATTCCTAATCTTCAGGGCCTGAAATTTTCTGTCCTAGTTTTGACCCGGCCCATATGAAAATTATTGTCTCAGCGTGACCTGACCCATTCAAAGGTCAATAAAATTAGGCCTGGCCCAAAAATTTTTGCAAAAAATGTATACACTTTTAAATTGCTATTATTTTACACTTAAACATTAAAATTTATTCTTTTTAAAGAATAGTAGATTTCTATACTTATTAAAATATAGCTGAATTAAAATATAATAAAACGTGTGAAAAAAAACCTGCCTATGACGGAACCCTGTTTTAAACTGAAAAATGTGTTTATCCATGCAAAATTAATATACTAATACATCAGAAAAGAATATATAAAACATTTACTCTTGCTAAGAAGGGAACTTGTCTATAACGCATTTTTTTTCTATGCAGTTCCATCTTAGAAGATTTTACTGTATAGTATTTTTCAGATTTTTAACATTTCAATACATGGAACATGGATTAACAATATTAATGATAACTAACACATTTACATACAAGAAATAGAGATTCATTTAAAAATAAATATCGCACCCTGCGGCAAATCTATAAATGAAGATTATAAACATGAAAAAAAAAAAAAAAAAAAAACTTAAGATAAATATTTTTGGTCAGAACTCCTCGTATGAGACAAATTTTGAACCTAATTGATGCAAAAATCAATGTTTTGTAGAAATGCACTTGGGCCGGGCCGAGATTTTATCTTTTTTCCGGGCCGGGGTGGGCTCGGGCCGAACTTTTAATTTTTGTATTGGGCCTGGCTGGGCATATTTTTTTCTATGGGTCGGGCCTGGAAATGTCAGCCCATACTACCTTAAACTGTTTTACTCTAAACTACCTTAAACTGTGTAAGAATAGAAATATTGCTAATTTCGAAAACAAAAGTGGTACAGTAGCAGCAATTAGAGTACCAAAAGATATAGAAAGCAACAAATCAATGTTTTATACCTATATATGTTCACACAGCATCATTAAAATATGTATATATATCTATGCAAAATAGAAATATTTTAGGGAAAGAAACCAATGTTTGATATCTGTTCGTACTTATACCATTTGTTGCATAGTATTTTTCTTTAAAAATAGTATGTTTTCTTTTCTTCCTACTTTATGGATTATTTATTAATAACATTTTAACAATTTAATTACTTTGTGCATAACTGAGATTATTATAAAAAAAAAAAAAAATTAAATAAAATACTCTTAAATTTAGGGAGTGACGATTTTAATATAATTAAAAAAAGTAAAAGCAGGGGAAAAACTAAAATTAATTTAATGCCACATATCATGCTAATATACTTGTAATTAAGTAGGTTTCAGTGAATGATAGATGCAGCAGACATGTTGTTTTTCAATCTTTCTCTAAGGAATGAATGAATTCTTAATCGAAAACATTCACTGTATTTATATCTTCTTACCTATTTATTACAAGAAAACAACATTGAAACCTTTATTTTTTAAATATATCAAATTTCTGAACAGTTTTATACTAATTTAAATTTATTTTTTGATAAATATGCCCTTTAAGCTAAAATGCAAGACAGGCTATGTTAAATTCATGAGAGAAAACTTCGCTCTAATGAAAATACAACAAACGGCACAAAAGAAATAATATCAATACACAATATCAATAAGCATTGTATTCAGTAGCATAGACGCTTTCAGTGTGATGTCAATCATGACGTTTTGCTTGGAAACTGACTTCAAACAAACGGTTGCTATGTTTCATATCTTATTAAATATAAATTGTAGAAAATATTACCACTGCATATAAAGTAATGAAACATATATCTATGAGATATAGCTGCAAATATAGCTATAGAATATAATAAAAATAGAAAACACAGCATAGCAACGGTTTGTTTGGAGTCAGTATCCAAGCAAAACGTCATATCTGACGTCACGACTGAAAGCGTCTATAGTAGACATTATAGTCTGGGAAGTGAATCATCACAGTGAACGACTGCTTTGTCCTTGACTTTTTCCCAACTTGACTTGAGAAAAATGCAAAGTTTACAATTAGCAGACTCTGATTGGTCGCTCGCAAGCGGATCATCCCAGCTGTTCGGCTAAGTACTCAATGATAACCAGCTATATTCTGTATCAACTGGAACTCAGCAATAATCGGAGCTCGTTTGCTTATTTATGACATATCAATAGCTGTAGTTATATCAATATGTGTGGATCAGTCAAAACGGCGAGAGAAGAGAAGTACGATAAGTGTTATTCAGTATTACACAGACAGGCAGTTTTCACCGAAGGAAGATTGGAATAATTGAGATATGTATAGAGATAATCAGCGGAAAGAAAGATAACCGAGGTAGATTTTCTGTTTTGGAAAGGATGGAGGGTGAAAACATTGTAATGGAATATTGGGCTATGTTTTTTGGAGCTGTGGCGGCATGCGCAAAACATTATTTTATTTGGTTTTGAGATATTCTACGCTCTTTTTTCGAGGCTCATGTTCAAAATTCCAGTGAGCTCAAGACATTGTTATTTTATTGGGATATATCAATAGAGTCAAAGTTTAGATACTGTTATTGAGACATTTAAAAAATATCAATATTTGTTGATATATTGATAAATAATCCAGCCCTACTCACCAGTAAATTTTTATTGTTAATTTTAACTTATTTAATCCCAGCATTTTTCTGATTCAATTAGGCAAAAATTTGTTTTGAAAAACCGGTGATAAAAGATTAAAAATTCTGTAAAAGACGCTCGTCCCAAAGGGGTTAACAATATTGGATTGATGTTATTTCCTAAAGTTGCCTAATTAGTTAATTTCTTTAATGTTGAATCTTGTGATTTACTAGTTATTTTATCGCCAAAAAGTTATTATACATTTCAAAAGAATAGACTCAAAATAAAGATAAATTTGATTCTTTAATTCACTTGATACTCTAATAATATAAAAATAAAGATGGGGATTTTTTAAAAATAGAAATATATTTCATTTTTCTCTTTAGATCTCATTAATGTAAAATTAATGGACCTATTTTTACCCGTGACTTGATCTAGTTTTTGTTGATCCTTACTTATAAAAATACTAGCTGAAATACCAGGCATTGCCCGGGGTTTTAAACATGTTTGATTAGAAAAATTAATTTTTAAAAATAACATTGTACGGGTACTTACCATTAAAATAACTTGTTATAAAATTAATTTAATACGTTGATTAGTTGTAATACAGTTTAGAATGAGTTATAGATACATTACTGTTACATTTTCAATATTTCAGATTATTAATTTATCGTCTGCATTATTTCTCTATTTAAATTTAAATATTTAAGTTCAAAAACAACTTTAAAAACGTATTAAGTAAATAAATAAAAAGCATTCTAAATAATTTATATTCCGTTAATATTCCTATAATTAATAATTATTCAAAGTAATAAATATTATAATATGCAATTATATATAATTCTAATAGTGTACAGATCTTTTAAAATATAAACATTACGGCATATCGTTCGTTAAAGTAACTCACAATGCTTTTCTTACAAGCGCTAACTTCCGAAAATATAAATTTAAAAAGTTATTTAATATTAATTATTTTATTCCAAAACTATTTTTATTGGATGCTACTATTTATTTCTAAGCGATTGCCAAAATTTCATTAATTTTAAACCGTAATTTAGCGAGATATCCGCATTACAAAATTTAAGCACTTCTGTCAGTTTTAAAAGACGCGCGATCCATTTTTTTTTCCTGACGCAGTTAGACATTTTTTATCTTTCTTCCTCGCAGAAAAGAACGTCGTGACGTCACTCTATCCTCCATCTTATTTTGGTATCACGGCGTGACATCGCTGGTACTCAGGAATGCAGGGGGAATGCTACTTCGATTACGATACAAATCGTTATCGATATTTCAATTGCGATAAAAATCGCTATCGTGATGACTCAGAGGTGCACGTTCCGGTTGCTGATTGGCGAATTTAAGTTGAGCGTCAGTTTCAACGTTCTTTTTGAGCCATCTGGATTTTATCTCTCTCAGTTTGTCAAAATGTAGCATTGTGTTCGCACGTACGTTTGAGGCTGAGGCCTCAGACGGAAAAATTTTTCATGAGGAAGATGTACCCTCTTCTTTAAGAAGCCAGATTTCCTTTTTCCTGAGAAGAGTTTTCAACGTCCTGACGATATCTGCAAGTGCCCCGTCTTCAGTTTTGAGTGAAAGATAATTTAATTAGCAATGTACTAGAGTTCAACAAGGATTTCTCTAGAATGAAAACTTTGGAGCTTCTAGCGGATATATCAGCAGCCTGACGTCGTTCCTGGAAACGTCCTTCTCCCGCTCACAATATAAGCTATACCGAGCTTCACCGACTACGTGCCATTATTTACCTATTCCCATATACTTTCGTAAATCTTCAATAGTGGTTGAATATCAAGAGAAAGTACGACTTTGAGTCCGTACTTAATAATTTCTAATGTCATCAACGATCTGAGTGCTTCAATATTTCACAGAGTCCAGTCTTTGCACCCAAATGAAACTTTAACTTCCCTTAATAGACTGAAAAGAACTTTAAATAGAAAGAATATCTATAAGCAGCATAAATAACACAGAACCTATAAAATATTGGACTCAAATGACTCTGAGTGCTACATCAACTATCTTTAATTTTTTTCAATTTGAAGAAGTGATCATAAGTTTTTACTAATCAAATAGATAATGTGTCAATATCCATTTCATTGAAAGTTTATTTTAATAATTTTTCATAACACCTTTAGATATTGTTTCCTGGCCAGGTATAAAATAAGATATTTAGTTTGTGTGCTACAATAAAATGTTGTTTGTTCATATTTGACTGTTTCCTTCAAAATGGGTGAGTCTTTTTTATTTTTATTTTTCAGCCTCCGCTTCGAATATTTTTATGGCAACATTTTCTAAATTAATTATTTTGAATATTTAACTTTAATTCTTAATATTTTCATTGGTTGCCAATTCATTTTAATTTTCAGACAACCACTAAGGCGATCCACGGCCACACACATATATAGCATTTGGCGCCTTTGACCAATTTTTAGGTGTTCGAACCTGGTCAATGTCTGAAAATCTTAACTTTAAATGTTTAACTTTTGGTAATTATAATGTGCAATATTATATTTCAAAGATCGTTTAACGATTTTTTTTAACGGTTATTTTATTTTAACTTCATTAATATTTTCTGTTATTGCTGATAAATTTTAACTTGATTCAAATGATTAATTATAATAAGAAATTCCTAAGATAAGCGTCCTTGTGAGCACCAAAAAAAATAATATTTTGATATAAAGTGTATTTTATATATATTCTTATATTTTATATATATATTCTTATATTTTATTTGTTTCATTTCTTATATTTTATACAATAGATTTTGAAAAGATTTTATTATTATTTACCTATATTTGTTGATTGATAAATTTAATTTATGCAGATATAGTTTTCTCAGTCTTTTGAAAAAAGAAATATTACTTTTTTAGTTGTATTTTCATATTTTGCTTATTAAAATTTTTATTTTATTTTGCTATATCATGGCAAACAATCGCGCACTTTTTCGGTCGATGATGTCGGCGATTCCGCCTTTTCATGGCCACCCTAATGAAAATGTTAACATCTTTTTACAAAATTTAGAAGATGTATGCAACATTCAAAATATCACAGACTTAAACCGCATTACTCTGTTGAGACTCCTGTGTAGGGAAAAGGCTTCTGAATTTTTGTCAACTGACAAACGTGTAAGCGAAGAAAAAAGTTTTGGAAATGTAGCAAATTTCATGAAATTAAAATTTGAATACAAACAAAATTTCCAGGAAGCGTCGTATCAGTATGGGCGCATAACTCAACAGCCGAAACAGTCTGTGATTGATTTAGCGGAGGAAGTCAGGGCGACGGTTAACAATATGGCTCCAGGTTCTGAGGATAATGCAGCATTAGACTCATTTAAGGCTAATTTAATGTCTTCCAAATTTTTAGAGGCCTTACGAACTGACATTAAAGTTGAAGTTCTTAAATTCGGAAAAAAAAATTTTGATGAAATTGTAGCTAAGGCCGTAGATATTGAAAAAGCGCTGGAACATAATACTTTTGATCTTAACACTTTACAAGTTGCACCATCCACCAGTAATCCAGACAGTTTGCTGGAAAAACTTTTGAAATGCCAGGAAGATCAGAATAAACAAATTGCTCAGCTGACAGAAACGGTGCAGAAGATGAAAGAGGAAAAGCTGTTATGTCAGATCTGCCGCAAGGCACACAGTGCCAAAGATTGCTGGTACTACCTAGAGTTTCAAAACTCGAATGGTAGAAACGGTACAAATTTTTCAAGAGGGGGCATGAATAACAGTGAGGCGAATTATTTTGTTAATGAAAATAGCAATTGGTATAATAACAATCAAAGGGGTTTTCAGGAAAATGGTGTAAGATATAACCGTGGAAGAGGTCGTAACAATTACAGACCATACAACCGTTCAAGAAGACATTTAAACGGGTAAAGGGTTCTGAAATTGATGTAAATAATTCCCCCCCTCATGATTGCAGGGCCCTAGATTCTTTTTTTTATAATGATGAGGGTATTAAATTAAGTCCTAATGTAAATACTGATAAAATTTTGATGAGCTGCAATATAGATAACTCAGAATTACCAATAATTAAACTTAAATTTGGAAAACTCTCTTTTGATGGACTTTTAGACAGTGGAGCGAATTTGTCACTAATACAACCACATGCAATTAATCTTCTTAAAAAACAAAATAAATTAAATTTCTTATCACGCTCTGTAAATATAAAAACTATCAACAATTCTTCTATTCCTTTTTTTTCAACGGTACAACTTAAATTTCGAATTCAGAACACTTGGTTCACTAACACATTTTTCATTACTCATGACAATTGGCACTCCAATTATCAAATTATTTTGGGCTACGATTTCCTCAATAGAAATAAAGTTCTTTTGGACTCAGCGAATCAGCAACTTATTATGGGTCACCTTACTTTTCCTTTTGCCAATAAAAACCCTGATTCTTTGCAACCTGTAAATGATAATGACAATAGTAACATTTCACCTGATGATAATTTTGATAATTCTAATTCTGTTAATAATCCTTCCCCTTCAGAGTTTAATGCTAATGTTCATAATAACCCAGTACTTTCAAATGACTTAAATTCTTCTCTAAATAATCCAGTATTTTCTAATGATTTAATTTCTTCTCAAAATAATTCTGAAATGTCAAAAAATTTTGTTAAACCAGCCAATCAAGTAACTCTAAGACCCAATCAAGGCAAAATTATTAAACTTAAACCTCTTCATAAAATTAGTAATTCCTTAAACTATTTATTTTGTCCAACATCAAATAAATTATCTTTAAAATTAAATTTCAGTCTGCATCAACCTGATGCAAACAATGCCATTCTTTTATATGTCCACAAAAATACTGATAAAAACATAATAATTAGAAAGAAAACTAAATTAGGATTTATAAAGCCCATTTCAGAAGACCAAATTTCAACTCATGACAATACTCAAACATATCAAGTTAATTCTTTAATTACTCAGGAAATGCTAGAACTTAGAGAAAAAGAACTTACGTCTGATAAATTTAATATTGCCCACTTACCTGATGCTGAGAAAAAACGTGTTCTTAGTCTATTAATGGATAACTCCGCTGTATTCTCTTCGTCTTATGACACTCTTGGCTGCACTGATAAAGTAGTTCCTGAATTTAAATTGCTTCATGACTTTGCACTGCAAACAAAACCCTATCCCATTCCTAAAATAGCCAAAGATTTTGCTCGTAAAGAAATTTCTGATCTCTTAAAGGCAGGAATTATTCAAAACTCTTCCTCTAACTATTGCTTTCCAGTTCTTTTTGTACATAAAAAATCTCTTCCTACTGATGATCCAAGTAAATTAAAATTCCGTATGGTTATTGATTACCGTCTTTTAAATGCAATTACTGAACCCTATAAAATCTGTCTTCCTAGAATTAATGAAGTAATTCAAAACATTTCAGGTAAAAAACTGTATACGGTATTAGACTTAAAATCAGCATTTTTTCAAATTCTTCTGCAGGAAAAAGACAGGGCAAAATTAGCGTTTGCAACTGAGTATGGAAATTTTGAACCTACCAGATTAGCCTTTGGCCTCGTTAATAGTACTTCTTATTTTCACACATTAATTAACGATTGTTTGGACCCATTAAGGGGCAAAAATGTTCAATATTTTCTTGACGATATTATTGTGGCTGCTGATTCTCTAGAGGAAATGTTGTCATGGCTCCAAAAAGTATTTGACAGACTTAAGGAATTTAATTTAACTTTAGACCCAGCAAAATTACAAATTTGTCAACAAGAGATAACTTACCTTGGTTTTAATTTGCATCAAAATGGTCATTCCCCATCACCAGATAATGTAAATAAAATAAATAAATTTCCAAGACCCACTAATGTAAAAGAAGTACAAAGTTTTCTAGGAATGATCAACTATTTTAGACATTTAATTTTCAATTTTGCTGATATTGTCCAACCAATAGTTAATTTAACAAAAAAGAATGCTAAATTTTTTTGGAGTAAAGAATGTCAAGATTCCTTCCTGAAAATTCAAAATATTCTCCTCAATAATCCTACAGTTAAGAACTTTGATGAAAATAAAGAGGTATGTTTGGTAACAGATGCGTCAAAAAATGCTATCTGTGGAATTTTGTTACAGCGTCATGACAATCAATTTTATCCCATAGAATTTTATTCCAAAAAACTTAACAAGGGCGAATCTAATTATCCATCCATTAAAAGAGAATTTTATGCAATTTATTCCTCCATTAAACATTTTCACGAATACTTATATGGTAGGCAATTTAAAATTTTAACTGATGCCAAAGCACTCACCTATCATATGAAATTAGAAAAACAATCTGAAATAATAATTAGATGGATAATGTATCTACAGGGCTTTAATTACAAAATTGATCATATCCCAGGTCTTGTAAACCCCGCAGATTTCCTTTCTCGTGTTGTTGACCCCCCTGACAACCCTAACTTAATTGTAAACGCATTAAATATTTTTATTCCCACTAATGACTCCCTAACGACCGAGAATATCCTAAAAGAACAACTTAAAGATGCTAAACTTAAAGATATAAGAGATAAATTAATTGCTAATAAAATGCCTAATTGTTCTTATTCTATAAATCCAGATAACAATTTAATTATGATTGCCAGGAAAAAGCGTAATAGAGTTAATAAATCTAAGAAAATATATATTCCTAAAACTTTAATTAACAGCTGTATTGCTCTGGGACATCAAGTGCATTTTGGGATAAATAAAACTGTAGATACAATTTCAAAACTTTATTTTTGGGATGGTATGGTTAAAGATATACAGAATTTTGTAAATACTTGTGAACAGTGCTTACCTCACAAAAGTAAACAAACAAATACAAAACCTAGTTTTATTTCCAAATCTGATTTAGCACCGGGAGAAATGATTGCTATTGATGTTGTGGGAAAACTTCCTAGATCACATGATGGAAAATTTTTTATTTTAACTATAGTTGATCATTATTCACGATTTTTAGAGGCCATTCCACTTGCTAATGTGACATCTCATTCTGTTATTAAATCTCTTAATGATTATTTTTCGAGGTATGGGATACCAAAAGTTTTGTTATCTGATAACGCTAAATATTTCACCTCTAATGAAATTAAACAATTCTTAAAATCATTAAAAATTAATCACAGAAATTCATCCATCTATTACCTGAAATCTAACGGTCTTGTTGAACGAATTAATCGTTCACTTAAAGAGTCAGTTGCCTCTCTGTCTGATCAAGTCATTGAATGGTCAGACAGACTTAAATTTTTCGTTCTCCATTATAATAACTCTAAACATGCTGTAACAAATTTTACGCCAGCCAATTTATTCTTAGGTAGGGATTTAAATTTGCCAATCGATACCTTTCAACCGGCCAAAGAGGTTGAAGAACCAAGTATATATTTCAAAAAATTACAAGATCATATTTCAAAAACTAGAGAATTGGTTAAACAGAATGAGGAAAAATATTTCGCTCAGAATGAAAAATATTTAAAAGGTCGTCCGCCTCCAGTATTAAAGCTTGGTGATGTTGTGTATTTAAAGAATTTAATTCATACTCCTACTTTCATGCCAAAAAATACAGGACCTTTTAAAATTACAGGAGTCTTTAGGGGTCATAATTACCTAATTGAACATGTTAATGAACCACTAAATTGTGCTAAATTACATGTTAGCAAATTGATTCCGACTGGACAAACAAAGTAAGGTTTTGCTGCCATTTCTAATATTGTTTCATCCTTTATGTACAATTTTAACTTTTATTATTATTCCAAATCATAGTATATTATCCTAACTTCATTTCAATTTTCATTTATTCATTTTTAAATTTAATTTTAAACTCAATAGTGTGACAACTTATCCGGTTTCACCCATTTGATACTAAATGGTTCATGAGGTAGCTTCTTTTGAATTACTCAATGCATATGTGTCTAGCTAACTCGTTATGTTTTGAGAAGTATCTTTTAATATTCTTTACGACTTAATTCATTTATAGTATAATTCTTTAATTTAACCTTTTTCAATAACTACCTATTTCAATATAAATCTTACTTAGTTGTCACAAGTCATATTTAACCTTTCAGTATTCTTTTATAAAGGATTGAACTTTATTTTGGCTTTTAACCTATACACTTTACTGCTGTTTGTAAATTGATGTGACATTATTTTATAATTTTAATTTAGGATCCTAATTATTAATTTTCTTTAAAGAATATCAATCTATTAAGTTTGATTAAATATTGAGACAAAAAAAAAAAAAAAAAAATAGAAAGAAAGAAATTAAATTGATTTCATAAATGTTATTTTGATAATCTCTACAATGCGCATGCCTTATGGTTCTAGAAGAGATTTAAATTCTATGTAAAAGATGGAGTTTCTGCTCTAAGCTTTTCTAAAAAAAATTTTCGATTTTCTTTAAATTCTGGACCATTACACACAGAGGGTCAACTCGGCTTAGTTTGGGGTGTAAAATTTAGCACAAATTCTGCCCTTCCGACATTCCCTCACGGTATGGTCTCTGGTATAATTTGGAGAATTTTGAAAATTTGTGTGAAATTGTGTCGATGACTTCCATGTATGGTTGTCAACAGGTTAGAATTATTCCTTTTCCTTTCGACACTTGTGCAATTCTTAAGTGATGTCTTCTCTTAAATTTCAATTGCATTATATTTACACACTTATATTGTTATATTTTTAAAATGTATGTTTGTCTCACAATCACATCATTACTTCAGTAGTGTCCTGCTATATGTCATTGACTCTTGCTCAGTTCCATTGTACATAAAGTATAGCAATTTTAATCATGTGCAATAACTCATATTTTTTTTACAATGTGCAATTTCAACTCAGTTATGTATACAGTATATCTCTATCATTCGTTTGTTTATATTGCAATAAGAATTGTAATGGTGTTCACATGGATATTTACGTTTCAATTAAGTAGTAGGATTTTATTAATCTTTCACTCACCCAGAGAAGTGTTTGTATATTCTATGTATTGTTGTGTATCTGTTTCAAGTGTTTGTATATTCTATGTATTGTTGTGTATCTGTTTCAACATATTTAGTGTATTGTATTCAGTATTATTTCTATATTCATTTTGTTTTGCATTTGTTTAGTGTACTGTAATTGTTTGATTTTTTTTTATTGGATGACTTACAGAGAAGTGCATCTCTGAAGATTTTCCAATCGTTTGAGTGCGTCACTTGAACGTTTAGTTTCTTTGTGCATTCAGTTATGTATTATTGAGATCCCAGTATCTCGAACTTTTTTTTTCATAATTTTTTTTTCTATGGGCTGCAGGTAAATGTTACATTTTCAATATTTCAGATTATTAATTTATCGTCTGCATTATTTCTCTATTTAAATTTAAATATTTAAGTTCAAAAACAACTTTAAAAACGTATTAAGTAAATAAATAAAAAGCATTCTAAATAATTTATATTCCGTTAATATTCCTATAATTAATAATTATTCAAAGTAATAAATATTATAATATGCAATTATATATAATTCTAATAGTGTACAGATCTTTTAAAATATAAACATTACGGCATATCGTTCGTTAAAGTAACTCACAATGCTTTTCTTACAAGCGCTAACTTCCGAAAATATAAATTTAAAAAGTTATTTAATATTAATTATTTTATTCCAAAACTATTTTTATTGGATGCTACTATTTATTTCTAAGCGATTGCCAAAATTTCATTAATTTTAAACCGTAATTTAGCGAGATATCCGCATTACAAAATTTAAGCACTTCTGTCAGTTTTAAAAGACGCGCAATCCATTTTTTTTTCCCGACGCAGTTAGACATTTTTTATCTTTCTTCCTCGCAGAAAAGAACGTCGTGACGTCACTCTATCCTCCATCTTATTTTGGTATCACGGCGTGACATCGCTGGTACTCAGGAATGCAGGGGGAATGCTACTTCGATTACGATACAAATCGTTATCGATATTTCAATTGCGATAAAAATCGCTATCGTGATGACTCAGAGGTGCACGTTCCGGTTGCTGATTGGCGAATTTAAGTTGAGCGTCAGTTTCAACGTTCTTTTTGAGCCATCTGGATTTTATCTCTCTCAGTTTGTCAAAATGTAGCATTGTGTTCGCACGTACATTTGAGGCTGAGGCCTCAGACGGAAAAATTTTTCATGAGGAAGATGTACCCTCTTCTTTAAGAAGCCAGATTTCCTTTTTCCTGAGAAGAGTTTTCAACGTCCTGACGATATCTGCAAGTGCCCCGTCTTCAGTTTTGAGTGAAAGATAATTTAATTAGCAATGTACTAGAGTTCAACAAGGATTTCTCTAGAATGAAAACTTTGGAGCTTCTAGCGGATATATCAGCAGCCTGACGTCGTTCCTGGAAACGTCCTTCTCCCGCTCACAATATAAGCTATACCGAGCTTCACCGACTACGTGCCATTATTTACCTATTCCCATATACTTTCGTAAATCTTCAATAGTGGTTGAATATCAAGAGAAAGTACGACTTTGAGTCCGTACTTAATAATTTCTAATGTCATCAACGATCTGAGTGCTTCAATATTTCACAGAGTCCAGTCTTTGCACCCAAATGAAACTTTAACTTCCCTTAATAGACTGAAAAGAACTTTAAATAGAAAGAATATCTATAAGCAGCATAAATAACACAGAACCTATAAAATATTGGACTCAAATGACTCTGAGTGCTACATCAACTATCTTTAATTTTTTTCAATTTGAAGAAGTGATCATAAGTTTTTACTAATCAAATAGATAATGTGTCAATATCCATTTCATTGAAAGTTTATTTTAATAATTTTTCATAACACCTTTAGATATTGTTTCCTGGCCAGGTATAAAATAAGATATTTAGTTTGTGTGCTACAATAAAATGTTGTTTGTTCATCTTTGACTGTTTCCTTCAAAATGGGTGAGTCTTTTTTATTTTTATTTTTCAGCCTCCGCTTCGAATATTTTTATGGCAACATTTTCTAAATTAATTATTTTGAATATTTAACTTTAATTCTTAATATTTTCATTGGTTGCCAATTCATTTTAATTTTCAGACAACCACTAAGGCGATCCACGGCCACACACTTATATAGCAATTACTTGTTCCAAAAGAATTATTGGTTACACAAACCAAAAATGTTTTTGAAAGGATGATTTCTTTTGCCTTTGCATCTTTTCAGCTTTCTTGGCATTGAAGGGGGGGGGGGGATTTTTCAATTTGGAAATATTTTTATATTTCTATTGTAAGAACATTATATTTGTACATTTTCTAATTCTACAAAATACTAAGAAAAATATTTAAAATAAAAGATTTCAGTGGGGTTATAAATATTGCACAAAATCCCTATAAATTCAAATTTAATTAGTCCTAAATCTTTCAATCCTTCTAAATTTTATTAAATGATTATGTAAATCTTCTAGTGTAGTTTAAACATTTCACGAGAAATGCTTTAGAAGATAAATTTTCATGAATTCATAATTCAGTACATAAAAGGTATAAACTATTTATAAACAGACTCAATTTTCTTCTGAACAGCCCTTTGAAAATTTTTACAAAAGAAGATTAATAGTATTTGAAAATAGGAAGGAGGGCAGGAAAATAATTTTAGAAAACAATCAACTTTTTAATAAACAATTAAATTTTTAAAATACCTTAAAACATTTAATTTTATCAAAAAAAGTCCAAAATTAATATCATGATTATGAAAATAAAATAACACATGAGAACACATACCAATTTCTTCATGGGCCACATTTAGATCACCAGTTAAAATGACAGGCTTTTCAGCATCCAACTTTTTCAAATATTCACGGAAATCTTTGTCCCATTTCATTCTATAATCCAAACGAACCAGACCTCGACCAGCATTAGGAACATCTGTAACAAACAAGAATGTTGTAATAAAAATCAAAAGATAACTGTTTCCTGCATATCTGAGACAGCATATAATACTTAAAAAAGTTGATAATAATGTAGATTCAGAAACGGTTTAATCAACAAAAGAGTATAGAAATTTAAATTATTACAGTCAATATGTAGAAATATCATCTCCACTAAATTAATAAATAAGTGACGAGTGCGAACCTGTCGAATCAATAGATGAAAATGTTTAAAGAAGTGATTGATTGAATTTCTAAAAACTTTCAAAAATAATTACAATAAGAAATCAATCTTACATTGGTTACGCTAAAAAAATATTATTTTAAACTAAATTACCAAATTCCTGCTTCCATTAACTTAAACATTTCAAATTACTTTATTCCTATTAGTAATCAGTAACTTGTAATCAAGATAAGTAATTATGTAGCTATTAACTGAGGCTTTGATCTTTAGGTATTACGGAATGAAAAAATCAGCTCAAATTGTCCTACTTTGACACAATAATTTTTTTTTTCCCAACAAAATCTAAATGTTACGTCAATTTCAGTCGCAAAATTTACATGCTTACTTTACACATTCATATTCATTATTTAAAATTTTTTCAAAAAGTGCAATATATTATTAATAAATATATTTCCAAGCTACAACTTTGCATTTAAAAATCCACACTCTTGACTTAAGATCTAATTTCAGTACCTACGAAATCCATACATTTATTCTTTTAGATGCATTCATAGTTGAGCATTTAGATTTATCAGAGAAAATATTAGTCTCCTTTTTACTATGACATCATTTTCACTTACTGAAGCATTTCGCCTTCCACTTAGAGGAATGAATAAAAATTGAAATATAACAGTTTTATGAGAGAAAATGTGAAGTTCTTTCTTTTTAACACAACGTCATTTCACATTAAAAGAAATTTGATATTTGATTGTAATAAAGAAATGGCATCAGTAAAGATGTAATAATTCTCATTATTTCTTTTTTCTCTGTAACAATGGAATAAATCCAATTGCCACCACAGTAAAAAAATTTCATAAAAAAACTATTAAAATTAAAATATAAAAATAGCTAATATGAGCACATCTACAAATGAACTGCTTCATTAAAAAAATAATTATGAAAATTGATTCAGTAGAAACTTCAGGACAGATGACTAAAAAAACAGCCTCGTCTTTTAAATATACTAGGGGATCCAACTCGGGCTTCCCAGGTTATAGAGTATAGGTGAAAATGTATATATATCTACCCTATATATATAAAATCCTAATGAAACAAATATGTGAAACGGCTGAAATGTGTATCGATTCTTTGAATCGACTGATTAAACAACTGATTATGTTTCACGGCGATTTCTCCTAAAATATGGAATACTTTGCGATGAAATTAACACCAAAAATCCGTATTGATCCACAGATTTCAAAACTGGTATTAGAATTTTTAAATTCGAATTAGTTTTCGAAATATTAATTTTTTTTTCTAATTTTAAATACATTTTTCTAATGATGGCAACTCAAATTTTAATCATAACAGATATATTTTTTTTTCCATAATTCAGAAAAGTTTACTATTTTAAATTAATTTAGTGACCAGTTTGGCTTCCTTTAAATCTATGCTAAGAACAATGCTTTTTTTTGTATTTCGTTATCATTTTAATTAATACAAAACTTTCATTTAAAAATGAAACATTTAAATTGAGGGCTTTCACTTCTTTCTTTTTTTAAAAAAACAAAACGAAAAGAGAAATATTAGGCACAGATGTCATATACGCACTGGGGTACCTAATTGGTTCAAAAATGGCATTATTTTGATTGGCATGGATATTTGTTGTTTATTTAATAATAAATGTTCATTTACTTTTATTTTTTTTTTAATTTATATAAATTATTTTTTTGCTATTTCCTTTTGAAAATCGAAAATAATTAAAAAATATGGTACAACGTAGTTATTCCGTCAACCAATTTCGCAAATTATATAAATCGACAAACCACTTGCCAAATTGTACAGATTGACAAAATTTTTATTTTAAATAACAAAAGAACAAATAAATTAGTATAACATTCATAAAAATAAAACGTTGAAATAAAAATCACTTGATGACGTAAACATGTGTAACTTGCTAAAAGTCAAGTGAATGTGACATTTTCGATCAACCGTTATTGGCATTTAATCTTATAGTTCGCGATAGATTCTTGGTGGACAGGATAACTAAGTAGTACCAAAAATACATATGTAACTGGTATGCCAAACATGCAGTGCGTATATGACATCTGGCGAAATATTAAATTATGTAACAAGCCATAACATTTAATTTCAACTTCAAATCAATGTTTTAATTTACCACTCGAAGAATAAAAAAATTCTAACTGGCGAGTTGCAAAAAAAGATATTAGCGAGATTTGTACCCGGCTTTTTTTTTCTTTCGGCACAGATGTCATATACGGCTCCATATTGGCGCGATTTTTTTCTGACATCAATGTCATATACGCAACGGGTACTTAACTAGTGCCAAAGTATCGTTATTTTGCTTGATATGGTAAGCCGGATATTGTTGTTTATGCTGTTGATGCGTTCCCCAAATTGGCGTAGGAAAAAAAATCTCGCCAATATATGACATTTGTGCCAAACCTTCATATGAAAGGCGAAGGGATCAGACCATATTTGTTTATGGCATTTGATGACTTGAACTATTATAATATAGATGAAATGATGGGGATAGACTAACATTTGGTGACTTATCACCTGTGCCTGGATAACATTAAAGTATCAAAATGGCACCTAGAGTATAAAAAATGAAGTGTTTCGCCAGGAACTGTTGATGATAGTCTAATGATTTAGGCTATTGTTATAGAGATTGTTTTAAAATATTGGGAGACAAAGACTCTGAATACTTAATTCATTTTATTTTAGCTTCTTTTCAAATGTTTAACTGATCTTCTTTAATCAAAAACGAAAACAACGATTGGATGTCTTAACAGCAACTGATTCGCCTTTAAATTTTTGCAATCAAAGGGAATTGAATGGAAACCCGTTTACAGGGAGATCTGCACAGCTTTTTTCAGTATAATTTAATCGTCTCTAATATTTTTAAAACCCATCAGATTAGCATGTTTTTTTATTTTTAGATTCTGCAATGTCTGAACGGGGGTTGGCGAGCGTAGCTTGCAGGGGGCAGAGCCCCCTTATATATATATATATATATATATATATATTATTATTATTTTTTTTTTACTCTATTAAATTTTTTACATGCAATATATCTTTAGATGGCCCACTAACACCAAAAAAGCATTTTTATATGAAAAATATCAATTATGCAATCAAATAAAGTTTTGAAATTTATCAAAAGCGATATTTTCATATTAGCTGCATGCTACGAGTTATTAGACCAAGATTTTACTTCTTACGGCAGCCTCTTTGATTATGATAATTTCAGTGCTTTAACCGCACAGTTCAGTTATATGTACTGTTTGTTTTCGGATAGCAAAATCCTCCGTGCTTTTGCACATGCGTCAGGTCTTGTGACCTTAAATTAACCACTGAGGATGTTCCCAAATGGCAAGCTATAAATGCAGCCTCATTTTCACACCATGCAAGGGAAATATATATATAGATACTATACATGAGGTCTCTTGAAGAATTTGTTGCTGTTATGTATATGTGACCTAGACCAATAACGAAATCTTGTTACTACAGAACCTCTCTCTAATGGGAATCAACATAAAATTTAACACAATGAACAACACACAATAATAAATATCAGGTTGTAACGAAAGTTTTTCGCCACAGCTAATATGATCTGTGCAAACAGTTCGCGTTGACGTATTTGCTCATATTTTGTCAAACGATTTTTGGCATTTGAAAGAAAGAGACTTGCTTTATAACACTGTGTTGTAAAATTTGTAAAAAAATATCGTTATCATCAAGTATAAGGTGTCTGAAATGGAACTATCATGCTACCACATTAGAACTATTATTTACTTCCAGATCTGTTGCAAAAAGTCAGCTACAGAATGGCACCGAATAAAGTGTACAGCTTTAGGTACTAGTGTTCTACCATATGACACTGTGATGGTTTGGCAGAATGATGGTTATATATAAAATTACAGTTAATTATGTATATTATAATTAGTATTATGTAATGGGGATTTGGCGGAAAACTTTCGTTACAACCTAATACCTGTGAAAATGGGACGGAAATAATACAATACAATTTCATCTGCTAAGATGGAATTTTTCTGCGATTTCTTGTGATTCTGTCTGAACAGGTTTTACTGTATAGATTACTTACTGTATAGATGTTTGAAAAATGTATACAACATTTCATATCTGCAAGATAAAAAGTATAACCCCTAAAAGAATAATCTCATAGCAATCATTCTTTTAAAAGCAATTTGTTAAACTATTGACCATTGACTAGCTTCTTCCCAAAATTCATCCCATGTAAGCAATCATAATGCTAGCAAAATGTGGTAAATCGAATCTTATTCATTAGAATTGATAATGGGTTTTAATTAATATCTAGGCTAATTATCAAAAAATGAAAGAATGTATTCGAGTCTCAGATACAATCGAATGTATTTTCAACTATCCTTATCCAAATTTGCAGACCTCTGAATGTGATTAATTTCAGTAGCCATCCTTGAGACAATGTCTTTCTTTTATTAATATAGATAGTAAAAATTTGCCAAAATCAAAATTTCACTCCTGCATTAGAATAGAACTACAGCTGTTTTTTCAAACTAGAAACACCTCTCAACTGTTTACAATAATGAACAGAATCATTAAAATGCATTTATCTCCGCTTGTGGATTTTTATTAATTATTTTCTTCAAAATTGCAAGGGTTTCACGAATTTTCACTTTTTAAGCTGAATTTAATATTATGCATAAAAGGTTTAAATACCAGCTTTAAAATATCATGAAACCTTTCTGTCTCTTCTTTTTTAAATTGAAGTATGTCTTTATTTATATATTTTTAAAACTTAAATTGTTTTTCTCAGAAATCTATTATTAATTTTATTTATAATATGTATTAGTGACAACATATAAAAAAATTCAAAGTAATAAAATAAGAATAACATTTTCAAATTGATAGCATTTTTCTTTTTGTAATTTTTTTAGAAAACTTTTTTGTGGAATTAATATTTTTGTAATGATCATTTAATAATAATTGAAACAGGGTTTTTATATATTTTTTAATCTCTGGGGGTATTGGATTCTGTTAATTACCTATTCTTATGAAAAAAAAAAAGATAATAACATTTTCATAAACTGTGCAGACTAGGTAAACGCAATGTTTGTAACATATCAACACTATCAACAAACTCAAATGGCACCTTTTGATATTTAGGACCTAGTTTTTGTCATTTCATGAGTTTTTAAATTAAAACAAAATCAAATTATTTTTTAATGCATTAGATATTTATTTCTTCAGATAGTTCCAAAAGCAAAGATGTCATTAAAATTTATGGCAAGAACATATTAATAATATTAATAGAATAGCTGGTATTTTCGACAGATAATTGCAGCAGAAATACTTTAAGAGTTACGAGTATAAAAAATGAGTGTGGCAAAATTACAGTCAACAAAGAATAAAAAATGATTACATAATTTTTTTAATGTAATTAACATAAAAAAATAAATTTGTGAAATAAAAAAAAACATTGCTGTTGCAAACCACTAATATATTTTTAGCTTTTTTTTTTTTAAATTATTGTTATTTTTAAGAATTATGAATGCTTTATATGAACTAAGCATACAGGCTGATATTTCCATTTCACTATTTATAAATAATGACATATTTCTGATAACTGTACAGCTTAAAGAAAATTAAAATTTAAAAATAAAGTTTAAATTATGGGGAAAAAAACAACCAAGAAAAAAAAAAAAAAAAAACTAAGATTATATTTAACTTGAGAATTTTACTATTCTTATTAGTTCTCAACTTCTAAATACTGTTTAACACCTTTGCACAACCATCCAGTACAAAACTTATATTATTATTATAAGTATATATATATATATATATATATACAGTACAGAACCATTTATCCGGAATGCTTGGGGTCAGGTATATTCCGGATAACTGGTTTTTCCGGTTAACTGGTTGTGCATTAAAGCAGCATCCATTTGATAAGTTTTGTGGAATATGTGTAGTTGTGACATTATTTCTGATTTTAAATCATTAGATTACTTGGATTAAAAATCACTGCAAGAAAGCTCAAAAGTTAACCAGAGTTTAAAAGAAGGTAATTTATGGGAATCCCTTTAGGAAAAAAAATTCTCCTGTTTCCTTTGCATAAAAATTAAAACATCTAAAATACAACTAAATATGTTTTCATTTCAAATATTAGCTGTTGTCATCAAATTATACAACTGTTTCAAGCAAAGCCTATGTCAAACTGGCAGTGTATGACACCTTTTTCTGCAAAGATTCTGAAATCAGTCTATCAGAAAGGTCACAGTTTATCACAAAATCATCTACAGGTCAGTACACCAATTTTAATTCTGTTTGCCCACTCAGTTATAAGATTTCTATTATTAAAAGTTTAACATATAGAGCTATAAAATATTGCAGCAGCATTGAAGCTTTCGAAACTGAAAGAAATAAAATTTATGAAGATTTAAGGAATAACGGCTTCCCAAAAAATCTCGTTAAAAAAGTTTTTAAGAATACTCTAGATTTGGTTAATTCAACCCCCCCCCCCCCCCTTTTCAACAGGTTAAACCAAATTATTTCGTGTGTTTACCATATTATACTAATGTTTCTGAAAAAATTTCTTCAGTTTTGAAATCATTTAACATAGGTGTTTCTTATAAACCATTAAATAAATTAAGTTCCTCCCTGAATAGCTACAAGTTCAAATATGAAAAAGAAAAATTAAGCGGCGTTGTGTACAAGATTCCATGCAATGATTGTGATAATGTTTACATAGGTGAAACCGGCAGATCCATGGAAATTCGTCTTAAAGAGCACATCGGTGCATTTAAAAAAGGTAAATTAAATTCCAGGTTAGTGCAACATGCACTTGACAAGGATCACACCCCCTCCTTCACAGATTCTTCAATTTTGAGAAGTAATTGCATAGACTATTATTATAGAATTTTTATGGAGGGATGGTTTACTAAATTGCATCCATTAACCCTGAATGAATCAAGTCCTGTTCCGAATGAATATTTTGTTTTCTTAAATCATTGACTTTAACTTGGACTGGGTCTGGTGTATGCACATTGTTTTGTTGCAAGTTGATTCGAATACTGATGAGGCTATGCGGTGCATAGCGATACGTTTATTTTATAGTGTATAATTTTATATGATTTTATCTGATTTTAATTGTTTTGTATGTTTTTAGTAATTGTATTAAAGTCTGTCAACTGTTTTCTATTTAAATATCAGAAATATCATTCCGGATAACTGGTTTTCCGGTTAACTGGTTTCCGGATAAATGGTTCCATACTGTATATATATATATATAAGAACTTGCATGCGGGGTTGTCATTTTGTCCACTGTTTTGTAAAAAGTCTGGGACGCCAGAAGAAATTGGACGAAATGGACAAAATAAAAATCCACTGACTTTTCATGTTTGACATACAAAATTATTGCTATGATGTAATAGAATTATATTCCTATATTATTTATAAGTAATAATATATATATTTTTTCAATTAATCACCTAATTAAAATAGAATGACTGCATATTAATCACAATCTAATAAATCCACAAAGAAAATGTTATTTACATGTTGGTACACACCAGCACACATTTTATCATACATCATCCAAAATACATGGATGAGAGATTTACTAATGACCAAGAAGAAATAGCAAGGAAATGTGCGAGTGACATTGATAAAAAAAAAATTTGCCATTGATTGTTAAATTTTCGATTAAATCATCGCCATTTCCTGATATACATTTTTCTGATGCAATCATAAATAATCTAACACCATCAGAATTGTGGGAATCACTAAAAAGATATTGACTTAGAAAATATTTCAAATTTTGCATGTCATCTTTTTCAGCAAGCATTGAACATATTTTTTTCCAATTTCAGTATGATTCAAAACATACTTAGAAATAGGCTTGGATTACAAACTGCTACAAAATTGGTAATGGCTTATAAAATTTTAAATTCTAAAGACAAACAACTTGCTCCTAATCCTGAAGTATTTGACGAATGACGACTATTAAATATTTTACAACTTTTATGTATCTTGAATAACAAAATTTCATAGTACGCATTTCTGTTAATTTCTTTATTATTTCTTGATTATTTTGCATTTAATATTTTAACTAAAAGAAAATTTTTATTGTTACATTTTTCTACTTCTTATTGGTGCCCCCCCCCCCCCCCCCATAGTGCCTATACTGAATGTTTTATCCATACATTAAATAATTAATGTCATTACAAGCACAGGTTTCATTTCAATATAATATTTTTTTAATTAACATCAACTTATTTCATAATATGACTTTTTTTTTTCTTAAATACGATCTGAGGCTGTCAAACATTTAATTTTTTTTTAATTTCTATTTTTAATTTTGTAAACTGATTATTAATTGCAAAGAACTGCCATATGATAGATAAACAAGTTAAAATTTACTGCAGATGTATTGGTTTTACACTTATTATTCAATACCTTGTTGTAACTTAATATTTATATACATTTTATTTATAAACATGTTTGCATAAGCTTCTAGATGAACTGAATTTCCAAACAAAATATTTCACATACTGTTGTGTATATAAATATGTATTTGTGATATTTTGATATAAAAGTTGTTTCTTAAATGGGAAGAATCAATATATTTACTTATTATTGTTAAATTCTGCATTTTTAATTTAGAATTTTCAATTTATTAAAAGTGAACAAAATGATATTTTGCCCGGGATGGTTTTTTCCAGGGTGGATAAAATCATCTGATTTTT
Organism: Maratus speciosus; assembly: GCA_963932465.1. NCBI lineage: Eukaryota > Metazoa > Arthropoda > Arachnida > Araneae > Salticidae > Maratus > Maratus speciosus. Next base: position 147,850,407 of record OZ010789.1, read on the forward strand.
TCCACTCTAGAAAAAATTGGGCAACCCTGCTTGCACGACACATATGCATGATATTCGTCCTGAAGGGTTAAAACAAATTCATTGAATTAAAACCAGCAAAAAGTAAATACAGCAGATTTCAGTTATTTGGGAAACCATTTAATTGGGACAAAATGACACGAACAAAATTAAAAAAATCATTAAATTTATTTCTGATAATTGTTATAGCCACTTTATTAGCATAAATCGTGCAGAACTGGAGTGTCCCAATTAACTAGAATCTACCTATTTATAGATGCTACATATAATAAATCAATAAATCTCTTTGATTATAACAAGATTGATAACTCCAATCCAATAAAATACATAGAATAATTTGGGGGAAAATAAAAATAAAGAGAGATAGGTAAAAAGATTTAATATTCTTATGTTTGATTTACTGAAGAAACAGGGAACTAGGATTTGTAACTTACAAGTGCTCACTAAATAAAATTTGTCATATTCAGCAGTAATGACCCGACCTTCATTATCATGTTCTGAAATACCTAGGTAAAATATATAAACTGATGAGTTATTTGGAACATAAAATTAAACAACAACAACAAATAAAAAGCATGTAAAATATAACATAATTTGTTGTTTTGATTACTCTCTTTCCAATATTATCTGGGAATTGTTCTGTAATTTTGACTACAAGCCAAGTGTCATATCTTAAATAACCCAGTTCCGTTCAAAATTAATTTCATTGTTGTATCTCTAATAGAAATGTCAGTGTCAGTACAATTAGAGTTGATTTATTATTGAACTATGCTAAGATTACTAGTATAAAAAGAAAAAACATTATGTGGATATGTGGGAGAGGGAGGGACTGTGTTTATGATGAGAAAAGGGGGTACTCTTACATGAAAAACCTAAGCAAAGGGTATGTAAAAGAAAAAAGATTGGGAAAAGCTGATCTAGAGTACTTTCATATTTTTGAAGCTTTTAAATAGGGTTTCTTTATTATCTCCGTCTATTTTACTAAAAATGCATTGCTTCTATTTTACTAAATTTATAATAATGAAATAAAGTACTGATCTATTATTTAATCTCTCTGTGTATACAATTTCACACTATGACAAATTTTTTTTATGAAACTACAGTAGAACCTCTTTTATCCGAAACTCTTAATCAAAACTCTCAGTTAACCAAAATCCATTTTTAAAGCTTAACTATCACATTCCTTGTGGTCAAAATCCATTTTGAAAGCTTTTTCCTTTTTTTTTAAAGACTATCATATACTTTGTGTGCAAGCAGTACTTTCCGAAACACGAGTGCATATAAATATTTTTGATCCCCTTTCTTAGAATTCCTTTGAATTTAACTTCAGCTCCCGTAAGCAGCGGAGTGGAACGAACGAAGAAAACAAGCTAATTGGCGATTCTGAAGCTTTTGAACATTTTGCAAAAGCTTTGGCTTGGCTGGAGCAGCAGAAAGACTGTGGCGAACTAATAATATTTAAAAACTATGTGATAGAGCTTCAAAGCAAAGGCAATCGAAACTGCAACAAACAAAACATTGTTTCAAACCCGGGTGAAATATGTAAAAGGTACTTAATTTCAAAATTAAAGCTCAGGTTATTTATTCTTGTTTTTATTTTGCTATTGCTTTAGTTTTATTAAGCAAAAGTTACGATAATAAGAAATAGCGCATTATATTTCTTAGGGATGCAACGGATATCCGGCATATCCGGCTGATTTTTCAATATCCGAAATACCATCGGATATCCGAATCACAATCACCGGATATCCGACTTCTCTGACGGATATCCGGCAGAGCGCAGCACAGCGAAGATGTAAGGATAAGAGAAATCGTTTAACCGAAACAATGCCGAACAACTTTTGTTTATAATGCAAAATATGAAAGTAAGTTCATTTCATGAGTAAAAGGTATTTCTCAAAAGTTTAAAGAATTGCCAGCTTTCCTAACATTGATATTTGAACTCTTTATAGTAAATTTAAGAGTTTATGTTTACATTTTTTAGAAAATTGTACCTTTACTTTCAGAATGCAAAACAAAATTTGAAGTTGTTTATTAAAGTATGACTTTATTAATTTTCTTTCTTTCTTTTAAGTTTAACAATTAAACAGGCCTATTTTTACTTTCCTCTATCTTCACTACAAGAAAAAAGTATTGTAATTGAAATTTTTTCGATTTCCGGTTTTCGACGGATTTAGACGTTTTAGGGGTCAGAGATCCCAAAACATGTTTATACAAAATGTCTGTTTGTCCGTGTGTCACCATCGTGCCATCAAAATGTGTATGAAGTTATGCATAGAATTGCACCAAAATTTTTGTGAATATTTTTAGCTATAGCCAGCCTATTTAATTAATAACATCCATTCATTTAATAACATCCTTCAATATGCAAATATTCCACTGGAACGACGCGCTGTAATTGATTTTTGTGCCATTTTCATTATTGTAACATCGAAAAGGGTATGAAGCTAAGCATAGAACTGAACCAATTTTTTGTGTAAATTTTTGGCTATGGACAGCAGTTTCTCCTTGAATTTGGAAATATTCCGCCATAAGGTGGCACTGCAACAGCGAGTTTTGTAAAATTTTCCCAATTTTTCGCAGGTTTTTTTTCTGTATAATGGTGGCTCGTGAAGCGACGAAAACTTTGCATCCTACTAAACTGACTATTCACAAACAGCTGATGCACAACAGAATAACGAAAAAGTTATTGATTTTAATAAATATCATGATCGAGATTAACTTATTGTTATTCTGATTAATTGACTGGAGCTGAAATTTTAGATCAAAATCAAAGCTGGTATAATATTGAAGTATTAATATTTGGAACTACTTTTTGAAATATTAAGATGTATGAGATAGAAGAAAGTTTTGGGGATTGGCACATCAAATTATTTATTTTTGTAACTTCATTATAAATCTCTCTATTCTAAAAAAAAAGTAATTTACGCTGTCGCTGCCACCGGTTTTGAATTTTTTGTGACCGGAGGTATTTCTCCGTAAATATTAAGAAAAATATTGCATACAAAAATATCAAAATCAGTGGTATTATAGAGAAATGTTTGATAAACAGGCTGATGCAGACAGTTTTCAAATCGAAGAATTATTTTAAGAGATATTTAAGGCTAAAGTTGGACAAAATCGTTCCATTAAAAAAGTTTTATAGGAGCAAGAACTATACATAGGAATTAATTCATTTTTAGATCATTTTATAGGTTAGAATTTCCCGGTGTGCAGATTGCTTTTATTTTTTTTTTTAATTTGACTCATTTTTTGAGGTTTTATTTTTATTTTAAATTCAAATTTTCAGCATTTCGAGAGATATTTTTTATTTACTTTAGAAAATGGTATTAATTTAAACTGCTGCCAACTGTATAAACAGCACAAACAATAATGTTTGCTTCAAATTAAAAATTTATTGACACGTGACTATATAAACAGGAAAAAAAACTTTCAAATGAGAATTAAATGATTATGTATAAAAAGCAGGAACTTATTGAAAATTACTTCATAAAAACAATATTTACACGTGAATTTTAAAAGAGAAAGGATATTGTAAAATAATAAATTCATTAACATGCGTTAGAAGTCTTAAATAGGAGAAATTATGTCACATTACACTTATTACGTAAAATGAACAAAAAATAATATTGCAAAACAGTTTAAATTTAAAAATTTGCGCGAGACATTTATTTGATATTTTAAGATGATCATAATATTTCATTTCTAACAAAAGTATTTTTACGTGAATATTAAAAAGAGAAAGAAAAGTTTGGTGAAAATTACATCAGATTAAAAACGATAATTTAAAAAGACTTATTTAAAAGAACTTTCTTTTCGCTTTGTTAAAAAATACCGGGAGACAAAGACTGTTTACTTAATTCATTTCATATTAGCTTATTTTGAAATGTTTAACTGATTTTATTTAATCAAAAACGAAAACAGCCTTTGTATCTTTTAACAGCAGCTGATTTTTCCTTAAAATTCCCCAATCAAAGAGAAATGAATGAAAACCCGTTTATAGGGAAATCGCCATTGTTTTTTAAATTATAATTCAATCTTCTAAAATCTTTTTAAAGTCGATCAAACTGGCGTGCTTTTAGAGGCTACGATGTCTGAACAGGGGTTGGCGAGCGTAGCTCGTAGGGGGCCGAGCCCGCTAGTATTTAAAATTAAAAGTAATTTTCTTTTTACTGATAAATATCAAAGTAATTTAACTTAAAACTAAATGTGACTTAAAGTAAAACAGTATTAAATAATTAAAACAGAAAATCGACATCAACTAAACCTATGTTTGGAGAAAATAACTCTTTAATCATGGGTATATTAGTAGCTATTTTATGTTTAAATTATAAAACGAAAGTATGTATTTCTTTGTGAAAATACTATACAAATTATCAACATTTCATTGTACAAATTAATTATTAGCAATTATCAATATAGTCAATCCCATATCCAAATCCAATAGCCATTATCAGCATTTCATTGTAAAAATAAACAGAATATTTTAATGTTTAAATTACATTTTGTATACAACATTATTAATATACATAATATACATAATAAACAGGGCTTGAAATTCGAGACAGGATGGCAGGATTCGTGCCCTAAAGAATATTGGGGCGGGAGGCTCCTGTTTCTAAAAAAATATTTTCTGAAAATGTTTCTTTGTTAAACGACAATCAAGTCTCAGGATCGACTGACAAATTTCGTGATATTTTCCACTATTGATTGGCAGATTTCACAGTTTATTCTTACAACAAATTGACAAAATTCATGTTTGTTTTTCTGCATCTGACCGAAAAATTTTGCGATTTTTCTCCACGACTGACTGACGAATTTCACGATTTTTTCTGGAGCCCGATCAGTGAATTTCATAAATTTTTTTCTCGCGATCAATTGATAAATTTAGCAGTTTTATTCTGTGACCGATTGGCAAATTTCCCTGCTTGTTCTAGCGACATACTGATGAAAGTAATGATTGTTTTTCTGCATCCGATTGAAAATTTTCGTGCTTTTTTCTCTGCAATCGACTGAGGAATTTCATAATATTTGCTCGTGACGGACTGGCAAATTTCACGATGTTTTCCGTGATCAATTGACGAATTTCGTGATATTTTCCCGCTTCCGATTTCTCACGAACTTCAGTTTTTTTCTCGCGACCGGTCAACAAATTTTTAAATTTATTTTCACCTTAATTGACGAAATCAGCGATATTTTTTTCTACGAGTGATTTACATATTTTGCAAGGATTTTTCTGTGTGCCAAAAATAGGAAATATCTAAAAGGGCAGTAACGGCCACTGGAGACTGAGCTCTACCAAATTGGTCAATAGTCAGCACTAAACAAAATGAGATTACACTTGTGGTGCACATGAAAAATTAAAACTTTGGTGAACTTTAAAAAACATATTTAGAAACAACGAACTAGTTGATTCTGACAATTCACAGAAATTAGGACATGGCTTTTTGAAATTAACCTTTTCTCGTGTAATAGAAGAAATCAATTGACTATTGCCTTTTCAAACTCTGGATATGAATTTAAAGTTCCAATGCATAGAACATATTTCAATTAATGAAAATACCAGGGATTACAGTTCTGACATAAATCCATTAAGGATATAATAAACAAGTTTTTTCAGAAGTAACATTCAGTCACTGTAGGATATTGACAGTACATTTTTTAAAAGAACATAACCATGTGTTTCCGATAATTTCTAAAGTTATAAAAGTTGCTCTGTGCTGTTTGTCAACAGTGTAACTTCTGAAAGAGGCTGAAGCACGCGAAATGGAATAAAATCTAAATTAAGAAATTCATTTTGCAACCCAATTGTTAATTGCCCATAACATTAGGTGAAAGTTGAAAAATAGACATGATATATATAAAATACTTGATTCTGTTCCTTTGTTTTAATAAAATAAAAATTTAGGATAATTATCTTGAGTTGTTAATTTAAATTATTTCAATGGTATTTTATCATGTCTGTATAAATGCAATTCTTTACACATAAAAAAATAACGGCATTTAAAGATTTTTTCCCCCCTTTCTAACAGTTCAACTCCCCTGCATTTATAAATGTTGGGTAGGAAACTCCCTTTCTGGGAAAACTTGAATTTCAAGCCCTGAATATTAAAAGAGATATAGTTTTTGTAAATTATATTTCAATACAATTAAAATGTTTTAATGATGTGTGAAGCATGTTTGTAATATATTGTTCTGAGATGGCATTATATAAAGAAATAATTCACCATATAACTAAAAACATATCTAGTGCCGGATATCCGAATCCGGCAGGCAAAGGAGCTTCGGATATCCGGCAAAATCAATATCCGGTGCATCCCTAATATTTCTCCTTAATCTTAAAATTGAAGCATTCTCGATTATCCAAAAATTTCGATTTTCCGAAAGATGGCCAGTCCCAATTACTTCGAATAATCGAGGTTCTGCTGTACCTCCATTGGAGAAAATGCAGGGAGGTGGGGATCTGACCATTTTCAGAAATTGATTTTTTTTTTTTTTTTTACTAAAAAAAGATTTTTTTTTTTATTTGATTTTTACACAAAGTATCATCTTTGATCAAAAATACTTTCTATTAAAAGAAAAACAATGTCAATCTTTACTCTGCTCAATAGTAAAAAAAAGAAAGCATTTAAATTGTTTCAAAATTAAATCTAATAATTTTTGATGATTTTTTTAAAAATATTTTCAAGCATAAAATTTTTCTCAGTTTGCTTAACTATTATAACTGTGAAATTGAAAATGACCAACCTTTAATTTGTTACTTTCGACACACTCCGATACTGGTAAGATTAAGTTGATTACTTATTTACTTGAATTTTTAATCTCATAAAAATCTCAAATGTCAAACCAATATATATCATTTTTGTTCTTTTTAACACTATATAACAGTTGGAGGGTAGTACAGACACTAAAAGTGAAATTTCAGGGCGCATTTGCACGGCATACTAGCTGAAATACAAGACCATAAAAGAATTAAAATTTATTTAAGCTTGGGAAAGTAAAATACCAATAGACTTGTACTCATAAATTCAAAGCAAACATTCTCTAGGGATTATTTCAAGGATTCAATATAAAACTGAATAAAGTATGTTTTACAAACTGCATTATAGTTGCATGCAAAGCCACATATCAGAAACCCAACTTACATCCCTTTGACTTATGTCATCCAGCATTTATGATTGACTGACTGATGAAACTCGTGATTTTTTTCAGTGACCAATTGACAAAATTTATGTCACCCTCCCCCCCTCCTCTCCATCCGATTAAGGAAGATTATGATTTTGTTTCCCTTGTCTAATCGATAAAATGCAAAACATTTCTCAGGGTCTGACTGATGAAATTCACTATCTTTCCTTTTCCTATGTCTGATTGACTCAGCAACTGATTGCTGAAATTCCTGATCTTTTTCAATGATGAATTAACAAAATTCATTTTTTTTCCTGGCCAACTGAAAAAACTCTCGAGTTTTGCATAATTAGTTGACAAAATGTTTCAGTGAAACAGAAAAAAAAGTTCACAACTAATTTCTGGCATTTGCAGAAAATCCTGTGTGCATATACAGTGAAATACATTTAACACGAAACTGAGGGGACCGAAATTTTTTTCCACGTTAAAAGAATTTCAAAAGATTCGTAAAAGAAAGACAAAACTCACCAATATTTTCGATGTCGTCCAATTTTATTTCAATTTCCTGTTAAACTACTAGTAGGTTGCATCCATTAGGATAAAAAGCAAGTGAAAAATTATTATTTTATGGAGAAAAATTAGATATGTTTTTTTGAGGTGTCTTTTTCAGCACCATATTTGTCCACAAATTGTTTGAGATCATCTATTGTTTTATTCATCTCTCCATTCGAAAGCGCATTTAAAAACTGTGTACACTTTTAATAATTATCTGCATTTCTGAAGTAGAGGGAACAGGAACTGCATTGTTGATTGCGTTGTCAGATTCGTCGTCAGAATCTACATTTCACACGAAATTTTTTGTGTTAAAAGAAAAAAAATATATATGAAATTGCATAATACAGTCGAGTCTCTCTATAACGAAACTCCATACATCGAATTTCTCTATATAATGAATTTTTAGTAGGAACGGTCCCTTTTTCCCATGATTTCATTAAAAACAGTCTCCATATAGCAAAATATCTATCTCCATACAACGAATTTTTTCATAAAATGTTCTTTATTTATTGTTTTAAAAAAAGCTTCCAAATCACATGGAATCAATTTTCCATCACTGATTAGTGATTTATCGTTCAGTACTGAATTTTTTATCTTACATTTCTACCTTGAATCTCCTTGTTTTTTATGCCCAACGAATTCATCTCCCCCTCCCACACACCTGCCAACATACTTCTTAAAACAATGTCAATTGGATTGTTACACATATAAGAGCGGGATCAGAGAGGTAATTGAAGTTTAAGGTGAATGAGAATTCAAATGGAGGAAAATGTTCCCGATACAATTTTTCATTCCTTGCTAAAGTGTGAACATTTTTTCGAGGGTGTAACAATTTTGAAATCAAAACAGCGAAAAATTACAGATTTCTTCGTCTAAAATTAATGTAAGATTTCCTTATGTGATTTTTATTATGCTTTCAAATAAATGTCTGTTCTCTTTTTTGAAACTGTTTAAATAATTCAGAAATACAATATTAGGTTAATATTTATAGTTAAACATTTCAAATTCTTAATTAAACACTTGAAAAGTAATTTTTGTTTAAAATTTACACATTAAATAGGAATTTTTACTCATTCTCTATATAACAAATTTCTCTCTATAACAAATTTTTTACTGGAACAATAGATTTCGATATATAGAGACTCGACTGTATATTGTCCGGATCACTATATCATTTCGTGTTAACCGATTTTTCATGTTAAGCATTTTTGTGTTAAACGTATTTCACTGTTTATATTAATCCAAAATAAATAATTCTGTGTAATTCTTCAAAAAAGTTTGAAAACTCTGCAAAAAATACATTGGCAGAAAAATCATGTGACTATTATACTGCCATAACACAAAACTTGCACAATTTCAAAAATATAAGAATAATTACCATTTTTAAAACTTTTTTTCCAGAAATTTTAGGGCGAGTACATCCACCCCCCCACCCCAACCCCTGAGTAGTTTAATAAGGATGACAACAATACGTTTTTAATAACATTATTAAAATTTACTTACCAATACCATATTCTACTTTCAGGGGCTTTTCTTTGGTTAAAAGACCAACACCTGAATAGCCATCTTTATCACCAGCCAGCCAATAAGCATGATAACCTTCAATCTTTTTCACTTCTTCAGGAAGCTTATCATCGGAACATTTCGTTTCTTGGATACATAATATATCAGGCTGTTCGTGATGCAGGTATGATATTCCATTTTTCTAGAACAACAGAAAAAACATTATTCATACTGAATTTACATGGTTTCAAAATACAATTAAGTTAAAGATAAAAGTTCTCTCAATAATTAAGGTAACTTTCTAGCATAACAAATTACTCCCTTCCTTTACAGACTGAGAAATTTCATGCTAATATCAGGGCCCAACTAGCAAGTTTCTGTGCCCAGGACACTCAGTTTTTCTTGCCCCCTTAGACTGGTTGATTTGCTGATACTAGTTTTTTTTTACATGTTACACACTTATTCAAAAAGTGTCAGCTCAAAAAATAAGTTTTCATGAAAATTGAAAATCGGTTCCAGGAATAAAAATAAAATATTTTTTCTATTATTTATTGAAATGGGTTTTTAACTATACACTGAGACAAATTTTTGTCATTTCATGTTATTAATATCTCAAATATCACATTTTTTCACAATTATTTTATTTTTTAATGGAAATTAGATGAAATTATAAAAAATTTTGTGCCCAGGACATGGGTCCCAGGTGCCCGTGCGATAGGCAGGGCCTGGCTAACATATAAATTAAAACAGATGATTACTCATGACCTAATGCAATTATCAAAATTTAATATCTCTACATTACACTTTCAAAAAGTACTTTCTTGAATTTCAAGTACTTAAAAAATAATAATGCTTAGAAATTACTTAAATAAAAATTTCAAGATTTATTGACTAAAAAGATTTTTTTAATGCAGTAGTACACTAGAATCAGACATTGGTTTTATTTTTCGAAAATGAATAATAATCATTTGTTTTTTTTCTTCCATATACACGTTAAGTAGAACTGGTGTAGATACAATATTATTAATTTAGGTCAACGGGACAATGTGATTCACAAAAATTGTTAAAATGGATAATTAAGTTAATTAAAACTAGATTTGAAATACAAACATAAAAAATGGAAGTGAAATGTTTCATCTATGACTGACTATTCACAGTTTTCACACCCCCTTCCACCCACTTAAAAAAAAAAAGGCAGGGTGCTGCTGGTGGGAAAAGGGCACTTTTTTTTTTTTTTTTTTTTTTTTTTTTTTTTTTTTTTAAGGCAATTTTAATATTTAAAAGTCAGGGAACGCTTTTCAAGACACAATGAGTCACTATTTGCTATGTAAGCAAATTTTTCAATACAAAAGGCAATAAGGGTACTTTTTTTTCCCCCCCCACTGAAGGGTGAAAAGGGTGCTATGTTTTGGATGAAAGGTAAGAAGGATGCTATTTCTTGAATTCAAGGAATAGCAAGGCAGGGTGCAGCACCCTCCTGAAAGTGTCTGGGGGAAACTCTGCTATTCATACAATACTGAGAAGAGATATTAATATTTTTCACTGAAATTTAACAAGACAATTAGTACTGGATAAAAAGAAAAAAAAAAAAAAAATGCCAATAGGATTCTTTATTTTTTTTTTTTCACTAGTTAGCACTTGGGACATTTTTTAAAACTGTTTTACTTCTATTTAATAAAACTAATCACAAACTTACTCAGGTATGTCTAGTGCAAAATAAATAAATAAATGATACTTTTAGAAATGTTAAATTGACAAAGCAGGCAGCTAAACAGGCTCAAAACACAAAATATAATTTTTTTTTTTTTTTTTTTATAAAATCCAGCAAGAAATTTCAACATAGAGTATTGATAACAATCCAAATTACCTCTAACCATGCTCGGATTCCATTAACATTCCAGGATGATATCTTAAAATTCCATGGATTACCACTAGACGATTTAGACTCGTTACTAAAATCAATAGCTGAAACATCTGGAATTTTTTCTTTTTTTGAATTCTTAGAATCACCAGATTCTTTTTGCTTTTTTGATTTTGTAGATTTAGAACCATCTTCATCCTCTTCTTTTTTTCGTTTTGTACCTTTACCTGATTTATTGGGAACTTTCTTAGCTTTTCCATCATCTTCAAGCATTATATTTGAACTTTTACTTTTTTCTTGAACATCTTCTAATCTTTCAAGAACTACAAAAACATCTTTCAACAAAAGAGAGCTATGACATTCACATTCAGGTGTATTATTATCAGATTTACAAAGAACGTGTTTATCTTTTCCAACATCTTGCATAACATTTGAAGTGTCATTAGACATTGTAGTTTCTTTTTGAATGTCATTGTGTCTTTTCAGCAACACAATAGCTTTTTTTGTTATACGTGGATCATGAAATTCACATTTATCCTTTATTTCCGAAGAATCTTGCTTTTTAAGCTTATGTTTCACATTCAGGGTTGAATCTGATATTAACGAATTTGTTTTTGTAGGAGCACTTCTTAAAGTTTTGCTAACATTAACACAATTATCCTGATTATTCATTTTTTTAAGAAAAACTCTACAGGAAAACTTTCCAACTTCATCTTTATCCATTGCAAATTCTTTTATATTTTCTTTGTCTTCTATTGAAACTTGATTATAATTATCATTTACAAAAGCTCTTGATCTTTTTCCCATTTCTGTCTGAAAAGATACAAATGCCAACACTTAATATGGAAGAGATAATAAAACAAAAGTATATAAATAAAAAAATTCCAAGTGAAAAAATACTATGAAAATATAGTGTAAAGACTGTGCAAGACACTACAAATTTAGATCAAGATATTTTAGGCAAAATTCATTTACATTAAAAAATAATTATATGAACATACATACATATATACAGTAAAACCTCCCTAAAGCTACCATGTTCTGTTCCAATAAAATTTGGTTGCTCCGAGAGGTGGTCTCTGAATGCAAGTCAGATTTAAATCTTGTTTTTGATTGTTGAAAATAAGGTAACAAGTAATGTTATGAAAATTTATCTTTCATATTAGAAAAAAATTATAAAAATTTACTTTACAAAACAAAATATTAATTTAATAATTTATGGGGTGAGACTCCATACATAACTCACAACTCACTTTTAGGACGAACTCTGACATTTATTGAGACGAACAAACAAACAAAATACAGAAAAAAAACACTCTTCTCGTTCTTTAATTAATTTAAAGGTTATAATTCAGGCTTCGTTTATAAACGTCGTTGAATATTTCTGAGATTTTCTTACGTCGTGTAAATATTCAATCTTATTTCACCGAAATATGTTCTGTTCTTTTTTAACAAAACCTTGCGTCGTCAAACTCATTTCGTTCTATTTACTTCTTCTGCATTTCTACTTCACACAGCTTCGTTAAGGCTCGTTTCCTTTTTAATCTCGAAGCGGAAAATACGGGGACACTCAGTCTGATGCAGGTGTTGCTTGTGAAATTCCCACAATATTGACATTTGCTTTGGTTTTATAAGTTTATCTTTAATAATTTTTTCTCCAAACTCTTTCGAAGTTCGATAAATAGATGAAAAAATTTTTCATCTTGAACGGATAATGGTGATGCCATTAAACTAATTGTTTGAGAGTTTCCTGACAGGATAGGACAGGGGGTTTTTATTGTCCGAAACTACTGATTCGTCATCAGAATAAGATTCATTGCCTGAAAAGGTACAAAGAGGTTTTACACTTAAGTTACCAGAATAAAAATATTTTTAAAAAGTTCAAATTAAATTCTTACAAACCTGGTTAGATACTTTGATAAATAATGTGCTCTTCCCAATTTTCACACAAATTACCGTACCATTAAAGTGTTTTTTCATATTCAAAGACATGATCTCCAGACAAAACCTCCCTTAAGTAGGGAGGTTTGACCCAGTTTCTAGACTCTTGAAAAATCATTACTCAAAAAGAATCTATTTTTGTAGCAGCAACAACCGGATTTTGTAGCAGTAAAATCCATTTTTGTAGCAGCAAAAATTAATTTTGTAGCAATAAAAGCTGTTTTTGGAACAGATTGAAATTCTAATGCTAATAAATAAGAAATTTGCGTATTTCTCGCGACCTTTTGACTAAATTCGCTATTTCTCGCGATCTTTTGATGAAATTTGTATTTCTCGTGATCTTTTGACGAAATTCACGTATTTTTCGCCATCTTTTGTTGAAATCAGTGTGCTTTTCACTATTTTTTGACGAAATTAGCGTGTTTTTCGAAATCTTTTGCGGGTTTTTTCACGATCTTTTAACGAAATTCGCATTTTTTCACAATCTTTTGACAAAATTCACGTTTTTTTTCGCAATCCTTTGACACAATTGGCATGTTTTTCACAATCTTTTGATGAAATTTGGGTATTTCTCGCGATCTTCCGACGAAATTTGGGTATTTTTCGCGATCTTTTGACAAAATTCGCGTATTTTTCTCGATCCTTTGTTGAAATCAGCGTGTTTTTCGCTATCTTTTGATGAAATTAATGTGTTTTTCGAAATCTTTTGATGAAATTTGTGGTTTTTTGTGACCTTTTGATGAAATTTGCAGGGTTTCTTTTTTTTATCTTTTAAAGAAATTCGCGTTTTTTCACAATCTTTTGACACCGTTTTGTTCGTTTTTTTTAAAAAAGAAATTAGCGATCCTTTGACAAAATTCACATTTTTTTCGTGATCATAAGTATGCAAAATTTCAGGTCTCCAACTTATACAGTTTCTGAGAGAGGCCTATGTGACGGACACCCAGAGGAGTGAGGCGAATAGGGTATTGTCAGCAGGGTTGGCAAGTTTCTGCCAGAGTGGTTAAAACCAGCGGTTATAAACGGTTAAAACCGGCATGGCAGAATCTAGTTTCTGCCAGTAAGCGGCAAAAACTGGAAGAAACTAAGAAATAACATTAATAAGAACTTTAATGTGCAATGATTCATAATTCACACATGTATTTATTTGATATGTAAACAATTAAGTTAAAAATTAAAATTAAAGATTATGAATGTTATTCAAAGTTGTAAAAAGTTTCAAAATGATCATATAAATATACTTTGTTTATATAATAATAGGTATTAATTTTCTTTCACTTGAAAAACAGAAATTTTCAATGGCAGCCTGATGCTGTACAAGTCTAACTTTTATATAGTTGTTTAGAGTTGAATTTTTATTTAAAAGTAAAAAAAGAAATTTACAAAAAAATCTGATATTTTAACAAATGTATTTTTCAGAGTGTTTTTAAATAAATAATGCAATGCAATAACTTAGAGATTATGATTCTTGTGAAAATATATAAGTAAATAATTGAAACACAATAAATAACAGAAAAAAAATTAATGAAATATCTTGTACAATTGTTTTACAATATTGAAAGAACAAAATTGCCACTCAAATATACTATTATTACTTTTTCCACAGAACATTCCATAGCATAGGACAACATTTTGCTAATCTTCCTGAACACAATGATTCTTAATTTGTTTTGAATGAAAGAAAAGTTTGAAAATATTCTTTCAAGACTATCATTACTTGCTGGCAATGTCATTTTTGAGGATGCAAAATTTGAAAAATCCTCATTTTCACCAGTATTCGTTTTTAAAAACGACCACCACACAGGCAAGGGCAAAACATTTTCTAGGGCTTCCTTGGAGAAATATGTTTCTGGGACAGGAGTTGATTTTGCTTCAATGGATATTATATATGGCACAAAATTGGGATTAATATCAGAAAGCAATATCGTTGCCTTTTTTTTATGCTCATATGTCAATTTTGATCCCATATACTTAGGATGAAGTAAATAAGCTAGCATAGGGTAGTCGGTTATTACTGTATTAAATCTGCTTTGAACCTTTGTAGTTGTTAGTTTTCTAAGTGCAAAATGTGGTTGGAACATTTTCATCTAACAGTCTTAATAAAAAAGCTAAAACCTTTAACAACGGTTTTAAGCACAAATAACATACAGACACGACAAAAAAAATCCCATATGATCGTTTTTTGACATGTCTGTACGTTATTTGTGCATAAAATCTTTGTTAAAGATTTTAGCTTTTCTACTAAAATTCGCACAAAGTTTGATTTATGCTTATGTCTTAGATTAAAAACAAAGAAAAGTCAGATTTGTTCCTTTGAATACTGTATTTAAATGAAATGTTTTTTAAATCCATAGAATTACAAGATCCACATATAACTATAACATTTCTATGAGAAATAATTTATAGTGTTATTATTAAATTATTACGTTAAATTACAGAAAAGCATTTTGAGCAAGTACTGAATATTTTTCTTTTCTTTTCATTGTTTCATTTAAAATAAGTATTGGATATAGTTTTGTATTTGATTTTTAAACTGAAATTTTATCTGTTACATTACTCATTTTTTCAAATACAAATCTATTTATTTTTTAATTAAAACTACCCACAATATTTCATTTGTTATTTAAATGGAATAAAATGCACTTAAGGAATTTAATACTAGTAAAAAAGTCTCAGATTATGTCACGAAATGTGTTTATGACAGTAGTTGCCAGTTTCTGCCGGTTAAAACCGGTTATAACCACTTTCTGCCACTGGCAAGGCAGAAACCCTTTTTTGCCGGCAAATAGCCAGCCCTGATTGTCAGATGAATGAAACGCTAAAAAATTTGCTCTCAAAGAAATAGCAGGAAATGCTCTCCTTAAAAACTAACAATAGTTACAGACTTTCTAATGAAGTTTCCTCCAAACTGAAAAAAACATACTGCATAATATTTGTGCATTCAACATTATCATTCACTTAAGAAACTATATCAGAAAAATCCAGATAACTATATTCTTAACAGGAGCAAAGGAAGAGGGAAGGTTTGACATGACTGATTAGTTATAATTATTATTAATGAAAAAAATAACAAATACAGCAGAATAATTTAAAATGTTACCAAATAAAATTTTCGTTTTTAAATTTGTGTGCTAGAAGGAGCATGAAGTGAAAATTTTATATTGAGGATAATATAATTTAGATGAAATTTCTTAATAATACAGTAGCACTCAAAAGTATTTTGACAACATTATATTTAACATTCTTGGACTTTTCTTGGGTTTCACGCTATTTTCTAGCAAATCATAGTTAATTTGCTAACATTCAATGTTTCTGTGACAAACATTTAAGTGAATAACTCATCATCAAATGGCATAATTTCAACGAGTTATGTTTAGATAAACATTTATTTTAATCTAGGAAAAACTTTATTTGATGTTTAGTGAAATAATAATCTAAAAGCATTTATCTATCATAAATCATACATTTCATTTCCTGTTGTAATAGAAATATCTACTCAAGACATAAACAATCCCATAACTTCATGATTGTTGTGAAATACATTCCTTTAGTAATTATAGCAATTTTCAAACTATAAATCATGAAAAGTACTTTTCTACTTAGACATTTTCTCAGTTGCTTAAAAATAACTATATTGTGATTTATTTATATTTATCAAAAAGATTGTTCAAGGACACTTCCTGGTTGCAGTGCATTTTACATTAGAAGAAGCAGATGGAGTTGAACTGTCAACTATCACGCACGCAGCATTTCTTCTGTAGCTGCTATATTTTAATTTCGCAACCGGGTAACCAAACCCCCGGTCCCTGTAAACCTGTAAGCACTGCTTCTTGTGCACCTGCATGAAATTGTACCTAATGGCATCATTCAATATAATTTTATTTTAATCTGTAGTATATTTATTGACTGTTGACGCAACACATACAATTCATCGAACATTCAGTAAAACATTGAATATGGTTAAATAAAATAAAATGTCAAGTGTGAGTATTACTCGCGCATAGAGCGTTCCGTACAATAAATATATTAATTAGTAACTGTATTATTTTAAAAAATCATTAATAAAAGAATAATTAGACTTTGTAAAAACTATACACCGTAGGATTTTGTACAGCTATATATACTTGGGAAGCATGGATGGTTAGGATATACCAAGAAAGTTCAGAGATGAAATGTAAATACTATCAACTATTGCTATTTTACAACTTAATTACAACAACTTCTTCAACCATTATGATAGCGGGACAGATGTCATATATGCACGATTTTTTTCTGACGCCAATGTCACATACGCACCGGGAACTTAACTGGCACCAAAGTGTCGTTATTTTGCTTGATATGGTAGCCAAGATATAGATGAAATGGTAACGAGGTTTTAACGGTTCGCCAAATTGGCGGCTGAAAAAAATTCGCGCCAATATGTATATCATATCTGTGTTGAAAACACATCTACTGTCCTAACAAAATAAACTTTTGTGACGATCACCGAAAAAACTGCTGGAACAATAATTTCATACCTTCCTTTACTTTAGAGTTCCATTATAATAGTTTACTTCTTTGAAATTAATAAAATGCAAAGTTAAGCAACAGTAAGTTACTATTAGAAAAACCAAATCTACTGCATAATAACACAATCTTTAGTGATACAATTCAACGATTAACCAAAAATATTGCTGGAACAACATATTAACACTTTTATTTGCACTCAAACAGAAGTTAAAAAAAAAATTAAATTATTTTTATAACGTGCGCATACAGATGCGATACTTCAGAAATTGCTCACGTGATTTGCTAATTCGCCGGAGCAAAGAAACCAAATAAATTCTTCGGATTTTTATATTACATGAGCTATTGCATATTTTTTTAATTAGACGCCAAAATACTTGTTTGCAAGTACATTACAATTGTTAATTTCTTAAAATATATACGTTACTATAGTAATGGAAATGGACACTTCATGCAGAAATGATTCTTTTATAATGTTAATTTTTTATTTAAGCTGTTTTTTTTTTTTATATAAAATCAGTAACAATTTTTTTTTACCCGATGCGTTAACCTTCCCCCCCCACCCCCTCTAGTTGATGTAACCGTTTAATTCTTTAATCAAAAGAATTGATCAACAAAAATGTTCATTTGAAAATTTCCGATGCTATAGTAACGGATGCATTTTTAGAAATTATCACTTGAAAATCTGACGTTTTGACGCCAAAGACATCGCCAAATTCGAAAAAATATGAAATATCTCTCGAACTATTGGACTTAAAAGAATTTAGTTAGTACCATTCGATTCAGCACACAAAAATACACCAAAATATGTTTATTAATGCAAAATCCAGACTTTCTTTTATATATATAGATTAAAAGTTGTTAACTAGGTATAGAGTATACCGCCCCTGTCCTTATGTATGTGCAAACTGGCTTATCTTTAAGGGTTAATATCTCAGCTAATTACTAATGATTTTTTTCGAAATTCATTATCAACAATGTTCTTATACTTCTGCAACGATAGGTATATCCAGCGATGCTCAACAATTTTTCTGAATGCCCGTAAATCGAAATTTGTGTATAGCAGAAAAATGCTAATTTCTCGAAAACTATGTGACCTAGGATAATCGCTATAATTTTCTGGCAAGGTTTCCATTAACATCTACTACCTCTAATTTTTTCATAATTTTAGTTTCAGTAGTTTCGGAATTAGTTGGGGGGGGGGGGGGAAACATATTTTTGCGTTACATTTTCGACAATATTTTTAAAAATATAATACCTAAAATTAAAAGGAATGTATTTTTGAGTTCGGCGTTAAGAAAGCCTTCACAGGATACCCCACATGATATAGAAATAAAAGATTTTTTTTTTCAAGTAGCTTAATTTGCCCCCCTACATTTTTACTAAATATATTTATGAATCTGAAAATATGTGGGTCAATGGTCTTTATTACTTCCCGGAATTTGAACTTTCCACGTTCCATAGTTTACGAGTAAAATGACTGTGACAGACAGACAGACGGACAGACACAGGAGTGATCTTATAATGGTTCCGTTTTTACTTTTTAAGAAGTACGGAACCCTAATAAATGATTGATTTTTGTATTTTATTATTGTTTTTATTTAAGTCCATTATTATCTTTGTCAAAATACTTTTGAGCACTACTGTAAAATGAACAACTAGAATGCGCAAAGGAAAAAAAAAATGTGGAATTTTATAAAATTCCTGAATTTTCCAGATTTTGATAAAATATTGAAATTTCCCGACTTATTTGGTGATTTTTTAACTTCCCCTACTTTTCCAGGTATTTTAGGAACTCTGCTACCATTTCTTCTGTTCCATCAGAGAGCTTGTAGGCACCAAACTGATATGTAAAGTGGTTGCCTCTTCTTGCCCTCTATCTAAATCAAATTTTTTCGCTTTTAAACGACGATAATCAATTTCCAGCTTCCAACTCTATACACAGTTCTGTTATTTATTGTGGGCTTTAAGTAGTCAATTATAATGCCATACTGTGATCTGAAATTTTATTTATATTCAAAATGTTTGAATTCGACTTTTATTTATTATAAAGTAATTACAAAGGGGACCTAGCTTCCCTTGTCTCCCTCGATGACACGTCCCTGTAACATACTAATCTATATTTAAATATGCAGATATTTTTATTACCACGAAATAAGGAGAATCCAAAATGCTCACTCTCATAGATTGTAATGGAAATCCTCTTAATATCAGAAATCGCACTGATACTAGCATGCTAGTTAACAGCCAGGGCTTAACTCAAGCAACACAGTCTAGAATCCACATTTGGCAACTAAATTTGAAAAAAATTACTTTCATCAGTATTTAGAGTTGAATGACTGTTTTATTTATTCCAATTTCATGAAAATATATATATTCCAAAGGAAAGTAAAATAATCGAAACAAAACATAATTTAAACAACTTAATTGATCTGTTACTGGAACAAAGATAAATTTCATAAAACCATTTCCATAATTAATATTAAAAAGATGCTGTATTAACAGATGTGTCTTACTTCCATTCCAAAACTGAGAACTACAGGGCTTGAATTTCAGGGTGGGATGGCGGGAGTTGCACTAAAAAATTTTTAAAGTCCCACCTAAAAGAATATCACAGATGAGAGGCTCCTGCCCAAAGAATTTCATCACTTTTTTGGAAAATTTTGCTTTTAGAATTGATGATCAACTCCCGTGACCGCCTTACGAATTTCTTGATATTTTGGAAAGTCCAATTGACACATTTTGTGAATTTTGTACTATAAAACATTTCTGAATTTCATGATTTTTTCCCCCCATGACTGATCAACCAATTTCACTATTTTTCCCCCAAGATCGACTGACAAGTTTCACGTTATTTTCTGCAACCTATTGAGGAATTTCATGGTTGTTTTTTTGCAAAAGATTGACAAAATTCAAGTTTTTTCCCCTACATCCTACATCTGAATGAAAAATTTTGCAATATTTTCCTGCGGCCGGCAGATGAATATCAACATTTTCCCGCGATGCATTGAAAAATTTCATAATATTTTCCAATGACCAATTGATGAATTTCTCGTTATTTTACAGAGACCAATCGACGAATTTTACGATTTTTTTTTCAAGGACAGATCAACGAAATTCACAATTTTTTTTCAGTGACCGATCAACAAATTTTCTTTAGTTTTGACGGTTTAAATCTATGCCACAATAAAAGCTACTTTTTGATGGCTAAAACCCAACCCTGCAACCCAGTAGCAGAAAATTCTCCAAGTGTCTGCAACAGATACTTCAGGGGCAGAAAATAATCTGCAGGTAAAATATTTTACAATTGAAGCATTCATCAAACGATCACTTACCTGTGACGTTATTATGCATTTTATTAATTTTACTAATAATAATCTTAAGTTTTTGTATTAAGTAATAAAGAGTCAAATATAATATAAAGCAAAATAAAAGTTAAAAAAAAAAATAATCTGCAAACGAAAAAAGAAAATCTGCAACGCCCGTCTCCCGTCTCGAACTTTTTGCTACCGGGCCCTGCAACTACAGATTTTATTCACAATTTTATTCTGCAACTGATTGACAAAGCCCATTTTTTCTGCAACAAATTGAAAAAATTCGAAATTTTCTTTCCATCGTAAAATTGAAGAAATTTGTAAATGTTATCAATGACTGATAGACGAATTTCGCGATATTTTTCCACGATCCAATTTACAAAATTTGCATCCATTTTCAACAATGGATTAACGAAATTTGCGATTTTTTCTTTATGTAGTCTAAGGCGGACTCTGTGCAAGCCGGAAATCTGTCTAACGCGGAAAATTTTCCTAGTCCCGGCGAACCCATAGCAAATAACATTAGTTCATGCTGTGTAAGCCGGAATCTGCCTAACGCGGAAACGGAAAGGTTTATAATGTCCCACCGAACCACAAATTTTGCATAAGGTGGAAAAAACTCTCTTTTAAAAATGAAATGCATTTAATTTATGAAACTTTAAAACTGATATATGTACAAGAAATACTTTCGAACTTTTTGATAAATTTTGTAATAGAGAAATAAAGTAATTAAATTCAAGAACCTTAATTATCTTTATGATTAAATATTTTTAAATGATAATTTTTAACCATAAAAATCAGTAACACAATGTGACTTGGAATGTGTTACTGAAGAAGGCTTGGTAAACCGAAAGGAAAAAAAAAAGTATTGATAAAAGATTATTTTCCGACTCTCTAAACTACTATGTTAAAGATGAGGTTTGAATTTGTTAAGGTTGTTCTCAAATCAAGAAGGGCAACTTTATGACATAAGTTTCAATTTATTTTTGTTCGGAAATACATGAAACTAGCAGGTGGTGTTGTTCAGAAACTATGTAATCGAGCTGTTTTTTACTTTTTTTTTTTTTGCAAACGCAATAGATCTTTCGGAAAATAGTGTCAAAGTGGGTGTTTTGAACCGAATTTCCGCGCGAAAGGAGAATAACCACTCAAGAAAAAGTGAAAAACGTGTTTGTCAAGTGATCAAAATCGCTTATAACTCAATAGGTAATCTATCAAAAAATGGAAAACACGGTTCGATTCCAAATCGCTTCCATGGTCAGACTTTCCATTTTTATATCTTTCCGTTAAAAAATGAATTTGTAAATGTGTCAAAACGTTTTGCGCTTGTTGAGCAGAGCAGTTAAGAACAACCTTAATGTTTTTCATTAAATTCTAGAACTGAAGTAATTTTATATCGATACCATTTATTTCAGTTTTCAAATAAAGTTTTTCAAGATTATTAAAGAACAATAAATTTAATAAAAAGTTTAATTTCATTAAAATCTTAATTTTAAAGATCGATACTAAAGGTTGCGAACGTAAAAAAATGTACAATTTGTTCAGTTATTTTAATGTTTTAAATTTTATTTTTCGGGTATTTTGCATAAGGCGGAATATTGTCTACGGCGGAAAATTTCTTCGGTCCCGATCGATTCCGCCTTAGACAGAGTTTACTGTAATTGACGGAATTGGCGATTTTTTTCCTGTCAGGCATAGACTAAATTCCCGATTTATTTCTGCGACAGAAAAAAACTCGGTTATGGAAAATAACCATGGATAATTTCCAATTCGAACTTTGGATTTGGTTTAAAATTCGAATGCATAGAAGGGTCCATTCCATGTAAAATCAACACAAAAAAGTGATATTTTCTACCTGACCTCCTCAAAATTTTATGATATTAAGCTCAACTGTTAGGTTCATAGAGAAATGAATAAATACCCAGCGATAAAGGCCTATCTCATTTGGTTTCTGAGATAATTAGCTGTAAAGATGGACAAAAAACATGAATTTTTGCATTTAATGCAATACAAATTTAGTCATAATTTGTTCCCTAACTGTTACAAGGACTTACTTTTTGTGTCTTTGGAAAGTGTTTGAACTGGGATTTTATATGATATATCACACGAACATACTTTTTGAATTTTTAATTTCAAGGTCAAACATTTTGACCTTTGACCTTTCATATCTCAAAATCGGACATTTTAATTTTTTTGAAAAAAATTGACGTTTCTCTTACACTTGTTTACTATAATATCTGAGCATATCATTTTAGGACAGCCATGGGATCCTGAGTTATAAATTAAAATGTAAAGTGCTGTTTTAATTTTCCATACAAAAGTCGCAAATTTAGGTGACTAACATATAAATTGTAAAGAATAACTTATATGTACAAGTAAGTACTAATGACAAAAATCTTTTTTTATTGTAAAGTTCACAAAATAAATTTTTCCTTTTCTTTTATTGTGGTGGTGGTGTGTGTGTGGGGGGAAGATTTAAGCTATGGAGTAAGTAAATCTATGTATCTTAGCAAACAAATTTCCGAGTCATTCCACATTAAATCAACACAGACAACCTAACTTCTTTGTTTCAATGAAATTTGAGGTATACTAAATAGTATCATGGTTTGATTAAAACTTTAAAAATTAGATGTCTGCACAGGCCGAAATTTCCAGGCCCGAGCCGACTCATCGAAAAAAAATTCGGCCCGGCCCGATAAAAAAATTAAAAGTTTGGCCCGAGCCCGGCCCGTATAGGTCAAAATTGGGAAATTTCATTAGCGACCACTGGCTGGTAGGACTAATTTTTTAAGTGGCCACTTTCTTTAAACTAGCGGCCACTTTTTTATTTCAAAATGCTAAACAGTAAAATTTCCATAAGTATTAATCAAAAACTGAGTAATCCAAATAAATATGTTAATATAAATATATTAGAACCAAAAAAAGTGGAATCCTTGATGAAATGCAAGAAAATTTTATATCCTTGTAAAAAAGTGGCTGGAAGGTGGCCACTGATAGACAATTTTTCACTAGCCACTTTTTTTCATTTACTGGCCCTGTGGCCGGTGGCTAGTGCTAATTTTGACCTTTACCGGCCCGCTAAAAATCTTAAAAGTTCGGCCCGAGCCCGGCCCGGAAAAAAGTTACAATATCGGCCCGAGCCCGGCCCAGAAAAAAGCTAAAATCTCGGCCCGAGAAAAAAAACCCCAGCCCGAGTGAATTTTTTACAAAACATTGATTTTTACGTCGATTTGGTTAAAAATTTGTCTCGTACGAGATAGCTCTGACCAAAAATATTTATCTTAACTTTTTTTTCCTCATGTTTATAATCTTCATTTTTAAAGAAGTGACACAGACTGCGATATTTATTTTTTTAACGAATCTCTATTTCTTGTATGTAAATGTTTAGGTTATCATTAATATTGTTAATCCGTATTCCATGCATTAACATACATGTATTCCATGTATGCCAAAAATCTGAAAAATTCTATACAATAAAATCTTCTAAGATGGAATTGCGTAGAAAAGAAAAAAAATTGCGTTATAGACAAGTTCCATTCTTAGCAAGTGTAAATGTATCATATATTATTTTCTTACGTATTAGTATATTAATTTTGCATGGATCAACACGTTTTTCAGTTTAAAACAGGGTTCCGTCATAGGCAAGTCCCTTTTCACACGTTTTACTATATTTTAATAAGCGTAGAAATATACTATTCTTTAAAAAGAAAAAAATTTAATATATAAGTGTAGAATAATGGCAATTTAAAAATGCATGCATTTTCTGCAAAAAATTTTGGGCCAGGCCTAATTTGACTGATCTTTGAATGGATCTGGCCAAGCTGATACAATGATTTTCATACGAGGTGAGTCAAAACTAGGATTGAAGAGCTTGGGCCGTGAAGACTAGGAATGAAACCAATCCCGACTCTGTACAGAAAAAATAAGTTAGGTCCGTCCCGGCCCGAGCCTTAGAAATAAAGTATGGCCCGGCCCGACCTTCAGAAATAATGTACGGCCCGGCCCGAGAAGAGTGGAGCCCGAGCCCGGCCCGGCCCAAGTGCCGTGAATGAAAATCGGCCCGTGCAGATCTCTAGTCTGGGGTTACAGGATACAAACTTACAAGGAAGGTCTCCATTAGTGCATACTCAGAAAAATCTGAAAAAAATTATAGAATATTCTTCTCATGGGGATATATGTTTAGAATTTTTTTTTTTTTTTTTTATGAAAACTTGAAATAACATCCTTAAAAAAATGATGAAAATTTTGCTTATTTGGCAATTTATCACATATTTGACTTTAATACTGTTAGTGCTGCATACAACCAAGAGAATAGTATTGTTGCCATGGAAACAATGATTTATTCAATATCAAATTGTATGAGGAGAGATTTCTTAATTGAACAGTTACTTTTAAAATACACTTATAACTTATCCAGCCAGTGAAACAGTGTAAAATTAAATAACTTCTGCAACACGCAACTAGTAGGAGAGACCAGGGTACAGTGGTCCACTTTTGCAGTTAACATTTTTTTTCTTTTTAACGGAGAGACCAATCTACCTGAAAATATTTGTGAATATTCTTTAAACCTTCCTACATGCCTCATAATTTTCCCAGAACATAGTTCCCAATACATTTTTCAAAAAAAAAAAAAAAATAAATAAATAAATAAAAAAAATTATATACCCCCGTAAAGTGGAACAGTGTGCCCCGGAAGCGGGAAACAGTGGTCCACCCACTGGGGCACAGTGGTGGTCCACTATTAGTTATTGTCTAAAATACAATATAAATGTATTTATAATTAATCTAATTCTTTTTTTTCTCCCCTTTACCTCCAAAATAATATAATACAAATTTGCAAGTTGCATTTTGAAACAAAAAACATAAAACTAAAGAATTATCAAAAAAATTATTATATTTTGAAAATAACAATATAAGATACAGGAGTGATTGCAAATAAGTTATCAATTAAGTACAAAAAAATCAGCAAACATTAAGACAAATATGATGATAAAAAATTTATTAGAAGCTCAAAATAGTCAGGATAAAATAGTTCATTATGAGCTAACCATGTGCTCTGAAGCTATAAATAACCAATCCAGTGAGGTCATCTATTACTTATTAGGCTACAGTTATATTTTTCAAAGGCAGTGCTGGACAGATAATTACACCTAATTAACTCCTATTTCTCACCAAAATTTATTATTCAATCCAAACCATCCACGCTACCACATAGTACTTGGTATATAAATTTATATACCGTAAAATTATTCAAAATAAAACAAGCGATCGTAATTTAATATTAATTCTAGTGCAAGAGCAATGCGAATAATTATCTTAAAATTAAATAAAATTCACGTAAAAATTTTAATTATCAAATTAATTAATTACAAAATATTAATTAAAAACTATAATTAAAAGCTTGCGTTGTGAATATTTAGGGCGGCTCTTGCACATATGAATCAGGGTTTGAAATTCAATTTTTCATAGGAGGGGAGTCTCCCTACCAACATTTATAAATGGAGGGGAGTTGAGCTATTTGGGAGGGAGAAAAAAAATATGAAACCCACTGTTATTTTCACTTGCTTTTTAAAGATTAGCATTAATTATTTTGTCATGTCTGTATTAATACAGGCATGACAGAATACCATTGAAGCAATTTAAATCAACAACTCAGAATAATGATGCAAAAGGTTTTTTTTATTTAAAAAAGTCCTTCCGGCCAGTGCCGGGAGGAAGAGGTAGCTTTCATAATCCTTATTTTAAAAAAGCCAACTTATATCATTCAAACACACGAAGCTCAATTTAGTGGAAACCGAATATAGGAGATTCAATACTAATTTTTATCAATATAATGAATGAGAATTTCGCGAAATTAGTCAGCTTTATCCAAGCTGCTTTTCTTTAAAGTAACTTATATTTGGCTGCCAAATTCGCCAATTTCTTAAAGTGCCTGTCATTTTAAGACAACATGGTGGATGAGGCTAAACAGTGAACTTGGTCGAAACCTTAGTAATTGCTGTGCACATGCTCACTCACATCGGAATCGGTTATAATCGGCTGCCGCATGCAAAAAATCAGATTTTTTAAAATGTCACCCACAATAGAAATTGAAACTGCTATATCTGAGCCATTTTTTAAGGTAAAGACAAACAAAAAATGCTCCTGAATCCTTATATCAAGGTCAAATACTTAAGAAAGAAACCTTTTTAAATTTCTAATTTTTTTGCACCTCACTTTAAATATATATATATTTTTTAATTTAATGGCCGCCATTTTGAAACAAGATGGCTGATGAATCTGGCCAGCGAACTTGGTCGAGGTGTTGATGTATACTATCCACATGCCTTCTTACATCGAAATAGGCGAATACGTGTGTTATCGCGTGACAAATACAAGATCGTTTCAAAATGTTAGCCATGCTAGAAATTCAAAGTGCTATAAATCAACCATAGAACAAATTTTCAGAAACAAAAACTGCTCTGGAATCTTTCTATCAAGTCCAAACACATAAAAAAAATCTTTTTCATTTTCCAATTTTTTAATACCTCATTTTGAATTTTAAATTAAATTTTTTTTAAAATGGCAACCCTTTTGAAACAAGATCGCGAATGAAGCTGGCCAACGAACTCGGTCGAGACATTGGTATGTACCATGTACAGACCAAGTTACATCCAAATCGGTTCATAAATACGCCTGTTATCGCGTGACAAAAATCAGGTCGTTTTAAAATGTCAGCCACAAGAGAAATTCAAAATGCTATTACTCAGCCATTTTTTTTAGATATAGACGAAAGAAAAACTGTTCCGGAATCTTTGTATTAAGGTCAAACACATACAAATAAAATCTTTTTCATTTTCCAGTTTTTTGTTATCTCATTTAAATTTTTTTATTTTTTTAAATGGTCGCCATTTTGAAACAAGATGGCGGATGAAGCTGGCCAACGAACTCAGCCGAGATATTTGTATGTACTATGTACACACCAAGGTACATCCAAATCGGTTCATAAATACGCCTGTTATTACGTGAGAAAAATCAGGACGTTTCAAAATGTCAGCCACGCTAGAAATTCAAAATGCTATAACTCAGCCATTTCTTAAAATATAGACGAAACAAAAACTGCTCCCGAATCTTTTTATCAAGGTCAAATACATAAGATGAAAATATTTTTTCAATTTTCAATTTTTTGGTACCACATTTCAAATTTAAATTTTTCTTAAAAATATAAATGGCCGCCATTTTTAAACAAGATGGCGGATGAAGCTGGCCAACGAACCCGGTCGAGACATTGGTATGTACTATGTATAAACGAAGTTACATCCAAATCGGTTCATAAATACGCCTTTTATCGCGTGACAAAATTCAGGACGTTTCAAAATGTCAGCCACGCTAGAAATTCAAAATGCTATAACCCAGCCATTTTTAGGTGCGTTCGTAATTATATAAAAACGTAGCACCTATAGTCGTCGTTCAGTCCGTCTGTCTGTCCGTCCGTCCACATATAACAGAGCAAAAACTACCCAACCAAATGATCTGAAATTTTAGGTAGCTTTCATTACAAAAAGCTACCTATTGCAGCTGTTCGGAGGAAAGTGATTTCAAAAAATTTTGGTATATTTTCATCGATCATGACCCCCAGACCCCGAAACCACCCTCCGTTCAAAAGTTGATATATATATATCTGACCTTTGTCATACTGTAACTCTCGAATTTATGAACCGATTTGAATGTAATTCGGTATGTACATAGTACATACCAATGTCTCGACCGAGTTCGTTGGCCAGCTTCATCCGCCATTTTGTTTCAAAATGGCGTCCATTTAAAATTTTCTTAAAAATTTTAAATTTGAAATGTGGTACCAAAGAATTGAAAATGGAAAAATATTTTTTTCTCATGTATTTGACCTTTATACAAAGATTCTGGAGCAGTTTTTGTTTCGTCTATATTTTAAGAAATGGCTGAGTTATAGCATTTTGAATTTCTAGCGTGGCTGACATATTGAAACGTCCTGAATTTTGTCACGCGATAAAAGGCGTATTTATGAACCGATTTGGATGTAACTTCGTTTGTACACAGTACATACCAATGTCTCGACCGAGTTCGTTGGCCAGCTTCATCCACCATCTTGTTTAAAAATGGCAGCCATTTAAATTTTTAAGAAAAATTTAAATTTAAAATGTGGTACCAAAAAATTGAAAATTGAAAAAATATTTTCATCTTACGTATTTGACCTTGATAAAAAGATTCGGGAGCAGTTTTTGTTTCGTCTATATTTTAAGAAATGGCTGAGTTATAGCATTTTGAATTTCTAGCGTGGCTGACATTTTGAAACGTCCTGATATTTGTCATGTGATAACAGGCGTATTTATGAACCGATTTGGATGTACTTTGGTGTGTACATAGTACATACAAATATCTCGACCGAGTTCGTTGGCCAGCTTCATCCGCCATATTGTTTCAAAATGGCGGCCATTTAAAAAAATTTAAAATGAGATACCAAAATATTAGAAAATGAAAAAGATTTTTTTTGTATGTGTTTGACCTTAATACAAAGATTCCGGAACAGTTTTTGTTTCGTCTATATCTAAAAAAATGGCCGAGTTATAGCGTTTTGAATTTCTATTCTGGCTGACACTTTAAGACGACCTGATTTTTGTCACGCGATAACAAGAGTATTTATGAACCGATTTGGATGTTACTTGGTCTGTACATAGTACATACCAATGTCTCGACCGAGTTCGTTGGCCAGCTTTTGTTACAGTATATTTAAAAATATTGCAGTACCTAAATATTATCAAATTGTATTTATATACACCCCCTATATCCTTGTTAGAACTCTTAAAGTACAATATTGTTCTGCGTATTTGTTTCATGTTTTGGGGCAGAGTAAAAAAAAAAAAAAAAGAAAAAAGAGTGCAGCGTTTCTCAGTACCAAACAGGGGGGTGGAAATGTAACAGGTGCACCCTGTGACAATGGCAACCCCGTTTTGTTAGTATAAAATGAGCGCGGGAAAAAATCTGCGGATGCATTCTCCCACAATGTTGTGTTGCTTATCGTCACAGCCTAAAAGCCTGCTTGGGTGGCCAACCATGTATATAAAATTTTATGAGCCTTTTAAGTAAAATGCTTGGTGCAATTTTATAACCCTCCTTTTAAAAGTTATTGTCATACAGACAATTTTGGAAATTTTTATGGGATACTGCCGTGAGAAAAGATAGTTTGCTTGGCATTTAAAGATGGGTGGCCCATTAGAAAAAGTGTATAAGGTGGAAAGTGGATTACACCCCCTTTTAGATAAGTGGTTGAACCCTACCAGGTTAGCGAATAGGAGCGTCTGACGTCAGCAAGTAGAAGTGCACGTGTGAAATTTTATTACACGATACGGGGAAAAAGTTAAGGCAGGAGTTTTCGGACAGTAAAGATGTGATATTTTTCTCTTAGTGAGTGGGGGTAGGGGGAAAGGAGGCTTTCTTTTAGCCCTCCCCCTGACCAGTGGTCAGACTATGTTTAGGATTTGTTAAAACTAGGAGAGAAGAAAATAGTCTCTCAAGAAAACGGACGTGTCAGATGGTCCTGCTATTGTTCCCGCCGATCGCTCTTTCTCAAATATTCACTGCACACAACTCACAATAAAATAAAACTAGCGGACTGTATTACTAATTAAGTTTTAATCACAAACAATAAATGGATCAAGAGCCGATATTTACACTACTCCTCTGATCGGCGTCTCGAACCCAACTCACACGTTTCAAAACACACCACATAGATGGCGCTTCTAGCGGCAACATACCGCCGGGCCTTGAATGTTTCAAACATTCAATACTATAAATATGATATCAATTTAGAATACAATCTCAATAATACAATTTTTTTTTCAGCATATACACTAAATGAAATGTTAAATTTACAAATATAAACACAAAAATATAATACACTACACTACAAAAAATTTTTGCTTAATTAAGTAAAATGTATGAATTCAAGTAGTTAATGTGGTTTCATTCACATGAGGCAAAACAACAATTTTTGTTAGTGGCCTTTTATATGTGCCATTCTTATCCTTTAATGTTACAACTCTAATTATACCATCTTGGCCTGGATGGATTTTAACAATTCTTGCCAAATGCCATTTTAAAGGGCTATAATTATCAGGATTTTTTACCAAAACTAAATCTCCCTCTTTTATCTCTACTCTTCCTTTATGCCATTTGGGCCTATTTAAGAGCTTATTTAGATAGTCTGATGACCATTTTCTCCAAAGATGTTGTGTCATTTTTTGAACTAATTGCCACCTGCTCAACCTATTCATAGGGATTTCAGTATAATTCGGTTCAGGTAAGGCCATTAAAGATGAGCCAATAAGAAAATGAGCAGGTGTCAAGGCTTCAACATCATTTGGATCATTTGAAAGAGGGCAGAGGGGACGAGAATTAAGAATAGCTTCGATTTGAATAATGAGAGTCAAGAGTTCCTCATAACTTAAAATAGTTTTACCTACAACACGCTTTAAATGATATTTAAGTGATTTAACACTTGCCTCCCATAAACCTCCAAAGTGAGGGGTTGAAGGGGGATTAAAATGCCACTTGATTCCTTCATTAGCTAAATAATTTTGAATTTCTTCCTCACTTTTATCCTTAAATAAAGATCTGAGAATTGCTCTTAATTCTTTATTGGCACCAACAAAATTTCGGCCATTATCACTAAAGATATCAGAAGGTTTGCCTCGCCTCGCAATAAAGCGTTTAAGTGCTGCTAAAAAAGCTGTACTTGTTAAATCACTGACAATTTCAAAGTGCAAGGCCTTTGTAGTAAAACATACAAAAATACAAATAAAAACCTTTTTTACCTGTTTACTCCTACCTGTGGAGTTTTTTACCTGAAAAGGACTGCAGTAGTCTAATCCAGTGCGCGTAAATACTCTGGATACCGTTACTCTTGCTGCTGGCAAATCAGCCATCTGTTGCTGCGAAATTTTAGAATTAATTTTCTTACAAATAATCAGGGTTCGTTGATATATATCAATGGATATATATCATGATATATATCTTGATATATATCCGATATTTATTTTTAAAATATCAAGATTTTTGATATTTTCGATATTTTCAAATTCTTGATATTTATTTTCAAAATATCACCAAGTGAGATAATTTTGATATTTTCCACATTCAAAGCAAATGTAAATGAAATTTCCACATGTTATTGACTGTATCATTCTATAGATAATTTACTTTTGCCTTTGGCAGTAACTTTTTTAGGAAAAGAAGAAAAATCTTTTCCAAGCTTTATGTTTGAAACTTTTATTTTTAAATGTAGAGCTAACAATTATGTTAGACAGTTAATTCAGAACAGCCATTGAAAGATAAAATGTAATTTTGATAAGTCTTTATATATAGCCAGAGTTCGTTAATATATATCAATGAATATATATCCAATATTTATTTTCAAAATATCAAGATTTTTGATATTTTCATATTACTTGACATTTATTTTCAATATATCAAGATGTTTCATATTTTCCGCATTTGATATTTATTTTCAAAATATGAATGTGTGCAAGATATATTTGATATTTTCAGTCGTAATTCGTAATATTTCAGTGTAAATGAAATCAGTTTTCTACTGTCATTGACTATGAATCTGTAGATAAAGAACTTTTGTCTCTTCTGGATGTGACTTTTTTAGCCAAAAAAGAAAATAAATATATTTTTGGAGCTTTAGATTTGAAGCTTTTATTTTTAAAATGTTGAACTAATAATTATGTGGGACATAATTAATTCAGAACAACCATTGAAAGATGAACTGACTAACTTAAATAAGCAGTTATATACCGTTTCATTAGACAGGAATCTTTTCTCATGTTTTGGTCCAGTTTAGTTTAAACTATACAACATGTTAGAAAATACGAAATAAGATATTTTATACTTACATTTATGTTAAAATTTTTCAATTAAAAGAACTTTTTTGTATTTAAAATTTCTGATTTTTTTTATACTTGATCTTGATACTGAATCCTATAGTTAGTTTGTTTTTTTTTTTCTTTATAAAGCAAACTGTTGCTGTTTTCAATTAGTTCATCTTTAATTTTGTTCTAAGTGAAAAAAAAAAAAAAAAAAAAACAGAAAATAAAAAGAAAAATGCATTTTTAGAATATTCTTTGATTAAGTTTTCATGTTAAGTGCAATATATTTTAGTTTCTAATCTATGTTATGCTTGAAAACATTTATTATCAGCGGTAAGTTGGCTGCTTTGAAAATATCGGATATATATCGAAAATATCGATATATATCAAAATATCGGATATTTTTGATATTTTCGAAAATATCATGATATTTACGAACCCTGCAAATAATACAATTAAAAATAATTTTTCTAACTACATTTCTGCCAGCTAAAATCCAAAATTTAGTTCTTATAAGAGACATTGTGGTTTCTGAACCTGCATGAAAATATAAAACATGAAAATAATTAATAACACAAAATGTAAAATTATGTTTTGCAGGGATAATCATAGGATATTTTTGGTGATCGGATAAGTTACTGTTTTTCAGTCTACCGCCAACACGAATGCAGCCATCACTGTCTAAAATTGGACACAAGTTTATCAGTTTGCTATTGTTAGGGATAGCAGTACCCCTTTCTAAACACTGGATTTCTTTCACGAATGAAGTCCTTTGAATGTTCTTTACAATGCACAATAAGGACTGAGAGAGTTCACTGCTAGATAAAGTTCCAGCTGTAGGATATAAAGGGTTTCTACAGTTATATATGAATCGTTTACACCATGCTACTACTCTTTGTAGTTTGATGAACGAAGAACAGTTATTAATTATGTCTAAAGGTTCAAGAGTGTTAACTAAGGCACATACTTGAGTCACTGATGGTGATTTCAATTCACGCAAAAACAGCTCATTGGTTTCAGCAGGATTGCTATCGGGACACTCGACCACCTCAGGCTGTCGTAGGAATGCTGGACCGAACCACCACAATTCACACTGTTGAATCTTGATGGGATCTATACCTCTAGAAATAAGGTCAGCAGGATTTTGCTTAGAAGGTACGTAATGCCACTGTTCAACCGAAGTTAAACTTTGTATAATTGATATCCTGTTTGCTACGAATGTCTTAAGATCATTGGATTCTTTTTTCAACCATGCAAGTACAATGGTGCTGTCTGTCCAAAAATAAGTTTTAGAAACTTCTAGTTTTAAGGCACTTAACACCTTCTTCATTAACTTACATAGCAGGACTGCAGCAGAAAGTTCAAGACGTGGAATAGTGACATGCTTTAGAGGAGCTACTCTGGACTTACTAGTGAGTAGCTTAACAGCAGAATCACCACAAAAATTAGTAGATTTCACGTAAATGACCGCTCCATAAGCAATCTCAGATGCATCAGAAAATCCATGTAGTTCTACACAAATAGACTGATCAATAAGAATACATCTAGGGATACTGATCAGATTTACACATTTTAAGGACGTAAGAAATTCATTCCACTCCTTATTTTCTTTCACTGGGAGATAATCACACCAATCTATTTTCAGCAACCATAATTTTTGCAGAAACACCTTGGCCCTTGTAATTATTGGACCTATCAAACCCAAAGGGTCAAATATTCTAGCAATTTGTGATAAGACTGATCGCTTAGTATATAATTCACTTTGCTCGATAATTAAGTTAAAACCAAAACAATCTGGTTGAGGCTTCCACAATATTCCCAAAGTTTTTGTCTCATTAGAAAAAGAATATTCAGATTCTGAAGTGTTACATAAAAGAGCAAAATTATTTACTGCCCATTTATGGAGATCCATGCCTCCTCTATTTAACAAAGATATCAGTTGTTGCTGAATCTCCTTCGCTGTGCCTAAATCATCTGCTCCTGTTAGGATGTCATCCATGTACACATCCTGCAACAACACATTCGCAGCTAAAGGAAATTCATTTCCTTCGTCTCTGGATAATTGCATTAAGGTTCTTGTAGCTAAAAAAGGGGCACTAGTTGTGCCATAAGAAACAGTACATAACCTGTACACTTTTACTGGCTCATTCACCTCAGGTTTAAATACTATTCGTAATAAATCACGTTGACTCGGATGTATTAATATCATACGATACATTTTCTTTATATCAGCTACAAAAACAAACTGATGCTTTCGAAATCGCAACATTATAGAAAATAACTCATCCTGGATTGTTCCTCCGTTAAACTGCAAACTGTTTAATGATTTCCCTGTAGAAGTTAAGGAACTGGCATTATACACGACTCGTAATGGTGTACTACTTGATTCTGTACGGAATACGCAATGATGTGGAATATAATAAGTGACTTCTGGCTCTTCAGATTCTATCACTTCTTCCATGTGACCCATACTTAGATATTCCTCCATAAATGCTTTATAAAGATCATTAACTTTAGGTTCTCTAACTAAGCGCTTCCATAATGAATTTAAAATATTCATTGCCTTTTGTTTTGATTCGCCAAGACAAGATGGATCTTCATTTAGCGGCATTTTCACCATATATTGTCCATTTTCAGTTCTAGAATAATTTTTCAGAAAATGTTCTTCACAAATTTCTGCTTCCTTAGTTTTAGAAATCTCAGACTCTCTCTCTATGTTTTCTATTTCCCAAAACTCTTTAATTATTTTTTCTAATTCCAAATTATCTGTAATTAACCCACAATGTATACTACTTTCACCCCTAGCCGGAAGGCTTCCGCTGACAATATACCCGAATACACTGTTTTGTAACACAATTTTAGAATTTAATGTTTGCGGATAAATTTGACCTGGTCTTAAAAATTCATAGAAATTTTCTGCACCTAAAAGCAAATCAATCGGACCTGGGACATTAAATTTTTCATCGGCTAATTTGATGTTATTTAACACTGGGATAGAAGTCTCAAGCGGCCTAGACGGCGTAAATTCTGTAATTTTCGGAACGACTAAAAAGTCTAATTTTAAATGAAAATCCTTATCTCTATTTGAAACAGTTGTGTTAACCCTAGATCTAACATTCAACGATAAATTATTTATGCCTGAAATAGAAATGTTAGTCTTTTCCCTTTTCAAATTAAGTTTATCTACTAATCTTTTACTCATAAAGTTAGAGTTTGCTCCAACGTCTAATAGACCTCGAACCTCATGAAAATTACCTAATTCATCTTTTATTAAACAAACAAATGTGCTAAGTAACACAGCTTTTAAATCATTAGCCAAATTACATGTCGTTGAAAATAAATTGTTTTGAGTATTAGCTGGGAAAGGCTGAAATACTGGAGCCGAAACATCCAAATTAGATTTATTACCTCCTTTGTTTATATGACTCATTTCCTGTGAAATTACCTCTTGGTTTTCAACTTTATTTACTTTTTGTTCGCGAGGAAAATGCAAAGTTACATTGTGCCTTTTCCGACAAATAATACACGAGAATTTAGATTTACAATCGACAACTTTATGATTCATAAGACAGTTAAAACAAAGATTTTTTGCCTTTACCAGCTCAACTCTATCACTCACTGACATATTTTTATAAACAGGACATTTATGCAAAGGATGATTTTCATTACATGACAAAATACATTTAGAATTTTTTACATCAGTTAGAAAAACTTTAGAAACTGGCCTGGAATAATTATTTTTATTATTCGACCTAGAATTATCAACCACAGGTTTTCCCTTTGATGTGTAATATAAATCTATCTCCCTAGATAACTCAATTGGGTGAAACCAAGAATCTCCTTGTCTAACATTTATAAAACACGTAACATCCTTATCAAGCGTCTGACAAATTTTATCAGAAATCACTAACTTTTTTAAAGTTTCAAAATCGGTCACATTTCTCAATTTTAAATAATAATCCCAACTCGTTGTTAATCGGGATGCAAATTGTACATACGTTTCATTGGATTGACGTTGTGCTTTTCTAAAATGTTCTAAACAAGTTTGAGGAGTTGGCTCAAATTCTCTAAGTACTATAGCTTTCACCTTTGAATAATCTTCTAATTCCCCATCCTTAATGTATGTAATAACATTTGTTGCCCTTTCCCCTAACAGATTTAGAAGAATTTCCGATTTATACTTTTCTGGGACATTTTTTGAAATGAAGGCCCTTTCTAAAGACGAGAAAAAATACCCCCAACCTTCCGGTCTAGACGGTATTTTGATTGTAAGCGTTTTTATGCTTTTAATGAGAGAGTCTAAAGATTCTATGCTTTCTACCTTCTCGAAATCATTTAATTTTTCACTTTTGGTTTCTGCACGGGCCTTCGCCAACTCAAGCTCTAATTTTGTACGTTCAATTTTTAATTTTTCAAGTTCTAATACCTTCGCTTCCTCATTTTTTCTCTCCTCTATAATATTATTGGCCATTTCTTCGACCAATTTAGAATCTGCTTTATATTTATCACTTTCCTTTATTAAATTCATTAAATCATAATTAGTTAATTTTGTGTCAGAAATATCAATCCCTAATTCAAAAGCTACCCTTTGGTAATCTTCTTTTTTCGCGCTTTTGAACATTTTAATAAATATAGTTCACAATAAATAAATAAATAAATCTCACATACCTCCAAAATTAAAGATGAATCACTTTTACCAAACTGCTGAGTGACGGCAGAAAAAATATTTCGTTTCTTTTATTTATTTCATTTGTCTTCTCAAAATCAGCATTTCGAAATAACTTTGTTATTCTCTGCTTTAAATGATCGCTTACGATTGCGCAACTCTGCACTGAAAGAACATAATTCTTTTTGTTCTTGAATCAAAACAACTGCTTGATATAAACTCCTCGTAATAAAGTATATATTTTTAACACCACACTATTAAAGAATATTATAATAACGTATTAAAATGCACAAATTCTCATAAAAGGAAAACACTTAATTCGTTACGGTACACTTATCTCGTTGACTCTAAAATCGAAACACTTTAAATACGTAATTAAATGCTTGTTCTTTTCTCCGGTGAGGGGGACCAAAAAAGGGTGTTCCCGCCGATCGCTCTTTCTCAAATATTCACTGCACACAACTCACAATAAAATAAAACTAGCGGACTGTATTACTAATTAAGTTTTAATCACAAACAATAAATGGATCAAGAGCCGATATTTACACTACTCCTCTGATCGGCGTCTCGAACCCAACTCACACGTTTCAAAACACACCACATAGATGGCGCTTCTAGCGGCAACATACTGCTATCTTTAAAGAATTTTTTTTTTTTTTTTTTACCAAGCGTGGGTACAGCAGCAACCATGATTGATCCCACTCACACCGTTGGAACAAAATTTATGTTTACTTTAACATTGAAGATTTAGAAGCTCATGTTGTCTTAAGAAACTAAGAGAAAAAAAAACCTATGGGCATTCTCCGAAATTAACGAAACACAATCAGCATGTGCTTATCATCGCCTTGATTTCAGAATTCAGGTACATCTGAAGAGATTCGCAGCATAGAAATTGGATTTGTGTGTGTAATGAAATCGTCGAGGAAATGATGGTTTAGTGCATCCTCATTGAAAGTTGATAGGTGATCGATTGAACGATTTTTCCTTTTATGAACTGTCTGTGATGTTCATGGTTACCCTGGGTTTAAAGAAAGAGTTAATATGGACAAAAATAGTTTCAATGTGGGAATAGCAACATCCATTCGTCTAAAGAAAAGTATAAACCGATCGACCTTGTCTCCACCCTAATAGAAGGACTGCCTAATAAATTAAAAAATAAAGAAGAGTAAAATGATGTTATAGCCTACACCTTCTATGTAATGGCCTTTAATGCAAGTAGAATTTTCTGTGCTGTTTTGATTATCTCTTACATATCTATTTATGTCAAAAGTATTAGAGGGAATCGAAATACCCTCGCAATTTCATGTATTAACATGGCTATTTTAAAGTGAAAACTACTTTGAGGTATTCTTTGCTAAATATTTAATTGCGTTTTTGTTGTATTGAAAATTTTCTGCAATATGATAATAGTTAAACGAGTCTTTTAAATTAAAAACTATTTTGAGTTAAACCCTGTCATGTATCTAATTGATTTTTTTATACAAAAATTTCACTGCAAAATATTGGCAAAAATAATATTAAATTCTTAATAAGATCTGAACCTTAATAAAATGATGTCAAATGTATTGCTCTGCTTTGCTCACTTCTCTTTCAACTAAATTAATCTCTAAAAAAAAAAGGGGTTTTAATCTCATTAATAAATGAAATAAATACTAAAGAATCTTAAGATCTTTT
Organism: Maratus speciosus; assembly: GCA_963932465.1. Lineage (NCBI taxonomy): Eukaryota > Metazoa > Arthropoda > Arachnida > Araneae > Salticidae > Maratus > Maratus speciosus. Next base: position 147,889,455 of record OZ010789.1, read on the forward strand.
AACTCTGTATCAGTAGTAAGATTAAGTATTAAAGGAGGAATACTGTGCGAAATGAATTGAGGGTTTTGTTACCTTTTTTTTGATTAATGGCTTTTATACTTACTATGCATTTCCCTTTCATTTTATGAGTGTTATGTGGATTAATTTTAATGTGTGTTACCCCTCTTATTAACTTACTTTTCTGGTTATACTTATGCTGGTTCTTAAGTTTTTAAATTAAGGAGTTCGGTAATAAGGTAACAAGATCCATTTTAGACGGAAATTCAGTCGTACATGTGTTCCCTCAGTTAAAAAAAAAAAAAAAAAAAAAAAAAAAAAAAGAAAAAGAGAAAAAATAAAGTATTATATATAAGTATTTGACTTCTGAAAAGAGTAAGCATTGTTTCAAAAAAAAAATTTTAAATACTGAAATCTAGATAGCCACTGGAATAATTAATACAAATTTTGATACATAAATGAGTGGCTTAAGAAAGAATTTTGTCAGAAGTGAAATTCATCAGATTTTATAGTTTTCAATGCTAATGACACTATACGATTATTTGGCCCCTGGATTTGAGAATATAAGGTGCAGTCATAATTTTATTATTTCATTCTTTTAAATTATTAAAACATGTTGTTTAAAATTGGTGCAGACTTAAGAGTTTGCCTTTCACCTTTCAGACTCTGTGGTAATCAAATTTGACTTTTCCTTTTTTTATTATGAATGTCTTATGTTTTCAAATCCAGTAGTGTTGGTGGTATTCTCTTCATAAGTTGTGAATGGTTGAGGGTGTTGTTACTGTTAAAGAATTAAGGTTTAATCTTGCAATTTCTAATGGCAACATTTTAATATACGTAAAGTTAATTTATGTATTTCCTCGCTATTATGTTTTTGTTTGTTGGTAACTGCTCTAAATTTCAACTTACTAAAGTGATATTTCTCGAAGCATATTTGCTTATTTTTTTTAGTTTCTTTTCTTTGGTAACAACATCTATTTTGTAGTAAACTGCTCACACCTTGTTTAAAAAATATGAGGTCAAGTTAATGCCATTGGTGAAAATTATTTGAGTAAATTAAAAGTGGAGTGTAAAAATTAGAAGAAGAGAAAAACCACCCAACATCTTCTTCTAATTTTTACACTCCACTTTTTTGGACGGGAGTCTCCCGCCCACGATATTATTTTGGGCGCGAATCCCGCCCTGAAATTCAAGCCCTGTGAATTATGCTCAAATTAAGCTGAAAGGCAAAAGACACACATTAAATTTTAACTCTAAAAGATTACAAGAGAATTTACTCTTGAATAAATACTTTTATTTACATTGAGAAAACAAATATTTACAAACACTCTTTAATACATTCATTTACTAAAATAATACAAGCAGGAATTTTAGACTGCTTTTTCATATTTAAGTTTAAACCTGAGTTTTTCTTATCTCTATTAAAATAGTTTAACATATTTTTTCATTAAAATAGTAAGAATTCCAATTTTACATTAATTAAATTATTCATAAACCTTAATTGGGGTTAGCTTGGATCCCAACTGACCTCAATTACCATATAACTTTTTAGTTCAAAATAACTAATTTTTGATATATATCTTGTGGTAAAAAAAAATAATAAATAGATGTACCTTGTGTTCAGACTTAGATAAAATGTAAAACTGTCTGCAAACTCAAATAATTTCTTAAAAATTTTCTGCAGAAAAACGCCACGCCCCTCTTAAGTCCTATATCGCCGCTAACAGCAAAAGTGAAAAAGTCCTCTTTCCAATCCCTCACATTACGTTACATGCTCTCAACCCCGCCCCCCATCCAGTTTTCTGAATTAGACTTTATTGAAAAGAGGATAATGTTTACTAAGATATTAAAACCGAGTTCCCCTTTCGAATGTAAAAAAGTCACTGCAAATCTCAGAGAAATGCTAAACAAGTGCATAAACATTCGCTAAAATTTCCAATCAAATAAACTTTATTTAAAAGAGTTCAACACTTACTTTTCAACAAAAAATTTATTTTTAATCTGTTAAATTAATCTGCAAAGCCTAAAATAATCTGCAGCACCTGCTTCGGTGCTGCACTGTTTCTGCTACCGGCCCTGGCAAAAAAAAAAAAAAAAGCATTGTACCTGCCGTTCCGGCATAAGCCCCGCACTTCCAATATTTTTAAGTTTTAAAAATATATATGCCACGGCGCTTCTTCCATGGTACATGGCAAATAATTTCTAGATAGCTTTTTAGGTGCGTTCGTAATTATATAAATACGTAGCACCTATAGTCGTCGTTCAGTCCGTCTGCATATAATAGAGCAAAAACTATCCAACCGAATGGTCTGAAATTTTAAATATATAATTGTTGTAAAATTTTGTCGAGCCATTTCAAATTTTATGAAAATCGGATGTATAGTTAAATTACAGGGACAGTCAAAAGTTTTTCTTTACATTACGGCCAATGGGAAAAATGATTGAACGTGCATTTTAATGATGTTAAAGCTTTCCGAATGGTCTCAAATTTTAAACATATAATTATTGTGACATTTTGTCGAGCCATTTCAAATTTTATGAAAATCGGATGTATAGTTTAATTACAGGGACAGTCAAAAGTTTTTCTTTACATTAAAGCCAATGGGAAATTATTGCAAGTGCATTTTAATGATGTTACAGCTTTCCGAATGGGCTGAAATTTTAAATATATATTTGCTGCAAAATTTTGTCGAGCCATTTCAAATTTCATGAAAATCGGATGTATAGCTTAATTACAGGGACAGTCAAAAGTTTTCGTTACATTAAGGGGAATGGGAAAAAATTATTGCAAGTGCATTTTAATGATGTTACAGACTATGCACTTATGAATTGCAAATAAATACACATTCAGTACAATATGGGGTGCAAAAAATAATTATAAAACTAGTTATAGTACGAACGCACCTCATTTGCCACGTTTGACGAGCAATTTCCAACTTTTTTATCTCAGACCTTCTCACAAGTCTGCGACGGGCCTCGCACAGATTCTCCGCCTGGGGTCTTAATAATTTTTTTATGAAAAATTTGTAAAAAAAAAAAAACCCCATCAGAACTGTCTGCAAACTTTGAAAATTTTCTGCGAACGGTGTTCGCCTATATTATCTGACTCTGCTTGTGTTAGAGGCAGGGTTGGCAAGTTTTTGACATGCGACGGTTTAAACCGATTTTAACCATGGTTAAAACCGTCGTGTCAAAAACCTTTCTGTCAAAAATGTCCAAAAGTGTCAAAAACCTAGTTTTAATAAAAATCATACCAAAAGAATTATTTAGCAGAGTTAGATGGGCTTTAAACAATAAATTCGAAGTAAAACTGCATAAATACATTAAAACTGTGGGGTATAAACTGCAGAAATACATTCTTGAAACTTATTTGCATAGGATATGGTAAACTGCAAATTGATTGTTGTATGATTTTTTTTATTATTATTTGTGAATAAAAATTACCTAACTGTTATTTAATGATTTAGTTTATCATTAATGTATGCTTTTAAGATGAACAGTTAATAAATCCTTAATTATTTGTAATCATTAAAACTAGATAGGTTTAATCTAAATTTTGCAGAGATAAATAAATTGTTTAGATTTTTTCATGGCTAGAAGCACAGAGTAATCTATCACAATTGGTATCTAATGAGGGTATTTACTTTCCTTAAGATAGAGCAAATTCAAAGATTCCCTTCCAGTACAAAACAGTATTGCTATTGCAACAAAACCATTTTTTTTTGCTTTCCCCCTATTATGTTCTTATGGATGGGGTTGTTTAAGGAGCTACCTTCACCAAAGTTCAAGTTAAAACACCTGCCTGCTAATGTTAATCCTACAGGAGAAATTTTTTTTTTAAATATCTTGTTCGAAATTTCATACTTTTAAATGATTTTTTTCAAAGTAGAAATGAAAACCCCACTCAATAACGTCAATTTTATGATAGAAATTTTGTTTAATATTTCAATATTTTTAAATGTTTTTTGCATTGGATAACTAATGTCGATCTCTACAAAGACCGATTTTTAAATTTTCGATTTTGCTTGCAGTTATTTTTGTTATTAGGATACTTTCACTTTTGGAACAGGTTTTAAACTAAGTTAAGCATTTTTCTTTTTCTTACTGGTATGCCGAATTATTCATTTGTCCCTAATTTTAGGAGAAATTCCACAAATAAGATAATTTCATCAGTAAGAGGTGATTGTCAGTCACTAACAAAAATTAATATTGGGATAAAAGGATTAAAATATCATATTTTATCATTTTATCCTAACATTTCATTCTTTTCTCATTTGTAAAATAAATGTTATTTTTATTGTTCTGCGTTTGTAAAAGAAAATGCTACAGAGAAAATATTTCTGTTAAAGACTGTATATAGGGCAGATGTGCCAGTAATGGACACCATTAAGGAATTTCGTTAAAAATTGTTTTTTAATAGTTATTATATTCCAGTTTTTTCAATATTATATTAAACTATCATGATTCATTTCGTTTGTTATAATGGCTTATTATTACAAAACGTTTGTCTATATATATATATATATTGTTTTTTAAATAAGAAATGCAACCAAGTATGCTGAAAAGCCACAATAAAAATACATATAAAAAATTTGGCAATTTAGTCATAAACAAAGAAATAAATTATAATTTAATATTTGATTACAGTAAAATAAATGCTAAAACTAAAGTGCACAATCATTAAATAAAAGCAATGTTGTATCTTGCTATAACAGCATTTTTTTGTTGTTGTTGTCCTGACCATATTTAAATATTGGTGTTTTTGACGGTTAAAACCGCTTAAAACGCGGTTTAAACCTATGTCACGTCAAAAACTGGTTTTTGACGGCTTAAACCCAACCCTGGTTAGAGGTTTCATCTGCATTCACACATTGAACTCCAGGAGTGTCGTGGGGACATGAGACACCTTTCCAGTAATGAATGAAAAAACACTCAATTTTGCGTCAATTAGAGGGATCTTTAACATAAATCCCGTATGGTCATCGGGTGGCATCCTCTCGTTCAGAATTGATCGCTATCGAGTCATTCTTAGTACTGGCTCCATCCTCCTTCGTGTCGTAGCTCCGCTGACTCACGAGAGACTTACATCTTTTAGAGGTCTTTCAAGACTGACTTACATCATCGAGAGACTTTTCCAGACTGCCTTCTTTTAATATTCTAATACCAAAATATCCCTTGCTGGAAGGTGTATCCATTTTTAAAAGATCCCCTATTTAATTGGCTGTGGGATAAATTGTATGTTGCTTGGCTCAACCTATAAACCGAGTCCTCGCTGTCCCACACATATTTCTTTATTTTTTTTAAGACTCCTCCCTGTGTCAAAGTTCATGCCCATAAAAATCTAGGTGTTCCTTAGCCATAAACTAATTCCGACACATTTATGCCTTTACGACATCCTGTTGTAAACATCCCTTTCTTATATTATCCATACCACAACGCCATTGCGTCTAGCAGGACCACCCCTTGTTATTTACTGAGATCCAAGCTTGCATATTCGAAATCTGATATGTATTTTAATATAAAACCATTTTTTAAAAATACATATTTAATTTTTATAATTAAATTAATAATTTTTATAGGAACCTTTATTTCTATTTTATTCATATATATAATTATTATAATTGACATTGATCACTCTATTTTATAAAAATATATTTGTATATATCCATTTCATGAAATCACGCAAATGTTCTGTTTCTTGATCTGAATGTTGCGGAAACTGACTATTGCTGGATAGTGTTTTCCAGCAGGCAGTAAATACAAAAACAATGGATGATTTTCATTTCTCTCCCCCCCCCCCCCCCCCCCAAACACCAAAAAAAAAAACTTGCTATATTGAACAAGAAAACTTATTCTTAAAATCACACGTGAACTGTTATCCATAATTTAGGAGAAAACTAAAGTGTCAGATGGCTACATTATTATCTGAAAACCATATAACATGAAATTTAAAGTTGCCAAATGGCTACTCTATGCATTCTAGGGTTAAATAAATTGTAATTTCTTTGTCTACTTTATTTTATATTTAAATAACTGTTTTAAAACAATATTTCTTTATAGAGAACAAGCAATTATTAAATATTTTGAAAATTCTTCATTACAGGAGCAGTATTCATTGCGGACCACTGTACCCCAGCAGTGGGCGGTCCACTGTGCCCCATGTTGAAGTTCAATATATAGGGGAGAGTGGTAATGAATGGGCCAATTTTTGGTTTTTAGTTTTTGTAATTTTTTCTAATAATTTTTTTTTGGCTCAGAATTGGCTCTTCAGTTAGTTTACTTATTTGGTTATATAAAAAAGTCATAAAAATTGGATTAGAAAATGTCTATAATGAATGATAATAGAAAATAAAAATATAAAAATTTGGCCCATTCATCCCCACCCATGGGGCTGAATGGGCCATTGGAGGTAATGAGTGGGCCACTAAATGAATTCAATGAAAAAATGTGGAATTAATCTTTTATTCACCAAATATGACAATATGAATGGCACTTGACATGATATGATCAAAAGCATACTGAAATAGTAAGTAATACACAATGCTTATCAAAATTTATAAACATCAAAAGTGATGTTATTAAATCACATAATTGTAGCAGAAAAATGACAAAATAATGAGGTTATAAGAAAAAACATAAAATAATAGATAATACACATTATGATTTAACGAAATTTATATTTTTCAAAATTAATATTAAACAACATGGTTATAACATGGTTGAACTGCCTATTAATTGACTATTTAGGGTAAATTTCTGGTATTATTTATTCTACCCATCAGATTCAGAATATAAACTATTATTCTAGTTTTATATCAAATGGGAAAATACTGGTAGGTGTGGTCAACAACTGGACAGTTCACATTAATCATTTATACAATTTAACTTATGTTTCTAATAAATGAACTAATATTTCTTAGGATGAAAATGTGCAAATTATTTTTTAGATATCACTATAAACCTATTCTAACTAGGCAGTAATTTAATCTAAATCCATGACAGCCAGTTATGTTTCATATTAAAGAGAAAATCAGAAAAAAAAGAAAAACCATATTTTAATGATCAGGGCAAAAGTGGCCCATTCATGACCATGATATAGTGGCCCATTCAGCCCCACCTGTACTTCTGGAATATATTCAGGTTTTTTTAGTACATTAAATTCAAATAACATCTAAATACATCCTAAAATTAGTTTACAGATATGCCAAAATTTGTTAATACAGATATCTGCAATGAAATAATATATATTTTTTCGCTTATTTATTTTACTGAAAAGGGAAAAAATTTACTTTTCAATCAGATTCTTGACCATCCTACTGTAGTGGGATAATGGCTTCTCCCAAACAATGGAAAATTTGATGAGTTTGGTAGAACAAATAGCTTCATCTATTGGTGGCATCTAAAATAATTTTATGCAAATACTTTTTCATATTTTGATAAAGGCCCATTCATTACCACTCTCCCCTACTCATAAAAATATTATTTAAAGTTTTCTTTTAAGCATATAAACTTAAATTAAATAAAGACGAGTGTTTTACCTTTTCAAAAAAGTTGTTTTATCTTATTTATCCATAACCTTTAATTACTCAATAAAGAAAAGTATGATGATGAAAAATTTTAGGAGCTCAAAACCAGGGGTGCAGAATATGTCCGATCCGGCAATCTAGGATCGGGGGAAATTTTTCAGAAACATATACAATTGATTTCGATTTTATCAACGAATTCCATAATTCCCTGAGATAGAACAATTTCAGTACAAATAAAAATATCCGTATGGCGACCTTCACAAAATCGATCTCAGAATAATATGTACCGTATATCAGGGGTGATTATGTTCCGAAAGTTTAAAACATTCGGTTCCTGAAAAAAAAAAAAAAAATCAGTTATCTGAAAATTCGAACACAAAAATACCGCAAATTTTCGCGAAGAATTACAGAAAAAACGTGAATTTCGTCACAAGATCGCAAAATAACCGCACATTTTGTCATAAGATCGCGAAAGAATTGCAAATTTCGTCAAAAAATCATGAAAGAACCGCAGGTTTCTTCAAAAGATCACGAAATAACCACAGGTTTCGTCAAAAAATCGGGAAATGAACGCAAATTTTGTCAAAAGATCGCAAAATAAATGCAAATTTCGGCAAAAGATTGTGAAACAATCGCAAATTTCGTCAAAAGATCGCGAAACAATCGCAAATTTCGTCAAAAGATCGCGAAACAATCGCAAATTTCAGCAAAAGATCGCGAAACAATCGCAAATTTCAGCAAAAGATCGAGAAGCAATCGCAAATTTCGTCAAAAGATCGCAAAACAATCGCAAATTTCGTCAAAAGATCACAAAACACCCTCGATTTTCGTCAAAAGATCACAAAACAACCTCGATTTTCGTCAAAACAGGGTGAATAACCTTCTATTTTGTCAAAGAAAAGCGAAAAAAAAAAAAACGAAAATTTACTCAAAAGATTGCACAACAACCGCAAAAGGGGCGAAATAACCGCAAATTTCATTAAAAGTTGCAAAAGATCACGAAAGAACTGCAAATTTCGTCAAAAGATCACGAAAGAACTGCAAATTAGTGATGCAACGAATAGTGGTTTAGCCGAATAACCGAATACCGAATATTCGGCCAAGTTACAGCCGAATATTCGGCCTATTCGGCCGCCGAATAATTAACTTATTTTTGCCTAAAAATCAAATATAGTATGCCCTATATGCACAATTCTTGTATATTTCACGATTAAAATATATTGTTTTCTTTTAAAAAATTATTTATATACAAATTTTTAATTTTTTATAGCATTATTTTACTCTGAAAAAATATTCGGCCTAAAAATTGCCTCAATAATATAATTCAGCCAAAAAAGAAAATTCTTAACAAAAGTTCCTCATCAGGTACTGTCTAGTTACAGTTTAATAGATATTATCTGTGTTGTTACATTTTAAAATAATGACAAAATTTTTTAAGTACTAGGAAACATAAGTTTCAGCTTTCAGATGAAATAAAATAAAAAATAAGAAATCTTAATATCTTAAGAAAAACCACTGATAGAAAGGGTGAAAGGAATATCCTCTAAAATGGTGGAAAGAAATCATTGTAGACTTTATAAAGCTCACAATTAATATATTTTTTTTTTACCTTTATTATTTTTTTTTCTTTGCTGTCAGCAGTGATGCCTCTATAGAAAGTGCCCCTCAATGTGAAGAAGTAAAAGAAATTAGTAATTTTCTTTCCCAGCCACTACTAGGAAAGACAACAGTGTCCTTTGGAGTGGCGGCGAAAAATTCAGAAGACTTTCCAAACCTTTCACAATTAGCCAAAAAGTACCTTTCTGCACCAAGAAGTATCACATATAGTGAGAGATTATTTTCAGAAGCAGGCAACATTTACGAAAAAAAAAAAAAAAAAAAAAGAAATAGACTATCACCTGAGAATGCTGAATTATTATTTCTGCATCACAATCTACATTTATTGAAAACATTTTAAGTAAATGCATACTAATTAAAAGAATTTAGTATTTACATTTCTTTCATTATTTAATAAGAAATAGTAACACACTTAAAAAAATCACTTAAATTATATATTTAAATTTTAAGCGTATTTTACTAAAAAAAAAAAAAAAACCCTTACGTATTGCAACATATACGACTTAAATATCTTATACATATAATACATCTATATCTATCTAATCAATCATATATTTATGTTCTTTATAGGTATAATTCAAAATATTATTGAAGGAAATATTTTTTTATGTAACAAGGGATAAATGTTAAACTTCCCATTATGTTAAAAAAAAAAAAAAAAAAATGAATTAGCTAGTATAGCTGTATTAAAAAATTTTTGAATAGATTAATTTTAAATTTAACAGATTATGTTAGCTTATTACAGATACTTTTTGTACTTACTGATACAACAGAAAATTTTTTTTAACATGATTCCTAAATTAGCCTCTTATATAAAAATGGGTAGATAAAACCCATTTGGAGTATGAAAGTTAATGGAAAAAGAAGTGTTAGTTAATTTCAAATAAAATTTTCATTATGCATTATGAATATAAATTGTCAAATTAAAAAGTTACACTGTGTAAATATAAAAACATTTATTTACACTATTATTCGGCCAAGGCCGAATAATGAACTTAATATTCGACCGAAGCCGAATATTCGGCAGACAGGCCGAATTGGCCGAATATACGTTGCATCTCTACTGCAAATTTCGCCAAACAACTGCGAATTTCATCAAATGATGGCAAAACAACTGCGAATTTCGTCAAAAGGGAGAAATAACCGCAAATTTCATCAAAAGATCGCGAAATAACCACAAATTTCGTCAAAAGATCCATGAAAAATACATAGTGTTGGGAGTGGATTTCCCCCACCCTGCTGTAACCTTTCAGAAAATTTGCTGTGAATTTTAGGAAATTTTTGAAAAATAAATTTTCTATACCCACGGTAATACAGGACTTACCTATAACATAACGTAAAATTTTGGGGAAATTTTCGTGTGGATTGGGGGAAATGTTGGGAGTAGAAACATTTTCTGCACCCCTGCTCAAAACAACCAGTCAGGATAAAGGGGTTAATTCTGAGCTAACGAAGTGTTCTGAAGGCTATAAGTAATCAATCCAGTGCTGTTATCAATTAGCCTAAAAGAAAAGCTTTAAGTAAAATATAAGGGTTGGTCCACTGTGTACTTAGGTCCACTGTACCCTGGTCTCCCCCATATATTATATAAGCTAATAGAAAAAATTATAGATTCATCGTTTAAGTTTAAATTCATTAAAAGTACTACATTTAAACACTCGTTTAACTAGCATTTTCAAAATGCATTAAAATTGCTTGCATTTGGCGAGGGAAAATGTTGCTTATCACATCACGTAACCTGTTCGTCTTTTCGCACCAAATATTTGAAAGTATTTCTCTTTTTTACAGGCTTTCTACTGGGATTCTGCTGCTAAATTTGATTCGTTCTTTTAATGTGCAGAAGTAGTTTCATTAGCATTTTTTCTTAATATTCTGAGTTTGCACTCTAAGGAGATTTATTACAATCAGTTGAAAATTCTAATTTTGGTTAAAAATTCATTGAGATTTTTTTTTTTCTTATTGTAACAAGTAACCCAGTTGAGTTTAAAAGCTGGTTTTTGTCTCATTTTTAAAATATTTTCTTAAATTTCAAATTAAAATTTTAAAATAAATTATAAGATTTTTATTTTCAAAATAAGATTTTTTCAAATTTATTTCAGATCTGTTACATAATTAGTAATTACCAAGAGTTAAACATTCATTTAAATAACATTACGAGACACATAAAGAGACCTTTTTTATTAATTTTTAAAATAATCTTTAATAAAATCCTTTTTATAAATTTTATAGTAAATTTCCTTCTAAATACAATAGAAGATTCAGGTGAATTTCATTTAATAGGGCTTATATACAACATAAACTAGATCAAATAAATAACTTCTTTTAACATACACTATGTCTTATCTACTCCTATTCTGGCTAGCTAAGTTTCAAGTAGCTGAATCATCTGAACATTACTGAGTGCAAGCTAAACCAAGAATAAAACAGAACTCTTGCTGACTTCTTTCTGCTGAGCTTGTGACTCAGCTGTAACCAGAGTTTCTGATGATAACTTGCTCAGTTGCTTTTCAATGATCAATTATGAAATGTAATTTGTGCAAACAAAATTATAATTTTAGTTTTTCAGTTATATTAATAAGTCTTAAATTAGAATTTGTATGATAATTTAAAGATCAAATAATCATATATGATAATATATTACTTACATTATCACACGATTACCAAATGACTTGTAGTGAGTACATTTCTATTATTTTTAAATTATACTATACTATTAAGTATTTCAAATGTTATTGAAATATGAAGAAAGCAGGTTGAAATGTTACATATTGTGCATTGATTTCATACAGAATTATAACATTGAATACATAAAATTATAAATTAGTGTTGGCTCTAAGCCGCTTTAGCAGGGTGCAGTGCCTGGCAGCCCTTTTCATTTATTTTTTGCACCTGGCGGCCCTTTTTATTTTTTTTGTGCCCGGCGGCTTTTTTAAACCTTTCCGATGCACCCTGCTGCCTTTTTTAACACTTCCTATGCACACACACCGTGGCAATTCAATTGATCCCGGAAAAATATCGCAAATTCTAGACACTCTAAACAAACCAGTTCAAAATACTATTTGTGAACAAGTTACAAGTGTCCCCTTTTTGAAAAAAAATGTGTCTTTTTTTTTTAGAATTGTGTTCCTTTTTTGAAAAAATGTACCCTTTTTTAGATGGTGTCTCCTTTTATTAGAATAGAGTTCCCTTTTTTTAAAAATTGCCGCCCGGTGGCCCTTTTTTTCTAGAGTCAACACTATAAATATACATTTCTTGGAAGTCTACTTCAATGTTTGAATGCTCGTATTACAGGTATGCAGAGAATTATAGAAATGTTTTGATGTATTGCGGAACTCCATAGCCTTTCCATTTTGCAGGTTAAAAACTTTATCCCCTTTGGAGGAGGAAGGGGACTGAATTCAACTATGTTTTTAATATAAGAGGAAAAATGTATTAAGATATTTAAAGTTGGGCTTATAACATAAGTAGAGGAAGACGGGGTACAATGAAACAAAATTTACTAATTTTTTTTTTCTATCCATAATTTTGCATGCACAAAAATATAATTAAAATGCATATTTTTAATCTTGTATTTTCCCCATCTAAATAAATTTTTATTAGGTTCTAAACAATATCTTTATGCTTGAAAAATAACAAAAAATAAATGTCTTACAGTGTTTCATTGTACCCCGTATGCCGGGGTACAATGAAACACATACTGGGGTACAATGAAACACTCCAAATGATAGAAGCAATTTTCACCCAGTATAGTTTATTTTATGAAAAATGAGATAAATACAAAAACAAAACTTGATTAATAAGGAACTTGATAAAAATATTATAGTCTAAGATGAAAAATAAGAAAATTCTATTAGTTTAAGAAATACCTTTCATTTTACATTAAATTGGCGCAAGTCAGTTTCAAAAATTAGCATTTCTGTTTATATTTCAGTTGATCCTGAAGGAATATGAAATTGCTTAACAAGAGCATTTTTTACTGACCTGGTTAGAACAAAACTCTTTTTTTTTTTCTGTTTTGCTACTCTTACTTCTAATATATTCTATTTACTACTTTTATTACTATAATAAAACATGTTTCATTGTACCCCGTCTGCAAGTGTTTCATTGTACCCCGCACTGAGGTTACTAAATAAAAATTTATTTTCAAACTTCTAATATTTATTTTTTTTAGTTTGGTTTTGGAGGAATGAAGACAACAACCCAAAGATAACAATGTATAGAAAAAATATTTATTACATATAACAACAAGGAAAAAGAAACTAAATTACTTTTAGTAAAGAAAGTTACTTTCAATGGCGTAAAAGCAATAATCTTCTATTGCTACCAGGGTTGGCAAGTTTCTGCCAGAGTGGTTAAAACCGGCATGGCAGAAACTAGTTTTTGCCAGTAAGTGGCAAAAACTGGCAGAAACTAAGAAATAATACTAATATTCAATGATTCACAATTCACACATGTTTTTGATATGTAAATAATTAAGTTAAAAATTAAAACTAAAATTTGAGTGGTATTCAAAGCAGCAAAAAGTTTCAAAATGATCATAGAAATATACTTTGTTTATATAACATCAATTTTCTTTCACTTGAAAAACAGAAATTTTTATAATGGTAATCTGATGCTATACAAATTTAACTATTAATATTATTGTTTACATTTAAATTTCTATTTAAAAGTTTAAAAAAAAAAGGTACGAAAAATTCTATGATATTTTAACAAATCACCTTTTCAGAGTAGGGTAGACGTACCAGTTTTGGCCACATTTAGAGAAAATTTGAAATAGAAATTTTACATTTCTTGATTGATTGAAGCATATTAAATCATAATAACATCATTCTTTAGTAAATTTAATTGTCTTTCTGTTAACTATAATGACTTTCTACAGAATATTTTAGATTGTGAGTAATAACTCATCAAGTAATTTATTCCAATTTGTACCAGTTTTGGCCACCCCTACACCAGTTTTGGCCATCTCTATGCACCAGTTTTGGCCACTCCAATATCATGTAGTTTAACAAACATTTTAATTGATAATAAGTAAAAATAAAGCATTTTTATGCAACATCTATTTTACCACACATATATTTGCTTGCTGTATTAAGAGAATTTTGCAAATTTCTTTATGAATTGATAAAAACATCAAATAAAATATACTTGATTGATTTTAACTACTATGTTTTTATACTATGTTGATTTTAACAGAAAATTTCAATTAAAAAACAAAAAATATATTTAAATTTGATTAATAAAAGGGACAACAGTACCTATAGGACATAAAGATTAACTATTTAATCAGTTTTATAATTATTCATGGATTGTGGCTTGTTTAGAACACTTGAATCTTCATCAAAGAGTTATATTTCTCGAAAGCATTTTCTGATTTTTGTTTGATTTTCATCAAAAAGTTATGAAATCATCTTTTGATTTATATTAGCTTGTGCCTTATTTAAATACCTTGCTTCTTTGCAAGTTATTTTAGGGTGTGATTTCAGAAGCAAATCATACCATTTCATAACTGGTCTTCCATCTTGAAATCTCGTTTCTATCTTGCCGGCTACAATTTTCTGAGCAGAATCTTAAAAGTTATTCCATTTTTATAGGAAATAGTATTCTGACAATATCTAAAATCCACTTTTCTAATTGATTTTTAACTTCAATTCCTAGTACCTAGATCTACTACTTGAGATTCAACATTATTAGAGAAAAGTAGTGTCCGTCCTGCAAAGGCAAGAACGGGTTACTCCAAAACTTTGCTAGCTTGTAGTGCTGGCATTACATTTTGTAATAGAACAATAGCGAAAAACGAAACTGAAAATTATACTAAGTCTACTGTCCTAAACATTTCATTTAAACTAGATAAAACTACCAGTTTTATATTGAGGGAAAATGGGCCAACTCTCTATTTTATATCACTTTAAATATCTCATCACTTCTTCCACTTGTACATAAAGAAAATTAATCAGACAATGAAAATAGTACTTACGTCTTACGTGGGTAGCCGGCCTCGTACTTCAGAAGAAATAAACACGAACAGTCACAAATAAACTAGACAAATGTTCATATATTCGAACTATGTGTATTAAATATCGGTTAGTTTACACTACAACGGGGACTTACACACAAATCTTCGCCCCATGTATATTTTCACCTTCACATTTTTTACTGTCTACATTATTTCACAGCACAGCAAACTTACATCTTCGAACCGCCATCTTACTACACATTCTGCGAGCTAGCAGAAAAAAGAACACCTACATTTCTAAAACATGATTCCTGGGCTCGCCAGGCCATCTACCGGCAAGAATCAAAATAATATCTTAAATAATACACAATTATCACATATCAAGGAATAATTTAACAGAATATTATTAATTATTAAATCTACACTGAAAACAAAAATTAAGAAACATTAATGATACAATTTACACACATATACAAAAGATATAAAGAAAGATATAAAGAATATATAAGAAATAAATAAACTAAAAATTGAAAGATCTGCAAACTGTAAATATAGTCTAAATCAGTTTTGGTGCTGCCATCTTCAGGCAATATTTCTAAGGAAAACAGTCATTTCACAACATTTTGAATGGCCTTAATTTTACTTCCTATCTTACAGCAGTGCTCCCCCTAGGCCATTTTTTAATAGCACAGAATCTCTTTTAAACTTGGTAAAAGGAATCCTGTTTTTTTTTAAATAATGTGAAATACATTCTTACTTGTATTTAGATATCTCTAGTAAAGATTTTCACAATATTTAGTATTTCTAAATCCGTGTGCCTGAAATATTGCAAAAATTATGGAACTTCTTCATTTCTTTAGGAAAAATACAAGCAGTTAAATCATGCTATAATTTTATTGAACTTTTTAATTTATAAGTTGTAAAATCTTTCAAAATTTATGTTTTAGTTTATTTATCATATCTAAACATTACATATCGCCTCCCCTTTTGCTTTATTGATACTAAACACAATACTCTATTTTCTTTAGCAATGTCATTCTTTAGTGACTAGCACAATGTCCTTCTTTCTAAAATGAATTACCTATCTATTGGACAGGGAATAACAAAATTTCTTTTATAAGAACTGCCATTAGCCTTGCTTTTTCTATTATTATTATTGAAGCCATTACTATATAAAACAAAATTAAATTGATTTTTCCAGATGTTCTTAAATTTATTAAATGTCTAAAATTCCCTCTATAATGAATCATGTGGCCAAAAGTGGAACATAATGTTGTACCCTTTTTGGCCACCCCCATGGCCATAACTGGTACATATAGCAAATTTAATGCACCAGTTTTGGCCACCCCCCATTAAACTGTTAAAATAATTAAATTAAATGTAAAATTGCAGTAGAGAGAAAGCTTACCTCATAAAACCTAATAGCAATTTGTTTCAGAACAAATAGAACCCAATAAGTGCCTAATGTTGAAAGATTCTGAAAACTTGTCAGCTAAGCAAAAATCTTAATACATGTAAGCACACACTACGGTTTCACACACTTATTTTTTTTGCAAGTCATATTTTATCAAAAAATAAACAAATGATATTGTAAATGATAAAAGAGAGTTTGCTTAAAATATAAAAATGCCTGTTATTTGTTAGCATTAATTCACAGGCTAAATATTAGACAAATTGATCCAATGTGGCCAAAACTGGTACAGTGGCCAAAACTGGTGCATCTACCCTATTTTTAAATAAATAATACAATGCAATGACTTAAAGATTATCTACTATATACTAATAGAAATGGTTTTTGTGAAAATATATAAGTAAATAACTGAAGTATAAACATTAACAGAGATAAAAAAAACTTAATGAATTGTACAATTATTTTACAATATTGAAAAAATAAAATTACCACTCAAATATACTATTATTACTTTTTCCATGGAGCATTCCATAGCATAGGCTTAATTTTGCTAATCTTTCTAATTCTAAACCTAGACTGTTTCTTAATTTGTTCTGAATGAAAGAAAAGTTTGAAAATAGATTTTCAAGACCAGCATTACTTGCTGGCAATGTCACTATTGAGGATGCAAAAGTTGCAAAATTTTGAAAAATCCTCATTTTCACCAGTATTTATTTTTAAAGACGGAAGAAATATATTTCTGAGAAAGGAATCTATTTTGCTTCAAAGGATTATTATATATGGTAAAAAATTTAGATTAATATCAAAAAGCAATTTCCTTGCCTTTTCTTTTTGTTCATGTGTCAATTTTGATCCCATATACTTAAGATGAAATAAATAAGCTAGCATAAAAAGCTGGCACTGCATTAAATCTGCTTTGAACCTTGCATTTGTGAATTTCCATGAGATTTTCATCATCAAATAAAATTAATGAAATTTCACAAGCATCTGCAATAGAATAGTCATGTTTTTCAGTTTTATCTAAGTCAATAGCAATAGGTTTTAACATTTGTAACAAGTATTTAACTTCTTTATAAATCATGATATTATTTACAATAATCAAGTTCTAATACAAATTTATTTATTTTTTCATCACAACTGTCGACAATATTTTATTTGTTATTTATCCTGAGTAAAATGTATTTAAGGAGATTAATACTACTTAAAAAAAAGTCTCGGATTATGTCACGAAATGTGGTTGCCAGTTTCTGCCGGTTAAAACCGGTTATAACCACTTTGTGCCACTGGCATGGCAGAAACCAGTTTCTGCTGGCAAAAATCCAGCCCTGATTGCTACTGTTGTAGAAGTGTGAATGTATCCAAATCACATCAGTAATTGGAACATATAGTTGTATAACATATATATAAACTGCAACTCTCTATGACAAATTTGACTGATTTTACAAGTAATGTTTCATTGTACCCCGTCTTCCCCTACTGTTTTTTACATTATGGATAAACTATATTTTTTACTTGAAACACAGCAGATGAGACAGCCTGACTCATCTTAACCCCCAATCCCCAACAAAATAAACATGTTTGTAGAATTTAAAATAAAAAAGATTAATAGTAATATATATATATGTAAATATATCAGGGTTGGCAAGGTTTTTCCCACCCCCGGTAAATACCATGGTAAAAACCAGTATTTACCGTCCTGGGAAATACTATGTTTTTCCCACATGGAAAAACTGATTATTAAAAACAAATATAAATTCAAAACAACCTTTAAAAATGTCAAAATTGAGTTTAAAAAAAATAGCTTGAAAGATTAGAAAAAAAAAAAAAAAAAAGATATATTTATACACCACACAGATTCTCAAACATTTACCAGTCATAATCGTATTCATATTCTTAGTCTTCCACTTCCACATTGGATTTTAGCATCATATAACAAAATACTAATATAGAGGCTTTTTGTAAACCCAGTCTAATCTTGTTTTGGATGAAAAAAAATTAGAAAAAATATGCTCCAGAGATTCTGGTGATGCAGGACATCCTTGAAGATGTTCCATTAATGGGAGAAATTCTCCATCTATTCCAGTTTTACTTAAATTCTTCCACCATAGTGCAGATGAAATAGTGTTTGTAATGTCGTCGGAAAAGGTGCATCTTCTGACTTGAACTATATTGTGTATTGTAAGTACTTTGGATTTAAAGTCTGCAAATATTCACGAGCAGATTCCTCCTGATCCTGTGATAACTTTTCACCTTTATATTTTGGATTCATCGGGTGTGCCAAAAAATGGACAGGGGCCATTGCTAGATTTCAGCTAGAAAGCTAGCTTATCAAAGCTAGATTTCACTTTGCTGAAATGTGGATTGAGTTCTTTATTTTGAAGAAGCTCTAGGTAAATTTCACAAGCATCAGCAATATTAGCATTATTATCATGTTGTAACTTTAACTTCGTAAGGGCTTTTGGAACTGGTTTCATTTGGTTGAACATATTTTTTCCTTCTTTATACAGATGGAGATTATTTACTAAACACTTAATGTTGTTATAAATTTCATCTTTGTGATTATCCACAATTTGAAGATAAAAAGGACTGTTAGTAATAAAAGTTTTTAAACAAGCTATTTGTGAGTTCCACCTTGTTTTACCTAGAATTTGTGATTTAACTGAATTGGCATACTCTTTCAATAAACTCTCAGGGATATGGGAATTTCTAAAAAATTTCTGAATTTTGACAACATTAGCCACAACAGAATCAGTTGTTACATATTTGCCAAGAATATTTAAATAATATGATGCAGATCCATATAATATCTTCCGTTTCAAGGTTCTGCCACATTGTAAGTGCATTTTCTGTTCATTATACGAAACAAAACTTTTTGCAGTGATATGTAGCTTCTGCTGCAATTTTTGCTCCATGAGCAAGATTTATACAATACTCACTCGTTTACTTATTTTTCCCGAAATCTATTAAAGAAAGAAACATACTTTTTCCATTACAAAATATGGAATTGGCTATGACAGGGTCATTATGTACATTACTCCCAGTGATGGAAATTGGGAAATAAAAGGTAGGCGTCAAATGACGACTACTGTAAAAATCTTACGTGTCAAATTAAAATTTTTAGTTGCAATTTCTAAAATTCATTTTTAATATTATTGTAATATTGTATCATACTTTTTAGAAAAGTACTAATTTTTTTTATTTAAAATCATTGAAGTTCTTAATCTCCAAGATTATAACAATTGAAGCAACTGTAAAAATGGTGTAAAGCATTTTTTATTATTGCTATATTTAGAAATTAATAGGAAAATGCACTTAATCATGTAAGCTTTTTAGCGAAACAAAAACAAAATTTTATTATTTTACTTGATAATTACAATTGAATTTAGTAAAAATTAAAAATCATATAATGCATGTACATTTGGATCTCGTAACAAGAAATCAAAAGGTGCTCTTTTTTTTTGTATGTCAACCGTTAATACAATAGCCAAAAAATATTTTTTTAAAAAGCTAGGCATCAAATTTGACGATCCGAGTATGATTTTGTAGTCATCAATTGCAATAATTTAGTTGCATCTGCATTTGACGACTAACGTCTGCTAATTTCGAACACTGATTACTCCATTCGTCTTTCATGAGAGTAACAGTTCTCCCAGTTATTTTCTCAACAGCAGATTCCTGAACTTCTGCTTTATGGAATAATTCTTATTTATTTATATTCCTTTCCTACAAAATAATTTTAAACCTAAGGGAAATTTGTAATAACTATGTATTTCTATCTTTAATTTTACACATCAGATTCAGAAAGCAAAAATATTTCTTATATATTGTCATTTGGAAGTTTTTCCCGGTATTTACCACTTTTTCCCAGTATTTACCACTTTTTCCCAGTATTTACCACTTTTTCTCGGTATTTATCACTTTTTCCCGGTGGGATGGGAAAAACAAGTTTTGGACAGGAAAAAGCCAACCCTGAAACATATAGTATGTATGTAAGCCACCTAAATTTGCGACTTTTGTATGGAAAATTAAAACAGCACTTTACATTTTAATTTATAACTCAGGATCCCACGGCTGCCCCAAAATGATATGCTCAGATATTATAGTAAACGAGTGTAAGAGAAATCTCAATATTTTTCAAAAAAATTAAAATGTCTGATTTTGAGATATGAAAGGTCAAAGGTCAAAATGTTTGACCTTGAAATTAAAAATTCAAAAAATATGTTCATGTGATATATCATATGAAAGCCCAGTTCAAACACTTTCCAAAGACACAAAAAATAAGTCCTTGTGACAATTAGGGAACAAATTATGACTAAATTTGTAATCATGAAATGCAAAAATTTATGTTTTTCGTCCATCTTTAAAGCTAATTATCTGATAGAGGTTCATCATTGGGTATTTATTCATTTCTCTATGAACCTAATAGATGAGTTAGTACATAAAATTCTCAGGAGGTCAGGTTTTTAGCTGTGTTGATTTGATATGGAATGACTCAGAAGTTTGTTCAATCAAAGAAAATACCAGGAACTCTGGTTTAACTATAATTTTATTAAGGACAATAATAATAATAATAATTCAAAAATTGATACTGATGATGTGACCACCTAATTAATATGCATTGTTCATGCAAGTAGTTAAAAATGAAGGCACATCAAATGTTGGAAGGTTTTCTAAATTCTTTTTTAGAGAGAATAACTATGTTTCCAACAATTTCAAAAGTTATATGTTGCTCTTGTTCTGTCTGTCACAAGTTTACCTCATGAAAGAGGATTCGGAAAACCAAATTTGAATAACACCTAAATTCAGAAATTCATTTAACAACTCCATTGTTAACGACCCATGACGCTTGGTGAAAGTTGAAAAATAGACAATGTATAAAAGCTCGACTTCCCTTCCTTTTTTAATTAAAAATACATTTTGTATAATTATTCCGAGTTGTGGATTTAAATTTCATCAATGGTATTTTGTCATGTCTGTAATGCAATTCTTTTTAAATAGCACGTACGATAACAGTGGGTTTTAAAGATTCTTTTTCTTCTTTTCGAACAGCCCAACTCCCTTCCATTTACAAATTTTCGGAGGGAGACTCTCCTCCAAGAAAATTTCATTTCAACCCCAGAATGGCTCCCCTAAATTACTCAAAATTAAGTTTTATGGACTATAAATACAGTTGAAATAAAAACTTATATATTTTTTTCCAATTGAAGCTTATTCAGTTTATTTTATTTGACTTTGAGGAAAACGGGAAAGTTTAGGGAATAAAATTAAAGGTTTTAAAACCGAAACGTCTGGTCACAATACCAATGTTTCAAAGTTATGTCAAACTCAGTTCAAAGAAAAATCTCAACAACGACATGGAAATTATTTACAAAAGTCTCTTACTTTAACTTTTAAAAAGCTCGTGGCGGTACTAGTCAGTACTGGTTTCAGAAAATTGAGAAATTCAAAGTTCTAAAATAAACAAACATTCCATTAAACCGCCAACTAACCTCACTTAACAACAGTGTTGCCAGTATAAATTTATAATTATGTCTGCGTAAAATACTTTTTCGCTTTTCTTATCTCATTTCGCAAAAACCTCAGAGTAAAGATTAGAAGAAGTAGAGGTAGAGTCCCATTGTTCTTTCAGTTAGAACTTGAAGCCAAAATGTTTCCGCTTTCATCGTCAAAAGGTTGTCTTTTTTGGCAGTGATCGCCTTATTGACAAATGTCGGATTTGATTCCTACGAGAGAAACGCTGACGCAAAAAAGTTTCAGCGAGAACCGGAGGAGAAAAACCGATTTGGCGCGTTTTCTATACCCACCATCATGTGACGGTGGGCAGTGATCCCGACTTCAAGAAAGGGTCGCTATTTCTGAGCCCAGTTATATGAGAAGTCTATGGCAAAAAAGCATTCCAAAAATTTCTCTCACAAATCGTTGACTTCAGGTAAAACATCTCCGCTTGAGTACGGGAAACTTTGAAAACTACACTGTTCATGTAACGACATGGAGAAATGATTCGTTAAGATGATTTTTGGACAAAAATGAAACACTCAGCTAGGTGAGTGCCGCCAAACTTTGAACGATAGGTTTTACCATAGCTTGGACAAATATCATCTCTCTAAGCACAGTTGTGCGTATGTCGCCACTCTCATATAGAGGAATAGAGGTACCCTAATCGAGTTGCTCTGTCCAAAATCGTCTCAACCAATCAAATTTCATATGAGTAAGTATTGCCGTGACCAATGGAATACATGGTCAGTCCATGGTGTGGCATAAAGCGAGGCTAACAAAAAAGACAGGCTACCGCGGTGGCGATACTCCAAAGTGTATACACTTTCAGCAATCTCGTCGCCAAGTGGAAAAGCTCGGCAAATGAGAAATATCGTCAATGGCAAACTGCGCACGTTACACTGAATATTACAACCATAGAAGCTCCTGAACTGATTTGAACGTGCACGCAAAACGAGTCGTTCTCGTGTATTTATTTTGCTGTGTTTCATTATCATTGCTTCATTTTTCGTATAATATTTTTATTTTATTTATACTTCTGAGTAAATTTTTTATTAATTGCCGCAGAAAACATATTTCTATGAAGATAAAGGTTATTAGATTTGGAATATATGTCTCGTAATTTTGTTGAAACATTATTTGTAAAATAAATTCAAAGATGTAGAATTTTTATGCTGTTTTTCAGGAATGATGAAGTAATGTTGATTATACCAACATATCTATGAAACGAGGTCGATCTTTATATTTTCTGGACTGCATAGTTTTATTAATTTCACAGATCTGTTACGATAAATAGTGGTGTATTGTGTACGCAGTCAATAGAATATATTTTGTAGAATTTATTAAAATAAAATAGATTATTCTTATAAAGTAAAACATGTTTGTTTGGCCTCAACTTGATGATACTGGTTTAATTACATGCAAAATTTTTTATAACCTAATAATTTTATAAACGTGGTAACTTATCATTTAATATTATTATTTTAAATTGAAAGTTTTTATGAAATCCATAAAAAAATATATATATATACCCAACCCTCCAAAATACTAAAGTAATGTTTTTTTTTTTTTTTTTTTCAGTTATTTCATTTTTTAAATATTCTAATGTAACACATAAAATTTATTTAGCACATAAAATAATGTAACACATAAAATTTGTTAGTGATTAATAATGCAGTATTCAATTTTTTTAAATGCATTTCACCCAATCTAATCTCTTAAATATATACTTCAACCTACTTATGAAAAGCAACAATTTTTTAAATTGTTACTTAACTTCAAACAAATATACATATCGCTCATCCACAAAAAAAGTGACCCATCTCGACTCGACAAAGTAAATTTCACGGGAGAGGCAAAAGAAAATGTGCATAATTTTACTGTAACATGAAATTATAGCCCTTACCTCTGTATGCAGGAGTAAAAATGTGCATAAAAGCATAAAACCCTTCAGAATGAAGACGTATGATGAGGTTTGGAGGGTTGGATAATTTTACCTCCCTACACAATCCACCCCTCGTCTGTGGTCACTAATGTACATATAGTGTAATAAAGTGATTTTCCGTATAACTACACTTATAAAACTGTTTGTCTAGCAAGATGCACCTATGACATACTAATTAGTGGAATAAAATGCTAAATGAATTTTTGCCAGTTTTCTTGCGGGTGAGTGATATGTAAAATTATAGAACAAAATATTTTCCTTTATTCCATGATTTTTAAAATCACAGTATGGAAATCTTTGCAGAAAGAAACAACCATTTTTAATGCACAGAATTCAGATATAAAAAATGTTATAATGTATTTAAGAAGCCATTTAAAATGTTTACTCCTTACTTGTGTACTTCTTATGTGCCATTCTTTTCATAACTGTTTTAAATGTTTAAAATCAAGGTGCATGTCTGATCACACAAAATGGTTATAGAGATGTTGGGAATAAATTTTTGTTCACACTTAGTTTGTAACAGATAAACAGTGTTGTAATAGTAAAAAAATAAAAAGTGAGAGTATAAGCTATAGCTTTGTTAGAGAAACAGAGGGTATACAAAGCTTGTTAGTAAAATTAAAAATATATATGGTATATAACTCTGTATTGCCTCTACTACACCCCTGGAGATAAACTTTTTTTTAACTTAAAAGAAAAAAAAAAGCTGAATTGGTTGCATTAAAGAATATATTTAAAGGATTCAAGTGGTAAGAAATAGAATATTTTTTCACTTAAGCCTAACTGATCTTATTTTGTCTTGTTTTTCAAAAAGGTATATAAATTTTGCATTATTTTGAAGAAAAATGTAGAACATTTATTAAAAATAAATATTGTATGCAATATGAAGAACTAAAACTCACCTTAATTATTATGATTATCCAAAGTTTTTCTTACTAAGCATAGCCAAACTTTATCAACAAGAAAATTCAAAATGGCTACTAAGCAAAACAGTACAGCAGTAAATATTTTACTCTTGAAAAAAGAGAAAAAAATGACTGACACATATAACTTCTAACAGTAAATAAAATTACCATTTGTATTAATTCATTTTTTCAGTTATTCAACCTAATGTAAACCAAATATAAATTAATAACTAAATTCCTCTTTCTTGAGTATGAGATAGCTTGCTTTTATAGTTAATGGCTAAAGCACATTTATCAAATTTTCATCAATTATCCCATTATTTTACTCTCTCTGAGTTTATGGTCTTTAGAATATTAAATGTAGATCTTGTGCATTATTATTATTTTCTTTTAATGTGTGCAGTAAGTAGTTAGGCATATTTTGATTGAAGAAGATAATTACTCTTTCATGGTATGAATTTTAAATATTCAACATCAACTTAATCTGTATAGCTTTTCTCCACTTACGTAAATCAAAATTAATATACACTGCTCAAAACAATTAAAGGATATTTGAAGTTTTATATAAAATAAAGATATAAACGAAATTTCTTTTGCCGAAAATAGAAGAAGAGAATCACAAATGCAAATTTTTCTGGTTTTCAAACTGTGGAGTAAGCAAATTTTGAGTTCGACGTCAAAAACGTCGCTTCAGTGGCAGCGAATGAAATTTGACTTTTAACTGGATAAAAGAGAATGAAGACAAGGATGATCGGCATTCAGTGATTGCTTTGTTTCGATGAGTACGTTGTCTCAGCGAAGTCATTTGACAGATTCAGAAGCTTTGAGAATTGTTGGTAGGTTAGAAGGGGGCCAAACTCAAGCCGAAGTAGCGCAAGCCATTGGAGTGTCACAAAGTGTCATTTCCAGGATCTGGAACCGTTTTTTGGAGAGTGGATGTGCAGGCCGAAGACCAGGGCAATGTCGTAGACGGGCAACAACGCCCAATGAAGATCGGTATTTAGCGTTAACAGCTCGGAGACACCGAACCATGAACGCTACTCTTCTCCAACAACACCTTCGCTCGGCTACAGGCACCACGATTTCAACTCAGACTGTCCGAAACCGGCTCCATGCTGTAGGTCTGTATGCTCGCTGACCGATGGTATGTGTTAGATTAACATCAAGGCATCGTCGCGACCGCAGGGAGTGGGCAACCGAGCATGTCAACTGGGGGAGAAATGAATGAAGAAATATTCTGTTTTCTGACGAGTCCCGTTTTTCTGTGCATCCGGATAATAGGCGTACTTTCATCTGGAGGGACCGTGGCAGTAGGTATAATCCTGCGTTCGTGCACGAAAGTGTCAGATTTGGCGGTGGAGGAGTGTTGGTGTATGGTGGCATCTCCATTGACGGGCGCACTGACCTCTACATCATTCGAGATGGAGCTCTGACTGGGTGACGATATAGGGATGAGATCCTCAGACCTATTGTAGCCCCTTACGCTGCAGCAATCGGAGATAACTTCATTTTAATGGACGATACCTGCAGGCCACATCGTGCAAACCTGGTGGAGGATTTCCTTTTCGAGGAAGGAATCGTTCGAATGGAATGGCCAGCGTGTTCTCCAGACATGAATCCAATCGAGCACGTTTGGGACGCTCTAGGAAGACGAGTTTCTGGCCGCCAACAACCCCCACAAACTCTCCAAGAACTGGAAAGAGCTCTTCTGGAAGAGTGGGGCAGAATACCCCAACTCGTCATTAATAGCCTCATTGAGTCCATGCCTCAAAGGTGTTCAACGTTGCTGGCCGCCCGTGGAAACCATACCCGCTACTGAAAATGATTTTCTTTGAAGAAAACACCTTTTCTTATTCTTTTTTTTTCTCATATGCACAAATTGTGTTTTTTTCCTTTAGTACACAAATGCGCAATAAAATGCATTTTTTTCTGCCAAACATGTGTAATTTATTCTCATATAACCTACTATGTCTGTCGACCATGTATCAATCAGCTAAACAGTTTACCAGACACAAAATCCACCTAAAACTGTAATATCCTTTAATTGTTTTGAGCAGTGTATTTAGTGGCGTGAACCTCCTAATATGAAAAAAAAAATCCACTATAATTCATCTATTTTTAGTGATAATTAAACGTAGTTTTAGTAATAGATAAAAAAAACAATTTTATGTATTACTCGTTAGTATTTTTTAAAAAAATGATGTGAGTAATTTTGAAATAAATATACAAGCGTACAATATTTTGTACGAAATTTTAATTTAACGATTAATATTTTAGAGATAACCTAAAATTATCTGTTTCGTATGTACATATATATTGTGTATTGTTATTATTAAAATGAAAATTTTATTAAGTATTTGTTTTTTAAACTTTAATTTTCTTTTTTTTTTTTACATCAAATTTTGTTGTTGATTTGTGGCCTCTGGAGGACTGTCGACATCAGACCAGCTCCTGAAGGCATTGGTTTCACCCAGATGTACAGCTTTAATTTTCTTAGACAATACCAAGGCAGAAGTCTGACGTAGCTTGACACTTGTTTTTCATTCATTGACCTCCAAGTGAGAGTACTCTCTGCACCCCCGAGTTTGCTTCTATTTCATTGCCAGGAGCCATTAGCTAAAGAGTTGATCACAGCTTGTGCTGCTTAACTGCAATGTTCTAAAGGGAACTTCTGCTGTGTATTCATTGTGGTACGGTTGAATAAATATTGCCTGCTGTATATTGGTCCATTTGAATCGTATACGCAAGCAATATTTTTCCGACTAATGAGGAAATATACACTACTGTGCTGTGTTTAGCAACCAATCTAGTAGGGATTTGCCAAAAGTATGTGTTTATTATTATTGTTTGATTCTATCATTTTTATTAATATTATATAAGATTTTTGATACTTAATAAAATGTTGCATTAAAAATTATAGCATAACTATATAAGTAAACTATAACGCATTAGGACAAACCAGAGCCAAAACTAAAGGGGGGGGGGGCAAACGGGGTATGTCAGAACAAAGGGGTGCCAAATGAAAATTTTGTTTGTCGATTTTTCTCACATCTATGTTTAGCACGGTATTATTAAAATCGTCCTGCCTCGGGTATGGCAGGACATAATATGCCTGCATGGTATGCCAAAGCATAGAAAAATCTAAGGATGATATGGCATAAGGATCCTGTATAAAGAGGATTCTTTTTCGATTCTGCTTTCAAGATTTTAATGAATCAATATTCGACAAAGAAGATTACGTAGTAAGGTGTTACATATTTTTAATTTTAAAATAAGTTGGCTATTAGAAAATTAATAAAATTCACTTTGTAAATATTCTTTGCGAGGGAGGGGGCCAAAATCATGTTTGCCCCAACTTCAAAAAAGGCTAGTTTCGGCCCTGGGACAAACTGGAATGATAATTCAAAATACATAAGGATTTAAACATGGCTAGCTTGTGACAGAAACATGGTGACATTGGAACGGAACAGACCCTTGCAGAAAACTTTCATCCTCGAACTGCTAAAAGCAGCTGATAGAAATATTTTTTTTTTAGTAGCCAAGGATGTAGTGGAGGGTATACGGTGGTATATGCTGTGTACCTTTTGGATTTTTTTAAGGAACATCGTATACCCTCTGTTTCTCAAAAAAGCTATAGTATATACACCATAGGGTATAATCCTCTGCCTTGAGTGCATGCCCTCTTCTTTTTTATGACTACACCACTGTTAGTGTTTAATTAAGCATATGTGTACAATAAATTGATGCACCGTGTATAAGCTGAGTACACAACTTTTCAGTGAAAAATCATCCAAAATCGGAAACCTGTATATAAGCCGATGTTACAAAAAAGGTGATGAAAAATTAAGTGAACGATAACTAATACAAAAGCTAAACAGAAAAAAAAATTGCTCTCCAAAAAATGTCAATTTAAAAAAAAATCTGTCCACAATTTTTGGATTTATCAAAAAATTAATTTTTAAACTTATAAAAAAAATGCGTTTTCGTATAGATAATGATTGTATTTGTTAAAATTAAGAAAACTAAATATCTGATTGCTTTTAAACTTCGAGATAGTTTATAACAGATAATAACAATAATATAAAGTTAGCATGCGTTGAATTTTAGTGAAGGGGTGGGGTGCTCTTTTCTTTTCTTTTTTTTTATCAGCTGGTTTTTCGTTTTAAATGCAGTTTTTTCACTAAACCTGCATTCTTTTCACCTTTAAATATTATTTTTTAAATTTAAATATTTGAAAGATAGAGAGGCCTGATTTCATACCACTTTCTTCTATAATTAAAAATTCCAGTTTCTTCAAACTCATTTTTCTCTATTACAAAAGGCGTGGAGAGGCTCTGAGCTAGTTTATAACACATAATACAAAATTTATATAGTGAGGGTGCGTGGAATTTTGATGAGAGGTGAGGGGCATTTTTTTCTTTTTTCTTCAGATCATCTGTTTATTACGTTTAGATTGCACTTTTTCAGTGAGCACTCAAATAAATATTATTTTTTAGCATTAAATATTTGAAAGAGTGGGAAATTCCAGGGAAGGAGAGGACTATTGACACGAAATTTTTAAAATTAGGAAAACTAATTAACTAATCGCTTTTAAACTTTGACATAGTTTATAACACATATTAAAAATTTTATAAAGCGAGGGTGCATGTAATTTGGATTGGGGGAGGGCTATTTTCTTTTTTTTCTTCAGATCAGCTGTTTATTGCATTTTTTCACTGAGCCCTCATATCAATATTATTTTTTAACCTTAAATATTTGAAAGAGTGGTCAATTCCTGGGGTAAGCAGGACTACTTTATAAATTTTGAGTAAACCCCTCATGTGACGTATCGTTAGATAGGTCTATGAAAATTTATTAATATTATACATTTCCAATGCCCCCTTCCCTTTTGCCCCGTGGCACTTTTCGAAATTGTAAGGACCACACCTCATGTGACATATCATTAGACTAATAAAACTATGAAAACTAATTCATGTTATACACACCCGATACCCCGCCTCTCCCTGTTTTAAATGTGGTTTTTTGACGGAGTCCTCTTATAAATGTTATTAGTTAAATATAAAAAATTGAAATAGGGCAGTAGTTGATTTCTGAGGGGGGGGGGGGGGGGGAGCAAAGTGTTTTAAAAGAGATATTAAACGAAACACTCTGCGATCGCACTTATCCACTTGGGTTTTTTTTTTTTTTTTTTGTAAAAATTGGACCTTTTTTTTTCTATTATTAGGAAAAAGCTAATGGCACCAGAGGTATTTTCATGCAAAATCTAAAGAGTGACATAAGGATGTGACATTAATCAAAAACTGATCAATGAAGCTATCTTTTTTCACAGATTGGCTGATCCCTTAATGACTCGGATCTAGATAGATTTCGCTCTGTTAACGAAACGAGATTGACCAACCAGAAGCCTACATTTTTGCAAACTTTTTGCTGTTTTAAGTGAGTAGATTTGTTGATTGGTCAATCTCGTTTCACTAACAGCACAAAATCTATCTGGATCCAGGCCAATATCATTTCCGAAATGAAAGAAATTAAGAATGTTTACTAATCAGGGAAAAATAGAAAATAATTTAGATATCAATTTGAAATTTTGAGAGCATAAGTAGAAAAATATTTTACAGATGTGTGTGTAATTTTTTGTGAAAATTGGATGGAAATTATTCTTATTAGCAAGAAACTCATGGTGTCATGTCTACATGTATGATGCGCCTTCAAAAAAAAAAAAAAAAAATTAAAGCGGTGACAATCCAAAAAAATTTATGTTGGTTGGTTGGTTGTGTTTATGATGGCCAATTATCAGCAAGAGGGATATAGGCTCTAAGGGGGGAGCGTCCCCCATGGGGGGGGGGGGGTCTTTCTAAGGGAACATAACCTGTATTTATGCTTGGAAAACCAAGGTTTGAAGAAAACTCTGAACGGTTATGCCGACGGGGGTGATTGGGATTGAACCCAGCACATCTCCCATCTACCAGCTTCGAGAGCAGAACCTCTCGGCCACTGGTGGGGCTAGAAAAAAAAATATGTAAGAGACACCAGTCCCAAAGGGGTTTAAAGATTAAGGGACTTTAATCATGCCAAAACATCCATTCGCTAACATTAATACAATAAAGATATCTCATTTGCATTTTAATATTTTAAATGACCTGTTTTTTTTTGCATTGGGTACCCGAGGTAGATCTGTACAAAAGCCACTTTGCACTTTTTTGATTTTGTTTGTAGGTATTTATTTTTTTTATAAGGGTGCTTTAACTTTTGAAACCAGTTCTGAAAGTGAAAGTGCTGTAATTAAAAATACCTGTAAACAAAATCAAAAAAGTGCAAAACAGCCTTTGTACAGATCTACCTCAGCTATCCAATGAAAAAAAAAAAATTTGCAAACGAGATATCTTAAATTTTTTCTCCCATTGGATTAACATCAGTGAATGGGTGTTTTTACCTGACTGAAGGTAGTCTTTTGCTGGACAGGGGCGAAAAGAGAGAATCTAAAATTTTTGTTTGGTGAAGGGTCGAAAATCTGCCAAAACACAGAAGGCTGTCACCTCTTACTAATATCATTCCGCAGAGCTGAAACTTATACAGAAGATCCTTTTGTTATTTTATGGATCTTTTCACATCTCCCCCAATTTTTTTTTTTCCAAATAGAATTTTTTTCAACCAAAAATATTTCTCATTTTACAACATTGTCATTGCGATTCTACCAAAGGGTTGAGAGATATAAGGATAATTTAAATAAATGATTATTTATTTATTGTTACCAGAGAACAACAAACAGCATATTTTTTAAATAAAGATATTTAAGCGATTCTCAAATCCAAAGAGACAACTTTATGACATAAGTTTTAATTAACTTTTGTTAGTAAACACATGAAACTGATAGATGCTGTTATTCAGAAAATACTGTCAAAGTGGGTGTTTTGAGCCAAATTTTTCAACGGAGGCAGGAAAACTAGTTAATGAAGAAAGAAAAAGATATCGTCACATGATCAGATTCACTTATGACTCGATAGGTAATTTATTAATAAATAAATGGAAAAATCATTTTGATTCCAAATAGCTTCTAATGTCAGTTCTGCCAATTTTTTACGTTATGTTTAAAAATGTGTATGTCATTGTGTCAGAATGTTTTGCACTTGTTGAGCAGTGAACTTGAGAACAGCCTTAATGATAAAAAAATAAAAAAACTTTTTTAAATTGGAGGTGAGAAGCTATCTCCACTATGAGGGGGGAATGAGTTAAGCATTCTCCTAAGCTATTAGAAGAAGCATAAATTTAAAATGAATGGTAATTTATGTGATTGATAGTATTTTACTTGTTGAAGCAGAATAATGTAAGATTCTCAAGATATAAAATTTTTGTGCTGAGTGTGAAGAAAAAGAAGCTGGCAATTCATGCAAGATGGGGGGGTGGGGGTGGGGGGGGGGGTGGAGGAATCAATTTCATTGAAATTGCATTAAAACAAAAGTGAAAAGCTACCAATAAACAATGAATATTCTCTCCATGGTTTTTATTTTTTATATATATAAATTTTTGGTTAGCCGGGCACCAGTGTTATATATACATACATATATGTAAATATACATATATATACATCTACACATAATGTATATGTACACACATATATATATTAACATGTGCGCCCGGCTAACCGAAAAGTACCAAATTTTTTGTAACCAAACAAAGTTTTCTTTCTTTTAGGAGGGAGGTGGTGTACTGAGGTTACAATAATAGAATCATAATTAGCAATAAGGTTGTTAAGTAATCATAAGCAGAAAATTATTGAAGCAAGTTTCAGACTTTATTCGATAGAGAGTTCAGGGCTGAAACTAGGGGGTAGTAGAGGGGGCATGGACCCCAGGCACCAGGACAAAAAGCGAAGGAACCAAATGAAGATTTTGTTTGTCATTTGATACAAAAATGTATATATATATGTGAAATTTGGATGTCTTGCATCCGAAAAATCTGAATGAAGAATTAACCGAAAGTAATAATAATAATAATAAAAAAAAAAATTTGCAATCAAAAAACTAAATACTAATCTGATTAGAATTCAACCTGAGCTATTTTTAAGGAAAAAAAACTATTAAAATGCAATCAAGAAATTTTAAAAAGAACACTCCCATAGATTTAACATTAGCATTCCAGTTTCTTTGTGTGGCTAGTGTAGATCATGATAAAACGGTCTCATACTAATGGTAAACCTATGGGAGCATTCTTTTCAGAATTCTCACTTGAATTTTAATTTATTTTTTTTCATATCTAATAAACTAATATTGTGTGTTATTACTTTTTCGATTTTGGTTGTGTGATGACACCATCTTGCACTTGCACGGTCAATAAAATGTATTTCTCACAGGAAGCGATAGAGCTAATCTTGCATGGTCAATAAAAGGAATTTCTTGCAGAAGCAATAGAACTAGCCTTTTGCTCAGCACTAAAGATCTCGCCTTCTGATAGTGGGGTTTTTTTTTATATGAGGATACTTTAAATTTTAGAACTGGTTCCAAACAGTTTTTCAAAAATGAATGTTAAAAAAAATGTAACCAAACCCGAAAAAGTACAAAAGCACAGAAATAGATATCAACATCAGGTATCCCATGAAAATAAATTATTTTAAGTAATAACCGCGAGACATTTGTCAAAAATGCTCCCATACGTTTAATGTTAGCTTGTGAATGTCTTTGCGTGACTAATGTAGTCTCTTAATATTGTAACACTACAACTAAAGTAAAATCTGTGAAAATAAAATCAGTCTATAACGGAATTCTGTCTTAAATGAAAAAATTATCAACAGAAAGAATATCAACAATTATATCTGCTAAAATGGAAACCTGTATAAAGTGAAATATTTTTTGGTTCCTTTTAATTCCATTTTCAAGGTTTTAAGAAATCAATACTTAACAAAGCTGATTATGTAGTTCAGTATTTCATATGTGTGTCTGTTGAAAAAATTATCAACAGAAAGAATATCAACAATTATATCTGCTAAAATGGAAACCTGTATAAAGTGAAATATTTTTTGGTTCCTTTTAATTCCATTTTCAAGGTTTTAAGAAATCAATACTTGACAAAGCTGATTATGTAGTTCAGTATTACATATGTTATGATTGCATAATTTAGATTTTAAAATAAATTGGCTATTAGAAACTTAGTAAAATTCTCTTTGTAAATTTTGTTTGTGGAGAAAAGGGGAGTCAAAATCCTTGTTTGTCCTGGGCACAATAAAGGCTTAGTTTTGGCCCTGATAGAGTTAGCTGGCAGGAAACTTTCTTCAGCAGCAGCTTTTATTTTTTGTGTGCATAAATGATATAAATAAGACTTGTGTAGAAATAAAATGAATGAAAAGTTTATTGTATTTTAAATGATAGAATGCAGTACAAATGTTGCTGATGGAAAATAATATTCAGCAATTTATAATTCATAGTACTTTGCTAACATAAAAATACATGGATTTCTTATAAAAAGCTAGGTAACATTCAAAATACCTGTATTTTAAAATAAATTAATAGAATTTAATTTAATATATATCTAAATAGAAGTATTTGTTAGTCATTTTCAAATGAGCAGCCACTTTGAAATTATTAATATCACAGAAAATTTTGTTTAAGTGCAAAATAGTTATTCCTTGTAGTTTAACACTTGGAAAGAAAGGTGATCCTTTGAGTTTCTAAATGCTTCAGGTAAAAAATAAAGTTTATAACTGACAATTTTGATTGATGTTCCTTTTAAAAGCTAATATTCCTGTATTTCTTTCAAAAGAATTTGGATTTAAAAAAAAAGTTAGGCCTAGTGATACTTGATACTTAAGTAAAAAAACATTTAATTTTCAAATAAAAATGCTATAATTTAATAAATAAGTCACCAAATATATAGTTAACATTGATGAGAGATTATTAAAAATACTTACCATTTTTTTATGGATTCAATAATTAAAAAATAAAGTATATAATAGTTTTGTTTACATTAATAATACTACCACTTTCTTACTAATACTTCAGGAATTGTGATACTTTGTTTACACTAAATAGGAAAAAATAATGCATCATTCAGTTCATTATCAACTACAGATACCAAAACTTTTATAGTATTTATAATAACACTGATGAGATGTATAAAAAACAGACATTAAAATTCAACTATTTTATAAATATAATTATTAGAAGAAATACTTGTATTATCATATATTATAATGTATTGTCATAAATTCATATATTACAAAAACTAGTCTAGGTGAAAAGCTTTGGGAAGAAATTTGTCAAATCGGATATTTTTGTTTTAAATTTCTGTAATTTACAATAATCTAACACTTAAATAGACATAAACACCTTACCAAATACATTTTATTATACTGGCATTGATGCATATGGAATAAAATATCTTATTGATGCATATGGAATTCATATGCATCAATAAGATTTTGTTTTTAAACATTGAATGTGTTCAAAGTTTAAAACATTAAATAGCTATTAATCAATTTGAAAATCATTCATTAATAATACAGATTTAAATTACTTTTATTTTTTCGATAGATGCTAGCATTTAAATTGTAAATACATAAATCACTGTTTAATGTTATTAAATATGCACATACACAAAAGGAAATAATACACAGGACAGATGCTTAGAATTATTCAAGAAAAATAACCATAAATTGACAGAAAAAGCTATGCTTACCAACTTGGAATTGCTTATTTTCATCATGGATCCATTAAAAAAATTTTTACAGCGAATTCTTTAGTGTTTAGCTAGCAAGTGCACACTTTCAAAGCAGAAGAAGAAATTTCACTTACTGCTTCAAAAGTGACACCAACTGGCCAATTAATTCATAAACTGAATAAAAATAAAATGTCCGTATTTTCTTTTATATAGAATAAGTCTTACATAAACAACCACCCTGTTTCGCGAAGCACATGGCAACTACATAAATTAAAATTATAAAACTAAAAATAACTGTCAACTAAATTCTGACATTAATACATAATAGGGAAAAACATATTTCACATAGTACAAGTAAATCATTCAAAAAACCAATATAAACGTATTTTTCAAATATCTATTCCGTATGTCGTACAAGAAGCTCGCGATCGCGCTGAAAAGCAATACGTTTTGTAGCATTGCTGTGGAGAAATACGCCAAATCCTTTGGCGAAAAATATTTCGCCAAGGACGAGCTGAAAGTGCATACACTTTGGAGTAACGCACCGCGGTGGGTCCGATTCTTCTTTTTTTACAGACCGCTGGAGTCACGTGATGCTTGAATGCACCAGTGAAGGTGTGCGAAAAGAGCATCACGTAACTCCAGCGGTCTGTAAAAAAAGAAGAATTGGACCCACCGCGGTAGCCTGTCTTTCTCGTTAGCCTCGGGCGTAAAGATCATGACATCACGACCATGAGATCACTCGGTCGGAGCGCGACCAACGAAATACGTAAAAGTACTGATAGTTGTTTACTTTATATTCTAATATCTTAATGAAATTTTTAAGAATAACTTTTATTTTCAATTGTGCCTTTTTATAATAAAAATATATTGTTTGATATAATGAATTTTAATAAAACTCTGATTAGAATGGAAGCGAATCTAATTTAACCTATTTGATAAGAAAACAAATCTATTAATTAAAATAGCAATTATAGCCTTTGTGCAGGAATATTAAAAAGCAGTAAACCAACGTTTAAAATGCACAAATAATGGATGAAAAGCAGCAAACAGCTGTTTCGAATCTACAGCGAGATTCTTCTTCAGTGCAAGATAGGGAAAAAGGAACAGCGTGCTAGAAAAAGCAAGGCTGAGCAAAATGATAGACAGAGACGCGCTGCCTTATATACCCTATGCGGTTATCGAAAGCGCCAGAAACAACCAATGAGAGAGAAGCAGTGGAAACGACTGGGTGGACAAGTAGCGACATCTACCGGAGAAGGAGAGAAAAAGAAACCAAAAAAGAGGAAATTAAATTAATGCTTTCCAAATACTTGGAAAATCTGGAGTACTAGATAAGTCATTGACTAAAGAGTGATAATTTTTAATGATGTGGTAAGCTTCCCAAAAATCAAGATCAAGGTTAGTAGAACATTTTTGGATAATGGTGGCTGAGGAAAAATCGAACCTATGTTGAGAAGTCCAAGAATGTTGAGCAATAGAAGAACGTTTGAGCTCCTGATTTTTAACATAACCTTCATGCTCTTTTAAACGAAATCTAAGAGCACGTTTAGTCTGGCCAATATAAGAAAGGCCACACTGGCAAGAGATTTGGTAAATACCCCAGTTGTCAAGGCGATCAACGGGGTGTTTGAGATTTAAAAAAGTGATTTTATTAACAGGAGAAAAAATAACATTAAAATCAAACCTTCTTAGGATTTTAGCAACTTGCTGACTAATTTTAGGAAAAAATGGCAACACAACTGAAGTATTAGAGTTGGAATTAGAATGCTTTTCAGAATGGACGGATTTCGTCAATTTCTTATAAATAGAATCAATAATATTAGAGGAATAACCACGATCAACAGCAATAGCTTTGATGTAATTAAGTTCAGCACTAAGTAACTGAGGAGTGGAACAAATATTGGTAGCCCGAAAAACAAAAGTATTGAAAGCAGCGAATTTCTGGTTAAGGGGGTGAGAAGAATGCCTGTGAGGTGGGAGACTGACAGCAAAAGGTTTACGAAAGACGGTAGTCTGAAAGCCATTTTCACTACGAATAACAAGGACATCGAGGAAAGAAAGACAGTTATTGGTCTCAATTTCAGAGGTAAATTGAATGCAGGGATCAATGGAATTCATAATAGAGAGAATATGATTAATATCCGAATTTATTTCAACCAGGACATATGGTTCTATGTTCGTTATGTTGATGATGTTTATGTCCTGGTTGAAATAAATTCGGATATTAATCATATTCTCTCTATTATGAATTCCATTGATCCCTGCATTCAATTTACCTCTGAAATTGAGACCAATAACTGTCTTTCTTTCCTCGATGTCCTTGTTATTCGTAGTGAAAATGGCTTTCAGACTACCGTCTTTCGTAAACCTTTTGCTGTCAGTCTCCCACCTCACAGGCATTCTTCTCACCCCCCCTAACCAGAAATTCGCTGCTTTCAATACTTTTGTTTTTCGGGCTACCAATATTTGTTCCACTCCTCAGTTACTTAGTGCTGAACTTAATTACATCAAAGCTATTGCTGTTGATCGTGGTTATTCCTCTAATATTATTGATTCTATTTATAAGAAATTGACGAAATCCGTCCATTCTGAAAAGCATTCTAATTCCAACTCTAATACTTCAGTTGTGTTGCCATTTTTTCCTAAAATTAGTCAGCAAGTTGCTAAAATCCTAAGAAGGTTTGATTTTAATGTTATTTTTTCTCCTGTTAATAAAATCACTTTTTCAAATCTCAAACACCCCGTTGATCGCCTTGACAACTGGGGTATTTACCAAATCTCTTGCCAGTGTGCCCTTTCTTATATTGGCCAGACTAAACGTGCTCTTAGATTTCGTTTAAAAGAGCATGAAGGTTATGTTAAAAATCAGGAGCTCAAACGTTCTTCTATTGCTCAACATTCTTGGACTTCTCAACATAGGTTCGATTTTTCCTCAGCCACCATTATCCAAAAATGTTCTTCTAACCTTGATCTTGATTTTTGGGAAGCTTACCACATCATTAAAAATTATCACTCTTTAGTCAATGACTTATCTAGTACTCCAGATTTTCCAAGTATTTGGAAAGCATTAATTTAATTTCCTCTTTTTTGGTTTCTTTTTCTCTCCTTCTCCGGTAGATGTCGCTACTTGTCCACCCAGTCGTTTCCACTGCTTCTCTCTCATTGGTTGTTTCTGGCGCTTTCGATAACCGCATAGGGTATATAAGGCAGCGCGTCTCTGTCTATCATTTTGCTCAGCCTTGCTTTTTCTAGCACGCTGTTCCTTTTTCCCTATCTTGCACTGAAGAAGAATCTCGCTGTAGATTCGAAACAGCTGTTTGCTGCTTTTCATCCATTATTTGTGCATTTTAAACGTTGGTTTACTGCTTTTTAACAAATCTATTAAGGGGTCTTGTACCTTTTAAACGCGTCGAAAATTAACGAAAAACCTTAAAGTTTGAATTAGTCTATCTTCAAAACCTTTTTATGTATAAACGTGAAATTTTGGATACTGATTAAACAGATTGTGCTTTGTAATATACTACCAACAGAAATTTATTAACCCTTTACAGAATTTGTCTATTGTTGAAATCAAAATAGCTCTTTTTTTTACCCCATAAGTCATTGCGCGCATGATATCTTGAGAAAGTATGTATGGATTGTCATGAAATTTGGTAAATATACTAAACAAATATGTGTGTTTAAAATGATCTACTTTTAAGTATTTACAATGGTAATATTTTTAGCTATGAATGTTTTATTCATTAAAAATACAAAATTTTTATTTTTTTTTACGAAAATATATTTTTTATATAGTTAATGAAATAATTTTAGCCTAAGAGTAGATCATTTTAAACACACATATATGTTTAGTATTTTTACCGAATTTCATGCCAATTCATACATACTTTCTCAAGATATCATGCGCGCAATGACTTATGGGGTAAAAAAAGAGCTATTTTAATTTCAATAATACACAAATTCTGTAAAGGGTTAATAAATTTCTAATGGTAGCATATTACAAAGCACAATCTGTTTAATCAATATCCAAAATTTCATGTTTATACATAAAAAGGCTTTGAAGATAGACTAATTCAAACTTTGAAGTTTTTCGTTAATTTTCGACGCGTTTAAAAGGTACAAGACCCCTTAATATTTTAAGACATACTTATGTGCTAGTCACATAATGTAATAAAAGTATAAGAAACATGTTAAACTTTTAAAACGATAACTTAGGCTTTAATCAGCATAGAACAAAGCATACAAAAAACATACAGCCTTGTTGCCAAATCGGTATTATAAAAATAGTGTTGCCATTGCAATAAGACATATATATTATTCACCCCAACCAAAAAGTTAGTTTAAAACATAATCCGACAGATAGGCAGGTTTACGTTTCAGTCTACTGGGACGCAGCTGTTCATCATCAGTTTTCTGTTCAGGTACAACACTTTCATCACGCAATGTACATTCTTCAGGATTCCTTTCGGTCCCCTACAAAATCTCTGTTGATTGTTTCAAATGACCATCAAGCTCTGACCATCTGTTCTGGTTAACAGGTTACTCCATTTCACCAGGAGCTAAATGTCGTATAGACACGCTACTCTCACGTCCATCTGGTAACTTTACGTAAGCATATTAGCTTCCAGAAGTTCAACTTCTTGTACAAGGGCTCATACTTATTAGGACGTGAATGATTTTTCATCAACACTGGTCCTGCCTGAGTAAGCCAAGTAGGTATTGAACTTCCGTTATGAGACCTTTCAGGGTGAGAGAACATACGTTCATGGTTCATGTGGTGTTTCATTGGTTGCGGTGCATAAGAGAGAACGAACAGAATATAGTGCTGATTGTAGGACCTCTTCCCACAGTCCAATTTTCTTGTTCTCTGTTTTCAAAGCCAAACTGAATTGTTTTCCAAATGATACCATTGTAGCGTTCGACCTGTCCGTTTCCTCGTGGATTATAGGCCGTGGTACGACTAGTTGCTATACCTAGTGATGTAAAAAACATTTTTAATTCTCTAGGCATGAGAGACGGCCCCCTGTCTGTATGGATGTATGCTGGCATACCAAATATTGAGAAGATGTTACTTGAATGCTTAACCACTGTAGCTGAGGAGACATCTGTGCAGGGAATGGCAAAAGGAATTCTTGAGTACTCATCAACAACAGTGAGGAGGAAGCGATTTCTAGAATTTAATGGCAAGGGGCCCTTAAAATCAATGTTCAGTCTTTCGAATGAAGATGTTGCTTTAATTCATTTCCCTTGATTTTTAATGAATCTAGGTTTTACTTCACAGCAGACAGGACAGGCATTTATGAGACTTTTCACATCTTCCAGGGAAAAGGGCAAGTTTTTGGATCTAATCCAGTGATGCATTCTAACGATACCAGGATGACATAAGTCTTCATGCAGCTGTTTTAAATTCACTTCTGCATTAATTGTAGCAGTTATTCTTGAAAATGCGTCTGCATTAGCATTCTTACTACCAGGGCAGTAAATTATATCAAACTTGAAGCAAGACAAGTCAAGTTTCCAGCGTAAGATCTTTTTATTCTTGATTTTGCTAGAATGACGTTTGTCAAACATGAATGAGACAGACCTTTGATCAGTAAACTCTTCAAAAGGTCTGCAAATCAAGTAATGTCGCCAGTAACGTAAAGATTCCACGATGGCATATGATTCTTTTCCAACAGCTGAATGATTAAATTCAGATTTGTTCAGTGTTCTAGAGAAGAATGCTATGGGTCGTCCTGCTTGGGTAAGAGTTGCTGCTATAGCAAACTTTGACGCATCAGTCTCTACTCTGAATGGAATATTGTCATCGATTTCGGCTAATGAGGCTTTGGCTATATCTAGCTTCAAATTGCTAAATGCATTTACAGCATCTTCTGCAAGAGGGAATTCATGGTTTGATAGTAACGGGCGTAATTTCTTTGAGAATGATGTTATCCAACGGCAATAGTGGGCAAACAAACCCAATGCTCTTCGGAGAAATGCTGTATTGTTAGGTACAGGTAGGTTAATCAAAGGAGCAAGTCTAACCGGGTCAGGCTTGATTGTCTTGTTTTTGATAATGTAACCTAATATATTTACAGATTTAGTAGAAAACTGGCACTCCTTTTCCTTTAGAGTTAAGTTGTATTTCTTAGCAACTGTTAAGAATCTTTTTAAGTTTCGATCATGCTCATCAGGATCTTTTCCGCAGATAGTTACGTCATCCAGATAAGGATAAGTGACTTCTAACTATTCATCTTGAATGATCTTGTCAATGGATCTCTGGAAACATGCAACAACCTTAGTAACTCCAAAAGGTACACGGAGGAAATGATATAATTTACCATCAGCTTCAAAGGCAGTACAATGCTTTTCAGCATCGTTAATAGGAAGTTGAT
The DNA here is from genome assembly GCA_963932465.1 of Maratus speciosus. NCBI lineage: Eukaryota > Metazoa > Arthropoda > Arachnida > Araneae > Salticidae > Maratus > Maratus speciosus. Next base: position 147,931,335 of record OZ010789.1, read on the forward strand.
GATATGCACTTCTCAGATCAATAGAGCTGTGCAAGGTGACGTCACAAACAGGTTTTTGATGCTGCTGTAGGACAGCTATTGCTACCTTTATCAATGCTTTTTCTGTTTGTGTGTCCTACAGATTTCTTCATTGTTCTCCGGTAAATGTCACGTGATGTGAACTGCTCTATAGTGCTGAATATTTCATATCTCGATATTTTTGAAATTAACTCCTCAATTTTTGGAAGAGGATATGCATCAAGCATTGTGAAACGATAAATCATTTGAGAATAATCAATCAGTATACATGGTTTGTGATGCTTTCCTTTCATCACGAATGCTTGAGCACGACAAGGAGAGTTACTGGGTTCAATAACTCCCTCTTCCAGCAACTTCTTTACTTCCGCAGCAATACATTTTTGGTCTTCCAGAAATTGACGCCTAGACTTGGTAGCCACTAGTTTACAATTAGGGGTTAAGTTAGCAAACAGTGAGTCTGGTGGCACTTGAGCAACAGCTAGGGAGCAGATTTTGAGAGGTGGTCTCTCACCATTAAACTGGATTTCAATAAGAGAATGGTCCTTCAGAATATCATGACCAATAAGAAAATCTGCACAGAAATTTTTCATTATTAGTACTGTTACATCATGTACACATGTTCATCTAATTTCATAGTAACTTCACCGCAGCCCTTAACGCCTGAGCTTAGAGTGGAATTAGCCATGATTATTTTGCTTAAGTATGGTTTAATTTTTATCTTACATCTCATTCATTTATGAAACTAGCATTCATTTATGAAACTAAGTGAACTACCAGTGACAATAAGTGCATTCAATTTTACCCCATTAATTTGCACTTTAGTAATAGATTTTTAAAGGCAACTAGGTTAGGTTGGTACTGAAGCTAAGGCGTGAACTGATGCGGCAGTGTTATGCGAGACACGCTGTGATTTTGATTGGCACACTCTTTGATAGTGCCCCCTTTTTCCGCACTTTCTACACAGTACCTCTTTTGAAGGACATTTATTTCTTGAATGCCTGTCATTTCCGCAAAAGAAGCATTTTCCTGATTGAAGCCGCGTAGCTGCAGAAGAAATATTATTTTTGAGATTTTGATAGTAATGTTAAATAAAGAATTGATTACTCAATCATCATCTGGATTATGCCTTTTAATTAAAGAAAAAAATTCTTAAAAAATGGACGGCAACAAACGCACGTCATATCAACAGGAACTACATCGGTGTACTGGTGAATGCGCGCACAAGCTACGCCAGGAAAGGGAAGGTCGCCAAGCGCAACCAGAATCGGCGAGATATCGCTCAAATTTAACATTCCTTCCCGATATAAAGGCCAATTTTGATTAAAAGACAAACAATTAGCCAACAAAAAGATGTAAACAGTCACTTTTCACTGTGAACTGTATTTTTAGCCAGCCCAAGTGCATCACATAATTTTATAAACAAAATGCTAGACAAAGGTTTTGTCAAGATATCGGCAGTTTGTTCTGCTGATGAAACATATTCTAATTTATAATATTTCGCTCAATTGTCTCTCTAATGGAGTGAAACCGCACATAAATGTGCTTAGATCTACGATGATACTGAGGATTTTTAGCAAGTTTTCAAGCACTTTGGTTGTCGACATACAAAATGGGAGTGCCATCATATCCTATTTACTCCTTGAAGAGCAACTTGAGCCAACTTGAGTTCATTAGGTGCTTCACTAGCAGCAACATATTCAGCTTCAGTAGATGAAATGGCAACAGGATGTTGCAATCGAGACCACCAAGTTATTGCAGCATATGAATTAATCGAAACCATACCAGATGTTGAGCGTCTGGTCTTTTCATCACCAGCATGGTCTACATCACTAAAAACTGAAAATTGTGTTAGGTAGCTTTCTTTACAAAAAAGCTACCTATTGCAGCCGTTCGGAGGAAAGCGATTTCAAAAAATTTTGGTATATTTTCATCGATCATGACCCCCAGACCCCGAAACCACCCTCCGTTCAAAATTGATATATATATATATATATATCTGACCTATGTCACACTGTAACTCCCGTAATTATGAACCGATTTCGATGTAATTCGGTGTGTACATAGTACATACCAATGTCTCGACCGAGTTCGTTGGCCAGCTTCATCCGCCGTTTTGTTTCAAAATGGCGGCCATTTAAAATTTTTAAAAAAATTTAAAACTTGAAATGTGGTACCAAAAAATTAAAAATGGAAAAATATTTTTTTCTTATGTATTTGACCTTTATACAAAGATTCCGGAGCAGTTTTTGTTTCGTCTATATCTTAAAAAATGGCTGAGTTATAGCATTTTGAATTTCTAGCTTGGCTGACATTTTGAAACGTCCTGAATTTTGTCACGCGATAAAAGGCGTATTTATGAACCGATTTGGATGTAATTCGGTGTGTACATAGTACATACGAATCTCTCGACCGAGTTTGTTGGCCAGCTTCATCCGCCATTTTGTTTCAAAATGGCGGCCATTTAAAATTTTTTAAAAAATTTAAAATTTGAAATGTGGTACCAAAAAATTGAAAATGGAAAAATATTTTTTTCTTACGTATTTGACCTTTATACAAAGATTAAGGAGCAGGTTTTGTTTCGTCTATATCTTAAAAAATGGCTGAGTTATAGCATTTTGAAATTCTAGCGTGGCTGACATTTTGAAACGTCCTGAATTTTGTCACGCGATAAAAGGCGTATTTATGAACCGATTTGGATGTAACTTCGTCTATGCATAGTACATACCAATGTCTCGACCGGGTTCGTTGGCCAGCTTCACCCGCCATCTTGTTTAAAAATGGCGGCCATTTAAATTTTTAAGAAAAATTTAAATTTGAATTGTGGTACCAAAAATTGAAAATTGAAAAAATATTCTCTTCTTATGTGTTTGACCTTGATAAAAAGATTCGGGAGCAGTTTTTGTTTCGTCTATATCTTAAGAAATGGCTGAGTTATAGCATTTTGAATTTCTAGCGTGGCTGACATTTTGAAACGTCCTGATTTTTCTCACGTAATAACAGGCGTATTTATGAACCGACTTGGATGTACCTTGGTGTGTACATAGTACATACAAATATCTCGACCGAGTTCGTTGGCCAGCTTCATCCGCCATCTTGTTTCAAAATGGCGGCCATTTAAAAAAGTTAAATAATAAAAAAATTTAAATGAGATACCAAAAAATTGGAAAATGAAAAAAGATTTTTTTTTGCATGTGTTTGACCTTAATACAAAGATTCCGGAACAGTTTTTCTTTCGTCTATATCTAAAAAAAAAATGGCTGAGTAATAGCATTTTGAATTTCTCTTGTGGCTGACATTTTAAAACGACCGGATTTTTGTCACGCGATAACAGGCGTATTTATGAACCTATTTGGATGTAACTTGGTCTGTACATAGTACATACCAATGTCTCGACCGAGTTCGTTGGCCAGCTTCATTCGCCATCTTGTTTCAAAAGGGTTGCCATTTAAAAAAATTAAATTTAAAATTCAAAATGAGGTATTAAAAAATTGGAAAATGAAAAAGATTTTTTTTATGTGTATGGCCTTGATACAAAGATTCCGGAGCAGTTTTTGTTTCTGAAAATTTGTTCTTTTGTTGATATCTTAAAAAATGGTTGATTTATAGCACTTTGAATTTCTAGCATGGCTAACATTTTGAAACGATCTTGTATTTGTCACGCGATAACACACGTATTCGCCTATTTCGATGTAAGAAGGCATGTGGATAGTATACATCAACACCTCGACCAAGTTCGCTGGCCAGATTCATCAGCCATCTTGTTTCAAAATGGCGGCCATTAAATTAAAAAATATATATATATTTAAAGTGAGGTGCAAAAAAATTAGAAATTGAAAAAGGTTTCTTTCTTAAGTATTTGATCTTGATATAAGGATTCAGGAGCATTTTTTGTTTGTCTTTACCTTAAAAAATGGCTCAGATATAGCAGTTTCAATTTCTATTGTGGGTGACATTTTGAAAAATCTGATTTTTTGCATGCGACAGCACTCCTATATATTAACCGATTCCGATGTGAGTGAGCATGTGCACAGCAATTACTAAGGTCTCGACCAAGTTCACTGCTTAGCCTCATCCACCATGTTGTCTTAAAATGACAGGCACTTTAAGAAATTGCCGAATTTGGCAGCCAAATATAAGTTACTTTAAAGAAAAGCAGCTTGGATAAAGCTGACTAATTTCGCGAAATTCTCATTCATTATATTCATAAAAATTAGTATTGAATCTCCTATATTCGGTTTCCACTAAATTGAGCTTCGTGTGTTTGCATGATATAAGTTGGCTTTTTTAAAATAAGGATTGTGAAAGCTAACTCTCCCTCCCGGCACTGGCCGGAAGGACTTTTTTTACTTGCGACTTGTATAGGAGACCAACATTGCTTGTGCCTCGTAAATATCTGTAAATTCTTTTTACATGTTTCCAGTCTTCTTTTGATGGTTTGCACAAAGCTCTTGAAACCAAAGCTACAACAAATGCTATATCTGGCCTAGTAGCAAATGCAAGATACTGTAAACAACCTACTGCTTCTCTGTAGGGAACATCAGCCATAGATGAATCTCCTTCTTGAGATTTAGCCACATCACAAGATGTAGACAGTGGTTTTGCATTTTCAAGCCTAAATCTTTGCAGTATCTTTTCGGTATACAAACATTGAGAAATAAAGATGACACCATTATCTCTATGGTTAATTTGGACTCCTAAGAAAGAACCAAGAGGACCATCAGTAATTTTGAACTGTTCTTTCAGGTTACTAATTAACTTCTCTATTTCTGAAATACTTGATCCAGCTACAAGACCATCATCTACATATAAGGCCACTATCAGTATATATGAGTCGTTTCTCTTTGTAAACAGAAAAAGATCAGCATGTGATTGCTGAAATTTCAATTTCTGAATTGCTTGAACAAAACGTCGATTCCAGCAGCGTGGAGCTTGCTTCAAGCCATAAAAAGGGCGAACTAATCTGCACACATGGCCAGAACCATCATCAAAGCCTTCTGGCTGTTTCATGTAGAGCTCTTTGTCGAGAAAACCATAGAGGAATACTGTTTTCACATCAAATTGATGTAGGTACAGATTTTGGGAAGCAGCAACACTAAGAAATGTGCGCAAAGTGTCGAATCTAGCTACTGGTGCGAATAAATCATCATAATCATAACCAGCTTTTTGCGAGAATCCTCTTGCCACAAGTCGAGCTTTAGCTTTACAGGGAGAACCATCAGTATTCGTTTTTATTCTGCATACCCACTTGTTGTCAAGTATCCGTTTATTTTCTGGAGGTTCTGTATGTTTCCAAGTTCAATTTTCTTCATGAGACTGCAGTTCTTCTGTCATGGCTTCTTTCCACAGCTTAGATTCAGGTGACTTCACTGCTTCATCGTAACAGGCAGGAGTTTCAATTCCAGTAAGTGTGCTTACAAAAAGTACATAATTTTCTGAGAGAAATTGCGGCTTCTTATGTTCTCGTTCAGGGTATCGTCTTCCAGGGTAAGGTTCTTCTTGGCATTCATCTTCATCACTCTTTTGGATTCTTCGATTTTTTTCTTCTGAGTGCACTTCACTAGAAGTGGTGACTTCAACACTCAACTGCTCATATGGGAATTCATCACAAAATATAATATTGCAGCTTCTTTCCACTTTATTTTTAGAAGGTATAAAAACTCTATATCCATCATGAGCTTCATATCTAACAATCAGTCCTTCTACAGACTTTTTATCCCACTTTTTTTGTCTTTGTTTTGGTTCATGTACATAGCATTTTGTACCAAATATTCTTAGACGTTTCATGTTAAAGTTTTCTAACTTTCCATGCCACAATTCATGCGGAGTTCTGTCTTCTTCTGGAGTTGGACCTGTGTGATTTAACACGTAGGCAGCAGTATTACATGCTTCAGCCCATAACTTCTTTGGCAATTCCTTTTGATGAACCATAGCTCGTGCAGCTTCCACAATGATGCGGATCTCTCTTTCAGCAGCTCCGTTTTGTTCAGGCGTCTCAACCATTGCCAAACGCAGATCAATACCACGATCACTTAAAATCTTTTTCACATAATGGTTGTCCAATTCTTTGTCAGAATCGCAACGTATCTGTTTAACTGTATGTCCAGCAGTCTTTGCTTCATTAAGGAAAGTCTCTATACAATTTGGTACTTCACTCTTTGCTTTCAAGAAAAATACTCTGCGAAATTTTGTATAGTCATCTTTCAGAACTAGCATAAAACGTGAACCACCAACTGAGTCTTCTTCCGTTGGACCAGCGAGGTCTGCATTGATTTGTTCAGCAAGCTCTGTTGGTCTAACAGGTCTTGAGTGGAACGACTTTCTTTGGGATTTGCCATATACACATCCTACACAAAATTCAGAGTTCTCACTAGATAAAGAAACGCCCTGTCTTTTAAGAAACTTAATACAGTGTTTCTCGTTCTGATGTGCCATTCTTTCATGCATCACTTGGAGAGTATCGCTAGTACTTGAAATCAGAATAGTTGCTGGTTTTCTAGGATTTTTAGCAAGCATTTCCATCACAAATAGACCATTTTCTGATTTTTGAGCAACTGCAATGGTTTGATTACCATTTTTCACCAAACAAAATTTATTTTTAAACACAACATTTAGTCCTTTACTTAGAGCATGAGAAATGGAAAACAATTGATATTTTAATTCAGGTACATACCAGACATCTGTTAAGTGATTTTCCTACCATTTACCAGCCAGACGAGTTTTCACATTAATTTGTCCAGAACCATAGGCAACAAGTTTCTGATCTCCAGCAGCATTGACTACTTCTGGGACACCAAATTTCTTGAAACTTTCAAATATAGAAGAGTCAAATGTCATATGCTGAGATGCTCCAGAATCAGCAATCCAGCTTTTGTCATCCTGTGAAATTGTACATGGCATGGCTACACGAGATGAGGAAGGAAGTGTCTTGTTTTTATTTTGAGGACAATTTATTCGTTTGTGTCTAGAAAACCCACACTGAAAACAAGTAATATTTACATTCAAAGGTTTCTTATTATGCCATTTCTTCGGTTTTAACTTACTTCCTCTTGAATCTTTGGCATTTGAATCATCTCTTCCATAACTTGGCAACGGCACTTGCCGACTGGATTGAATTTGCAGGGCTGTAGTTTCACATTGTTGTTGCTCTATTTGTTGTTCAAAAGCACATAATCGTTCAGTTAATAGTTCGATCGATCGATCTTTCAACGGAATTCCATCCCATACAGTCTTCAATGCAATGTATTCTTGTGGTAGCATCGAAACAATTCGAAAGAGTAACATTGCTCCGGGAACTATGCATTTCAAAATGCGCTGCTATTCATCGTTTGCTTCAATAAAAATGTTTTGACATCGACTTATAAAGGATGCAATATTCTCACCTTGTTTCCATTCCAGATGTAAGAAATCAGTCCATAAACGATCGAGTCTATGCGTCGATGATTTATCATAAATCGCGACCAGCTTTTCATATGCATCTTTTGCTGTTGAACACGTTTTAATGTAATCAAATTGCATGTCATCAAGTGCCTGGGAAATAAATAAAAGTGCCTTTGCATCGGCCAGGTCAAACTTATTTTTCGCTTCTGCTAAAGCGGCAGCATCCGCGTATCCATCCGTCATTTCCGGCAAAGTCTTTTCTCCTGTCACAGGACTCAGAAAATCGTGCGTTTTTAATAATAATGACATGGACATTTTCCATCTAGTCCAGTCTTTTGCCGATTTCAACTTTTCAATAGTGAACTTAAAGTCCATTGGTGCCATTTTTAATTTTCAATTCGGAGTACACAACACGAGACGAAAAAGAAATGGCGCGACGCTTAAATTCGATGGCTTAAATTTCAAATAAATACGGCATATTTCGCAGAGGAAACGTTGCTGGAGGCCATAACCTTTTGAGATTTCGATAGTAATGTTAAATAACGAATTGATTACTCAATTATCATCTAGATTATGCCTTTTAATTAAAGAAAAAATGCTTAAAAGATGGACGGCAACAAACGCACGTCATATCAACATGAACTACATCGGTGTACTAGCGAATGCGCGCAAAAGCTACGCCAGGAAAGGGAAGATCGCCAAGCACAACCAGAATTGGCGAGATATCGCTCAAATTTAACAATTATCCTTAGTAATATTATCAGAAAAATCTGTGGCAGCCACAAGCTTAGGATGTGAAGTATTCAGATACGAAGCTGAGTGAGATTCAGCTAGTTCCAAAGCCCTAGCTTGATCAAAAGCATTTTCTAAGGTAATAGTGGAGTTTTCCAACAAACACTCTCTGATGCAAGGATTCCTTAAACCTCGGATGAACGAGCCTCTGATGTATTCACTCTTGTATTGGTCGGCCGTCATCGCTTTAAAATTACAGTCCTTGCTGAGTTGCTTAAGTGTTTGTAAGAATTCAATAACAGACTTGCCACTTTCTTGTATTCTAGTGGCTAGACAATGTCTGGCAAAAATTTCACTTCGTTTGGTAACATAGATAGAGTCCAAAAGAACAATAGCTATGATAACAAGCTTTCATATTAGACAAAAAAAAATGTCATAAATCTTCTACTTACCCTTTCTGTCAGAGGTAAGTTCTTGCTTGCTTCTGATATTCGTTCTGCCGGATTTTGATTAGACTTAATTCTACTAACAACTCACTCGACTAAAATAAGACATCACTCGGTTAATCTTAAATACTTATTTACAAATATATTACAACATATTTACAAGATTATAGGACTTTAACATTTAAATGCTTTAACTTTTAATCGAATCATAACGGAGGCGCAACTCCGTTCACAAAAACAAAACATTATTCTAAAGTTTTGTTCAGTTCACTTCGGTACGTAAAAGTTTTAGTTAAATTCAGGTGTCACTGTCACTGCAAAGGGATACAGAGGGAGCTGTCCGCGACATACTCCCCCGTTGAGTTTTGCCAGGCCAAACTCAACCACAGTCGTGGACAAAATCAGGAGGTCCAAACGTTCTGGTGTTCGTATCACCCGTCCAAATTTAGACATTCTAGGAGAATCCTTTTTAACAGAACCAGGAGAATCTTTAAGGTGAGCAGACTCGATGGTTTTCGGAAAAAGTCATTTGCCTGGAAATTCGCTTCCATCGGATACAACCTTTGTACTGGTCGAAGCAACTCACCAAACTTAGTTCGTAACTTTGCCAATCGTACTATGCCGGCTTTACCTGGAAACAACTGGATGACTTTTCCTAGAGGCCAATTCATTCTTTTTTCTTTTGTATTAATTATAACAATATCTCCAACTGAGAGTTCGGGATACCTGTTTGACTTTTTACGATAATTTTTCAGCTGTGCCAAATATTCTAGTCGGAAACGTTTTCTCAAATCTTCACGAATTTTCATCCGATATTCATATCTTCTTTGAAGATAACTTGCATCTGTATTGTCCAGATCAGGAACACCACTTTCTTTAATTTCACAAAGAAACATGGCAGGGGTTAAGGGTTCTAATTCAAGATCTTCAGATATATATGTTAACGGTCTGGAGTTTACAACATTTTCACAGTCGCAAAGAATAGTATTAATTTCTTCATATTTCAATGATGCAGACATTGAAGTCTCTGACAACTTCCTTTTGGATAATTTATTACCATCTTTAGAATCAGCATTCAAACGAGTTGGTGTATTGGCTTGACTACTACTGGCACTGTTATCTGAACCATTTTTCTTAGCTTGTTTCTGTATGAAAACAGCATGGATTTTTCTATCATCGAAGTCAGAATCAGATGTGTCTGATCAAGATTCACCAGATATTTTTGGGGGAACTACGTTAAAGACGACAAAATTTAATCTCAAATTTTTAATAATATAAAAGCACGGCAGAGGGAAAAAAAATCGTTATGTTTAATTGCACCATAATACGGTAGCAATTAAATGCTCGTAATTTTAGGAAAATATTTCGGAATTAATACTTTTTGTACTACTTAGGTTTATGCACAATATTATGAAGGCGAAATAGACCTTCATAGTGTAATAACATTCGTGCATGAGGTTTTGCAAGCAATGGCGACAAGCCACTAAAACTTATTTCATATGGTGAAAACAGTTTTCCGATTTGAATAATAATAATAATAATATTAGTCGTATTCAATGTTCTGTTAAAAGTTCGCAGATACTTAATTTGTGGGAGAAAAAAAAAATATTATGTAAAATCAGAATTTGATCATCAACCTATGACAAAATGTTTTATAATTTTAATAAAATAATTTGCAAACAAAAACGCTATATTTATTAGGTAGATTTCGTATGAAATACTACCTATTGGGATCGTTCCCATGTTGGAATTTCTGAAAAATGTTTGCAGATCTACACCGAACATGACCCCTAGAACCCAAAACCACCCTCAGTAAAAAACTTTATCTATCTATCTATCTATCTATCTATCTATCTATCTATCTATCTATCTATCTACACTCTAAATTAAAATGTCTGAAATTCAGACACTTAAGTGTCTGAAACGGTGTGTTCAATTTTCAGACATTTTAAAATGTCTGAATTTTTTCAGACATTTTTTGTGTCTGAATTTCAGACACTTCAAACGTCTTAATAGCATCCATTTTTTTTTCAAGCCTCATACGTAGCCATGTTTGACCACGTTGAATCCTGGAAAAATATTTGGCTGGGGTCCTGCCCCCCCCCCCCTACAGCCTGATTTTTTTGGTGCTCTCAATTTTGGTATGCAATTTTTGTTAAGCTGATAATTTAAATCTTTTACGACATTTTACTGATTATAATCAATATTTTGAACTCAGGAGTAGAACAAGATTAAAACAAAAAATATTTATCTAAATATTAGATTTTTTAAATTTGTTTTATTTTTAATCTTATTTTACTTTAAAAGTTCAAAATATTGATTATAATCAGTACAATTTCGAAACAGATTTAAAACATAAGCTTTACAAATATTGCACATCAAATTTGTGGGCACTAAAATCGTAGGGGGGGCGGGCGGGGCACGGCCCAGTATGTCCATTCTTTAATTAAGAAGTTCTTTTGAAAAAAATGCAACCCTGCATTATTGTTATCTAAATTGAGATGTCCGGTACTCGGGAGTATCCGTTGTGGAGGTTAATGGACATTCCCGAATAGCTGAAGCATCTATTTATCGAATACTTTTTTAATCCGCATGGCATACATATTTGCATATTTTTACCTCACAAAAGCAGACATCTCCGATTATCGGACAAATTCAACGGCAAGGGCTATTGATGGCTTTTAAAGTACATGGATAAATATATATATTTCTTATAATCTTGTCCTACCCTACTTCATATAATTTAAAAATAGATTTTAAAAATTTATATTGCCACATAGGCAATTTTACATATATATCAGATGATAATCACAACTATGAATAAATAAATAAATATTCTACTTTATCCCTTTGCATTCGAGGGCTCCGGAGAGGAGCCATTTAAAATTTGTCTTCAAACTCGAGGGCTCCTCTACGGAGACGATACAAATAATTTTGTGATACCTGTCTAGAAAAGCCAAGATTACATGGTATCACAAAATTATTTGCATTGTCTCCGCAGCGGAGACCTCGAGTTTGAAGACAAATTTTAAATGGCTCCGCTCCGGAGCCCTCGAGTGCAAAGGGTTAATATTGAGAAAAAAATTACTTCGGTATTTTGTTTATTTATATTTTGTGTTTTTAATCTGGTCCTACTCTAAAAGTTCAAAACTTTAATTATAATCAGTGCAAGATTTAAGGTATCAGCTTTACGAAAATTTCATACAAAATCCCCCCCCCCCCCCTCCCCGAAAAAAAAATGAAAATCCTTATCATTTAAAAATTAGATTTTTTAAAAATTTATATTGCCACATTGGCTTATTGTTATCATTCCTATTAAACACTTTTCATTAGATATCTTTAAAGCAAAATAAAGCCGCAAAAAAAGAAGTTACCACATAATCACTATGATACACACTTGCGATGCTTATCAGTAAAGTCTAATTGGAAAATGACCTTCGAAGTGAAATATATTTTCTACACGCAGCAAAAACAAAATAAACAAATGATTTCCTTTTTCCTGACTATGTTACCTCTCTGATCATCTATGGGTTACATCTATGTTTCCAAGTCAAAAGCTTTGCACATTTAATCTACTCGGTAAAAGATTTAATAGCTTTAGAAATATATCTAAGAAATATTTGAGATAAATATTCTTTTTCAATTATATATAAATTTCATAAAAATCAATTGATTTTTTTTTCCAAAAGCGAAAGTCTATAAATATATTTTTTAGTTTCAACTAAATATTGTTCAATTGAAAAAAAAAAAAAAAAAAAAAAAGGCAATCCCGAAAATCGGGATTAAAATTGAAGCGGGATCCCGGGATCCCATATTGAAAACAAAACTAAACAAGGGAATGAACTTAACTTTTAAATATGTTTGTTTTTTAGTGATGTTATTACTTTAAATTTGAGAAAAAAGATGAGAATAAATAATACATAATTTGTAATAAAAGACAACGTCATAAATTAAAAAATATATACTTCTAGAATTATTATTTTTTTTTTGCAAAAAGATTCAAAACTAATTAAATTTCATGTAAGATTTTGTTTAGTACAATAAATAAAATCATAAAAGACACTAATTTTAGTACGATAAAGAAATTATAACACTTACTTAAATCGCTGTTTGCAAGAGGTAAGAAAAATTCCTCAATTTGAAATTTTAAAAACTACCACAACCACAGTGAGGGAGAAAGACTTGCACCAGTTTAAAAGGTAATCCCATAATACATCCGACTAGCCATATTTAAAGAATGAGATGTTTCATCCTCAAAACAGGACCTGCCAAACAAAAGTTTCTTTTTTTTTTTTTTGCCAGCTTCGACAGGACGAAGATGAATAACACAATATTATTGATATAAATTAATACGAGTTAACACTAAGCCCATTGCACACGCTTTGTAGAATTTCCGGGTGTAATCTTCAACCGTCGTCTACTTCTGTTCTGTGTCTATCCCGCACTTATATCGACGACAGCTTTTAAAAGACATTTGATGTCGAGCACACACGTCAGATGTATGTATTCAATAAATAAATAATCCAAGTTAATACGAACACAGTAAATCACAGTACTTCATATTTTGCAAAAAACGAATTAAAATACACGCGTACATAAAAACAAACTTCGTTTGAATTACAACGTATACCACCTCGGGGGAAGACATCTAAAGCGCATGCGCAACTGGGAGTGTGAGTGCGCCCTGGTGGTTATTGCGTCGGAAGAATCAAAACGTCTTAAATTAAGACACGTTTAAAGCAATGAAGTGTCTTAAAATAAGACGTTTGCGGATATTTTAGACATTATTCTCAGTTCATTTGCACCATGGTCATAGTAAGACACTTATGTATCTTAAATTAAGACATCTATAATGTCTGAATTTTCAGATTAAGACACTTAAGTGTCTAAAATTCTTTTTCAGTCACATATGTGTCTAAATTTAAGACGCTTCTATTTGCAGTGTATCTATCTATATATATATATCACTTTCTTCTGGACACGATAACTTTCGTAATTCTGCACCAATCTCTTTCAAACTGATACATTAAATCAATGGGCATAAAATCTCGGTCAAGTTAGTTAATGGGCAAAATCGGACCAAGGGGATGGAAATAGGGAGGGGTTTTGCGAAAACACGAAAACCCCCCATAACTTCTTAATTTTTATACATATCAAATCAGTTTAAAGTTTTTATTACTTCTAAAAATAGGGCCAAAATTTTATGTATCACAGATTTTTGATAAAGTTAAAAATGGGCTCAAGGGGCGCAAAAAATAGGGTTTTTGGGAGAAAAAAATTCATAACTTCGTCAATTCTTAAGATATCAATTCCAATTAATTTTATTATAAATCTTCTTAATATTATCTACAACTTTTATATTCACAATTTTTTGATAAGACCAATTCGTACCGCAAAAAAAATTTAAAAACGAAAACAAAAAGGGGGTTTGAAGAAGTAAAAAATCCATAACTCCGTCAATTCAAAAGATATAAAATCCCCAGGAATTTATCATATATCTTCTTAATATTGTCTACAACATCTGTATAGACAAGTTTTGGATAGGACCAATTCTTACAGCAAAAAAAAATTAAAAATACATAGCGGTTGAAGAAAAAAATCATCTAAGTAAGGGTGTATTCAAATCCAAACTGCTTATTTCCTGACTCATTTTACAATTCATTTTTGCTCTCAAAGGCTTCCAATTGTTACGTTTTCTTACTCAGAAACAATATAATGTACCGAAATGGTCGATTTTTTGATAGAGGCAGAATATATTTAAAAAAAGGCTGTTAAAGTGGGCATTTTGAACCGAATTTCCCGAAGCGGATTGTGTTGGAAAAATCATTGCATTAAGGATACACTCAAATCCAAACTGCTTATTTTGTTACTCATTTTTAAATTCATTTTTGCTCTCAAACGCATCTAATTGCTAGATTCTCTTATTCAGAAACTATATAATGTAAAGTAATGATCGATTTTTTGATAGAGGCAGAATATATTTCAAAAAATGATGTCAAAATTGGCATTTTGAACGGAATTTCCCGAAGCAATTGTGTTATCACTTTCTTCTGGACACGATAACTTCCGCAATTCTGCACAAATCTCTTTCAAACTGATACATAAAATCAAGGGACATAAAATCTCGCTCAAGTTCGTTAATGGGCAAAAGCGGACAAAGGGGATGGAAATAGGGAGGGGTTTTGTGAAAACCGAAAAACCCCCATAACTTCTTAATTTTTGTACATATCAAATCAGTTTAAAGTTTTTATTACTTCTAAAAATAGCGCCAAAAATTCATGCATCACAGATTTTTGATAAAATTTAAAATAGGCTCAAGGAGCGCAAAAATAGGGTTTTTGAGAGAAAAAAATTCCTTACTTCGTCAATTCTCAAGATATCAAATCCAATAATTTTATTATACATCTCCTTAATATTATCTACAACTTTTATATTCACAAGTTTTTTTATAGGACCAATTCGTACCGAAAAAATAAAATTAAAAACGAAAACATAAAAGCGGGGTTGAAGAAGAAAAATTTTAATAACTCCGTCAATTCACAAGATAAAAAATCTCCATGAATTTATCATATATCTTCTTAATATTGTCTTCAATATTTATATAGAGAAGCTTTTGATAGGGCCAATTCTTACAGCAAAAACAAATTAAAAATACATAGCGATTGAAGAAAAAAATCATCTTATTAAGGGTGCATTCAAATCCAAACTGTCTATTTTCTTACTCATTTTTAAATTCATTTTTGCTCTCAAACGCATCCAATTGCTAGATTCTCTTATTCAGAAACTATATAATGTACAGTAATGATCGTTTTTTTGATAGAGGCAGAATATATTTCAAAAAAGGATGTCAAAGTGGGTATTTTGAGCAGTATTTCCCGAAGCGATTGTTAGAAACGAAAAATATTGCCCTACTGAGAAAATAAATGTTTATTAATCAAGTTTTAATTAATTGAAAGAAAAATAAAAACACAGGTCGCTTATAAATCTTTTCAAAAATCACGTCAGCATGTTTCATATTTTTTTAAATTAAAAATGAATCTGAAAATGTGCCAGAAAATTTCGAGTTGTTGAGTATGGAAAAATATTTTTTTTAATATCGCCTTAACATGATTCTGATAAAACCAGCTATTTTATAAAAAGGAAATAAAAACTCGTCAAAAGCAGACAGATAAAACTGTTAAAGTGGATTTATATCTAATAATGATTTTGTTTTTGTTGGTGAAATTAGTATACTTAACTTCGAAATCTACCTCTGCCTGTAGGCCGGGCCGGGAGGGATTTTTTTTTGTTTGTAAAACCCATTTCAATTTTACTTTTAGTCTGGAGGGGCTGGCTGCATTTGAGATATTTTTCATCCAGGGGCGTCATTTCAGAAATTTCTTGGGGGGGGGGGCAAAGACTTTTTGAGGGAAGTTATATAGCTAAATGTAAGATCCAGGCGTCTACCCCCCCCCCCCCCCCTATCGAGAAACGTAAACTGAATCATGCTTACAAAAATAGTAAAAACATTGAATATGGAAAATCAAGAACCAAAGAAATATTTCGTTTTAAACAGTTTTCCGTCTTAGCAGGTAAACTTTCAACGTCTTGAACATGCAAAAATTTTCGTTTTACACAGGATCCTATTATAGGTTCCATTTTTACAGGTATTCTCAAAGACTTTTAGACCATCCACTTTGTATTATAGCTCTGAAAAGAGATGTATTACAGTAAAACTTGTCAAAACGAAGCCTGTCTATAACAGAATTCTTTCTCAAAGGGGGAAGAAATCAAATTTCGATGAAAAAACATCATACAATTATACTTGCTAAGACAAAGACCTGTCTAAAATGGAACTTTTTTCTGGTCCCTTTTGACTTTTTTTTTTTTTTTCAGGTTTTACTACAGGGGCGCCATATCAAGTTTCCTGTCGAGAGAAAATTTTCTTTGTGGAACAGAGAACGTGCAGAATTGTACAACGTGCAGAAGTGCACAATGTGCAGAACTGCACAAATCTTACAGAAAATGGGAAAATCCTGCACAATAAGAAAAGCTCTGCGAGATTTTCTCCGTAACTTCTTTCACGGACATGTGATTAGTCTGCGAATTTTTTTAATTTTTGTGAAAGTCCACGAATTTTTTTTCTTTCGAATTCCGCAAAATCAATTCGTCAATGGATCACAGAAAAAAATCGCCGACTTTGCAAACTTTGAAAAAAAAAAAAAAAAAAAATCCTCAAATCGTCGGGGAAAAACGCTCATTTGTCCAAACGACCGTGGAAAATATTGCTAATTTCACCAGAGATCGCGAAAAGAAATGCAGATTTTGTCAAATGATTGTACAAACTAAAATCTCAAATTTTGTAAAAGGATCGTGTTAAAAATCGCGAATTTCGTCAAAAGTGTGCACAAAAAATCACGAAAATTTAGTCAAAGAATCCAAGGGAATTTCGTATAACTATCGCGTAAAAATTTAAAAATATTTTTAGTTGGTTGTAGAAAAAAATAATCACGAATTTCAACAAATGATCCTGAAAAAGAATCGCGAATTTTGTCAAAAGATCACAGAAACAAACATGGAATTTCGTCAGTTGGTCGCTGAAAATTATTGTGAATTTTGACAAATGGTCGCGAGAAAAAAACCAATTCGATAACGGTTGCAGAAAAAAATCGTGAAGTTCGTGAAACGGTCGCGGAAAAAATCGCAAATTTCGTCAAATGATCACGTAAAAAGAAGCACGAAGTTCAATCAGTCATGAAATAATCAGCCCACGAACGTCATGAATAGGTCACAAAATTTGCAACTTTTGTGATGTATAGCGATATGAAAATTTTCATTAATGATTTTCTGCAAGTAAAAGGTAAGGTAAAGCTTTTATTGTTTCGGATTGCGTTTTCAGTATTTTGAGATGGGTTCGTGTTAATACTATTTTTCAAAGAAATCCTGAATATTGTTCAAATGAAAAAGCTACATATTTGAACATTAATAAATACTATACATGTATCTTCATTTTCCTACTTAAAAGGTAAAGTTATAATATAATTTATTATAAGATATTTATTAAAGATATAATTGTTCACTACTTTAGCAATAATTGTATTAAAATTTGAATTAATTTTCTTTCATTTCGGTTCAGGTTGCCTTCCAATGGAAATCTTTTTAGCGGTTTTCGTATTTACATTAAATTACAGTGTGCGTCAGGATAGGTTGACGTATTTTCTTCGTTGTCAGTGAGGTGCACTTTAAGTTTTTCGGATTGTGCTTTATCTTTTTCGGTCGGAGTCGGGATGACCTGGTTTTTAACAAGTCCTGAATATTTTTCAAATGAAAAACTATACATTTGACTGGTGGCCCATAATAATAACCCATTTGTTCATTTTTGTACATAAGGGATAAAATTATAGACTTCTTTATTATAAAAGTTAAAATATGGCGTAATTTTCTTTTACTTTGGTATTTGGTGGAAGTCTGTCGGTTTTGGGGTTGAAGAAATTGTTTGGTCAGGTGCGCACAGACTCCATTTCTAGGCGTTGAAGAATTTTGAGAGTGTACCATATAGACCGGTAGCCGGCAGCACAGACAATCACCTCATCGAGTTTACAGCTGAAATTCCAGAATTAGTTAAAACTCGATACGCATATTAAAACGCAATCGGCCTGCCAAGTCATATCGTGGTGGAAAACACCTAAAAACCCGATTTTAGCGGTTGACTCGCACATTTACTATTGCGTTTTCCTGCTCCCATTCCTCGATGTTTTCATACTTTTGGTTGCAGGAAAACACAATGGTAAATCTACGAGGCGATCGCTAAAATCAGGTTTTCGGGTGTTTTCCACACCAAGCTATGACATGGCAGACCAATTGCGTTTTAATATGCGTATCGAGTTTTAACTAATTCTGGAATTTCAGCTGTGAACTCGATGAGGTAATTGTGTGTTCTGCCGGCAGGGCTACGAAGTCGGTGGGAAAAATGGGCGACTCAGACTCCGGGAATTTTAACAGATCCGACTCCGGCTTCGACTCTTTCGCTCAAAAATGGGCCGATTCCGACAACGCAGACCTGCTTGTAAAATGGATGACTCCGACTCCGTGAACTTTAACAGATCCAACTCCGACTCTTTCGCTCAAAAATCAGCCCGACTCCGACTCCGCAGCCCTGGCCGCCCTCCCGGTCTAAAAGTCGGATAATTAAGAACTTGAATTACATTCGTCTCTTCAACTCCCCCCCCCCCCCCCCCAGAAAAAAAAAGAAAAACTATCTGAAAGAACTCTACCTCCTGAATTTCTAGCGATGAGGGCACTGGTTTTCTTATGATCAAGTTGTACACAGCTGGGAAGCAGTTGATAAAAGAAAATGTCTCTCATGTATTTTTTTAATTATCCAAAGTACGATATATGTTTTGCCTTAAGAAAGTTCGAATAGAAAATATTTTTTATAATTGTTAATTTCTATGCATAAAGCTTTCATTTAATGCATATGTTTTTATTGCAATCAAATCTGATAAATTATTTTAGCGTTTGAGCAATTTTTTAATTTTTGCTTGAGTCTGACATTGATGGTTGATAAATTTTCTGAAAAATCAAATTCCTTGGGGGGGGGGGGCTATAGCCCCCCTCAGCCCCCCTCAATGGCGCCCATGTTTTCATCGAATTTACAATTTATTATCAACTGATCATAAAAAAATCCGATTACAAAACGATTTTAAAAGAAACGATTAAAATAGACATTATAATATCATTATCTTAAAATAAATTGAAAAACCCCTTATAGTTGGAGTAATTAAAAAAAACAAAACTGCATTCTTAATTTCTTTCAATTATTTAACACTTAAAAAAAAGATACTGCATCTACAGATAAAATTAATATCTGCTTATTAAAAATAGGTAGAACAGAGAGATTTTATCGTTTTACATAATACTAGCAAACCCCGCGGCTTTTTCGCGTAATATTTGAAATATGCCAAGTGATATTTATATGTCTAATTTTTATCAAAAGGTACTAACTAAATTTTTATTTTATTAAAAGGTAATATTTTATTTTTATTAAAATGTACTTATTACTTTTAGGAATAATAAAAAAATTACTATTAAAACACAGTTGAAGAGTGGTTCCTTGTTACACTGGATATGGCAGAAATGAGACTTAAATTAATTAAACGAAATAAAACTAAATAAATAATAATTTAGAAAATATTTTGAAACTTTTATGCTCATTTAATACGCTCATTTCAGTATTCATTTGAAGTTTTGAAATTTTTAGAAACCATCTTCTTACATCTTAAAATTAACCATCATGTCAAATTCCAAGTCCTACCACCTCTCTCAACGTAAAGGGCTATGTTGAAATAGGAACTGTCACCATTAATTTGCCAACATTAATTTTGAAATTGGTTTGTTATTACCTACTATTACATAGAAACATAATTTAGAAAGCCTTTAAAGGCCTTTTTTAGAGCGTTTGTTGTTCTTGTGAACCCCAGGTGGTAGAATCATCGGCATAAAATATAGCCTGTGTAGGATCAGAGACTGTTACCATTGATTCGCAACTATTTCTTTTATATTTGGTTTATATTCCCTGAAATTGCGTAGAAATCGTAACTTAGGACTTTTTTAGAATACTTTTCGCACCTCCCCTTCACTTCACCCCTTTTTAATTCGAATTTATTTCCGACAGTCCCTCGAGGGCATTTATATTTTATAAGTAACTACCATGTCATATTTAAAGTTTCTAGCCTTTTCAGTATCACAGAAATCGCAATTTAGAAAGTTTTTAGCTACAGCAACCCTCTGGTGGTAGTGGCACAGACATAAAATATAGCTTATGTTTGAGCAGGTTCTATCACCAACAATTTATCATCAATATTTTTTTAATCGGTTTGGTATTTGATAAGATTACATAAAAATTGTAATTTATAACGCTTTTCGTTCACTTCATCTTTCTAAATTTAAATTTTTCTTTCGACAGTTCTTAGAAAGCAGTTGCATCTTGTAAGTAAATACCATGCCATACTTCAAAGTGTTAGACCCTTCAGTTATGCAAAAAACGCAAATTAGAACATGTTTTGCTTTTGCAACCCTCAGATGGTAGTGACAGCATCATAAAATATAACCTATGTTATAGCAGGGTCTGTCACCATTGATTTGCAACCATTATTTTTGAAATAGCTTTGGAATTTCCTGAGATTGAGTACAAATCGCAATTTAGAACGTTTTTAAAACGCTTTTTGCGCCATTTTCACCCCTTTTTAAATTTCCAATTTTTTCGAAACTGTTCTTAAAGATCATTTATATGTAATAAATATGTACCTTGCCTAATTTTAAGTTGCTAGCCCCTACCGATCACAAAAATTGAAATTTGGAACGCTTTTTTGCTCCTGCAACGTCTAGGTGATAGTGATACCGACTTAAAATAGCATCTATGTTAGAGAAGAGGCTGTCAGCATCAATTTCTTACCATTAATTTTGAAATCAGTTTGATTCTTCCTGAGATATCGCTGACAAATCGGCATTTAGAACGTTTTTAGAACGCTTTTCGCTCATTTTGCTCTTGCATCTCCTCTGGGGTAGTGAAAACAGATATAAAATATAGCCTATCTTGGACCAAGATCTGTCACCATCATTTTTACACCATTATATTTGAAATCGGTTCAGTATTTCCTGAGATTGCATAGAAATCGCAATTTAGAACTTTTTTACAACGCTTTTTGCGCATTTAACCCCCCCCCCCCTTTTAAATTTCGATTTTTTTTAGGATATGTCCTTAGAGATCATTGATATCTTATAACTAACTACCATTCTAAATTTCACGATTCAAGGCCCTTCCGTCACGCAAAAACCGCAATTTAGAACGTTTTTCTCCTGCACCCCCTTTGGGGTAGTGGCACCGACATAAAACATAGCCTATGTTCAAGCAAGGGTTTTCACCATCATTTTGACGCCATTATTTTTTAAATCGGTTTGGTATTTCCTGAGATTGTGTAGAAATCACCATTTAGAACGTTTTTTAGAACGCTTTTCGCGCATTTTCACCCCTTTTAAATTTCGAATTGTTTAAGAACTGTTATTAGACATCACTTATATCTTATAGGTAACTAATATTCCAAATTTCATATTTCTAGGCCCTTCAGTAACGCAAAAATCGCATTTTTAGAACGTTTTTTGCTCCTGCACCCCCTTTGGGGTAGTGGCACCGGCATAAAATATAGCCTATGTTCTAAGTTGGACTAACACCATCATTTTGATACCATTACTTTTCAAATCGGTTTGGTATTTCCTGAGATTATGTAGAAACTACCATTTAGAACGTTTTTTAGAACGCTTTTCGCGCATTTTCACCCCTTTTAAATTTCGAATTGTTTAAGAACTGTTCTTAGACATCATTTATATCTTATAAGTAACTAATATTCCAAATTTCATATTTCTAGGCCCTTCCGTAACGCAAGAATCGCATTTTTAGAACGTTTTTTGCTCCTGCACCCCCTTTGGGGTGGTGGCACCGACATAAGATATAGGCTATGTTCTAAGTTGGACTAACACCATCATTTTGATACCATTACTTTTGAAATCGGTTTGGTATTTCCTGAGATTATGTAGAAACTACCATTTAGAACGTTTTTTAGAACGCTTTTTGTGCATTTTCACCCCTTTTAAATTTCGAATTGTTTAAGAACAGTTCTTAGACATCATTTATATCTTATAAATAACTAATATTCCAAATTTCACATTTCTGTGCTCTTCCGTAACGCAAAAATCGCATTTTTAGAACGTTTTTTGCTCCTGCACCCCCTTTGGGGTAGTGGCACCGATATAAGATATAGCCTATGTTCTAAGTTGGACTAACACCATCATTTTGATACCATTACTTTTGGAATCGGTTCGGTAGTTCCTGAGCTTACCTCCTACAAATAAACAATTTTTTCCTCTTTATAATAGGAAGTATAGAAAACATAAAAAAATGAGCAATCTATGTAAATTTGTAGGAAAAGCAACAGTTTTTTTCATAACTTAATAAACTGCTCTTGAAGCATTGTGATCAAATTAAAAAAGATATTTCGGAATTATTATTTTTTACACTACTAGGGGGCTCGGCCCCCTACGAGCTACGCTCGCCAACCCCCGCCCAGACACCGCAGACTCTAAATGCACGCTAATTTGATCGGCTTTAAAAAGATTTCGAAAGATTGAATTATAATGTAAAAAGCAGTGGCGATCTCCCTATAAACGAATTTCTATTCATTTGTCTTTGATTGGGGAAATTTTAACGCCAAATCCGCTGCGGTACTGCTTGATTATCTCGTCGACCCATTTCGCCAAATTATATAAATCGCCAAACCACTCGCCAAATTATACAAATTGACATAATTTTTTATTTTAAATAACAATAGAACAAATAAATTCGTACAACATTAATAAAAATACAAATAAAACGTTGAATAAAAATAACTTGATGACGTAGATACGTGTAACAACATTTCAAAATAAGCTAATATAAAAGGAATTAAGTAAACAGAGTGTTTGTCTCCTGGTATTTTTTAACAAAGCGAAAAGAAAGTTCTTTTAAAAGAGACATTTTAAATTAATCATTTTTAATCTGACGTAATTTTTACCAAGCTATTTTTTTCTCTTTTAAATATTCACGTGAAGATACTTTTGTTAGAAATGAAATATTATTTGCGCTTTCCTAACAAAAATAGTTGAAAAGATCCTCTCAAAATATTAAATAAATGTCTAGCGCAATTTCTAAATTTAAACTTTTTTGCAATATTGTTTTGTGTTCATTTTATGTAATAACTATAATGTGACGTAAATATGACGTAATTTCTCCTACGACTTCTAACGCATGTTAATGAACTTATTATTTTACAATATCCTTTCTCTTTTAAAATTCACGTGTGTACTTTTTATGACATAATTTTTAATAAATTCCTGCTTTTTATACGTAATTATTTAATTTTAATTTGAAAGTTTTTTTCCTGTTTATAATAGTCACGTGTAAATAAATTTTTAATTTGAAGCAAATATTATTGCTTGCGCTTTTTATACAGTTGGCAACAGTTTAAATTAGTACAATTTTCTGAAATCTGTAAAAAATATCTCTAGAAATGCTGAAAATTTGAATTTAAAATAGAAATAAAACCTGAAAAAATGAGTCAAAATAAAAAAATTAATGCAATCTGCACTCCAGCAAACTCTAACGCATAAAATGATCTAAAAATGATTACACTGCCATGTGTAGTTTTTGCTGCTATAAAACTTTTTTAGTGGAACGATTTTGTCCAACTTTAGCATTAAATATCTCTTAAAATAATTCTTCGATTTGAAAACTGTCTGCATCAGCATGTTTATCAAACATTTCTGTATAAAACCACCAATTTCCTATTTTTGTATGCATTATTTTTCTTAATATTAACGAAGAAAGACCTCCGGTCACAAAAAATTCAAAACCGGCGGCGGCGGTGACAGCGGTAGTTACTTTTTTTTAGAATAGAGAGATTTAAGTTAATACAACAACCATAAAGGTTGAATAAACCATCATAGAGAAATAAGCTTATCCATGCATGAAGTTTTACAAGCAATGACGAGAAGCCGCTAAAACTTAGTTGATAATGGTAAGTTTCACTGTTCCTATATGAAAAAATCCCTGCCGGCCCAGCCTACAGGCAGAGGTACATTTCGAAGTCAAATATATTAATTTCACAAACAAAAACTAAATCATGATTAGAGATAAATCCACTTTAACAATTTTATCTGGCCGCTTTTGACGAGTTTTTATTTCATTTTTATATAATAGCTGGTTTTATCAGAATCATGTTAGGGCGGTATTCATAAAAATACTTTTCCATGCTCAACAACTCGAAATTTTCTGGCATACTTCCAGATTCATTTTTAATTTAAAAGAAAAATGAAACTTGCTGACGTGATTTTTGAAGAGATTTATAAGCGACCTGTGTTTTTATTTTTTTTCAATTAATTAAAAATTGATATATAAACAATTATTTTCTCAGAAGGACAATATTTTTCGTTTCTAACACAATCGCTTCGGGAAATTCCGCTCAAAATGACCACTTTGACATCATTTTTTGAAATATATTCTGCCTCTGTCAAAAAATCGATCATTACGGTACATTATATAGTTTCCGAATAAGCGACTCTACCAATTAAATGCGTTTGAGAGCAAAAATGAATTTAAAAATGAGTCAGAAAATAAGCAGTTTGGATTTCAGTGCATCCATAATGCAATGATTTTTCCAACACAATCCGCTTCGGTAAATTCGGTTCAAAATGCCCTTTTTAACAGCATTTTTAAAAATATATTCTGCCTCTATCAAAAAATCGACCATTACGGTACATTATATAGTTTCTGAGTAAGAAAACGTACCAATTGGAAGCCTTTGAGAGCAAAAATGAATTGTAAAATGAGTCAGAAAATAAGCAGTTTGGATTTGAATACACCCTTACTAAGATGATTTTTTTCTTCAACTGTTATGTATTTTTAATTTGTTTTTGCTGTAAGAATTGGTCCTATCCAAAACTTGTCTATATAGATGTTGTAGACAAAGATATTGTAAAAGATGTTGTAGAAGAAGATATATGATAAATTCATGGGGATTTTATATCTTTTGAATTGACGGAGTTATGGATTTTTTTCCTCTTCAAACCCCTTTTTTGTTTTCGTTTTTAATTTGTTTTGCGGTACGAATTGGTCCTATCAAAAACTTGTGAATATAAAAGTTGTAGATAATGTTAAGGAGATTTATAATAAAATTAATTGGATTTGATATCTTGAGAATTGACGAAGTTATGAATTTTTTTCTCCCAAAAACCCTATTTTTTGCGCCTCTTGAGCCCATTTTTAACTTTATCAAAAATTTGTGATACATAAATTTTTGGCCCTATTTTTAGAAGTAATAAAAACTTTAAACTGATTTGATATGTACAAAAATTAAGAAGTTATGGGGGTTTTCTGTTTTCACAAACCCCCTCCCTATTTCCATCCCCTTGGTTCGATTTTGCCCATTAACGAACTTGACCGAGATTTTATGCCCATTGATTTTATGTATCAGTTTGGAAGAGATTGGTGTAGAATTACGAAAGTTATATAATCACTTTCTTCTAGACACGATAAGATTTTACTGAGGGTAGTTTTGGGTTCTAGGGGTCATGATCGGTGTAGATCTGCAAAAATTTTTCAGAAATTCCAACACAGGAACGATCCTAATAGGTAATATTTCATACGAAATCTACCTAAAATAATAATTTTAGTCGTTCAATACTCTAAGCTTGCAGACATTTAATTCGCGAAAAAAGCTACATTTTATAAAATTGGAAGTAGATCTTATAACTTATGACAAAATGTTTTATAATTAAAAAAATAATACAATAGAACCTCGATTATCCGAAGTAATTGGGATCGACCCTCTTTCGGAAAAACGAAATTTTCGGATAAGCGAGAATGCTTCAATTTTAAGATTAAGGATAAATAAATGCAATATTTCTTATCATGGTAACAAGTGCTTAATAAAAATAAAGCAATAGCAAAATAGAAACAAAAATAAATTACCTGAATTTTAATTTTGAAATTAAGTACCTTTTACATTTATATCAAGGGTTTGAAAAAATGTTTTGTTTGTCGCAGTTTTGATTGCCTTTGCTTTGCAGCTCTATCACGGAGTTTTTTTTTTATATTTTTAGTTCACCAGTATCACAGTCTTTCTGCTGATCCAGCCATGCCAAACCTTTTGCAAAAGATTCAAAAGCTTCAGAATTGCTAATTTGTTCGTTTTCTTCGTTCCACTCCGTAGCTTACGGGACCTCAAGTTAAATTCGAAGGAACTCTCAGACAGGGGATTGAAAATATTTATATGTAATCGTAGTTCGGAAAGGACCGTTTGCTACTAGTAATCTGATAGTTTAAAAAAAAAAGGCCTTTAAAATGAACTTTTCACACTAGGAATGTGATGCAAAAAAAAAAAAAAAAAAAAAGCTTTTAAAAGGGATTTCGGTTAACCGGGAGTTTCGGTTAAAAGAGTTTCGGATAAAAGAGGTTATACTGTAATTGAAAAATATACGAATTGAAACTTCTGATTCATTTTACTAAAAATGTGTTAAAATGCATTAAAAAAACCCGTCAAATGATTTTTCATTTAATAATGAAGGTGAACATGACGTCCGAAAATCATAGTTTAAACTATCCTTCTATATACACTGCTCAAAACAATTAAAGGATATTTGAAGTTTTATATAAAATAAAGATATAAACGAAATTTTTTTTGCCGAAAATAGAAGAAGAGAATCACAAATGCAAATTTTTCTGGTTTTCAAACTGTGGAGTATGCAAATTTTGAGTTCGACGTCAAAAACGTCGCTTCAGCGGCAGCGAATGAAATTTGACTTTCAACTGGATAAAAGAGAATGAAGACAGGGATGATCGGCATTCAGTGATTGCTTTGTTTCGATGAGTACGATGTCTCAGCGAAGTCATTTGACAGATTCAGAAGCTTTGAGAATTGTTGGTTAGTTAGAAGGGGGCCAAACTCAAGCCGAAGTAGCGCAAGCCATTGGAGTGTCACAAAGTGTCATTTCCAGGATCTGGAACCGTTTTTTGGAGAGTGGATGTGCATGCCGAAGACCAGGGCAAGGTCGTAGACGGGCAACAACGCCCAATGAAGATCGGTATTTAGCGTTAACAGCTCGGAGACACCGAACCATGAACGCTACTCTTCTCCAACAACACCTTCGCTCCGCTACAGGCACCACGATTTCAACTCAGACTGTCCGAAACCGGCTCCATGCTGTAGGTCTGTATGCTCGCCGACCGATGGTATGTGTTAGATTAACATCAAGGCATCGTCGCGACCGCAGGGAGTGGGCAACCGAGCATGTCAACTGGAGGAGAAATGAATGGAGCAATATTCGGTTTTCTGACAAGTCCCGTTTTTCTGTGCATCCGGATAATAGGCGTATTTTCATCTGGAGGGACCGTGGCAGTAGGAATAATCCTGCGTTCGTGCACGAAAGTGTCAGATTTGGCGGTGGAGGAGTGTTGGTGTATGGTGGCATCTCCATTGATGGGCGCACTGACCTCTACATCATTCGAGATGGAGCTCTGACTGGTCACCGATATAAGGATGAGATCCTCAGACCTATTGTAGTCCCTTACGCTGCAGCAATCGGAGATAACTTCATTTTAGAGGACGATAACTGCAGGCCACATCGTGCAAACCTGGTGGAGGATTTCCTTTTCGAGGAAGGAATCGTTCGAATGGAATGGCCAGCGTGTTCTCCAGACATGAATCCAATCGAGCACGTTTGGGACACTCTAGGAAGACGAGTTTCTGGCCGCCAACAACCCCCACAAACTCTCCAAGAACTGGAAAGAGCTCTTCTGGAAGAGTGGGGCAGAATACCCCAACTCGTCATTAATAGCCTCATTGAGTCCATGCCTCAAAGGTGTTCAACGTTGCTGGCCGCCCGTGGAAACCATACCCCCTACTGAAAATGATTTTCTTTGAAGAAAACACCTTTTCTTATTCTTTTTTTCTCATATGCACAAATTGTGTTTTCTTCCTTTAGTACACAAATGCGCAATAAAATGCATTTTTTTCTGCCAAACCTGTGTAATTTATTCTCATGTAAGCTACTATGTCTGTCGACCATGTATCAATCAGCTAAACAGTTTACCAGATACAAAATCCACCTAAAACTGCAATATCCTTTAATTGTTTTGAGCAGTGTATAAAAAAAAGTTTTGATTTGGAAATAGACCAATGAAAATCTGCGTAGATATTCCCGGCAGATCGGCATCCAATTTGAATGCTTAAGCGTGGCCTTTCTTCGTTAATATTAAAAAAACTGTTGCATACAAAAATATGAAAATTGGTAGTATTATAGAGAAATGTTTGATAAACACGCTGATGCAGACAGTTTTCAAATCGAAGAATTATTTTAAGAGATATTTAATGCCAAAGTTGGACAAAATCGTTCCACTAAAAAAGTTTTATAGGAGCAAAAACTGTACATAGGAATTTAATCATTTTTAGATCATTTTATGCGTCAGAATTTCCCGGTGTGGAGACTGCATTTAGCTTTTTAATTTGACTCATTTTTTGAGGTTTTATTTCTATTTTAAATTCAAATTCGAGAGATATTTTTTAAGTATTTTAGAAAATTGTATCAATTTAAACTGTTGCCAACTGTATAAAAAGCGCAAACAATAATGTTTGCTTCAAATTAAAAATTTATTTTACACGTGACTATTATAAACAGAAAACATAAAAAGCAGGAACTCTTTGAAAATTACATCATAAAAACTATATTTACAGTGAATTTTAAAAGAGAAAGAATATTGTAAAATAATAAATTCATTAACGTGCGTTAGAAGTCTTAAATAGGAGAATTTACGTCACATTTATGTCACATTACACTTATTACGTAAAATGAACAAAAAATAATATTTCAAAACGGTTTAAATTTAAAAATTGCGCGAGACATTTATTTGATATTTTAAGATGATCATAATATTTCATTTCTAACAAAAGTATTTATACGTGAATTTTAAAAAGAGAAATAAAAGTTTGGTGAAAATTACGTCAGATTATAATTGTCAGATTCAAATTATAATTCAATCTTCCGAAATCTTTTTAAAGCCGATCAAATTAGCGTGTTGTTAGAGTCTGCGGTGTCTGAACGGGGGTTGACGAGCATAGCTTGTAAGGGGCAGAGCCCCCTAGTATTTTATAAAATAATAATTTGAAACCAAAAACGCTATGTTCCATTTTTGTTTGTAAAACTCACTAAGTTACTGTACATTTTCTTTATTTCGGGAAAAATATCGGATCGGGGAGGGGGGGGGTTGGAGACGGGATTTCAGATACTTTTCATTGAATGAAATAGATTTTTTTTGCTTTTTTTTAAAGAGGTATAAATGCCTTGTCAAACTCATACAGCTACAGATTTTATTTTTAAAAAATGATTTAAAAAATAATGATAATACATTAGAAAGGCACAATCAGAAAAATCAATTATTAAAAACCGTTCAATTTTAAAATGACCGATTAAAATAATCATTAAAAAGCCATTATCTAAAATAATAATAATAATAATAATAATAATTAAATTGAAGTAATAAAGAAAACATATATACTCTATTCTTAATTTGTTTTTGTTTCATTTAAGTAACATTAAAAGGAAAAAAAATAATGCATCTGCAGATAAACTAAAATTTCTTAGTATAATTATTCAGAAGTGAGGAGGTTTTATAGATATACACAATAAAACAAGAAAACAGAAATCTGTGTAAATTTGTAGGAAAAGCAAAACTTTTTTTTTTTTTTTTAAACTTAAGAAATTGCGCCTCATGCATTATGGTCAAATTTTACAGATTATTCTAAGTAAAATTAAATTAATGCATGTACACCACTCTGATCTAATATATGTGAATTCTTTCTAAAAATGTCAATGGATTTCACATTTTGTCTTTGTAGATAACAGATAAGAAGCATTTGATTGAATACTAATCCCAAGGGGGGCTAGGCTCTTCACACCTGTTGCAATCGGTTGTTAAAAAGGGGGTTTTAGTATAATTCATTGTAAACAGCAATTTCAGATACGTTTGTAAACAGTAATGGGATTAAGGTATTGCAACAGAAAACGGCAAAGTCTTAAGAATGTAGTTACAGTTCTAAGTTAGCGGATTCTGTTCAGTTCTCCACTAGATAGCGTTCATGTAAGTGCCTGGCTACTTACTGTGCTATATACGTTGAAATTGTATAATATATTTCAGTTTAGTTTTACAAGCATTTAAGTCCCCGAAAATGGAGAAGAATCTCCGAAATTTTGGTTTTAGTGAAATTAAGTGGAAGATAAAAAACTTCCTTGCTGCAACCTTTAAGGAAAAGTGGGTTATTT
The DNA here is from genome assembly GCA_963932465.1 of Maratus speciosus. NCBI lineage: Eukaryota > Metazoa > Arthropoda > Arachnida > Araneae > Salticidae > Maratus > Maratus speciosus. The sequence goes on from OZ010789.1 coordinate 147,961,793, forward strand.
TAAGCCCAACTTTTACAGTAAACGGCAAAATAAGTACTCAATGGAGATTTTGCCTTAAGGACAACTACGTAAACGAAAAACGTACTGTCGCTGTGTATTTAGAGAATGTGAATCGTCCCATAAACGAACCCATATGGGTGACATGGAAATTATTTACTCCTAAAGATATCGACGAAGATAGGATTCAAATTGTAGAATCAGATTTCGAAACAACTAATTCAATCGCAATTAAACTATGTGATGCCGAAGAATTGCAGAGCATAATGGAATTCAAAGATTGTGATAAACTGAAGTTTAAAAACGAAATTTTTGTGACTATGAAAGATAGTGAAGTACATAAAAGGTCCGAGATGCCGGGTCTAAAAGCTTTATCGCAGGATTTAACAGTGTTGTACAGAGTTGACGAGAATCACGATGTAAAATTTCTCATCGGAGGAATATCGGGTAAGGCACACAGATTTATTTTGAGTGCAAGAAGTACGGTTTTGAAAAGAATATTTGAAAGGATTGCAAGAGCAGAAGACGTAGTCAAATTGCCACAACTAGATGCTCTTGCTGCAAGACACATATTCGGATATCTCTACACCGGACATTTGGATCATGTATTGCGTAAACCCACATTCGAGATATTAGAATGGATCAAATACTTCGATCTAACGCAATTACAGAAATATTATGAACCAGACTACATTGAAATATTGTCCGAGTTTAAGAGGGAGAAATCCTCACTCGAGTTTGATATATCTCTTGAAAAAATAGAAAACTCCGAAGAAGTCATATCTTTTCCAAGTTATGAAAGCGGCTCTAGCTTGTTAGAAAGAATTTTTACTTTGAATTTGTATCCTAACAGTGTTACTGAAGAAGATGGTTATATATCCATATCCATAAATAATATGGAAGAAAATTACTCCGATATTTATCAAGCTGTAGTAGCTGTAATCGATTCTGAAGGAAAAAGCCGATATCTTCAAAGGAAACAGCGCGGCGATTTTAACCAGGAAATCGCTTTCGAGGTATTTTTACCAAGGGAAATCTTAGAAGATTCTACCTTGACATGGGGTGGAAGCCTTCATATATTGTGCTATTTGTATACTTCTGATACGGCTAAAGGAGTTTTGTCGACGATCAGAAATGATGTGGTGTATTATAATATACACGTTGATCTCGAAGAACACTACAAAATGTTAACCTACCATATGGCACTTCTGTTTGAAAGTGGGACTTACAGTGATTTTACATTAAAATGCGATGACCAAAAATTTCGTGTGCACAGTTTGATCCTGAGTGCAAGATCTCATGTATTCAGAGATCTATTCAAAAATAATTACGCAAAGCGTGCAAAATCTCTCCGTATTCCTAACATGAAAAGCAGCATTTTAAAAACTGTACTTTATTACCTATATTGTGTTAAACTTTTATACTATGAAACCACAGATCTTATTGATATTTATATAGCTGCTGCAGGCAAATTTTGCGTGCTGCCTTTAAAATACGAGTGTGTTAGATTATTTGAAGAAAATTTGGAATCACTAGATGTTAAACGTGTTCTTGAACTAGCTTTGGAATATAATGAATACAAACTTATATCTTCAATTCGAAAGTTCGTTAGCTGTAAAAAATCAGATAATGAGGATGATGTTGAGGGACATTAAGTGACATTCATCTTATATTGTTTAAGTGTGATAAAGTAATTGTGAGTTCTGATGAAAATCTTCTTCGACAAGCTCTAATTTTGATTATGTATTCGTAAGTTGTATTATTTTAATATTTTATTGTAATTTGTGTAATGTTAAGTTTCTTATTTTTAATTTCCTAGTAAAACTTCAAGTTACCTTTTCCTAATTTTGTATTATGAAAATTCTGTGCTGCTTCAATTTAACCAGTTTTGCTTTTGAACTTTATCATTATTTTTTAATTGCGTATTAAATCCTTTCCCATTCTTTGGGACGTTTTATTTTATCTATTTAAATTTTTTAATGAATACCGGTGTTGCCTAAATTCCTATATCATGATCTTAACTCTTTTTAATGTTTTAATGAAAAATTATATGATTTATCTTTTTTATGTATAGTATAGCCTTTTAAAAAATCTGAAAACCTTTTTTTCATAAAATGCACAAAATCCTTCTCTTGAATTACAAGTGATATTAGATATACTTCATGAAGTGTTTAGAATATTTAATGACTGTGAAATCCATAGTGGTATTAAACTATCGCATTTATAAATCACTAAATTAAAAAACAGACAACAATTCTCAAATACACGCATTTACAAAGTCATTCTCGAAAAACATTTTTATTGATAATCTGAGATAATTTTAGCTGGATTTTCTTTATTATTAATGTTTTGTAATTATAACACATATCGTAATTTTAAAGTATGTTATGAATACTTTATGACGAATTGAAGCTTATTTCCATATTTGAGTAACACTAAAGGCAACGTTGTGAGAAACGTATAGAATTTCAATTTTATAGTGTATATTATATTAATATAAATAATTACACACTCTGTACATTTTTGTTGTGTACTTCGTAATTATGACAACTATGATTATTTGAAAACGTGCTTAAATAATTATATGATGAATTTAATTTTCCATTCATATTTGTACAGCCGTAACACCGAATTAACTTTTGTAATTTGCGTGAACATACATTTTACTGTCATTCTAAAAACTTGTCATTTTTTTTTCATATCATGTAATTAATTCATAAGTTTTTCATGATGATTTTATTTTTGCAATTGTAAAAACATCCCATTTAATAAACTTTTCATGCTTTATAAATGCTTCTTTATTGGTATACATTGCATTTGTTTTATTTATTTGTAATGATTGCAATTTTTGCAAAACAATACTGAAAAGGTGTGTGTGTGTGTGGGGGGGGGGGATGGAATTAAGTTTTATGTAAAAGCAAAGGACCATAAATCTTAGCTTTATATCACAAGTCAAGATTTTTGCCCCCCCCCCCCTTTTCCCCTTCTCCTTTTCGAAGCTCTATTTTATTATTAAGCGTTTTTGATATTCAGAATGTATGACTTCAAAAACGCTTATAGAATATATTTCCCATTTTTAATAGTTTTCTCGGAATAACTGTCATAAACATGAAATTTATGTTTTAAATTTATAATAGGGTAAAAAATAATGACCGTATAGAAAATGACATTGTTATGTGCTGATTATTAAGTGCTGATTTTTTTTAATAATTCTGTTTTTATAGTTTACAATCATCAATACAAACTCTTGATATAAATGAATTTAATCAGTGACACATGTTATATTTAAAATGGCTGTTATCGTGTTTTAAAGAAAATTATTCTTTATTAACAATACTTTTTGATGAAAAGGAGATCTTTCTTTCTTTCTTTTTTTTTCTTTTTTATGTGTTAAGGGGAGATAAGTTTTAAAACTTGCACTGAATGAAATGCGCTGATGTAGCAAATAATTTTTTCCAGGAAATATTGACTTTGAAAACTAACATATTGAGTTACAGGGAAAAGTAGAAATAAAATGAATCTCTAACCTTGATAAGTTAAGGAATGAAATTGATCACAAATGTAATAAATTTCATATAGTTTTAGAAAATTCTACTTGATGAAAAAAATAATCATTAAAATATCATAAATTTATCAGTCGAGTCGAGACTTTTTTTTTTTTGGTGGTGGGGGGGGGGGTGACTAAGTTAGTTCTTTACTTAGGGAATTACTATTTATGGAATGATTTTTAAAGAAGCTGCATACATGTAATAATTATCTATTCTATGAAAGCAAAATAATTGATTGAGAAAAGGATTCTTTATTAGCAATACTTGATAGTGATGGGCGATAACGAGATGTTTTTCTCGATTTTCTCGATTGTATGGACATCTCGATATTTTTCGATTGTATAAATTTTTTCTCGATGACTACAGTTTGCAAATTTCTTTTATAAATCATATATTATGTATTATATACGTCATACATTTATCAAGAATCGTCTGCGGGTGAACTGGAATGAGTCGATGTTAATAAAGACTAGGTGACTTCGACCGCTAGCGGGCCCCTCCTTTAATCGGGGCCCCTAATTTATACGTAATCTTGTAATATGAAATCACGAACAGGTTACCCGCTATATACGGCACTGATATATGATAGCAGGCGGGTGTGGTGTGCACGCACTACAAAATCTTGTAAAAAATATAATATCGAAACGAATGAACATCGGACCAGATCTCTCGGGGGAGGGGTCAAAGCGAGCGGAGGGGCACAGCAGCTGCATAATATGATTAAGTCGTCACAGGTCTTTAGGCCTTTCCAACCATATGTCACATGAGAAGTCTGGATCTGAATTTATAAAAATGCCCTCCCCGTGGGGGGGAAAGGGGGGAGGGGTGCGGGAGGTGGATAACATGAGTAAGTGGTCATAAGCCTTTCCAACAATATGTCACATGAGGGGTCTCGGCTAAATTTAGAAAAACACCACCGTGGGGGAAAAGTGGGGGGGGCGGTCACCGGAGGTGCATTACATCAATAAGTAGTCACAGACCTTTCCAACGATATCTCACATGTGGGGTCTTGGCTAAATTTGGAAAAGTGTCCCCCGGGGGGGTTCAAAATGGGGGAATGGACACCGGAGGAGCATAACATCAATAAGTAGTCACAGACCTTTCTTACGATATCTCACATGAGGGGTCTTGGCTAAATTTGAAAAAGTGTCCCCCGGGAGGGCAAATTGGGGGAGACTGTCACCGGAGGTGCATAACATCAATAAATAGTCACAGACCTTTCCAACGATATCTCACATGAGAGGTGTTGGCTAAATTTGGAAAAGTGCCCCCCGGGGGGGGGGGCAAAGTGGTGGTGGGGACACCGTAGGTACATAACATCAATAAGTAGTCACAGACCTTTCCAACGATATCTCACACGAGGGGTCTTGATTAAATTTGAAAAAGTGTCCCCCAGGGGGGCAAAGAGTGGGGGGACTGTCACCGGAAGTGCATAACATCAATAAGTAGTCACAGACCTTTTCAACGATATCTCATAAGAGGGGTACTGACTAAATTTGGAAAAGTGTCCTCCGGGGGGGGGGGGGCAAAGTGGAGGGGGCGGCCACCGGAAGTGCATAGCTCTAATAAGTAGTCACAAACCTTTCTAACGATATGTCACATGAGGGGTCTTGGCTAAATTTGGAAAAGTGTCCTGAAATTTCATATATTATAAATAATACTTAGCAGAGGGCTCCATAAAAAAATCCGATATAAAATGATAAAAGCGGAAAAAACTACCCTCGCAGTGGGGCCAAATTGGGGAGGGGAGGAAGAAAGTCTCATAATATGAAAGAGTCATCCGAGAGCTTACCGATGACATATCACATGACTGGTCCAAAAAAAGTTTGAAAATTGCTCCCCCTCTCTCCCCCCGTCGGCCCACTCTTTCACCCCAGAATTCACACAGCCGCCACTTTAAAATTTTTATGTTCAATAAGTAATATTTACCGGAAGACTGCATAAAAAACCCATATTTAAAGTGATATTTAAATTTATTATAGAAATCGGCTACGGTTTTAAAAATTTGTTCGCCCCTTCCCCACCCCCCTTTGAGCGAAGAAAGGTTCATAGTATGATGAAGTGGTCAAAGGGCTTTTCGATTATATGCCACAGGAAGGGTTCGGTAAAATTTTTAAAATTGCACCCCATGAGTCCACTCTCACGTCCTCCTCCCTCGAAATCACCCGACCCACCTTCCTCTTTGAAAATTTTATATTTAATAAATAATTTTTATCGGAGGGTTCCAGGTATGTGACATCTTGGTAGGGCTAAAATAAGAGAAACTTTGAAAATTAAAGCTTCATTTCACAGCTCATTGTCATGTCTTTTTCTCTATCTCATCCCTTGGTACTCTCGATAAATTTTCTTACTTTTCTTCTCTGCCGAGGACGAGAGAAATCCTCGAAAAGCTTCTCATAGCGAAATGTTGAAAAGCGCGAGAGAAATCCTCGAAAGGCTTTTCATTGGGAGATTTCGAAAAGGACGAGAGTAACAAGCGAGAGGCTTCCCATTGGGAAAGGTTGAAAAGGGCGAGAGGAAAATCTCGAGAGACTTCCCATCCCGAAAGGTTTAAAACCGCGAGAGCACCAACCATCGAGCAGCTTGCCATCTGGAAGCGTCGAAATGCTGGAAAAATCATCGAGATGAGATTTGCCGAAATGCGAGATGGAAATGAAGCTTTCAGAGTCAAACTTACCGCATTTCTGGTTTAAGTCATAATTTCTCAAAGGAATCCATCTGCTTATCCAATCTCTTTTTAGCTCACAGGCTATCTAAGCCTGAGAGCTAATGTACCCGTCGGTTCTGTGTGTATGCATGTACTGTACGTACGTACGTACGTATGTATGTACGTAACGCGATAACTCTTGATTAAAATGTACGATTTGCTTCAAATTTTTTTATGTTCATTCTGATAAGGCGTTCCGCTGTTTAGTTTTGACGGTTCATTGGTTAAGGATAAAGGGAGAGAAGGGGGGCTGGTCCCCACCCCCTCCTTAATTTAGATAAATAGGTTTTTCATGCAGAATTCTTCGATTTGCTCCAAATTTCGTATACCGGTTTATTATGTTAAGGAGCTTCCCTGATTAAACTTGGAGGTTCATTAGTTAAGTATGAAGGGGGGAAAGGGGGGTAGACACCCTCCTTAATTTAGATAAATGGGTTTTTCATGCAGAATTATTCGATTTGCTCCAAATTTGGTATACCGGTTCATTATGTTAAGAAGTTGCCTTGATTAGATTTGGAGGTTTAGGGGTTAAGTATAAAGGGGGAGAAGGGGGCTAGACCCCCCCCCCTTAATTTAAACAAATGGGCTTTTCATGCAGAATTATTTGATTTGCTCATAATTTGGTATACCGGTTTATTATGTTAAGGAGCTTCCCTGATTAAACTTGGAAGTTCATTGGTTAAGGATAAAGGGGGAGAAGGGGGGGCTGGTCCGCCCCCCCCCCTTAATTTAGATAAATGGGTTTTTCATGCAGAATTATTCGATTTGTTCCAAATTTGGTATACCGGTTTATTACGTTAAGAAGTTGCCTTGATTAGATTTGGAGGTTTACGGGTTAAGTATAAAGGGGGAGAAGGGGGCTGGTCCCCCCTTAATTTAGATAAATGGGCTTTTCATGCAGAATTATTTGATTTGCTCCAAATTTGGTATACCGGTTTATTATGTTAAGGAGCTTCCCTGATTAAACTTGGAAGTTCATTGGTTAAGGATAAAGGGAGAGAAGGGGGGCTGGTCCCCCACTTAATTTAGATAAATGGGTTTTTCATGCAGAATTACTCGATTTGTTCCAAATTTGGTATACCGGTTTATTATGTTAAGAAGCTGCCTTGATTAGATTTGGAGGTTTATGGGTTAAGTATAAAGGGGAGGGGCTAGTCTCCCCTTAATTTAGATAAAAGGGTTTTTCATGCAGAATTATTGGATTTGCTTCAAATTTAATATACAGATTTATTCCGATATGGCGCTTCCTTCATTAGATTTGGAGGTTCATTGGTTAAGTATACAAGGGCGAAAAGGGGGCAAGTCCCCTTAATTTAGATAAATGGATTTTCATGGAGAATTATTCAATTTACTTGAATTTTTTTTTCTATGTTTGTTCTGATAAGGAGCTTTCCTGATTAGATTTGGAGGTTCATTAGTTAAGTATAAAAGGGTTAAAGGGGTTAGACCACCCTTAATTTAGCGATATGTTCCTTTTTTTCATGCAGAATTATCTGATTTGCTTCAAATTTGATGTACTGATTTATTATAGTTAAGGAGTTTCCCTGATTAGATTTGGAGGTTCATTGGTTAAGTATAAAAAGGGCAAACGGGGGATATTTCCCTTCAATTATTATTTGAGGGACATTATTCTTTGAAATAAGAGTATAATATACAGTTAGTGGGTATAACCTGTGAGCTCAATGCCATCAGTTTAACTGGCACTTATCATTTTATTGCTATTAACCGATGTGGGTTATGAAGCATAGTGGTTTATGTATTCAGTTCTGTATAGTCCTAGTTTCAAACTTTACTGTTAAATTTAGTGTCATTTTGCCACGAATTTTCAATGTTTCTCTTATTTTAGCTCTGCCAAGCTGCCCCATACCTGGAGACTCAGATAAATACTATTTATTAAATATAAAAAGTTCAAAGAGGAAGGTGAGTGAATTCTGGGGTGCGCGAGAGTGCACAAAGGGAGGGGGGGGGCGGGTAATTTTCAAACTTTTACCAAACCTCTCCTTGACATATCATCGGAAAGTCCTTTCACCACTCTTTCATACTATGAACCTTTCTCCTCCCAGAGTTGAATTCCGGAAGGGGTTCGGGGGGGGGGGGGGGAGCGGTGCGGGGTGACTTTTTTTTTAATTGTAGAGATTTCTACAATAAATATCATTAAATGAGGTTTTTTAATGGAGCTCTCCGATAAATATTATTTATTAAATATAAAATTTTAAAAGTGGGGCTGCGTGATTTCCGGGTATATTCTAGGATAAAAGAGGGAACCCACGTGGGAGGGGTAGATTTCAAACTTTTTTTGGACCAGTCATTTGATCTATCATCGGAAAGTTTTCGGTTATCATCGCAAAGTTACTCTTTCATATTATGAACCTTTCTTCTTCCTTCCTTAGTTTGGCGCCCCGAGAGAGGCACTTTTCGAACTTTTTTGAAATCGTAGCGTTTTTAAACATTTTAGATCGGATTTTTTTACGGAGCCCTCCGATAAATAATTTTTAATATATGAAAATTTCAAAGAGAAGGATGGGCAGGGTATATTTCGGGGGGGGGGGGGCACGATAATTGGAATCCTGGGAGTTGGGACTTTTTTCTATCTTTTGCTGACACCCCTCATGTGATATATTATTGGAAAGCTCTGTGACTACTATTTCATTTTATATATCGCCCGCGCCCCTCCCCTTACTTTGCCCCCGAGCAGGGGCACTTTACTAAATTTAGCCGACACCCCTCATGTGCCATATCGTTGGAAAGTCCTGTGACCACTTATTCATATTATGCACTTTCCTTGCCTTTCCCTCCTACTTTGCTCCCCGCGGGAGCGCGTTTAATATATTCCAGTCGAAGACTATAAAAATGGGGAAATTAAAGATCCAATCTCAAATGACGTAGAAAAATCAATAAAAAATTTTGATCCCTTTTATCATCCTTTAGTTCATATTTTTGCCACTAGGGGGTGCTTTTGATTCTTATTTCTTTGGCCATTTTGGTACTAATTGCCGAAAAATTCTAATTTTTGATACTTAAACTCCCCTTACCGCTTCATAGCTACTCGCGTTTTTTCAGCTTTTTTCAACCAGGGGGCACCTTACAAGACTTTTCCAGTCTTATGGCTCCTTTATAGTTTCCCTTTGGTTTGTTGTTTTTTTATTCCATCTGTTTTCAGTTACCCTATATTTAATAAAATCTGCCTTATATATATGTAAAAACAATGATTTCAATAATCGATTCTAGAAAATCTCCTTTGTAGATTCTCGAAAGTAATCGATGACTGTATCGATTGCGTATTTTACGATAACGATTTTTTTCGATTGGTAAATTTTCGAGAATCGCCCATCACTAAGCCCTATCACTACTATAAAATTGTCGGCCAGAATAATAGCTAAGTTTCCCAATAACTGTTTTTAGCTTTTCTCGTTATAATCGATTGTAAAACATCTCGATTGTAAAACATCTCGATTGTAGATTCTATGAATTAATCGATGGCTGTATCGATTGTGATTTTTTACGATGACGATTTTTCTCGATTGTCGAATTTTCGAGAATCGCCCATCACTAATACTTGATGAAAAGAGGAGATTCTTCGTTTTTTTTTTCTTTATTATGTGGTAAGGGGAGATAAATTTTAAAACTTTCATTGGATGGACCGCGCTGATGCAGCAAAGAATTTTTTTTGAGAGAAAATATTGACTTTGAAAACAGGAAAAAAGAAGAAAAAAATGGATCTCTAAACTTTAGTTTATAAATGAAATTGATCAAAAATATATTTCATAATGTTTTAGAAAACTCTGGAAAAATACTCATTAAAATATCATGAATTTTAATAATCAACTGAGTGAAGACTTTTGACTAAGTAAATTCTTTACTTATAGTTACTATTTACATGCCTCTTAAGGGGCTAATTCACTTACGTGTAAACACACCCATTCGCTAATGTAAAATCTCTCGAAGAATTTTTTTTTTTTAAAGATAGCTCGCTTGCATTTCAATATATTTTTTAATTTTTTTTTCTTTTTAATGAGTAGTTGTTGTTGAGGTCGATTTGTACAAAGGCCGTTTTTTACTTTTTCGATTTTCTTTTCGATCTGTTTTTCGATCGGTTTTTTTTAACGAGAACATTTTCGCTTTCGAAACCGGTTCTGAAAGTAAAAGTATCCCAATTTATAAAAAAACTGTCAAAAAAGCGCAAAAGTAAAACAAACAAACAAAAACGGCTTTTTTACAGTTCGATTTCAGCTATATATATATAAATATATATATATATATATATATAGTTTAAAAATACTGAAATGCAAATGAGATATCTTAAAACATTTCTTCCATAGGATTAACATTAGCGAAAGGGTGTTTTCGTGTGAGTGAAAGGTGTGATTGAAACAGCCTGAAATAATTATTTATGGAATGTTTTTTAAAAGAGTTCCATACATGCAATAATTATCTATTCTATAGGAGCAAAAATTTGTATATTAGGTTGATTTATCAGATTGGATAAATTAACTGATTTTTTTCCTAACCGACTTCATAAAATTTTAAATACAGCCTTATAAATATGATTCATTTGATTAATTCAAGACCAAACTTAAAACGTGGACTAATACTATCCAATACTTACAACTACATTTATGTATAACTCAATTAGTAATTGTTTAAAATATAAGTTAGTAAAATTCATAAAAATCAACATAATTTATAAGCTTTTTAAGTAAATAATTTAGAAAAAGGCTTATAAATTAGGTTGATTATAGACTCTTAAATACACAAGTGAAATTTACGAATTTAAATTGGTCAAATCATGGATACATTTCATTTAAAAATTTATAATTTATTCCACAAAGCTTAAAAAATATAATGCAGCAGTATTTATAAAGACAGAGGGAAAAAAACGATCATCAAAATTAGGTGGTTTACACAAATAAGTTCAGTATTTGTATTTTGTAAAATCAAATATTTACATCTATTATTATACACATTTTGAATAGAATTTGACACTTTTTGAAGAGATTTTGAAATGTATGCAATTAGTATGTTTTATGGGATTTATTTAGGGCTTGTTAATTAAGTTGATTTACGGACTTAAATAAATCAACTCAATTATACTTCATTACAAATTGATTAAAAGTTTTATATTTGGTGCGATGACCCATTAATTCAAGATTAAATTTAAAATGTAGACTAAATAAAATGAAAAAAAACCTATTATTTGCATACCATTCAACTAGCAATTAATTATGATGTGAATTAAGTGTTTTTCATGAAACTACACTTAATTTACAAGCTTTTTAAAAGAAATAATTGATATCATAAAAATAAATTTTATAAATAAGGTTTATTATAGACTTTTAAAACACAACTGAAATGAAAACATGCGAATTTATAATTTGACTTCTTCATATATTAAGTTGATTAAAAAAAGTCAATAAAAATTTTAAAAGAATTACAGCAACGTTCAATGAAAAGGGAGAAAGATCGTCAAAAACATGTGGCTACGATAATAAAGTTTATGATCAAAGGCGCAATTTCAGTACTTTCTTGGGGGGGGGGGAGGGGGAGATTGCAAAAAGAAATACAAATTTTATCAAATGGTTGTACAAATAAAATCTCGAATTTTGTAAAAGGATTGCAAAAAAAGCGCGAACTTCGTCAAAAGATTGCATAAAAAATCACGAAAATTTAGTCAAACAATCGAGGGGAAATTCGTCAAGCGATCGTGAAATAATTTACGAAATTTCGTGTAGCTATCGCGCAAAAAATTACAAATATTATTAGTTGGTGGTAGAAAAACATAATCACGAATTTCAACAAATGATCGTGAAAAAGAATCGCAAATTTTGTCAAAAGATTGCAGAAGCAAATGTGGAATTTTGTCAGTTGGTATTGGAAAAATATTATGAATTTCGACAAATGGTTGCGAGAAAAAAACCCAATTTCGATAACGGTTGCAGAAAAAAAATTTGTGAATTCCGTGAAACGCTCGAGTAAAAAATCGCAAATTTCGTCAGATGATCGCGAAAAAAGAATCATGAAATTCAATCAGTCATAATCAGCCCTCGAACGTCATGAATAGGTCACGAAAGTTTCAACTTTTGTGATCTATAGCAATAAGAAAATTTTCATTAGTGATTTTCTGCAAGTAAAGGTAAGGTAAAGCTTTAATTGTTTCGGAATGCGTTTTCACTATTATGAGGTGTGTTCGTGTTAATATTATTTTTCAAAGAAATCCTGAATATTTTTCAGATGAAAAAGCTACATATTTTTACATTAAGGAATACTATATATATAGATATATATATATCTTCATTTTTCTACATAAAAGGTAAAGTTTATATTAAAGATATAATTGTAGACTTCTTTTACAATAATTGTATTAAAATATGGATTCATTTTCTTTCACTTGGGATCGAATTGCCTTTCAATGTATAAATATTTTTAGCGGATTACGTATTTGCTTGAAATTACAGTCCTGCGGCAGGATAGGTTGACGTATTTTCTTCGTTGCGAGTGAGGTACGTTTCTCGGATTGTGCTTTATCTCTTTCAGTCGGAGTCGCGATGACCTGGGTTTTAACAAGGAAGACCTGAATATTTTCAAATGAAAAACTATAGATTTGATTATTAATCGTTGCCCATAGTAATAACCCATGTGTTCATTTCTGTACATAAGGGATATAATCCTAGACTACTTTATTATATACGTGTTAAAATATGGAGCAATTTTCTTTTACTTTGGGATTTGGTTGAAGTCTGTCGGTTTTTGGGTTGAAGAAATTGTTTTGTCGGGTGCGCGCAGTCTCCATTCCTAGGTGTTGAAGAATTTTGAGAGTGTACCATATATAATATGATTTAATAAAGCAAATTATTAAACGTTGCAATGTTTGCAGTAAATATAACGTGACTTTAATAATCCAAAAAAGTAAAAAAGTCAGATAAATAAGAACTTGAATTCTACTCGCCCCTTCATCCTCCCCCAAGCCCCCCCCCCCCCCACAAAAAAAAACTATCTGAAAAAACTCTACCCCTGAATTTCTAGCCATAAGAGGACTAGTTTTCCTAGGATCCAGTTCTACACAGCTGAGAAGTAATAGATAAAAGAAAATGTCTCTCATGTATTTTTAAAATTAGACAAAATACGATATATTGGCACCTTAAGAAAGTTCGAATAGGACATTTTTTTGATAATTATTAATTTCTATGCAGAAAGCATTTATTTAATGTATATGTTATGTATTAATGTATTTAATGTATATGTTTTTATTACAATCAAAATCTGATAAATTATTTTAGCGTTTGAGCAATTTTTAATTTTTTTTTTTTTTTTTTTAGTCTGACAATTGATGGTTGATAATTTTTTTAAAAATCAAATTCCTTGGGCTGCCCGCCACCACCACCCCATCTCAAATGGCGCCCCTGTTTATGATTTGTATTACATAAAATATTTATATACATATATAATAAATTGTCTTTATGAAGAGAAATGAATTGCAATGCATTCAACGAATGTATATAAAGGTTTATAAATAAAGTAAATTTATAGAAATAATCGAACGAATCTACTGAATTCTACAAACTTGATTTTTAAAAAATCTGATTTTTCTTAAAAAATCTGAAAAATAGAAAATTTCTTGTGTTAAACTTCAGGGTACACAGAACATCTCGACAAGTAAAATGAACGAGTTTTTGAGAAATATGTTAACATAATGTTACTTTAAAATAGATATATATTTTTTTTAAACAGAAAATATACACAATACATTATAGCCCATATGTAAATCAAAAGAAATTAATTTACGCATAAATTAGTTTTCAAGAACTAATTAATTTTTTACATATCTCTATGAAATCTTTTGAAGAACATGTCTGTTCGGTACACTTTAAAAAAGAAACTGTTGAATATATTCACTTTAAAATTTGCTATAGTGTAAGGAAGCACACTCTTTGAGAATAATAAGAAGCAATTTTCATTTTTGCTTAAAATAAATAAAATTAAAAATATTTTACAAAAAATCTCTGAAAGTCCTAAAAATTTTAAGAACATATTTTCCATTATTTTAATTTTTGTTTTCACTCAGACCTATAACGTTAGGTAATTTAAAAGAAACAAGTTAGTTACACAATTTTGGAAAGTTTTAACTAACTGTTAACGTGAAATAGATATTTAGAAAAATGTACCAAAGCATAAAAAAACATTTTGAGATAAAGGCAAAAAACTATATACACACCCACAATGCTTAAAATACATTATTTTAATATGTTTATATATTCAAGACCTACACAAATTATATATGTATGGAATCGTCTCACTCTGCTCTATTTTTCAGGCCGATAACGGAAAACTCAAAAATTCGAATCATTTTTTGGTTCCTGTGACCTTTAATAAATTTCGATAATTGTGCAAAGAAATCAGCATACAGAAGTAAAAAGAACACACAGTAGAAGAAAGCTACCCGAAAGAAAGAAAGAAAGAGTTTGATTCTGAAATCAGATAGTTTAAATTGCTGGCTTACATCTTATGATTTTGATCCTAACTTAAATAATTTGTGAATTATATTGATTTAAATTTTACTTACTAATTTCGTGAAGTTTTAAAAACAATACAACAAGGTTTAGAGAAGAACTTATAGAAAAATAAATATTACTTGGCTGCTATAATCAAACTCAAAATTCGTATTTAGATATACCATTTAAATATCTTAAACAGCATTTCATCTTATCAACTGATTTTGAAATGAAAAAACAACAACAACAAAAAAAAACAAACTAGTATGTTGTGGCCATCACAAAACTTTCTTCTATATAAATCACGTCAATTAAATCATTTAAATAGTACAAGAAATAACAACGATTTAGCGCAAATTCATATCAAAGTATATCTGAATTTGAAGTTGGAAGAAAATTCGTGCACAAGTTCTTGAGATAGAGCTATAGCGGAATTTCTGAAAAACGTAGCATAGCAGCGCCACCTGTTGAGCGATTTACACCACAAATTAAACAGCACTAATTTATACGTCAATTCATGTCAAGGAATAACTAAATCTGAAGTTCGATTAAAATCCGTGCAGTAGTTCTTGAGATACAGCTATTGCAGAAATCTTGAAAAATGCAGCACAGCAGCGCCACCTGTTGGGCGATTTACACCAAAAATTAAACAACACTAATTTATATCAGGGACTAACTGAATCTGAAGTTTGATGAAAATTTGTGCATTTTTTCTTGAGTTAGAGCTATTGCGATAATAATGAATAATGCAGCATATCAGCGCCACCTGTTGGGTGATTTTCACAAAAAAGCAATCAGCACCAAACAATATCCCGGACTAACTGAATCTGAAGTTTTATGAAAATCCATGAAATACTTCTTGAGATATAGCTATTGCAGAAATCGTGAAAAATGCCGCATAGCAGCGCCACCTGTTGGGCGATTTTCACCAAAAACTAACCAGGTCCAGTTTATATCAAGGTCTAACTAAATATAAAGTTTTGTAAAATTCCGTGTATTAGTTCTTGAGATAGAGTGCCCACAAAATTTTTGTCACATACAGACTCACAGAGTGACAGACATTTTCTGAAAGCCATCAAATCGTGTTCTGGGCATTCTAAAACGTATAAATCCGTCGAAAACCGGAAGTCGAAATTTTTCACGAATCCAATACTTTCTCCTTGTAAAGATAGAAGAAAGTAAAAAATACAATAAATCATTCATAATTTTTTACTTTCTTCTATCTGCAATAGCTATATCTCAAGAACTACAGCACGGATTTTCATAAAATCACTTCATTTCAGTTAGTCCAAGATATAGTTTGGTGCTGATTAGTTTTTTGTGAAAATCGCCCAACAGGGGGCGCTGGTATGCTGCATTGTTCATGATTATCGCAATAACTCTAACTCAAGAAAAAATGCACGAATTTTCATCAAACTTCAGATTCAGTTAGTCCGTGATATAAATTAGTGCCGTTTAATTTTTGGTGTAAATCGCCCAACAGGTGGAGCTGCTGTGCTGCATTTTTCATGATTTCCACAAGAGCTGTATCTCAAGAACTATTGCACGGATTTTCATCAAACTTCAGATTTAGTTAGAACCTTGACATGAATTGACGTATAAATTAGTGCTGTTTAATTTTTGGTGTAAATCGCTCAACAGGTGGCGCTGCTATGCTGTATTTTTGCGATTTCCACAATAGCTTTATCTCAAGAACTAATGCTTGGATTTTCAACAAACTTCAGATTCAGGTATACCTTGATATCGTTTAGTGCTGTTTACTTTTGGTATAAATCGCTCAACAGGTGGCGCTGCTATGCTACATTTTTTCAGAATTTCCGCTATAGCTCTATCTCAAGAACTAATGCACGAATTTTCATCCAACTTCAAATTCAGATATACTTTGATATGAATTGATGCTAAACCGTTGTTATTTCTTGTACTATTTAAATGATTTATATAGAAGAAAGATTTGTGATGGCCACAACATGCTAGTTTTTTCATATAACCTTGAAAACAATATTTTAAGATTACATTGGATGCCAAGAAAAAAGTTTTATAAATTACATTGAATTAATAACAGGGGTCGTTGCAGGTTTTTATTCTTGGGGCCCATTTTGTGAAAAGTAGAAGTAGTGAATTTTATTATATTTTTGTGAAAAATGACATTTCGTAACGAAAGTAGAAATTCAGTTACTCAAATTCGAACCAAGAATTTATGAACAAAAACATTCTTTAAATCCGCTTGCTAAAGTTTTTGTCTTTCGTGACCTGGTTTTATTTACAAATTACACATTTTAAAACAGTTTTTATCAAAAGAATGTTATGTAGGGGGCCTATTATATTTAAAGGAATTTTGTGAAGGGGCCTGTTTTATTAAGTTCCTTTTTCGGAAGAGGAACATTTTATTAAATTTATTTTTGTGAAGAGGCCTATTTTATTAAATAGATTTTTGTGAAAGGGCCCTCAATAGGTCCCAAATTTTGTCTGGATCGACCCCTGAATAAGTTTGAAAAATCCCGTAAATGTTACTAATTTAAGTATATACAGAATAAAGTTTTTAAAATTTAAATGTCTTACAAACAATACCATACGATGATAAATTTAAGATGCTATTCTTACACGAATCAGTAAACATGTCGTACAGTATCCACATATTTGTATTCTGCAGCGATAGATCATTCTGTGCATTTTAATTTGCAGGGTGATCCCAAATAATATTATTTTTCTCTTATTTTCATTTAGCCAGTTAATTGTCCTCCTTATCAAATCGACGTTGATAAATATGGAGATGAAACATATTCTTTATAATCCTGAAGTTCCAGAAGAATCTGACAAGTATATTTTTAAATAGTCGACAAAATGTCTAAAATTGAAAGAGTCCGGTGATTAATGACTATATAGTGTACGTATACATCTTTTTAACAAAATGTTAGATATAGCAGCAAAACGGTACACAAAACTGCTGCGATAAAGAGAGAATGAGCTTGAACACCTATAGTGGATTTTTCCTTACTCATGAAATTTCGCCACTTCATATTTCACCCTCCTGCCGTTGAACGGACGCTATTCTTCTACTTACATTTATCGAAAATGGATAACGCAATTTGATTTAAAATCCTTTTAATAGTCAAACTGCTAAATTTCATGCTTTTACACATAAAAATCATTTCTATTCCTTGATTATTTCTGTAATATCTTTGGACATTTATAAGTCCAGAATATAAAAATGTTGAGGTATGATGTACAAACTGAAGTTCATTCTCTGTTGTATAAATAAACGGCCAAGTGCGAGTATTACTCGCACACAGAGGATTCCATACAATAATATATGAATTAGTAAGTGTATTATTAAAAAAATATCATTGTTAAAAGAATACTAAGACTTTGTAAAAACTATACAACGTAGGGTTGGGTATAGCTGTATGTATAGTATACAGGGTGCAAAGGAAAGTCCCTTTAACCTGAAAATACTTGCGAACAGAGAGAGAGAGCTACAGCTATACAAGTGAGGTAACGGTACAGTAAAGCGACTACGCCCGACCTAATGCAAATGGCAGCAGCACCCCTAGTGGCGAAATTTGGAAGATAGGCATTGCAAATCGAAAACGGGTAGAGCAAATTTTCCAATTAGGAAGTTTTAGAGCATCAATTAATTAGTACGAAACGACATTTGGATTACACGGATAAGATAAAGCGTCGCCTGCATACCCAAAAATGTCCGAAAACGATGAGCGACGATTCTACTTTGCCTATTCACATTCCGGAAATGTAGCAGTGCACAATTGCAGATTGTGACGTTGTACTGTGCTATAATGTCTGTAAAGATTTAATTTCTAATGCATTTAAAATTTTAGGATAACCCTTTCAGGGCCAGAAGAATTCTGTTTGTAAACTGATTACATAATTGACTGACACCAGAATATTCAAACGAATTTCTCAGAAAACAAAACCCCGCTAATTTGCACTTTCATTACAAAAGCAAAATTTTATTAAAATATTCTTGGTGCCATTTGTCAGTTTTGGAATTACAATTAGGTGGCTAGACCGTCTCGCCACCGCCCCTGAAAGGTTTAAATCTATGTCATCGAATTGAAGAGGCTTGCAATAGACGTACCATGCTGAGAAATGTGCATGCAGAATTACTCTCGCGAATACAAACGTGTATCGTGAGCAATGGCGAACTTTTCGAACATACTGAATATTAACTTTTTATCACTGTGAGACAGTTTGTCCTTTTTTTTTGTGTGATGTTATCAAAATGTATTGATATAGGTACGTATTTATAGCATAAATTGTGCGTATTTCTTCACACTTCTGACTATTTCATTCAAACGTTTACACAAAATAGAGTGCATCGATTTCGGACATTTTTGGGTAAACAGGCGAAGATTTATCTTATCTATGTAAACCAAATGTCCTATTCTACTAATTAATTGATGCTCTAAAACTTTCTACCTGGAAATTTTGCTCTGTCTCTTTTCGTTTCGATTTGCTGTGGCTATCTTCCAAATTACGCCACTAGGGGGCGCTGCTGTCGTTTTCATTAAATCGTTCGTAGTCGCTTTATTATGCCGTTACCTCACTTTCATAGCTGTAGCTCTCTCCGTTCACAAGTATTTTCAGGTTAAAGGGACTTTTCTTTGCACCCTGTATACTAGAAAAGTATAAATGGATATACCATGAAAGTTCAAAGATATATGGAACCTAAATAACAGCAAATATAGCTATTCTGTATATTTGTTATTCCATATAAGTTTTTAGTTAACTTTTAAAGACATAGTACGCAGTGGTGGGATTCAAATAAGTTAATAACCGGTTCGCTGCCCGAATGATTTTTGATCCATAAATACGAAAGGAAAATGAAGCATCACACATTGATTATGAAACACTTTCCAATATTATAAGAACGCTGCTAAAAAACTTTGACCTTTTGGTAGAGTGAAAAAAAAAAATTCCTGAAATGTTTCCTTATAAAAAGGCTTAGTATATTTAATAAATATTCGACAATTATAAAACCCTGGTCAAAATTTTTATCAGAAAATGCATAAAACAGTATATAATGCAATAAGAAAATATAAAGACAATAGAAAACTAGCAGAAATGTAAGCTTATGAATTGACTAATGTCCAAGGTTCTAAAGTTACAATAAGTTAAATATTAAAAAAACTAATCATAAGAAGGGCTCAGATATTGCTGAAATCCAGGGGTGATTCTGAGTAAACAAATTCTGAAATTCACAGCAAATTTTCTGAACAGTTACAACAGAGGGGGGAGGAGAGATCCTCTCCTGGCACCAACTATGCTTTTTTTGCGATTCTTTGGCGAAATATACGTTTTTTCGTGATGTTTTGACGAGAATTGCGGTTTTTTCGCGATCTTTTGACGAGATTTGCGGTGTTTTTTCGCGATCTTCTGACGAAATTTGCTTTTTCTCGATCTTTTAAAGAAATTTGCCGTTTTCCGCGTTTCTTTGATGAAATCCCGTTTTTTGTTCATGATCCCTGGACAAAATTCGCGATCCTTTCGCGAAATCATTGGCGATTTTTTGCGAACGAAATTGATTTTGGCGAACATTTGTCGAAATTCGCGATATTTTTTATGTCCGAATCTTCGGACATTCGGGGTTTTGTTTTTTTAATTTTTGGAAAGAATGCCTTAAATTTTCGGAAAATTCGGAACAGAATCACCCCTGCTGAAATCTCCAATCTCGTGTGAATATTAACTCATTTAATGCCAAGAATTCCTATTTGCATCTTTGCTTTGATGATATATACCTGTAGTTAATCTCGATAAATCGGCTTTTATTAGTGGTAGGTGCTTGATTTCAGGATTTTTTTAATGCGTTTTTTATGTTAGGTGATGACACCAAAGTTTCAAAGTTCACCGAGATATTCGTCAATGTTGTCTTTTATAATTAGTCTCAAATGACTGTTTTGTAATAACAATAATGCACACGCGAAGAAGATATATCTGGAAATTTTGTATCAATAATAAAATTTAACTCTGTTTAAAAACATGCAACATCTTTTAAAAAACTTCCATAAAACCGCTTTCATTTGTATGGTTTTTCATACGTTTGTTTTTATCGAAGCATTTCAAACGTTTTAATAAATTTTATCGTAGGTTTTGATCTATTTTGAGGCTTATATTTCTTGTTCGAAGTGCTTTTGAAAGACGAGATATTTCATTTAAAATATACAGTCATCAAGGCAATATCAATTATAAAATTCCGTCTATTCTTCACTGTAAAAAAAATTCCGCAACGTTCCTGGGAAAAAATGGGCAGCTGAGTTGCCCATTATTTCCAAGAAACATTTCTTGAAAATGACTGGTACTTTACTGTATATGTTAAAAACTTTCTACAGAAATGCCAGTAAGTTTCCTGCGAAATACCAGGAATATTTCTGTTGACAGCAAAACATTACTGACATATTCAAGGCTGGAGTAGCACAAGAGCGAAAAATGTCCAGACCAGGGATCGAACCTGGATACTTGGCGTGCCGTGCCAATGCCTTACCTGTTAGGCTATCCGGACCGATACCTGGCTGACATAATTCACTCTGGATGTTCGTTCCCTTCATTATGACATTACTGACATTTCACAGCATTCGGGATCCGCAGACGATTTTTACATTTCCAGTTGACAATTTTCGCTTTATTATCATTATTTGTTAGAATGAAAAAATATTTTGAAATTGACATCAAAATTATTATTTATAATTTACACGAAAAAATAAATTTTCAGTTAAAATTCAATAAAGTAAATATATATGTGATATATTGTTTCTGACCTTTGCTTAAAATATAAAAATATATAAATGTAAATAATAATTAGAAAAAAAATCTAGACATAAAATATTTTGGATTTTCGTCAGTGATTATGTTAGTTTACAAGTTAGATAAAATACATATAAATTTTCATGAAAAAAAAACCTAAACGTAATTGTATATTTTTTCCGAAAATAAAAAAAAAATTCAAATTTGCAGCAATTCAAAGTGTCAAATATATGTCAAATTTAAATCAAATTGTAATAAAGTGTTAAAATATAAAATTAATTAAAAAAGAAAAAAAAAAGTCAAGAGGTAGCATCGAACCCGGGCCGTACGGGTGGCGTGCAAGCTTTCTGCGTCCACACCACGGAAGACACGTTGAGAGCTGCAAACTAATGGGTATTTGAAACGTATGCTAAAACTCGGCATCTAATTTCTTAAAATCTAAGGCCCATTTGAAGAAATCCTTTCACAAGAATAATTAGAGATAAGAACTCTAAAACATACTTTAAATTAATCAAAATAGGTGAGAATCATATTTGATTGTCCCCTGGTTAATGCAGATCCAAATAATAGGTGTATTTTTTTTTTTTTTTACACAGTCTGCTCGTTAAAGATTTCACAGACAAGTACGAGAGATAATCTCTTAGTGATGTCACAGAGGTATTGTATTTTCATCTGAATTATCTTGACAATAGAGACGTAAAGGATTATGTCGTCTATTGATTTATTTGCATTCCATATTGATTTTTTTACATTCATTTAAGGAATTCGTTTTCGACACTCGCGCGCGAGCAACGGATTATAGGAAAAAAAAAATAATAAATGGCGGCCGCAGCGTTTTGCTGTTTCCAACTTTTGTTCAGGAACGTTTCAGATAAGAAAACCAGAATTTCACAGGAAAGAGCTAAATTATTCTGAAAACCTGATAAAAGGCGAAACGTTCCTGGATTTTACATGGAAAGTTACCATTTTTTTTTACAGTGTTATCGCTGACCAAGAGCTAATTCCTAAATGGTTAAATTTACAATACTTCTAATTTCAAAAATATTTCAAATGTTGTTCTTCATCACCTTAGAAACCGTTTTTATTTTAGAAAAAAGTTACAAAATTTAAATTTTATGCGGTCTTTTGGGTCCTATAACATATATTTAGAGAAACATTATCCCCGCTATAGACGGTGAGAAATATTTTTGCTCGACTAATAATTCTAAGTAATGATATTTATAAATATCATAACAATCTATAGAATGTTAGTAATTTTTACAATTTCTTAGTACAAGAAACGGGCTGACAACGCTAGAAATTCGTAAAATGCAAAGTATCATGACTCGGCAAGTTTAGACAATCCAATGTTGAATAAGCATGCCATATAATTAGGGTTAACGTAGACTGCCGATTAGGATCCCAAAATTCTTCGAATCTTCATTTTTTTAAAAGTTGAAATTGCTTCTTACAGGACAGATGAAAATGTGTATATTTTTGCAAATGAAACATCACTTTAGAATGAAATAAATCAGTACACATCACAGTGTTAAGTTTAGACGACGCTGTTGTGCAGATAAGCATTTAAAGAAAGTAAATTTAAGTAAATGTGATTTTCGCATTTGAAGTATAATTTTAACAACTGGTTCGCCGAACTCAATACAAATTAACAACCGGTTCTACCGAACCGGTGCGAAACGGCTGAATCCCACCACTGATAGTAGGTGTATTGAGAGAGCCACTCAATGGAAACTAGTCGCCAATCCCATGGTATTTATGTGATTACATCTCATTAGTCTGTTTTTAACAATTTGACGTTTATTGCTTTTATACTGCTACTGGGCCTTGCATTACATAAATATACCCTTAAAATTTGTTATCTAGGCTTTAAAAACCGCTGGAGCAGAGAATACGCCGTCCCTGTCATTATGTATGTCCAAACCGTCCGTGTCTTTAAGAGGGTTAATATCTCGGCTAATTACCGACGATTTTTTCCGAAATTCATGATCAACAATGCTTTTATACTTCTGCTACGATAGGTACCTCCAGCTCTGCTCAACACTTTTGCTGAAGCCTGTAAATCGAAATTTGAGTGTAACGGAAAAATGCGATTTTCTCAAAAACTATGTGACCTAGGGTAATCGCTATAATTTTCCTGCAACGTTTAAATTAATGTCTACTAACTCTAATTTGTTCTTAATTTTAGTTTCAATAGATTCGGAATTAGATGGGGGTGGGGACATATTTTTGCACTACGTTTTCCACCATTACTTTGAAAATATAATACCTAAAATCAAATGAAATATATTTTTGACTTCAGCGTTACAAAAGCTTTCACACGATACTCCACATGATATACAAAGAAAAGATTTTTTTTTTCAAGTAACGTAATTAGCCCCTCTACATTTTCCCTAAATATATTTATGAATATTTATTAATTTGTAAATATGTAGGTCAATAATCTTTATTACTTCCCCAATTTGAACTTTCCACGTTGCATAGTTTACGAGTAAAAGGGCTGTGACAGACAGACATACACAGGAGTGATCTTACAATGGATCCGCTTTAGGTAGATTTCGTATGAAATACTACCTATTGGGATCGTTCCTATGTTGGAATTTTTGAAAAATTTTTGCAGATCTACACCGATTATGATACCCTAGAACCCAAAACCACCCTCAGTAAAAAACTTTATATCTATCTATCTATCTATCTATATCACTTTCTTCTGGACACGATAACTTTCGTAATTCTGCACCAATCTCTTCCAAACTGATACATAAAATCAAAGGGCATAAAATCTCGGTCAAGTTCGTAAATGGGCAAAATCGGACCAAGGGGATGGAAATAGGGAGGGGTTTTTGTGAAAACCGAAACCCCCCATAACTTCTTAATTTTTGTACATATCAAATCAGTTTAAAGTTTTTATCACTTCTAAAAATAGGGCCAAAATTTTATGTATCACAGATTTTTGATAAAGTTAAAAATGGGCTCAAGGGGCGCAAAAAATAGGGTTTTTGGGAGAAAAAAATTCATAACTTCGTCAATTCTCAAGATATCAATTCCAATTAATTTTATTATAAAACTCTTTAATATTATCTACATCTTTTATACTCACAAGTTTTTGATAGGACCAATTCGTACCGCAAAAAAAATTAAAAACGAAAACAAAAAGGGGGTTTGAAGAAGTAAAAAATCCATAACTCCGTTAATTCAAAAGATATAAAATCCCCATGAATTTATCATATATCTTCTTAATATTGTCTACAACATCTATATAGACAAGTTTTGGATAGGACCAATTCTTACAGCAAAAATAAATTAAAAATACATAGCGGTTGAAGAAAAAAATCATCTAAGTAAGGGTGTATTCAAATCCAAATTGCGTATTTACTGACTCATTTTACAATTCTTTTTTGCTCTCAAAGGCTTCCAATTGGTATGTTTTCTTACTCAGAAACTATATAATGTACCGTAAGGGTGGAGTTTTTGATAGAGGCAGAATATATTTAAAAAAATGCTGTTAAAGTGGGCATTTTGAACCGAATTTCCCGAAGCTGTTGGAAAAATCTTTGCATTAAGGATGCACTCAAATCCAAACTGCTTATTTTCTGACTCATATTTAAATTCATTTTTGCTCTCAAACGCATTTAATTGGTAGATTCGCTTATTCAGAAACTATATAATGTACCGCAATGATCGATTTTTTGATAGAGGCAGAATATATTTCAAAAAATCATGTCAAAGTGGGTATTTTGAACGGAATTTCCCGAAGCAATTGTGTTATCACTTTCTTCTGGACACGATAACATCCACAATTCTGCACAAATCTCTTCCAAACAGATATATAAAATCAAGGGACATAAAATCTCGGTCAAGTTCGTTAATGGGCAAAAGCGGACAAAGGGGATGGAAATAGGGAGGGTTTTTGTGAAAACCGAAAAAACCCCATAACTTCTTAATTTTTGTACATATAAAATCAGTTTAAAGTTTTTATTACTTCTAAAAATAGCGCCAAAAATTCATGCATCACAGATTTTTGATAAAATTTAAAATAGGCTCAAGGGGCGCAAACAATAGGGCTTTTGGGAGAAAAAAATTCCTTACTTCGTCAATTCTCAAGATATCAAATCCAATAATTTTATTATACATCTCCTTAATATTATCTACAACTTTTATATTCACAAGTTTTTTGATAGTACCAATTCGTACAAAAAAAAATTATAAAAAAAAAATAAACGAAAACAAAAAAAAGGGGGGGGGGGGTTGAAGAAGAAAAATTTTCATAACTCCATCAATTCACAAGATATAAAATCTCCATGAATTTATCATATATCTTGTTAATATTGTCTTCAACATTTATATAGACAAGTTTTTGATAGGGCCAATTCTTACAGCAAAAACAAATTAAAAATACATAGCGGTTGAAGAAAAAAATCATCTTATTAAGGGTGCATTCAAATCCAAACTGTCTATTTTCTTACTTATTTTTAAATTCATTTTTGCTCTCAAACGCATCCAATTGCTAGATTCTCTTATTCAGAAACTATATAATGTACAGTAATGATCGATGTTTTGATAGAAGCAGAATATATTTCAAAAAATGATGTCAAAGTGGGCATTTTGAACAGAATTTCCCGAAGCGATTGTGTTAGAAACGAAAAATATTGCCCTACTAAGAAAATAATTGTTTATTAATCAAGTTTTAATGAATTGAAAGAAAAATAAAAACACAGGTCGCATATAAATCTATTCAAAGATCACGTCAGCATGTTTCATATATATATATATATATATATATATTTTAATGAATCTGAAAATGTGTCAGAAAATTTCGAGTTGTTGAGTATGGAAAAATATTTTTTTTAATATCGCCTTAACATGCTTCTGATAAAACCAGCTATTTTATAAAAAGGAAATAAAAACTCGTCAAAAGCAGACAGATAAAAGTGTTAAAGTGGATTTATATCTAATAATAATTTAGTTTTTGTTGGTGAAATTAGTATACTTAATTTCGAAATCTACCTCTGCCTGTAGGCCGGGCCGGCAGGGATTTTTTTACTTTTTAAGTACGGAACCCTAAAAATGTAAAATTATGCCCATAGAAAGGAAAAAACAGTAATTTTATATTGAATTAAGTGTCAACGTACCATATTTAGCTTTTTTAGAAGAGAGCTCCAATAATTTGAGTATTTTAATTTACACAGGATTATACCTATAGTATACCACAGCATAAAAATACTTAAATCGACGTAATGTATGAATAACTTATTTTTCAAGACCCATATTACTTTTACTGTAAATGGTCATCAATATATCTTCGTATGATAATTATATAGTAGTTGTTGCTTGAGTAGTATTGTATTTGTATTTTAGTATTATATATTTGTATAGTAGTAAGTATTACATTTGTGTTGTATTATTATATTTGTACAGTATTTGAAATTGTGTTTATTATAAGTAGCACAATAAACAAAGTGTGCATGTGCCCTAAATAAAGTTTTTCCGTATTTAGCCTATCTAAAGATTCTGAAATCGAAACCTGAGAATATATCTATACTAATATAATAAAGAGAGAACTCCTGACTGACTTATAAACGCAGAGCTGAAACGACTAAGTTTGGATCAGGAAGTTTGGGCAGTAGATTGCTGCTATGACCTAGGCAAGCAATAAAAAGGATTTTTTAAAACTCCATTCCCTTAAAGGAGTTAAATGGGTGGGGGGGGGGGAGGTCCGACAAATTTTGGTCATTTCACCATACCACAGCAGCAGTTTTAGGTAAGAATGCAAAATTCAGCATACGGAATCTACAAAAAAAACCCCCGTTAAACGTGTTTTTCAACGATTATAGAATTTCAACACAAAGGGCTTTAAATAGGGGAGGGTCGAAAGTTTTAGGGCCTTTCTTGATACCTCGGTAGACGTTATAGATAGGAGCGTGAAATTCAACATAAAAATCTACTAAAAAATAGTTAAATATTTATTTCAGCGATTTTAAAAGTTCAAACATCAAGGGGTTAAATGTGGGTGGGGTCAGAAGTTTTAAGTCATTTTGCCATATTTCAGCTGCAGTTTTATATAGGAGCATAAAATACAGCTAAAAAAATTAAAATGTATTTCAGCGATGTTAGAGCTGTTTTAGAAATTTCGTTGCCAACATCGGCTATGCACTCAATTATGGAAGTTTAGATGAATAGGGGAGCTATTCCTGATTTTTGATTAGATATTTTGCATACATCATTTTTCAAAGAAAACGTGTTTTTTTCTCTTAAATTATAGGATATATAGATGCCATACGAAACTTAACAGAGTTTCGCTAAATACTACGGCATTTGATTGGGGTTGTTTTTTCGTATTTTTAGGAAAATCGCGTATTTTTCTCTTACATCCAGCAAAAAAAAAACTGCACGTTCTCATTTATGAAGCCGAGGTTTTCTTTTATGATTTTGTCAAAATTACTTCATTTTTTCCTGATTGTCTTTTAAGTTTTAACGATTTATGTCCGGGTACTTTAGTACCGGGTAGTACTCCGTAATTGTAATCGCTTCATTATTTCATTTTTATTTATTTGACGTTTAAGACTGTCATGGTTCATAGGGCCGAAACTAGCCTTTTTTGCACCCGGAGGCAAACATGGATTTTGGCACCCCCCCCCCCCTCCTCCGCAAAGTATATTTTCAAAGAGAATTTTACTAATTTTCTAATATCCGACTTTTTTTTAAATTTATATATGTAATCATAAAATATGTAATACTGAACTACGTAATCTGCTTTATCAAATATTGATTCATTAAAATCTTGAAAACGGAATAAAAACATTTCGCTTTATACAGGATCGTTATTCCATATAATCTCTAGATTCTTCCGTGCTTTGGCATACCCCAGACAGGATAATTTTAAGAATACCATGTGCTAAACATAGATGTGAGAAAAATCGACAAATAAAACCTTCATTTGGCACCCCCTCCCGTAAGGCATGGTGACGTCACGGCGACGTCGTTGTGAAGTCACACTGTGATTTTGTGACCGTCGATGTGACGTCACGTGACGTCGATGTGACGTCATAGTGACTAGAATGCGAGGTCGTTATGGCCGTTTTAGAGGTCGTTTGTGACGTCACATTGTGACCACTCTGTGAAGTCACGGTGTGACTAATTTGTGAAAAGTGTGTCATTTGTGACTAATTTGGCATTAACTTTGTGACGAACCTGTGACGAATGTGACAATGTTTTGAAGTCACATTGTGACCAATTTGTGAAATATGTGTCATTTGTGACGAATTTGTCATAAACACTGTGATAATTTCAAATGAAAATCAAATTTCAAATTAATTGCTTAAAGGACGCAAAGGCCAACATAGTAAAAAAGATTCCATGCTGGGACTCGAACCCGGGCCATCAGTATAGCGCACTGACATTCTCCCGACTAAACCACATGGAACGATACCCAGCCTGGAAAATTTCTCACTATTATATGTTGGCAAGGCTACAAAAGCAGCACAAAATGGGATATTTATCGTGAGCCACCGACATGGGGCAAACACGAAACTTTATTAAATCCAGCATCGATTGAAACTATATTAATATTTGGAAATTTTTCCAGAGAGAACCATTCGCCTAGCATACAATATTTCAAATGAAAATCGAATTTCAAATTACATGCTTAAAAGGCAGTTTTAGTTTGAAATTTGATTTTCATTTTAAATATTGCATTCAAGGCAAAGGTTTCTCTTTGGAAAAATTTCCAAGTACTAATGTAGTTTCAATCGAATCTGGATTTAATTAAGTTTCGTGTTTGCCACATGTCGGTGGCTCACGATAAATATCCCTTCTCGTGCTGCTTTTGTAGCCTTGCCAACATGTAATAGTGAGAAATTTTCCAGGCTGGGTATCGTTCCATCTGGTTTAGTCGGGAGAATGTCAGTGCAATATAATGATGGCCCGGGTTCGAGTCCCGGCATGGAATCTTTTTCACTATGTTAGCCTTTGCACCTTTTAAGCAATTAATTTAAAATTTGATTTTCATTTGAAATATTGTATGCAAGCCGAATGTTTCTCTCTGGAAAAATTTCCAAGTTTTAATACTGTGATGGTTCTTGTCATAAACACTGTGATGTATTTTAAAATGCACAATTTTGAAATAAAGTTTTGTTTGAAATGTAAAATCTTATATTTTTACCATACTTTTTAGCAAAATATCGCTAATTTGGAGTCCTATTCTTCTAAAATATTTTAAATTTTTCCACTTAAAAAACAATGCTTATCAACTGACATCTTTTTTTTATTAAATTCCAAGCTTGATCTTGAGTACAAGCTCGATATTAAGAATGTGTAAGATTTTAATGTGTTATGATTAGTCATTGCTTTATTAAATACGACATTATAAGCCATATTTATTTAAATTTTTTATTCCCGTGTATATTGTATTTTGTGAATATGACCTAAATAGATTTTGTATGTTTCATAGGAAAAGACTGATCTGCGAAAAAGAAAAAAACAAGTAAGAAAAATCATGCGTTAAGCACAGATTATAAAACACTTTCCAACGCTTCCTGAATGCTTTAACAAGACATCGTAATTTAGGGAAATAACGTAAATAAGATAACTAAGTAAACATTTTAGAAAACGCATAAAACATTTGAAAAACTGATTTCAGCAGTTACCGTCCATAGCCAAATATGTTTTCTAATTTTTTTGAACAGTCCTGTATTTGATCTGTAGGTTGATATATATACTATATAATGGGGAAATTTAGTTTAGCAATTGAAACATAACAGGTTGAAATTTTCTTTCAGCAATTTATACTAATAAATGGAAAGATACTTAAATACTTTTGTACAATCCTGTAGTTTACCTAGAACCTTTATTACACGCCACTATTTAGTTAAAATTTAATTCAAACTAAGACACTTTTAAAACTGCTGAAATCACATTTCCAGAAATTATGATTTACAGACGGCCATGTATCCAATTCTTTACGTGACCCTGTATATAATTTTATCTATATTCTACAAACATTTCTTAGCAAATTAAATGCATTTCAGCGTAAAAAAGAACAACTCATTTAAAAACCACCTTTAAACAATTTGCGCCCATACGCAGTAACCCTTACGAGTACTTTTGTGTAGCCCTGTATACGAATTGTAGCATTTATATACACCATATACTGTGCATAAATATAGTGAATCATAAAAGCGCATGTCATAATTAAAAATGCATTCCCAGCAATCATCGCTAATGAACAGTACTTCGGATACAATATAGTATTGAAATATTTTGTATGTCCCTGTAAATGCTATATGCACTTCGTATTATACATGAAATAATTTATAGTATGTAAACTTCAGCGACGTATATAAATTTCATTATATATGAAATAGATTAACATAATTAAAGTACGCCATAAACAATTCCCTCCACCCCTATATCATTATGTATTGGAATTCCTTTTTTAGCCCTGTAAATGAACAATAACTATTCTATGCATCGCATATTCTGCAGAATGCATATTTAAATGCGCTTCATAAATGCATATCAATTTTATTCTGTTTGAAAGCGTGTAAAATCATTAAAAATCCTTTGAAACGATTTTTTTCCATAGGCCGTAATGTAACGGAATACTTTTGACTGTCCCTGTAAATGAACTAAACATGCTACAAACTTCATTAGAAATAAGGAACGTGTTATGGTAAACGTCAATATCTAAATGTTTCAGGGAAATCCGAGTTTAGTTACGAGAGTTAGAGCGCGGACAGACAGCCATACAGAAAAACGGACAGGCAAACCGAAGTTAAACACTGTTAATCTGTTTTAAAAAATATTCACTCCTACATTATGTAAATAAATATGAACTTAAATATATATATATATACTAAAGTAGTTTAATTTATAAACTTCCTATTAGACACGAAAAACTTTTTATTTCAATGTTTAAATATCATATTTTACTTTTAGTGCCAATAATTACGTATATCATAAACTTAGAAAATAATTTTATAATAGACGAAAATTTAATAACCGCTTCAGAATGTCCATAATTAAATGTTAGAATAAAATCACAAACAAAAAAAATGCTTATATACAATTAAAAAAAATAAATATAACCAATTTGAAAAACACTAAAAATAATAATTAGTATTTATAATTGTACTATTAAACAACAATAAATTACAATAGATGAATTAAATGTATTATTAGATTTAACAATATCTCAAAAATATTTGCATATGTTATAAGAAATTTCTATTATTTTATAATTTTGGCAAATGCTAAATCTGAAAACCATTGGTATGAATATTTATGATTTTAAATAATAATTTAAAATATTATTAGCACTAAAAGAAAAATCTTTGAAAAGTTTCACTAGTGTAATACGTAAAAATACATTTTCCCAAAATAATGCTAATTTGTAATCTGAAATAGTTTCGTAATATCATAACAATCGAAAATCATATTTAACTCCAAAATAATAATGTCTATAACTACTGTAAGTGTTAGTAATCAGGAAACACAAAACAGTAAGAAGCCGAAAAAAATTCCAAATCATTGTCTCAACATATTTTCAATCTCAAGTAACAGCAAATTAATCTTTAAATTAATTCCACTCTGAATGCAGTTATGAATCAGTCTCTGCGCAGCTGTTTTTTTTTTCTTTCATTTTAAGTGATCGCAGATTAAGATATTTTTCAACGCAGCATCGAATAGGAAAATGTTTCTGAA
Source organism: Maratus speciosus (assembly GCA_963932465.1). Lineage (NCBI taxonomy): Eukaryota > Metazoa > Arthropoda > Arachnida > Araneae > Salticidae > Maratus > Maratus speciosus. Next base: position 147,993,988 of record OZ010789.1, read on the forward strand.
ACCAATTGCAGAACAGTCCCTTACTAATATAACATAAAACTATTTAAGTCATCATAATATACAAAACAGGGATAAAACATTTAAATAAAATAAGACTTACATTTACGTCCCATTTATAATATCCGTGTATTAGTAATATTTTAAAATGGCGGGCTTCTTTCTCTTATTTTATAAAAAAGTGTTGTAGACTTCGTGATGTTCTAAGCAGAGTAAACTTCCGGCATCTTCTCTTCTGTGCGCAGACGATTTTGATTTTCAGCAGATGTGCTTTTTTATCGTTATTTGTTTTTGAATACAAAAGATTTCGAACTCAGATGCGTAATAATTTTATGAGACTGTCTTTAATTAAAATTTTCTTTTTGGAGAATTTTCCAATGTATTTTATCTTTTCTTTTTATCGGTTCCAAACAATTTAAGTTACAATGGATTGTAAAGGTTCTTTTTTGTAAATAATAATAATAATAATGATAATAATAATAATAATAATGATAATAATAATAATAATGATGATAATAATAATAATTAGAGTTTATTAGATAAAACTTTGTAATTTTTAAAATGAGTAAATATCAATTTAATGGTAATAATGAACCACCACCCCCCTTTTCTTAAAGTAAAATTTGTTTCACACGTAATAAATACAAAATATCGCTCACCCGCATGAAAAGTGACACATCTCGACAAAAGTAAATTTCACAGGAGAGGCAAAAGAAAATTTGCATGATTTTACTGTAACATGAAATTATAGCACTTAGCTTTGCATGCAAGAATTAAAAAGTGCATAAAAGCGTAAAGCACTTAAAAATGAAAACTTAGGATGTGGTTTGGAGGGTTGGATAATTTTACCTCATTACATAATCCACCCCTCTTCTTTGGTTACAAATGGACATATAGCATAATAACGTGATTTTTCATGTAGCTAAACTTATGAAACTGTTTGTGTAGCAAGACGCGCCTATAACAAATCTTTTAGTGGAATAAAACGCAAAATGAATTTCTGTGAGATGTGTCACTTTTTTTGCGGGTGAGCGATATGTTCTTAATAAATAAAAAAGGATTATCGAGGATAAAATAAAAGAATCCTTTGTCAATCTGACAATCTTTTCATATTAATTTTCTGTAAAATGAAACAATTTGTAAAATAACTTTTTTTTAAAGTCATATCTGTAAAATACAAATTTGAAATACGAATAATTAATTATTATCATGCGTTTTGCATAAATTTTGTATTTATTTTCGGAAAATGTTAATTTATTTGAAAAGTCTGAAAGAAGTAGAATTTTTTCAAAAATAGTTACTTAAAATAGTTAAATAGTTGTCAGGAAAAAAAAGCTCTCTCAAGAAAAAAACTCCGACTAAACTCTGAAGACTCTTTCTACGTGCTCATTAAAAGCTGCAGACTTAACTGTAATAGAAAATTTTTAGTTTGAAACCACAGAAGTGTTTCGAATACTACTGGTTGGCAAAAAAAAAATAAAATAGTTTCCTCTCTGCAAACTAAATACTGTACAGATTTAATACTCCTAATTCTAAATATGTTATCCAAATTGCTTTAATGCTTGTATCGTGTACTTTATATATTATGTCCCCCCCCCCCCTACCTTCGTGACAGAATTTACCATTTGCTATCCACTAATATATTTTCATTCCTCATGCCGCTGTAACTCGGGACTGTTTAAAATACTGTTTAAAATATTTCTCTTCATTTTCAAAGATTTTAAAAGTTCATATTTTTTTCACACTGTGACTTACAATATGGTGAGTTTTTTTTTTCGGTTTTTTTTTTTTGTCACATATATGACGTGATGTACGTTACATGCAATGACATGACAATGACGTCTCAATTTTTTTTTAATTGATAGAAAAATATAATTTTACAGTAAATAACATGTTTTAAAGAATTTTTGTAATTTTTTAAAGTTTTCTAAGAAGTTCACATCTCAGTCACAACGTGACATCACTGAGTGGTGGCATTTTGGTCACAGATGTGACGTGACCACAGTGACTTACAGTGACGTCACAATGACGTCACCGTGACCATGCATGCTATGAGGGCTAGTTCCGGTGGCCAGGGCACATGCCCCCTTAGTTTTTGCCCTGTGGCCAAAGGCAGGATGTTTTATGTCTCAATAACGCTCTGCTATGCTGTTAATTTTTTTTTCTTTTGCATAGCGTATAATGAATGTAGGAGATATATCTTGAACATCTGTTTTCTTACATGTAGTCTAAAAGTTTTTTTTTTTTTTGGTAAGAGTAAACAAATATTTTAAATTAAATAATAAAACTCAAAATATTATAACATTTTATATTTATATACATTTATATTTAAAATATTTTTAGGAGCGTTAAATTCAAATATAAGTTAATACAAACAAAATTATTTTACTGAAATTTAAAATCGATTTTTGGTCGAATTTTATTCACTACATACAATTAGTTTTATTTATTGACAAATGACTTTTTTTTTCTTATGCAATGTACAACTATTAATAATATAAAAAAAATATTTACATATTTTAAGATTATTACAGATTACAGTTTGCGATCATCAATGGATAATGTTTAAATATAATACAAATTCGCTCCTTGCTAAAACAGTATTACATCTAAACAAAAAAGAAAAAAGGGGTAAAAAAAAAAAAGAGCGAAAATGTAACATTTTCGTAATAAGTATAAAAATAAAATTTTTGTCATAGCTTCTTTATTTTCCGGAAAAATAGCCAAATGTGACAACTTTTCACCACCGGACTGGGGACGAATTCTCCCTAAGCCCTATTGTTGGACCCTTTCTTTGTATTGTAGGTTCATCCCCCCAAATAGCCAAGAGCAGTTATGTATATCCAAATCTGCTTCATGCCTCATAGTCATACATAGAATAACACCGAATGACCGTACGGATAATGATGAATAGGGGAACTATACCTGATTTTTGATTAGATATTTTGCATAAAACATTTTTCAAAGAAAACGTGTTTTTTTCTTCTTAAATTATAGGATATATAGATGCCATACGAAACTTAACAGAGTTTCGCTAAATACTACGGCATTTGATTGGGTTTTTTTTCGTATTCTTAGGAAAATCGCATATTTTTCCCTTACATGCAGCAAAAAAACTGCACGTTCTCATTTATGAAGCCGAGGTTTTCTTTTATGATGTTGTCAAAATTACTTCATTTTCCCTGATTGTCTTTTAAGTTTTAACGAATTATGTGCGGGAACAGAGCTCCGTAATTGTAATCGCTTTATTATTTCATTTTTATTTATTTGACGTTTAAGGCTGTCATGGTTCACAGGCACAGGGCCGAAACCCGAAACTAGCCTTTTTTGCACCCGGGAAAAACATGGATTTTGACATTCCCCCTCCCCCCCCCTCCTCTGCAAAGTATATTTTCAAAGAGAATTTTGCTAATTTTCTAATATCCGACTTATTTTAAAATTTATATATGTAATCGTAAAATATGTAATACTGAACTACGTAATCTGATTTGTCAAATATTGATTCATTAAAATCTTGAAAACGGAATCGAAAAACATTCCGCTTTATAGGATCCTTATTCCATATAATCTTTAGATTCTTCTGTGCTTTGGCATACCCCAGACAGGATGATTTTAACAATACCATGTGCTAAACATAGATCTGAGAAAAATCGACAAATAAAACATTCATTTGGCGCCCCCTCGTTCCGCTGCCGGGGCACATGCCCCCTTAGTTTCGGCCCTGTGGCCAAAGGCACGATGTTTTATGTCTCAATAACGATCTGCGATGCTGTTAATTTTTTTTTCTTTTGCATAGCGTATAACGAATGTAGGAGATATATCTTGAACATATGTTTTCTTACATGTAGTCTAAAAGTTTTTTTTTTTTGGTAAAAGTAAACAAATATTTTAAATTAAATAATAAAACTCAAAATATTATAACATTTTATATTTATATACATTTATATTTAAAATATTTTTAGGAGCGTTAAATTCAAATATAAGTTAATACAAACAAAATTATATTACTGAAACTTAAAATAGATTTTTGGTCGAATTTCATTCACTATATACAATTAGTTTTATTTATTGACAAATGACTTTTTTTTTCTTATGCAATGTACAACTATTAATAATCGAATTTTTTTTTTTTTTTTTTTTTTTTTTTTTTTTTTTTTTTTACATATTTTAAGATTATTACAGATTACAGTTTGCAATCATCAATGGATAATGTTTAAATATAATACAAATTCGCTCCTTGCTAAAACAGTATTACATCTAAACAAAAAAGAAAAAAGGGGTAAAAAAAAGAGAGAGAGAAAATGTAACATTTTCGTAATAAGCATAAAAATAACATTTTCGTCATAGCGACTTTATTTTCCGGAAAAATAGCCAAATGTGACAACCTTTCACCACCGGACTGGGGACGAATTCTCCCTAACCCCTATTGTTGGACCCTTTTTTTGTATTGTAGGTTCATCATCCAAATAGCTAAGAGCAGTTATGTATATCCAAATCTGCTTCAAGCTTCATAATACATAGAATAACACCGAATGACCGTACATGTATTTGCCCTTCATCTAAAGTTCTGGAGCACGTGTTCCTTTCTTGGATATTTTGAAAGTAATTTCAGGCAAGTTTATTTTGTTTTTCGTAATCTATTTTCAGTTTTGTGATAATGTTTTGCTTACCTGATAACTCTTCTATACTGACGAAAGTTTTCTGCCTTCCGTACTAATTATTATCAACTGATCCACTATTATATTGATTTTTACCGCAATCTTCATTTTCCGCTTACCTATTTTGAAACAATTGGTGGGACTTGTACGTTTTAAACGCGTCGAAAGTCAACAAAATCATTCAACCAAAATCCTTTTATGTATAAACATGAAATTTTGACTATTAATTAAACAGATTATGCTGTTTTAATATATGTCTATTAGAAGTGGACTAGTCTTTTACAGAATTTGTGTACTGTTAAAATATTTTTTTTTTCCACTGCGCGCATTATACCTTGAGAACATATATATCGGTTGTTATGAAATTTCATATATGTAATAAGCACATATGTATTTTAATAATGATCTACTCTTAGGTCAAACACATGTTTCAACTGTGTAAAAAAATATATATATATATATTTACAGTAAAACCTCCCTAAAGCGACCACGTTCCGTTCCAATAAAAATTGGTCGCTCCGAGAGGTGGTCTCTTAATGGAGGTCATGTTTAAATCTAGATTTTAATTGTTGAAAAAGGGTAACAATTAATGTTGCTAAAATTTATTCTTCACATTAGGAAAAAATATAAAAATTTAAAAGTCAAAGCAAAAGTTAATTACTGCAGAGTTAAAAAAAATGAATAGATTGACGTTTGGTTTGATCTTACGGTTTTATCTTTTATTACTTTTATTTCCCAGTCCTGTCAAAGTTCAGTAAATAAATGCATTTTTTTTTTTTTTAACGGGAACAAATTATTACGATTTCATTAATTTACCTATTTCTTTGAGAGTTCTCCGACAGAATAGGGCAGGGGGCAGGGGAGTTTATTGACCGTCATTCTTAATTTGTCATCATAGTTAAATTCATTGCCAAAAAGGCACAAAGGGTTTCAACATTTAAAAGTTACAGTTATATACATATTTTTAAAAAAAAATCTCAACTTAGTGTAAAAGTTCGATGAATAATGCGCTCTCCGGAATTATTTTCCTAATAAAAACCTTCTTCAAGCGACTAGGAAAAAACTGAATTTTCTTCAAATAAATTGTTCGCTCATGGAGGGAGTTCATATAAGATGGTCTCTGAATGGAGGTATTGAGCCTATGAGAATGAATCTCGTTCCATGAAAAAAATGATCGTTCTTCGAGGTGGTCGCACAGGGAAGTTTCACTGTATATATTTTCTCTCTATTCTAGAAAAAAGTAATTACCGCTGTCACCGCCGCCGCCGGTTTTGAATTTTTTGTGACCGGAGGTCTTTCTTCGTTAATATTAAAAAAATAATGCATACAAAAATATGAAAATCGGTAGTATTATACAGAAATGTTTGATATACACGCTGATGCAGACAGTTTTCAAATCGAAGACTTATTTTAAGAGATACTGAATGCTAAAGTTGGACAAAATCGTTCCACTAAAAAAGTTTTATAGGAGCAAAAACTATACATCGGAATTTAATAATTTTTAGATACATTTACTTGAGACGCGAGACATTTACTTGATATTTTAAGATGAACTTTTCAACTTTTTTTTTTTTTTTTTTTGGACAGCGCAAATAATATTTCATTTCTAATAAAAGTATTTTCACGTGAATATTAAAAAGGCAAAGAAAAGTTTGGTGAAAATTACGTCAGATTAAAAACGATATATTTAAAATGTCTTATTTAAAAGGACTTTCTTTTCGCTTTGTTAAAAAATACCGGGAGACAAAGACTCTGTTTACTTAATTCATTTTATATTAGATGATTTTGAAATGCCATTGTATCTTTTAACAGCAGCTGATTTTTCCGTAAAATTCCCCAGTCAAAGAGAAACGAATAGAAACCTGTTTATAGGGAGATCGCCTTTGTTTTTTTAATTATAATTCAATCTTCCAAAATCTTTTTAAAGCCGATCAAATTAGCATGCTTTTAGAGACTGCAGTGTCTGAACGGGGGTTGGCGAGCGTAGCTCGTAGGGAGCCGACACCCCTAGTTCTTAAAAAAAAAAAAAAAAAAAAAAAAAAAAAAAAAAAAAAATCAAAATTTTACATTTTTTTAATGAATAAAAATAGTCATAACTAAAAATCTTATCACTGTAAGTAATTAAAAGTAGATCATTTTAAAAATACTTATGTGTTTATTATCTATATCGAATTTCTTAGCAATCCATACTTATGTTCTCAAGGTATCATGCGCGCAATGATTAAAGGAGTAAAAAAAAAATCCCTGCCGGCTCGACCTACAGGCGCAGGTAGATTTCAAAGTCAAGTACTAATTTCACCAACAAAAACTAAATCAAGATTAGAGATTAACCCAGTTTAACAATTTTACCTTGCCGCTTTTGCGAATTGTTAATTTCAGTTTTCTGTAAAAGCTGGTATTATCAGAATCATGTTAATGCGATAATTTTTTCACCTTTTCGGCTTTTTACCCGACTGAAAAGAAGGGTTATGTGTTTCAAGCGTATCTGTGTATGTGGATTTCTTTATAACGTCGAAACATCCCAACGGCTGGATGGATTTTTATGAATGAGGTCTCTATCGATTCGTCTTAATCTTCCGATGGTCATAGGATAGATTTTGTTTTTATAAATTCTAAATGGCGGCAGTAAAATAAAAAATGGCGGTAGAGACGAAAAAAAAAAAATTACGCACAATATTGAGTTGCATATCATTGGATAGGTCTTTCAAAATGAAGACGATGTTTCATTGACCATTTTGTAGTTAGAAGCTCCGTTTAAATATTACACAACCTGGAAGTTGTGTACTTTGGATCGCTACCTTTACAATAACTCTAACCTTCATAATAGACATCTATAGGCCTCATCAAAAGAGTGTTTGTAGATAGGAACTAATAATTAAACGCAACTTAAAAGTCATAAATACAAGTAAATAAATAAAAAAAAGGTAAGTAATATAAAATATAGTTTCATATTAATGAGAAATAATCAATTAGTTCACTTTTTACGGAGTCAGATTTTTTGATTTTTTAAATTTAATATATTATTACAAGAAATTTGAATTAAACATTTAAAAAAAACTCATTTACTTATACAATTATCTGGCGTATCTGTATTTTTTTTTAAGTAATTTTTGCCGCGGAACTGCAACACGGGACCTGTTCAGCCGTGATTATGCTAATGCATGCACAATTTGAGAAAACGGGATTTTGTTTTACCTTAAAAATGCGCGAGGCATTTATTTGATATTTTAAGATGATCATAATATTTCATTTCTAACAAAAGTATTTATACGTGAATTTTAATAAGAGAAATAAAAGTTTGGTGAAAATTACGTTAGATTATAATTGTCAGATTCAAATTATAATTCAATCTTCCGAAATCTTTTTAAAGCCGATCAAATTAGCGTGTTGTTAGAGTCTGCGGTGTCTGAACGGGAGTTGACGAGCATAGCTCGTAGGGGGCAGAGCCCGCTAGTATTTTATAAAATAATAATTTGAAATCAAAAACGCTATGTTGCATTTTTGTTTGTAAAACTCATTAAGTTACTGTAAATTTTCTTTATTTCGGGAAAAATATCGGATCGGGGAGGGGGGGGGGGTAGAGACGGGATTTCAGATACTTTTCATTGAATGAAATAGATTTTTTTTGCTTTTTTTAAAGAGGTATAAATGCCTTGTCAAACTCATACAGCTACAGATTTTATTTTTAAAAAATGATTTTAAAAAAATGATAATACATTAGAAAAGCACAATCAGAAAAATCAATTATTAAAAACCGTTCAATTTTAAAATGACCGATTAAAATAATCATTAAATGTCATTATCTAAAATAATAATAATAATAATTAAATTAAAGTAATAAAAAAAACATATATACTCTATTCTTAATTTGTTTTTGTTTCATTTAAGTAACATTAAAAGGAAAAAAAATAATGCATCTGCAGATCTTTTTTTTTTTTTTTAACTTAAGAAATTGCTCCTCATGCATTATGGTCAAATTTTACAGATTATTCTAAGTAAAATTAAATTAATGCATGCACACCACTCTGATCTAATATATGTGAATTCTTTCTAAAAATGTCAATGGATTTCACATTTTGTCTTTGTAGATAACAGATAAGAAGCATTTGATTGAATACTAATCCCAAGGGGGGCTACGCTCTTCACACCTGTTACAATCGGTTGTTAAAAAGGAGTTTTAGTATAATTCATTGTAAACACCAATTTCAGATACTTTTGTAAACAATAATGGGATTAAGGTATTGCAACAGAAAACGGCAAAGTCTTAAGAATGTAGTTACAGTTCTAAGTTAGCGGATTCTGTTCAGTTCTCCACTAGATAGCGTTCATGTAAGTGCCTGGCTTCTTCCTGTGCTATATTACGTTGAAATTGTATAATATATTTCAATTTAGTTTTACAAGCATTTAAGTCCACGAAAATGCAGAAGAATCTCCGAAATTTTGGTTTTAGTGAAATTAAGTGGAGGATAAAAAACTTCCTTGCTGCAACCTTTAAGGAAAAGTGGGTTATTTTAAGCCCAACTTTTACAGTAAACGGCAAAATAAGTACTCAATGGAGATTTTGCCTTAAGGACAACTACGTAAACGAAAAACGTACTGTCGCTGTGTATTTAGAGAATGTGAATCGTTCCATAAACGAACCCATATGGGTGACATGGAAATTATTTACTCCTAAAGATATCGACGAAAATAAGATTCAAATTGTAGAATTAGATTTCGAAACAACTAATTCAATCGCAATTGAACTATGTGATGCCGAAGAATTGCAGAGCATAATGGAATTCAAAGATTCTGATAATCTGAAGTTTAAAAACCAAATTTTTGTGACTATGAAAGATAGTGAAGTACATAAAAGGTCCGAGATGCCGGGTGTAAAAGCTTTATCGCAGGATTTAACAGTGTTGTTCAGAGTTGACGAGAATCACGATGTAAAATTTCTCATCGGAGGAATCCCGGGTAAGGCACACAGATTTATTTTGAGTGCAAGAAGTACGGTTTTGAAAAGAATATTTGAAAGGATTGCAAGAGCAGAAGACGTAGTCAAATTCCCACAACTAGATGCTGTTGCTGCAAGACACATATTCGGATATCTCTACACCGGAAATTTGGATTATGTATTGCGTAAACCCACATTCGAGATATTAGAATGGATCAAATACTTGGATCTAACGCAATTACAGAAATATTATGAACCAGACTACATTGAAATATTGTCCGAGTTTAAGAGGGAGAAATCTTCACTCGAGTTTGATATATCTCTTGAAAAAATAGAAAACTCCGAAGAAGTCATATCTTTTCCAAGTTATGAAAGCGGCTCTAGCTTGTTAGAAAGAATTTTTACTTTGAATTTGTATCCTAACAGAGTTACTGAAGAAGATGGTTATATGTCCATATTCATAAATAATATGGAAGAAAATTACTCCGATATTTATCAAGCTGTAGTAGCTGTAATCGATTCTGAAGGAAAAAGCCGATATCTTCAAAGGAAACAGCGCGGCGATTTTAACCAGGAAATCGATTTCGAGGTATTTTTACCAAGGGAAAGCTTAGAAGATTCTACCTTGACATGGGGTGGAAGCCTTCATATATTGTGCTATTTGTATACTTCTGATACGGCTAAAGGAGTTTTGTCGACGATCAGAAATGATGTGGTGTATTATAATATACTCGTTGATCTCGAAGAACACTACAAAATGTTAACCTACCATATGGCACTTCTGTTTGAAAGTGGGACTTACAGTGATTTTACATTAAAATGCGATGACCAAAAATTTCGTGTGCACAGTTTGATCCTGAGTGCAAGATCTCATGTATTCAGAGATCTATTCAAAAATAATTACGCAAAGCGTGCAAAATCTCTCCGTATTCCTAACATGAAAAGCAGCATTTTAAAAACTGTACTTTATTACCTATATTGTGGTAAACTTTTATACTATGAAACCACAGATCTTATTGATATTTATGTAGCTGCTGCAGGTAAATTTTGCGTGCTGCCTTTGAAATACGAGTGTGTTAGATTATTTGAAGAAAATTTGGAATCACTAGATGTTAAAAGTGTTCTTGAACTAGCTTTGGAATATAATGAATACAAACTTATATCTTCAATTCGAAAGTTCATTAGCTGTAAAAAATCAGATAATGAGGATGATGTTGAGGGACATTAAGTGACATTCATCTTATATTGTTTAAGTGTGATAAAGTAATTGTGAGTTCTGACGAAAATCTTCTTCGACAAGCTCTAATTTTGATTATGTATTCGTAAGTTGTATTATTTTAATATTTTATTGTAATTTGTGTAATGTTAAGTTTTTTATTTTTAATTTCCTAGTAAAACTTCAAGTTACCTTTTCCTAATTTTGTATTATGAAAATTCTGTGCTGCTTGAATTTAACCAGTTTTGCTGTTGAACTTTATCATTATTTTTTTAATTGCGTATTAAATCCTTTCCGATTTTTAAACGTTTTATTTTATCTATTTAAATTTTTTAATGAATACCGGTGTTGCCTAAATTCCTATATCATGATCTTAATTCTTTTTAATGTTTTAATGAAAAATTATATGATTTATCTTTTTTATGTATAGTATAGCCTTTTAAAAAATCTGAAAACCTTTTTATCATAAAATGCACAAAATCCTTATCTTGAATTACAAGTGATATTTGATATACTTCATGAAGTATTTAGAATTTTTAATGACTGTGAAATCCATAGTGATATTAAATTATCGCATTTATAAATCACTAAATTAAAAAACAGACAACAGTTCTGAAATACACGCATTTACAAAGTCATTCTCGAAAAACATTTTTATTGATAATCTGAGATAATTTTAGCTGTATTTTCTTTATTATTAATGTTTTGTAATTATAACACATATCGTAATTTTAAAGTATGTTATGAATTCTTTATGACGAATTAAAGCTTATTTCCATATTTGAGTAATTTCAATTTTATAGTGTATATTATATTAATATAAATAATTACACACTCTGTACATTTTTGTTGTGTACTTCGTAATTATGAAAACTATGATTATTTGAAAATGTGCTTAAATAATTATATGATGAATTTCATTTTCCATTCATATTTGTACAGCCGTAACACCGAATTAACTTTTGTAATTTGCGTGAACATGCATTTTACTGTCATTCTAAAAACTTGTCATTTTTTTTCATATCATGTAATTAATTCATAAGTTTTTCATGATGATTTTATTTTTGCAATTGTAAAAACATCCCATTTAATAAACTTTTCATGCTTTATAAATGCTTCTTTATTGGTATAGATTGCATTTGTTTTACTTATTTGTAATGATTGCAATTTTTGCAAAACAAAACTGAGAAGGTGGGGGGGGGGGGGGGGATGGAATTAAGTTTTATGTAAAAGAAAAGGACCATAAATCTTAGCTTTATATCACAAGTCAAGATTTTTGTCCCCCCCCCCCTTCTCCTTCTCGAAGCTCTATTTTATTATTAAGCGTTTTTGATATTCAGAATGTATGACTTCAAAAACGCTTATAGAATGTATTTCCCATTTTTAATAGTTTTCACGGAATAACTGTCATAAACATGAAATTTATGTTTTAAATTTATAATAGGGTAAAAAATAATGACCGTATAGAAAATGACATTGTTATTATTAAGTGCTGATTTTTTTAATAATTCTGTTTTTTTATAGTTTACAGTTATCAATACAAACACTTGATATAAATGAATTTATTCAGTGACACATGTTATATTTAAAATGGCTGTTATCGTGTTTTAAAGAAAATTATTCTTTATTAACAATACTTTTTGATGAAAAGGAGATTCTTCTTTTTATTTTTTTCTTTCGTATGTGATAAGGGAGATAAGTTTTAAAACTTGCACTGAATGAAATGCGCTGATGTAGCAAATAATGTTTTCGAGGAAATATTGACTTTGAAAACTAACATATTGAGTTACAGGGAAAAGTAAAAAAAAAATGAATCTCTAACCTTGATAAGTTAAGGAATGAAATTGATCACAAATGTAATAAATTTCATATAGTTTTAGAAAATTCCACTTGATGAAAAAAATAATCATTAAAATATCATAAATTTATCAGTGGCGTCAAGACTTTTTTTTTTTTTTTTGGGGGGGGGGGTTGACTAAGTAAGTTCTTTACTTAGGGTTACTATTTATATGCATCTTAAATAATTATTTTTGGAATGATTTTTAAAGAAGTTGCATACATGTAATAATTATCTATTCTATGAAAGCAAAATAATTGATTGAGAAAATGATTCTTTATTACCAATACTTGATGGAAAGAGGATATTCTTCATTTTTTTTTCTTTATTATGTGGTAAGGGGTGATAAGTTTTAAAACTTTCATTGGATGGACCGCGCTGATGCAGCAAAGAATTTTTTTTGAGAGAAAATATTGACTTTGAAAACAGGAAAAAAGAAGAAAAAAATGGATCTCTAAACTTTAGTTTATAAATGAAATTGATCAAAAATATATTTCATAATGTTTTAGAAAACCCTGGAAAAATACTGATTAAAATATCATGAATTTTAATAATCAACTGAGTCAAGACTTTTGACTAAGTAAATTCTTTACTTATGGTTACTATTTACATGCATCATAAGGGGCAAATTCACTTACGTGTAAACACCCATTCGCTAATGTAAAATCTATCGAAGAATTTTTTTTTAAAGATTCATTCGCTTGCATTTCAATATCTTTTTTAATTTTTTTTTCTTTTTAATGAGTAGTTGTTCTTGAGGTCGATTTGTACAAAGGCCGTTTTTTACTTTTTCGATTTTCTTTGCAGGTTTTTTTTAACGTGAACATTTTCACTTTCGAAACCGGTTCTGAAAGTAAAAGTATCCCAATTTATAAAAAAACTATCAAAAAAAGCGCCAAAGTAAAACAAACAAAAACGGTTTTTTTACAGTTCGATTTCAACTATATAATATATATATATAGTTTAACAATACTGAAAGGCAAATGAGATATCTTGAAACATTTCTTCCATAGGATTAACATTAGCGAAAGGGTGTTTTCGTGTGAGTGAAAGGTGGGATTTAAACAGCCTGAAATAATTATTTATGGAATGTTTTTTAAAAGAGTTCCATACATGCAATAATTATTTATTCTATAGTAGCAAAAAATTGCATATTAGGTTGATTTATCAGATTGGATAAATTAACTGATTTTTTTCCTAATCGACTTCATAAAATTTTAAATACAGCTTTATAAATATGATTGATTTGATTAACTCAAGACCAAACTTAAAACGTGGACTAATACTATCCAATACTTACAACTACATTTATGTATAACTCAATTAGTAATTGTTTAAAATATAAATTAGTAAAATTCATAAAAATCAAAATAATTTATAAGCTTTTTAAGTAAATAATTTAGAAAAAGGCTTATAAATTAGGTTGATTATAGACTCTTAAATACACAAGTGAAATTTACGAATTTAAATTGGTCAAATCATGGATACATTTCATTTAAAAATTTATAATTTATTCCACAAAGCTTAAAAAATATAATTCAGCAGTATTTATAAAGACAGAGGGAAAAAAAACGATCATCAAAATTAGGTGGTTTACACAAATAAGTTCAGTATTTGTATTTTGTGAAATCCAATATTTACATCTATTTTTATACACATTTTGAATAGAACTTGACACTTTTTGAAGAGATTATGAAATGTATGCAATTAGTATGATTTATGGGATTTATTTAGGGCTTGTTAATTAAGTTGATTTACGGACTTAAATAAATCAACTCAATTATACTTCATTACAAATTGATTAAAAGTTTTATATTTGGTGCGATCACCCATTAATTGAAGATTAAATTTAAAATGTAGACTAAATAAAATGAAAAAAAAATACCTATTATTTGCATACCATTCAACTAGCAATTAATTATGAAGTGAATTAAGTGTTTTTCATGAAACTACACTTAATTTACAAGCTTTTTGAAATAAATAATTGATATCAATAAAAATAAAGTTTATAAATGAGGTTTATTATAGACTTTTAAAACACAGAATTGAAATGAAAACATGCGAATTTATAATTTGACTTCTTCATATATTAAGTTGATTTAAAAAATGTCAATAAAAATTTTAAAAGGATTACAGCAACGTTCAATGAAAAGGGAGAAATATCGTCAAAAACATGTGGCTACGATAATAAAGTTTATGATCAGGGTCGCCATTTCAGAACTTTCTTGGGGGGGGGGGGGGGGCAAGGACTTTTTGAGGGAAGTTATATAGCTATAGGTAGGATCCGAGCGTCTACCGCCCGTCCCCCTGAACGAGAAACGTAAACTGAATCATGCTCACAAAAACAGTAAAAACTTTGAATAAGGAAACTCTAGAATCAATGAAATATTTCGTTTTAAACAGGTTTCTGTCTCAGCAGGTAAAATTTCAATATATTGAATATGAAAAAATTTCTCTTTAGACAGGATTCTATTATAGGTTCCATTTTTACAGATATCCTCAAATACTGTTAAACCATTCACTGTAAAGTATAGGTCTGAAAAGAGATGTATTGCAGTAAAACTTGTGAAAACGAAGCTTGTCTATAACAGAATTCTTTGTCAAAGGGAAAAAGTCAAATTTCGATGAAAAAACGTCATACAATTATACTTGCTGAGACCTGTCTAAAATGGAACTTTTTCTAGTCCCTTTCGACTTCTTTTTTTCAGGTTTAACTACAGGGGCGCCATTTCAAGAGTTTCCTGGAGAAAAACAGGAATGAACAGAGATGACCGCCCCGGGAACCCAGCTTTCGCTTTAGAGTATAAGTGCAATCTCGGGGGTGGGCAGGAGAACCTGGCGAAGGACAAGGAAAAATTTTCTTTGAGGAAACAGGAAACGTTCAGAATTGCACAACGGGCAAAACTGTACAAATCTAACAGAAAATGGGAAAAGCCCGCACAATATAAAAAGCTTTGCGTGATTTTGTGTCCTTAAATTCTTTCATGGACCCGTCATTATTATGCGATTTTTTTTTTTTTTTTCCCGTGAAAGTCCACGATTTTTTTTCTTCCAAATTCCGAAAAAATCAATTCGTCAATGGGTGACAGAAGAAAATCGCGAATTTTGCAAATTTTGAAAAAGAAAACCCAAATCATCGCGAAAAAATCGCCAATTTCTCCAAACGACCGTGGGAAATATTGTTACTATGATCAGAGATTGCGAAAAGAAATACAAATTTTGTCAAATGGTTGTACAAATAAAATTTCGAATTTTGTAAAGGATTGCGAAAAATCGCGAATTTCGTCAAAAGATTGCACAAAAAATCACGAAAATTTAGTCAAACAATGGAGAGGAATTTCGTCAAGTGATCGTGAAATAAGATACGAAATTTCATGTAGCTATCGCGCAAAAATTTACAAATATTATTAGTTGGTTGTAGAAAAACATAATCACGAATTTCAACAAATGATCGTGAAAAAGAATCGCAAATTTTGTCAAAAGATCCCAGAAGCAAATGTGGAATTTTGTCAGTTGGTATTGGAAAAATATTGTGAATTTCGACAAATGGTCGCGAGAAAAAAAATCCAATTTCGATAACGGTTGCAGAAAAAAAAATTGTGAATTCCGTGAAAATGTCGCGTTAAAAATCGCAAATTTCGTCAGATGATCGCGAAAAAAGAATAATGAAATTCAATCAGTCATAATCAGCCCTCGAACGTCATGAACAGGTCACGAAATTTCAACTTTTGTGATCTATAGCAATAAGAAAATTTTCATTAGTGATTTTCTGCATGTAAAGATAAGGTAAAGCGTTAATTGTTTCGGATTGCGTTTTCACTATTATGGGGAGTGTTCGTGTTAATACTATTTTTCAAAGAATTCCTGAATATTTTTTTAGATGAAAATGATATTTGAACATTAATGAATACTATATACATATATCTTCATTTTTCTACATAAAAGGTAAAGCTTATATTAAAGATATAATTGTAGACTTCTTTTACAATAATTGTATTAAAATGTGGATTCATTTTCTTTCATTTCGGATCGAATTGCCTTCCAATGTATAAATCTTTTTAGCGGATTACGTATTTGCTTGAAATTACAGTCCTGCGGCAGGATAGGTTGACGTATTTTCTTCGTTGCGAGTGAGGTACACTTTAAGTTTCTCGGATTGTGCTTTATCTCTTTCAGTCGGAGTCGGGATGACCTGGGTTTTAACAAGGAAGACCTGAATATTTTCAAATGAAGAGCTATAGATTTGACTATTAATCGTGGCCCATAGTAATAACCCATGTGTTCATTTCTGTACATAAGGGATAAAATCCTACACTACTTTATTATAAACGTGTTAAAATATGGAGCAATTGTCTTTCACTTTGGGATTTGGTTGAAGTCTGTCGGTTTTTGTGTTGAAGAAATTGTTTTGTCGGGTGCGCGCAGTCTCCATTCCTAGGTGTTGAAGAATTTTGAGACTGTACCATGTATAATATGATTTAATAAAGCAAATTATTAAACGTTGCAATGTTTGCAGTAAATATAACGTGACTCTAATAATCCAAAAAAGCCAGATAAATAAGAACTTGAATTCTACTCGCCCCTTCATCCTCCCAAAAGCCCCCCCCCCCCCCAAAAAAAAAAAAAAAAATATCTGAAAAAACTCTACCCCTGAATTTCTAGCCATAAGAGGACTAGTTTTCCTAGGATCCAGTTGTACACAGCTGAGAAGTAATTGATAAAAGAAAATGTATCTCATGTATTTTTAAAATTAGACAAAATACGATATATTGGCACCTTAAGAAAGTTCGAATAGGACATTTTTTTGATAATTATTAATTTCTATGCAGAAAGCATTTATTTAATGTATATGTTTTTATTACAATCAAATCTGGTAAATTATTTTAGCGTTTGAGCGATTTTTAATTTGTTTTTCTTGAGTCTGACAATTGATGGTTGATAATTTTTTTGAAAAATCAAAATCATTGGGCTGCCCTCCCCACCCCCTCTCAAATGGCGCCCCTGTTTATGATTTTTATTAGATAAAATATTTATATACATATATGATAAATTTTCTTTATGAAGAGAAATGAACTGCAATGCATTCAACGAATGTGGATAAAGGTTTATAAATAAAATAAATTTATAGAAATAATCCAACGAATCTACTGAATTCTATAAACTTGATTTTTAAAAAATCTGATTTTTCTTAGAAAATCTGAAAAATAGAAAATTTCTTGTGTTAAAATTCAGGGTATACAGAACATCTCGACAAGTAAAATGAACGAGTTTTTGCGAAATATTTTAACATCATGTTACTTTAAAATAGATTTTTTTTAAACAGAAAATATACACAATACATTATAGCCCATATATAAATAAAAAGAAATTAATTTATGCATAAATTAGTTTTCAAGAACTAATTAATTTTTTACATATGTCTATGATATTTTTTGAAGAACATGTCTGTTCGGTACACTTAAAAAAAAAACTGTTGAATATATTCACCTTAAAATTTGCTATAGTGTCAGAAAGCACACTCTTTGAGAATAATAATAAGCAATTTTCATCTTGGATTAAAAGAAATAAAATTAAAAATATTTTACTAAAAATCTTCGAAAGTCCTAAAAATTTTAAGAACTTATTTTCATTATTTTAATTTTTTTTTTTCACTCAGACTTTCTAACGTTAGGTAATTTAAAAGAAACAAGTTAGTTACTCAATTTTGGAAAGTTTTAACTAACTGTTAACGTGAAATAGATATTTAGAAAACTGTACCAAAGCATAAGAAAACCTTTTGAGATAAAGGCAGAAACTATATACACACCCACAATGCTTAAAATACATTATTTTAATATATTTATATATTCAAGACCTACACAATTTATATATGTATGGAATCGTCTCAGTCTGCTCTATTTTTTAGGCCAATAATGGAAAACTCAAAAATTCGAATCATTTTTTGTTCCCTGTGCCTTTAATAAATTTCGCTAATTGTGCAAAGAAATCAGCATACAGAAGTAAAAAGAACACACAATAGCTAGCTACCGCGAAAGAAAGAAAGACAGAGTTTGATTCTGAAATCAGATAGTCGAAATTGCTGGCATACATCTTATGATTTTGATCTTAACTTAAATAATTTTTGAATTATATTGATTTAAATTTTACTTACTAATTTCGTGAAGTTTTAAAAACAATACAACAAGGTATAGAGAAGAACTTATAGAATAATAAATATTACATGGCTGCTATAATCAAACTCGAAATTTGTAATTAGATATACCATTTAAATATCTTAAACAGCATTTCATCTTATCAACTGATTTTGAAATGGAAAAAAAAAAAAAAAAAAAAAAAAAAAAAACTAGTATGTTGTGGCCATCACAAAACTGTCTTCTATATAAATCACGTCAATTAAATTATTTAAATAGTACATGAAATAACAACGATTTAGCATCAATTCATATCAAAGTATATCTGAATTTGAAGTTGGATGAAAATTCGTGCACTAGTTCTTCAGATAGAGCTATAGCGGAAATTCTGTAAAACATAGCATAGCAGCGCCACCTGTTGAGCAATTTAAACAAAAAATAAACAGCACTAAATGATATCAAAGTATACCTGAATCTGAAGTTTGTTGAAAATCCAAGCATTAGTTCTTGAGATAAAGCTATTGCAGAAATCGCAAAAAATACAGCATAGCAGCACCACCTGTTGAGCGATTTACACCAGAAATTAAACAGCACTAATTTATACGTCAATTCATGTCAAGGAATAACTAAATCTGAAGTTTGATGGAAATCCGTGCAGTAGTTCTTGAGATACAGCTCTTGTGGAAATCTTAAAAAATGCAGCACAGCAGCGCCACCTGCTGGGCGATTTACACCAAAAATTAAACAGTACTAATTTATATCAGGGACTAACTGAATCTGGAGTTCGATGAAATTTCGAGCATTTTTTCTTGAGTTAGAGCTATTGCAATAATCATGAATAATGCAGCATAGCAGCGCCACCTGTTGGGAGATTTTCACAAAAAAGCAAGCAGAACCAAACTATATCCTGGACTAACTGAGTCTGAAGTTTTATGAAAATCCGTGAAATAGTTCTTGAGATATAGCTATTGCAGTAATCGTGAAAAATGCCGCATAGCAGCGCCACCTGTTGGGTGATTTTCACCAAAAACTAATCAGGTCCAGTTTATATAGAGGTCTAACTAAATATAAAGTTTTGTAAAATTCCGTGCATTAGTTCTTGAGATAGAGCGCCCACAAATTGTTTGTCACATACAGACTCACAGAGTGACAGACAGACTCACAGACAGACATTTTCTGAAAATCATCAAATCGTGTTCTAGGCATTCTAAAACGTATTAATCCGTCGAATACCGGAAGTCGAAATTTTTCACGAATCCAATACTTTCTTCTTGTAAAGATAGAAGAAAGTAAAAAATACAATAAGTCATTCATAATTTTTTACTTTCTTCTACCTGTAATAGCTATATCTCAAGAACTACTGCACGGATTTTCATAAAACATCAGATTCAGTTAGTCCAAGATATAGTTTGGTGCTGATTAGTTTTTTGTGAAAATCGCCCAACAGGTGGCGCTGGTACACATCGTTCATGATTATCGCAATAGCTCTAACTCAAGAAAAAATGCACGAAGTTTCATCAAACTTCAGATTCAGTTAGTACCTGATATAAATTAGTGCTGTTTAATTTTTGGTGCAATTCGTCCAACAAGTGGCGCTGCTGTGCTGCATTTTTCACGATTTCCACAAGAGCTGTATCTCAAGAACTATTGCACGGATTTTCATCAAACTTCAGATTTAGTTAGTCCTTGACATGAATTGACGTATAAATTAGTGCTGTTTAATTTTTGGTGTAAATCGCTCAACAGGTGGCGCTGCTATGCTGTATTTTTGCGATTTCCACAATAGCTTTATCTCAAGAACTAATGCTTGGATTTTCAACAAACTACACATTCAGGTATACCTTTATATCGTTTAGTGCTGTTTACTTTTGGTGTAAATCGCTCAACAGGTGGCGCTGCTATGCTACATTTTTTCAGAATTTCCGCTATAGCTCTATCTTAAGTACTAATGCACGAATTTTCATCCAACTTCAAATTCAGATATACTTTGATATGAATTGATGCTAAATCGTTGTTATTTCTTGTACTATTTAAATGATTTAATTGAAGTGATTTATATAGAAGAAAGTTTTGTGATGGCCACAATATACTAGTTTTTTCATATAACCTTGAAAACAATATTATAAGATTACCAATTAAAGATTACAGTTAATTTTTGGATTCAGTAAAACTGAATACAGTAGAACCTCGATTATCCAAAGTAATTGGACCGACACTCTTTCGGAAAACGAAATTTTCGGATAATCGAGAATATTTCAGTTTTAAGATTAAGGAGAAATATATGCAATATTTCTGATTATGGTAACAAGTGCTTAATAAAAATAAAGCAATAAAAACAAGAATAAATTACCTGAATTTTAATTTTGAAATTAAGTACATGTACATATATCTCAAGGGTTTGAAAAAATGTTTTGTTTGTTGTAGTTTCGATTTTCGATTGCCTTTGCTTTGAAGCTCTATCACGGAGTTTTTTAATATTATTAGTCTACCAGTATCACAGTCTTTCTGCTGTTCCAGCCATGCCAAACCTTTTGCAAAACATTCAAAAGCTTCAGAATTGCTAATTTGCTCGTTTTCTTCGTTCCACTCCGCAGCTTACGGAGCTCAAGTTAAATGCAAAGGAACTCTAAAAAAGTGGATCGAAAATATTTATATGTACTCGTAGTTCAGAAAGAACCGCTTGCGCACAAGAAATATGATAGTTAAAAAAAAAAAAAAAAGCTTTCAAAATAGATTTTGCCCACAAGGAATTTGATAGTAAGAAAAAAAAAATCTTTAAAGATGGATTTCGGTTAACCGAGAGTTTCGGTTAAAAGAGGTTCTACTGTGATTCTGCTTATAATTTATAAATAATTCAATCGGTAATTAATTCACTATGAAGTGACTTGGGTAAAATGGATGAAATAGAAAAAAAAAAAACAAGATTATATGACTCTTATAATCGAACTCAAAATTTGTATTTAATTCGATCTGTTATTTATATAAATCGTAAAAAGTAGGCAACTTTATCATGTAAAATTTAAATGGGACAGTTGCAAAACAAACATTGAATGCCAAGAAATTTTTTTATAAATTACATTGAATTAATAACAGGGGTCGTTGCAGGCTTTTATTCTTGGAGCCCATTTTGTGAAAAGTAGAAGTAGTGAATTTTATTATATTTTTGTGAAAAATGACATTTCGTAACGAAAGTAGAAATCCAGTTACTCAAATTCGAACCAAGAATTTATGAACAAAAACATTCTTTAAATCCCCTTGCTAAAGTTTTTGTCTTTCGTGACCTTGTTTTATTTACAAATTACACATTTTAAAACAGTTTTTATTAAAAGAATGTTATGTAGGGGGCCTATTATATTTAAAGGAATTTTGTGAAGGGGCCTGTTTTATTAAATTCATTTTTGTGAAGAGGAACATTTTATTAAATTTATTTTTGTGAAGAGGAACATTTTATTAAATTTATTTTTGTGAAGAGGCCCATTTTATTAAATTTATTTTTGTGAAGAGGCCTATTTTATTAAATAGATTTTTGTGAAAGGGCCCTCAATAGGTCCCAAATTTTGTCTGGATCGACCCCTGAATAAGTTTGAAAAATCCCGTAAATGTTACTAATTTAAGTAGATACAGAATAAAGTTTTAAAATTTAAATGTCTTACAAACAATACCATACGATGATAAATTTAAGATGCTATTCTTACACGAATCAGTAAACATGTTGTACAGTATCCACTTATTTGTATTCTTCAGCGATAGATCATTCTGTGCATTTTAATTTGCAGGGTGATCCCAAATAATATTATTTTTCTCTTATTTTCATTTAGCCAGCTAATTGTCCTCCTTATCAAATCGATGTTGATAAATATGGAGATAAAACATTTTCTTTATAATCCTGAAGTTCCAGAAGAATCTGACAAGTATATTTTTAAATATCCGATAAAATGTCTAAAATTGAAAGTGTCCGGTGATTAATGGCTATATAGTGTACGTATACATCTTTCTAACAATATGTTAGATATCGCAGCAAAACGGTATACAAAACTGCTGCGATAAAGAGAGAATGACCTTGAGCACCTATAGTGGATTTTTCCTAACTTACTCATGAAATTTCGCCACTTCACATTTCATCCCCTGCCGTTGAACCGACGCTATTCTTCTACTTACATTTATCGAAAAATAAACGCAATTTTATTTAAAATAATTTTAATAGTCAAACTGCTAAATTTCATGCTTTTAAATATAAAAATCTTTTCTATTCCTTGATTATTTCTCTAATATCGTTAGACATTTATAAATCCAGAATATAAAAATGTTGAGGTATGATGTACAAATTGAAGTTCATTCTCTGTTGTATAAAAAATGTAAAATTATGCCCATAAAAAGGAACAAACAGTAATTTTATATTGAATTAAGTGTCAACGTACCGTATTTAGCCTTTTTTAGAAGAGCGCTCCAATAATTTGAGTATTTTAATTTACACAAGATTATACCTATAGCATAGAGCATACCACAGTATTATAACTTCAGCATAAAAAAATACTTAAATCGACGTGATGTATGAATACCTTATTTTTCAAGACCCATATTACTGAATACCTTATTTTTCAAGACCCATATTACTTTTACTGAAAATGGTCATCAATAGATCTTCGTATGATAATTATATAGCAGTTATTGTATGAGTAATATTATATTTGTATAGTAGTGTTATATTTGTATAGTAAGTATTACATTTGTGTTGTATTATATTTGTACAATATTTGAAATTGTGTTTATTATAAGTAGCACAATAAATAAAATGTGCATGTGCCGTAAATAAAGTTTTTCCGTATTTAGCTTATCTAAAGATTATGAGATCGAAACCTGAGAATATATCTATACTAATATAATAAAGAGATAACTCCTGACTGACTTACTATAAACGTATAGCTGAAACGACTAAAGTTAGGATCACGAAGTTTGGGCAGTAGATTGCTGTTATGACCTAAGCAAGCATTAGAAAAGGAATTTTTAAAAATCCATCTCCTTAAAGGAGTTAAATGTGGGGGGGGGGGGGGCGACAAATTTTTGTCATTTCGCCATACCATAGCAGCGGCTTTCGGTAAGAATGCAAAATTCAGCACAACGAATCTACTAAAAAAACCCCAGTTAAACGCGTTTTTTAACGATTATAGACATTCAACACAAAGGGCTTTAAATAGGGAGGGTCGAAAGTTTTAGGGCATTCTTCATACCTCGGTAGACGTCATAGATAGGAGTGTGGAATTCAGCATAAAAAATCTAATAAAAAATAGTTAAATATTTATTACAGCGATTTTAAAAATTCAAACATCAAGGGGTTAAATGGGGGTGGGGTCGGAAGTTTTAAGTCATTTTGCCATATTTCAGCTGCAGTTTTATGTAGGAGCATAAAATACAGCTAAAAAAAAGAACATGTATTTCAGCTATGTTAGAGATGTTTTAGAAATTTCGTTGCCAACATCGGCTATGCACCCAATTATGGAAGTTTAGATGAATAGGGGAGCTATTCCTGATTTTTGATTAGATATTTTGCATAAAACATTTTTCAAAGAAAACGTGTTTTTTTTTCCTTAAATTATAGGATATATAGATGCCATACGAAACTTAACAGAGTTTCGCTAAATACTACGGCATTTGATTGGGTTTTTTTTTCGTATTCTTAGGAAAATCGCATATTTTTCCCTTACATGCAGCAAAAAAACTGCACGTTCTCATTTATGAAGCCGAGGTTTTCTTTTATGATGTTGTCAAAATTACTTCATTTTCCCTGATTGTCTTTTAAGTTTTAACGAATTATGTGCGGGAACAGAGCTCCGTAATTGTAATCGCTTTATTATTTCATTTTTATTTATTTGACGTTTAAGGCTGTCATGGTTCACAGGCACAGGGCCGAAACCGAAACTAGCCTTTTTTGCACCCGGGAAAAACATGGATTTTGGCATTTCCCCCCCCCCCCCTCCTCTGCAAAGTATATTTTCAAAGAGAATTTTGCTACTTTTCTAATATCCGACTTATTTTAAAATTTATATATGTAATTGTAAAATATGTAATACTGAACTACGTAATCTGCTTTGTCAAATATTGATTCATTAAAATCTTGAAAACGGAATCGAAAAACATTCCGCTTTATAGGATCCTTATTCCCTATAATCTTTAGATTCTTCTGTGCTTTGGACAGGATGTGCCCCAGACAGGATGATTTTAACAATACCATGTGCTAAACATAGATGTGAGAAAAATCGACAAATAAAACATTCATTTGGCGCCCCCTCGTTCCGCTGCCGGGCACATGCCCCCTTAGTTTCGGCCCTGTGGCCAAAGGCAGGATGTTTTATGTCTCAATAACGATCTTCTGTGCTGTTAATTTTTTTTCTTTTGCATAGCGTATAACGAATGTAGGAGATATATCTTGAACATATGTTTTCTTACATCTAAGTCATTAAGTCTTACATTGTAGTCTAAAAGTTTTTTTTTTTTTTTTTGTAAAAGTAAACAAATATTTTAAATTAAATAATAAAACTCAAAATATTATAACATTTTATATTTATATACATTTATATTTAAAATATTTTTAGGAGCGTTAAATTCATATATAAGTTAATACAAACAAAACTATATTACTGAAACTTAAAATAGATTTTGGTCGAATTACATTCACTATATACAATTAGTTTTATTTATTGACAAATGACTTTTTTTTTCTTATGCAATATACAACTATTAATAATCTAATTTTTTTTTAAAGATTATTACAGATTTCAGTTTGCAATCATCAATGGATAATGTTTAAATATAATACAAATTCGCTCCTTGCTAAAACAGTATTACATCTAAACAAAAAAGAAAAAAGGGGTAAAAAAAAAGAGAGAAAATGTAACATTTTCGTAATAAGCATAAAAATAATATTTTCGTCATAGCGACTTTATTTTCCGGAAAAATAGCCAAATGTGACAACCTTTCACCACCGGACTGGGGACGAATTCTCCCTAACCCCTATTGTTGGACCCTTTTTTTGTATTGTAGGTTCATCCCCGAAATAGCTAAGAGCAGTTATGTATATCCAAATCTGCTTCAAGCTTCATAATACATAGAATATAGAATAACACCGAATGACCGTACGTGTATTTGCCCTTAAGTTCTGGAGCACGTGTTCCTTTCTTGGATGATTTGAAAGTAATTTCAGGTAAGTTTATTTTGTTTTTCGTAATCTATTTTCAGTTTTGTGATAATGTTTTGCTTACCTGATAACTCTTCTATACTGACGAAAGTTTTCAGCCTTCCGTACTAATTATTATCAGCTGATCCACTATTATATTGATTTTTATCGCAATCTTCATTTTCCGCTTACCTATTTTGAAACAATTGGTGGGACTTGTACGTTTTAAACGCGTCGAAAGTCAGCAAAATCATTCAACCAAAATCCTTTTATGTATAAACATGAAATTTTGACTATTAATTAAACAGATTGTGCTGTTTTAATATATGTCTATTAGAAGCGGACTAGTCTTTTACAGAATTTGTGTATTGTTAAAATATTTATATATATTTTTTTCACTGCGCGCATGATACCTTGAGAACATATATATCGGTTGTTATGAAAATTCATATATGTAATAAGCACATATGTATTTTAAAAATGATCTACTCTTAGGTCAAACACATGTTTCAACTGTGTAAAAAAATATATATATATATATATTTACAGTAAAACCTCCCTAAAGCGACCAAGTTCCGTTCCAATAAAAATTGGTCGCTCCGAGAGGTGGTCTCTTAATGGAGGTCATGTTTAAATCTAGATTTTAATTGTTGAAAAAGGGTAACAATTAATGTTGCTAAAATTTATTCTTCACATTAGGAAAAAATATAAAAATTTAAATGTCAAAGCAAAAGTTAATTACTGCAGAGTTAAAAAAATGAATAGATTGACGTTTGGTTTGATCTTACGGTTTTATCTTTTATTACTTTTATTTCCCAGACCTGTCAAAGTTCAATAAATAAATGCATTTTTTTTTTTTTTTTTTTTTTTTTTTTTTTTTTACGGGAACAAATTATTACGATTTCATTAATTTACCTATTTCTTTGAGAGTTCTCCGACAGAATAGGGCAGGGGGCAGGGGAGTTTATTGACCGTCATTCTTAATTTGTCATCATAGTTAAATTCATTGCCAAGAAAGGCACAAAGGGTTTCAACATTTAAAAGTTACAGTTATATACATATTTTTTTAAAAAAATCTCAACTTAGTGTAAAAGTTCGATGAATAATGCGCTCTCCGGAATTATTTTCCTAATAAAAACCTTCTTCAAGCGACTAGGAAAAAACTGAATTTTCTTCAAAGAAATTGTTCGCTCATGGAGGGAGTTCATCTAAGATGGTCTCTGAATGGAGGTATTGAGCCTATGAGAATGAATCTCGTTTTATGAAAAAAATGATCGTTCTTCGAGGTGGTCGCACAGGGAAGTTTCACTGTATATATTTTCTCTCTATTCTAAAAAAAAAGTAATTACCGCTGTCACCGCCGCCGCCGGTTTTGAATTTTTTGTGACCGGAGGTCTTTCTTCGTTAATATTAAAAAAATAATGCATACAAAAATATGAAAATCTGTAGTATTATACAGAAATGTTTGGTATACACGCTGATGCAGACAGTTTTCAAATCGAAGATTTATTTTAAGAGATACTGAATGCTAAAGTTGGACAAAATCGTTCCACTAAAAAAGTTTTATAGGAGCAAAAACTATACATCGGAATTTAATAATTTTTAGATACATTTACTTGAGACGCGAGACATTTACTTGATATTTTAAGATGAACTTTTCAACTTTTTTTTTTTTTTTTTTGGACAGCGCAAATAATATTTCATTTCTAATAAAAGTATTTTCACGTGAATATTAAAAAGGCAAAGAAAAGTTTGGTGAAAATTACGTCAGATTAAAAACGATATATTTAAAATGTCTTATTTAAAAGGACTTTCTTTTCGCTTTGTTAAAAAATACCGGGAGACAAAGACTCTGTTTACTTAATTAATTTTATATTAGATGATTTTGAAATGCCATTGTATCTTTTAACAGCAGCTGATTTTTCCGTAAAACCCCAATCAAAGAGAAACGAATAGAAACCTGTTTATAGAGAGATCGCCTTTGTTTTTTTAATTATAATTCAATCTTCCAAAATCTTTTTAAAGCCGATCAAATTAGCATGCTTTTAGAGACTGCAGTGTCTGAACGGGGGTTGGCGAGCGTAGCTCGTAGGGAGCCGACACCCCTAGTTCTTAAAAAAAAAAAAAAAAAAAAAAAAATCAAAATTTTACATTTTTTTAATGAATAAAAATAGTCATAACTAAAAATCTTATCACTGTAAGTAATTAAAAGTAGATCATTTTAAAAATACTTATGTGTTTATTATCTATATCGAATTTCTTAGCAATCCATACTTATGTTCTCAAGGTATCATGCGCGCAATGATTAAAGGAGTAAAAAAAAAATCCCTGCCGGCTCGACCTACAGGCGCAGGTAGATTTCAAAGTCAAGTACTAATTTCACCAACAAAAACTAAATCAAGATTAGAGATTAACCCAGTTTAACAATTTTACCTTGCCGCTTTTGCGAATTGTTAATTTCAGTTTTCTGTAAAAGCTGGTATTATCAGAATCATGTTAATGCGATAATTTTTTCACCTTTTCCGCTTTTTACCCGACTTAAAAGAAGGGTTATGTGTTTCACGCGTATCTGTGTATGTGGATTTCTTTATAACGTCGAAACATCCCAACGGCTGGATGGATTTTTATGAATGAGGTCTCTATCGATTCGTCTTAATCTTCCGATGGTCATAGGATAGATTTTGTTTTTATAAATTCCAAATGGCGGCAGTAAAATAAAAAATGGCGGTAGAGACGAAAAAAAAAATTACGCACAATATTGAGTTGCATATCATTGGATAGGTCTTTCAAAATGAAGACGATGTTTCATTTACCATTTTGTAGTTAGAAGCTCCGTTTAAATATTACACAACCTGGAAGTTGTGTACTTTGGATCGCTACCTTTACAATAACTCTAACCTTCATAATAGACATCTATAGGCCTCATCAAAAGAGTGTTTGTAGATAGGAACTAATAATTAAACACAACTTAAAAGTCATCAATACAAGTAAATAAAAAAAAAAGGTAAGTAATATAAAATATAGTTTCATATTAATGAGAAATAATCAATTAGTTCACATTTTACGGAGTCAGATTTTTTGATTTTTTAAATTTAATATATTATTACAAGAAATTTGAATTAAACATTTAAAAAAAACTCATTTACTTATACAATTATCTAGCGTATCTGTATTTTTTTTTAAGTAATTTTTGCCGCGGAACTGCAACACGGGACCTGTTCAGCCGTGATTATGCTAATGCATGCACAATTTGAGAAAACGCGATTTTGTTTTACCTTAAAAATGCGCGAGACATTTATTTGATATTTTAAGATGATCATAATATTTCATTTCTAACAAAAGTATTTATACGTGAATTTTAATAAGAGAAATAAAAGTTTGGTGAAAATTACGTTAGATTATAATTGTCAGATTCAAATTATAATTCAATCTTCCGAAATCTTTTTAAAGCCGATCAAATTAGCGTGTTGTTAGAGTCTGCGGTGTCTGAACGGGAGTTGACGAGCATAGCTCGTAGGGGGCAGAGGCCCCTAGTATTTTATAAAATAATAATTTGAAATCAAAAACGCTATGTTGCATTTTTGTTTGTAAAACTCATTAAGTTACTGTAAATTTTCTTTATTTCGGGAAAAATATCGGATCGGGGAGGGGGGGGGGGTAGAGACGGGATTTCAGATACTTTTCATTGAATGAAATAGATTTTTTTTGCTTTTTTTAAAGAGGTATAAATGCCTTGTCAAACTTATACAGCTACAGATTTTATTTTTAAAAAATGATTTAAAAAAAATGATAATACATTAGAAAAGCACAATCAGAAAAATCAATTATTAAAAACCGTTCAATTTTAAAACGACCGATTAAAATAATCATTAAAAAGTCATTATCTAAAATAATAATAATAATAATTAAATTAAAGTAATAAAAAAAACATATATACTCTATTCTTAATTTGTTTTTGTTTCATTTAAGTAACATTAAAAGGAAAAAAAAATAATGCATCTGCAGATAAACTAAAATTTCTTAGTATAATTATTCAGAAGTAAGGAGGTTTTATAGATCTATACAATAAAACAAGAAAACAGAAATCTGTGTAAATTTGTAGGAAAAGCAAAACTTTTTTTTTTTTTAACTTAAGAAATTGCTCCTCATGCATTATGGTCAAATTTTACAGATTATTCTAAGTAAAATTAAATTAATGCATGCACACCACTCTGATCTAATATATGTGAATTCTTTCTAAAAATGTCAATGGATTTCACATTTTGTCTTTGTAGATAACAGATAAGAAGCATTTGATTGAATACTAATCCCAAGGGGGGCTACGCTCTTCACACTTGTTACAATCGGTTGTTAAAAAGGAGTTTTAGTATAATTCATTGTAAACACCAATTTCAGATACGTTTGTAAACAATAATGGGATTAAGGTATTGCAACAGAAAACGGCAAAGTCTTAAGAATGTAGTTACAGTTCTAAGTTAGCGGATTCTGTTCAGTTCTCCACTAGATAGCGTTCATGTAAGTGCCTGGCTACTTCCTGTGCTATATTACGTTGAAATTGTATAATATATTTCAATTTAGTTTTACAAGCATTTAAGTCCACGAAAATGGAGAAGAATCTCCGAAATTTTGGTTTTAGTGAAATTAAGTGGAGGATAAAAAACTTCCTTGCTGCAACCTTTAAGGAAAAGTGGGTTATTTTAAGCCCAACTTTTACAGTAAACGGCAAAATAAGTACTCAATGGAGATTTTGCCTTAAGGACAACTACGTAAACGAAAAACGTACTGTCGCTGTGTATTTAGAGAATGTGAATCGTTCCATAAACGAACCCATATGGGTGACATGGAAATTATTTACTCCTAAAGATATCGACGAAAATAAGATTCAAATTGTAGAATTAGATTTCGAAACAACTAATTCAATCGCAATTGAACTATGTGATGCCGAAGAATTGCAGACCATAATGGAATTCAAAGATTCTGATAATCTGAAGTTTAAAAACCAAATTTTTGTGACTATGAAAGATAGTGAAGTACATAAAAGGTCCGAGATGCCGGGTCTAAAAGCTTTATCGCAGGATTTAACAGTGTTGTACAGAGTTTACGAGAATCACGATGTAAAATTTCTCATCGGAGGAATCCCGGGTAAGGCACACAGATTTATTTTGAGTGCAAGAAGTACGGTTTTGAAAAGAATATTTGAAAGGATTGCAAGAGCAGAAGACGTAGTCAAATTCCCACAACTAGATGCTGTTGCTGCAAGACACATATTCGGATATCTCTACACCGGAAATATGGATTATGTATTGCGTAAACCCACATTCGAGATATTAGAATGGATCAAATACTTGGATCTAACGCAATTACAGAAATATTATGAACCAGACTACATTGAAATATTGTCCGAGTTTAAGAGGGAGAAATCTTCACTCGAGTTTGATATATCTCTTGAAAAAATAGAAAACTCCGAAGAAGTCATATCTTTTCCAAGTTATGAAAGCGGCTCTAGCTTGTTAGAAAGAATTTTTACTTTGAATTTGTATCCTAACAGAGTTACTGAAGAAGATGGTTATATGTCCATATCCATAAATAATATGGAAGAAGATTACTCCGATATTTATCAAGCTGTAGTAGCTGTAATCGATTCTGAAGGAAAAAGCCGATATCTTCAAAGGGAACAGCGCGGCGATTTTAACCACGAAATCGCTTTCGAGGTATTTTTACCAAGGGAAAGCTTAGAAGATTCTACCTTGACATGGGGTGGAAGCCTTCATATATTGTGCTATTTGTATACTTCTCATACGGCTAAAGGAGTTTTGTCGACGATCAGAAATGATGTGGTGTATTATAATATACTCGTTGATCTCGAAGAACACTACAAAATGTTAACCTACCATATGGCACTTCTGTTTGAAAGTGGGACTTACAGTGATTTTACATTAAAATGCGATGACCAAAAATTTCGTGTGCACAGTTTGATCCTGAGTGCAAGATCTCATGTATTCAGAGATCTATTCAAAAATAATTATGCAAAGCGTGCAAAATCTCTCCGTATTCCTAACATGAAAAGCAGCATTTTAAAAACTGTACTTTATTACCTATATTGTGGTAAACTTTTATACTATGAAACCACAGATCTTATGTATATTTATGTAGCTGCTGCAGGTAAATTTTGCGTGCTGCCTTTGAAATACGAGTGTGTTAGATTATTTGAAGAAAATTTGGAATCACTAGATGTTAAAAGTGTTCTTGAACTAGCTTTGGAATGTAATGAATACAAACTTATATCTTCAATTCGAAAGTTCATTAGCTGTAAAAAATCAGATAATGAGGATGATGTTGAGGGACATTAAGTGACATTCATCTTATAATGTTTAAGTGTGATAAAGTAATTGTGAGTTCTGACGAAAATCTTCTTCGACAAGCTCTAATTTTGATTATGTATTCGTAAGTTGTATTATTTTAATATTTTATTGTAATTTGTGTAATGTTAAGTTTTTTATTTTTAATTTCTTAGTAAAACTTCAAGTTACCTTTTCCTAATTTTGTATTATGAATATTCTGTGCTGCTTCAATTTAACCAGTTTTGCTGTTGAACTTTATCATTATTTTTTTAATTGCGTATTAAATCCTTTCCGATTTTTAAACGTTTTATTTTATCTATTTAAATTTTTTAATGAATACCGGTGTTGCCTAAATTCCTATATCATGATCTTAATTCTTTTTAATGTTTTAATGAAAAATTATATGATTTATCTTTTTTATGTATAGTATAGCCTTTTAAAAAATCTGAAAACCTTTTTATCATAAAATGCACAAAATCCTTATCTTGAATTACAAGTTATATTTGATATACTTCATGAAGTATTTAGAATATTTAATGACTGTGAAATCCATAGTGATATTAAATTATCGCATTTATAAATCACTAAATTAAAAAACAGACAACAATTCTGAAATACACGCATTTACAAAGTCATTCTCGAAAAACATTTTTATTGATAATCTGAGATAATTTTAGCTGTATTTTCTTTATTATTAATGTTTTGTAATTATAACACATATCGTAATTTTAAAGTATGTTATGAATTCTTTATGACGAATTGAAGCTTATTTCCATATTTGAGTAATTTCAATTTTATAGTGTATATTATATTAATATAAATAATTACACACTCTGTACATTTTTGTTGTGTACTTCGTAATTATGAAAACTATGATTATTTGAAAATGTGCTTAAATAATTATATGATGAATTTCATTTTCCATTCATATTTGTACAGCCGTAACACCGAATTAACTTTTGTAATTTGCGTGAACATGCATTTTACTGTCATTCTAAAAACTTGTCATTTTTTTTTCATATCATGTAATTAATTCATAAGTTTTTCATGATGATTTTATTTTTGCAATTGTAAAAACATCCCATTTAATAAACTTTTCATGCTTTATAAATGCTTCTTTATTGGTATAGATTGCATTTGTTTTACTTATTTGTAATGATTGCAATTTTTGCAAAACAAAACTGAGAAGGTGGGGGGGGGGGGCGATGGAATTAAGTTTTATGTAAAAGCAAAGGACCATAAATCTTAGCTTTATATCACAAGTCAAGATTTTTGTCCCCCCCCTTTTTGCCCCCCTTCTCCTTCTCGAAGCTCTATTTTATTATTAAGCGTTTTTGATATTCAGAATGTATGACTTCAAAAACGCTTATAGAATGTATTTCCCATTTTTAATAGTTTTCACGGAATAACTGTCATAAACATGAAATTTATGTTTTAAATTTATAATAGGGTAAAAAATAATGACCGTATAGAAAATGACATTGTTATTATTAAGTGCTGATTTTTTTAATAATTCTGTTTTTTATAGTTTACAGTCATCAATACAAACACTTGATATAAATGAATTTAATCAGTGACACATGTTATATTTAAAATGGCTGTTATCGTGTTTTAAAGAAAATTATTCTTTATTAACAATACTTTTTGATGAAAAGGAGATTCTTCTTTTTATTTTTTTCTTTCGTATGTGATAAGGGAGATAAGTTTTAAAACTTGCACTGAATGAAATGCGCTGATGTAGCAAATAATGTTTTCGAGGAAATATTGACTTTGAAAACTAACATATTGAGTTACAGGGAAAAGTAAAAAAAAATGAATCTCTAACCTTGATAAGTTAAGGAATGAAATTGATCACAAATGTAATAAATTTCATATAGTTTTAGAAAATTCTACTTGATGAAAAAAATAATCATTAAAATATAAATTTATCAGTGGCGTCAAGACTTTTTTTTTTTTTTTGGGGGGGGGGGGGGTTGACTAAGTAAGTTCTTTACTTAGGGTTACTATTTATATGCATCTTAAATAATTATTTATGGAATGATTTTTAAAGAAGTTGCATACATGTAATAATTATCTATTTTATGAAAGCAAAATAATTGATTGAGAAAATGATTCTTTATTAGCAATACTTGATGAAAAGAGGATATTCTTCATTTTTTTTTCTTTATTATGTGGTAAGGGGAGATAAGTTTTAAAACTTTCACTGGATGAACCGCGCTTATGCAGCAAAGAATTTTTTTTGAGAGAAAATATTGACTTTGAAAACAGGAAAAAAGAAGAAAAAAATGGATCTCTAAACTTTAGTTTATAAATGAAATTGATGAAAAATATATTTCATAATGTTTTAGAAAACCCTGGAAAAATACTGATTAAAATATCATGAATTTTAATAATCAACTGAGTCAAGACTTTTGACTAAGTAAATTCTTTACTTATGGTTACTATTTACATGCATCATAAGGGGCAAATTCACTTACGTGTAAACACCCATTCGCTAATGTAAAATCTATCGAAGAATTTTTTTTTAAAGATTCATTCGCTTGCATTTCAATATCTTTTTTAATTTTTTTTCTTTTTAATGAGTAGTTGTTCTTGAGGTCGATTTGTACAAAGGCCGTTTTTTACTTTTTCGATTTTCTTTGCAGGTTTTTTTTTAACGTGAACATTTTCACTTTCGAAACCGGTTCTGAAAGTAAAAGTATCCCAATTTATAAAAAACTATCAAAAAAAGCGCCAAAGTAAAACAAACAAACAAAAACGGTTTTTTTTACAGTTCGATTTCAACTATATATATATATAGTTTAACAATACTGAAATGCAAATGAGATATCTTGAAACATTTCTTCCATAGGATTAACATTAGCGAAAGGGTGTTTTCGTGTGAGTGAAAGGTGGGATTGAAACAGCCTGAAATATTTATTTATGGAATGTTTTTTAAAAGAGTTCCATACATGCAATAATTATTTATTCTATAGTAGCAAAAAATTGCATATTAGGTTGATTTATCAGATTGGATAAATTAACTGATTTTTTTCCTAATCGACTTCATAAAATTTTAAATACAGCTTTATAAATATGATTGATTTGATTAACTCAAGACCAAACTTAAAACGTGGACTAATACTATCCAATACTTACAACTACATTTATGTATAACTCAATTAGTAATTGTTTAAAATATAAATTAGTAAAATTCATAAAAATCAAAATAATTTATAAGCTTTTTAAGTAAATAATTTAGAAAAAGGCTTATAAATTAAGTTGATTATAGACTCTTAAATACACAAGTGAAATTTACGAATTTAAATTGGTCAAATCATGGATACATTTCATTTAAAAATTTATAATTTATTCCACAAAGCTTAAAAAATATAATTCAGCAGTATTTATAAAGACAGAGGGAAAAAAAAACGACCATCAAAATTAGGTGGTTTACACAAATAAGTTCAGTATTTGTATTTTGTAAAATCCAATATTTACATCTATTTTTATACACATTTTGAATAGAACTTGACACTTTTTGAAGAGATTATGAAATGTATGCAATTAGTATGATTTATGGGATTTATTTAGGGCTTGTTAATTAAGTTGATTTACGGACTTAAATAAATCAACTCAATTATACTTCATTACAAATTGATTAAAAGTTTTATATTTGGTGCGATCACCCATTAATTGAAGATTAAATTTAAAATGTAGACTAAATAAAATGAAAAAAAATACCTATTTGCATACCATTCAACTAGCAATTACTTATGAAGTGAATTAAGTGTTTTTCATGAAACTACACTTAATTTACAAGCTTTTTGAAATAAATAATTGATATCAATAAAAATAAAGTTTATAAATGAGGTTTATTATAGACTTTTAAAACACAGAATTGAAATGAAAACATGCGAATTTATAATTTGACTTCTTCATATATTAAGTTGATTTAAAAAATGTCAATAAAAATTTTAAAAGGATTACAGCAACGTTCAATGAAAAGGGAGAAATATCGTCAAAAACATGTGGCTACGATAATAAAGTTTATGATCAGGGGCGCCATTTCAGAACTTTCTTGGGGGGGGGGGGGGGGCGCAAGGACTTTTTGAGGGAAGTTATATAGCTATAGGTAGGATCGGAGCGTCTACCGCCCGTCCCCCTGAACGAGAAATGTAAACTGAATCATGCTCACAAAAACAGTAAAAACTTTGAATAAGGAAACTCTAGAATCAATGAAATATTTCGTTTTAAACAGGTTTCTGTCTCAGCAGGTAAAATTTCAATATATTGAATATGAAAAAATTTCTCTTTAGACAGGATTCTATTATAGGTTCCATTTTTACAGGTATCCTCAAATACTGTTAAACCATTCACTGTAAAGTATAGGTCTGAAAAGAGATGTATTGCAGTAAAACTTGTGAAAACGAAGCTTGTCTATAACAGAATTCTTTGTCAAAGGGAAAAATTCAAATTTCGATGAAAAAACGTCATACAATTATACTTGCTGAGACCTGTCTAAAATGGAACTTTTTCTAGTCCCTTTCGACTTCTTTTTTTCAGGTTTTACTACAGGGGCGCCATTTCAAGAGTTTCCTGGAGAAGGACAGGAATGAACAGAGATGACCGCCCCGGGAACCCAGCTTTCGCTTTAGAGTATAAGTGCAATATCGGGGGTGGGGAGGAGAACCTGGCGAAGGACAAGGAAAAATTTTCTTTGAGGAACAGGAAACGTTCAGAATTGCACAACGGGCAAAACTGTACAAATCTAACAGAAAATGGGAAAAGCCCGCACAATATAAAAAGCTTTGCGTGATTTTGTGTCCTTAAATTCTTTCATGGACCCGTCATTCTTATGCGATTTTTTTTTTTTTTTCGTGAAAGTCCACGATTTTTTTTCTTCCAAATTCCGAAAAATCAATTCGTCAATGGGTGACAGAAGAAAATCGCGAATTTTGCAAATTTTGAAAAAGAAAACCCAAATCATCGCGAAAAAATCGCCAATTTCTCCAAACGACCGTGGGAAATATTGTTACTATGATCAGAGATTGCGAAAAGAAATACAAATTTTGTCAAATGGTTGTACAAATAAAATTTCGAATTTTGTAAAAGGATTGCGAAAAAATCGCGAATTTCGTCAAAAGAATTCAGAGAAATTTCATGTAGCTATCGCGCAAAAAATTACAAATATTATTAGTTGGTTGTAGAAAAACATAATCACGAATTTCAACAAATGATCGTGAAAAAGAATCGCAAATTTTGTCAAAAGATCGCAGAAGCAAATGTGGAATTTTGTCAGTTGGTATTGGAAAAATATTGTGAATTTCGACAAATGGTCGCGAGAAAAAAAACCCAATTTCGATAACGGTTGCAGAAAAAAAATTTGTGAATTCCGTGAAAATGTCGCGTTAAAAATCGCAAATTTCGTCAGATGATCGCGAAAAAAGAATAATGAAATTCAATCAGTCATAATCAGCCCTCGAACGTCATGAACAGGTCACGAAATTTCAACTTTTGTGATCTATAGCAATAAGAAAATTTT
Organism: Maratus speciosus; assembly: GCA_963932465.1. Lineage (NCBI taxonomy): Eukaryota > Metazoa > Arthropoda > Arachnida > Araneae > Salticidae > Maratus > Maratus speciosus. The sequence goes on from OZ010789.1 coordinate 148,031,799, forward strand.
CATTAGTGATTTTCTGCATGTAAAGATAAGGTAAAGCGTTATTTGTTTCGGATTGCGTTTTCACTATTATGAGGAGTGTTCGTGTTAATACTATTTTTCAAAGAATTCCTGAATATTTTTTTAGATGAAAAAGCTACATATTTGAATATTAATGAATACTATATACATATATCTTCATTTTTCTACATAAAAGGTAAAGCTTATATTAAAGATATAATTGTAGACTTCTTTTACAATAATTGTATTAAAATGTGGATTCATTTTCTTTCATTTCGGATCGAATTGCCTTTCAATGTATAAATCTTTTTAGCGGATTACGTATTTGCTTGAAATTACAGTCCTGCGGCAGGATAGGTTGACGTATTTTCTTCGTTGCGAGTGAGGTACACTTTAAGTTTCTCGGATTGTGCTTTATCTCTTTCAGTCGGAGTCGGGATGACCTGGGTTTTAACAAGGAAGACCTGAATATTTTCAAATGAAGAGCTATAGATTTGACTATTAATCGTGGCCCATAGTAATAACCCATGTGTTCATTTCTGTACATAAGGGATAAAATCCTAGACTACTTTATTATAAACGTGTTAAAATATGGAGCAATTGTCTTTTACTTTGGGATTTGGTTGAAGTCTGTCGGTTTTTGGGTTGAAGAAATTGTTTTGTCGGGTGCGCGCAGTCTCCATTCCTAGGTGTTGAAGAATTTTGAGACTGTACCATGTATAATATGATTTAATAAAGCAAATTATTAAACGTTGCAATGTTTGCAGTAAATATAACGTGACTATAATAATCCAAAAAAGTAAAAAAGTCAGATAAATAAGAACTTGAATTCTACTCGCCCCTTCATCCTCCCAACCCCCCCCCCCTCCCAAAAAATATCTGAAAAAACTCTACCCCTGAATTTCTAGCCATAAGAGGACTAGTTTTCCTAGGATCCAGTTGTACACAGCTGAGAAGTAATTGATAAAAGAAAATGTATCTCATGTATTTTTAAAATTAGACAAAATACGATATATTGGCACCTTAAGAAAGTTCGAATAGGACATTTTTTTGATAATTATTAATTTCTATGCAGAAAGCATTTATTTAATGTATATGTTTTTATTACAATCAAATCTGGTAAATTATTTTAGCGTTTGAGCAATTTTTAATTTTTTTTTCTTGAGTCTGACAATTGATGGTTGATAATTTTTTTGAAAAATCAAAATCATTGGGCTGCCCCCCCCCACCCCCTCTCAAATGGCGCCCCTGTTTATGATTTTTATTAGATAAAATATTTATATACATATATGATAAATTGTCTTTATGAAGAGAAATGAACTGCAATGCATTCAACGAATGTGGATAAAGCTTTATAAATAAAATAAATTTATAGAAATAATCCAACGAATCTACTGAATTCTACAAACTTGATTTTTAAAAAATCTGAAAAATAGAAAATTTCTTGTGTTAAACTTCAGGGTACACAGAACATCTCGACAAGTAAAATGAACGAGTTTTTGCGAAATATTTTAACATCATGTTACTTTAAAATAGATTTTTTTTAAACAGAAAATATACACAATACATTATAGCCCATATATAAATATAAAGAAATTAATTTATGCATAAATTAGTTTTCAAGAACTAATTAATTTTTTACATATCTCTATGATATTTTTTGAAGAACATGTCTGTTCGGTACACTTAAAAAAAAAAAAAAAAACTGTTGAATATATTCACCTTAAAATTTGCTATAGTGTCAGAAAGCACACTCTTTGAGAATAATAATAAGCAATTTTCATTTTGGATTAAAAGAAATAAAATTAAAAATATTTTACTAAAAATCTTCGAAAGTCCTAAAAATTTTAAGAACTTATTTTCATTATTTTAATTTTTTTTTTCACTCAGACTTTCTAATGTTAGGTAATTTAAAAGAAACAAGTTAGTTACTCAATTTTGGAAAGTTTTAACTAACTGTTAACGTGAAATACATATTTAGAAAACTGTACCAAAGCATAAAAAAACATTTTGAGATAAAGGCAAAAACTATATACACACCCACAATGCTTAAAATACATTATTTTAATATATTTATATATTCAAGACCTACACAATTTATATATGTATGGAATCGTCTCAGTCTGCTCTATTTTTTAGGCCAATAATGGAAAACTCAAAAATTCGAATCATTTTTTGTTCCCTGTGCCTTTAATAAATTTCGCTAATTGTGCAAAGAAATCAGCATACAGAAGTAAAAATAACACACAATAGCTAGCTACCGCGAAAGAAAGAAAGACAGAGTTTGATTCTGAAATCAGATAGTTGAAAATTGCTGGCATACATCTTATGATTTTGATCTTAACTTAAATAATTTTTGAATTATATTGATTTAAATTTTACTTACTAATTTCGTGAAGTTTTAAAAACAATACAACAAGGTTTAGAGAAGAACTTATAGAATAATAAATATTACATGGCTGCTATAATCAAACTCGAAATTTGTATTTAGATATACCATTTAAATATCTTAAACAGCATTTCATCTTATCAACTGATTTTGAAATGAAAAAAAAAAAAAAAACTAGTATGTTGTGGCCATCACAAAACTGTCTTCTATATAAATCACATCAATTAAATCATTTAAATAGTACATGAAATAACAACGATTTAGCATCAATTCATATCAAAGTATATCTGAATTTGAAGTTGGATGAAAATTCGTGCACTAGTTCTTGAGATAGAGCTATAGCGGAAATTCTGTAAAACATAGCATAGCAGCGCCACCTGTTGAGCAATTTAAACAAAAAATAAACAGCACTAGATGATATCAAAGTATATCTGAATCTGAAGTTTGTTGAAAATCCAAGCATTAGTTCTTGAGATAAAGCTATTGCAGAAATCGCAAAAAATACAGCATAGCAGCGCCACCTGTTGAGCCATTTACACCACAAATTAAACAGCACTAATTTATACGTCAATTCATGTCTAGGAATAAATAAATCTGAAGTTTGATGAAAATCCGTGCAGTAGTTCTTGAGATACAGCTCTTGTGGAAATCTTAAAAAATGCAGCACAGCAGCGCCACCTGCTGGGCGATTTACACCAAAAATTAAACAGTACTAATTTATATCAGGGACTAACCGAATCTGGAGTTCGATGAAATTTCGAGCATTTTTTCTTGAGTTAGAGCTATTGCGATAATCATGAATAATGCAGCATAGCAGCGCCACCTGTTGGGAGATTTTCACAAAAAAGCAATCAGCACCAAACTATATCCTGGACTAACTGAATCTGAAGTTTTATGAAAATCCAAGAAATAGTTCTTGAGATATAGCTATTGCAGTAATCGTGAAAAATGCCGCATAGCAGCGCCACCTGTAGGGTGATTTTCACCAAAAACTAATCAGGTCCAGTTTATATCAAGGTCTAACTAAATATAAAGTTTTGTAAAATTCCGTGCATTAGTTCTTGAGATAGAGCGCCCACAAAATTTTTGTCACATACAGACTCACAGAGTGACAGAGTGACAGACAGACTCACAGACAGACATTTTCTGAAAATCATCAAATCGTGTTCTAGGCATTCTAAAACGTATAAATCCGTCGAATACCGGAAGTCGAAATTTTTCACGAATCCAATACTTTCTTCTTGTAAAGATAGAAGAAAGTAAAAAATACAATAAGTCATTCATAATTTTTTACTTTCTTCTACCTGTAATAGCTATATCTCAAGAACTACTGCACGGATTTTCATAAAACATCAGATTCAGTTAGTCCAAGATATAGTTTGGTGCTGATTAGTTTTTTCTGAAAATCGCCCAACAGGTGGCGCTGGTACGCATTGTTCATGATTATCGCAATAGCTCTAACTCAAGAAAAAATGCACGAATTTTCATCAAACTTCAGATTCTGTTAGTACCTGATATAAATTAGTGCTGTTTAATTTTTGGTGCAATTCGTCCAACAAGTGGCGCTGCTGTGCTGCATTTTTCACGATTTCCACAAGAGCTGTATCTCAAGAACTATTGCACGGATTTTCATCAAACTTCAGATTTAGTTAGTCCTTGACATGAATTGACGTATAAATTAGTGCTGTTTAATTTTTGGTGTAAATCGCTCAACAGGTGGCGCTGCTATGCTGTATTTTTGCGATTTCCACAATAGCTTTATCTCAGGAACTAATGCTTGGATTTTCAACAAACTACAGATTCAGGTATACCTTGATATCGTTTAGTGCTGTTTACTTTTGGTGTAAATCGCTCAACAGGTGGCGCTGCTATGCTACATTTTTTCAGAATTTCCGCTATAGCTCTATCTTAAGTACTAATGCACGAATTTTCATCCAACTTCAAATTCAGATATACTTTGATATGAATTGATGCTAAATCGTTGTTATTTCTTGTACTATTTAAATGATTTAATTGAAGTGATTTATATAGAAGAAAGTTTTGTGATGGCCACAATATACTAGTTTTTTCATATAACCTTGAAAACAATATTATAAGATTACCAATTAAAGATTACAGTTAATTTTGGGATTCAGTAAAACTGAATACAGTAGAACCTCGATTATCCAAAGTAATTGGACCGACCCTCTTTCGGAAAACGAAATTTTCGGATAATCGAGAATACTTCAGTTTTAAGATTAAGGAGAAATATATGCAATATTTCTGATTATGATAACAAGTGCTTAATAAAAAAAAAGCAATAAAAACAAGAATAAATTACCTGAATTTTAATTTTGAAATTAAGTACCTTGTACATATATCCTAAGGGTTTGAAAAAATGTTTTGTTTGTTGTAGTTTCGATTTTCGATTGCCTTTGCTTTGAAGCTCTATCACGGAGTTTTTTAATATTATTAGTCTACCAGTATCACAGTCTTTCTGTTGTTCCAGCCATGCCAAACCTTTTGCAAAACATTCAAAAGCTTCAGAATTGCTAATTTGCTCGTTTTCTTCGTTCCACTCCGCAGCTTACGGAGCTCAAGTTAAATGCAAAGGAACTCTAAAAAAGTGGATCGAAAATATTTATATGTACTCGTAGTTCAGAAAGAACCGCTTGCGCACAAGAAATATGATAGTTAAAAAAAAAAAAAAAGCTTTCAAAATAGATTTCGCTCACAAGGAATTTGATAGTAAGAAAAAAAAATCTTTAAAGATGGATTTCGGTTAACCGAGAGTTTCAGTTAAAATAGGTTCTACTGTGATTCTGCTTACAATTTATAAATAATTCAATCGGTAATTAATTCACTATGAAGTGATTTGGGTAAAATGGATGAAATAGAAAAAAAAAAAAAAAAAAAAAAAAACAAGATTATATGACTCTTATAATCGAACTCAAAATTTGTATTTAATTCGATCTGTTATTTATATAAATCGTAAAAAGTAGGCAACTTTATCATGTAATTTTTAAATGAGACAGTTGCAAAACAAACATTGAATGCCAAGAAAATTTTTTATAAATTACATTGAATTAATAACAGGGGTCGTTGCAGGCTATTATTCTTGGGGCCCATTTTGTGAAAAGTAGAAGTAGTGAATTTTATTATATTTTTGTGAAAAATGACATTTCGTAACGAAAGTAGAAATCCAGTTACTCAAATTCGAACCAAGAATTTATGAACAAAAACATTCTTTAAATCCCCTTGTTAAAGTTTTTGTCTTTCGTGACCTGGTTTTATTTACAAGTTACACATTTTAAAACAGTTTTTATTAAAATAATGTTATGTAGGGGACCTATTATATTTAAAGGAATTTTGTGAAGGGGCCTGTTTTATTAAATTCATTTTTGTGAAGAGGAACATTTTATTAAATTTATTTTTGTGAAGAGGCCCATTTTATTAAATTTATTTTTGTGAAGAGGCCTATTTTATTAAATAGATTTTTGTGAAAGGGCACTCAATAGGTCCCAAATTTTGTCTGGATCGACCCCTGAATAAGTTTGAAAAATCCCGTAAATGTTACTAATTTAAGTATATACAGAATAAAGTTTTTAAAATTTAAATGTCTTACAAACAATACCATACGATGATAAATTTAAGATGCTATTCTTACACGAATCAGTAAACATGTTGTACAGTATCCACATATTTGTATTCTTCAGCGATAGATCATTCTGTGCATTTTAATTTGCAGGGTGATCCCAAATAATATTATTTTTCTCTTATTTTCATTTAGCCAGCTAATTGTCCTCCTTATCAAATCGACGTTGATAAATATGGAGATGACACATTTTCTTTATAATCCTGAAGTTCCAGAAGAATCTGACAAGTATATTTTTAAATATCCGACAAAATGTCTAAAATTGAAAGTGTGATTAATGGCTATATAGTGTACGTATACATCTTTCTAACAAAATGTTAGATATCGCAGCAAAACGGTATACAAAACTGCTGCGATAAAGAGAGAATGAGCTTAAACACCTATAGTGGATTTTTCCTAACTTACTCATGAAATTTCGCCACTTCACATTTCATCCCCTGCCATTGAACCGACGCTATTCTTCTACTTACATTTATCGAAAAATGGAAAACGCAATTTGATTTAAAATCATTTTAATAATCAAACTGCTAAATTTCATGCTTTTACATATAAAAATCTTTTCTATTCCTTGATTATTTCTGTAATATCTTTAGACATTTATAAATCCAGAATATAAAAATGTTGAGGTATGATGTACAAATTGAAGTTCATTCTCTGTTGTATAAAAAATGTAAAATTATGCCCATAAAAAGGAACAAACAGTAATTTTATATTGAATTAAGTGTCAACGTACCGTATTTAGCCTTTTTTAGAAGAGCGCTCCAATAATTTGAGTATTTTAATTTACACAAGATTATACCTATAGCATAGAGCATACCCACAGTATTATAACTTCAGCATAAAAAAATACTTAAATCGACGTGATGTATGAATACCTTATTTTTCAAGACCCATATTACTTTTACTGAAAATGGTCATCAATAGATCTTCGTATGATAATTATATAGCAGTTATTGTATGAGTAGTATTATATTTGTACACTATGACGCAAAAGTTTAGACAATGAAGAAATTCTTACATACTTTGAAAAATATTTATTCAATTTTCAAATCACTGCTTGAAATTAATGTGCTGTACATATAAACAATATTTATAACAAAGAAAAGTGGAATTGTGCATATTGCAATAAATTAAATGGTAACAAAAATAAACTGCTGTCTCAAAAGTTTAGACACAAATTAAATAAAATCGAAATAAACAATTTTTAAAACCTGGTTGCGCATCCATGCTTATGTATTACGTCATATACACGAGATTGCATGGAAGAAACTAAATCTTGCATAGTTTGTGGATCGATATCGTACCATGCATTCTCAATAGATGTCTTAAGTTCATTTTCAGAAGAGTATTGTCTAGCGTTGCTATAAACTTTGCGACACATGATGCTCCAAAGGTTTTCTATAGGGTTAAGATCTGGGCTACATGCTGGCCAGTCGAGAACTCTTATATTATGGGAATTAAACCAAGATTTTGAATGTTTTGCAGTGTGAATTGAAGCATTGTCTTGCTGAAATTCCTAATGAGGACCCCCTAGAAGCTCAGCAAATGGCAGTAGGTTTTCTTCTAATGTCTGTGTATAATGCTGTGAAGTTTGACGACCACTGGTGAAGGTCAGAGATACTTGACCATTATAGCAAAAGGCTGCCCAAACCATCACCGAGCCCCCTCCTTGTCTGCGACTAAAAAAACGTCGAGGTTCCTTCCGCAAGTCATGCCAATACGATAAACAACCATCTGGACCATCCAGATTCCACTTTTTTTCATCGCTAAATATGACTGACTGCCATTTCTCTCCATATGACATATGCTTTCGAGCCCACATAAATCTTTGTAACTTATGATGTGGTTTCAGAGCTGGTTTCTTCTGCATTTTGCTATAAACGATTGTTCCTTTTTCCAAAATTCGTCTACGAATCGTATCCTTTGATACAGAGAGTCCCGATGAGCTTTGAACTCCACGTACGCTCATTTGTTGAGTACTCGCTAGTCTTTGTATCAGGCGATCCTCTCGTGCATTTGTCACACGTGGCCTCCCAGACCGACATTTTGCTTTATATTCGGAACCACTCGATAAAACTCGATAAATAGATTTTTTCGACCTATTAATAATAGCAGAAATTTCAGAAACGCTCTTCCCTTCACCTTTCAACTGCCAAATCCTTGAAACCTCATTCACTTGAATTTCTTTAGCTCTCGGCATGTCGACTATGAAGCGCAATCGTTTGCAGAACTTAAGTACTCCAAATTTGTGACATCATCGATTCTAAATTTGCATATGCCAGCGAATATTCAAAGAAATTTAGAATAGTGTCTAAACTTTTGCGACAAGCACATTTGAATTTTTATGAAAAAAATTAGTATTATAGCAAATAAAACGACTGTCTTTTGTACATAGCATTTTAAATCAGTTTTTGAATATATTTACAGGTTTTTGTAATTCTGACGTCATAATTCTACATTTTAAAGCTGAATGACGTCATTGTCTAAACTTTTGCGTCATAGTGTATATGAGTGTTATATATTTGTATAGTAGTAAGTATTACATTTGTGTTGTATTATATTTGTACAATATTTGAAATTGTGTTTATTATAAGTAGCACAATAAATGAAATGTGCATGTGCCGTAAATAAAGTTTTTCCGTATTTAGCCTATCTAAAGATTATGAGATCGAAACCTGAGAATATATCTATACTAATATAATAAAGAGAGAACTCCTGACTGACTTACTATAAACGCAGAGCTGAAACGACTAAAGCTAGGATCACGAAGTTTGGGCAGTAGATTGCTGTTATGACCTAGGCAAGCAATAGAAAAGGAATGTTTAAAAATCCATCTCCTTAAAGGAGTTAAATGGGGGGGGGGGCGACAAATTTTGGTCATTTCGCCATACCATAGCAGCGGCTTTCGGTAAGAATGCAAAATTCAGCATAACGAATCTAGTAAAAAACCCCCAGTTAAACGCGTTTTTTAACGATTATAGAATTTCAACACAAAGGGCTTTAAATAGGGAGGGTCGAAAGTTTTAGAGCATTCTTCATACCTCGGTAGACGTTATAGATAGGAGTGTGGAATTCAGCATAAAAAATCTAATAAAAAATAGTTAAATATTTATTTCAGCGATTTTAAAAATTCAAACATCAAGGGGTTAAATGGGGGTGGGGTCGGAAGTTTTAAGTCATTTTGCCATATTTCAGCTGCAGTTTTATGTAGGAGCATAAAATACAGCTAAAAAAATTAAAATGTATTTCAGCTATGTTAGAGCTTTTTTAGAAATTTCGTTGCCAACATCGGCTATGCACCCAATTATGGAAGTTTAGATGAATAGGGGAGCTATTCCTGATTTTTGATTAGATATTTTCCATAAAACATTTTTCAAAGAAAACGTGTTTTTTTTTTCTTAAATTATAGGATATATAGATGCAATACGAAACTTAACAGAGTTTCGCTAAATACTACGGCATTTGATTGGGGTTTTTTTTTCGTATTCTTAGGAAAATCGTACATTTTTCTCTTACATGCAGCAAAAAAACTGCACGTTCTCATTTATGAAGCCGAGGTTTTCTTTTATGATGTTGTCAAAATTATTTCATTTTTTCTGATTGTCTTTTAAGTTTTAACGATTTATGTGCGGGAACAAAGCTCCGTAATTGTAATCGCTTTATTATTTCATTTTTATTTATTTGACGTTTAAGGCTGTCATGGTTCACAGGCACAGGGCCGAAACCAAAACTAGCCTTTTTTGCACTCGGGAAAAACATGGATTTCGGCATTCCCCACCCCCTCCTCTGCAAAGTATATTTTCAAAGAGAATTTTGCTAATTTTCTAATATCCGACTTATTTTAAAATTTATATATGTAATCGTAAAATATGTAATACTGAACTACGTAATCTGCTTTGTCAAATATTGATTCATTAAAATCTTGAAAACGGAATCGAAAAACATTCCGCATTATAGGATCCTTATTCCATATAATCTTTAGATTCTTCTGTGTTTTGGCATACCCCAGACAGGATGATTTTAACAATACCATGTGCTAAACATAGATGTGAGAAAAATCGACAAATAAAACATTCATTTGGCGCCCCCTCGTTCCGCTGCCGGGGCACATGCCCCCTTAGTTTCGGCCCTGTGGCCAAAGGCAGGATGTTTTATGTCTCAATAACGATCTACTATGCTGTTAATTTTTTTTCTTTTGCATAGCGTATAACGAATGTAGGAGATATATCTTGAACATATGTTTTCTTACATGTAGTCTAAAAGGGTTTTTTTTTTTTTTTTTTGTAAAAGTAAACAAATATTTTAAATTAAATAATAAAACTTAAAATATTATAACATTTTATATTTATATACATTTATATTTAAAATGTTTTTAGGAGCGTTAAATTCAAATATAAGTTAATACAAACAAAATTATATTACTGAAACTTAAAATAGATTTTTGGTCGAATTACATTAACTATATACAATTAGTTTTATTTATTGACAAATGACTTTTTTTTTCTTATGCAATGTACAACTATTAATAATCTAATTTTTTTTTTTTTTTTTTACATATTTTAAGATTGTTACAGATTACAGTTTGCGATCATCAATGGATAATGTTTAAATATAATACAAATTCGCTCCTTGCTAAAACAGTATTACATCTAAACAAAAAAAGAAAAAAGGGGTAAAAAAAAAAGAGAGAAAATGTAACATTTTCGTAATAAGCATAAAAATAATATTTTCGTCATAGCGACTTTATTTTCCGGAAAAATAGCCAAATGTGACAACCTTTCACCACCGGACTGGGGACGAATTCTCCCTAACCCCTATTGTTGGACCCTTTCATTGTATTGTAGGTTCATCCCCCAAATAGCTAAGAGCAGTTATGTATATCCAAATCTGCTTGAAGCTTCATAATACATAGAATATAGAATAACACCGAATGACCGTACGTATATATATATATATATATATATTTACAGTAAAACCTCCCTAAAGCGACCACGTTCCGTTCCAACAAAAATTGGTCGCTCCGAGAGGTGGTCTCTTAATGGAGGTCATGTTTAAATCTAGATTTTAATTGTTGAAAAAGGGTAACAATTAATGTTGCTAAAATTTATTCTTCACATTAGGAAAAAATATAAAAATTTAAAAATCAAAGCAAAAGTTAATTACTGCAGAGTTAAAAAAAAAAGGATAGATTGACTTTTGGTTTGATCTTACGGTTTTATCCTTTATTTCCCAGTCCTGTCAAAGTTGAGTAAGTAAATGCATTTTTTTTTTTTTTTTTTTTTTTTTTTTTTTTTTTTTTTTTTTGACGGGAACAAATTATTACGATTTCATTAATTTACCTATTTCTCTGAGAGTTCTCCGACAGAATAGGGCAGAGGGCAGGGGAGTTTATTGACCGTCATTCTTAATTTGTCATCATAGTTAAATTCATTGCCAAATAGGCACAAAGGGTTTCAACATTTAAAAGTTACAGTTATATACATATTAAAAAAAAAAAAATCTCAAGTTAGTGTAAAAGTTCGATGAATAATGCGCTCTCCGGAATTATTTTCCTAATAAAACCTTCTTCAAGCGACTAGGAAAAAACGGAATTTTCTTCAAAGAAATTGTTCGCTCATGGAGGGAGTTCATCTAAGATGGTCTCTGAATGGAGGTATTGAGCCTATGAGAATGAATCTCGTTCCATGAAAAAAATTATCGTTCAGGGAGGTGATCGCACAGGGAAGTTTCACTGTATATATTTTCTCTCTATTCTAAAAAAAAGTAATTACCGCTGTCAACGCCACCGCCGGTTTTGAATTTTTTGTGACCGGAGGTCTTTCTTCGTTAATATTAAGAAAAATAATGCATACAAAAATATGAAAATCGGTAGTATTATACAGAAATGTTTGATATTCACGCTGATGCAGACAGTTTTCAAATCGAAGATTTATTTTAAGAGATACTGAATGCTAAAGTTGGACAAAATCGTTCCACTAAAAAAGTTTTATAGGAGCAAAAACTATACATCGGAATTTAATAATTTTTAGATAATTTTATACGTTATAATTTCCCGGTGTGCAGAATTCGTTTATTTTTTTAATTTGACTCATTTTTCGAGGTTTCATTTCTATTTTAAATTCAAATTTTCAGCATTTCGAGAGATGTTTTTTATTTATTTTAGAAAATTGTACTAATTTAACCTGTTGCCAACTGTATAAACAACGGAAACAATAATGTTTGCTTCAAATTAAAAATTTATTTACACGTGACTATTATAAACAGAAAAGATACTTTCAAATTAAAATTAAATAATTGCGTATAAAAATCAGGAACTTATTGAAAATTACTTAATAAGAACTATATTTATAGTGAATTTTAAAAGAGAAAGGATATTGTAAAATAACAAATTCATTAACATGCGTTAGAAGTCTTAAATAGGAGAAATTACGTCACATTACACTTATTACGTAAAATGAACAAAAAATATTGTAAAACAGTTAAAATTTAAAAATAGCGCGAGACATTTACTTGATATTTTGAGATGAACTTTTCAACTTTTTTTTTTTTTTTTTTTTTTTTTTTTTTTTTTTTTTTGGACAGCGCAAATAATATTTCATTTCTAATAAAAGCATTTTCACGTGAATATTAAAAAGGCAAAGAAAAGTTTGGTGAAAATTACGTCAGATTAAAAACGATATATTTAAAATGTCTTATTTAAAAGGACTTTCTTTTCGCTTTGTTAAAAAATACCGGGAGACAAAGACTCTGTTTACTTAATTTATTTTATATTAGATGATTTTGAAATGCCATTGTATCTTTTAACAGCAGCTGATTTTTCCGTAAAATTCCCCAATCAAAGAGAAACCCGTTTATAGGGAGATCGCCTTTGTTTTTTTAATTATAATTCAATCTTCCAAAATCTTTTTAAAGCCGATCAAATTAGCATGCTTTTAGAGACTGCAGTGTCTGAACGGGGGTTGGCGAGCGTAACTCATAGGGAGCCGAGACCCCTAGTTCTTTAAAAAAATCAAAATTTTACATTTTTTTAATGAATAAAAATAGTCATAACTAAAAATCTTATCACTGTAAATAATTAAAAGTAGATCATTTTAAAAATACTTGTGTTTATTATCTATATCGAATTTCTTAGCAATCCATACTTATGCTCTCAAGGTATCATGCGCAGGGCCTGATTAATGCACGGGCCTCCGGGGCCTCGGCCCTGGGCCCACTAATTTCAGGGGCCCACAAATTTGTGTGTATTTTCTCACAATTTAAGTTTTTCCAATGTTTCCATTTTATATTTTGGTCCCTGACGTAAAAACAAAGTTTTACTGTAATAAAAAACTTCCATATTTAATTTTTCTGTAAAAGTCCTTTTCAATTTGAGAGTACCTATACTTTTCCAAACTTGCCGTATCCAGAAAATCAAATTTGGGGAAAATGCCAAAAACTGCATACTGTGTCTATTGGTTTCAATATAAACGAGGATTTTACAATGTCAGAATTATAGTTTAAAGTGATTACTATGCTATTAGGGAAAACACAATTTTTATGATTTTGGATAAGGCGAGTTTTGAGAAAGACGTCCTCATTTATTCTTCAACATAAACTGTAGATCATAGATGTTTGTGAATTATGCAAATGCTTATTTGAGAAAGTGAACGGTAATTCATTTTCTTGATTATTCTTGTAAGTTAAATTTTTTTTGTAAACTTGAAACTTTCACCCAAACAGTTTTGTCAGCTCATCAAATAAACCTACTTTTTTTTCTGAAAGTGTCGCCAGGAATGGGAAGGTAGGGGGAGGGGGGGTTCAACTTTTTAACAGGACCGGGGCCCAACTTCAGCTTGATCGGGCTCTGATCATGCGCGCAATGATTAACGGAGTAAAAAAAAAAATCCCTGCCGGCTCGACCTACAGGCGCAGGTAGATTTCAAAGTCAAGTACTAATTTCACCAACAAAAACTAAATCAAGATTAGAGATTAACCCAGTTTAACAATTTTACCTTGCCGCTTTTGCGAATTGTTAATTTCAGTTTTCTGTAAAAGCTGGTATTATCAGAATCATGTTAATGCGAAAATTTTTTCACATTTTCCGCTTTTTACCCGACTGAAAAGAAGGGTTATGTGTTTCACGCGTATCTGTGTAAGTGGATTTCTTTATACCGTCGAAACATCCCAACGGCTGGATGGATTTTTATGAATGAGGTCTCTATCGATTCGTCTTAATCTTCCGATGGTCATAGGATAGATTTTGTTTTTATAAATTCCAAATGGCGGCAGTAAAATAAAAAATGGCGGTAGAGACGAAAAAAAAAAAATTACGCACAATATTGAGTTGCATATCATTGGATAGGTCTTTCAAAATGAAGACGATGTTTCATTGACCATTTTGTAGTTAGAAGCTCCGTTTAAATATTACACAACCTGGAAGTTGTGTACTTTGGATCGCTACCTTTACTATAACTCTAACCTTCATAATAGACATCTATAGGCCTCATCAAAAGAGTGTTTGTAGATAGGAACTAATAATTAAACACAACTTAAAAGTCATCAATACAAGTAAATATAAAAAAAAGGTAAGTAATATAAAATATAGTTTCATATTAATGAGAAATAATCAATTAGTTCACTTTTTACGGAGTCAGATTTTTTGATTTTTTAAATTTAATATATTATTACAAGAAATTTGAATTAAACATTTAAAAAAAAACTCATTTACTTATACAATTATCTGGCGTATCTGTACTTTTTTTTAAAGTAATTTTTGCCGCGGAACTGCAACACGGGACCTGTTCAGCCGTGATTATGCTAATGCATGCACAATTTGAGAAAACGCGATTTTGTTTTACCTTAAAAATGCGCGAGACATTTATTTGATATTTTAAGATGATCATAATATTTCATTTCTAACAAAAGTATTTATACGTGAATTTTAATAAGAGAAATAAAAGTTTGGTGAAAATTACGTTAGATTATAATTGTCAGATTCAAATTATAATTCAATCTTCCGAAATCTTTTTAAAGCCGATCAAATTAGCGTGTTGTTAGAGTCTGCGGTGTCTGAACGGGAGTTGACGAGCATAGCTCGTAGGGGGCAGAGCCCGCTAGTATTTTATAAAATAATAATTTGAAATCAAAAACGCTATGTTGCATTTTTGTTTGTAAAACTCATTAAGTTACTGTAAATTTTCTTTATTTCGGGGAAAATATCGGATCGGGGAGGGGGGGGGGGGGTGGAGACGGGATTTCAGATACTTTTCATTGAATGAAATAGATTTTTTTTGCTTTTTTTAAAGAGGTATAAATGCCTTGTCAAACTCATACAGCTACAGATTTTATTTTTAAAAAATGATTTAAAAAAAATGATAATGCATTAGAAAAGCACAATCAGAAAAATCAATTATTAAAAACCGTTCAATTTTAAAATGACCGATTAAAATAATCATTAAAAAGTCATTATCTAAATTAATAATAATAATAATAATAATAAAATTAAAGTAATAAAAAAAACATATATACTCTATTCTTAATTTGTTTTTGTTTGATTTAAGTAACATTAAAAGGAAAAAAATAATGCATCTGCAGATAAACTAAAATTTCTTAGTGTAATTATTCAGAAGTAAGGAGGTTTTATAGATCTACACAATAAAACAAGAAAACAGAAATCTGTAAAAATTTGTAGGAAAAGCAAAACTTTTTTTTTTTTTTTTTTTTAACTTAAGAAATTGCTCCTTCATGCATTATGGTCAAATTTTACAGATTATTCTAAGTAAAATTAAATTAATGCATGCACACCACTCTGATCTAATATATGTGAATTCTTTCTAAAGATGTCAATGGATTTCACATTTTGTCTTTGTAGATAACAGATAAGAAGCATTTGATTGAATACTAATCCCAAGGGGGGCTAGGCTCTTCACACCTGTTACAATCGGTTGTTAAAAAGGAGTTTTAGTATAATTCATTGTAAACACCAATTTCAGATACGTTTGTAAACAATAATGGGATTAAGGTATTGCAACAGAAAACGGCAAAGTCTTAAGAATGTAGTTACAGTTCTAAGTTAGCGGATTCTGTTCAGTTCTCCACTAGATAGCGTTCATGTAAGTGCCTGGCTACTTCCTGTGCTATATTACGTTGAAATTCTATAATATATTTCAATTTAGTTTTACAAGCATTTAAGTCCACGAAAATGGAGAAGAATCTCCGAAATTTTGGTTTTAGTGAAATTAAGTGGAAGATAAAAAACTTCCTTGCTGCAACCTTTAAGGAAAAGTGGGTTATTTTAAGCCCAACTTTTGCAGTAAACGGCAAAATAAGTACTCAATGGAGATTTTGCCTTAAGGACAACTACGTAAACGAAAAACGTACTGTCGCTGTGTATTTAGAGAATGTGAATCGTTCCATAAACGAACCCATATGGGTGACATGGAAATTATTTACTCCTAAAGATATCGACGAAGATAAGATTCAAATTGTAGAATCAGATTTCGAAACAACTAATTCAATCGCAATTGAACTATGTGATGCCGAAGAATTGCAGAGCATAATGGAATTCAAAGATTCTGATAAACTGAAGTTTAAAAACCAAATTTTTGTGACTATGAAAGATAGTGAAGTACATAAAAGGTCCGAGATGCCGGGTCTAAAAGCTTTATCGCAGGATTTAACAGTATTGTACAGAGTTGACGAGAATCACGATGTAAAATTTCTCATCGGAGGAATGCCGGGTAAGGCACACAGATTTATTTTGAGTGCAAGAAGTACGGTTTTGAAAAGAATATTTGAAAGGATTGCAAGAGCAGAAGACGTAGTCAAATTGCCTCAACTAGATGCTGTTGCTGCAAGACACATATTCGGATATCTCTACACCGGAAATTTGGATTATGTATTGCGTAAACCCACATTCGAGATATTAGAATGGATCAAATACTTGGATCTAACGCAATTACAGAAATATTATGAACCAGACTACATTGAAATATTGTCCGAGTTTAAGAGGGAGAAATCTTCACTCGAGTTTGATATATCTCTTGAAAAAATAGAAAACTCCGAAGAAGTCATATCTTTTCCAAGTTATGAAAGCGGCTCTAGCTTGTTAGAAAGAATTTTTACTTTGAATTTGTATCCTAACAGAGTTACTGAAGAAGATGGTTATATGTCCATATCTATAAATAATATGGAAGAAAATTACTCCGATATCTATCAAGCTGTAGTAGCTGTAATCGATTCTGAAGGAAAAAGCCGATATCTTCAAAGGAAACAGCGCGGCGATTTTAACCAGGAAATCGCTTTCGAGGTATTTTTACCAAGGGAAAGCTTAGAAGATTCTACCTTGACATGGGGTGGAAGCCTTCATATATTGTGCTATTTGTATACTTCTGATACGGCTAAAGGAGTTTTGTCGACGATCAGAAATGATGTGGTGTATTATAATATACACGTTGATATCGAAGAACACTACAAAATGTTAACCTACCATATGGCACTTCTGTTTGAAAGTGGGACTTACAGTGATTTTACATTAAAATGCGGTGATCAAAAATTTCGTGTGCACAGTTTGATCCTGAGTGCAAGATCTCATGTATTCAGAGATCTATTCAAAAATAATTACGCAAACCGTGCAAAATCTCTCCGTATTCCTAACATGAAAAGCAGCATTTTAAAAACTGTACTTTATTACCTATATTGTGGTAAACTTTTATACTATGAAACCACAGATCTTATTGATATTTATGTAGCCGCTGCAGGCAAATTTTGCGTGCTGCCTTTGAAATACGAGTGTGTTAGATTATTTGAAGAAAATTTGGAATCACTAGATGTTAAAAGTGTTCTTGAACTAGCTTTGGAATATAATGAATACAAACTTATATCTTCAATTCGAAAGTTCATTAGCTGTAAAAAATCAGATAATGAGGATGATGTTGAGGGACATTAAGTGTCATTCATCTTATATTGTTTAAGTGTGATAAAGTAATTGTGAGTTCTGATGAAAATCTTCTTCGACAAGCTCTAATTTTGATTATGTATTCGTAAGTTGTATTATTTTAATATTTTATTGTAATTTGTGTAATGTTAAGTTTTTTATTTTTAATTTCTTAGTAAAACTTCAAGTTACCTTTTCCTAATTTTGTATTATGAAAATTCTGTGCTGCTTCAATTTAACCAGTTTTGCTGTTGAATTTTATCATTATTTTTTTAATTGCGTATTAAATCCTTTCCCATTTTTAAACTTTTTATTTTATCTATTTAAATTTTTTAATGAATATCGGTGTTGCCTAAATTTCTATATCATGATCTTAATTCTTTTTAATGTTTTAATGAAAAATTATATGATTTATCTTTTTTATGTATAGTATAGCCTTTTAAAAAATCTGAAAACCTTTTTATCATAAAATGCACAAAATCCTTATCTTGAATTACAAGAGATATTAGATATACTTCATGAAGTGTTTAGAATATTTAATGACTGTGAAATCCATAGTGATATTAAATTATCGCATTTATAAATCACTAAATTAAAAAACAGACAACAATTCTGAAATACACGCATTTACAATGTCATTCTCGAAAAACATTTTTATTGATAATCTGAGATAATTTTAGCTGTATTTTCTTTATCATTAATGTTTTGTAATTATAACACATATCGTAATTTTAAAGTATGTTATGAATACTTTATGACGAATTGAAGCTTATTTCCATATATGAGTAACACTAAAGGCAACGTTGTGAGAAACGTATAGAATTTCAATTTTATAGTGTATATTATATTAATATAAATAATTACACACTCTGTACATTTTTGTTGTGTACTTCGTAATTATGACAACTATGATTATTTGAAAATGTGCTTAAATAATTATATGATGAATTTCATTTTCCATTCATATTTGTACAGCCGTAACACCGAATTAACTTTTGTAATTTGCGTGAACATACATTTTACTGTCATTCTAAAAACTTGTCATTTTTTTTCATATCATGTAATTAATTCATAAGTTTTTCATGATGATTTTATTTTTGCAATTGTAAAAATATCCCATTTAATAAACCTTTCATGCTTTATAAATGCTTCTTTATTGGTATACATTGCATTTGTTTTATTTATTTGTAATGATTGCAATTTTTGCAAAACAAAACTGAAAAGGTGGGGGGGGGGGGATGGAATTAAGTTTTATGTAAAAGCAAAGGACCATAAATCTTAGCTTTATATCACAAGTCAAGATTTTTGTCCCCCCCCCTTTTTTCCCCTTCTCCTCAAAGCTCTATTTTATTATTAAGCGTTTTTGATATTCAGAATGTATGACTTCAAAAACGCTTATAGAATGTATTTCCCATTTATAATAGTTTTCACGGAATAACTGTCATAAACATGAAATTTATGTTTTAAATTTATAATAGGGTAAAAAATAATGACCGTATAGAAATTGACATTGTTATGTGCTGATTATTAAGTGCTGATTTTTTTTAATAATTCTGTTTTTTATAGTTTACAGTCATCAATACAAACTCTTGATATAAATGAATTTAATCAGTGACACATGTTATATTTAAAATGGCTGTTATCGTGTTTTAAAGAAAATTATTCTTTATTAACAATACTTTTTGATGAAAAGGAGATTCTTCTTTTTTTTTTTTTTTTTTTTTTTTCTTTCTTATGTGTTAAGGTTTTAAAACTTGCACTGAATGAAATGCGCTGATGTAGCAAATAATTTTTTCGTGGAAATATTGACTTTGAAAACTAACATATTGAGTTACAGGGAAAAGTAGAAAAAAATGAATCTCTAACCTTGATAAGTTAAGGAATGAAATTGATCACAAATGTAATAAATTTCATATAGTTTTAGAAAATTCTACTTGATGAAAAAAATAATCATTAAAATATCATAAATTTATCAGTGGAGTCAAGACTTTTTTTTTTTTTTTTTTTTTTTTTTGGGGGGGGGGGGGGGGTGTGACTAAGTAAGTTCTTTACTTAGGGTTACTATTTATATGCATCTTAAATAATTATTTATGGAATGATTTTTAAAGAAGTTGCATACATGTAATAATTATCTATTCTATGAAAGCAAAATAATTGATTGAGAAAATGATTTTTTATTAGCAATACTTGATGAAAAGAGAATATTCTTCATTTTTTTTTCTTTATTATGTGGTAAGGGGAGATAAGTTTTAAAACTTTCACTGGATGAACCGCGCTGATGCAGCAAAGAATTTTTTTTGAGAGAAAATATTGACTTTGAAAACAGGAAAAAAGAAGAAAAAAATGGATCTCTAAACTTTAGCTTATAAATGAAATTGATCAAAAATATATTTCATAATGTTTTAGAAAACCCTGGAAAAATACTGATTAAAATATCATGAATTTTAATAATCAACTGAGTCAAGACTTTTGACTAAGTAAATTCTTTACTTATGGTTACTATTTACATGCATCTTAAGGGGCTAATTCACTTACGTGTAAACACCCATTCGCTAATGTAAAATCTATCGAAGAATTTTTTTTTAAAGATAGCTCGCTTGCATTTCAATATATTTTTTAATTTTTTCTTCTTTTTAATGAGTAGTTGTTCTTGAGGTCGATTTGTACAAAGGCCGTTTTTTACTTTTTCGATTTTCTTTGCAGGTTTTTTTAACGTGAACATTTTCACTTTCGAAACCGGTTCTGAAAGTAAAAGTATCCCAATTTATAAAAAACTGTCAAAAAAGCGCCAAAGTAAAACACACAAACAAAAACGGTTTTTTTACAGTTCGATTTCAACTATATAATATATATATATATATATATATAGTTTAAAAATACTGAAATGCAAATGAGATATCTTAAAACATTTCTTCCATAGGATTAACATTAGCGAAAGGGTGTTTTCGTGTGAGTGAAAGGTGTGATTGAAACAGCCTGAAATAATTATTTATGGAATGTTTTTTAAAAGAGTTCCATACATGCAATAATTATCTATTCTATAGGAGCAAAAAATTGTATATTAGGTTGATTTATCAGATTGGATAAATTAACTGATTTTTTTTCGTAATCGACTTCTACAGCTTTATAAATATGATTGATTTGATTAATTCAAGACCAAACTTAAAACGTGGACTAATACTATCCAATACTTACAACTACATTTATGTATAACTCAATTAGTAATTGTTTAAAATATAAGTTAGTAAAATTCATAAAAATCAAAATAATTTATAAGCTTTTTAAGTAAATAATTTAGAAAAAGGCTTATAAATTAGGTTGATTATAGACTCTTAAATACACAAGTGAAATTTACGAATTTAAATTGGTCAAATCATGGATACATTTCATTTAAAAATTTATAATTTATTCCACAAAGCTTAAAAAATATAATTCAGCAATATTTATAAAGACAGAGGGAAAAAAAAAACGATCATCAAAATTAGGTGGTTTACACAAATAAGTTCAGTATTTGTATTTTGTAAAATCAAATATTTACATCTATTATTATATACATTTCGAATAGAACTTGACACTGTTTGAAGAGATTTTCAAATGTATACAATTAGTATATTTTATGGGATTTTTTTAGGACATGTTAATTAAGTTGATTTACGGACTTAAATAAATCAACTCAATTATACTTCATTACAAATTGATTAAAAGTTTTATATTTGGTGCGATCACCCATTAATTGAAGATTAAATTTAAAATGTAGACTAAATAAAATGAAAAAAAAAATACCTATTATTTGCATACCATTCAACTAGCAATTAATTATGAAGTGAATTAAGTGCTTTTCATGAAACTACACTTAATTTACAAGCTTTTTGAAATAAATAATTGGTATAAATAAAAATAAAGTTTATAAATGAGGTTTATTATAGACTTTTAAAACACAGAATTGAAATGAAAACATGCGAATTTATAATTTGACTTCTTCATATATTAAGTTGATTTAAAAAATGTCAATAAAAATTTTAAAAGGATTACAGCAACGTTCAATGAAAATGGAGAAATATCGTCAAAAACATGTGGCTACGATAATAAAGTTTATGATTAGGGGCGCCATTTCAGAACTTTCTTGGGGGGGGGGGGGCAAGGACTTTTTGAGGGAAGTTATATAGCTATAGGTAGGATCCGAGCGTCTACCTCCCGCCCCCCTGAACGAGAAACGTAAACTGAATCATGCTCACAAAAACAGTAAAAACTTTGAATACGGAAACTCTAGAATCAATGAAATATTTCGTTTTAAACAGGTTTCTGTCTTAGCAGGTAAAATTTCAATATATTGAATATGAAAAATTTTCTCTTTAGACAGGATTCTATTATAGGTTCCATTTTTACAGGTATCCTCAAATACTGTTAAACAATTCACTGTAAAGTATAGGTCTGAAAAGAGATGTATTGCAGTAAAACTTGTGAAAACGAAGCTTGTCTATAACAGAATTCTTTGTCAAAGGGAAAAAGTCAAATTTCGATGAAAAAACGTCAACTGCTGAGACCTGTCTAAAATGGAACTTTTTCTAGTCCTTTTCGACTTCTTTTTTTTCAGGTTTTACTACAGGGGCGCCATTTCAAGAGTTTCCTGGAGAAGGACAGAATGAACAGAGATGACCGCCCCGGGAACCCAGCTTTCGCTTTAGAGTATAAGTACAATCTCGGGGGTGGGGAGGAGAACCTGTCAAAGGACAAGGGAAAATTTCTTTGAGGAACAGGAAACGTTCAGAATTGCACAACGGGCAAAACTGTACAAATCTAACAGAAAATGGGAAAAGCCCGCACAATATAAAAAGCTTTGCGTGATTTTGTCTCCTTAAATTCTTTCATGGACCTGTCATTATTATGCGATTTTTTTTTTTCGTGAAAGTCCACGATTTTTTTTCTTCCAAATTCCGAAAAATCAATTCGTCAATGGGTGACAGAAGAAAATCGCGAATTTTGCAAATTTTGAAAAAGAAAACCCAAATCATCGCGAAAAAATCGCCAATTTCTCCAAACGACCGTGGGAAATATTGCTACTATGATCAGAGATTGCGAAAAGAAATACAAATTTTGTCAAATGGTAGTACAAATAAAATTTCGAATTTTGTAAAAGGATTGCGAAAAAATCGCGAATTTCGTCAAAAGATTGCACAAAAAATCACGAAAATTTAGTCAAACAATGTAGAGGAATTTCGTCAAGCGATCGTGAAATAAGATACGAAATTTCGTGTAGCTATCGCGCAAAAAATTACAAATATTATTAGTTGGTGGTAGAAAAACATAATCACGAATTTCAACAAATGATTGTGAAAAAGAATCGCAAATTTTGTCAAAAGATCACAGAAGCAAATGTGGAATTTAGTCAGTTGGTATTGGAAAAATACTGTGAATTTCGACAAATGGTCGCGAGAAAAAAAAAACCAATTTCGATAACGGTTGCAGAAAAAAAATTTTGTGAATTCCGTGAAAATGTCGCGTTAAAAATCGCAAATTTCGTCAGATGATCGCGAAAACAGAATAATGAAATTCAATCAGTCATAATCAGCTCTCGAACGTCATGAATAGGTCACGAAATTTCAACTTTTGTGATCTATAGCAATAAGAAAATTTTCATTAGTGATTTTCTGCAAGTAAAGATAAGGTAAAGCGTTAATTGTTTCAGATTGCGTTTTCACTATTATGAGGAGTGTTCGTGTTAATACTATTTTTCAAAGAATTCCTGAATATTTTTTTAGATGAAAAAGCTACATATTTGAACATTAATGAATACTATATACATATATCTTCATTTTTCTACATAAAAGGTAAAGCTTATATTAAAGATATAATTGTAGACTTCTTTTACAATAATTGTATTAAAATGTGGATTCATTTTCTTTCATTTCGGATCGAATTGCCTTTCAATGTATAAATCTTTTTAGCGGATTACGTGTTTGCTTGAAATTACAGTCCTGCGGCAGGATAGTTTGACGTATTTTCTTCGTTGCGAGTGAGGTACACTTTAAGTTTCTCGGATTGTGCTTTATCTCTTTCAGTCGGAGTCGGGATGACCTGGGTTTTAACAAGGAAGACCTGAATATTTTCAAATGAAGAGCTATAGACAGGGGCGTATTTAAGCTGAATTTATTAGGTGGGCGTACATGACGATTTTGCCGACTGACTTAATCTATACTCCTATTATAAAGAGGAAAAAATTGTTTATTTGTAGGAAGTAAGCTCTGGAACTACCGAACCGATTCCAAAAGTAATGGTATCAAAATGATGGTGTTAGTCCAACTTAGAACATAGGCTATATCTTATGTCGGTGCCGCTACGCCAAAGGGGGTTTAGGAACAAAAAACATTCTAAAAATGCGATTTTAGCGTAACTGAAGGGCCTAGAAGTATGAAATTTTGAATATTAGTTACTTATAAGATATAAATGATGTCTAAGAACAGTTCTTAAATAATTCGAAATTTAAAAGGGGTGAAAATGCACAAAAAGCGTTCTAAAAAACGTTCTAAATGGTAGTTTCTACACAATCTCAGGAAATACCAAACCGATTTAAAAAATATTGGTGTCAAAATGATGGTGACAACGCTTGCTCCAAGATAGGCTATGTTTTATGTCGGTGTCACTACCCCAAAGGGGATCAAGGAGCAAAAAACGTTCTAAAAATGCGATTTTTGCGTAACCGAAGGCCCTAGAAATATGAAATATGAAATATTATCTATTTATTAGATATAAAGGAATTCTAAGAACAGTTCTTAAACAATTCGAAATTTGAAAGGGGAGAAAATGCGCGAAAATCGTTCTAAAAAACGTTCTAAATGGTGGTTTCTACACAATCTCAGGAAATACCAAACCGATTTAAAAAATAATGGTGTTAAAATATTGGTGTGAAAATGACGGAGACAACCCTTGCTCCAACATAGGCGATGTTTTATGTCGGTGCCACTACCCCAAAGGGGGTACAGGAGAATAACGTTTTAAATTGCGGCTTTTGCGTTACGGAAGGGCCTAGAATCGGGAAATTTGGAATGGTAGTTAGTTATAAGATATCAATGATCTCAAAGGACATTTCCTTAAAAAATCGAAATTTAAAAGGGGGTCAAAATGCGCAAAAAGCGTTGAAAAAAACGTTCTAAATTGCGATTTCTGTGCAATCTCAGGAAGTACCGAACCGATTTCAAATATAATGGTGTAAAAATGACTGTGACAGCTCTTTCTCCAAGATAGGCTATATTTTATGTCTGTTTCCACTACCCCAAGAGGAGATGCAGGAGCAAAATGCGCGAAAAGCGTTCTAAAAATGTTCTAAATGCCGATTTGTCGGCAATATCTCAGGAAGAATGAATCTGATTTCAAACGTAATGGTAGGAGATTGATGCTGACAGCCTCTGCTCTAACATAGACGCTATTTTATGTTGATATAACTATCACCAAGACGTTGCAGGAGCAAAAAAGCATTCTAAATTTCGATTTTTGTTCTCGGTAGGGGCTAGCAACTTAAAATTAGGCAAGGTATATATTTATTAGATATAAATGATCTTTAAAAACAGTTTCGAAAAAATTGGAAATTTAAAAATGGGTGAAAATGCGCGTAAAGCGTCCTAAAAACGTTCTAAATTGCGATTTCTACTCAACCTAAGGAAATACCAAAACTATTTCAAAAGTAATGGTTGCAAATCAATTGTGACAGTCCCTGCTATAACATAGGTTATATTTTATGTTTCTGTCACTACCATCTGAGGGTTGCAAAAGCAAAACATGTTCTAATTTGCGTTTTTTGCACAACTGAGGGGTCTAACACTTTGAAGTATGGCATGGTATTTACTTACAAGATGCAACTGCTTTCTATGAACAGTCGAAAGAAAATTTCAAATTAAAGAAAATTAAGTGAGTGAAAAGCGTTATAAATTACAATTTTTAATCAAACTTATAAATTACAAAACCGATTAAAAAAATAATGATGACAAATTTTCGTGTTAGAACCTGCTCAAACATAAGCTATATTTTATGTCTGTTCCACTACCACCAGAGGGTTGCAGGAGCTAAAAACTTTCTAAATTGCGATTTCTGTGATACTGAAAAGGCTAGAAACTTTAAATATGACATGGTAGTACTTATAAAATATAAATGCCCTCGAAGGAACATCGAAAATAAATTCGAATTAAAAAGGGGTGAAGCGAAGGGGAGGTGCGAAAAGCATTCTAAAAAAGTTCAAAATTACGATTCTATGCAATTTCAGGGAATATAAACCGATTATGAAAGTAATAGTTGCGAATCAATGGTAACAGTCTCTTATCCTACACAGGCTATATTTTATGCCGGTGATTCTACCACCTGGGATTCACAGGAACAACAAACGTTCTAAAAATGGGCTTTAAAAGCTTTTTAAATTACGTTTCTGTGGAATATTAGGAAATAACAAACCGATTTCAAAATTAATGTTGGCAAATTAATGGAGACAGTTCCTGTTTCAACATAGCTCTTTATGTTGAGAGAGGGGGTAGGACTTGGAATTTGACATGATGGTTAATTTTGAGATGTAAGAAGATGGTTTCTAAAAAATTCAAAACTTCAAATGAATACTGAAATGAGCGTATTAATTAAGCATAAAAGTTTCAAAATATTTTCTAAATTATCATTTATTTAGTTTTATTTCATTTTATTAATTTAAGTCTCATTTCTGCCTAATGCAGTGTAATAATGATGTTTAATCAAACTGTGTTTTAAATAGCAATTTTTGAATTATTCCTAAAAGTAATAAGTACCTTTTAATAAAAAAAACCTTTTAATAAAATAAAATATTACCTTTTAATAAAATAAAAATTTAGTTAGTACCTTTTAATAAAAATTAAACATATAAATATCACTTGGCATATTTCAAATATTACGCGAGCAAAGCAGCGGGGTTTGCTAGTATATATATATATCTTTAAAAGTATGTTTCTGTGTCTGTATATATATCTACCCAGAGTTCTAAAATGGACTGACTGATTTTAAAATTCAATAACTTGAAAATGGTGACAGCTATAAAATTAAATTCTTGCAGGAGTGTTATGTAAGATGTCAGGAATTTTTTTTTACTGCGATTCTCGATTTTAGTTTAAAATAGTGGCGGTAGATGACGCTACTTGCAATAGGCGCTAAATCGGACCCCGATTTTTGGCCTCTCTCTTTCCTCAATATTAATGCGGAAGAAGGAGATTAAATATAGCAGTGGGCCCCTCAGAACAAAATTCCATTGGCAACTGAGTACCATTCCACATATTTAATCTCCTTCTTTCTATCAATACTGAGAGAGAAGAGAAACAAAAAATCAGGCCCTGATTTAGCACCTCTTGCTAGCAGGGCCATGTATCGGTGCTATTTTAAACTATAATCGAGAATAGCTATAAAAAAACTCCTGACATCTTACATAACCCTCCTACAAGAATTTTTTAACCTCTTCGGGACCGGCAGGTTTTACTCAAATTTTATTCGCTTGCATCACTTTTTTTTTTCAATTACCTTTATTTAAACAATCACGAAAATGCTCTAATTAATGAAATTAAATATTATTTTTCTTTTTTACTGGTGCCTAAAACAAATTATGTATGTTCTTTTTGAGGGTGCATATATGCACCCATGGTCCCGAACTGGTTAAATAGCTGCCACCATTTGCAAGTTATTGAATTTTAAAATCAGTCAATCCATTTTAGGACACCCGGTATGTTTGATATAAAATTCAACATTATTAACACATCGATATCAAATTTTTCCCTTTAGAGCGTCAAATATCAAATACTTTACATTTTAGTATACTGAAGAGAATATAAGGTAGATTTAAAGATGGATACACCACCGCTTCACTTACGTTACATTGTTGTAAATGTTCCAGTAAAGTATTTTGATATTTTTTGCTGAATGTGCAGATGGATGGATTAATTAAAAAAGTTGAAGTTTTTAGTAAGATACTACTTGGAACTTATACCGAATCAGATTATTTATATTTATACTAAAAATGATTAAATCAAAATTACTTTAATTACATCTTTATTCATTCATTGCATAACATGCATTTTAACCCACCATTTTTTTAGACGAGCCCATTTATTCACGACACCGCCCAAATCTAGATATTTAAAAATATCCTTCTCAAATGTAAGCATCATGAGTGTATTCAAACGTGAATCGGTCTTTTTTGTTCTTAGATATTTTTTTCACAATTTTTAATTTACCATGTTCTTTCATTCGAGGCAACTGTGACTGGAGAAGGCAATGTTTCACGAAAGACATTTACCGCTTTCTGAACCAGATTTAGTTTTTATTTCTTTCTTGAAATGGGAGGATGCATTATTTTATCCAGTGGCGAGATTATGCTGATGCATGAACTAAGACTTTCCGCTTTCACCCCTGTAAGAGTATGCAGTACCTTCTCAAACTCCAGGCGTTAGAACATAAGAAGTTTGGGATCAAATAGATTGTTTCAATTACCGTCTAACTTCTTTGGTGCCAATCTTCGTCGATACTGCTTAGCAAATTCATTTAACGGATCAACACCTTACTTGGTTTAAAAGAGAACTGCACTCTATATTTCTTATTCACATTTTCATTGTCATTGTTAATTGTTTCCAATGATTTGATACAAGTCTTCGGTATTTTTGTATCTTCATTTTTTCAGTAACTAACTTGCAATTGTACGGAACGTTCTTGAGAAACATCATAGAGAAGCAATGAAGTCGAGCGATAACATTTTCTTTCTTAAACTTCGTGGCTTGATCATTGTTTTGCTAACAGAAGTAGAGGAATCAAGTTTTTCAAAATTTGTAGGATATATTCATATGAGATCCAAACCGCTTTCAAAGATTCCGCTCGAGCATTTCATCTCGCCTTAGAAAGATTCCGCAGCAGAATTACTTTTTCTATTTCTTTGAGCTTGCCTACTAATGGCTTCTTTCGATTAGTACTTTCTGTGAAAAACACAAACATCTTCCAGCACGTCGAACAGATCACCGATAACATCGCTGGCACTGCAGATATGCGAAACGAAAGTGTTGAGTCTGTGACACTGACAAGGAATATGATGCACAATTCGAACCACGATTTCTGAAAACGTCTCCTAAGTGCCGCTGAATTCAATTCTCCAGACATGCTGCTTGTAAAATCGTATGACTGGAAAACTACCCGTTCTATTTCGAGCTCATTCTTTGTAAGGATATGCTATGTCTAGCATGCAAGGTCGACATTGGTTTTGACGACTCCTTTTAAAACTTCCAAAAGCCGATAGGAGTTTTTCCATCTTTGTCGACATATTTCAACCTAACAGCTGATCTATCATGGTGCGAAGCATCTGGTGCTCTATCTGCCATAATTCCATAAAATTACGCTTCTTTAATATCCCTGAGTATCATTTTGCGCAGTGCTGCATCAAAAAATTCAATCATTTAGTTTTGGGGTAAAGTGGAAAGGTAAGTTGTATGGTATGGGCTGAAACTTGTGTCCTCAAACATTTCCTTAGTTGTGAGTTATGTCTGGAAATCAATTTCACAATTTTTCAAAAGTTTCCGTTTTCGTCTTTGCCACTTCCACAAACCAGGCCTTGCCTACTCAGCATTCGCGTAATGTCCATTAAGATTGCTACAATTTCTGTGCTGAATGCAAGATGTTGCTGTTGCTCTTCCAGAATAATCTGGTTGCGTTTCATCTCGTCGAGTAAGTGATTATGCGTCATCATGAACTGACAAAAAAAATAGGAAACAACAAATTTGGTAGGAGTTGGAAGAGAAATGTTGTGCGAACTTTGTGTTCTTTTCTTTTCCTTAAGCTCTTCATTTTGTCTCCTTTGTTTACACCTCTCTCAACTAAGCCATTTTGCTTTTTTTCTCTCCCAGGTCCTTCATGAAACACACACACAAAAAAAATAGCGTATTAGCAAAAAAAAATTTGAGTTCTGCGCTATATTCCAAAAACGGATGCTCTTTTGTAAGAACCCAGATAGCATGAACATTAGCAGCAAGTTTGATTTTTTCTGACATTATCTTACAGTGACAAATTTGAATTGTGAAATTTGCAGCAAATTTCCCGCAAGGTATACCATCCCCCACTTGCATGAGTAGTTTGTTGTGAAACTGATGGGAAGACTGTCTTTAATTCAGGACAATGACGAAAGCAAAAAATCTCTCTGTTGACAGAACAGACAATCAGCAGAAATTTTATTCGGTTTGCACCGCTTTTTCTGAATGCGTATTGAAAAGTACAAATGTTACCTAACTTGTTTATGGTGATGAAAACGATGTATGCACCTTCTGATGGTGTGTTCGCATCTTGTTTGCCGTTAATTTGCAATAAATTTGATACAGCATGAATTTAACTTGCACGAAAAGTTAGCTGCAAGTTCAAAGTGTGGTGACTTCGGCGTTTGCGTTATCTTGCTGCAGTCTTGTTATGAACTTTCAGTCTTGTCATGCTGAGCTTGCTGCAACTTTGCAGGTTTTCAAAGCAAGACTGCTGTAAATTTTCTGCAAATTAAAAATGCTATCTGGGAAGCGCTATTGAAATGCCGCTGTCTATCTTGCGGGATGGAACCATTTATCGGGTATACGCTGAGTTTTGGCTTATACGGATCAAATATATCTCTGATTTTCTGACTTCATTTTAGACCTTTTTCCTGGGTCATGTTCAATGATGGAATTGTTCCCACTTTCCGTAATGCTAACCTCTCCACGGTTCTTCTCGATTTCTTTCATAATCTTACTATAAATATTTTGACACAGGTGAACAATTTTTTTCCCCTGTCAATTATATCTATGGTCTCCTTAAGGAACAAGAAAACACTTAACTCATCAAATGGAGTCAATTTTTCCAATAATCGGCTTGCAATCATTTAAACAATCGACTAATGATTCAATTGTCGAGCACATTTCAATAAACCGCGAGTAATATGAATGCCTTCATAAAAGTCGTCATCATCTTCAGTGCTAGTCGATCATTTAGATGCTCAGAACCCTACTAATCCGCTGCGGACTCTGAAAGACCCTTTAAATATTGAGAAACTAGTATTTCTTAGTTCTTTCTTAATTTATTTTCAGAAGTCAGACAAAATCGAAGAAAGGTGATGCAAACTTTGGATTTTTGAAAGAAATTAAGACAAATGCTAAGAATTGGTGTTTTTAGTGTATGTTTTAAGAAAAAAATGTAGAAAATGGAAAAAAAAAATCAATTGTTTCAGAGTTGTATCGATCGATACTGACTACCTAGAATTTGCCGACTGTAATCAAAGTTGCCGACATTGGGGGGGCGAGACGCCCCCCTACGCCCCCCCAGTAGCTTCGCCCCTGGCTATAGATTTGACTATTAATCGTGGCCCATAGTAATAACCCATGTGTTCATTTCTGTACATAAGGGATAAAATCCTAGACTACTTTATTATAAACGTGTTAAAATATGGAGCAATTTTTTTTTACTTTGAGATTTGGTTGAAGTCTGTTGGTTTTTGGGTTGAAGAAATTGTTTTGTCGGGTGCGCGCAGTCTCCATTCCTAGGTGTTGAAGAATTTTGAGACTGTGCCATATATAATATGATTTAATAAAGCAAATTATTAAATGTTGCAATGTTTGCAGTAAATATAACGTGACTCTAATAATCCAAAAAAGTAAAAAAAGTCAGATAAATAAGAACTTGAATCCTACTCGCCCCTTCATCCTATCCCAAGCCCCCCCCCCCCCCCCCACAAAAAAAAAAAAAAAAAAAAAAAAAAAAAAAAAAAAAACTATCTGAAAAAAACTCTACCCCTGAATTTCTAGCCATAAGAGGACTAGTTTTCCTAGGATCCAGTTGTACACAGCTGAAGAAAATGTCTCTCATGTATTTTTAAAATTAGACAAAATACGATATATTGGCACCTTAAGAAAGTTCGTATAGGACATTTTTTTGATAATTATTAATTTCTATGCAGAAAGCATTTATTTAATGTTTATGTTTTTATTACAATCAAATCTGATAAATTATTTTAGCGTTTGAGCAATTTTTAATTTTTTTTTCTTGAGTCTGACAATTGATGGTTGATAATCTTTTTGAAAAATCAAAATCCTTGGGCTGTCCCCCAACCAGCCCCCCTCAAATGGCGCCCCTGTTTATGATTTGTATTAGATAAAATATTTATATACATATATGATAAATTGTCTTTATGAAGAGAAATGAACTGCAATGCATTCAACGAATGTGGATAAAGGTTTGTAAATAAAATAAATTTATAGAAATAATCCAACGAATCTACTGAATTCTACAAACTTGATTTTTAAAAAATCTGAAAAATAGAAAATTTCTTGCGTCAAACTTCAGGGTACACAGACCATTTCGACAAGTAAAATGAACGAGATTTTGCGAAATATTTTAACAACATGTTACTTTAAAATAGAATTTTTTTTTAAACAGAAAATAGATACAATACATTATAGCCCATATATAAATCAAAAGAAATTAATTTATGCATAAATTAGTTTTCAAGAACTAACTAACTTTTTACATATCTCTATGACATTTTTTGAAGAACATGTCTGTTCGGTACACTTTAAAAAAAAAAACTGTTGAATACATTCACCTTAAAATTTGCTATAGTGTCAGAAAGCACACTCTTTGAGAATAATAATAAGCAATTTTCATTTTGGATTAAAAGAAATAAAATTAAAAATATTTTACTAAAAATCTTCGAAAGTCCTAAAAATTTTAAGAACTTATTTTCATTATTTTAATTATTTTTTCACTCAGACCTTCTAACGTTAGGCAATTTAAAAGAAACAAGTTAGTTACTCAATTTTGGAAAGTTTTAACTAACTGTTAACGTGAAATAGATATTTAGAAAAATGTACCAAAGCATAAAAAAACATTTTGAGATAAAGGCAAAAAACTATATACACACCCACAATGCTTAAAATACATTATTTTAATATGTTTATATATTCAAGACCTACACAAATTATATATGTATGGAATCGTCTCACTCTGCTCTATTTTTTAGGCCGATAATGGAAAACTCAAAAATTCGAATCATTTTTTGTTCCTGTGCCCGTTAATAAATTTCGATAATTGTGCAAGGAAATCAGCATACAGAAGTAAAAAGAACACACAATAGCTAGCTACCGCGAAAGAAAGAAAGAAAGAGTTTGATTCTGAAATCAGATAGTTGAAATTGCTGGCATACATCTTATGATTTTGATCTTAACTTAAATAATTTTTGAATTATATTGATTTAAATTTTACTTTCTAATTTCGTGAAGTTTTAAAAACAATACAACAAGGTTTAGAGAAGAACTTATAGAAAAATAAATATTACATGGCTGCTATAATCAAACTCGAAATTCGTATTTAGATATACCATTTAAATATCTTAAACAGCATTTCATCTTATCAACTGATTTTGAAATGAAAAAAAAAAAAAAAAAAAACTAGTATGTTGTGGACATCTCAAAACTTTCTTCTATATAAATCACGTCAATTAAATCATTTAAATAGTACAAGAAATAACAACGGTTTAGCACCAATTCATAATAAAAATTATCTGAATTTGAATTTGGATGAAAATTCGTGCGCTAGTTCTTGAGATAGAGCTATAGCGGAAATTCTTAAAATCGTAGCATAGCAGCGCCACCTGTTGAGCGATTTACACCAAAAATAAACAGCACTAAATGATATCAAACTATACCTGAATCTGAAGTTTGTTGAAAATCCAAGCATTAGTTCTTGAGATAAAGCTATTGCGGAAATCGCAAAAAATACAGCATAGCAGCGCTACCTGTTGAGCGATTTACACCACAAATTAAACAGCACTAATTTATACGTCAATTCATGTCAAGGAATAACTAAATCTGAAGTTTGATGAAAATCCGTGCAGTAGTTCTTGAGATACAGCTATTGCGGAAATCTTGAAAAATGCAGAACAGCAGCGCCACCTGTAGGGCGATTTACACCAAAAATTAAACAGAACTAATTTATATCAGGGACTAACTGAATCTGCAGTTTGATGAAATTTCGTGCATTTTTTCTTGAGTTAGAGCTATCCCGATAATCATGAATAATGCAGCATAGCAGCGCCACCTTTTTTGCGATTTTCACAAAAAAGCAATCAGCACCAAACTATATCCTGGACTAACTGAATCTGAAGTTTTTTGAAAATCCGTGAAATAGTTCTTGAGATATAGCTATTGCAGTAATCGTGAAAAATGCGATATAGCAGCGCCACCTGTTGGGCGATTTTCACCAAAAACTAATCAGGTCCAGTTTATATCAAGGTCTAACTAAATATAAAGTTTTGTAAAATTCCGTGCATTAGTTCTTGAGATAGAGCGCCCACAAAATTTTTGTCACATACAGACTCACAGAGTGATAGAGTGACAGAGTGACAGACAGACTCACAGACAGACATTTTCTGAAAACCATCAAATCAAGTTCTGGGCATTCTAAAACGTACAAATCCGTCGAAAACCGGAAGTCGAAATTTTTCACGAATCCAATACTTTCTTCTTGTAAAGATAGAAGAAAGTAAAAAATACAATAAATCATTCATAATTTTTTACTTTCTTCTATCTGCAATAGCTATATCTCAAGAACTATTGCACGGATTTTCATAAAATATCAGATTCAGTTAGTCCAAGATATAGTTTGGTGCTGATTAGTTTTTTGTGAAAATCGCCCAACTGGTGGCGCTTGTACGCTGCATTGTTCATGATTATCGCAATAGCTCTAACTCAAGAAAAAATGCACGAATTTTCATCAAACTTCAGATTCAGTTAGTCCCTGATATAAATTAGTGCCGTTTGATTTTTGGTGTAAATCGCCCAACAGATGGCGCTGCTGTGCTGCATTTTTCACGATTTCCACAAGAGCTGTATCTCAAGAACTAATGCTTGGATTTTCAACAAACTTCAGATTCAGGTATACCTTGATATCGTTTAGTGCTGTTTACTTTTGGTGTAAATCGCTCAACAGGTGGTGCTGCTATGCTACATTTTTTCAGAATTTCCGCTATAGCTCTATCTCAAGAACTAATTCACGAATTTTCATCCAACTTCAAATTCAGATATACTTTGATATGAATTGATGCTAAATCGTTGTTATTTCTTGTACTATTTAAATGATTTAATTGAAGTGATTTATATAGAAGAAAGATTTGTGATGGCCACAACATTCTAGTTTTTTCATATAACCTTGAAAACAATATTATAAGATTGCCAATCAAAGATTACAGTTAATTTTTGTATTCAGTAAAACTGAATACAGTAGAACCTCGATTATCCAAAGTAATTGGGACCGACCCTCTTTCGGAAAATCGAAATTTTCGGATAATCGAAAATACTTCAATTTTAAGATTAAGGAGAAATTTATGCAATATTTCTGATTATGGTAACAAGTGCTTAATGAAAATAAAGCAATAAAAACAAGAATAAATTACCTGAATTTTAATTTTGAAATTAAGTACTTTGTAGATATATCCCAAGGGTTTGAAAAAATGTTTTGTTTATTGTAGTTTCGATTTTCGATTGCCTTTGCTTTGAAGCTCTATCACGGAGTTTTTTAATATTATTAGTCTACCAGTATCACAGTCTTTCTGTTGTTCCAGCCATGCCAAACCTTTTGCAAAACATTCAAAAGCTTCAGAATTGCTAACTTGCTCGTTTTCTTCGTTCCATTCCGCTGCTTACGGAGCTCAAGTTAAATGCAAAGGAACTCTAAAAAAGTGGATCGAAAATATTTATATGTACTCGTAGTTCAGAAAGAACCGCTTGAGCCAAAGCCGCCTCAAGACTACAAGCCAGACACGCCCTTCATCCCCCCACATGTGACGTCACAGCCCGGGGCTGGCTAACTGCCAACGCGCCAGCCCCGAACATTTGAATTTTGTATCTTGCTATTTTAAGTGCACGTGCGTTTTACTTAGCCTAATAACATATTTTTTTCAAGGTAAGTTTTATTTTCAAATTATATTTATATGCTACCAGCACAAGTTTTATTTCTTTTATTATGATAGTGTTCAAAATCTTTTATTTTTAATATCTTTGAAATAAATTAACTAGCAAATCCTAGTACGATTCTATCAATAATACCGTATCTCAAAACGAAACTATATTATTGTAGTTCTGTTTCTTTCCACATAGAGCAATAATTTAAAATGGCAAACATCCCTAAATCGTGTCAAGACTTATATCATTTAATTTGTATCTCGTCACACCATTCTCTCTTTATAATTTGTTCTGTTTTCTCTAATTCATTAGAGTGACCTTTAATTAACGCTCATTTATTAAAAGACACTTGTCGTGTGAATAGTAACTCGGGTTATTTTGTATGCAGAATTAGTTGGACTTTAATTTGACAACAAATTTATGTATATATATATATATATATATATATATATATATATACATAAATCCTAGTATAATAGTAATATATATATATATATATATTCATACTTAAAAATTTAAATATTCTAGAAATTTTCATGAAAGTCGCTGTGAATACATAGCATTTTTATCTTGTTTACTTCTTTTAAAGCAAACCCCGATCGATATGCTTGTATCAATTTATTGTTGTTTTTTAATCTTAAACGTTTGCTATCTTAATAAAAATTCTTTTTATAATTTTTTGTTAAATTATAAATGCTTATGTACTGTGTAAATAGAGCTATGGGGATAATGTTTTTGAATCTCTCTATTTTTGCCACAACTGTAAACAATTTATTTACAAGACTAGAGGAAGGGTTGTTAGTACCCTTATGCAAAACAGTAGTCCCCCTCCCCCCACCCCACACACACACACGCCTTCTTCGCAAAAATCCTATGTGTTTTCATATACATTTTAATGTTTAATTAAAAATAACAATAAATAAAATTATTATTCTATAATTATAAATTTACTTTTAGATCTAGTCAGGAAATACTTTTCATCTCATAAAAATTAATTATTTTAAGCTTAAAAGATGTGAACAAACATTTAAGAACCCACACAACATTATTTTGGAAATGAAATATTTTCGTGGAAGGTTTTTGTGTTTTTCGATGTTTTTTTTTTTTAATCAGCTTTTACCTAAACATTCGAGGAAAATGAACATAAATTAGGAATATTTTAATTCCAATTGATGAAAGTCTTTTCTTTCTTTCTTTTATTTTTCTCTTCATATGTCAATACATTTTTTAAAAAATCTATTGCTTGTACCTTGCATAATATATCAAACTAATACAAAACTAAATAATAATTTTCTGTTTCATGAACTTGTGTTGTTTTAGTATTATGACAGTTTTATGTTTTTTAATTTAATGGATTTTATGTGAACATTACCCATTTCTGATAAGTAAAGTTTACAGTACGAAAATTTATTTATAAGAATACTTAATTTCATGTATACTTTAATTTTACTATTTATTATATGCAGGTTTCAAATCACTTAATATTCAATAGGATATTTGCTGTATAATTTCAAGCCCAATTAAAAATAAAAATAGAACACAACTTGAATTTGTTTTCATTTAACATTAACTTTTCTTCCACTTTAATTTAATTTTTAAATGTGGGTTTTGATTGGCATACTTATAGTTATTTATTTATTTTGAAATAATTGAAAGCAAAATAATTCAATTTATGTGTTTAAACTGCAAATTTATATATATATATATATATATATAGTTAAAAAATTCCAATAGTTATTTCAAGCATTACCACAAACTGTAAACTTTAATTGAAGCACAAAATTAACTTAACCAAACCAAATAAGAACTATAATTTAACTTAATAAACAAACTTAAAGGAACACAACATAACCAACTTTAACTTAAACAAAACAACCATAAGACACAAGGCAAATAACTAATTAAACATGGAGACAGGTCTGCGCGGCTTATGACACGCTAATGCAGGGTTAAAACTGTTTTTAAGCATGCAACATTCCCCAGATTTACCTGTCGAGACCATATTGAAAAAACAAATGAAACAAGATTAAAGCTAAATGAAACAGACCGACCGAAATCAATCCATATCAAAAGCGATCTGTTTCCACTACATTCCGTAAACCACACGCTTTGAGTAAAGGCATCAATTCACTTCTGTTCTTGCAAGTTCTATATATATATATATATATATGTAATAATGTATAATGTCTTGTTTTTGAATATATACCAAATAGATAATTGATATTGTTTCTAAATTTCAAAGTAGAATAAATAATAAAAACTGTCTACTAAAATAAATTTAATACTTGGGATTTTTTTTCATTAACGAACGAATTTTCTTTAATGTATCTTTAATTCTGATGCACATTTTCATTGACACAGTTATATTATTTCATAAATATTGTTTTTGTGTTATCGTTATTATTGTTTCGAGTGATCGAAATTGATTAAAAAGCACTTAATTAGCGTCTTTAAACTATAAGTTTTTATTTTTTCCCATATGCTGTGATAATAAGTTGAAATATGGAGGAAAGAATTAATGTTTTAAATAACGCATGTGCTCTCCACAGCTGATCTAAGCCCCGCATCGTGACGTCACGAAACCTTGTGTTTGGCTTGTAGTCTTGAGGCGGCTTTGCTTGAGCACAAGAAATATGATAGTTAAAAAAAAAAAAAAAAAAAAGCTTGCAAAATAAATTTTGCCCACAAGGAATTTGATTGTTAGAAAAAAAAAAAAAAATTTTAAAGATGGATGTCGGTTAACCGAGAGTTTCGGTTAAAAGAGGTTCTACTGTGATTCTGCTTACAATTTTTAAATAATTCAATCGGTAATTAATTCACTATGAAGTGACTTGGGTAAAATGGATGAAATAGAAAAAAAAAAAAAAAACAAACAAGATTATATGACTCTTATAATCGAACTCAAAATTTGTATTTATTTCAATCTGTTATTTATATAAATCGTAAAAAGTAGGCAACTTTATCATGCAATTTTTAAATGAGACAGTTCCAAAACAAAGATTGAATGCCAAGAAAAAAGTTTTATAAATTACATTGAATTAATAACAGGGGTCGTTGCAGGTTCCATTCTTGGGGCCATTTTGAGAAAAGTAGAAGTAGTGAATTTTATTATATTTTTGTGAAAAATGACATTTCGCAACGAAAGTAGAAACCCAGTTACTCAAATTCGAACCAAGAATTTATGAACAAAAACATTCTTTAAATCCCCTTGCTAAAGTTTTTGTCTTTCGTGACCTGGTTTTATTTACAAATTACACATTTTAAAACAGTTTTTATTAAAAGAATGTTATGTAGGGGGCCTATTATATTTAAAGGAATTTTGTGAAGGGGCCTGTTTTATTAAGTTCATTTTTGTGAAGAGGAACATTTTATTAAATTTATTATTGTGAAGAGGCCCATTTTATTAAATTTATTTTTGTGAAGAGGCCTATTTTATTAAATAGATTTTTGTGACAGGGCCCTCAATAGGTCCCAAATTTTGTCTGGATCGACCCCTGAATAAGTTTGAAAAATCCCGTAAATGTTACTAATTTAAGTATATACAGAATAAAGTTTTTAAAATTTAAATGTCTTACAAACAATACCATACGATGATAAATTTAAGATGCTATTCTTATTTGAATCAGTAAACATGTTGTACAGTATCCACATATTTGTATTCTGCAGCGATAGATCCTTCTGTGCATTTTAATTTGCAGGGTGATCCCAAATAATATTATTTTTCTCTTATTTTCATTTAGCCAGCTAATTGTCCTCCTTATCAAATCGACGTTGATAAATATGGAGATGAAACATATTCTTTATAATCCTGAAGTTCCAGAAGAATCTGACAAGTATATTTTTAAATATCCGACAAAATGTCTAAAATTGGAAGTGTCCGGTGATTAATGGCTATATAGTGTACGTATACATCTTTCTAACAAAATGTTAGATATCGCAGCAAAACGGTATACAAAACTGCTGCGATAAAGAGAGAATGAGCTTAAACACCTATAGTGGATTTTTCCTTACTTACTCATGAAATTTCGCCACTTCACATTTCACCCCCTGCCGTTGAACCGACGCCATTCTTCTACTTACATTTATCGAAAAAGGGAAAACGCAATTTGATTTAAAATCATTTTAATAGTCAAACTGCTAAATTTCATGCTTTTACATATAAAAATCTTTTCTATTCCTTGATTATTTCTGTAATATCTTTAGACATTTATAAATCCTGAATATAAAAATGTTGAGGTATGATGTACAAATTGAAGTTCATTCTCTGTTGTATAAAAAATGTAAAATTATGCCCATAAAAAGGAACAAACAGTAATTTTATATTGAATTAAGTGTCAACGTACCGTATTTAGCCTTTTTTAGAAGAGCGCTCCAATAATTTGAGTATTTTAATTTACACAAGATTATACCTATAGCATAGAGCATACCACAGTATTATAACTTCAGCATAAAAAAAATACTTAAATCGACGTGATGTATGAATACCTTATTTTTCAAGACCCATATTACTTTTACTGAAAATGGTCATCAATAGATCTTCGTATGATAATTATATAG
The DNA here is from genome assembly GCA_963932465.1 of Maratus speciosus. Lineage (NCBI taxonomy): Eukaryota > Metazoa > Arthropoda > Arachnida > Araneae > Salticidae > Maratus > Maratus speciosus. The sequence goes on from OZ010789.1 coordinate 148,072,235, forward strand.
CAGTTATTGTATGAGTAGTATTAGTGTTATATATTTGTATAGTAGTAAGTATTACATTTGTGTTGTATTATTATATTTGTACAATATTTGAAATTGTGTTTATTATAAGTAGCACAATAAATAAAATGTGCATGTGCCGTAAATAAAGTTTTTCCGTATTTAGCCTATCTAAAGATTATGAGATCGAAACCTGAGAATATATCTATACTAATATAATAAAGAGAGAACTCCTGACTGACTTACTATAAACGCAGAGCTGAAACGACTAAAGTTAGGATTACGAAGTTTGGGCAGTAGATTGCTGTTATGACCTAGGCAAGCAATAGAAAAGGAATTTTTAAAAATCCATCTCCTTAAAGGAGTTAAATGGGGGGGGGGGGGGGGGGGAGCGACAAATTTTGGTCATTTCGCCATACCACAGCAGCGGCTTTCGGTAAGAATGCAAAATTCAGCATAATGAATCTACTAAAAAACCCCCAGTTAAACGCGTTTTTTAACGATTATAGACATTCAACACAAAGGGCTTTAAATAGGGGAGGGTCGAAAGTTTTAGGACATTCTTCATACCTCGGTAGACGTTATAGATAGGAGTGTGAAATTCAGCATAAAAAATCTAATAAAAAATAAGTTAAATATTTATTTCAACGATTTTAAAAATTCAAACATCAAGGGGTTAAATGGGGGTGGGGTCGGAAGTTTTAAGTCATTTTGCCATATTTCAGCTGCAGTTTTATGTAGGAGCATAAAATACAGCTAAAAAAATTAAAATGTATTTCAGCTATGTTAGAGCTGTTTTAGAAATTTCGTTGCCAACATCGGCTATGCACCCAATTATGGTAGTTTAGATGAATAGGGGAGCTATTCCTGATTTTTGATTAGATATTTTGCATAAAACATTTTTCAAAGAAAACGTGTTTTTTTTTCTTAAATTATGGGATATATAGATGTCATACGAAACTTAACAGAGTTTCGCTAAATACTACGGCATTTGATTGGGGTTTTTTTTTCGTATTCTTAGGAAAATCGTATGTTTTTCTCTTACATGCAGCAAAAAAACTGCACGTTCTCATTTATGAAGCCGAGGTTTTCTTTTATGATGTTGTCAAAATTATTTCATTTTTCCTGATTGTCTTTTAAGTTTTAACGATTTATGTGCGGGAACAGAGCTCCGTAATTGTAATCGCTTTATTATTTCATTTTTATTTAGTTGACGTTTAAGGCTGTCATGGTTCACAGGCACAGGGCCGAAACCGAAACTAGCCTTTTTTGCACCCGTGAAAAACATGGATTTTGGCATTCCCCCCCCCCCCCCTCCTCTGCAAAGTATATTTTCAAAGAGAATTTTGCTAATTTTCTAATATCCGACTTATTTTTAAAATTTATATATGTAATCGTAAAATATGTAATACTAAACTACGTAATCTGCTTTGTCAAATATTGATTTATTAAAATCTTGAAAACGGAATCGAAAAACATTCCTCTTTATAGGATCCTTATTCCATATAATCTTTAAATTCTTCTGTGCTTTGGCATTCCCCAGACAGGATGATTTTAACAATACCATGTGCTAAACATAGATGTGAGAAAAATCGACAAATAAAACATTTATTTGGCGCCCCCTCGTTCCGCTGCCGGGGCACATGCCCCCTTAGTTTCGGCCCTGTGGCCAAAGGCAGGATGTTTTATGTCTCAATAACAATCTGCTATGCTGTTAATTTTTTTTCTTTTGCATAGCGTATAACGAATGTAGGAGATATATCTTGAACATATGTTTTCTTACATGTAGTCTAAAAGTTTTTTTTTTTTTTTTGTAAAAGTAAACAAATATTTTAAATTAAATAATAAAACTAAAAATATTATAACACTTTATATTTATATACATTTATATTTAAAATATATTTAGGAGCGTTAAATTCAAATATAAGTTAATACAAACAAAATTATATTACTGAAACTTAAAATAGATTTTTGGTCGAATTACATTCACTATATACAATTAGTTTTATGTATTGACAAATGACTTTTTTTTTTTCTTATGCAATGTACAACTATTAATAATCTATTACATATTTTAAGATTATTACAGATTACATTTTGCGATCATCAATGGATAATGTTTAAATATAATACAAATTCGCTCCTTGCTAATACAGTATTACATCTAAACAAAAAAGAAAAAAGGGGTAAAAAAAAAAAGAGAGAAAATGTAACATTTTCGTAATAAGCATAAAAATAATATTTTTGTCATAGCGACTTTATTTTCCGGAAAAATAGCCAAATGTGACAACCTTTCACCACCGGACTGGGGACGAATTCTCCCAACCCCTATTGTTGGACCCTTTCTTTGTATTGTAGGTTCATCCCCCAAATAGCCAAGAGCAGTTATGTATATCCAAATCTGCTTCATACCCGTGACTTCCTTTAAAGCCGAAAAAATTCTAGCCGAAACCTACAGGGGACTGTTAAAAATTAAAATACGGAACTGAGATAAGGAATCCAGTTTCTTCTTATTTCCTTTTCACCCTCCCTCTTAACCCTGTCTCACTACTGTTCTCCACGGTTACCCCAGTCAAATCCTTATCTCCGAGGTCATGAAGGGTCACTATTTCTTTCTCCTTATTGAAATGCAAAAGACACATACTGTTTTTTTTTTTTTTTCAAATAACTCTTACCTTATGGAAGATTATTAGATTTGATTCATAAAAGTTACTAACGTTGCATAAAGTTGATTAATTAGCGATTCATATAGCCGGTATTTATTTGTGTGTGTGTTGGAGGGGGGGGGGGAGGGAACAGGGCCGAAACTAGCCCTTTTTGCACCCGGGGCAAACATGAATTTTGGCACCCCCCCCCCCCCCCCTCTTCCGCAAACTATATTTACAAAGAGAATTTTACTAATTTTCTAATCGCCGACTTATTTTAAAATTTAAAATATGTAAGCATAAAACATGTAATACTGAACTACTTAATCTACAATGGCGGATGTCACGGGGGTCATTAGCCCCCTCTGAACACCAACAAAAATATTCTAAAGATCATTTTAAAAATGAAATATACAGTCAGAGTCCCGATTATCCGAGTCCTGCTGAACGAGTTTCCGCTTTCACAGAGTTATTTTCTTCTGATGGACTGATGGCTTTTATTATTATGAAACAGCCATTATAAATGAAGTGTTAGGTGAAGATGAAAGAGCAGTCATAAAAAGTTAGAACTCTGATTTTCTGGTCAGAATGGGAAGAAAAAAAAATGACCATAATTTTTAATGGCCATAATTTTTTTTTGACAAAAAAAAAATTATGGCCATTTTTTTTCTTCCCCATTCTGACCAGAAAATCAGAGTTCTAACTTTTTACGACTGCTCTTTCATCTTCACCTAACACTTCATTTATAATGGCTGTTTCATAATAATAAAAGCAGTCAGTCAATCAGAAGAAAATGATCCATTCCAAAGGTATAATCCTTCATTTGGTGCCCCTTCGTTCTGGCGCCCGGGGTACATGCCCCCTCTGCCCCCCTTAGTTTCGGCCCTGGGGGGGAGGCAAATATGCGTAAAAGGCAAGGGGCAGTGGCATATACAAACGAGATATTTTATAAAATTCTTAGCGCGAGTATTTAGGCTAATTTCAAAAAATGTCAGAATAAAACTGTATCAGGTGCTCCTCAGATGCGCACGATAAAATCAAAAGACCGCCCCCCCCCTCCCCCATTCAAGAAAGTTTTGAAAAGAGGCCACTGCCCTATTTAACTAAGCATTAATGCATAAAATTTGTTTTTATCGTCAATTTGAGCGTACCTAAGCAAAAAGTACCTGTAATGCTATGTATCTGGAACAAAACAAAAAGGAAAAGAAAGTGGGGAGGGGGCGGTGCATTTTTAGTGAACTGTTATTCAAAAACGAGTTAAGTCTCAGTCATAAAATTTACAATTTAACTTTATAGTACAAAGATGTTTATTATCCTAAGTTTTCAGAATTTCTTAGTCAGTCCTTTTTGAGATATTAATTAGTGAAAATTGCCAAAAGCAGACTTAACACAGTTTTTGATGAGCTGTACAAAAAAAAAAAAAAAAAAAAAAAAAAAAAGAAAAGAAAAAGAAACTGTTTTCAGGATTGAAATTTATAAAAATGAATAGTCCTATAAGAGATCTTTAAAAAAAATTATTTAAGGTGAGTCTCATTTCCTTCATAAAAAACAATGGCAGCGTAATGTGGGGTTTGACCTTTTATTTCTTCGGTTTTTAAGCATGTTTTTGGTCTAGATCCTTAAGTCTAATGAAAATTTTATAATTACATAAAATGTCGACAATTTTAAGACTAATGAAAATTTTATAAATACATAAAATGTCGACAATTTTATGCTTAACATTTTGGTTTTAGATTCCTCTTGACAGGTAGAAAAATAAAGCAGTTACAGCATTTTCCGTAAAACAGGTTTTTCTCCCAAAAATGGCTGTGTATTTTGTTAAAAATGGCCCCTCCAAAAAACTATATGATAAAAAAAAAATTTTAGTCATGTTTTTAAACTCAGAAAATTATGAAGAAATCTTTGTTAAAAGATTGGGAAAATTAAAAATGTCGAGCGACACCACCTGGGTGATTTAAACTGGATTGACCCTAATATGTAAACGGTTATTTTGCGTCATTAGTATCCAAATTAAGTTAAATGTATGCAAATGGATAATATGACGCAATGAAATAATTTACATAATTTTTTGTTAAGGTTTCGGATAGCATGGCGCAAAAGATAAACCACATTATTCAATAAATACATTTCAATGCATAATATAGGTTTAGGGAAAGTGATATACTTATCAGTGTATTGAAAAAATAAACGTATAGTTTGGTTGTCTAAATATACTTTAGAAGACAAATCAAAAATAATTTAAATTGAAACTTAATTTATAATTTTATCAAAATTTTATTTTTTATTTCCCCTTACATGAATAAAATGTTTAAACGGCTGCATACGTATAAAGTCTTTAGAATAATTTTCAAAGATTTTTTTTATGATTATTTTGATTTATTAAATTACATATATTTATTATCTTTTTTAATTTTCTTAAGGTTTCTCTTTTGTAAATTAAAAAAATAAATGTTAAACCTTTTGGAACTATATGTGCAATGGACATGGATCTCTATTGCTCTTATATATATATATATATATATATAGTCAAACTTTTTTGTAAAAATGAACCATTTTAACAAATGAATTCAATATAACAAAATAGTAAATAATATATAAATACTTGTGGTTATTCCTTGCAAAATAAGAAATTAAAGTCCTTGAAAAAGTGCTTTGATTTTTTTTTTTTTCAAACAAAAAGACGTATATGCACATGTAAGGATAAAAATATATGCTTTTGTGAAGTGTATTTATAAATAACTGCATTAATAATGTTTTTGTATATAGACACTGAAAAAGCGAAGAAAGAAGAGGGGGGGGGGGATTAAAACTCTTCCCGTGTAAATTAAAACTGTATAAACTAAATGTAAAAACTTCTGTGGTATGATCAGCAATCGATTTGTAAAAATAAACAACTAAAGTAAAAGAAAAAATAGTTTTTAATATATATACTAAATTGTTTAATGTATCAATTGTCTCAAGGCTCCATAAAAAGGGCACTAACTAGGCTTAAACTGGTATTTATGTGTATTAATATTTTCTGGGCTTGAAATTTGGACAATAATCTAGAACAGGGTCGGCGAACCTTTTTGTTGCCGCGTGCCAAGTTTAGTCAAAAAATATTTTACGTGACCATGACGTGCCAATTAAAAAACAAATTTAGTAGGTGGAAAAATAATGGATTAAAATTTTCTATTAAGATTTGAAAAATATGAGGAACATACATGTAGTTATTATACTGTAATAATTATGGCAACAAGTATATTTTAGAAAAAAAAAATAATGCTATGTAATTTGATTTATGTTGCTACATCTTAATATCAGGTTAATTTTAATGCAAACTAAACTCCAGATTTAACTGACAAGTGTTTTCAGTATGAATTTTGATATTATTCATTCCTGAAAACAGTGGCTGGAAAGCATAGATAGTCAGAAAAACTGTTAAAATGGTAAACAACAGTTTTTTTATTAATATCTTTGAAATAAATTCAAATATGCCGTAACTCATCATTAGAATTTAGTAATGTCTAATAAGCAATTCTTGTCGACAGTTTTCAAATATCAAATTGTTTGAATTTTTTTTTTTTTTGAGACCATAATTAATCAGATTGGAATATAATATGCCACAATAAAAAATTTTCAATTTCCATTTAATCGAATTCAGAAAAGATCAGTCGCAATTTCGTTTAATCTCACTTTATTTTCATTTAGAGCCACAAGCAATGCCGTGCCAAAATTATTCTTTCGCGTGCCACTTTTGGCACGCGTGCCATAGGTTCGCCGACCCTGATCTAGAATATTACTTTTTTTTTTAAATTAAATGAATCCAATCGCGCCAGTCGGCCTAACCGCTCGGAGTTTTCGTGGTTTTCTTAGAACCTTGGATTTCCTTGCATAAATACGGGTTAGGTTCCCTTAGAAAGACTCCCATGCAGGGCACCCCCCCTTTAGGGCCCATATCCCTCCTGTTGGTAATTGGCCGTAATAAACACAACCAACCTTAAAAGTAAATGAAGACAAATATATCATTTATATTACAAAATATAATTCAAAATAGCGCAATAGGATATAGGTTCCTTTTTAATTTCTTTATAATTTTCATAAATATCAATATTTCATTATTTGAATAAATATTTCAAATGATACATTTAATTTAAAATTGTCTTCCATTTTCTTTTTTGTTGCCATAGCTTAAATAAGAAAAATAAAAATGTTTCGATAAAGTATATTAAATTGGAATCTTTAATGCATGCTTTTATAGGCAAAAGTGATGTGATATTCAGTAGAAAATATATATTTTTTCTTTTTTTAAACCCGAATTTTAAACACATGCAAAAATATTACAGTCATATTTTTTCACATACATTGAAATATATGTATATGTAGATAATGCAAATAAATGCCGATTAAATAATTTAAATAAGATTAAAATTTAATGTACACAGAAAGCTTTCTCAACATGATTGTGTTATTAGTGGCATAATTTTCGCCTATTTTTCTTAATAATTGTATATTTAAATATAATATATTTAAAAATTTACTTTTGTGCATATTTTCATAAAATTAAAACAGTATAATTATAATCATAGAACATAAAAAGAAAAACAAATGTATTCAATGAATTTAATTAATTTACTTTAAATTTTTGAATGAAATTCTATATTTTCCTTTAACCATAGTGTCAATTTCACTGGCCAGCTATTCCACCTATTCCCTAATCAATTCCAACTAACTTTGAAAGACTAAACAAGTAAAGTATTACTACATGGAATCCTTTCTTAGCAAGATTTTATTTTTTCAGCCAAAAATCAATTTCATTGTCAAAACATTTAAAATAATAAAGTATTACACAAATGATTTTCATGTGAAAATTGGCAAACAAAACAAAAGGAAACAAATCAGTAAATAAGGAAACAGTACAAAAAAAATTAAACATTTTTTAATTATTAAAAAGAGCTAAAGCGCCCACAAAATTTGAGTAACGCATAGAGAGACGCCAGAAAAACAGATAAATATTATCCAAAAAATAGCCACACGGCATTCAGAAAAAAAAAATAATAATAAAAGCTTCATGAAAATAATTTAAAACAATAAAAGAAACAGCACACGTACTTTGTTGCTGTTGCTTATAATGCTCTCTTTATTGTCGACACTAATTATGAATTTGTAAATTAGTTACGCCTAAAAATTAAGAATTCAAAAAATATTTCGTTTAAATTATGTTTTTTTTTTTTTTTTTTTTTTTTTTTTTAATTGTGAGAAGATAATTCTGACAGAATTTTCTAGATCTTTTTGTCTGGTTACCCTTTTATTGGTTAGATGATACAATGCATAGTAAAACACTACTGAGCTAAGTTGAAAAAAGCAATAAAACGATAAATTCTGCCGAAACCGCAACAGCCGCAAAATCCGCAACAGCAAACCGCACAGGGTTCTTTTCTAAAATGGAGTAACTCTTCGTGATTTTGTTCAGATTCAGAGGGAATCAGAACTAAGCGTTGACACTATGCAACTCCTGTATGACCCCTTACATTTCCCCCTCTTAATGAGTTTCGGCTAAAATCTTTTCGGCTTTAAGGGAACAAACCCTTCATACCTCATAGTCATACATAGAATATAGAATAACACCGAATGACCGTACGTGTATTTGCCCTTCATCTAAAGTTCTGGAGCACGTGTTCCTTTCTTGGATATTTTGAAAGTAATTTCAGGCAAGTTTATTTTGTTTTTCGTAATTTATTTTCAGTTTTGTGATAATGTTTTGCTTACCTGATAACTCTTCTATACTGACGAAAGTTTTCTGCCCTCCGTACTAATTATTATCAGCTGATCCACTATTATATTGGTTTTTATCGCAATCTTCATTTTCCGCTTACCTATTTTGAAACAATTGGTGGGACTTGTACGTTTTAAACGCGTCGAAAGTCAACAAAATCATTCAACCAAAATCCTTTTATGTATAAACATGAAATTTTGACTATTAATTAAACAGATTGTGCTGTTTTAATATATGTCTATTAGAATCGGACTAGTCTTTTACAGAATTTGTGTATTGTTAAAATATATATATATATATATATATATATTTTATCCGTCAGTCACTGCGCGCATGATACCTTGAGAACATATATATCGGTTGTTATGAAATTTCATATATGTAATAAGCACATATGTATTGTAAAAATGATCTACTTTTAGGTCAAACACATGTTTCAACCGTGTAAAAATATATATATATATTTACAGTAAAACCTCCCTAAAGCGACCACGTTCCGTTCCAATAAAAATTGGTCGCTCCGAGAGGTGGTCTCTTAATGGAGGTCATGTTTAAATCTAGATTTTAATTGTTGAAAAAGGGTAACAATTAATGTTGCTAAAATTTATTCTTCACATTAGGAAAAAATATAAAAATTTAAAAATCAAAACAAAAGTTAATTACTGCAGAGTTAAAAATATGAATAGGTTGACGTTTGGTTTGATCTTATGGTTTTATCTTTTATAACTTTTATTTCCCAGTCCTGTCAAAGTTCAGTAAATAAATGATTTTTTTCCTTTTTCTGACGGGAACAAATTATTACGATTTCATTAATTTACCTGTTTCTTTGAGAGTTCTCCGATAGAATAGGGCAGGGGAGTTTATTGACCGTCACTCTTAATTTGTCATCATAGTTAAGAGTCATTGCACGAGCATATCAGGCAGAGTGTTTCCATCACCATCTCAGAATTTCTTTATTTTTATTTCTTGTGTTGCCTTGCCCAAGAAAAGAACAAATCTCAAACATTTTTGTTATATCTCTTTTAGTTTTGGAGTTAGGGGGTGTCAAAATTCCCCAGACGAGGGGCATAGAAAAATTTTGTGTCATTTTTGCCACTTTATTCTCTCAACTGTGACTGGCTCTGATATGCTTCAGGGATTTTTTGTTTTCTAACTGATACTAAACCTTGAACATTAACATCTCAAATCGAAAATTCATTTGAAGATGGTCAGAGCCCCCGAATAAGGTGCCCCCAAATACTCCTAATTTCGTAAAAAATCAGTTTTTAAGAATGCTTTAAATCTTGGATCTGATGTGATACAGAGAAAATTTTTGCACAATGTAATTAGACATTGCCATACAAAGTGAATTTAAGGTTAATATTTTTTGAAGGTCCCCAGAGCCATTCGGTATGGGGGCCTAATCACGGACCTGAACTCTAATTTATGTAATTTCAAAGCGTTGGTGCAGCTGGCTCTGACCTCCTACATGAAAACTTTTTGCATGGAGTTGTAGCATCAACATAGTAGTTTCACATTATGAAAAAATATATTTTGAAGGTACCACCATTTTCAAGAAAAATCCAATGAAGTACACAGGTTTTAGTGGGGTAATTATGTGTTTGAATCTCTTTTTAAAAAAAATATAACTATCAAGTATTAGCTTAGTATTAAAAAAGTACTTTTAAATGCTATTTGTTTGAAAACTACAATTTATTTTTGAGATATTAATTTTTTTGTAGACTTAATGCCATTTCTGTAATGCTCGCAACTGATAATATAAGCTCAATATCAGCAACTGCATATGCTTTTTCACCAGTCTGTAAAGAAAATTGTACTTTTAAATGCAATTTGTTTGAAATAACATCAGTTTATTTTTGAGATATTAATTTTTTTGTAGTTTTGAATGCCATTTCTGTAATGCTGGCAACTGATGTACTCCATTTCTGTAGAAAGTAAAGGGAAAATAGTAGATTACTATATCTTTTTGTTGCCATTTTCTCATAACTAAAAAAAAATGATTAAAATACATGCTATGCCAAGATTATCGTCTGCTATATAAATGTATTTTAAAGAACATTTGTGTGACTTATTTTGTCTGCATTTACTTAATTCCTATTAAAAAGCTGAAAGAATGCATATAATATTTGATATTAGCTGGTAAATCTACACATATACCAGCTATTAACAACATCCACAGCGTTGAATACCATGAAAACCACATGACTGTTTAGAGGTAATATGAAGTAGGAAAACGGCATGAAGTACAATACAAATATCCGTCTTTTCGATCTGGTCTCGTGATAATATCTGATTTTGAAGAAGGCACTGTTCCCATTACTACAAAAGCTAAAATGAAAAAAGCAGTAGGAGTCCAACTTCTCTGTCCTGAAGATAGCAGTACATGTGTATTTGATGATGAACAAGATTTGCAGGGACATCTTATTAGTGGAACCCATACACTAATTACTCCAACTACAGGACTTGATAAAATAAAGCATGCTTATGTAAAACGCTTCAAAACAACATTTGTTGCTCCAAAACTAGTTGAAAATTTAAGGCAAGCACAAACCAATCTGCAGCAGATTTCTTCCAAAACAAACATTTCTAGCAACAGATGGGCCATTAAAAAGAGGAAAAAACCAATTCGACTTACTGAAAAAACCAAAAAAGCCTTCCCTCAAGAATGTTATGACATTGGTGAGAAGACTGGGAGTGCGTTAACAGTGGATTCTGTACACAAGCTGATGAGAACAAAGGGAATACAGAATAGGAAATTGTTTGGTCCAGATGAATACGTGACTCAGGAAAGAATAGTGGTATTCTTTAGTCACTGTAAAGCTTAAAAAAAAAATAAAGATGAGAAATCTAAGGAAGAAGATGGTGAAGAATGTGCTTTTTCAGCCCCAAGAGATGATTTTTATGCTCATTGCTAACATATATAGGTAATCTATATTTTAGTATGTTGTGATATTTAAAAGAAATGTTTTAACATTTTTACATTTTACTTTGTTTTCAGCTTTTTTAAAAATATAATTTTCTTTACAGACTGGTGAAAAACATTATACAGTTGCTGATATTGAGCTTATATTATCAGTTGCCAGAATTACAGAAAGGGCATTAAAACTACAAAAAAATTAATATCTCAAATATAAATTGTAGTTTTCAAACAAATAGCATTTAAAAATACTTTTTTAATACTAAGCTAATACTTGATAGTTATACATATATTTTTTAAAAAGAGCTTCAAACTCATAATTACCCCACCAAAACCTGTGTACTTCAATGGATTTTTCTTGAAAATGGCGGTACCTTCAAAATATATTTTTTCATAATGTGAAACTACTATGTTGATGCTACAACTCCATGCAAAAAGTTTTCATGTAGGAGGTCAGAGCCAGCTACACCAATGCTTTGAAATTACATAACTTCAGGGAGGTGGTCCCACAGGGAGGTTTCACTGTATATATTTTTCTAAAAAAAAAAAAAAAATAAATAAAAATAAAAATTTTACATTTTTTAATGAATAAAAATAGTCATAACTAAAAATCTTATCACTGTAAATAATTAAAAGTAGATCATTTAAAAATACTTATGTGTTTATTATCTATACCGAATTTCTTAGCAATCCATACTTATGTTCTCAAGGTATCATGCGCGCAATGAGTAACGGAGTAAAAAAAAAATCCCTGCCGGCTCGATCTACAGGCGCAGGTAGATTTCAAAGTCAAGTACTAATTTCACCAACAAAAACTAAATCAAGATTAGAGATTAACCCAGTTTAACAACTTTACCTTGCCGCTTTTGACGAATTGTTAATTTCAGTTTTCTGTAAAAGCTGGTATTATCAGAATCAAGTTAATGCGATAATTTTTTCACCTTTTCCGCTTTTTATCACTAATTAGATTATTATTTTTTTTGTACAGTTAAAGTTATATAGATAGTTATATAGATAGATATAAAAGGTTACAATAATAAAATTGTTTTTAGCCAAACCAACCTCACTAAAATATATCAATTAGCATGAGGCTCGATTATGGAAGTTATGAGTTTTTTTTTCGGTTTTCCCCAAAACCTTTATCTAAATAGATGGCAAGACATCTGGGATGGACACCGGCCACCTCCTTGGGCCGATTTTGACCATTTGCAATATCTCCGAGATATTTGCCATCTCAATGTTTTTGATGAGTTTGAAGACGATCCATGCATAATTGCGACTTTTATCGTGCAGACATAATTTAGTCCATCCATCCATACACACACACACACACCCACCCACACACACACCCACCCACCCACCCACACACACACACACACACACACACACATATATAAGCTTTTTAGGTGGGGTAATATTAATGAAAACTTATGAAGGAATTTTTCAAAAGTCGCACCATGGTAACGACTGCAATAGGTAGTATTTCTTATGAAATCTATTTAAAAGAGCAATTTTAAACAGTGTTGAATTCAGCGGGTGGCCCGGAGGAGGAGGGGGGCATTTCTCCCCGGAGCAAAGAGATGCTCACCCGGAAGATTTGAGATTTTGTGTTTTCAATGGTCAAAAAGGGAAATTTTACTCCCCGGAACTCTATAATGCCCCCTCCCCCCCCCGGAGCCACAGAAATCTCTACCCGAAAAGAGTGTCTGAATTCAGCACTGATTTTAATTTCAACAGTGCATAAATTCTTTAAAAGACAAGTCAGTTTCAAATGGTATTACATTAAAATGCACAATCTGTTTAATTAATAGTCAAAAATTCAGCACTAATTCAACTTTGAGATTTTCTTGAATTTTGTCGCGTTTAAAAGATACAAGACCCCAAATTGATTTTTTATCCCATCTTTCGTTTTCTCTCGCCCTATTTTGAAATAATCGATTCTATAAGTTTTATACATTTTCATAAGTTATTAATTTTTTTCCTAATGCAATTTTTCGATTATAACAAAACAGTCATTTAATGTTTATTAAAATAAATAATTTTTTATCTGTTTTACACTAATAGCGCAGCTAGAATTCGGATTTAGTGGTAGTTTGAGTTATTGATAGCTAATCCTGTTATAACCGAATACAATAATCACTGGTTAATCGAATCATTTTTCTTTAAATAAATTGAGTCATATTACTACCTTTTTCCGTCTATAATAAATCAATAAATATATTAGATATGATTCATGTAAACTCAGAGTTCCCAGCGTCATGGAAAATCTAGAAAGTCGTGGAATTTCAAAATAGTCAGAGAAATTTCAAAATATATAGGAAAAGCCAGAGAATTTACAAATATTTTCTAAAAAGTCATGGAAAAGTCTTGGAGAAAAACTGAAAAATGACGCGAAATTTATCGAAAAAATGAAACATTTTTCAATCTCGTGAAAAAAATCGCTAATTTTGACAAAGGATTGCAAAAATAAGTAGCAAATTTCGTTATATATATATATATTTGTCAGGGAAAGTCAGGGAATTTTTTTAGATTTGGTCAAGGAAAGTCAGGGAATTTGCCAGTCATTTTTTGCTGGAAACCCTGAAACTGCGTTTCCGAAGGTAAAAATAAAATATCTAGTGTTCACATTTCTTTTTAAAAGGGCAGGGCGGGTTTGCTAAAAAGGGAATTTTTGATATTTTGTTGAGTGAAAGGACACTCTCATTGGATTATCATTTGTCAGTTTTGAGGAGCGGGAATTTCAACTCAAAACCTTTAATTATTATTAAATCCTAAATTTCCTGAGGGTAATTCGAGGAGGAGGCGGGAGATGAGGCACACTCTAGATTCACTGGCATAACTGAACTGGGTAAACTGAAATCGTGCTGTATTTTTAAGAATATCATAAAATAATCTGATTAAAATAACTTCATTTTTCGAATATTCCACTTAAGGAAACATGTGCAGGGGCGTGCCGAAGGCTGTTTTAGTGGGGGGTGTGAACTGAATTTTGCCGACTGCAAGATCGGGGGTGAGAAAGACTTTGTGATCCCCCCCCCCCCCCCCCCTCAGCGACGGAGTCAACTGTTCTACAATACTGTGAATTTATAAAAATCACTAAAAGTCTTAAGTGGTCACCTGCATTCTCCTTAACCACAGTCGAAATTAAAAGCTGTTATTCAGTATATGTAATTTTTTTTTTAATTATTTTATTATATAAGTAGAGTTGAGAATCCTATTATTAATTAGGATTCTGCTTACGATTTAAAAGGAAATGTGTACGGAAGTACCGTACATTAACCTGTTCTCAAAAGTAACAATTTAAGAATGTTGAAGTACTTCGGAATTTATGCTTCTATACAGTGCTCAGCAAAAGTTTAGACAATGATCGATTATGCTTCTGTGCTGAGAAGTATGTAACGAATTGTTGTAATTCAACTGTCATATATTACTGGGACTTACCCTTCATACACAAGCAATTAATTTTAATTTACACACTTTACATAATATATAATGACAAAAAAACAAATTTAACATTGTTGCAAAAGTATAGACAATCTGTCTGTTAGCAGAAAAATATCCATAAATTAAAATCGAACTGCACCTACATTGTCTGCTATTAATGCAAAAATGTGTCTTTCCACCGAAGACTCATGTGACTTTCGAACCCCCTGCATCACTTGGGGGCCTATTTCATACCAAACACGTTCAACATCTGATCGAAGTTCATTTACAGAGGAGTATTGTTAAAAAATTGCATAAACCGTATGAGATATGATGCCACAAAAGTTTTCGATTGGGTTTAGATCAGGGCTACACTCGGGCCAGTCGAAAATAGTAATATTTTGAGAGTTAAACCAATTTTTTGATTTGTATGCAACATGAATAGACGCATTATCTTGCTCAAATACATACTTTGGAAGAGGTAAAAGTTCATCAAATGGCTATAAATTGTTTTCCAATGTATGTATGTAGTCTTACGCAGCTTGACGAGCATTGAGAAACTCCAGAGACTCTTGAGAATTAAAACAAAGTCAGGCCCAAATCACCAACAATTTAGCAAAGGATACGTAATTTTAATTCCAAAAGTAACAAGAATATTTAATTAAAATTTTCCTTTCATAATATACGTGAAAATAAGCAATTTCTTGTTTTCTAATAACTTCGTTTATAAATTCTGGTATCAGTCCATTATTTCATCAGTTCATAAAAAGAATTACTCCGCGACAGGAAAGGGGTCAATTTGTTGTGAGATTTCAAGGCTGGCTGTTTTATCATTTCCATGTAAACTAATATACATCTTTCTTTAATGCATCTACGAAATTATCCGTTGACACAGAAAGCTCTGACTCACTTTTAATGCGATTAGCAGTCATCATTTGTCTAGATGCCAGTTTATGGATCCTTCTATAATCTCGTTTTCTGGCCACACGAGTCCTTCCAGATCTATGTTTTGCTTTGAAAGAGTCACCCCTAGACAGTACTTAATTGACAGACTTCTTTGGCCGATTCAAAGTAGCTGAAATTTCTGCAACAGTCTTCCCTTTCGATTTTAGCTTCCATGCTTTAATTATTTCATCTGACTGAAAATTTCTTGCTCGTGGCATCTTCACTAATCGATGCTATCGTGAGGTGCACTTAAATACTTCATGCATGTGACGTCATAAGTTTGAAATATGCGTTTTTTCCGTGAACAATTGCCAAAAAATCAAAAAAGTGTCTAAACTTTTGCAATATGCAAATTTCACTTTTTTTCAATTAAATTAAATAATATCCTACATTAAAACCTTTATTTCTCCCTTAAAACGTTTAAAATATATTTAAAAATAAGTACAGTCATTTGTATAACCCAAGTGTTCGTATTTTTTATTTAAAGGTTAAAAATCACCAGTGTCTAAACTTTTGCTGAGGACTGTAAATAAAACCGCCTGCTGTTGTGTAATGAAAGTGTATAAATTTTAAAATACATAAAAAAGACAAATCTTGCTTGCTAAAAATAAGATATATATTAGTATAAGAGACTAAAAATTATCCTTCTGCATTTTTAAATTATCACCCGCCTATCCTTCAGAATAGCCCATTTTCCAGCTACACTGTCTAAATCCAACATGTAAGTTATGTCTGTTTCACAGGTTAATAAGCATTAGTTCGTCCAGTCGCTCTTCCGACATGGTGGTACGCAAGTAATTTTTTACTAACTTTAACCTGCTGAAACTTCTTTCATTACTTGCCGCAGTTACTGAAATAATAAAGGACAACTTGTAGGTTGAGTTAACCAAAGAAAGGTTAGGATACAAATGAGCCTTCCCCACAAGTTTTTGCGCTGCTGCGCCAATTGTATCCGATTCAGAACTAGCTATTACTGAGGACATGAGACCAATTTCACATTCCAAGTTATCTACATCTTTGAGATCATCAGGGAATAATTGACATAGTTTAGACATGTCCTCGGTAGAGCTATACTTGATCCTAGATGGAAGGAGATAGGCCAGTGGTTTAACTTTCTCAAATACCAACTTATGAATGTCTCCAAATGCAGTTGTAAGCCGATCTACCACCTTCAAAATTTCTGCTTTAAACTAATTCTGTCGTGTAAATAGAACTGCAGTTTAGGATTTTCGTCGATCTTCGATGGAGGCCTCCGTCGCCTGTGCCGCAAATTGAACTCATAATCTTGATTTATTCCATATGTCTCGCAGATGTTGTCAGCTTCCTTAATGAAGTTCATTATTGCCGCCGCGTCACCATTCCGGAGTTTCTAAATGCTTTCGTAAATTTTCTGCATTATGTCGGTTCCCTCTAAAATGTTCAGGTCTTCACGTTGCAATTGTTCTGTTGCTAACTTGATCTTAAACATAATTGTTTTCATTGCAAGTAAAGAAACAATGAAATCGTATGACATCATTTTGCTTCTTAACCCTGCTGCCTTAGCTCGAGCATCCTTGTCAACCTTCATGTCTTCAGAAATAATTTGCAGAGTATGGATGCGGGCATCATAGGACGATAAAATAGCTCTGACTGAATCCGCTCGCATAATCCATCTTGTCATCGACAAAGATTTCAAGGTAAGACTCTTCTGAAGAACTTCCATTTTCTCTCTCAGTATGCCGAATCGCTTTGTACTCAGTGAAAAGAAGTTATAGAGATCCTGAATACTGTCGTAGAACAATTTTATTATATTGCTTTCTTCGCACGCATGTTCAACACATAAATTCACTTTATGCGCGAGGCAGGCTATGTATAAAATAGACCTACCTGCTATTTCTGAAAGTTTTGATTGAGAGCCTAAAATGCTGCCGGACATAGATGACGTGGTGTCGTAAGACTGTGCACGAGCTTGGGAAAGCGATATTCCAACTGACTGTAGAATTTCAGAAATAAGCTTAGCCATTCCTTCGCCTGTTTTATCCAGATAATCTTTTAGTTTTAACAACCTTTCTTCTGGCTGAAACTTTGGGGTCACGTATCGGATTACAATTGAGAGCTGGTCAAGATGAGAGAGATCGGGTGTGCTATCAGCCATAACGCTAAAAAATCCACAATTTTTGACATTTGCAACTATTTTTTTACAGACACATGATCCAAGAACCCCAATAAAGTCGTTTTGCGACTTATTACTAAGATAGTTGGCATGGTATGGGCGAAGATGATTATCATGAATCCAGTTTTTAAAGTTGGAATCCACCTTGCCATTAATCTAATGAGCTGAATGTAGTTACCGCTGTCACTTTCTCGTCCCCGAAATTCAAGTGCTTGATGACTTAGATATATGGTGCAGTCTAGAAGTATATTAATAATCTCTCTGTTTCTTAGACGAATTTGCTCCGCGTTAGCTGCTGTCTCTCTACGTTGACTAGATAGAAAGTTGTCAACGCGCTTACTTTTTTGGGCCAAATTATCTAATTTATACACTGCAGCTCTATGAGCATTGTTAGTAAAATGAGCCATTAACTTGCCTTTATGGTTTTTTCCTCGGCCTTTCATCTTATGCCATATACGAATACCAACACTGATCCAAGCTTCTTCTGCGTTTTCAGTCCCCGGGCCATCAGAGCAAAGTGAACAAGCAAAACAAAATGCGGCATTCAGTTGGTCGCTGTATTCTAAATATGGATATTTTTTATACCAGCAAGAGCTAAACTTATTCTGTTTCTTAGGATCTATCTCATGATTCACAGGGTAAGATGATCTCTGAGGTTGATAAAGTCCACGAGACAGGATGAAAAGTTTCTGGTTTTCGGTTAAATTCTTTCCAATACGATCGGCTGGATCACAACTTAGAAAAGTCGAGGTATCTTCCTTTTCAGAAACATTGACATTTTCCATAGAATTGCTAGTTAGGATTTTATCGCATTCCTCAATCAAACTTTTGCTGTAGTGCCGAACCCGGTCTGCAAAAGCCTTAACATTCGCAGTAAAATTTTGTGATGAAAATGATGTTTCAGAAACACTTTTACGAAGCTCTGAATTTTGCATCTGGATGATCTGTTTGAATATGATTATGCAGGCCTCTAATAGAAATGCAGAAATATCTACATATTGTACATTGAATCCGTTTTCCTTTCTGGAGGTCGATGTTTTCATTCGGATGAAATTTTCTTATATGGCGATATAAATTTATTTTTTTCTGTGAAATGTGTGTGTACGCGATCACAGTGTGTGCATACAATTTTCACTGAATTATCTGCCATCATGCAACAAAAACAAACTTTTGAAAATCGCTCTTCTTCTGTGTCCGTGACTTCATCTTTTAAATGTAGCAACCTCAAATAACTAGCGCCAAATCCAGAGTCAAGAGGTCACCAAATTCTAAGGATCAGTCCATAGCAGAAGGGACCAATTAAAGATGCTACATGGGAAAACTTACAATAGATATTGCAACAACCCCCCCTCCCCCTTCCTTTCACGCAAGTCTCAACTTCTCAGAAACGCGATGCGCTAAGGAAAGGGCATGTTTACAAACAAACACTTCCGTCAACCATTCTACCAACTACATTTTTGTCATAACGATCATTGTAGGAATAGCCTCGGCGATGTAGGCCAATCATATCAGAGACCTGTTAAACGTAGACCAATCAAATTTCCCTATCTCATGTGTACAGGTAGGAGTCATAATGAATGAACAGGTTTTTCTTGCTGACCAACAGTAATTCAACCAAAAGTGACGTCAGCTGCCCTTTCCTTATTACCTCCGCTCTCTGACAACCCCTCCCTCCCACATACACCGTTAGAGGTTCTTTCTTTTCCCCTTTAAAGACGGACAACAGAGAATTGAAATGATACTGACGACGGGAAAGGGGACTTTTTGCAGGGTGTGTTCTCAACTTTCCGACTATTCTAAATTTTACCAACTCTTCCAAATAAGTGGGGGGGTGTTACACCCCCAACACCCCCCCGCTAGGCACGCCCCTGAACATGTGCCGTTCTGAGACGATTTTGAAATGGAAAATGCATTATGATTTGAAAAAACAATACAATACGCAGCTGCTGCATATTTTTTTTACATTGATTTAGAACTTACAACAACACCTGAGTCAACAACCTGATTACAACACACCAATCAGAGCAACAGAACTTCTGGTTTCAAAAGTCAGGAAGGAGAGAGAAGGGAGCGGAGGAGAGAAAAAAGCAAAAAAAAAAAAAAAAAACAAAAAAAAAAGAGGACACAAAAAGTCACTGGGAAACGGGGCAGAACGCATCAGCAGTTTAAACAAAAAGAACAGGGCGCAACACCCTTTGAAAAACATCAAAAGGGAGCACTAAAATATCCATGATTCAATCTCAATAATTGCCTGATTAATAGCACACGCACTGTGCCATTTTATGTGAGCAATGCCAGTTTTACGTGATGTTTTAAATTCTTATATTACGCCTTGCTGCTGTATTTTTTTCCTTCATGTTAAACCCTAAAAGTTTCTGGCTGGCAGGAAAAGAGGCCTGCACGGACCAGAATTTCCAAGCGCGGGCCCGGCCGTACCATTTCGTTATTAAAATTGGCCATGCTTGGTCTGTTATAAAAAAGAAAAATACCCGAATACATCTCGGGTCCTTTATTTTTACGCAGCTTTTGGATCCGGCTTCACAAAATTTCTAAAAACCATTTTCTAACCATTATTATCCTACAATTAAACATTTATTTGAAATAACATTACATTACATTTATAACATTTACATTTATAACATTTATTTACAAATTTAAGATATAGCAGATTATATGACCGCAATTTATGGAATAAGGAATAATTATTAATGAGCACTGAGAGATTTATTTAACCCTTTTATATCTTGACAGTACTTTTAACTACCATTAAAATAAATTCAATGTAAAATTTATTTAATTCGTCTACTAATAAAAGTAGATTGCACTTTTCATACAAAATAATTTGCTCAATTATATTTAGAAAGCACAGCGAAACAGTCGAAGATAAATATTTTTTAATGTGGTTATTTTCTCAACCATTTACCAAGGTGTAGCTTTTATCCTATTAAAAAATGTTATATGGAAAATTTGCAACTACAAAACACTTCTCTGTTACAGATAGGATCACAATACATTTATTTACACTGTTCTTATCAGAATTGTGAGATTTCGATAACACAGGGCTCCCAACACATTTTAGTCTCCTAAAAGGGGGAAAGGGGACCATTTTTATTTTAAAAGGGTACTTTGGGGGACCTTTTATATTAAAAAAGGGGACTTTGGGGGACCATGTCTAAAAATACTGCACAGAGTTTTCCTAAATATGCAAGGAAATTTTTAAAAATTATCCCCAAAAATGTGTTAATTGGTTATCTTTATAAAGATGGGTCACTAAAAAGTACACTCAGCTAAATATTCTACTGCAAGAAAATAGGAAGTATTCCAATATTCAGTACTCACATTGATAATTCTCCTTAAAGGAGCTTTTAATTTAAATTGATGCTTTATTAAGGGAAGACAAGACCGGGTGCAATCTTACAGGAAATATGCGACCTTTAAAACCTGTTTTCTCGGAAACTACCTGACCAATTTTGATAAAATTTGGAATCCATATTCACTGGATTATGCTCAAGATTTATGGCAGACAGTTTTTTTCTGCGACTAAAACTTTTTATTTTAGAGCAATGGCAATTTTTCAGAAATTTTATTAATTTTTTTAAAAACTGTCTGCCACATATGTGTGCTGTTATCATATATTTATACTCTACCACACACACACACACACACACAAAATATGTATTAAAATCGCTCGAGTACTTTATGAGGTAATGGGATTTTTACCTGAAAAATACGATTTTTTAGGAGATCCAAAAAACATAAATATTCACAATTCTCGCTCTTTGCGAATGACAAATTGAGTTTTCCGATTACGTATCGACAGAACAGACGCTGGGAATGTCGATAGTCGGTCAAATGTTTGTATACCTTTTTAAAACCTTCTTATTGTTTAATCAAAAGATGCCAACTTTTTGTATTTTGCTTTGTGTTGAACTGCGACTCGTACTTTTTGAACTTGCACTTTGTGTTACAAAATGACAAAGGCTATAAGTGTTTTTGAGGGAAGACGAGAATGGGTGCTATCATAGGGGTAAATGCGAGCTTTAAGATGTGTTTCCTCAGAAACTACCAAACCAATTTTGATGAAATTCTGAATCCCTATTCACTGGATAATGCTCAAGACTTATGGCACAGTTTTTTTTTTTTCTGTGATTAAAACTTCTTATTTTAGAGCAATGGCAATTTTTCAGAAATTTTCTATTTTCAGAAATGTTTTTTTCTGAAACTAATTAAATTTTTTTAAACTGTCTACCACATATGATCCTATATTTTACCCTTCCAATAAAATTTTTTTTATGAAAATCACTCAAGTACTTTAGAAGTTAATGGAGTTTTTAGTTGAAAAGTGCAATTTTTCGAAAAGCTACAAAACTTAAGACATTTCTAATTTATGTGAAGTTCTTGCAGTGTTTTATCAAACTCATGAATTAAAGTATATATAAACACTTGAATGAAGTTTAGTTATATATAATAAATGAACATAAAATGCTAGAGTAAAATTAATGTGAGTTGGCGTGGCATCCCAATCGTGTCTTCCCTTAGTGTGAGTAGGTGTGGTGTCCCAGTCCTGTCTTCACTTGAATTTTTACAATTATTTCTAATGGTCAGAAAAAAAAACTGGGCATACCAATGGATTCAGGAAGTTTCAAAGAATTTAAGCCAATAAAAAAAAATATCTTTTTTCAAAGAATTTCACTGATGTCTCCCCTTAATATTTATAACAGCAAAAAAAAAAAAAAAAAAAAAAAAAAAATGATTTGCAATAAAATATAAACACTAAAAATTAATGCATCTAAGAAAATATCAAATCAATTGTTAACAGAATTGCACACTAGCAATTACAAAGTATAGTGCATTTCTTCGAATTTAACACGGAGTAATAGTGATCAGAGAATAAATAAAAAGAAAAGTGATGGCATTGAGCTCACAGGCTATTCACACTAATTTTAAAATAATCTTATTTCAAAGAATAATGACCTTCAAAAAATAAATTAAGGGGGATTATACCCCTGTTTTCCCCCTTTATACTTAATCAACGGACCTCCAAATCTAATCAGGGAAGCGCCTTATCGAAATAAACCTCTATACCAAACTTAAAGCAAATTGGATAGAAAAACCCATTTATCTAAATAACAAGTAAGAAAAATCATGCGTTAAGCATAAATTATGAAACACTTTCCAACACTTCCTGAATGCTTTAACAAAACTTCGTTATTTAGGGAAATAATGTATATAAGTGAACTAAGTAAACATTTTAGAAAACATATAAAACATTTGAAAAACTGATTTCAGCAGTTACCATCCATAGCAAATATGTATTCCAATTCTTTTGAACAGCCCTGTATTTGATCTGTAGGTTGATATATATATACTATATAATGGAGAAATTTAGTTTAGCAAGAAAACACATAACAGGTTGAAATTTCTCTTTCAGCAATTTATACTAATAGATTTAAACATACTTGTATACTTTTGTAAAACTCTGCAGTTAACCTAATACCTTTAATACACGCCACTATTTAGCTAAAGAGTTTAATTCAAAGTAAAACACTCTTAAAACTACCGGAATCACATTTCCAGAAATTATCATTTATAGACGGCCATGTGTCCAATTCTTTGCGTGACCCTGTATGTCATTTTATATATGTTTTACAAACATTTCTTAGTAAACCAAATGCGGTTCAGCGTAAAAATGCCTAACTCATTTAAAAAATCACCTTTAAGCAATTTGCAATCATACCCAGTAACCATTACGAATTCTTTTGAGTAGCCCTGTATATCAATTACAGCATTTATACACACCATATACAATGCATGAATATAGTGAAACATAAAAGCACATAACATAATTAAAAATGCATTTCCAGCAATCATCGCTACTTTACAGTACTTCGGGTACAATATAGTATCTGAAATCTTTTGTGTGTCCCTGTAAACAGGGATGTAGTGGAGGGTATACGGGGGTATACGCCGTATACCCTCTGGATTTTTTTAAGGAACACCGTATACCCTCTGTTTCTCAAGAAAGCTATAGTATATGTACGCTAGGGTATACTCTCTGCCTTGAGCGTATACCCTCTGCTTAGAACGTATGCCCTCTGTTTTTTTTACGACTACACCCCTGCCTGTAAATACTCTGCATTTCGTATTATCCACGAAATAAGTTATAGTAAACATTAGCGACGTATATCTATTTCATTATACATGTAATAATTTAACATAATTAAAATATGCCGGAAAAAATTCCCTCCACTTCTATATCATTATATAAAGGAATTCTTTTGTGCGGCCCTGTAAATGAATAATAACTATTTTTTGGGCCGCATATTGTACAGAAAATGCATATTTTAGTCAACTTGATAAATTCATATCAATTTATTATGTTTGAAAGCATGTAATATCATTAAAAATCATTTTAAACGATTTTTCCCCATAGGCCGTAATGTAACGGAAAACTTTTGACTGTCCCTGTAAATGAACTAAACATGCTACAAACTTCATTTGCAATAGGGTTCGTGCTATGGTAGAGGTCACTAACTTCTAAAAATTTCAGAACGATCCGAGTATATTTACGGGAGTTAGAGCGCGTACAGACGGCCAGACGGACAGACGGCCAGACGGACAGACAAACCGAAGTCATAAACACTTTTCAACTTTGTTGGAAAGTGTTAAAAATGGGTATTAGCCACCCGTTTCCCTCTTTATATTTAATCAATGAACTTCCAAATCTGATCAGGGAAGCACCTTATCAGAATAAACCTGTATACCAAATTTGAAGCAAATAGGATAGAAAAATCCATTTATCTAAATTAAAGGGGGGTATTGGCCCCCTGTGCCCCCTTTAGACTTCAACAATGAACCTTCAAATCTAATCAGAGAAGTTCGTTATCAGAATTAACAGGTATACCAAAATATGATAATTGTGCACGAAAAACCCATTTATCTAAGTTAAGGGGGATTAGTCCCTGTTCCCCCTTTATACTTAACCAATGAACCCCCAAAGCTAATCAGGGAAGCACCTTATCAGAATTAATCTAGAAAATAATTGAAGCAAATCGGATATTTCTATCAAGAGTTATCGCGTTACGTACATACATACATACATACAGAACTGGCGGGCACATTAGCTCTTAGGCTTTGATAGCCTGTGTGCTTAAAAAAGCACAGCATAACAGCACCTCCTGTTGAGTATTAAAATCAGATTAACTATTGATCAGATATTGTTAATTATTAATCTCAAACATAAAATTTAGTTCATTTGTACTACCCAATGAAAGCTGAAATAAGCTATAATGTTCATTTGAAAAAGCATGGTATGGCAACATTAGGGTTAGCTGGGTGAATCAGTGCTCCAGATTCGTCCGGGATGGCTCAGTAGGTAGAGCATTCGCGGCTCCAGTCAAGACATCCCTGGTTAAAATCCTGGCACGGGCTCCCCCCCCCACCCACTATTTGGAAATTTACAACTGATATCATTTATTTACCAATTAAATAATTGCATTTAAAATTAATCTAATAAAGCTAGAGGTTTGTCTATGTGTCTTTGTGCTGACGAGATCGCTACACATAGAGCTATAAAATTTGGCAAAAAGGTAACTGTATGTCTAAAGTTATGCAGAAGTCAATTTTTGGACTTCTTTTTAAATATAATTTTTAGCCTTTTTTCATGTTTTATGGCAATTTTTACAAATTTGTAAAAGGAATCTGGTTTGACTTTTTTAGCAGAATGCAGTAAATTTTGTCCTCTTTACAATAAAGTTTTTTGGAATTTATACAGCGATTTTTAAATTTTTTTAAATTATTTCATTATTTTTTGGCATTTTGCAGTGATTTTTTGACATTTATAAACGAAATTCGGTTTCAAACTTTTAACCCTAATATAGTAAGCTTTGTCTTTCCACGACTGCATCCTCTGGTTTAAATTGTTAGCGATAAAAAAAAAAATTTCAAATCTCACAAGGATTTTTTCTCTCCATTTGTGAAAAAATTCCGGGTACAACGTTTTAGCTCTACTATAGTACATTTTGACTTCTCTGATTTTCTGAATTTTTAGCAGTTTTATGCAGTGACTTTTTCACATTAGTAAATGGGATACAGTGTCAATTTTTTAACCCAATTCAGTAAATGTTGTCCTCTTTTCAATAAAACTTATTACAGCAATTTTTTAATTTTTATGCGATTTTTTGCGTAAAAGAATTCCAGCTTCAATCTTTTCGCAGAACTTATTAAATTTTCTCCTCTTTTCAATAAAATTGAATCCCTATAGCAATTTTTGATTTTTTTTCCCCTTACATTTTATGGAGATTTTTTTGAAATTCGGTTTCAAACTTCTAGCTTAATGTAGTAAAATTTTGTCCTCTAACTTGAATTTTCAGTGATTTTTAATGAGATTTTCAATGCATATTTTAACATCTTTTCACACTGTGAGGCAATTTTTTAACACTCATGAAAGAATTCCAGTTACAATATTTTAGTTTACTACAGTAAAATGCAATATTTGAACTTTTGTGACTTTCAGAGTTTTTTTGAGATTTGCGGCGATTTTTCCACATTAGTTATTTTTCTATACACAGAAAGGGGACTAAAGGGGCCAAAATGCATAAAAGGGGACTAAAGGGGACCATTTTCTAAAAGGGGACTTTGGTTTGAATTATGTGTAATAACTAGTATAGTTTGAAGAATCACTAATTGGCTGTATATTGATTGACTGCTTAAAAAAAAAAATAAATAGTAGTAATACTAATTGATTTTAATATTTATACTAAACTATTGATTCAGGGGTCTGTCCAGACTTTTCTCTCAGGGTCCTGTTTTTGTGAAAAGCTTTTTTACATCAGTGAAAAATCTAGTCCTAATTTTGTGAATTGAAAATGATCGCTATATTCAGGTTCTTTTTTATACGTTTTTAAGAAGATATATGTATGTAAAATACATATTTTCTTTATATATGTAAAAGTGACAAGCCAGATTTCACTTTTAAATGATTAAATTTGTGGAAGGTTTAGTTTTCAGCTGAAAAATTTTGTAAAAGGCCCATTTTTAAAACAGAAAATTTTGTGAAGGGTCCTTTTTTAAGGTGAAAAGTTTTGTGAAGGATCCTGTTTTGATTTGAAAAATTTTATGAAGGGTCCTGTTTTGATTTGAAAAATTTTGTAAAGTGTCCTGTTTTGATATGAAAAATTTTGTGAAGGGTCCTTTAAAGGACCCAATTTCTTCCTAAATAGAACCCTGATTGATTCATTCTTGTAGTTAATCTTTTCTTTTATAAGGTGATGGCAATATGCATGGTAATGCAATATTATTTTAAAGCCCTGTCAACAAATAAAATTTTTGTGGGGAAAAAATGATATGATATGAATATTACGTAAAAAGAAATAAAGTAAATTTATCATCACCCTTTAAAAGTTGACCACTGAAGTGTGGCACCGCAAGTGGTAAACTTACACAGGTTTTACTGTACTATAACAAATTAATATAGTTAAATCACTGTCACAACAGTGTAAATCACTTAAATAAATATACTATTAAATATAAATAAATAAAATTATTATGCTTAGGTAAACTCAAATAAACAATTTAAATTTTGAAATTAATAAATACTAACATTTACTGTGTCCACAAACTAACATTTACTGTGTGCATAAATTTAAAACACTTAATTCTGGGGGAGAGGATAGAACAAAGAATAAAACTTATAATTAATACATGAACTTTATGCTCTTGTAATATAATATACTCTACGTAGTGTATAATACACTACGTAGAGATATTAATATGATATTGTCCGCATTGGGCTAAAATTTAAATGCAAGTTTAACATTAACATTATTAATTAATAAAGAAAATATGTAGATTTAATTTAAATTAATAATTATATAAATATAACTATACATTTAGACATTGAAATGTGCCGAATCAACGCCGTTATAAAATATGTATTGTGTCGTAATTTTTAATAAAATGCCCCCGTTCTCTCTCTGCTTTTTTAAAATTAACCATTGCGTATTATCCAGACAACGCCACCCTCCTCCGTACTCAAACATCTACCCACCCATCCATCTTATTACAATTTTTTATTTTTATTTTGCATTTTTAATTTTTTATTGTTATTTTATGTTTTTATAGTTTTTTAATTTTACGCAGTGTGTTAATTGTGTTGTAAGATCATTTATGTACTAATTGCAGGGTTACCAGATTGGGGATTTTTTAAATTCAGATTATTTAATGTCACCACTTTTTTTAAATAGTATAATTCACATTATTTTTTAGAATTTTTAATTTATTTTAAAATAGGCCGAATATTTCTATTTAAAAAAAAGCGGTGACAATCAACAATCTGGGGACAAAAAAATTGCCAATCTGGTAACACTGACTAATTGTATATTAAAGAATGTATGATTTTTAGGAAAACCATGATTAAATGCATCATAAATTAGTTTTTTAATGTTGTTGTTAATGAGATGAGAAGAAGATAAATTCTTTATTCTATATAAATGATTAAGGAGTATATTACAAGGTTCTGAGATATGAAGACATGATTTAAAATGAGTAAATGTATTAACTTTGAATTTAAATTCTTTACGTTTGTCATATAGATCAGTTATTCAGTAAAGTCAATTTATGATCATGCTTTTTAACCCCTTGAAGGGTACAGGTATATTATATATACCACTTAATTTTAATTCCCAAATGCCACATTGGCACCAGAATAAAGTAATTATATTTTGCTTAAAATAATGTACGCGAAGAAAAGCTTTTACTTAGTTTCATATAAATTTGTTCATAAAAAACGGTGTCATCCAATCATTGTAACATTTCAGCAACAGAAGTACTTTGCCCCTGAAAGGGTTAAATAATGCATTTATTATACTATGTAGATCTAATAAGTCTATATTATTAAAAGGATCTTTAAAATCATATGTCGTTATATTGTTTACATATTTAAGATTTTTTATAATATTGACCAGTTAATAGCTATTTTTTATACAATATGTATTATCTATTGTTTTTGTAAGTGTATATATTTGATTGAGAATTTTTTATAGAAGATTCTTGGCAATGTTATTATATGTATTGCATCCAATAGTGACAGTTCTAAATATAATTGATTTCTTACAGGGGCGGATCCAGCTGATCATTTAGGGGGGGGGGGGGGTCACAGCACTTTATAGATGATTTCTTAATGAAACAATTTTCAAATAGAGTAAATCCTCTGAAAACGGATTACCTATAACGGCCTATAACGGCATAAGGGGGTGGGGGTACAACTCTTTATAGATGATTTCTTAATGAAACAATTTTCAAAAACAGTAAATCCTGTGAAAACGGAATATACCTATAACGAAATTCTGGTTTAAAAGTAAAATTTTATGGTTCTAGCGAAAAGAAAGTAATAATAAATGTACCTACTAAAACGGAAATAAGTCTAAAGCGGAATTTTCTCCCATCCTTTGCAATTCCATCTTAGCAGGTTTTACTGTATTAAATGATATATATATTTAGAGTTTGATTAACCGGACAACATTGCAATACTTAAGATTTTTAAAATAAGTATTTAATAAATCAGGACACAAATTTTACAAATGATGAAGCTATTCAATATGTTATCGATATTTATACTAAATTTAATGCAGTAATCTTTATCTTGTACTTAAACTAATTACGAGCGACGTACTTGTAATTTTATAAGTGAGAGGCTCTTGTGTCTTAATTTATTGAATACTTGCAGACCCGCCCGACGTTTGTAAATAATAACCTTAAACAAACCTCAAGTTTGTATGATTTTATATCTTTTGCAATTCTGTTAAATGAACCTAATTTTGGATGCCCCATAGCGTCTAGTGTGTTCCCAATAAACTTCTTTCCGAGCGAATCTGTAATCTGGATCCCCGCTACCTATGTCAGCATTTACCGGAATGTCGAAGACAATGGAAAACCAAGTTGAGTGAGCCAAACCTCGTAGTAATTAACCCCATAGAATCAAATAATAAAAAAAATGAATCCACCATTAATATTACAAAATGTTGGTAACAAAAGTCTAAGGTAAAATTTCATAAAACAGAAAGTAGCTGACTTGTAATCTAAGTTGAAGGAAGCAAATCCCATTGAAATTGGGCTCTTAAACCTGAGGAAAAATGCGCCCCAAGCGGTGGAAGACGCTTCCTTCCCTTGTAAACTTCATGAATTACTGTTAGCATTAACACGATATTTAATAAACGGATGAAATCCCTTATCTAAAGTTACCTATAAAATAACGCGATTTTTAGTTTACGGCTGTAGTGAGTAGACGTAAGTTGATGATGAAAAAGGGGGCAGCTGAGGTATAAAGAAAGATCAGGCCTTGGGGACCAGGGTCTTACTTAACTGGAATGTACTTGGTTGTAAGAAATTTTTTTAGTGATTTTAAAGTAGCTGGAAGACGCTAAAACTATGTTAAAGAAAATTGCAATAGAAAAGGATAGTTTTTAAAGAAGCTGCAACAAAGGCCCTAAGAAGGCGATTAATATTCAAAATTGGTGGTAGCTAAAGTCTGCAATTTTTTTCTTTTTTGCTGTTCATGTAGTAGCTACAGAACCTAAGAAGTTGTTAGAAAAAATAAAGTCTGTGAATCGGACCATTTTTAAGGGAGCTATAACAGGGGGCCCATAAGGGTCCAACTGATAGTTGAGAGCAGAGCCCTAGCATGAAAACATGTTTAAAATGTTTTAGTACTTAGCGTTTTAGATCTTCAATTAGACAAAATGAAGCATAGGGTATAAATAAATCATTTTAAAAAAATGCGCAAAATGGGGTAAATGTTTAAAAAAGGCCCTAGGGCTCCAATAAAAATATGTATTAGTCTGGGGAGAAAAGTCCAAGTCTCAATTTTAAAATTATGCAATGAGAAGATGAGAAAATAAGGGGTGAAAAAAATGCATGGCATACAAAAAGTTCAAGGGACCCCGGATCGGGCCCTACAGGACCCTAGGCTGCCCCAGGATTTTAACTGGAATATAGAAACAAGAGAGTAACTAAATGGAAAAATGGTTCCAAAAATGAAGATCGGATTAAGAGGGGAAATTTATTAATAATTTATAGTGCAAAAGCTTCAAGGGGCCCTAAACCGGGCCCCAAGGGAGAAGGGACTTAAGTGGCATGAGCTCGGTATAAAGATACTTTTTAGTAGTTTTTAAAGTAATTAGAGGACGCTAGAACTATATTAAAGAAAATTGCAAGCAATTCGGATCCTTTTTAAAGAAGCTGCACCAAGGGCCCAAGAAGGCGATTAATATTCAAAACTGGTGGAAGCTGAAGTCTGAAATTTTTTTTTTGTCGTTTAGGTAGTAGATGTAGAACTTAAGAAGTTGTTAGGGGAAAAAATGCTGGTAAATCGGATTATTTTAAAGGGAGCTGTAATAGGGGGCCCCAAAAGGACCAACTGATAGTTGAGAACAGGGCCCTAAGACGAAAACATGTTTATATGTGTTAGAACTGAGCATTTTAGATCTTCAATTAGTCAAAATTAAGCATAGGGTATGAATTAATCATTAGAATATCATTTTAAAGAAATGCGCAAAACATGGGGCAAATGCTTAAAAAAAGGCCCTCAGGCCCCAATACAAATATGAAGGTGTTGGTCTAGGGAGAAGAGTCCAAGACTCAATTTTAAAATTATGCAATGAGAAGGTAAGAAAATTAGGGAGTGAAAAATGCGTGGCAAAAAGAAAGTTCAAGGGGCCCTGGATCGGGCCCTAGGGTGACCCAAGATTTTAACTGGAATATAGAAACGAGAGAGTAACTAAATGAAAACATGGTTCCAAAAATGAAGATCGGATTAAGAGGGGCAATCTATTAACAATTTATGGTGCAAAAGCTTCAAGGGGCCCTGTCCCGGTCCGCAAGGGGTCAGGGACTTAAGGACCATGTAGTTTGGTATAATGATACTTTTTAGTAGTTTTTAAACTAATCAGAGCACGCCAGAGCTATGCTAAAGAAAACTGCAAGGAATTCGGATCATTTTTAAAGAAGCTTCATCAAGGGCCCAAGAAAGAGATTGATATTCAAAATTGGTGATAGCTGAAGTCTGAAAATTTTTTCTGTTATTCATGTAGTAGCTGGAGAACCTAAGAAGCCATTAGAAAAAAAAAAAAAAAGCTAGTGAATCGGACTATTTTTAAGGGAGCTATAATAGGGGGCCAACTGATAGTTGAGAACAGGGCCTTAACATAAAAACATGTTAAAACGTTTTAGTACATAGCGTTTTAGATCTTCAGTTAGTCAAGATTAAGCATGGGGTATGAATTAATCATTAGAACATAATTTGAAAGAAATGCGCAAAAAATTGGGGAAATGCTTAAAAGGGGCCCTAGGGCCCCAATAAAATATGTGGGTGTTAGTCTAGGGAGAAGAGTCCAAGACTCAATTTTAAAATTACGCACTGAGAAGGTGAAAAAATTAGGGGGTGAAAAATGCATGGCACACAAAAAGTTCAAGGGGCCCTAAAACGAGCCCTACGGGTCCCTAGACGGGCCCATGGTCTTAACTGGAATGGAGGAACGGGAGGAAAACTAAATGGTGAAAGTATCCCAAAAATGAAGATCAGATAAAAAGAAAGCAATTTATTATCAATTTAATGCACTAAAACTTCAAGGGCCCCTGTACCGGGCCCCAAGGGTGCCAGGGTCTTAACTGAAATGTAGTGATGGGGTAGAAACTGAATGGAGAATTCACACCCAAAACGAAGAAGATCGGATAGAAAAGAGACATGTTATTAACAATTTAGTGTATAAAAACTTAAAGGGGCCCAGGGGCCACGGCCCTTAAAAAATTAAAAATTTGAGCCTCAGGTGCACCAAGACCTGTCCTGGACTAATCACTCCTAAATTTTCAAACTTCTACGTGCGGTAGATTTCGCTCGCCATCGCAGACAGACACACACACACAGAACGATTTTTTCTTTTATTAATATAGATATACGTCATACAAAAGATAGAGAATGAACCCTTTATTTAGATAGAAAGACGTTTTTTAGAAAAACCTACTAAAATTGCAAGAGACTTGGGAAAAAATTCCATTTTACATTAGTTTCCGTCATAACAGGTAGATTCCTGTTTTACAGTTCTTTTCCCCGGGTCCATATAGTAAAACCTGTGAAAATGGAATCTCTGTATAACACAATCCTGTCTTAAAAAGAAATTTCCATGGTTCTGGAGAAATGAATGCAGTACATTTATATAATTGGTAGTACACTTGATAAAATCTATATAAAACGGAATTTTTTTCCATCCTTACGAGTCCCTTTTAGCAGTTTTCAAGGTGCGTACACCGTTTGGAATTTTTAAAGAGTTTGGTTGCTCTATTCCGGATTAGAAAATTTTGATTTCGGTTTAAAAAAATTTCTGCGTTTAATATCAGAATTAGAAACATTATTCTGCGAATAAACTTAAAAAAAGTGGTAAAACTGTACTCATCTTTAGTTTTCTACTGCATAATAATATAGGACTTGGTATATTTTAACCCCTTAATTCTCGCTCCCGTCATATTTATTCATTATTCCCCGGGCTGTGTCTTTTACTCAGATTCTTTGATTCCCACCAGTTTTATAAAATAGTGAAATTGGCTATATTTTAGAATAGTTTTATCTGTCATTAAACAAGGTGAATATTTCTTTTTCATAAAAGTGTTGCCAATAAGCAATTTGAATTTTTAAACTGTAATTTAATTCGAGCGTTAAGGGGGTTAAAATGTACTTGCCATTATTCTTTTTTCTCCTTTGTAAACGTTAGAAAAGAACCAGCAAAATGAAAAAAAATTTAATTTAAAATAGCTTTTAAGACGTTTTTGATTGGCGCATGCAATTGAATCAGTGGAAGAGTCTAAAGAGAGATTCGAATTCGTTGTCGTTAGTTCGACTTAGAGCCTCTAGAGTTTACGGGCCGGAGCATCACCGCCATAGGTACACTTTGGGTACACGTTTGCTTCTTCGCGACTTTAGCGCCTTGTTGGCGGTTTCAAGAAATTTGTTTATCACATATTATTTGAACTAAGTCTATGTATGCACAAAAAGAAAAGTTCTTCTATTATTAAAGGTCGTACGGTCCTTGAAAATCTTTACATTTTTCAAAAATAAGTCCTTTTTATACAAATTCTGCAAAAAGTCCTTAATTTCAGATGTGAAACTCTTCTGCATTTCAGTGAATTTTCCATAAAAAAAAATTGAACTAAATCCCTCTCTTTTCGAAATTTTCTTCGCCCCCTTTTGCTTCCCCCCCCCTTCAAAAGTACTCAAAGTATAAAAATCCTTATTTTTTAAAAACTTTTCTACTCTATTTATTATTTTATTGTAACAATATGCTCATACAAATTTCGTTAAAATTTAATCTAAATTCCTCTATCCCAAAATTTTGCTTCCCTCTCTACCCCCCTGCCCTCTTCTCACAATACCCAGTATAGTTTAAAATTTTTAAAACTATAATTTTTTAAAACTTTGTTTTTGCTATATCTGTCATTTTATTAAAACAATAAATAAATAACCAATCATATATTTTTTCCTCCCTCCCCACCGAAATTAACGTTTTCCCTCCTCCCCCCCCCCCTCCTGATACCAAGCTCACAAAATTTAAAGTCTTTAAATATCATTTTTTCTTGTTCTATGTGTAAATGTTTAGTAAAGTAAATAAATAACAAGTCATCTAATAAACTCTCACCCCCCTTTGAAAAAAAATCTTCTTCCCCTTTGCCCCTCCCCCTGTTCATTAAGTTTAATATCTTTAAAAATATTCTTTTTTTCTGCTGTTTGTTCCTTTATTGTAATAATGAGAAATTGATCATCTAAAATCCTCCCTCTATCTGATATGGCCGCTTTCCCTTTAGCTCCCCCCCACTTATTCCTAGCACAAAAAATTTAAATCTTTAAAATGTTTAATTTTGAATTTTTTTCTGTATAATTTTAAATCTTTAGTAACAATAGTTAATAAGTCATCTAATGAACTTACTACAACCCCCCCCCCCCCATAAAATTATGTTTCTCCCTTAATTTCCGCCCCCTACTCACAAAATTAAAAATCTTCAAATGTTTTTAATTTTTAAAACTTTCTTTGCTCTATTTATTACTTTATTGTAACAATAACACTAAATAATCATTTAACATCCTCCCACCACCTGAAATTACCTCTTCCCCCGTCTTTCCTACCATGCAAAACTTAGTCTTCAAAACTGTAATTTTTCTTTCTGCCCTATTTGTGAGGCGGTAAATAACTAATCATCCTCCCCCTCCCGCCACAAAAATAAATAAATAAAATTGCCCTTCCCCCTTCTTCCTAAACTTACAAAGTTTAAAATCTTTCAAACTTTAAATTTTTTCTCCAACACCAGTGTTTTCAATGGATAAAACGTTAACATTTCGGGCAAAGACATCAGGTTTTTCTAATTTTATTATTATTATTTTGGGTAATTGGTAGAGATGCGACACCGCGAAAAAGAAAAACCGGTCGCCACGTGACCACAATTGTTCATAACTCGATAAATAATTTATTTATTAAAAACTAGAAATCTCATTTTGATTCAAAATCCCTTCAGTAATCAAAGCTGTTAGTTTTATGTCTTTACGTTTAAAAATGATTAAGGAAATGTGTCATAAAGTTATTTTGGGTAACTGGTAGAGCTCTTAAACTCAAATTCCTGAACATCAACAAGATTGCAGATCATTTGATGAACAAGTATTTACATGTTGCGTACTTAAAGCTGTTAAGTGAAATTTGCCATTTATATCTCTTCTTTTTACATTAACTCACTGTTTATATTAATAATTGATTAATTTATGAAACCCTCCTAAAATATTTAAAAATATCTATATAAGCAAATTATTCCGTATTATAATTTTCTGAATCTGTAAACTAATAGTAATAATAATAATAAACTGTTTAACCTATTTATGAATTTTTTAGAGAATTAAAAAGGTGCAGAAAGACTTAAAATTATATAAGCATCCCTTAAATAAAAGTAATTCTCATAAAATTCAGCTTCCCGATTTTCTCCTTCGGCTCAATAAACAGTTTGATATTTAAAACTGTAATTTAAATAAAATATATCCTACATGTTTTATAGTAAAAATAAATCAAGTAATCTAACACCCCCCCCCCCCCGTTCCGCAAACAAAAGTAAGAAAAATCTGTTCCTCTCCAACACATGAAGTTGAGAATTTTTTTTTTAATTTTTTGCTCTATTTGTGACCTTGTAGTGACAAAAAATAAATAATTAATGGGATTAACAAGAAAATAAATAATTCAAAATCTCGTAAATATTGATTAATAACTCTCAAAAGTTTGAAAAAATTAAGAGTATAAATAATCACTGTCTCTTATGTATATTTATACACTTGTGTAAGTATTATAAACATAAATAAATAATTAAATTTAAAAAGAATCGCAATCGTCAGTCATTTTTACGCGTTTTAACAGACTTTTAAATTTGGCGCTTTCATAAATCCTTTCATCATGTCATGTCCCCCATGACACCCCCCCCCCCTTGGATCCGCCATTGATTTCTTATGAAATTGAGTATAAGAGCTAAATAAGGATAATTAAAGTTTGTAGAGGAAATATTTAGTAGTTTAGAATAACTATGAATTTTACGATTGTTTACAATTATGTTCTCATTTGTCTTTTGGAAAGATTTATTAGAAGAAATACAGGATGTAAGAAGATGGTGATAATAAGATTTACATGTAATTGCTTAATTATTTGGAGATTTGTCTACATATGTAATAACATAGTTTTTTTTTTTTTAAATTTAGTAATTTGTTGCTGGAACAGATGCTTTGTGTTAATAGTAACCAAATCCGAAACATTATATTTTAAAGTCTTAGTTAATTTTTCAATTACCAGTATTTCCTATTGATTAAAATATTCAATAGGTTTATTGAATGAGATTGAAATTTGATAAATAAATATATCTATATCATATGTAAACTGCTTTAAAATAGAATTGATGTTAAATTTTGAAGGAAGTCTATATTTAGTTCCATAACCCATTTGTTTTTTTCAGTGTAGAATCATTCACAATATTAAGTTGTCCAGTGATTATATGTCCATGATCATTACTGATGTATTTTTGTAGAGAGGATCATTGCATTTACACGGAAAAGTACTTGCTTCAGATGTATTTTTTGAAAATGAATTATAGTTAAAAATATTTCTTCATATAGTAATTGGATATTTAAAAGCTTTAATATTTGAAGATTATTAATAGGAAATTTACAGTTTTTGTTATTAATTATAGAATTGATATTTTATTAAATATTTGATTTGAAAATGCGATGATCATTTGAGTATTTGTGTTTTGAATTTTATGTTTGTTTATTTGCAAATTTATGTTGAAGCAGGAGCAGGTATGAGAAGTTGCTTGTATCCAAGAAATTTGCAAGCTAAAAAAATAAAAGAGACATCCTTTAAGAAGAATACCCTGAAAAAAAAAAGTTAAAGAAATTAATTTACTGAGGAGGACTTTTAGATTAGAATAAGAAAGAAAAAAAAAAAGACAACTGTGTTTATTTAAATGAGTATTTGTTTCCATATATGTATTCTAAGGCACAGAAAATGTACAATTTTTTGTGAAAGTGAAAGGAAAAGGAAGGGGGTGGGCGCAACACAATATCAGGCTCTTTGGCTTAATCAGGTATGCTTAAATCGAATTATTAGAAACATTGCACGATTTTATCTGTTTATAAGTTTAATATATTTAACATGTGACATTTTATAATAACTCGAATTATATGTAATAAATATTCTTGTTTATAATGTTATAAATATCTTGTGAATGCTCTTTTAACCCGTGAACTCCGCACTAATGCGAATTCGCACCGATCAAAATTAAAAATGTCGGCGTTATTTAAATCATGCTTTAATTAATTTGTATTTTTAATTAACAAAATAAGATTTTTGATAAAAATCAGTATCCCATTTTGATTTATTATTAAATCTCGTATAGGAATCACGTGTTATATTTCATTATCACTATATTGTCAACAAAAGTATACGCAGTTGAAGTTACGAAATCCCAAATACTGTGGAGTTTACGGGTTAGAATATTCACTCGAGAATTCCGCGAATTTTAAATGATGCTTTCCGCGACAAGTGTTTAACCATTAACTGCTGTTAGCGGTCTCACAGACCACATCCTTTTAAAGTTGTCACGGGTTAACTAGAAATTTTCAGTGTAATATAAATATTTGTGAAATTTTGTTTCGTCTGGAGCCCTAGTACTAAAGCTAGAGATTTCTAAATAAGTGATTTTAAATTATAATAGTCCGGTACATAAAGTTAAGTACAGAAACAGTATCCTATGAGTTAATGAAGCTTTTTATTTATCTTACATCAAGCGGCCTCGAAGACTGTTCACAGCATAGATTAACATACAAGATGGAAAATTTCCATAGAGCGTAATAGTAATGCGATTGCGATCGTAGCGCCTTTAGTGACAATGGGGAAGAAACTACCTATCCTTGTAATATTTTTATTATTGAGTATCTACCTTATTGTATTCTTTCTTTTTTTAATGTTGCATGTTACGTTTACAATAGAATCTTCCACCGATACATGAACATAGAATAGATATTCTATTTTATATATCTAATATCTATCCTATGTTCACGCACGGAAATATGCATTTTTTAATTTTAATTTTAATTTTTTTTTTTTTTTACACGATGAGTGAAGGATTTAAGTGCAACAAAAAATAAGATAAAAATTTCATCTTGAAGGGTATATATCAAGTAAATATGATATAAGGCGCATTCTCACAATCTTTTGACTTTCAGGAATAAAAATCTGGCGAAATTAAACTTGCTAAAATAATATTTTAATCTGATAGACGAATGCCTTAATGATTCAAAATAAAGAAAAAATGGTCAGCAGCGAAATTTTATTTTATTTAACCGAGGTTTAAGTTAAACTTGCTAGTTTGATTTTCCTTACCCTTTTACTACTAAAACTTTTTATTTTCTTCTAAATTTTTACTTATAATGAATTTGCATTGTACCCACAGCCACAGGTCATTCAAATAAGAAATAATAACAATGTAGTATTTTTAGTAACAAAATTTTGGTATAACATTGTCTTAAAGGGGTGTTAAAGAAGGAATGGTAAGGGAAAAAAGGGGAAGGTATAGAAAAAAAAGGGACGGTAAGGGAAAAAATGGGTGGGACGGTAATGAAAATTATCACCCATTTTTAGGCAAATCATGTTAAGACAAAGTGATAGGCACAATGTTCATTGATTTTTAGAAACAGTTATTTACATTGGATTATATTTAAAAAAATTTTAATTTACCTCGAAAAGTGCAGGAATAAACCTTAGGGACGGTAAGACTACCAATAAAGCCACGATGCTTAATACTGATATTTAAATGCTGATTTAAATTCTGCAGTAAATTTCCTGTCAGCATACTTTTGCATAAGAAAAAACTTCAAAAACATTCTGTGGCTGCATCTGAAGTGATTTTCTGTATAATTTTAGAAGAGGGACGGTAAGGAATCTAAAACACAGGGACAGAGTTAAAAAAAGAAATAACAACCGTAAAAATGTGTGCAGGTTAATTTTTTTGCTACATATTTATATAAAACAATAGACCCAGTTTCGGAAAAAAATACATCGAATTACTTTTATTGAAACAATTTTATACAGACAGCTCCAAACTTAAAAATCAGCATCAGGGACACGGGACGGTATAGGAGTTTCCTGGATATTTAGACACCCAATATCGTCCAAAATTACTGTAGAATATGGTGTGCATAGAATATATCATTCATTTACAGAGACACACAAAAGTATTTGGCTACAGAAGAAATTGAACTATTGAAGCCTTTGAACAATAATTGCCTGAAGTGCGTTTTCAGTTGTAGTACGCGTTTTTAAATTGAACTTTTTTTAACATTTTAAATATTACTTGGTGTAGATAAATTCTATAGATCATATACAGGGCTGCACAAAATTTCTCAAGTACATTTCCGTTTATTCACGGAAATTGTTGAATGGAAATTTTCAACTGTGCTATTCGTTTCAATGAACTAACTTTTAGCATACTATGTAGTATACATTAGAGGTTTGCATGGGCCGAAATTTCCAAGCCCGGGCCCGGCCCGATACAAAAATTAAAAGTTGGGCCCGTTCCCGGTAAAAAACTTAAAAGTTCGGTCCCAGCCCGGCCCGGAAAAAACTTAAAATCTCGGCCCGAGCCCAGCCCGACCCGAGTGAATTTCTACAAAACATTGATTTTTACGTCGATTTTTAAAAAAATTGTCTCGTACGAGGAGTTCTGACCAAAAATATTTATCTTTACTTTTTTTTTCATGTTTAAAATCTTCACTTTTATAGAAGTGCCGCAGGCTGCGAAATTTAATTTTTTAATGAATCTCTATTTCTTGGATGTAACTTTTTCAGATATCATTAATATTGTTAATCCATATTACATGTATTGAAGTGTTAAAAATCTGAAAAATGAAATACGGTAAAATCTTCTAAGACGGAATTACATAGAAAAGAAAAAAAAATGCGTTATGGACAAGTTCCCTTCTTAGCAAGTGTAAATGTATTATATATTATCTTCTTACGTATTAGTATATTAATTTTGCATGGATCCACACATTTTTCAGTTTAAAACATGGTTCCGTCATAGGCAGGTCCCTTTTCACACGTTTTACTATATTTTAATTTAGCTATATTTTAAAAAGCATAGAAATCTACTATTCTTTATAAAGAATAAATTTTAATGTTTAAGTGTAGAATAACGGCGATTTAAAAATGTATGCATTTTTTGCAAAACTCTTTGGGCCAGGCTTAATTTAACCGACATTTGAATGGACCAGGCCACGCTGAGACAATGATTTTCATACGGGTTGGGTCAAAACTAGGACTGAAAATTTTGGGCCGTGAAGACTAGGAATGAAACCAGTTCCGCCTCTGTACAGAAAAAATAAGTTAGGCGCGACCCGAGCCTTCAGAAAAAAGTATGGCCCGGCCCGGCCCGAGTGCTGTGAATGAAAATTGGCCCGAGACAGGCTCGCGGGCCGGGCCGAGCTCGAGCTTCGGGCACGGGCCGGCCCGTGCAGATCTCTAGTATACATACAAATCCATAGATCATATGAGGGGCTCACAACCATAGTAGACCAAGTCCATTTTGAAAAAAAATGTGATAGTCTATTTAGAAGGTGCATAAAATATGTTTTATCCACTCCCACAGTGAACCAAGACTGTTCTCCCATACTTCCTCATATATTTCATCTGTTTACAAACTTGGTTTAGTCAGGGTTCGTTGATATATATCAATGGATATATATCTTGATGTATATCATGATATATATCCGATATTTATTTTCAAAATATCAAGGTTTTTGATATTTTCGATATTTTCATACATTTGATAGTTATTTTTTAAATGCCATAATTCTTGATGTTATTTATTTTCAAAATATTTTCAGTCAAAAGAAGTGCAAATGAATTCTTCAACTGTTATTAAAACTTAGCCCACCTGTAAATAAATAACTAAAAATAATAGCTCACAAAATATTCCCTACACTCCAAAAACTGGTTTTGGACTATACCTGCAGCTTTCCCATTAACATCATAAGAAATCTGTCTTTGAACAATACCTCCCTACCCTGTCTCAATTCTTTTTGTAGACTGCACCTGTAGAATGGGATAAAGGGGTTAATTAGTGATTGGATTTTAGCAAAAAAATCTCAATTTTATAAGCTTTATATTTGAAACTGAATATTTAAATGTTGAACCAAAAATTTGGTGGGATAATATTAAATTAGAACAGCCCATGAAAGATAATTTAACTTATCAGTTGTTTACAGCTTCTCCTTCAATAGATGGATTAGAATCTTTTCTAGTTTTGATTTACTTCAGTCTAAATTGTGCAGTAGGTTAGGGAATGAAAAAGCAGACAAACTTGCATTCATGTTCAAATTCTTCAATAGAAAAAATAAACTTTATTTTGTATTTCAAAATTTATTGTGTATTTTTATTTTTTAAACTGAATCCTGCATTCTGTGTTTTGATGAGTGAAAAAGCAACTTTTACAGAAGATTTTTTTTTTCTTCAATTATTTGATCATAAATTTTGTAAGAAAAAAATTAAAAAAAGGCATTTAGAATATTGTTTTATTATTTTTTTCATGCTAAATATCATATGGTTTAGATTCTAATTTATATTAAGTCTAAAAATCTTTATAAACAGCAGTAAGCTGACAATTTCGAAAATAACGGATATATATCGAAAATATCGGATATATATCGAAAATATCGGATATTTTTGATATTTTCAAAAATATCCTGATATTTACGAACCCTGGGTTTAGTGTATGAGTGAATAAAACAGATTTTATGCACCTACTAAATGGACTATCTCAATTTTTTTCAAAATGGACTTGGCCTACAATGGTTGTGAGCCCCTCATATACAGGTCTGCACATAAAAAAACGGATATTTTCCCGACTACTGATAGTAATAGCAGAAATTTTGTTTCCAATGCGTTATAAGTTTTTCAGATTGTTTATTTACACATCATGTTTCACATTAATAAACTATGAAATTTTGTTACTGTATTCTGAATGTGTTGGAAAGTGTTACATAATCTATGCTGGACGCATGATTTTTAGTTCTTGTTTACTTTTATACTTATTATCTGTTTCTTTTTCTTAGGAGCATCATCATCCTTTAGTTTAAGCAGAAGACATTCTTCGATTTCACTACCGTGTCCGAGAAAATTTCTTGAGCACTTCCTCAGCACTGTTCTGGAACGAAGGCAGATCAAGTATCCAAAATATTCAACTGCAGTATTTTTCTTATTGAAGTGAAGATGGAGCATTTTCTTAGAAAGAATGATGACGAAGTAGTGAAAGGCAATGCGTATTACTGGAAATGGAAAATCCCAGAACTGCTTCCAGAAAATGTTCCAATGGCCGAAAAGAAGTTTAAATTGCAAAGGCATGAACGTGTATGGCAAAGTATGACATGGACGTATGTTGTTTGGAAAAAGGATGGATTTCTTTACATTGTTTTAAAACACGACTCCACGTTCAACAACACGTTGAACTATATTTACCGTTCCTACGAAATCAGAGTTGGGATTCTCGGAGATGATCTAAAAGAAATTGCGGCCATCAATACCGAAGTAGATCACGAAAGAGAATTGATCAACAGCTCACAGCTCCATTTTGTCCTGATGACAAATAAATTTTTGTACTTATTCGTTGAAATAGTAAAAAAAGGAGTATATGGTCAGAGAATTAAAGCTCGTAACCGTAAGTAATTTTGTTCTTTGTACTGTTGGAATATAAATAATGAGCTAAAACTCAGAAATATGTACAATACATGCTATAACAGTGTACCATGGGAAATAAAATATACATGAGATTTAAAACGTTAAAAACTTCCCACTTTCGGCCGAACCACTTGGCCATCATCAAGGGATTTCAAGATTGAACAGGCGAAAGCTAAGGTTCAGGGTCCGATTTAGACTATGTGGGGCACAGTGACAAGCATCATTCTGGGTGACCTCTTTCTACGTATCCATAGAAATTGTTCGTGAATTATTCTAAAATGACTAGTAATAAACTTTATATATGGGCAATTCCATACAAGTGTCAACGTTGATCAAAAATGTTTTTTTTTATAGTTTTTATAAATTAAGTTAAAAAACATATTGAAATATATTCCAAGTCTTCAAATTAATGATTTAGACTCAAAACTTTTATTTTATTTGCAACTAGCAATAGTCCAAATAAACAACATGGCTGGAAAGTAAAATGCTTGCAGTTGTGTACAAATAATATTCTTGAAGAACACTTGGAAAAAGAAGGTAATTGTTGTTTATTTTGCATTTTTAAAAATAAATGAATGCATGTAGTATAATATTTAAGGTCTTAAAACAGCCTTAAAGTCATATTCTTGATAATAATGCATGCAAAATAGTCTTGTGTTGTGTCATTCTGTCACATGTTTTTGTGCATTTCTTTATTTCAAGTAGTAGGTAATCGTGCTCGATATGTTTCTGAAAAAGCTATCAAAAGGGAATAAATAGTTATGTAATGTAATTTCTTACGTTCATTCTGAAATTTATTAGTTTAATCATTTTTTTTTTTTTTTTTTTTTTTTAATAAACGTTTAAGAAACTTTCAGTCATTCCGTCACAGTCATTCTGTCACGTCGAATGACAGTTAATAACTTCAACCCTAGAGCAGACAGGTTGCTCTAAATTGTAATTTTGTACTGCTTATGCATCATATTTAAGATACGTATTAGTTTAAAAACTGAATGGTTTCCTAGTTCACAGAGGTTTCCAGCATTAAGTGACAGGTTAGAGTCATGGTTGCAAAAATGTCATTCAGTCACACAATAAGAAATTATTAAAGAGCAGAAAAACCAACGTTTAAAAATGCACAAAAAATACATGAAAAGCAGCAAACAGCTGTTTCGAATCTAATAGCGGGATTCTTCTTCAGTACAAGATAGGGAAAAAGGAACAGCGTGCTAGAAAAAGCAAGGCTGAGCAAAATGATAGACAGAGACGCACTGGCTTATATACCCCATACGGGTAGCGAAGGCGCCAAAAACAACCAATGAGAGAGAAGCAGTGGAAACGACTGGATGGACAAGTAGCGACATCTACCGGAGAAGGAGAGAAAAAGAAACCAAAAAGTGGAAATTAAATTGATGTTTTCCAAGTACTTGGAAAATCAGGAGTACTAGATAAGTCATTGACTAAAGAGTGAGAATTTTTAATGATGTGGTAAGCTTATCAAAAATCAAGATCAAGGTTAGAAGAACATTTTTGGATAATGATGGCTGAGGAAAAATCGAACCTATGTTGAGAAGACCAAGAATGTTGAGCAATAGAAGAACATTAATTTAATTTCCCCTTTTCTCTCCTTCTCTGGTAGGTGTCGCTACTTGTCCGCCCAGTCGTTTTCACTGCTTCTCTCTCATTGGTTGTTTTTGGCGCCTTCGCTACCCGCATCGGGTATATAAGCTCTCTGTCTATCATTTTGCTCAGCCTTGCTTTTTCTAGCACGCTGTTCCTTTTCCCCTATCTTGCACTGAAGAAGAATCTCGCCAGTAGATT
The DNA here is from genome assembly GCA_963932465.1 of Maratus speciosus. Classification (NCBI taxonomy): domain Eukaryota; kingdom Metazoa; phylum Arthropoda; class Arachnida; order Araneae; family Salticidae; genus Maratus; species Maratus speciosus. The sequence continues at coordinate 148,117,167 of OZ010789.1, forward strand.
CGAAACAGCTGTTTGCTGTTTTTCATGTATTTTTTGTGCATTTTTAAACGTTGGGTTTTCTGCTTTTTAATATTGTTGCACAAAGGCTTTATTTGCTACTTTTAAATAAGAAATTACTCAAAAATGAAAGAATAAAATATGTAAAAAATTGTTTCAGATATATTTTTAAATCTTTTAATCAATAACAGTAATGTGCAAACAGAAAAATTAATTTTTGTGTGAAAATAGCTTCAGGCTAACTGCTTTAGCTGTAATTCTACAACTCAAAATGTCATTCCGTCACATATGGAATTGCTCATACATTGTATATACAGAGTGTCCCCGAATTCATGGGCAAGGGAAGGTAAAGTACACATAAAGAAGCAGATGTGGTATAACAATGTCGGGTCGGAAATTAAAAGCTTTGGCGAAAAATAAGAATTGCGGAGGAAATGAAAACAAGCGTTTCATTGAAATAACAATTACAGTAAGTGCTCATATATGTCACCACCAACATCGATACATACCTGGCAGTGTCTAGCAAGGGATTGGCGTACCCTTTCGAAGGTTCCAGATATCCCATCTACGAGACACCAGTATTCACCCAACCAGAGCTCCAACCATTCGGTTTCTGGATTAAGAGGCTACTTCAGTCAAGTGAAAAGAGCCGTTTGCTAATGCTAATCCTACGGAAGAAATTTATAAAGATGTTTCGGTCGCGTTTCAATTTTTTAAATGATTTTTTTGCATTAGACAGCTGAGATCGATCTGTACAAAGGTTGTTTTTTACTTTTTCGATTTTGTTTACAGATATTTTTTATGGGGACACTTTCATTTACGGAACCGGTTTCGAAAGTGAAAATATCCTCATAAAAAAAAAAAAAAAATCTGCAATGAAAATCGAAAAAGTAAAAAACGCCTGCATTCAGATCGATCTCAGCTATCCAATGCAAAAGAAATCATTTAAAAATATTAAAATGCGACCGAGATATCTTTATAAATTTCTGCCGAACGGGTCTTTTCGCCTGACTGAAGTAGCCTCTTAATGCTCCGGCGGTAAGACCCCTTTCATCATCCAGCAAACCCCAGCCGCAGAAATGAGTCCGAAAAACGGACATTAATAAAAAAAAAAGTATTACAAAAGAAATGCAACATGCCCTACATACTTCGCAGATCATGATAAAATGAACAAAAATTGGCGACAGAAATAAGGAGAATCGTGATAGAAATAAGGAAAATGTAAAATGAGACAAAATAAAAAACAAATCATGAAAAACTGCTTTAAAAACAATTTAACATATGATAGAACAAGCGCAAATTTTTAAGCAAGGTAGAAAAAAAAAAAAACTCAATTTTAGAGTTCTACGTAACAATTCAAAATTAAGTCCTATATTATAATCGAGTTCTGAAGTAAGTAAATAGTGAATGTTATACTAATATACTTCATACGAAGAGCGTTATCGAAATTTATGCAAGAGTTTCCATGTAAAGAGTTGGTATGCATCCCATATTGCTATTCCAAAATTGCTTCTTTATGTCTAACTTTACCTTCTCTTACAGTTTGGCCCATGAATTCGGAGACATTCTGTGCACATCTATGAGATAACAACTTCTGAGTTTCAAGTTCTGACCAGGAACCACCCACAGATGTAGTGACACGGGTCGGGAAAAAACTGCCCGAGGCAGGGTGAGCGCATCATATTGAAACTCAGTTTTCCATTACGTTTGTTGACATTGTTGAGGAAATTTGACATGTATATATTTACAAATACTTAAACTTTATTCAGTAGATAGATTTAATTTCAGGAATCTGATTCTGATACAAAAATTAATACAGGCTAAAATGATCATTAGGCTTTTAATTTGCATTTAAACGAATGTTATTAGTTGGATATAATATTAATAGGGCTATTTCTCCGTGGAACAAAAGTTTAATTTCTTTAATAATAAAAAGAAATTTAAATTCCAACGATTTTCAACGGCACATTTCCAATAATTAATTTCCAGAAAATTGTCTGCCGTGAAAAGAATACAATGGAATAATAATAATAATAATAAAAATATGTTAAAAGTATAGAATAGTGCATTAAGTTCTATTATTCACTTAATAATAGTAGCATTCCTATATTAAGTTTGAACAGTTTACCGGTTTTTAAAGTTGCCTGTCGCTTAAAATATTATATATGCACTTAAAAAGAGCAATTTTGTACAGCATTTATTTATTTTTATTTTTAAAAAATCAATGATATTTAGAAAGAATGACATTTTTAAATTTGAGCAAAATGTTTTGTAACTTGCAGAAAGAAACATAAGAAAGGAGTGAATTCATGTTTATTATTAAAATATATACATATATATATAAATAGATGTCCGTGTGTATGTGTGTGTGGTCTAAACTTCAAACTTAAAAATAATAAATTTAAGAGATTCCGGATTGCTTAAAATGTCTTGCTATAAAAATTTTCTAATTTACAATAATTTATCACGAAAAAGAACATTTATACAAAAGCAAAAATAAAAACTTATTAAAATAAATCTTACTAATTATGAATTATATAACTCGAAATAATTAATCACATTAATTTGATATCTTTAATAGTATTATTTGAAATATCTTGCTTTGAAATATCCAATTTGTTCTACGAAAGCGAAATTAATCACGTGACAGACTCGCACTCGAAACTGCGTTCCAAGTACAAGTGACACGCAGGTACTGCGTCAGAAAAATGCGTGAGTCAATATGCGCTCTTCACTTCATTTCAATGATCTACAAAATCGCGGGACATGGAAGCTTTCCCTGCGCGTGTCGGCTGCGTCTCAATGTGCGCCGCGCCTAATGGCTTGAGCACAACAAGCCCTGCTTGGCTAATTATATGTTTACTAAGACTCCTGTTAATTGAAAGATTAAAAAAAAAAAGGTATAACAATATTAATTTCAGATAGAAACCTAGTTGTCTGAGCGTGCTACTATACAATACGAGGTATGAATTATATAGAGCTAAGGGGGAAAAAAAAATGAAACGCTAGTTATTAGAAAATTGCACATTCCACACATTCATATGAGTTTTTACAACACTACCTCTAACAGAAAATATTGACATAATAACTACTGGTTGTGAATATTTTGAAGCACATAATACCGCATTAACAATAAAACAGAGAATATTTACAAAACAACATAGGATTATAATCAGTTATGCAAAAAAAAAAAAACTAAAAAAGGAAATAGAGAGACATAAATGGTAATTATTAAAAGATTGCGTACTAGAAATAGACAAGATATAACAATTATCTTAATTAAATGACGAGGAGCTCATTGCAAGATTTTCAGTCGTTTCTGCAAATGTTCGCGAAACACTTGGAATCTGCGAAAAGGTACGCCAATCACTTGCTAGACGCTGCCAGCAGGGGCGTAGCTTGAAATTTTTATTGGGGGGGGGGGAGGACCTGACTTTGGCGGCCTTTTATAATTTTCAGTCCCCCCCCCCCCCCCGCCCGAAACGTCATCTCTATCTATGCTAAGGTTCCTAAAATTCATATTATAGTAGCCCTAATCCGTGCTATCATCATGTCTTTCATGTATAATTCATCATCTGTGATCTTTACACAACAATTATCTTTATTAATATTTTCGCCTTTTCAAAACACATTTTGCACTGTCGATTGATATATGTAGATATATCAGTGTATCACAATATATATCTACCTGGTAGATATATATTGTGTGGGGATATAATAATGACTACAAGCGGTAAGATTGTTCATAATTGATTACATTTTGTATCTGTATTATTAGTTAAATATTCAAAAATCCGGAAGAAAAGATCTCAGAAACAGAAACTAAAGGTTCACAGGAGATTTTTACTTTTTTCTATCTTCAATAGAAGAAAGTATTGTAATCTAAATTTTTTTTACGTCTGTTTTTCGGCGGATTTACATGTTTTAGGGGTCAGAGATCCCAAAAAACATGTTTATACAAAATGTCTGACTGTCCGTGTGTCGCCATTGTACCATCGAAAAGTATGAAGTTATGCAGAGAATTGAGCAAATTTTTTGTGTATATTTTTGGCTATGGCAAGCAGGTCCTTCTTCAGTATGGAAATATTCTGACTGAAGGAGGCGCTGAAATAGCGATTTTTGTGCCATTTTCATTATACCATCAAAAAGTGTATGACGTTATGCATAGAAATGAACCTAACTTATTGTGTAATGTATTAGCTATGGCAAGCAGGTCCTCCCTGAATTTGAAAAAATTCTGCTTGTATGGGGCGCTCAATAGCGATTTTTGTCCATTTTCCTTATTGTACCATCGAAAAGTGTATAAAATTATCTAAAGAATTGAACCAAATTTTTTGTCATCCCTGATTTTAAAGCAAGTCCTCCCTGAATTTAAATATTCTGCCGAAAAGAGGTTCTGTGATAGCGATTGTTGTATAATTTTCTTGTTTTTTTTTTAGTTATATTGTCCATCGGCGGCTCGTGCAGCGACGGGAACTCGCGTCCTGCTAAGCCGGCTATTCGCAAACAGCTGATGTACAAAAGAATAACGTAAAACTATTGATTTTAATAACTATCATGATCGAGATTAACTCGTTTCTACTTCGATTAATTGAATGAAGTACAAATTTAAGATGAAAATCTAAGTTGGTATAGCATTGAACTAATAATATGGAAGTATTAACATATGTAGTTACTTTTTGAAATTTAAGCTGTATGAGATAGAAGAAAGTTTTGGGATTGGCACATCCAACTACTTTGGTAGTATATTTAGACATTCCTCATTAACTCAAAGCAGTATTGTATATAATCTATTGTAAGGATATAGTTGCTACGATATACCGTAAATTTTGAAAAGCTTGCCGTCCGCCACATTTTGTAGACATTAATCCATTTGAATACATTTATGCAACAAAGACAAAAACGTTTCAACTAAGTTAAAAAGTGTTAAATGAGTTTTGTTCTAAGAAGGATTTTTTTTAGATTTTTTTCCCCTCCCGAAAATGCAAAAATGATTGATGCAACACGGTTAGAATGTTGATTTCATGTCTACATGCATCAAACTTTCAGATTATCATATTCAAATACAAACGAACCGACGAACCGAGGAAGCTTTCTTTTCATTTCAAATATGTGAAACACACACTGAACTGTAGCTTGATTATTACCTGGTGATCACTATTCTCACCATCACGTCTCGAAAGCCTGTTTAAAATATCAGTTTTGATTTTTACAGAAAAATTCCATTGCTGTTTGATTCTTAGAGAACTGGTTAAAAATACGTGAAATTTTATATGCGAACAGATGATGATGATTTTATGAATGTGTCACCCGCTTTATGGTATTTCGGGATCCATTCAATATCATTTAATCGCCTTTTTTCGCATGGAAGAAGAGAGGGGCCGAAAAATCGAGACTGGATTTAGCGGTTATTGCTTGCAACTCCATCTATCGATGCTATTTGTAACTAAAACTGAGAATCGCAGCATAAAATCTCTTGACATCTTGCATAACATTCCTGCAAGAATTTTTTAAATATCTGTCACCGTTTGCAAGTTACTGAATTTTAAAATCCATCAGTCATTTTTGGAACACCCGGTACATTCTGCTCAATCATCAACAATTTAAAACAAATCTTTCATAAATTAAGTTACATAATCTGCTTCCTTCGTAAATTTTTATATTGTTTTCATTTTTCTAAAAAGGCACCTAGTTTATTTCTTCCGTTTATTTACTCTTGAGGCATTCGTGCCTGAGACACCAGTTTATATACACTGGTGTGCAAAAATTAAGGACGAGATGTTTTTTTTTTTCTAATGTATTGCCGTGCAGACCTTTTCCACATAACCGAAATCATACCATTAACACAAGATCTCCAAGATGCGAAAATATGGGACAAGTGGTCAAAACTATTTAAACAATCCATTCTGTTGCCTTGTTTGGATTTTAATTTATCTGCTTCGTCCTTAATTTTTGCACTCCAGAGTTTCAAGAAACACATATCTCCAATTTCCAAATGACCGGAATGTACTGTTATCACATTTTGCGCAAGAGGGGAATTCAAAGAATTCAAACTTTATGTGGAGGAAATTTTTATTCAGAGGATTCTTTCAGGAGAATTGCTATATGACAACCTTAAATGCCGGCATCTGCACGGCCGGAGTCCGATACAGGACGAAATAAAGTCAAACTTTCATATGGGCTGCGCAGATTTAAAAAAAATTAAAAGGACCTCGATGTACCAAGTTTTAAAGAAAATAAATATGTATGCATAAATATGTATGCATAAATATGTATGCAGCATTCTTTAAAAGAAAATCTTAATTATATGTTTAGAAAAATCGGATCTTTTTGTAGAAATTGAGCCGTTCTGGGTTTTAGTTTTTTAAAGGCCCCAGGTTCAGGCTTTTAGTGTTTAAAACCAACCAAGATAGCTTTGTTTGGTATTGAGGCGTATCCGGCCTTAGAAATTTCGGCCCATGCAGTCCTCTAGACAACCTCCACCCTCTCTGAGCTGTTCTAACCCCTTTTAGTCATTTCAACTTCTTTCCACTGTTTTTCTACTACAACAGTGACCAACAACTACTGAGATAAGGCCGCTAAGGAGCTAATTATACTTACTCTCTCTCAATTGACTACAATTTCTGTTTTCAGAATTATTTCTTCCGCATATATAAATTGATTTTGTTAGGGAATAGAGGTAGTAACAATTCTAAAATTAAATTTCTTATACAAATATGGTATGTTAAAAGTAACTTACTTTGTAATTTAACATTTAAAGTAAAGTGCTTGTGCAAATAATTGTAACTACTATTTAAATCGTTTCTTTATGGGTGCCTGACGGCGCCATTAAACCTTGTGTGGCGCCCTTCTACTTGACCATAATTGTGAACCATTCTAATCCACTCCAGTCACTTCCACGACTTTTCACTTTCTTTTTACTACCAACGGTGACAAAAAACTACTGAGATAAGAAGGAAATAATTATACAATAAAAATCGAATTACACTTACTGCCCCGCAATTCATTACAATTACTGTTTTCAGAATTTTCTCTTCTGCATAAATAAATCGTTTTTGTTAGGGAATAGAGGTAGTAATTTAAACCCTTTCTTTTGAGGGTGCCTGGCAACTCCCTTAAACCTATGGTGCTCTACTACTTGAATATATTGGAAAACTGTGCTCATCCCCTACAGTCACTTTCAGTTGTTTCCACACTTTCTTCCTACTGCTAAGGGTCACCAGTCTAGATGAGAAGGAAATAATTGTATTTCTAGGGATCAAATTCTAGTACCTCGGGACCCAGGGTCAAGTAAGCAGAATTGGGCACTGTAGGCCCTGATTCTTCATGGATTATATAGCCACAAGTTTAATTTTTTTTAAGAATCAAATTACATTTACTATCCAGCAGTTGATTACAATTTCTGTTTTCGGAATTTTTCTTCCGCATATATATAAATTGTTTTTATTAGGAAATAGATGTTGTAATCTAAATCCCTTTTCGAACTCTCGACCTGCAGCGCGGCTGACAGATGCTCTGGCCACTATGCCACTGGGCTTCGTGGCGCCCTACTATTGAACATATTTGCGAACTTTTCTAATCCCTCCAACTTTTAACTTTCTTTCTGCTGCCAAGGGTGACCAACAACTACCGAGATAAGAAGGAAATAATTCTACTTCTATCCTGCAATTGATTACAATTGCTGCTATCAATTTTTTTCATTTCGGATGTAAAAATTTTCTTCGGGATAGGGGGGGGGGGGTGTAGTGCAAGTAACAGGTCTAAAATTGAATGCCTTATACAAGTTTTGTATGTAAAAAGTAACTCACTTTGTAATTTTAAATTTAAAATAAAATTATTTTATGATTACTTTTTGCTACTGATAAACCCTTTTTAAACCACAAATTTTCCTCTCTGAATTTTGCCTGATGTTGGAAAAAAAAAAAGTCGTCCGGTTAAAGCGGAGTTCCGGTTAAAAGGAGGCCGGTTAAGAGGAAGGCTACTGTAGCATGAAAATATGAATAATGGTGTATTAAAATAGAGAAAAGAATTCATGAATAAGCTATACCTGTTCAAGGAAATTTTTAAAACTCGATCAAAACATAAAATATAAGCGTGAAATATCAAAACACAATGCTTTTCAATACTGTGGTTCTGAAAGCTATTCTCATAAGCAGACGGAGCTTTTTTACTTTGAACCTAAAGAAATAATATTGTCCATAGCGGCGTTATAAAAGTCAGGAAGATAGCGACATTTTTTACCTAACCATTTTATTCAAGCTTATTTTTAAATGCGTAATTGATCTTACGTATGAATGTAGAAAACTGCCTTCAGTTGTTAAGACAGCGATGGATGAGGCCATGCTAAACGAAAAATGCCCCATTCAAACGGAAAAGTATGGCAAACCGATTACATACGATAGCCACCGTTATAGTGATAATATCAATTTCAATTTTCTGTAATATGATAATATTTTTTAATCAGGGCACTTTACTATGGTTTTAGAGGTTGCGAAGCCTGAACAGGGGTTGGCGGGTGTAGCTCACAAGTGGCTGAGCCCCCTAGTATATATATATAAAATGAAAATGAGAATTTCATTCCGGCTGCTTATGAATTGAGACCTGATAAATGGATTTTGATGGAGCTAGCAGTATTAGTTAGATAATTTTTCAGGGAGGATTTTAGTATATATAGAATTAAGGGGAAGTTCTATTAATAGGTGAACCCTATTATGAATGATTAATTTTTTTAAAAAGTTTTACTGAACTATTAACTCTTTCAGGGGCAAAAAATTGTGTTTTTGTAATGTTGAATTCCCACTGGAAATTTCGAAAAAATTTATTGCAGAATAAGGAAATGCAATTTTACTACTTTTTTCCCACCAAAGTTATAAAAGTAAAATGTAATTAAAAATTTCTGGTACGAATCTTTATTGAAAATAGGTGGAATTTAATACTGCCCCTCAATGTGTTAACCGGTAATAAATTAATAAAAATAAATATATAAATAAATAAAATTAAATATTAAAACTTAGTTTCATTAAGAAGAATAAATTAAAAAAAATCAGAATAACTGATAATAAATCAATAAAAATAGAAACAAAATTAAAAAAAAAAGTTTAAAACAGCGAGGACACATCTCGCCTTGGGCTTACTAGACGGTATGCACCCAAGGGCTACTATGTTTTAATAATAATAAAGAAAGCCTTATATAATTTAATGCAATAATAACATCGAATAAAATTACATTAAAAATATGTTTATGTTGCAATAATATATGCAATATTTTTATGTTAAAAACATAAAAATTTCCAATTACCAGAAATAACGTATTACAGCATTCATTTCTATAAAATTAAGTAGGATACTTCATATATCAAATACGCATATAAATTCTAAAGAAATTTTGGGAGGACGGGTACACATATATTAAGATAGGAAATTTTAATTTTTAATTTTATGCGGGGGGGGGGGGGGGATGTCAAAGGGGATTAAAGGTGGAAATTTCGTGAATTATTAATTTAGACGATTCTTTTTTCCCTTATTACTGCACAATACCAACTAGAGCAATAAAAAATGTTACAGTTAAAAAAAATATTAAATTAATTTACCCTCCCCATTCGATAAATAAATCTCTGCTATCAATCGTCATTGTGGATCGATGGATTATGATTAAAAATTTAATATATTTATAGGAGAACGAAAAACGCTATTCGATCATAAAGAACTAGAAAATAAAATTTTATGCATCCCTATCTGCAAATTTCATGCATTTGCAGACATGCAATGAGATCGTAAATGTGCGAGTTCGTGAAATATATTTATTTAGATATTTTCTCATTAATTTCCTATAACATTGTAAAGAAGAACAATGATAATGTTTTCACTTTTGACTCCAATGGTGGTATGGTAAATGCTTATAATTTAATTCCAAAGCATCTAAATTGTATTTAATTCAGCAGTCTGACAAGTTTATTATGTTTTAAATGTCTCCCAAATAATTATATATTTTTAACATCTGTTTCATCTGTAAATTTGATATCTTTTTGATTATTTTTGACTTTTATATTGTGTTTTATAATTTTTATAATTTGAATTTTCTTAGTTACTGAAATTTTTAAATGTTTTGATAATCTTAGAACTTGTCTAAATAATGTAACTGATTAAAATCTGTTTAATTATTTTACTATTATAGTTATTTTAAAATAACTTTGCAATGTCATTTCTTGTGTCGGGATGTTGAAACGACTGCCCTAGAGCTCTGATGGTGGAGAATCTTCCCATCACCCCCAGCCTAATGGGAGGGGGGGGGGGATTTAATTTTTTTAAATTACATTGTTCAATTTCATACAGTCTCCTAATCACATTTGTAGTGTTTTTCTGGCATATAACCCGGAGCCCAAAGGGTTAAAAAAGGATGATTAAAATTGTAAGTTAAAAAAAGTAGTAATAAACCAATATAACTAAGTTAATATTATCAGAATGGTCCAACGTCTGTCTGGGAAGAAATGTTATGAAAAAAATTTAACACCACTATTTCCAAACAATATACTTCGTGGTTGATTTCTATTATAAATGTTGTAGAAATAGGCCGAGAAGTTTGTTGATTGGGGATGCTGGTGTAATAGCTTTCTGTGCTAATTTTATACGCAACAAACCCGATAAAAGCAGTAATAGTTATTTAACTAGTCGGATATTGTACGTTAAACGTTGCAAATGAGGTGCGTTCGTACTATAACTTGTTTTATAAGTATTCGGATCTTTGTGCAATAGCTGTTGCACTCTTATGCAAAAATGAAAGAATACAAAATTTATTATGATTATATGTATTAAATTCAGTAATACGGAAATGATATGACTCCATCTTAAATAGGACGTGATCACTTTGGCAACCTAGAATCATTACCTATCATGGGATATCATTGAATTATTACCTATGGTAGGATTTAATAGCATGAAGAAAACTTTTTAAAATATGTTATTAAGTTTTGATTCGATTTTCCTGAAATTTGAAGTGACAAAATTCTGCAACGATTATATACAGGGTGTTTATAAAGTCCCGGACCCATTTTGATGTTTAATAACTCATAAAATAATAAAGATAGATTAAAATTAATAACATAAATGGTTTGATAGACTCAAAAAGTTTCATGACCCTTGTCAATGAACTTCCACGTGTGCCCCCTTCGTCGCACGGAGAATATCAAGTCGATAGTCAATTTCACGCCAGGTAGCGGCAAGCATGTCGGCATCCACAGAGGCTATTACGGTTGCAATTCTGGCTTTTAAGTAATCAACGTTCGACACTCTCCTCCTGTAAACATTGTCCTTTACAAATCCGCAACGGAAAAAGTCCAGCGGCGTTATATCAGGTGATTTGGGTGGCCAAGGAATTGGACCTCCTCGCCCAATCCATTTTCCTGGAAAATGGTCATTCAAAGAAGTTTGCTTGCCGCTACCTGGCGTGAAATTGACTATCGACTTGATATTCTCCGTGCGACGAAGGGGGCACACGTGGAAGTTCATTGACAAGGGTCATGAAATTTTTTGAGTCTATCTAACCCTTTATGTCATTAATTTTAATCCATCTTTATTATTTTATGAGTTATTAAACATCAAAATGGGTCCGGGACTTTATAAACAGCCTGTATATTAAATTTCAAACCATTCGGTTGGGTAGTTTTTGCGTTGTTATATGCGGACAGACGGACGGACCAGACGACGACTATAGGTGCTACGTATTTATATAATTACGAACGCACCTAAAAAGTACAAAACGCTATAATATAAAAATGCAGGATTTCCAAAATCTAAAGGAAACAATCAGTAGATTTCTTCTAATTAATCAAACTTTTGCTCACTGAAAAATCTTTTTATTTACATTTTTAAAAATTAGAAACATACAGTGCAAATTTAAAAATTTGGAATAAAATTTGATTAGTGTTGAACTTTAGGAAATGTATGCAACACTGTAATAGGACTATAAAGAACTTTTTAATAAGAAAACGGCATTTAAGATGTTTTAACGTAATTTTTAAATAATTATAAACAATAGATCAGATTCTGTATATTTCCATGAGAATATATAAAGAACAACGAAGATCGTAACCCTTAAATGCACAGTATAACTCAGGAATTACATGTTTTTTGCCATTTGGCGCTTTCTATTGGTTCTTTGTGAACTATTATGTGTTACTTACGTGTGATAACACGAATTTAAGGTCGCGAAGTCAGAAGTAAGTTTGTTATTACGGGGAGATTATAAGATGTTTTGTTGAAACTGCTTGGAATGTGCTCGACTGACATTTTTTTTCTATTTTTATAAGGTAAGTCATTATTAATTCTACAAACTATTAAAAGCATTATAAAAGTAATTATATCATTGAACGGTTATCGTACAGTCGTGGAAAAAAAAAAAAAAAAGTAAACACCCCTTACTAACTCTGCAAAAAATTATCGTTGAAGAATGTTACTGGTACCATACGATTCGTAATAAGGTCTACTTTTAAGTGATGCATATGAAATTTGCTTAGGGGGACATCTACACATTGAATCAAACCATAACTTTGTTTCTTTCAACAGGAGTAAACAATTCTGACAGAATAAATGACTCTACACCCGTCAATTAGCCTAAAAACAAATTTTTATGCAATTCGAACGATAAGTTTCCGAGAAATTAATTATTTTAAAACGAGCGTACTTTAGGGGCTGTATCCAAATTGAAGTTCGGTACTCGATTGCTGACCGAGAGAGACATCTTGAACATGGTATTTTAACTTTCCTACCCTGTTGAAATTTTACTCAAACTTAATAAAAACATTTCACTCCAGAATTTTCTTTAAAAATTATTTAATGTATTTATTTATATTAATTTTCGGTGCCTTTTATTTATACCGTTACTTTACGAAAAAAATTCTGGTTCGAATCGAACGAAATTAATTATGGAAATGGGTCGATTAGACCCATTCAGGGTAGGAAGGCTAAGCGCAACTCAAGCAGTCATTGAAAACTGCAAGATTACAGGATAGCTTAAAAAATTTCAAAATATCTAGTCACTTCTATCATAGACTTAAACCATCATTTTGCCGATTTTTAAGCATTATTTGAAAACTACTTGGAAGAAAAATGTGAAATTTTGGATTTCCATAAAGCAGGACTTAATAAATCTAAATCCATCAAAAAATTGTAGTTTGCAATTCATAATTTTTTCGAATATTAATTTCATAATTCGTATAAAAAAATTATAAAAATTGCAAATTCAACGTATTTATGTTTGGGTATTTTAGTATTATTGCTATACAAAAAATTAGCACATTAGGAGTATAATTTCCGGAGATATTAATAAAAATATGAAAATGTAATTTAACATTACAAGCACTAAATTTTGAATGTTCATAATTCAAAATATTATCATTCAAATGACTTGAAATTTGGTGTCTAGGCATTGTTTGAACCGAAGATTTGAAATATCTTATTAAAATTGGGTATTACCATTGAAAAAAAATGAAGTTTGGGTCCGTTTTAATATTTAGATGGCCCCTAAGCAAATTTTATATTCATCATTTAAAAGTAGACTTTATTTCCAATCGTTCGGTACCAGTAACTTTCTTGTACGATAATTTGTTGAGAAGTTAGTAGCGGGTGTTTACTTTTTCCCCCACTGCTGTACAATGTAAACACTTTAAAGTAAGTATCTAATTTAAAATTATCCTTTTTTGAGCAATTTTTGTTATGGAACCTTGGAGTGACCTTATGACATTATATCCAACAGAAATATAAAATAAAAGTATTTTTTTAAATTTTTAATTTAAAAACCAGATTTTCATCATTTGTTTCCAAAGAATACATAATAACTAGAAAACAGGAATTCCGATTTTTCAGAATATAGAGTCATCAACGATGAAAATATATATATATGTATATAAATATAGATAGAACAAAACATATATCAGTTTTAAGACTTAAAACACACGCTTTTATTTTATATAAAATGACGTCATTCACATCCGCTGAAGAATTCCACATTTACGATCCAATCTTAAATAACATGGACAGTAAAGTATGCATAAGACGTCACTATCGCTGAATAATATCCAAATCCAGCATAAAGCGATGTCGTTATTCAAGAAACTCGACAAAAAAAGTCGGCTATCTAATGATTAATATGTCTTCATTTGTTTGCATTGTTAATATAGATACTTAAAATTAAATATAGTTTATAATAGCTCCATGTTTTATGAGAAATCATTCATTTATATTTTTTCAAAATAGGATGTATTTTAATTACATTTGTTTTTAGTTGTTATGGGAAAATGGCAACAAAAGATGTAATTAATATTTTCCAACTATTTTTCCTTTATTTTTTACACAAATGGAGTACTTCAGTTGCCATCAAATGGCGCTAATAACTACAAAAAAAAAAAATTAATACCTCGAAAATAAATTGAGATGCAGTTTTCAAACAAAGTCCATCCCCCCCCCCCCCCTCCCAATACGTCGGTATAAAAATTGAAAATGTGCGATGCTTATAATTAAAAAAAAAAAAAATTCCCCCGTAAATTCCAGAAAAATGGAAATTTTTCTGGAATTTACGGGGGAAATTTTCCGTTAAAATACGAAAATAGTACTGGCGTCTCGATTGCCAGTACAATTTCCGTATTTTGACAGATTTCTTCTTTTCTTTTTTCTTTTTTTTTTTTTTCTTTTTACAGTGATGATATAAACTCGATACCTGGAATAAAAAAATAAGACGAAATACAATATTTCAGCCTGATTAAATCACAAAATACACAACATGAACTTTAAAAAACTCACTGTTTTACTTAAAAGGCGACACATAATAAAATAAATGTTGCAAGTTAAAAATATACATTTTCTTTAAAATTTCTTAGTACTTCCCGCCTGCATTTCCAGCGGCATCATCAGAGAATATTTTTATAATTAATTGCTGTTTCGTTCATACAAGTTCGTCACTTCGTTTTATATGGAAGAGACAATTATAAAAATATTATCTGACAATGGCCGCGGGAAATGCAAGCCGAAAGTACTAATACATTTTAAATAAAACATACCTTTTTAATTTGTGACATCTATTTTATTATTTTCGTCTATCGTCTATTATTTTCGTATTATTTTCCTATTATTTTATTTCATTATTTATTATAAGTAAAACGGTGAGCTTTTTAAAGTTCATATTGTGTATTTTGATACCTGGAATTTTATTATTACTGACTAGCAAACCCCGCGGCTTTGCTCGCGTAATATTTGAAATAGGCCAAGTGATATTTATATGTCTAATTTTTATCAAAAGGTACTAACTAAATTTTTATTTTATTAAAAGGTAATATTTTATTTTATTAAAGGTACTTATTACTTTTAGGAATAATTCAAAAATTACTATTTAAAACACAGTTTGACTAAACATCATTATTACACTGTATTAGACAGAAAAGAGACTTAAATTAATAAAATGAAATAAAACTAAATAAATGATAATTTAGAAAATATTTTGAAACTTTTATGATCAATTAATACGCTCATTTCAGTATTCATTTGAAGTTTTGAATGTTTTAGAAACCATCTTCTTACATCTTAAAATTAACCACCATGTCGAATTCCAAGTCCTACCACCTCTCTCAACATAAAGGGCTATGTTGAAACAGGAAATGTCACCATTAATTTGCCAACATTAATTTTGAAGTCGGTTTGTTATTTCCTAATATTCCACAGAAACGAAATTTAAAAAGCTTTTAAAGCCCTTTTTTAGAACGTTTGTTGTTCCTGTGGTAGAATCACCGGCATAAAATATAGCCTGCGTAGGATCAGAGCCTGTTACCACTGATTCGCAACTATTACTTTTATAATCGGTTTATATTCCCTGAAATTGCATAGAATCGTAATTTAGAACTTTTTTAGAATGCTTTTCGCACCTCCCCTTCGCTTCACCCCTTTTTAATTCGAATTTATTTTCGACGTTCCTTCGAGGGCATTTATATTTTATAAGTAACTACCATGTCATATTTAAAGTTTCTAGCCTTTTCAGTATCACAGAAATCGCAATTTAGAAAGTTTTTAGCTCCTGCAACCCTCTGGTGGTAGTGGAACAAACATAAAATATAGCTTATGTTTGAGCAGGTTCTATCACCAAAATTTGTCATAATTATTTTTTTAATCGGTTTGGTAATTTATAAGTTTGCTTAAGAATTGTAATTTATAACGCTTTTCACTCACTTCATTCTTTTAAAATTTGGAATTTTCTTTCGACTGTTCTTAGAAAGCAGTTGCATCTTGTAAGTAAATACCATGCCATACTTCAAAGTGTTACACCCCTCAGTTGTGCAAAAAATGCAAATTAGAACATGTTTTGCTTTT
Source organism: Maratus speciosus (assembly GCA_963932465.1). Taxonomy (NCBI): domain Eukaryota; kingdom Metazoa; phylum Arthropoda; class Arachnida; order Araneae; family Salticidae; genus Maratus; species Maratus speciosus. Next base: position 148,133,514 of record OZ010789.1, read on the forward strand.
GCAACCCTCAGATGGTAGTGACAGCAACATAAAATATAACCTATGTTATAGCAGGGACTGTCACCATTGATTTGCAACCATTACTTTTGAAATAGCTTTGGTATTTCCTTAGATTGGGTAGAAATCGCAATTTAGAACGTTTTTAGGACGCTTTTCGCGCATTTTCACCCCTTTTTAAATTTCCAATTTTTTCGAAACTGTTCTTAAAGATCATTTATAGCTAATAAATATGTACCTTGCCTAATTTTAAGTTGCTAGCCCCTACCGATCACAAAAATCGAAATTTAGAACGCTTTTTTGCTCCTGCAACGTCTTGGTGATAGTGATACCGACATAAAATAGCGTCTATGTTAGAGCAGAGGCTGTCAGCATCAATTTCCCACCATTACGTTTGAAATCAGATTCATTCTTCCTGAGATATTGCCGACAAATCGGCATCTAGAACGTTTTTAGAACGCTTTTCGCGCATTTTGCTCCTGCATCTCCTCTGGGGTAGTGGAAACAGATATAAAATATAGCCTATCTTGGAGCAAGATCTGTCACCATCATTTTTACACCATTATATTTGAAATCGGTTTAGTACTTCCTGAGATTGCATGGAAATCGCAATTTAGAAAGTTTTTTATAACGCTTTTTGCGCATTTTGACCCCCTTTTAAATTTCGATTTTTTTAGGAAATGTCCTTAGAGATCATTGATATCTTACAACTAACTACCATTCCAAATTTCACGATTCTAGGCCCTTCCGTAACGCAAAAGCCGCAATTTAGAACGTTTTTTGATCCTGCACCCCCTTTGGGGGTAGTGGCACCAACATAAAACATCGCCTATGTTGGAGCAAGGGTTTTCACCATCATTTTGACGCCATTATTTTTTAGATCGGTTTGGTATTTCCTGAGATTGTGTAGAAACCACCATTAGAACGTTTTTTAGACAGCTTTTCGCGCATTTTCACTCCTTTTAAATTTCGAATTGTTTAAGAACTATTCTTAGAAATCCTTTATATCTAATAAGTAGCTAATATTTCAAATTTCATATTTCTAGGCCCTTCGGTAACGCAAAAATTGGATTTTTAGAACGTTTTTTGCTCCTGCACCCCCTTTGGGGTAGTGGCACCGACATAAAACATAGCCTATGTTGGAGCAAGGGTTGCCACCGTCATCTTGACACCTTAATTTTCACACCATTATTTTTTAAATCGGTTTGGTATTTCCTGAGATTGTGTAGAAACCACCATTTAGAACGTTTTTTAGAACGATTTTCGCGCATTTTCACCCTTTTCAAATTTCGAATTGCTTAAGAACTGTTCTTAGAAATCCTTTATATCTAATAAGTAGCTAATATTTCAAATTTCATATTCTTAGGCCCTTCAGAAACGCTAAAATCGCATTTTTAGAACGTTTTTTGCTCCTACACCCCCTTTGGGGTAGTGGCACCGACATAAGACATAGCCTATCTTGGAGCAAGCGTTGTCTCCATCATTTTGACACCAATATGTTTTAAATCGGTTTGGTATTTCCTGAGATTGTGTAGAAACTACCATTTAGAACGTTTTTTAGAACGCTTTTTGTGCATTTTCACACCTTTCAAATTTTGAATTGTTTAAGAACTGTTCTTAGAAATCCTTTATATCTAATAAGTAGCTAATATTTCAAATTTCATATTTCTAGGCCATTCAGTAACGCTAAAATAGCATTTTTAGAGCGTTATTTGCTCCTACACCCCATTTGGGGTAGTGGCACCGACATAAAACATAGCCTATCTTGGAGCAAGCGTTGTCACCATCATTTTGACACCAATACTTTTTAAATCGGTTTGGTATTTCCTGAGATTGTGTAGCAACTACCATTTAGAACGTTTTTTAGAACACTGTTTGTGCATTTTCAACCCTTTTAAATTTCGAATTGTTTAAGAACTGTTCTTAGACATCATTTATATCTTATATGTAACTAATATTCAAAATTTCATATTTCTAAGCCCTTCAGTAACGCTAAAATCGCATTTTTAGAACGTTTTTTGCTCCTACACCCCCTTTAGGGTAGTGGCACCGACATAAGATATAGCCTATGTTCTAAGTTGGACTAACACCATCATTTTGATACCATTACTTTTGGAATCGGTTCGGTAGTTTCAGAGCTTATCTCCGACAAATAAACAATTTTTTTCTCTTTATAATAGGAAGTATAGATATAGAAAACCTGAAAAAGTTAGGGAAATTAGTAGCTGAGTTGCTAGACGCTGCTTTATGATTTCATGTTGCTTAAAAAAAAAAAAAAAAAAAAAAAAAAAAAAAACCTACCTTAAAATGAGTATCTTTTTGTTATAATAAAGAAGTAACTAGTCATAGGCTTATGAAGTTGCTGGCAATTGAATGCCTAGAGCAGAGTTGGCGAAGCTTTTTACATCCGCGTGCCCAATTTTTTTCAAAACATATATTACGTGACCATGACGTGCCAAGCGCCAAAAATAATTTAGTGATCAACATTTCTGGATTTTTATTCATTGGGATTTAAAAATATGGGACAATAATTAGAATCTAATAATTATTATCTAATAATTAGATTATCATATATTATAAAGTAATAAAATGGTGAATGCGATATCGGTTATGCCAAATATTAATATGGTGTTCAACTTACTTACTTTTAACAGGATGCAAGCTGAATTCGAGTTATCTAACAAGTCTTTTGGGTTTCTAATATTTAAGGTTTTCGTAGAATTTCCGAAAATAATGATTTGAAGGAATAAATAGAGCGAACAAGTGTGAAAACTGCATATTTTATACCAAATCGCTTTAGTTTCATCACTAGGAGTTTTACTTATAATGCCTGATATTTTTCTTTTTGATATTCTCACAACCTTCTCTTAATTTGATAACTTATTAAACCCACATTGGAATAATTTAAAAATTAAATTAGTTGCTTTCCAATAAAAAGAAAAAAGAAAAGAAAAGCCCAGTTTGTATAAGTTCGCGCGTTTCGTTTAACTTAATTCTATTTTGTTTTAGGATTTCAATCAACGCCGTGCCGAAAATATTCTATCGCGTGCCAAGTTTGGCACGCGTGCCATAGGTTCGCCAACCCTGGCCTAGAGCAAATAATCTTACACTATCGTACGTGACACAGAAAATCGCGATTATTTTTTAATTGTTTAATGGCAACGCTCGAATGAAACGCATCTCATTGGTTATTGAACAGTATTTAATGCTTATTCAGTGAAAAGTGACGTCAACTTGGCGATACCTCTAATATTTCGCCAAATTCCCATAGACTTCCATTGTAAACCAATAGGGTTTACTTGCTTGAAGAAAATCAACAAATTGAGATATTTTAATGCAACAAAAACTAATATTAGCTTAAGGGATTATATGCATTATATTTAAGGAGTCCAAGTAAATTAAATTATGAATAAAAGTAACATGATACAATGCTTAGCATGCTTTCCCAAACATAAATTTTAAGGGAGACCAAACTGGTCGCCAAGGGTGGCTAGTAATAATAAAATCAAATTACGATCAGAGGTCATGCGATTATAAGGTTTGATACGCAACTGAAACTTGTCAACAAAAAAACAACAACATATTTTTACTTCATTTTGAACATAAAATTAATATCGATTTAAGTTAAATTTGTTAAAACATACGTTGCATTATAATATGCGCGGAATTGTATTTTTCATATTAATTTGTCATTATTAATGAAGATTTTTTTATATTGTTTTTTCTAAATAGGAAGGAAAAGGATAGAAGCCAATTTCAAAGAATTGCTGTTCAGTGGCAGAAACAGCGATGTGACAATAGAAGTTAAGCACAAGGAGTTTCACTGTCACAGATGCATTCTCGGAGCCCGATCAGCAGTCTTCGTTGCTATGTTTGATCATGATATGAAGGAAAAAACCAGTGGTGTAATGAAAATAGAGGATGTAGAGCCTGACGTTTTTCAAGAGTTTCTTCTCTACCTGTATAGTGGAAACGATAACCTCCTGAGTTGGAAGAATTTTTCTGAACTGTACAAATTAGCTGATAAGTATGGCGTGGAGGATTTAAAAATTGTATGCACGAATGACATAAAAGAGAACATTAACAAAGATAACTTCATCGAGTTCTTTAAGCTGTCTCGTCTGCCCAATGATTTAAAACTGAGTCAAGTTGTAATCCAGTTTTTCGTAGAAAAGTCAATTGAAATTGTTCGACATGAAGATTGGGCGACATGTTTGTCCGAAAATCTAGTCGAATGCAATGTATTGATAAAAGCTCTTGCAGATTATTCTCAAGAAAAGACAAACGAAATATCAGATGCACAAGCAAAAATTAAAGCATTAAATGACTATTACCGAGAAATAGAATAACGCAATAAAGGCGTTTTTAAAATAATCTTGTTTGCTTTTTTTCCCAGTGCGAATTGGCGTTTTAGAAAACAAGGAAATCACTAAAATAAGCAAATGCAGTAAAACATGTTAAGGCCTTCGTCCCGACAGGCAAAGACACTCGCCAGCTATAGTTAAACCTAAGCGAAAGTTTTTTTTTTCAAATATTTCTTTTCCATTTCGACATTTTAAAATATTTTTTTTCATTGGATAGCTGAGGTCGATTTCTACATTCGCCATTTTTTGCGTTTTCCATTTTGGCTGCATATTTTTTTAAAATTAAATTACTTTCACTTTCGGAACCGGTTCCGAAACTGAAAGTGGATCGCGGAAGAAAATCGCAAATTTCGTCAAACAAGTACAGGAATTCATCATGAATTTCGTCAGAGGATCGCGGAATAAAATCGCGAATTTCGTCAAACAAGTACAGGAATTCATCATGAATTTCGTCAGAGGATCGCGGAATAAAATCGCGAATTTCGTCAAATGATCGCGGAATAAAATCGCGAGTTTTGTCGAATGATCGCGGAATAATATTGCGCATTTCATCGACTGATACGGAATAAAATCGCAAATTTCGTCAATCACTCTAGAAAAAAAATCGCGAATTTAGTCAGTTGGTAGTGGAAAAAATCGCAACTTTTGCCAATTAGACGCGGAAAAAAATTACGAATTTCGTCGAACAATCGCGAGAAAAAAATCGTGAATTTCGACAAAAGATCGCGTAAAAAACAAATTTCGTCAAGTAATTGCAGAAATCAATCGCGAATTTCTTCAAATGGTCGTGGAATATAACAGCGAATTTCGTCGAACGATCACGGAATCAAATCTCCACTGAATCGCTTGAAAAAAATTGTAAATTCCGTCAATCGGTCGTGGAAAAAATCGTAAATTTGTCAACTATCGCGGAAAAAAATCGCGAATTTCGTCAAACGATCGCGGAATAAAATCGCGAATTTCTTCAAAAGATCACGGAATAAAATCTCAAATTTCGTCAATCACTAGAGAAAAGAAATTACGAATTCCGTCAATCACTCGAGAAAAGAAATTGCGAATTTCGCCAATCACTCGAGAAAAAAAATCACGAATTTCGTCAACTTATCGTAGAAAAAATCGTAAATTTCAATAATCTTTCGAGAAAAAAAAATCGCGAATTACATCAAACAATTGAAGAAATTAACCGCAAAATTTCATAGAACGATTTCAGGAAAATTCGCGAATTTCGTCAAAAGATCGCGTAAAAAAAGTAAATTTCGTCTACACAAGAGCAGAAATTAATCGCGAATTTCATCAAAAGATCATGGAATAAAATCGCGAATTTCGCCAAACGATCGCGGAAAAATAGCGAATTTCGTCAAGAAGTCGTGTAAAAAATCACAATTTTCATAGTCTGTCGTGGTAAAGTCGTAAATTTGAATCAAGTTATAGTTTTCTGTACATATAAAAATGATAGCTAACTGTTTAATATTAACGTTATTTGCTTCTGATTAGAATACATGAAAATTAAACTCAATATTTGGGTGAAAGAATGTTAATGTAGTATAAAACTGTACACGTTGACAGGTAGTCGTTTTTGAAATGAACTATGGAAATGCAATATATTACAAGAAATACTATAAAACACTTTAACATAAGAAATTTAACAATATACTTATTTTAAATTCAATACAATATTCACAGAACAGTCACAAAATTCACACATAAACGCAGGGGAAAATGCCACAAATTTTACTTTCATGTGTAATTTCCTCTTTTTTGTTATTTTCTAAGTAGCATCCCCGGTTTCCACATAATTATATTTTATTGCATTTAATATTTTGTGTTTTTATCTGAGTGGACATAGCTCGCGTGTTCATTGAGAAGGGGGTGCGGGTTAGGAGGAGTTCAAAATAGTTTGTTTTGGCGACATCTGAAACTTGCACCCATGCAGAGAGGGTGTGTGTGTGTGTGTGGGGGGGGGGGGGTGCCCCCGCTACTTTCTGGACTCCGTTCATTTCACGAAACCCTTATAGTTTCGCTTCTCTGTATATCCGTCTGCCCGTCACAGCCTCGCACTCGGAAACTATTTAAGTTACAGACTTGATTTTCTTTCTTTTTTTTTTTTTTTTTTTTTTTTTTTTTTACATAGAGCTGAATATCCCCTGCCATACCCAAAATCATAAAATTTTGAAAAGTCTTATATTATTTTAATTAAATGAGATTGTTGTTTTTCGACTTCAAAACATAATCTTAATATCAGCATATGTAGCATTCTCACAATCTTTTGACTTTCAGAAATATTGAAAATTCAGAAATATTCAGGAATGTTGAAAAACTTGCTAAAGTAACATTTTAATCTGATAGACGAATGCCTTAATGATTCAAAATCAAGAAAAAATGGTCGGCAGCGAAAATTTATTTATTTAACTGAGGTTTAAGTTAAATTTGCGAGCTTAATTTTCCTTACCATTTTAAACCACTAAAACTTTTCATTTGCTTCTAAATTTTTACTTATTATGAATTTACATAGTACCCACAGGGCATTCAAATAAGAAATAATATCAATGTAGTATTTTTAGTACAAAATTTTGATATAAAATTCTCTTAAAGGGGTGTTAAAGAAGGGATGGTAAGGTAAAAAAAGGGGAAGTTATAGGAAAAAAGGGACGGTAAAGGAAAAAAAAAAGGGAAGATAAGGATGGGACGGTAATGAAAATTACCACCTATTTTTAGGCAAATCATGTTAAGACTAAGTGATAGCCACAATGTTCATTGATTTTTAGAAACAATTTTTTAGACTGGGTTAAATTTAAAAAAATAATAATTTACCTCGAAAAGTGCAGGAATAAATCTTGGGGACGGTAAGACTACAAATAAAAACACGATGCTTGAAATTGATATTTAAATGCTGATTTAAAATCTGCAGTAAATTTCCTGTCAAAGAATTTTAGACATTCTTTCTCTAGCATACTTCTGCATGAGAAAAAACGCGAAAAAAAATTCTGTGATCAGCATCTGAAGTGATTTTCTGTATAATTTTAGAAGAGAGACGGTAAGGAATCTAAAACCCAGGGACATAGTTAAAAAAATAATAAAAACCGTAAAAATGTGTGCAGGTTAATTTTTTGCTACATATTTATGTAAAACAATAGTCCCTGTTTCGGAAAAAACATTACATCGAATAACTTTTATTCAAACAATTTTATACAGACAGCTCCAAACTTAAAAATCAGCATCAGGGACACGGGACGATATAGGAGTTTCCTGGATATTTGGACCTCCAACATCGTCCAAAACTTATTTATCTCATTAATATTGTTATGCAGTTATGCAATGGGATGTTCCCCAGTATATGAAAAAAAAAAAAAAAAAACCCCACAAGAACATGTACTAAAATAAAAGTTATTATTCAGGGACTTAAAAGTTAAAAGATAGTGAGAATGCCCCATATATCGCTGAGTGTGCATAGTGTAGTGGAGCATTCATCTTCTATGCAGAAGGTTGTGGGTTCGTATCTCTCAAGCGGAACTTTAATGTTTTTATTATTATTACACTTTTTTTTCAGACGGATTTAATTAAAAAAAAATACTTTTTTTGGTCATTTTAAAGGCTTATTTTATTTTTTTGCACAGCGGTAATTTTTAAAATATCCTTTTTTTTTTTTTTTTTTTTTTTTTTTTAGACACAGAAAATCTGGAATTTCAATCTAAAACCACTTTTTTATGTTTACTGCTGCCATCTACAGTCCATTTTTTGAAATAATACGGCAACTTTTTTCATCTTATCATTAGAAGAATCAACGTTTTTTCTTTTTCATTTCGAATTTTAATAAAAGTTTAACATCCTGTCTTTGGTGCCATCTAGTGAGTGTGGGGAAATTCAAACAATTAATATGGATTTTATGGATTATTATCTGATTTGAACATTTTAAGTGTGTTTTAAACAATTTTTTGTTTTTAAAAATTATATTTTATTTACACCTGCGCTAAATTTTTGAAATTGCTGAATTTAAAAATATTCGGATTGTTAAATTTTATTCAACTAATTGAACCGCCAACTGAAAGAAGGGTCATTCGATACAAAATGAGCAAATCACCTGTGGCAGACATGTCACAGATTTTAACGAAAATCATTTTGTAAGTAGATCATATCTATTTATGAGTAAATGTAAAATAATAGATTTTAGGATTGTTTATTTAAGTATTAAAATTTATATTAAAAGTGGATGCAAAATCGTGGTTTTGGCTACATGCTTGAAGTTTCAATTTTGGTTATTAGCCTTAAGAATGCAAAGACTATATTAAAAATTATTTATAATTAGGAATGAATGATAAGTAACAGATTGACGTAAGTTAGTAATTGTCTTTATATTCCTTAATGAGAAAAAAATTATTTTTGAAAAAATTTGAGGGAAAAATACAACGTTTCTATTGAGATGAAGGACACCTCTGACAATATCAAAATTGCTTGACGTTATAGCTAAGAGTATATATATTAAATATTTAAACTTTCATTCTTGCCTTTTTTATTCCTTAATGAAAAAAAAATAAATAGTAAAAAATGTTGAGGATAAAATTCAATATTTCTATCACTTGTTTCGACGTGAAAGAAAGCTTTTTTTAAACTTTTAATTCTTTTTATATTATAGATAACAGTGTATATTTTAAATATAAAAACTTTTATACTTGCTTTCAGTTTATTTTTTCCTCAAGAAAATTTTTAATTAAAGTAGAAAAAAAAAGCTCAATTGAACAGAAAATTATATATTAATTTCTAAACCCACATACAGAAAATAGATGGCAGCACTAAATTTTTTCACCTTGAAATCGTGCAATATTTTAAGAAACGCGCGCGAATTAAAAAAAAAAATAGCTCATGGAATGTAGTTAATATTGCCTTCTTTAACCTAATTTTGTGACGTTAGGAATCAAAAAGGCATGCTTGAAATTTTTTTAGCAGATTATGGACTTATTGATCTTTATGTCTGTGCAATAACTGTAATGGGGGACATTTCCTTCATTATTTTTTTTACCTGTCAATAAGAGGAAAAATTACGATTTTGTCATTTTTTTAAAAGTTTCTAAAATTTTTTAACGGTGAACGAAATACATGGCAACTTAAAAACTTTAGTAATTCGATCTTAGTATGTAAAACTACATCAGGCATTAAATTCTCAGATGTTTTCGAATTCCTTTAATTTTTATTACGTTTTTAATTTTCTCAAAATTTGCAAATTTTCAATTTTTACAACCAATTAAAGAATAATCATGGTGTTACCAGATTATTAGTGCTCAATAAATAAGAAGATAATTTTTCAGAGGTTACATTATTAAAAAAAAATTCATTTCAGTTAAATAGTTTTCAAGATACAGAACTTCAAACCTGCAACTTTGGACGATTGTACACATGCCATTCTTTATCACAAGTTTTTTAAATGTCCAAAACTACTAAAATAATTTATTTTTTGTGAAGATATTTTGCAGAGCTCTATTTGAATATGAATTGAACCTGTATATCAAATTTTATTAAAATCTGTTACTATGTGGCCACGACTTTTTTTAAATTTTTGCTCATTTTACGTGGAATGACCCAGAAGGGAATAAATCCAAAAAATAAGAATGGAGATAATAAAAAAAAACTTTATAACCTTTTAGTTTCAACTTATAGGCTCATGTGATATCAATGATAATGAAGAAAATATAAATTCTGATTTATTTACTAATAGAGCTGGGTGAAATATATAATATTCATTTATATATGTATATGTAAATGTGTTGGATTTATTCCCTTCTTCCAATTTATCATATACTATATACAAAATAATTTGAAATAATAAACAATATACTGACAAAAACTATTTATTTATTAGAAAAAACGTAAGGACACTCTATTATTCGTCTATTTCTCCACTTTCGGATCTAGTAGTTGGCCAGGTCAGAATAATATCGTAAAAATCTTTGATTTCGTCAGGAATATATTGGATTATTTTTTGTATGTCGTTCACTTTTTTCTCATTTATGGGTATTTTAATAACATATGCCGGAGTTTCTGGTATTTTCGGGTTTGTAGAAGGTTTTTGGAGCAAAAATGTAGCTTTAATGAAACCATCGATAAATTCGGAACATGTCAAGTAACATTTATGACGAACCATACTCAAAGCTTCTATATTGCAAAATCTTGAATGTTGTTGCCTTGTCTAATGACATACAGCTTTTCTTGAAACATTGCTGCCATGAGTTTTTAAAATTAAGTATGTCGTTAGAAATAATGGGTTTAACGGAAACACCCCTGATTTTTGCTGCCAAAATAAGAATTATTATATTCATTTGGAACATAAATTCTGTCCTTTCTCTTAATGAGTCTTTTAGCGGTCCCGAAATTTCTGTCACACTGTAAAAACGAATGGCCACGCACAGGAAAGTATTGATATATTTTCTCAAAACGATTCATTGCAACAAGAGTGAGAAAAAATGTTATAAGGGTGTTATTTCTATTTTGTCCCCAGCAAGCATCGCTAAAAACGTGTAGTTCTTTGATAGAGGGTGAGGGATCCATGTTCTGTATAGTTTTCCACAGTAAACTGCATACTTCATCCGGGCCCCGTTTAGCTTCACCCTCATGGTAAGTATAGAAATCAGCTGAGTTCGTCTTTAAGTCGTGAACACAAAACACATACAGCCACAGTTTTCTTAAATAAAACATCTCTTGAACTGGGATCTTAGGAATGGGCAGATTTTGCATGTAATCAAATACAATGGCTCCTACATCTTTTCTTTCCTGACAAAAGGCCAACATTTCTTTCTGTTTATTATAAAACTTTTTTAGCACATTGAAGATGTATCATTTTTTCCGCAACCGCCACTCTCTTCGCATTCTCATTGAGAGATGGACTTTTTATTTTTGCATCGAGTTCTTCTCAAGTCGAGCAAACGTCTACTTGTGGCCAACCGAATCTGTAGCCATGATTATCATTAAAATATTTTCCGTAATAGTTATATTTTACGCATTGGTATTAGGATTATTTTTTTAAAAAAGTTCATGCATTATTTCGACGTTTAGGTTCGCTTCTAAATATTGTATATTTTTGCTGCTGTAATGAGATTGTTTAAGGGGAAATGGCCGGATATGTTCATCAATAGCCGTAATTGCTTCGTTTGTTAAGACATCACCTCGATTACGATGCTGCCCTTGTTTATCTTCAGGTAGTTTTCCCACCGATTTAAGGGAGGTTAGGCAAAAAATGGCCTTATTTTTATAGCGTATAAAATGGAGAAAGCTTGACGGCATACTTGAATTTTTTCATTTCTTTTCACAGCAAAATACGTGAACGCATTGTCACGTTTTTTCAGATTTTTGCATTTTGAATGGCGGCGATTTATCTTCGCGTATTCAATGAGACTCATCATATCCCGTAAGGCATGGTGATGTCACGTCGACGACGTTGTGAAGTCACACTGTGACTTCGTGGCGTCGATGTGATGTCACATGACGTCGATGTGAAGTCATAGTGACTAGAATGTGAAGTCGTTATGGCCGTTTGTGAAGTCACGGTGTGACAAATTTGTGAAAAATGTGTCATTTGTGACTATTTAAGCAATAACTTTGTGACGCACTTGTGACGAAAGCGGCAATGCTTTGAAGTCACATTGTGACCAATTTGTTAGATATGTGTCATTTGTAACAAAATTTCCATTAACACTTATAATTTTGACGATTCTCTAACAATTTAAAAGAAACAGGATCGTCTGAAATTATAATTACAGCATGCCATCTTTCTGTTAGAATTGGAGTCCTAAAATCGTATACTCACAATTTATGAACAAATACTGTATAATATGTATAAATAGCCACATATAGTACAGAGACTTTCTTCTAAATTAAAGTTAAAAATTCAATTTCCCTCACATGCCTTACAAGTGTAACAGATTGTGTTCTTTTCACTATTTGATGAATATTCCCCTTACATGCTGAAAATTGCACAGCATTAATTTTATTTATAACTGACACACAAGGACTATTTTCTGTTGCATTAGTCAGCCAGGCGAAAAGAAAAAAAAGCTTTTTTATTTCTCGCATTTTGTAGTAGCTTATTGAAACTTTTTTGTCTTTGAGTATTTTTGCACTCTCTTTAAAAGCTTTTACTCACTTTAACATCAAAACACATATCTAAAACAGTACAGTTTGCCAATATTTCTGATCAATAACGCCGATGTTCACGCAAAATTATCTTTTGCTGTAATTTTTCCAACTGAGTGAAAAAGTGTCCAGGTCAAGATTCGAACTAGGGGCTTTTGGCGCAAGCTGCCAATGCTCTGTCAACTGATCTATCCTGTATAAACCTGATGGACACAATTCACCCAGTGAATGTGAATCTATACTTATCATTATTATTAAACCATATATAATAATACTTTAATTATATTTCATACTACTCGTATGAATAACAGACACTACTCGTATGAGTAAATATTAATAGTTCCCTGGGTGAATTGTGTCCGCAAATTTGACCGGGATAGACCAGCTTGCAGAGCATTGGCAGCATACATCAAGGGTCTCTGGTTCAATTCCTGACCTAAACAATTTTCACTCAATTAGGAAAATTATAGCTCGTTTGATTAATTTGCCAATTAAAATCCTTCTGTTAAAGTTAATATAGAATTATCTTTTGATAAAACCACGTGCAGTTTATGCGCATAATATTTGTAACATACTGATTTCAGCTGAAAATCTTCAGTGTAAATGAAGGCGATGCAACAACTTCTGGCATTACGCTTTGGTACTTCCTTATTATAGTGGCCTGTGCATGCATGATTACACGAAGTTTTTCAGATGCAATTTTGTCACAGTCGTAGTTAAACTTACCGGGTGTCCTAAAAAGACTGACTGATTTTAAAATTCAATAACTGGCAAACGGTGACAGATATTTAAAAAAATCTTGCAGGAGGGTTATGCACGAGGTCAAAAGTTTTTTTACAGTGATTTTCGATTTTAGTTCGAATTACAAACAATAGAGAGCGCTGCGATCAATAGACGCTAAATTCAAGCTCAATTTTTGGCACTTCGGGACCCACTCAATACATTTTAATCTCTTTTTTCCGCATGAAAGAAGAGAAAGGCCAAAAAATCGAGCCTGTATTTAGCGCCTATTGCTTACAGCGGCATCTATTATTTGTAATTCGAACTAAAATCGAAAATCATTGTAAAAAAAACTTTCGACCTCATGCATAACCCTCCTGCAAGAATTTTTTAAATATCTATCACCGTTTGCAAATTATTGAATTTTAAAATCAGTCAGTCCATTTTAGGACACCCGGTATATACGTATATCTATCTATCTATCTAATGTATATGTCTTATGTATGTTGTACATGTCATATAGGGTAGATATGCCGGTAATGGACAACCTTAAGGAATTTCTTTAAAAACTATTTTTAATTAATAGCTATAATTTTTATATTCCAGTTTTTTACAGTATTATATTAATCTATCAATAATATTTAACTATTCTCATAGTCTCATTTCCCAATATTAATGAAAAACTTTATTGTAAATAACAAAAATATATCCAAACATCCAAAATTCCAGTAACGGTTATCCTATGTTCCAGTAATGGAACTGTCTCTGTTACAGTAATGGACACGCCACAAAAAGTAATACATATAATTGTTTTTATGACTGTATTTAGAACCTGAATTTAATGAACGCATACTAATGAAACAAAATAGTTCTTATTTTTTCACAAATAAATTTAACAGTTAGGATAGCAATAATTAATAAAATATGTGAGAATTATGAAAGAAATAATTCCGCAGGTTAAATATTTTACATATTAAATAAAATAATTTCAAAATAAAAGTGCAGACCTGACGTTTGAGGCCACTGATCTGCAGATTTACTAGTTTCACTATTACTATAAATATAAATATAATTTATTATATTAGTTTTCTTTTTTTGCGGGGGGGGGGGGGGCAGGGTCAGAGATGATTAAGAAACAGACAGGAAATAACAGACTTATTTTTAACAACTTCAGTAACCTTCTTTTTTAATTGATAGGAATCTAGCCTTATTAACCCCTCTTTTCCCTATGCCCTTAAACAAAATTCTCCTGATTTATTTTATTGATTGCCAGATTATAAAATATACAAGACTGAGTTATAAAAAAATAATTTCATTAAAACATTTTAAATTTTACTAACCCCACAAAATTAATTAAAATTTATTAAAAAATCAGCTATTTATTAAAAAAATGGTGTTATATTACATTCTGGCAAGTGCAATTTAAATACGTATTAAAATTAATGGCAGGTTTTAATTTAAGTCAAAAGATTTTTATGTGCCGTGAACATTACTGAAATTGCATTTTTAGCAATGTCCACATGGGATGTACATTCCTGGAAATTGAGTAAGCGTTCCAGTAATGGACACGGGTCTTAAAACCTTAAAAATAAATGAAATTTCTAAATGACCATTAGTATATAATATTCAAAGTTTTCCATTGCTACCAAAACAGAAACATGGAAGTTTTGCAAGAAAATGAAGAATATATAAATTTATTAAATGAATTACGTTCTTAGCATGTTCATTAAGATTTTCACTGAAAAACAGTGGAACTTCGAAACATTATTTTCTGTTTCCTGATTTCTTTGATTAAGCGTGTCAACAATAATGCAGATTATAAAACAAGGAGTTATAAAAAATAATAAAAGCTAAATCTTTTTTTATCATTTTTTTTATAAACCAAAAACATTCAAGGGTGTCCATTACCTGCACACTTATCTTATATAATATTCATACGTTTTATTATGTGATATGCTTCATATATGTCTTATACACGTGTCACACATATATGTCATATGGCTAAAATTTCGTCATATACATTATAAAATGTTATGAACATAAAATTTTAAATCGTTTTAAATCCAACAATTATTTTAATCTCTATTTAATGTTGAAATTACTGGGATGTTCGAATACATCATTGTAAGCATATAAAAACAAAAATTAAGTATTGAAAAATATTGGCTATAAGGTATCTTTTTTATGTTTGCAACAGACAGAAAATTACAAACTTCTCATAATACTGTCAATTTTTTAAACAAAAATACTATTAAGAAAATGTGATTTTAACCAGATAGTTTTAAAAAGGAAAACAAATGTGATTAAAATGCAATTTAAATGAATGATATTAAGCATCTGATTAAAATTATTGACAAATTGTGATTTAGTTCAACAAAATAAACATTAAATTTATTGAATTAAGTTTATTGAACTGATAAAAGTTAAATTGGTGACATTTATTGCTTTTATAACATGTTTTATATCAAATTAACTGAAATAGTTATAAACGAAAGCAGGAAAATCATTTTTTCTTGCCTATTTCTTATCGTCCTATATCTATATTCGTGGTATCTATATTCTACAACGGCCTGAGTTACTCCATTTTGAAAATGCAAATAGGGAAAATATTTCAAAGAATTATGTCCGAATCCAGAATGACATTGGCGAGCTCTATTAACTAACGCCACTGACATTGTATTTTTTCGGACTGATACTTTATGTAAAATATCTCTTGACCGCAATCTTGTATAACTTTTGTAAAATTATAAAATTCCGTATCAACTGTAGACATTCATATCACAGCAACATAACTGCACTATTCTCCCGTTGCCGCCTCTATTTGAAAGAATAAATACACAGTCGTAATCGTCGCAGACGATAATTCCTGAGCAGATGTTTCATTTTGTTTATTTGTCCCCGGAGATAAACTCGTAATACATTAATGAGAGCGTTTCTAACTAAACTTTTCTGTTTGAATATTTTTTTTATGCATTTTATTTTTTCTTTCAATCAGTTTCAAAATAATTCGAGATAAAGTGGGTTATAAAAGTTCTGTTTTGTAAATTATAAAAACGATATTAGTCATACTTAGAAAATATGAAATAAAACATTATATAATTTTTTAGAGTATATAAAATCTATTTAATGGACAATAATGCAAGGCCTTCTAAAAGAAAGTTATAGCTTGTATATACGTAATAAATACGAAATACGTTCCTAAAAAATAAAAAAAATGTTATCGGGAAAGAAAGTTTTTTCTTTATAATAATTTTTTTTTTTTATAATTTCCAGTAGAATAAAACAGCTTGCAAAATAACTATTTTTTTTTAAAGAAAATTCTGGGAAAAAAATAAAAATATGAATAAATATGTCATGCGTTTTGCATATATTTTGTATATTTTATTATATAATTAGAAAATGTTAAATTTACTCAAAAGGTCAGAAACAAATAATAGCTTTTATTTTAAAAAAGTCACTTAAACTGTTTAAACATTAACAGAAAAGGAAAATATTATTGAAAGAATAAAAGTGATTTTATTTATTATAATAAAGTATAGTACAAAAATAATCCGATTCAAGGTCCCAAATGCACAAAGACGGCCTGTTTAAAATACTTCTCTTCATTTCAAAGATTTTTGTAATTCACACTGTGACTATACAATATGGTGGTTTTTTTGTCACATATGTGACGTGACGCGCGTTACATGCAGTGGCATAACAGTGACGTCACAATTAATTGCCGTTTTTAATTGGCAGAAAAACGTTTTTTTACAGTAAATAACATGTTTTGAAGAATTTTAGTAATTTTTTAAAGTTTTCTAAGAAATTCACATCACAGTCACAATGTGACATCACTGAGTGGTGGCATATAGGTCACAGATGTGACGTGACCACAGTGACTTACAGTGACGTCACAATGACGTCAGTGTGACCATGCACTATGATGTTCATTTTTCGGTCGTCCATTGTAAACGAATTCAAGCAACTGCTGTTTTTCTTCACTACTAAACAGCTGAGTGCAATTTTTTTACAGACACAGTCACTATTACTGCTAGATTTAGCTGACACTAACCTCCCAGTACTTGTACTCACATAAGATTGACCAAGTAGACGCTGTGACTTCTGTTTTTCTTTTTTGTACATATGGACATTTCTAACACCTCTTCTCTTCTTTTTCGGAGTCTCAGCTTCTGACTCATTATCAGGTGAATCGTTACAGCTACTTTCACTGGTCATATTCAAACTTTAATAATGAAATAATCAAATTTATAGGTTAATAATCTCCACGACGCGACGCAAAACGAATGCAGTTTCAAACACAACAAAGGGCACGTTCAGCAGACCTTACCAAAGTTACCAAAGTTACCGACAAATTTTAACGCAGTATGAAATAAATATCAAGGCAAATTGTGACGTCAGCTACAGTTCAACAGGAGAGCTTTCTTTAGTGCCATTGTTGAATTCCGGGGCTAACAAAAAAGACGGGCTACCGTGCTTCTCCGATTTCGAGTAGTCACGTGACGCTCGCGGTCTCAGCTGAACTGAGCAGATGCGTGTGACAAAATAAATTATCGTCTAGGCTTTAGATTTACTATCATATTAAAATCATTCTTTTATTTGATAGAATTCATTACTTTACAGTATAATGAAAACATTAAAACGTTGTTTTTATTTCACAACATTACATTAAATAAAAAGTAAACTGCATAATGTATGTTTTCTTTTAGTTCTAATTCTTTTCTATCTAGGGAAAATCTTATATATGTTTTGATTTTTAAACCCTCCTTAAACAGTAAACCCTCCTTATATCACTCATTTGGATAAATCGATGTTTTGTGAGTCTTTCTTCGATTAATAAATAAAAGATATCCTCACATTAAGAGCATTTTTTCGGCCTTTCATTTAACTCAACCTGGTTTTTGTATGTTAAAAATGCAATTTATTTGTAATCCATTTTTAATCCATTTCCTACTATGCTAGAATTATACAAATTATGTGCAAAAGTATAATTCGGATGACAATAAAGAATTTTAATATTTTTACAACTTAATTTTAAATTAATAAATCAATTTTACGGTATTTTTCAACTAGTTCGCCACTGGTGATAAATCGCAAAATATTCTCTTAACTCGTATAATTGTATGGGAGTTAAAACAATAATGGATTCAATTATGCGCCAATAAAGGTTTTCCAAAATATGCCAAAGCACTGCGAAATTGCAACGATAGAACATTTTAAAGACTAAAAACTAGAACATAAATTATAAATACAAAATGAAGACTATAATATTACAAAATATGCCCATTTATCTATCAAACGTTAAATATTAATTTACAATTATACGTTCATAAATTAATTTAGAAATCCTAAAAAGATAGTTTAAATTATGTTTCAGTTTTTCTTTTCTGTTCCCTTTCTTAAAAAATAAACAGAGCAAATATTCTACATTTTTTAGTAAATTCATTTGTTTGAGCTTTCTATCAAGTGTAAAATAAGCAGTGCAGTTTTCATAATCGAGTTCATTAACAACGCCAAACGGAAATTTCAAGAGGAATATCAGAAATTCATTGAAACTATTAATCAGTATAAATGCGATATAGAGCAAACATTCATAAATTAAAAATATTACTTTATGACCCCTTATGTATAAATACATTTTTATAACGGAGATGCATAACATTTGCTAATTTAATGTAAATACACCAAGAAATGCAACAGTGTTTCTGAAATTTATCTAAATGCAAAGAAGCTTTAAGAAAATATTGTCATGTTTGGCATTTTAAGACAATTTTAAAGATATGATACACCGCAAAAAAAGACAGATGTTTCTTAATTTACGAAAATGTACTATAATCACGAACGAACATATTAACCTCTTCCCCAAGATTCCGAAAAATGTTCCTTTATCTTTAGAAACCTCACAAAAGATTTTTAATGAAATTTAATGATTTTTTGATGAAATTTAAAGAAGAATTTATAAAAATAATTTTTTATAGCTGCCCGTAGTTTTCGAAAACGTTTCAGAGTAGCTTTTACAGTGCATTAAACCCAGAAAACAGGTTTTTCGGATGCTATGAGGACTCTAGTAAATATTTTCATGTTCATCAAACATATTTAACTGTGAAACATGTAGAATTAACAGCATTAACATTAAAATAACCATTTTTCTGTTACAATTGCATGTACAATTTCAGTTATGCAGTGGAAAATAATTAGATGAGGTCTGATAACATCTCGAAAACCGATTTTCCGGGTAGAAATAACTGATTAATGCAATGCAAAAGCTGCCCGAAAACTTTTCCGAAAGATACGGCCAGCTAATAAAAATTTATTTTAATAAATTCTTTTCAAATTTTAAAAATAAATTGTTTTCTAAGGTTTCTAAAGATAAAGAAACGATTTTCGGAATATTGGGTGACTTGGAGGCGGTTATCGAATATTTTCGTTCGTGATTGTAGTAAATTTTCATAGTTTAAGAAACACCTGTCTTTTTTTACAGTATAGTCAGTGAAAGGCGATCATCGGAGAATAGACATTTAAAAAATGCACATTTCCTATTTTACAGCCTGAAAGTTCCACTTCCTTCAGATAAAAAGGATTTCATGAATTTTTGAAATAGATGTGCATTATATTGAGTTATGAAAATTCAAAATGTGAGAACCTCTTTAACATAAAAACTATAGAATGCAAAAAATTGTTAAACATTTAAAAATAGTATTTAAAAAAAAAAATACATGTTTAAAGGGCCTTTGTCGGTTTCTTCAACCTGACACCTGGTGTCTCATTCATAGCTTCATTGTGCAGGGGTTTAGATTTTCCAGGTGCCGGCCCCTTCCCTGCACTAGGCTAAGAATTCCTCGACAGTTTTCAACAAAACTAATTTTTGTATTAATTGGAATAATTCTGTTAAAATTAATCAAATTAGATTATAGTCTCGGCTTTAGATTACGAACACATCCAAATCATTTTATAATTTGATGCAATTCGTGGCTTTACAAGCAACGGAATCATGATTGTATAATCTTCTAAAATTTTCAAATTACTGGCATAACTATAAGTATATTAAATAAAATAATTTGTATGTACAATGTTGTCAAAAGTGGAAAAAAAATCAACTCAGCTCTTTATGCCCTGGAAATAATCGTTTTAAATGCATCAAAATTTAAAACAGATTACTTATGAATAATTTATTTTTCACGTAAAAATTGTTAAGGAAAAGCACAATGTTAAGTTATTGGAAAAAAATATCATTGTCGAAAAAAAGAGAGAGAAAACAAACTTTTTTTTTACACTTTAAACATTACTATTTTTCCACGGAAATTATACACGACATATTCATTTAATATATATTGTAAAGTTATAGTACATATATAAATAAATATTTTTAAAGATGTGCTGAGTATTTACCTCTGAATATTAAGAAAAAACCAAAATAAAACAATATTGGCACACAGAATATATACAAATTGATATTTTTTAATCAAAATTTTCCACAAGCAGCAGAATAATGACTAAAAAAATCCTATAAAAAGTTCAAAACCATTGACATCTTGAAATATGTTAAAATAATTTTTAAAAGGACATGAAGTTCTCAAAAGTAAAAAAAAAAATAATAATAACAACTGAGCTCTTTATATAAAACCCTAAAATTAATAGTTGTAAATATGCACCAAAATTTAAAACACACTGCTTAAGAATGATTTATTTAGCAAATAAAATCTTTAGCCCTTTATACCTTAAATATCAGTTTTTCTGCACGAAATTTATACATCGTCATGAAATAAGTTTTTTTTTAATACATAAAATTTGAAAGCTTTGGTGCAAAATTAAGTATTTACGGAATTTAAATGTGCTCAATGTTAACCTCTGATCATATGAGTTAAAAACCAAAATAAAATAATCTAAGAACACAAAATATCTAAAAATCCGTATTTTTTTACTCTGAGCAAACAGAATTATTATTGCAAAATCTTGCATAAAGTTGGAAATCACTGGCATTATTTTAATTATATTAAATAAAATAGTTTATATCCATCAGGTATAATGTCATCAAAAGGGGGAAAAAAAAGTTCTTTGTATCCTAGAATCGGGGTAAATACATCAACATTTAATAAAGATTTCTTAAGAATGATTATTTCAATACATAATATTAATACGCATTAGTATCACAGATATAGATAGTTTTATGAATACTGAATCGTTAAAAATAAACTGAACTTTGAAAAAAATCTGATTTGTTCTGATCCTTCTTATAATAATAAAGTGAACAGCTTTTACAATAAATGGTTGCCGAAAGGACAATTTCATTTAAAATAAATGATATTTACGTATATTTAAAGAATACAAAACATAAACAATCTTATCAATGTATAGGTATCGTAAAAATGCACGCTAATTACTCTAAAACGGAAATGGTTAATACTTACATTCGATTGATCAATTCAATGGCTTGTCATTATTTAATCCGTAAGAATTACGAAACCCAGTCACTTTTATATAAAAATATGCATTCGCAATGACAATTGCGTTTGTTTTTATATTATTAAATTATTAATATAAGTTATTATAAACACACAGCATTCGAAACCGAACTAATCGAATTCCTCTGAATCTGATCGAATTCCCGCGTCAAAGTGCGTTCTGGGTAAGACCGCCGCTGTCACGTGACTTTTCACCGCGGGAGCCCAGTACGTTAGCCCCGGTTGAATTCTAGCTGACGTCACAATTCGCCTTGATTTTTATTTCACACTGCCCTACAATTGGTCGGTAACTTTGGTAGCTTTGGTAAGCTCTGCTGAACGCGCTCTAAAATGGCGCCTATTAGATCGCTAGTATCGCGTACCCCACCAATAGCTATGCGTTTTTATTAAAAAAAAAAAAAAAAAAAAAAAAACAGGTAAAAAGAAACACTATTTCTATACTCGTACAGTTGGAAGAAGGGAATAAAGGAAGGATTTGTTTCCTTCTTCCAACTAACTATTTTTATGGCCGTATGAATCTATACGAAGTGAATGGTTTTTGTTCTTTTCTTCGAACTCACAATTAAGCACTACGTCTAAAGAATGTAAAAGTGTAGAAAAATGAAAGTGTCAAAAAGTGGCGTTTATTCCCTTCTTCCAATTGGTGGTTCAATTTTTCTTGAATATTTTTAATTTGATTTACAAATATTTTTCTAATTATTTTAAAATTAAATGTAATGGTGCTGCCATTTATATAAGGACTTAATAATTATAAATTAACAATTTTCATTTATTAATTTAAGGATAAAATGTTTTTAAAGAGACATTAAACGAAACACTCTGTACGATCTGCGTTCACACTTACCGACTTGTTAACGATACATTTAATTAAGAATTATAAAAAATAAGTACTATAAGGTTGCGTGCATATCGGTATTCAATAATCCGCTACCAAAAACCATAATTTCTCGTGGGGGTGGGGGACTAACCGCTTCATGCTTCAAAACGTCTCAAGAAGGGATTGGTATTTTTGTCGTTGAATCGCCACTGTAAAGGTTATTCTTTCGTTTATATTTTTAAGTTTAACCCTCGGATGACCAGGTAAAAATTTAAATCATGAAAGTCCGTGTGGGGTCATTCAGTGATCCCATTGTTAAAAAAACACATATTTATTTACTGTATCAAAGAAATTCCAAAACTTAGCGTTTAAACTTAATTTAATAATACATATAACAGTAACAGTTGCAGCCACGGAAAGGAATAGAAAATGCAATACTGCTATAACAAAGGATTTAAAAAATAAAATGTCGTTAATTCAGATTAGGTGGTGGTGGTGTGGTGTTATTTATGACGGCCGAATTTCTGCACGAAGGATATAGGCCCAAGGGGGAGTGCCCTACGTGAGTGTCTTTCTAAGGGAATCTAACTCGTACTTACGCGAGGTTTCCCAAGGTTCGAAGAAAACTACGAAAACCCCGAACGGTTAGGCCGTCGGGCGCGATGGGGTTCGGACCCAGCACCTCCCGTCTACCAGCTTCGAGAACAGAACCTCTCAGTCACTAATGGGGCTTATTCACATTAGAATTGAACTTGCGCTGGGGCCTGAAAATGACTCGACTTGGTCATCCGAGGGTTAAAAAGTTTTATATGCATCCAATTTAAAAGTAATAAATAAGTGACTCATATCTATAGTTTATTATGCGACTGATAATCTTATCAAGTCAAAGCCAGACAACTGCGCTTTTGCTAAATCTCGTATTATTCATACTAGCACAGGGTTCCTACGCGACTGGAAAATAGGGAATTGTCAGGGAAAATTAAATTCTTTTTCTAAAACCTGGAAACGAAGGGATTTCTTTTTCTATAAAACTGAAACTAAAAATCTATATCATTTGATATTTAATATATAAAAGAATGATTTAAAAAAAACTAAAATGCAACTCACTATGATCATGATCAACTCGTTATGCACATGATGGCACATGCGCTATCATGTGTCAACATTTTCCCGAGTTCCGAGGTTTATCCGCAAAAAAGTTCACATTTTTCCCTTGCAAGTAGAATTTTTGCTAAATTCGCATTTTTAACATAAAAGACGTTTTAGCTATACAAATTTGTTGTCAAACAGGCAATACATCTGCGAAAGAAATGTTGAGCCATGTTAAAATGGCTAGGATGAGATATCACGAAAATTTAAATCAGAAAAAGAAAGAAAATAATGAAGCAGGCAAAATAGAAACCTAAAAAAGAAAAGGTCTAACTAAAATTAAAATGTTAAAAGACAAGAAATTGAAACTTACACAACAAACTGCTTTTAACACAGCGTAAATAAATGAAATGATGGCAAAACGGTCTAAAAAATTTTGAATGCTTAATATGTGTAAATTCAAGTATTTAAATAAAAAGTTACTTTGAATCCATCTTAGTTTATTTTAGTTTTTTTAAAGTAATTTTTTTATATTTTAAATATCAAATGATATACATTTTCAGTTTCAGTTTTAAAGGTTATTTTCATTTTCAGAGGTAAGTTTAATCATTAAGATCCAAAATTGCAATTCGTATTTCAAAAAATGTCGTGAATTGTGGTCAGGGAATTGTAAGAAATATGGTCTGGAAAACCTGGAAAAGTCAGGGAAATTTGTAATTCAAATAGAGTATGAACCCTGTGGCACATTAAGGTGATGATTGATGTACTAATATCTGAGTAATTTTTCGGTTTATTCCTTTTTTTAACTCTTTCCAACAAATTTGAAAAGTGTTTATGAATTCGGTTTGTCTGGTCGCCTGTCCGCGCTCTAACTCCCGTAAATATACTCGGATTTTCATGCAATTGATAAAGGTTATTTAGGGTCACAAAAGCATGTTTGGTATTGTATATGAAGTATGTAGGATTAATGGTTCATTTACAGGGGCACGCAAAAGTATTCCATTAGATTACATTATGGTATATGGGGAAAAGTCGTTTGCAGAGTATTTTAATGACAATATGCTATTTCAAATATATTGAAGCTGATACAAATCACTGAATTTCACTACAATCACATTAGAACAAGGCATTCATAGCATTTTTTAATCATTTACAGGGACACACAAAAGAAATAGGTTACAGTACTGTCTTTGAGTAATAATTGCTGGAGTGTACGATTTAAAATTTGGTATGCGCTTTTAAATTTAATTAATTTTTTGCTTGTTACTCGTTATATATAAATTCTATATCTCATATACAGGGATGCACAAAAGTATTCACGTACCATTATCCTCATTAGATGAAATTGCTGAAGGGGAATTTTCAACTGAAGTACATGTATTTCTTAAGTGAACTAAATTTTTGCATGCATGTAGTTAATAGATACAAATCTATATATCATATACAGGGATGCTGAAAAAATTCGGATAATTTTACGATTGTAGATGGGAACAGCTGAAAATGGGTTTTGAAATATATTATGAGTTTCTATATGGTTGAAATAGACGTAATATTTTAATTTTTTAAACGGTGCAGTTTTGTTACATAATTTTGAATGTGTTGGAAAGTGGTTCATAATCTATACTTGACGCATGGTTTTTCTTTCTTGTTTCCATTTGAATCGATTAATATTTAATTTCCCCCAAGGTAGGGTAGACCGGGGCTAGCTGGTCATAGGGGTATGTTGGCCCAGTCGCAATATTTTTTTTAACTTTGCGTTAGATAACATTGTCAGTCCAGCCAAGTATGCGTTTCTTCGCTTTCCTCCTCCAACATAAGCACCATTGAAGTCGGAGCGTCCGTTAAAGAATTATTGAGAATTTTCAAAATTTTGCAAAGGTGAGTAAATTTCCTCTCTTATAAATAACCGTTTTTTATTTGTTCGTAAATTACATTTTAGATTTTGATATATAATAATTCAGAAAAATAATTGTTCGTAGTTATTGTAGGGCATGTTTTTTTATTGAAATACTTACAGAATAATTCGTTACAGTCATGAAAAACAAAAATGGCGATACGGGGTTAGTTGGGCCATTTGGCACGGGGCATGTTAGTCCGCAACGGATTAAGGAAAATGTGATTTTTTTTCTTACACAACCTCCCTGCCCCCCCCCCCCCACACACACACACTTTTTTTGTTTTTAATTTCTTTTTGCTGTAAGAATTGCTCCTATCAAAAGCTTGTCAATACAAAAATTGTGGATAATATTAAGATGATTTATGATAAACTTAAGTGAATTTGATATCTTGTGAATTGACAAAATTTTTTACTTTAATTTAGGATGCTATATTGTGTTTTCGTTCGAAAGAAATAAAAATTAAGATTTGGTAAAATTTTGATCATTTCTTAAACTTTTACACTATCAGAACATTAAAAAGTGATGTGGGCCAACTTACCCCGCAATCGGGGCTGGTTGTCCCAAGCGACTTGGTGTCAATTTAAGCTTCTAAACTAATACTTATAGTTAATATTTTCAGACTTTACTATTGTAACTTCTCCCTGAAAGTACACTGATAGTGGTAACATAAAAAGAAATTTAAAATGTTGAATTGTAATTTTTTTTTAAATTATTAGAAGAAAAAGCGGCCCAACTAGCCCCGGTCTACCCTACTATCCAATATTGTTAAGGTGTCGTAAAAAGCTACAAAAAGTTGTTACCATGAGTGAATCAAAATAATGAAAACTTCCTGACATTTCGTTTGAAAAAAGAAAAACTTTTATTTGAATGAATGATTTTATCATTAAAAGTAATGTCACATTTAATAAGGAACAAGCATTTTAATTAACAAAATTAAAGCATTTTGTAACATTTGGATTGTTCGCAAATTCTTTTAATTTTTACTCCATTTTAAGTTGATTTCTTTAGAAATCGACCTATTGCAGTCTCTTCGTTCATCTATGTATCTACCGGGTGTCCTTAATGGACTGACTGATTTTAAAACTGAATAACTTGCAAACAGTGACAGATATTTAAAAAATCCTTGCAGGAGCATTATGTATGATGTCGGGAGTTTTTTTTTTTTACTGGGATTTTCGAATTTAGTTTGAATTACAAACAATAGATGGCGCTGCGAGCAATATGTGCTAAATCCATGCCCGATTTTTGGTACTTCGGGACCCACTCAATACATTTTAATCTCCTTTTTTGACATGGGAGAAGAGAAAAGCCAAAAAATCCAGCTCGAATTTAGTGTCTATTGCTTGCAGCGCCATCTATTGTTTGTAATTCGAACTAAATTCGAAAATCATGGTAAAAAAACTCCTGACATCGTACATAATTCTCCTGCAAGAATTTTTTAAATATCTGTCACCGTTTGCAAGTTATTGAATTTTAAAATCAACCAGTCCTTTTTAGGACACCATATACAGAGTTAGCCTAAATGATTCATCGGGTTTCAAAACACTGTGTATTGAGAGGTATAGACCTACAAAGTCTTGTGATACCTGACAAGATATGCAGGGCGTTTCAAAATTATATGTCAGAAATGTAAACGCAGGCAGAGGGGACCTTAATAAGCAGATTTCGTATGGGAATGCAGGTGCGGAAATGCAGCGTTCAGGCGCTATAGGGTGCTGTTAATTTCAGTGGATAAAAGCATTTCGCTAGCTTGAATCGTCAGTCTCCGCACGGACTTCGAGCAATATGCATTGTTACGCCAATGCGGAGCTTGCTGAAATGCATTTCATGTATGTGGCTTCGCAAGGAAATGATTCACACCCAAAGCACGTCCAACAGTTCTAGAGCTTTTCGAAGGACATTCCTCTACTGTGCATAATATTGCTTTTTCCACTGCTAGAATTCTGCAATATCTTCCAGTGCTCGTATCAGGTCTCGAAGCATAAAATGCTTCACTCGCGCACAACTCCCGATGGAGACAGCCAAACGTTCGGCGATCCGGCAGATTCCTACTTTGAAATCGTTCCATGCACATCCTTTGAACAGCCGCTCCATTTTCTTGCGCAGCCTCATACATGAAATGCATGTCGGCAAGCTCTGCATTCGTGTAACGACGCACGTTGTTGGAAATCCGTGCGGAGAACGCCGATTCAAGCCAGCGAAATGCTTTTATCTACTGAACTTAACAGTGCCTTCTACCGCCTCAACGCTGCATTTCCGCACCCACATTCCTACACGAAATCTGCTTACTAAGGTCCCCTCTACCTGCCTTTACATTTCTGACACATAATTTCGAAACACCCTGTATACACTCATCAAGTATAACCTCTTCAGTTCCCCGAAAATAAAATAATGATACAAATTCTTATTCATTCGTTTTTTCCAAACAAAATGACATCGTAAATGATAGAAAAAATATCTTTTCTGAAGTTGATCCTTTAGGCTCTTAGTAATTTAGGTTTAAAAAATATGGATCTAAAACTACAAACCCCTTAAAAACATCAATTTAATAACCATTAACCTAAATTAACGCAATCGCAAATTTAAGAGCTTTAAACAAGTAAATAATATACAAATCCTCAAAATTTTTTATTGAAAAAGATTTAAGTTAAATACTTATGAAAATTTCTCACTTTCTTGGTCATACTGTCTTTTGGGCATTTTTAGGCATTTTGCAAACTCGGATGAAAGTAACATTTATTTTATGTGGGAATCAGCTTAGATGCTGCCATTTATTCGTTTACTTTGAAGGCAGAAAACATTCAGCTATTAAGAAGTGATGTGAAAATGTGAAAAAATCGGACATTTTAGTTTTTATAAGAAGAACACAGGTCCCCGTACGGGGACCCAGGGACCGAAGCCCGCCTCGTGACTCGCGTGCAGGAACGCATCCCTTCTGCTGTAACGGACATTAACAGAACCATGCTATTGAACGCATGGACGGAACTGGATCACCGTTGGGATGTGTACCGGGGTGACTAATGGCACACACATTGAACATTTGTAGTATGTACCAGAAACTTGGTAAATGTATGCATATTATCATCTATCACCCGCCTTTGTACGTCGTAATACTTGTAAATAAACAGTCTTTTGATACCCGATGAATCATTTAGACTAACGCTGTATATAATGTAAATATTGTCATCACGATAGTATCCGAAATACTGAACAAACTCGAAACTAAATGGAATACCATATTGATTTTTCTAATACATTGGGTGAGCTCGTTAATCAAGTACACAGCTTTTATAGTTTGTTTACAGGGTCTGACAAAGCAAAAGCATGCAAATTTTTTTGTCACGGTAATGTTCAAAATACTGAACTGATTCGAACCTAATTGGGGCAATGTATTGACCTTGCTAGTATATTGAGTATATTGAGCTAGTATATATAAGTTAGCAGGGCTTAATTTGAGCCGGAGCCCACCGGAGCTCAGCTCCGGTACTTCTCTGTTTTTAGTAAATATTTAAATTTTGGCTGGAATTCACCAGAGCCCATAAATACAGGGCTCCGGAGCCCAGCGCAATAGCCCTTTTTTGTACCATGAACGCTGCCCATTGTAAGGCTCTGCTCTGCACATTTACGAAGTCACTTTCATTTATAAGTAGATAAAATTGCCATGTATTGTTCTTCTGATAGAAGCAATGGAGCAATGCTTCTCCTTTTCTATAAAAGCATCGAATCTTTCCGATAACGGTGTCAAACTTTTAATTTAATCTGGTTTTCAGGAATTCATCACAAAAGATTGTTAAGCGGAAGGAATAGATTATTAGTTAAATATATGCACCTTTTATAGGAAATTGAAAAACGCTTTGTCATATAAATATTAATTTCTGTAAATTTCATTCATTTTTTCATAAAAATGCATAGCTGCGAACTATTCCTTTTTTGTGTTAACACTATTTTCGAATTGTAATCCTTACTATATTTAATCTCAGAATTCTGCAATTAATTAACTTTAGCATTTTACATTTAATTAATTAAATTAGGCAAATATTTCTATTCGGAAGGAGTGACAACTAAAAAGTGGAATAGTTGACAGTTAAGTATAATGCTGATAGATATATTTATTGTTTTTATTTTGCTAAAGAAAAAAAAATTGCTACAAATTTTGAAAATAATGTATGAAATATAACTATGCAGATTGGAGTGACGGGTTGCGGGGAGTGATGGGGGCACGCTACGGTTGTTCGTAATGCAGAACATTAGGGCTTCGGTACTTTTTTTTAAATTAGAAATTACTCCCTGTAAGTTAGTCAATAAAGTATGTAGCTCTTGTACTTTGTTTACATATCCATTCAAACCTAATTGGGACAGTGTATTGATCTTACAAATATTTTGGATGAGTTCATTAATCGAACATGTTGCTGTTATAGTTATTCTAAAGGAAACACAAAAGCTTTCGATGTCATTCATTGAATGGTTTTAGTTATATTACAGTCGACGGATGATTTTAAAACTATTATTTTAATAAATTTTTAACATTTTTGATAGAATTAAATGGTTCATATTCATTCAATTACATTTGGTAAGAATAATTTAAAATTTCCCTGAGAATTCTCTCTTGCCAAAATGCCGAGCTGATAAGTACTAAGAGCAAATTGTTTAATTTGTATTAGGAAATTTGATATATATATATATCAAATATATATATAGGGTATATATATACCCTAAAAAAAAATCAATCTATAATTTTTACTGAGCTGCAGTTTGTAAGATGTGGTAACAAGAAATTTAGAAAAAGGGATGTTTAAATGAAAGATATTAATTGAATTGACATTATTTGAAATTTAATTAAACTTACATATTTAAATGAAAAAAAAAGAAACAACCATGGCCTTAAACTAAAGTTATAACCGGCTAAAAGTGGGAAAAAGTACATTTAAAAGGCTTATAAATACTTTTTAATAAACTGAACTACATGTTTTCTACGCACAATTGGAGACTTTATACTGATAGAAAAACTATTTCCGCAAAAATTGAAAAACCATGTAGATCAGTTTATTAAAAGGTATTTATATGCCTTTATTTTAAATGTACTATTTTCCACTTTCAGCATGTTATAACTTCAGTTTAAGGATAATAAGCGATTTTTCTACATAGTTTTCTAAGCCTATGTCCTTTTCTCCGTTATAATCTATTCATATTACAATGTACAACGTTTTAAAGTAATTAATTTGGTCATTTTGAAAATGTTTGGCTTACAGTCAATTCAGAAGTTAATAATTAACTACAATATTACTGCAACATTCTGACAGTGAAACACAATTTAAAAATATTTACCAGAATAAATTGTTTCTCAGTTGTGCACAACAAGAACAAATAACTTTTATATCCTCCCTCACACGAAGAAAGTTTTAAAATGGCGACCCTGCCAAGGCATCACTACAATCTACTATTAGAAAGAACCTTGTAATGTCGCAGGGCCTGATTATCACAGGGGCACGCGGGGCGCGTGCCCCAGTCTTCTAGTTATACGGGGCCCCGAAATGCATTTTTATCCTCTCTAAAAAATACACATTAAAGAATAATTTATGTGTACAGTTGTCATCAAAAATGTATTTCACCTATTTGTCATCACTGAATCACCCAAATGAGTTAAAAACAAACTGCCAAAATCCTGAAAATTGAATATTATATCAAAAATATTTATGCGAATAACTTAAGACACGAAGACTCTTGTTAGCATAACATAGACAAATTATCGCATTTGTTTCATATAAAATAATGGTATAAAATTTTAACAGCGCCATAAGTTTGAATATTATGGTTGTATTACTTTTGAAATTGGAGATTTTTTTGATAAAGGGAGCCCTCAAATAGTGTGTGTGCTCCGAGCCCCACATACAGTTGATCGTGTCGCTCTGGTCGCGTTGACGCTAATGTATATCCGTCACCTAGCTCTTTTAAACTGGCATCCCGGAATTAGGATTACAGTCCTGCATCATGTCAAGTAACCCGTTTTACCCGCACCCGACCCGACACGAACGGGCTGGCGCTAGATTTTTTTTTGTTCGGGTCGGGTGCACTTCCACTTTTTTACTGCGGGTCGGGTTAACTTTCAATGTTTCGGTTTCGGGTTGGGTCTTGATTCTAGCAGGTCGGGTTCGGGTTGACCCGAATTTCAAAAGAATGCCCAAAATTTTTTTTCAGGTTAAAAATCTATATACAATAAGACCTCTATAATGACATTTCTCCCGAAAGGCTGACACCTCAATTTAGCGAACACTTTAATTCTTAAAATTTATATATAGTATTTGAACGTTTATATTACTGAATAGCGGGTACCTCTCAATCTACACCCACGTAACATATGCATGTGTACACAAACTATAAAAAATACGATACATGTGTTTTTGTGCGTTTCAAAAGCAAAATGTTGATAATATTTTTCATATTTTGAAAGAAGAAAAATGGTTCTTATAACAAAGAATAATCTGCGATCGCATTTCTTATATACATTTTATTTCTCATACGTTAAATTGAATATATACTCGAACATATTCAAATACATATTTATTTTCATCTGAAACATAGTTGTGCTCAAACTTTTTTGTGAAAATCCCAACAACCTGAGTGACAAAAAAACCTATATATGACCCGCAAGAATTCTTCAAGTATGAACCCGACCCCAGAAAGAAAATTAGATTCATTCCTAGCAGAAAAAACAAAATTCGATATAAGGGGCATTCTCAAAATCTTTTGACTTTTGGCGAAAAAAATCTGGCGAAATTAAATTTGCTAAAATAACATTTTAATCTGATAGACGAATGCCTTAATGATGCCTTAAAGAAAAAATGGTCAGCAGCGAAAAATTTTTTATTTAACTGAGGTTTAAGTTAAACTTGCGAGTTTAATTTTTCTTACCATTTTACCCCTATAACTTTTTATTTTCTTCTAAATTTTTACTTATAATGAATTTACATAGTACCCACAGGACATTCAAATAAGAAATAATACAAATGTAGTACTTTTAATGCAGAATTTTTGTATAACATGTCTTAAAGGGGTGTTAAAGAAGGGACGGTAAGGTAAAAAAAGGGATGAATGGTAAAAAAAGAGACGGTAAGGATGGAACGGTAAGGAAAATTACCACCTATTTTTAGGAAAATCATGTTAAGACTAAGTGATAACCACAATGTTCATTGATTTTTAGAAACAGTTGTTAACATTGGATTAAATTATTATTATTTTTAAATTTACCTCGAAAAGTGCAGGAATAAACCTTGGGGACGGTAAGACTACCAATAAAGCCACAGTGCTTGAAATTGATATTTAAATGCTGATTTATATTCTGCAGTAAATTTCCTGTCAAAGAATTTTAGATATTCTTTCTCTAGCATACTTCTGCATGAGCAAAAACTTGAAAAAAATTCCGTCGCTGCATCTGAAGTGATTTTCTGTATAATTTTAGAAGAGGGATGGTAAGGAATCTAAAACCCAGGGACAGGGTTAAAAAAATAATATCAACCTTAAAAATGTGTGCAGGTTAATTTTTAGCTACATATTTATATAAAACAATAGCTCCAGTTTCAGAAAAAAATTACATCGAGTTATTTTTATTGAAACAATTTTATCCAGACAGCTCCCAACTTCAAAATCAGCATCAGGGATACGGGACGGTAGATAAGTTTTCCATGTGTTTGGACCCCCAACATCGCCCAAAACTTATTTATTTCGTTAATATTGTTGTGCAATCATGCATTGGGATGTTTCCAAGTATATGAAATAAAAAAAAAAACACAAAAAGTGTATTAAATAAAAAATTATTATTCAGGAACATGAAAGTCAAAAGCTTGTGAGAATGCCCCATAAGCTGACCCGATGTTTGATTCTATTCAACGATCCCGAGGTGCCTGCTATTCAGAGGTTTTAGTATACGTATTAGAATATTAAAGAATATAGATTTGTTCATTCTTCTATGTAGGGAAAAGTAGGAGAATGGCGCTCACTTAAGGGAAAAACATGAATAGCTAGTCAAATTTAGACAAAAAAAAAAAAAAAATCAATATTTTATTAACGAAGTATAACTCCAAAGGATAAGGAGCAGTTTGCAAAAACTAATCTTCATAAAAGTTTTAGGAATTTTTTTTATCGTTTTATTTAAATGACCATCGATTGAGCGGTAATGCCCGACATGATAGGGTAATTGCGCTCAGAGTTTGAATACAACATTTAAGCAAGACAAAAATCACATATGTAGTTGTGTGTGCTGTTCACACCACTGCAGACTTTTTGCAACCACTTTACACATATTGTGTTAGACATATAGTAGGCTACTTTTTTTATATTTAGGTTTTTTGATTTTCACCACTTTTTTTTCAAATCGTAAAATTCTTGTTGTTTAATGACATATTAATAAAGGTGAAAACAGGGAAATTTTACCATTTCAAAAAAGTGGTGTCAATCAACAAATTTGAGTTTTAAAAAAATGCCCACTGGCAACACTTCTTCTGGAATTCCATGCGAGCGCCATTACCCGTTATCGCCATGTTGGTTTTTAATGCATTATAATTGGCGTAGCAACGCACTACTAAAATAAATAAAAGCATGAAAGTACAGCTAAATGTATATATTTTGTAGACATAATGAGTAAAATAATATTTGAAAATAAGAGTGTACACTTACCTTCAAGTTAGATGTTGTAGAATTTTATAATAAACAACTACAAACTAATAACGCGAGGACACAAAAAAACTTTCCTCCCGACGGGCACTAAATCCTTACTGGGAACTTAGGATGAAGTTCGCTAGGTGCCGGTACCGATCGCACGTTTTCAATTCTATTCCGTTTAGAGATATTTGGTGAGCGGGATTACCCTTCTGAGCGTCATTACCCTACTTTCTCCTAAAACATAAAAATGGTATTAGAGATACAATTGTAGATTATTTTTCATAATGACATTAAAACATAATTTACTTTCCTTTCATTGCGGGTTAGGGTCGGGTTGCGCGTTAAAATACCTCGGGTTCAGGTTGCCGAAATTTTTTTTTTGCGGGTTCGGATCGGATTGCGGGTCGATGATTTTTTTGTTGTTGCGTTCGAGTCGGTTTGCGGGTTGACTTAAAATGGAATCTGCGGGTTCGGGTTCCCGATCCGCGTAGGACTCTAATTAGGATTCACCCTTTCACATTATAAAACATTTAAAAAGATTTATTTTATCCAAATAGATGTCTAGGCATGCGCATAAGTTATTAAATTTGTAACAGCAACTTATGACTATACATACTTTATTATTGTTTTCATTCGTTGTGACATGTTAAATAAATAAACGTCTGAAAGGATCATTCGAAAAAGCTGATTAATTGCAGAATTCAACTTGAATTTCAAGGGAATTTCAAAAAAGAAAAATAGTTCAGAAGGTAGCGTACTACTCAACTCACATAGTCAAGGGAGGATCTTAAAGTTAGAATGTTTTAGAAACTTATTTAAGGTATGTGCCTACTCTCAAATTGCTGTTTTTGCAAAAAATTTCGATTTTCTTAAAAATTATTTTAAATTAAAGTTCAAACATTTAGGATTCCAAAAATGCCTTACTTTTGGTTCAGCGATAATTAGAAGCAAAGTTATAATCCAAAATATAAACTGGAAATGAACTTTCTGAAACCGGGAGTGACCGTTTAAAGAGCCACAGAAAGGTAAACAATACATTTTAATATACAAATATATAATATATACACAAATATATAAACATATAAAAATAGGGTGGATTTTAAAGTTGTAAACTTTATACATATTTTTTTGCACTATATCAAAATCTTAATTTGCGTTTTCTGGAAAACTGCGTTTTTCATTGTGTACGTTTACGACAAACATCATTTCTTAAAAAGTTTTTAAGATATTGAAATAAAATTTTGTCGCAAGGTTCTGCTCATCTATTGGTATGTTTTGAAGCAAAATATGGATTGTATATATTATTTTAAGAGCTATTTTTATCGAAAAATACACATAAAAAATGTTTTGTATACAAAATTTGGTATATGTTAGTAAATTTAAGCGGTACTGCAAATCTTTTGCTTCATAACACTCGCTAATATATTGTTGAAAAAAAAGTAGATTTCATTTTAGAAGGTTTGGCATAAACGCAATTCTTTACTAAAATTTGGCTAAATATTGCCTAAATTTGAAAAGTTAATTAAAATTCCATTAAAAATTTATATGAATTCATAGTTTTATTCCCTGTTTTAACTAAAAACACATATATTTGATAAAAGTCTCATATTTTTCAAATAAAGTGCCCCGGAGTAGGTACATACCTTAATTCGAAAATTCCGTTGATTTCGGGTTATCCGCTTCTATAAACTTCAAGTTAACAAGTTGAATGTCACGTCAGTCACCGATGACCGACACTTATAGATTCTGTAACTGGAGTCTTATTTCGTGGCCTAAACGAAAATACAGACAAAATAGATTTGGCATTCAACGTGTTAAGTGAAATAACTACCTTTGCACGAATGCGATATAACGCTTCTTGAGTTAAATTAAAATTTCTCTTAGAAGTTTCTCTTCTTGTGTTATTACCATGCACAGTACGGTGATTTGTCCTTTTTTAGGTGCGCGTTATTTCTTCTAACCGGCTGTATTAATAATTTTGATATACCCTTGTATAAGAATTATTTATAATAGTTTGAAAAAAAAATACAGAAACACAATTAAAAAGCACGAGACGAAAGATCACAAGCCCTGTGTATGATTTCTGCTCTTGCATATTTAATAAATTTGATTTCATTAAAATCCATGTCATTTGAATGAAATACACAAAAACTAGCTGGCATTTTACAAACTTTATGTCCAACGATGAAGAAATAAGAACTATATTTTCTTACATAAAAGAATAAAATTTGTTTAACTTTATCGTAGTAGCTCCGTGAATTGGAACTTTTCCAAGCATCCGACTGGCTTCCGTTTGAATAGTTTGAAAGCAACAAAAGGAAATTTTTATCATAAAATGCTCTATTACTTAATTTAAATAAATGTTTTTCACAACTGATACTGTTGGCTGAACCCCATTTAAGAAATAATGTTTTATGTTCAAATGAACGGTATTTGGGAACTTTTAATTCAAACGGCAGAGGAGAAACTATATAAAGAAAAGAAGTCCAAAAAAAAAAAAAAAAAAAAAAAAAAAGCAATTTAACAAATTACAACGACCATTTGGAAAATGATTTTTTCAAAGACTAAAATTTAAGACCTAAAAAAATCGCACGGAGTTGATCATACATTACGTACTCCATGAATTAAACATTAATAGTGTTATTACACGTAAAAATTCCAAGCGACAGAAATCGCCTGCGACTCGTATTTGGTGTGAAATATTTATATGTATTCATTCCTGTCCTATTTATCTTTTTTGTTATTTTTCATTGGCTTATTCCATTTTTCTTTTGCACGTGAAAATCTTACAAATTAAAATTAACTCTTTGGCAGAAATTGTTATTCATTTTCTTTCATTTTCATTAGTTATTATCCACCTGAAACTTGCGTATTATCCAAGCATTTCATTGGCTGTTCGGGAAAAGGCTTTTCCGTCGTCAGATTTCCAAGAAATCTGATGACACATTTTAAATGAAATTTCATTCTTAAACTTCTAAACATCCCACAATATTACTTTTTACATCGTCGTGTAGAGAAAAAAATGTACTTTTAAATGCAATTTGTTTGGAAGCTGTATCTCAATTTGTTTCTGAGTTATTAATTTTTTTTGTAGTTTTTATTACTTTTTTGTCATAGTGGCAACACTCTGTTTTCCATCTCTGTTGAAACTAAAGGGAAATACAGATTACTGTATAGACCAATCACAAAACTAATAAAATGCGGATTAAACCAATAAAAACCTTCAGATATGCTTTTCATTTCCTACCCTGACGAGAACAATAACCATTTTTCCAAATGGTTAAAAATCTACTTCCAAATCTGTTTAGCACAATTGAATGTTATGGGAATAAAACTGAACAAAATGAAAAAAAAAACTTATTATTTCATATTGCAGTTAAAAAAAGAGAAAACAAGTCGAAAATTGTACATCAAACGTGGCACATGTGGTACGTTCGCACTATAACTAGTATTTTAAATATTCGGAGCTTGGTGCAATAGCTATTGCACTCTTATGCAAAAATGCATGAACACAAAATTTATTACGATTATATATATTAAATTCAATAACACGGAAATAATATGACTCCATGTTAAATAGGACGTAATCATGGCAACTTAGAATCATTGCCTACCATGGGATATCATTGAATTTATTACGTATGATATCATTTAATATAACGAAAAAAAAACTTTCAGTAATATCTTTTTAAATTTTGATTCGATTTTCATAATATATTTAAAATGACTATAAAATTTTGCAACGATTATATATATTAAATTTCAAACCATTCGGTTGGGTAGTTTTTGAGCTGTTATACGCAGACAGACGGTCGGAACAGACCAGACGATGACTATAGGTGCTACATATTTATATAATTACGAACGCGTCTAAAAAGTGAACAAATTGTGAAAAATATCAAAACACAAATAATAATTTACACATAAAAAATTTAATCCTACCTAATAACATCACTAAATGTATCGCTGACAGAAAAAGTGAGAAGAAAAGAAAACAAAAACTCTCGCAATATGGTAATTTAAATCTTTTTGTTTTCTTCTCAAAGGAAAAATTTTGTCGCGATGGCGATCGGCTGCGAGAACACTGATCGCCAATGAAATTGTGAAGCACTAAAGTGCTTTCTGATTGTGGAGAGAGACATATTTAATGCACGATATCGAGTAAATGATTGTTGATTTTGTTTATGTATAAATATTTTTCTTCTTTAAAATGTAAACATGGGTGAAAATTACAAAATGAATGAATAAATAAAAAGTAATTATGTGTATAAAAGTAGTTTTTTCTTCTTTTTAAACACTCTTCTGTAAGCATTCAGCGTTCATCTTGAAAATTACTTCTGATTGTGTGACTACAATTCATGTTTTTCTAAAAAAATTCTGTTACAACGCATTAATTTTCCGTAAGCATCGAAATCGATTGAGAAAAATTCAATTCTTTTTTTTTTTTACGCTTGATAGAAAGCGCGGCACAGATGTCATATATTGGTGAGATTTTTTTCTGACTCCAATTTGGCGATAACATCAACAGCATAAACAACAACATCCGGGTTACCATATCAAGCAAAATAACGACACTTTGGCTCCAGTTAAGTACCCGTTGCGTATATGACATTGGCGTCAGAAAAAAATCGCGCCAATATGGGGCGCATATGACATCTGTGCCGAAAGCGTATGCAAGTGAATTGATTAAAAAATATATATTTTTTGCTCTGTTTCTTTTTTTAAAGATAGAGCAACAGAAAAGAAAAATGAATCATTATTTAAACTATTTTTTTTTTTTAGGATTTCTAAATGGATTTCTCAATGTGTAATCGTAAATTGATTAATATTAAACTATTAATTAATAAAACCGTACATATATTTTTAAATATTACTTTTCATTTTTTTAATCTTATTTTCTACTTTTAGGAGTTAAAATGTTTCATTGTTGCAGCCGCACAGGTATGTGGCATATTTTGGTGCATCGTCAAATCCATTGTTTCAACTGGCATACAAGTGTACGAATTACAGAGACTATTTGGCGATTTATCCTCTGTTGTGAACTCAAGAAAAAATGCCTTAAAATTAATCTATTTGTTATAATGACTTTAAACTGTTTTATGGTCATCGGAAATAAACCTTTACCAGTCAACGAAATTTTTATAATTCTAGCCCATCAGGAAGAGGGTAAAAAACAGATTACAGAATTCAATCTTTACATACAAAAAATAGATTGAGTTAAATAAAATAATGTAAAAACATATTTTCTAATGATAGCTTTCATATTTTCCTTTAAAAAAAAAAAAAAAAAAAAAAAAAAAAAATTAAACTACAACCTGCGTGGCCCGGATAGAAAAAAACACAACACTTACTGTAATTTTTTAATGGTATCTTTTATTAAAAAAATATGAATATTTACTATTTAAAAAAATTAGAGAGAGAGAGAGAGAGCAGTCTGGAGAATTCCTGAAATGACTTCCAGAAAATAATTGTTTTGAAATAGTAAATATTAATGTTTTTCAAAATCAAAGATACAAGCAGAACTGAAGAAGAACGCTGAATAAGTATCACCCCCCCCCCCCCCCCCCCTTTGTATTCTAATCTGAAAAGCAGATGCGGAAAAAACGAAAAACCTGAAATCGGCATTCAGAATTTTTTTTTTTTTTTTTTTTTGAAAAAGTAAATATTATTAATATTTAAGCCAAAGATATAGTTAGACCTCGAAAGGTACCACAAATAAGATTTTTAAAATCTGGAAAGTTGATGCTGAATTTAAAATCTACAGAGAAAACGAAAAACTTGAATTTGCCATTCAGAAAAAAAAAAAAGGTTAATATTATTTTTTTAAAGCCAAAGATATAGTTAGAACCGGAAAGGTACCACAAATAAGTTTTTTTTTTTTTTTAAATCTGGAAAGCTAATGCGGAGTTTTAAATCTGGAGAAAAAAAACGAAAAAAAAAAAAAGGTGAAATCGGCATTCAGAAAATATTTTTTGAAACAGTAAATATTAATATTTTTTAAAAAGTAAAATACATTACTATGACCGGGAAGGTTCCAGGAATAAGAGGGTATTTTATATTTTTTTGTATTTCGATCTGGAAAGCGGAATTTCAAAATGTGAAAATAAATCGTTTTCCCGCGCCTAACTTCTTTCTGCTTGAAGAACTTCGAAATTTCTTTTTTAGGCAGGGTGCATGACAACTGTAGCAGCGCCCCATTTTGCGATGTTCATTATTCTTTTTAATTAATAACCTCTGCTAATTATAAAAAAGTGAAAAATCTGAGATGCAGATGCATTCAGATCTGTGCCTTCATCTATCCTCATCCATATTTTCAGACTTTTACGCGCGGTAGATTTCTCTAGCTATCGCAGACAAACAAACACAGACACACAGAGAAACATATTTCTTTTATCTATTTAAATTAGTGGCTATTGTGAAGAAACAATCGCATTGTAAGCAGTATTTTTCGTAGTTTGTCGATTTTTCTGTTAAATATTCAAACCAAGTAACCGTGATTACTATACCTGATGAGCCAAAAGTTCGTTACAACTTTAAAAACTCATAAAAAATAAATTACGATAAAGGAGTGCGATTTGCAAGAAAGGGCTCACAAGGTTGTCGGATATTTTTTAGCGGAAAAAAAAGAGTTAAAAAATCACATGTAGTTGTAGAGGGCGTTGACGACCCGAAACACATTGAACAATACAACAACAATATGCTCCATTCATTTGTTCTTCCAATATCAAACATTCAACATGACCTCCAGAACATTCTACGACACAACTGTTGTCCTGTTCATTGTGTTTAGGGTCGTCAGCACTCTCTACATGTGATTTTCTAACTATTTTTTTTTTTTTAACCATTTGGAAAAATGGTTATTGTCCTCGTCAGGGTAGGAAATCAAAAGCATATCTGAAGGTTTTTATTGGTTTAATCATCATTTTGTTCGTTTTCTGATGGGTCTAGACGGTAATCTGTATTTCCCTTTACTTTCAACAGAGATGGAAAACAGAGTGTTGCCACTATGACAAAAAAGTAATAAAAACTACAAAAAAATTAATAACTCAGAAACAAATTGAGATACAGCTTTCAAACAAATTGCATTTAAAAGTACATTTTTTTCTCTATACGACGATATAAAAAGTAATATTGTGGGATGTTTAAAGGTTTAAGAAATACATTTCATTTAAAATTTGCCGTCAGATTTCTTGGAAATCTGACGGTGAAAAAGCCTTTTCCCGAACAGCCAATGAAATGCTTGGATAATACGTAAGTTTCAAGTGGATAATACATACGAGTCGCAGGCGATTTCTGTCGCTTGCAATTTTTACGTGTCATAGCACTATTAATGTTTAATTCATAGCGTACGTAATGTATGATCAACTCCGTGCTATTTTTTATGTCTTAAATTTTAGTCTTTGAAAAAATCATTTTCCAAATGGTCGTTGTAATTTGTTAAATTGCATTTTTTTTTCTGGTAAAAAAAAAAAAAAAAAAAAAAAATCTACTATATGGTGCGCCTTTTCTTCTAAACCGCCCTCCTTTATCATAATTTCTTCCTTTTTTATGAGTTTTTAAAGTTGTAACGAACTTTTGGCTCACCCGGTGCATGTAACGAAGCATTTTTAAACACTTGGAAAATATAAATTTCTATATTTTCGTCCCTTTGGAACTAAATAACCTTTAGCAAAAGTAAATTTTATAGCACTACAAAACACACAGATAAATTTCCCTAGAAAATGCTTAAAACGAGAAACCATACGATATTACGTTAAAAAGTAAAAGTTTCAAAATGGTTACGAGAATGGGTTTAAAGTTCCTTGGAGACTTTAGGATGCATTCGAAAAATTTTTACTGGATATAAAATCGCCTTGGAAGAGTTTTCCTAGCGAGAATAAAAGTTTGTTTCATTAATATATCAGTTGCTTAGCTGCTTATAAAATTCCAATAATATCTTATAAAAATAATATTTCACTTTTAACAGATTTTTCTCTCTAAATATGAGATCAACATGTTTTTCAATATTTCTTTGAGGATATACGTATGTATAAATACCTACATCTTTGATTGTAAAACGTATACAATTTATAAAAAGAAAAAATAATAATGTTTATTCGAAAAAAATAATAAATAAAAGAGCATTTAAAAAAATAACACACTCTTTATTTTTATATATAGTTTCTCCTTTTATTGTTTAAAACTATTAGTTGTTGCATTTTCACAATCAGTTGACATATTTTTTGGCGAGAGCAATTTCGCCCATTATTAACTCAATTGCTTTTGTAACTCGTAGATAGTTGTAACCATAAAGATTATTTGGCGATTTATCACCTGCTGCCGGCTAACGGGAAAATACCTTAAAATTAATTTATTAATAAAATCATAAGACGAAACGCAATATTTCACATTGATTCATTCACAAAATATCCAATATGAACTTTAAAAAGTTCACTGTTTTACTT
This sequence comes from Maratus speciosus, assembly GCA_963932465.1. Taxonomy (NCBI): domain Eukaryota; kingdom Metazoa; phylum Arthropoda; class Arachnida; order Araneae; family Salticidae; genus Maratus; species Maratus speciosus. Next base: position 148,176,078 of record OZ010789.1, read on the forward strand.
AAAAAGCGACTAAAATAATAAAAGAGATTAAAAAGCAGTAAACCAACGTTTAAAATGCACAAATAATGCGTGAAAAGCAGCAAACAGCTGTTTCGAATCTACAACGAGATTCTTCATCAGTGCAAGATAGAGAAAAAAGAACAGCGTGCTAGAAAAAGCAAGGCTGAGCAAAATGATAGACAGAGACGCGCTGCCTTATATACCCTATGCGGGCCAGACTAAACGTGCTCTTAGATTTCGTTTAAAAGAGCATGAAGGTTATGTTAAAAATCAGGAGCTCAAACGTTCTTCTATTGCTCAACCTTCTTGGTTCTTCTCAACATAGGTTCGATTTTTCCTCAGCAACCATTATCCAAAAATGTTCTTCTAAACTTGATCTTGATTTTTGGGAAGCTTACCACATCATTAAAAATTCTCACTCTTTAGTCAGTGACTTATCTAGTACTCCAGATTTTCCAAGTATTTGGAAAGCATTAATTTAATTTCCTCTTTTTTGGTTTATTTTTCTCTCCTTCTCCGGTAGATGTCGCTACTTGTCCACCCAATCGTTTCCACTGCTTCTCTCTCATTGGTTGTTTCTGGCGCTTTCTCTACCCGCATAGGGTATATAAGGCAACGCGTCTCTGTCTATCATTTTGCTCAGCCTTGTTTTTTCTAGCACGCTGTTCTTTTTTCTCTATTTTGCACTGAAGAAGAATCTCGCTGTAGATTCGAAACAGCTGTTTGCTGCTTTTCACGCATTATTTGTGCATTTTAAACGTTGGTTTACTGCTTTTTAATATTCCTGCACAAAGGCTTTAATTGCTATTTTAATAAAAGAGATGTTACAAGTTAAAAATATACATTTTATTTAAAAACTTCTTAGTACTTTCAGGCTTTCCCAAGTCCTTCATATGAGAGTATTATAATTACTAATTGCTGTTTATTTATACAAATACCTCACTTCGTTTTGATAATGAGAGAGCCAATAATTATTAGAGCTGAAAGTAGAAGTAGCAGTTTCTTGGATTGAACTGAATTAGAGAAACTATATATTATTATTAATTACAGTTCCATTTATTTTATTACATCCTTCTCTTCTCATACATTACTTTCATTTTAAATTTGCAGCTGGACAGTCGAAATAAAAGTGTTTCAGATTAATTAAGCTACACATTTAAAATGATGACGTATGAGAACAAACTGATGTAATAAAATAAATGTAACTGCAGTTAATAATAATATATATTTTCTTTAATTCAGTTCAATCCAAGAAACTGCTATTTCCACTTTCAACTCTAATAATTATTGGCTCTCTCAAAACGAAGTGAAGTATTTATATAAATGAACAGCAATTAGTTATTATGATATTCTCTGATGAAGGACTTGAGAAAGCCTGAAAGTACTAAGAAGTTTTTAAATAAAATGTATATTTTCAACTTGTAACATCTCTTTTATTGTAATAGTCGCCTTTTAAGTAAAACAGTGAACTTTTTAAAGTTCATATTACATATTACATATTAATGTATTAATTTACAATTAAATTCTAAAAATATGAAAATTTTATTTTGTCATCAGAAACATACTTGTGTACATAATCTTTTTTATAATTCTAGCCTTACTAGGAAGTGAGGGAAACGTCGATTACAAAAATTCCATCTTTACAAACAAAAAACAAGTTAAATTAAATACCAGAAAACAGGAATTCTGCTTTTTCAGAATTTAGTGTTGCCTCCGATGAAAAAAAAAATACATGTATATAAATATAGATAGTACAAAACATATTTCAGTTTTAAGAAAACACACACTTTTATTTTATATAAAATGACGACATTCGCATCTGCTGAAGAATTCCACATTTAATATCCAGTCTTTAAATAACATCTACAGAAAATTATGCATATGACGGCACTATCGCAGAATAGTACACAAATCCAGCAAAAAGCGATGTTGTCATTCAAGAAACTCGACAAAAAAACTCGGCTATATAATGATTCATATGCCTTCATTTGTTTGTAACATTAATATAGATACTTAAAATCAAGTATTGTTTATAATAGCTCCATGTTTTATCAGAAATCATTCATTTATTTTTTTTTCAAATTAACACGCATTTTAATTACATTTTTTTCAGTTATTATGGGAAAATGGCAATAAAAAGATTAATAATCTACTATTTTCAACTATTTTTCCTATACTTACTACAGAAATGGAGTACTTCAGTTGTCAACATTAAAAAAATAGCGCTAAAAACTAAAAAAAAATTAATATCTCAAAAATAAATGGAACAAATTGCATTCAAACATCATTGATTCATTGATTTCAAACAAATTGCATTTAAATACATCTTTTCCCCCCTATGCGAAGGTGTAAAAATTGATAATGTTCAAAGTTTAGAAGTTAAAAAAATTGCCGTAGATATTATCCGTATTTAACCGTACAATAATACATCTGCTTTGTTTTATGGCTGGCTTATATAACGGAGCGTTATTTTTTAGAGACGACATTTTAATTGCTGTCCGAAAGAAATAGCATATTGAGGGATAAAAAGAGTGAAAATGAAGCACGGCAAATTCGAAAAAAAATGGTCGGCTCACACAAAAGTTAGCTTTTAGCATCGTATAATTATAAGGCTCTTCTCCGAGCTAAATATGGATAACATAATTTATAAATGTAGGTAATAAAGAAAAATCTATAAAAAAGGAAGCTATCTATAACGAAATTCTGCCTTAAACGGAAAATTTCATGGTTCAGACGAAAAAATACAGAAGGGGAAAGTGTTGTATTTTGAACGTATCGCTCACCCGTAAGAAAAGTAACGCATCTCGACAAAAGTAAATTTTACAGGAAAGGTAAAAGAAAATTTGCAGGATTTTACCGTAAAATGAATTTATAGCATTTAGCTCTGTATGCAGGAATAAAAACATGCATAAAAGCTTAAAAACCTGAAGAATGAAGACGTAGGATGAAGTTTGGAGGGTTGAATAATTTTACCTCCCCACACAATCCACCCCTCTTCTGTGGTTACAAATGGACATATAGCGTAATAAAGTGATTTTCCGTATAACGAAACTTCTGAAACTTTTTGATTAGCAAGACGCATCTATGACGAACCTATTAGCGGAATAAAACGCAAAATGAATTTTTTCGAGATGTGCCACTTTCAGCGTTATACACTATATAGTAGCCATTAATCACCGGACACTTTCAAGTTTAGACATTTTGTCGAATATTTAAAGATCGGATTTGTCTGGAACTTCAGGATTATAAGGAATATGTTTGACTTCATATTTATCAACGGCGTGGCGATTTGATCGCAAGGCCAATTAAGCGGCCAAATAAGTAAATAAATAAATAAATAAATATATATATATATATATATATATATTTGGGATCACCCTGTCAAATAAAATGCACGAAATGATCTATCGCTATAGTTTACGAATATGCGGATATTGTACAATATGTGTATTCATTTGTGTAAGAATAGAACGTATATTCATGGAGATATATCGATTTTTTTTTTTTTTAAGTTCAAAAAATTCTTGCATGCTTTTTGTTTATATGATGCAGAATTTTCTACCAAATTTAAGATCAGTTTTAGAAAATTTGACAAAATGTAGTAGAATTTATATACAGTAGTATCACGACTTACATCCCCTTCACTTACGTGACGCCAGATTTACGTCGTCTAGCCTGGGAAAAATTTCCTTAATTTAGACTTTTTGAACTTTAATTTGAACTTTTTGGAAGACTTTTGGCTCTATGAATGGAAACTTTCCCGCGACAGTCATGTAATAGTGACGAACAAATAAGAAAAGTAGGCAGAAAAATATTAGAAAATTTACTCTGCTGTTACAAAAAGCTTCTAAGAGAAAAAAATAAGAAAAATTTGTCGGTTCAAACTTCATTTGCAAGATTATTTTATATCCTCAAAGACTCGAACGGGGCAGCTAGAAGATCAAAAAATTGTAAGTTAACAACTTTTTGATTTATTTCAAATTCTTCTATTGCAAACGCATTTTTTTTTTTTTTTTTTTTTTGCTAATGTTCAATGTATGTAACATATCCCTAAATATAATAGAATATGTTCATTAGATTTTGGAGAATTTTTATTACTCATCTTTTTTTGTTTATCTAAATGTACAGTCGTGGAAAAAAAAAAGTAAACACCCCCTACTAACTCCTCAACAAATTATCGTAAACAAAAGTTACTGGTACCGAACGATTGGAAATAAAGTCTACTTTTAAATGATGTATATAAAATTTTGTTAGGGGGCCATGTCCATATTAAAACTAATCCAAACTTCATTTTTTTTTTTTCAATGGCAATACCCAATTTTAACGAGATATTTCAAATCTTCGGTTCAAAGTATGCCTAGATATCAAATTTCAAGTCATTTGAATGATAAGTTTTTGGATTATAAACATTCAAAATTGAGTGTTTCTAATGTTAAATTACATTTTCATATTTTTATTTATGTCTCCCGAAATTATGCTCCTAATGTGCTAATATTTTTTGTAACAATAATACTAATATACCCAAACATAAACACGCCGAATTTGAAATTTTTATCATTTTATGATATGAATTATGAAATTAATATTCGAAAAAATTATGAATTGCAACCTATAATTTTTTTGATGGATTTAGATTTATTAAGTCCTACTTTATGGAAATCCAAAATTTCACATTTTTCTTCCAAGTAGTTTTCGAATTATGCTTAAAAAACGGCTAAATGATGGTTTAAGGGGCCGTCTATGATAGAAGTGAGTAGATATTTTGAAATTTATTCTGCTGTCCTGTAATCAAACAGGCTTCATTGACTCCTTGAGTGGCGCTTCTGGTGCCTTGATCAAGTACGAGGCTCTCTCGGTTCACAATCGAGTACGGAATTTCAATATGGATACAGCCCTTAAAGTACGCCCGTTTTAAAATAATTAATTTCTCGGAAACTTATGGTACGAATTGCATAAAAATTTGTTTTTAGGCTAATTGAAGGTTGCAGAGTTCATTTCTGCTGTCAGAATTGTGCACTGCTATTGAAAAAAACGAAGTTATGGTTCGTTTTAATATGTAGATGCTCCTTTAAACAAATTTTATATACATCATTTAAAAGTAGACTTTATTTCCAATCGTTCGGTACCAGTAACTTTCTTCTACGATAATTTGTTGAGGAGTTAGTAGGGGGTGTTTACTTTTTTTTCCCCCACGACTGTACCTTGACTTACGTTGTTTTCGACTGACGTAGCTAGTCTTGAAAAGAATTGCTGACGTAAGTCGAGATATGATTGTAGTGCGATTGGGATGTAAATGTGTTAAACATTTGATGAAATATGAGCAGTTGTAACGAAATATTTTTTATCTGCGCATACGCGCACGATAACAAATATCCCCCCCCCCCCCCCGATTTATTAGTCAACTCTATAGAGCAACTCAAAAAAAAAAAAAAAAAAAGTAAAAAACAGCCAGTCAAATATCTTGAAAATTCCGAAAGATATCGGCGATAGAGTGAGCTGATTTTTTTGTTGTTCTCTAAAAATAGCTAAATGATAAGGGGTTTTCTATAAATTGTCGTTTTTAATTTGATTTTTTTAAATTCAAATTTTTTATTTATGCTTTAGTTATTCTTGGAAAACCATCAAAACGAGCCTACTCCAAGAAAAAAATCCCGGCCTACAGGCGGAAGTAGATTTCGAAGTTAAGTATACTAATTTCACCAACGAAAACTAAATCATGATTAGAGATTTATCCAATTTAACACTTTTATCTGGTCGCTTTTGACGAGTTTTAATTTCATTTTTATATAATAGCTGTTTTTATCAGAATCATGTAAGGAGGTATTCAAAAAAGTACTTTTCCATGTTCAACAACTCGAAATTTTCTGGCACATTTTTAGATTAATTTTTAATAGAAAAAATATTAAACTTGTTGACTTGATTTTTGAAGAGATTTATAAGCGACCTGTGTTTTTATTTTTCGTTCAATTAGTTAAAACTTGATTTATGAACAGTTATTTTCTCAGTAGGACAATATTTTTCGTTTCTAACACAATCGCTTCGGGAAATTCTGTTCAAAATGCCCACTTTGACATCATTTTTTAAAATATATTCTGCCTCTATCAAAAAATCGATCATTACGGTGCATTATATAATTTCTGAATAAGAAAATCTACCAATTGAATGCGTTTGAGAGCAAAAATAAATTAAAAAAAATGAGTAAGAAAATAAGCAGTTTGGATTTGAATACACCCTTAATAAGACAATTTTTTTCTTCAACCACTATGTATTTTTAATTTGTTTTTGCTGTAAGAATTGGTCATATCAAAAACTTGTCTATATAAATGTTGTAGACCATATTAAGAAGATATATGATAAATTCATGGGGATTTTATATCTTTGAATTGACGAAGTTATGGATTTTTTTCTTCTTCAACCCCCCCCCCCCCAACCTTTTTGTTTTCGTTTTTAATTTTTTTTTGCGTTACGAATAGGTCCTATCAAAAACTTGTGAATATAAAAGTTGTAGATAATATTAAGGAGATTTATAATAAAATTAATTGGATTTGATATCTTGAGAATTGACGAAATTATGAATTTTTTTCTCCCAAAAACCCTATTTTTTGCGCCTCTTGAGCCCATTTTTAAGTTGATCAAAAATATGTCATAGATAAATTTTTGGTCCTTTATTTAGAAATAATAAAAACTTTAAACTTATTTGATATGTACAAAAATTAAGAAGTTATGGGGTTTTTTCGTTTTTCACAAAACCCCTCCCTATTTCCACCCCCTTGGTCCGATTTTGGCCATTAACGAACTTGAACGAGATTTTATGGCCATTGATTTTATGTATCAGTTTGGAAGAGATTTGTGCAGAATTGTGGAAGTTATCGTGTCCAGAAGAAAGTGATATATATAGATAGATACATAGATATACCGAGTGTCCTAAAAAGGACTGACTGATTTTAAAATTCAATAATTTGCAAACGGTGATAGCTATTTAAAAAATTCTTGCAGGAGGGTTATGCATAATGTCAAAAGTTTTTTTATAGTGATTTTCGATTTTAATTCAAATTACAAACAATAGATGGCGCTGCGATCAATAGACGCTAAATTCAGGCTCGATTTTTGGTACTTCGTGGCCCGCTCAATACATTTTAACCTCCTTTTTCAGCATGGAAGAAGAGAAAGGCCTCTTATTAGTGGAGCCTCTATTTATCGAGCCTCTATTTAGTGGCTATTGCTTACAGCGCCATCTATTGTTTGTAATTCGAATTAAAATCGAAAATCACTGTAAAAAAGATCTTTTGACCTTATGCATCACCCTCCTGCAAGAATTTTTTAAATATCTGTCACCGTTTGAAAGTTATTGAATTTTAAAATCAGTGAGTCCTTTTTAGGACACCCGGTATATATATATATATATACATATAAAGTTTTTTAATGAGGGTGGTTTTGGGTTCTAGGGGTCATGATCGGTGTAGATCTGCAAAACTTTTTCAGAAATTCAACATAGGGGAGAATGTAATAGGTAGTATTTAATACGAAATCTACCTAAAAGAAGTATCAAAATCCAAACATTGCTTCTAAATCTACTCGTTAACATTCATTAAGTGCTAAATCCTTTGCTGAAATCTAGTTAATAAAAAATGACAATTTGTGGAAAATCTCTTACAGTTCAGCAGCTTTTAGAGAGCAACTAAAAATCAGCTCACTCTATAGCTGATATCTTTCTGGATTTTCAAGATATTTGACTGTTTTTTTTTGAGTTGCTCCATAGAGCTGACCATTATATCAAGGAAAAAATATTTTTTATCGTGCTCGCATGCACAGATAAAAAAAAAAAAATATTTCATACAACTGCTCATATTTCATCAAATATTTAATATATTTACATTCCAATTTCACTATATTATTCCTACTACATTTTGTCAAATTTTCTGAAACTGGCGTTAAATTTAGCATAAAGCCCTGCATGACATAAATAAACTAGTATGTTGTGGCCATCACAAAACTTTCTTCTATATAAATCACGTCAATTAAGTTATTTAAATAATACAAAAAATTACATCAATTTAGTACCAATTCATATCAAAGTATATCTGAATTTGAAGTTTGATGAAAATTCGCGCTTTAGTTATTGAGATTGAGCTATTGTTTAAATCGTGAAAAATCCTGCATAGCAGCGCCACCTGTTGAGCGATTTACACCAAAACATAAACAGCGCTAATTCATATCAGGGTATACCTGAATCTGAAGTTTGTTGAAAACCCAAGCATTAGTTCTTGAGATAGAGCTATTGCGGAAATCACAAAAATGCAGCATAGCAGCGCCACCTGTTGAGCGATTTACACCAAAAGATGTAAAACGTCAATTCATGTCAAGGACTACCTGAATCTGAAGTTTGATGAAAGTCCGTGCATTATTTCTTGAGAGAGAGAGCTATTACGAAAATCGTGTAAATGCTGCAAAATGCAGTATAGCAGTGCCATCTGTTGGGCGATTTACACCAAAACGTTACCAGTAATAATTCATATCCAGGAATAACTGAATGTGAAGTTTGATGAAAATCCCTGCATTAGTTCTTGAAATAGAGCTATTGCAGAAATCGCGAAAAATACAGCATAGCAGCGCCACCTGTTCGGCGATTTACACCAAAAACTAATAAGCACCACTTTATATTAGGGACTATTTGAATATAAATTTTTTATTAAATTCCGTGCATTAGTTCTTGAGATAGAGTGCCCACAAAATTTGTGTCACATACAGACAGACAGACAGAACCACAGACTCACAGACAGACATTTTGTAAAAACATGTTTTTCGGAATATCTGACCTCTAAAACGTGTAAATCCGTCGAAAACCGGAAATCGAAAATTTTTACGTATCCAATACTTTCTTCTTGTAATGATAGAAAAAAGTAAAAACATGCAAGAATTTTTTGAATTTAAAAAAAATCGATATATCTTCATGAATATATGCGCTATTCTTACACAAATGAATACACACATTGTAGAATATTCGTAAGCTGTAGCGATAGATCATTTCGTGCATTTTATTTTATAGGGTGATCCCAAATATTATTATTTTTCTTTGATTTTGTTCTTTATTCTGGTCAAATCGCCGTTGATAAATATGAAATCAAGCATATTCTTCATAATCCTGAAGTTACAGATAAATCCGAAAAGTATATCTTTAAATATTCGACAAAATGTCTATAAAGGAAAGTGTCCGGTGATTAATGGCCATATACACTGGCCTCCAAAAGTTAAGGAACAGGGACTGGATGCTTTCGATTTTACACGGTTTGTCGAATATCTACCAAAATTATTGGCGAATTGTTCTTGAATTTTCGGGATGTAAAGAACATGTTTGATTATATAAAAGTCGGGAGGACAATTAGGGGGCTAATAATAAATTTAAAAATAAAATAATATTTGCGATCACCTATGGAACAGAAAATGCTGAAAATGGTCTGTCACTGTATTAAATGACTATTTGGGCCCTATGCAATGTTTGTGTGCATTTGTATAAGCACAGCACTCATATTCGTGAGAATGTTATTGCGTCTGTGAAAAATTAAAAAGTTTTTTGTTTATAGCATACAGAGTTTTCAACCAAATTTAACACAACTTTCAGAAAACCTGACAAAGAACAGTAGCAACAGTATACTGCAATTAAAACGTGAATATATTGAATATCTGATGAGATATGGGAGTTTGTATGAAATGTTTTTTAACTGCGCATGCGTGGAAGATTCTAAAATTTTTATTTTATAATTTGGTAGTCAGCTATTTTGGGCAACTTATATAAAAAGTCCAGTCAAACATCATGAAAATTCACAAAGATAGGGGCGATATAGGGATTTGCCTTCTAAAAATAATTTATTATAAAGGATTTTCTACAACTTTTCTATCAGCTCTCTATATCTTTCTGAGTTTTAATGGTGAGTAACTTATGCAACACACAGAGTTCAGAAATATTAGTAACCACCAACTTTCGGATGATGGAATGAGGTGGTATATAGCATGGAGACTGGGAACAGGGAAGTCTCAAGTGCAAATTCCTAGATACTTCAATGTAACGCCCAGCGTGGACTTCCGCCGAACTGACTAACGACCAACTTATGGAACCAGTTTAAAGACACTAGATCCAGAGAGAGAAAGGACAAGGTCGTCCAAGAGCCACGATGGTCAACGAAGATCGCTATTTGTCCATTACAGAGAGGGGTAACAGTGGTACAAAAGCTTCTCAGCTCTCTCGTGACATTTATGCGGCCACAGGAACCGAGTTTCAAGGGTTATTGTTTGCAGAAGGCTACAGGACAGAGAGCTGTTTGCAATAAAACCTGCTGCTTGCGCCCGCTCACTTTTGCACATAGGAGAACCGGCTTAGCATGGTGCAGAGATAATCGACTTTGGACCAGGGATCAATAGGGGACCATACTGTTCACTGATGAGTCCCTACTCAGCCTAAATACAAATTCTCGACCTACTTTCACCTTGAGAAAACCAGGATTCCGCTACCTGCATTACAACTTACGAGAAAAAGACCACTATGGCATCGGAAGTTTGATGGTCTGAGCAAGCAATATGTTGGATAGGTGCACACCTCTCCCTGTGCTTGGCAAAGGCTCTATGAGGTGTGAGGTGTAAGTATGGTATCTTAGTACAATATGTTCGCCTTGTTAGGGATGCAGTTGGCATTGATTTCATTTTAATGGATTACGGCGCGCGCCCAGATGGAGCTCATTTGGTCGACGAATTTCTGGAAAGTGGGGATATTCACTTGATGTATTGGCCAACAAGATCTCCAGACCTCAACCCTATGAGAGCATGTCTGGGACGCTCTGGGGAGGAAAAGTGGAAGTCGCTTTTCACTTCCCAGAACCACCCAGGCCCCGAAAACAGGGTTTCTGGATGAGTGAGACTAACTGTCTCTTGGGACCCATAAATTGCCTCATTTTCAGTATGTGTTCACGTTGTGAGAGCTATATAACAGTAAGAAAGGACGATACCCACTATTAAGTCATTTTTTGGTTCAATATTGTAAGCTCTGTTTTATACCCTCTGAGGCTGATGATTCTTACGTACGATCATGCGTGCACAGTATAACTGTTGAATATTTATTTTTGTTGTATTATATCAACCAGAGTTGGGCAAATTTGTAATTGCAATTATCTGCAATGTAATTACAGTTTAATTGTATGTAATTAATTATAGTTAAAATTACATGCGTAAAAAGTTTTTGAAGCACTGTAGCCGGAATCGCCCCCATCCCATTATTTGACAAAATTTCTGTGTTTGAATGTGTGTAACTATAATCAGTTACATGCAACTTGTAATTACATTGCGGATAATAAAGATTGCAAATTTATTCAACTCTCAATCAACCTATATACATAACTAATTTCATTAAATTCTTTCCAGTAGTTCTGGAGATAATCGATCAAATCTGAAAATTCTCTTATTTTTGAACACGAGTGTATATTTAGTATATTAAGATATGTTTTTCTATGTAATCGCGAGAAATTTAACTGTAGTTATATTAAACATTTCTTAGATCAATTTTATCTTAATATGTGGTATCTATAAAAATCTGTAGGTTATATACAGAACTCGGAAAAAAAATCAAGTGACCATCTATAGGCGGTAAATGTTAAAAATAAATTTTCAAATGTGTTATACATTTTATAACAGAATTAAAATTCAGAAAAGGTGATAAACGTAAGCAATGTATACAAATCTATAGATCATATACAGGCTGCTCAAACGAATTTGAATACCTTATTGACTACGTTCGCTAATTGCTGAAATTGGGTGTTCAACTATGTTATACATTTTTTTTAAATTGTTTATTTCGATATATCTTCTTTTACCTTAGTACTTTCTTCAATCTTTACAAGAAGAAAGCATTGGATTCGTGAAAATTTCGGCTTCCGGTTTTCAGTGGATTCATGTGTTTTAGAAGGTCCTGAACATGATTTGATTGTGTTTAGAAAATGTCTGTCTGTGTATTGTGGGTCTGTCTGTGTATATATGGGTACAAATTTTGTGGGCGCTCTATCTCCAGAACTAATGTACGAAATTTAATAAAACTTGAGATTCTGTTAGTCCCTGATATAACTTGGTGCTGATTCCGTTTTAGTGTAAATCGCCCAACAGATGGCGCTGCTACGCTGCATTATTCATGATTTTCGCAATAACTCTATCTCAAAAACTGAAACACAGATTTCCACCAAACTTCCGATTCAGTTATACCTTGATATAATTTGGTGCTGATTATTCTTTGTGGTAACTCGCCCAACAGGTGGCTTTGCTATACTGAATTTTTACCGATTTTTGCATTAGCTCTATCTCAAGAGCTAATGGACGAATTTTCTTCAAACTTCATATTCAGGTGGTTCCTGAAATAAATTGGTGCTGATTAGTTTTTGGTGTAAATCGTCCAACAACTGGTATGCAGAAATTTTTACTATTTCCTCAATAGTTCTATCTCAAAAAGTAATGCACGGATTTTCATCAAATTACAGATTCAGTTAGATGTTGACATTGGTTATTGCTGATTAGGTTTTGCGTAAATCATCAATGCTCTGCTGCATTTTTCAGGATTTACATGATTTTACCGATAGTCATATCTCAAGAACTAATGCAGGGAATTTCATATCTTTAGAATTCTCAGGATGGGCATAGATTGGCGTTTAATTTTGGCCCTGTGATAGCGAACCTTGAAGTATTAACATGCATAAGATAGAAGAAAGTTTTGTGATTGGTACATCCGACTAGTTAAATAGTATAGTTGCACTGCAGTGTTCTGTAATGTTGGGATGTATTTCATAATTTATATATGAGGCATGATTTTTTCTTTCTTGTTCATTATTCTTTTGAGTAACAAGCTTTGCATAATTTATAAGTGACGTGTGATTCTGTTTTCTTTTTAATCTTTTAGAGAATATATTATATATTAAGTTATGCTTTAAATCTGAGATCTATAATAATGCTCAATCCAGCATCCCCCATATACACACTCAAGCGATGATGTGCTTCGGAATAAAATAATATAATTTTATGTTCCTAAATTTTGGAATTTTTGTTTTTTATGTAATGAAATCACAATCTGTAAAGGATGACAATAAAACATTTCTTTTCCAAAGTGAAGAAATGTAATAATGCACAATGCCGGAAGAGCCGAATATTTTCACTCCAAAAAGGATTTTCTAATTTCAGCGAAAACTTTTAAGTTCATTTTATGAAGAAATTTCCTTAACACGACTTGGCAGTTTGATTTTAAATGAAACAAGCTTGGTAGAATTAAAAAAAGCCCATGCTTGTCTTTCTATTTTCACGTAATTTTAAATTGCGAACAAAAATTTATTTTCTTTTTTTTTCGTATGTGCATTTTTAACACGTTCCAACATAGTTGAAAAACGTTTACCAATTTATTTTGTCTGTTTATCTGTCTGTCCGTACTCTAACTGGTTAGATATACTCGGATTGGCATGTAATTGATGTACGTTAATGAGGTATGTGATGAGGAATGATGAGGTAATGAGGTAATAATGAGGAATGATGAGATAATGAAATAATGATGAGGTAATGTGATCAGTAATGAGGTTAATGATGTACGTTAATGAAGTATGTATCATTTCTAGTTCATTTACAGGAAGACTCAAAAGAATTCCGTTACATTACGGTCTATGAGGAAAAATCCTTTGCGATGTATTTTTATGATGCCACATTATTTCAAACATATTAAAATTGACATATATCACTGAGGTTTACTATAGAATAGGTTGTGCATAGCATTTATCGTTCATTTACAGGGACACACTGAAGAATTTGGTTGCAATATCGTCTAAGTACAATAACAGCTGAAAGTGCGTTTTAAATTGTGGTACGCATTTTTAAATTATACTATTTTTTTTACCCAATTACCTAGTGTGTATAAATTCTACTGATGATATACTATGCAGCACAAAAGATCTGGAGTACATTTCCGTTTATTCACGAAAACTGCTGAAGGCGAATTTACAAGTGTGCTATGCGTTTCCTAACTGAATTAAATTTTATCATACTTTGTAGTATATTATGTATAAAAATTTATAGATAACATACAGAGCTGCACAAAGCAATTTTCTTCTACTGATGGTAATTCCTGAAATTAGGTTTTCAAATATGTTATACGTTTTTCTAATTGTTTATAGACCGAAAGACAGAAGCACAGACAATCGCTTCAACGAGTTCACGGCTGAAATCCCTAAATTAGTTAAAACTCGATTCGCATATTAAAACTCAATCGGTCTGACAAGTCATCTTGGTGGAGAACACTTGAAAACACGATTTTAGCGGTTCACTCGTAGGTTTACCATTGTGTTTTCCAGCACCCAAAAGTATGAAAAGATGGAGTATTGGGAGCAGGAAAACATAATGGTAAACCTACGAGTCAACGGCTAAAATCGGGTTTTCAGGAGTTTTCCACCAAGATGACTTGGCAGACCGATTGAGTTTTAATATGCGAATCGAGTTTTAACTTATTCTGGAATTTCAGCCGTGAACTCGTTGAGGTGATTGTCTGTATTGCCGCCTCCCTTTCCATTACATAGACATCACCTTTCACCTTTTTAAACGGCGAATTTTTGTTAAAGTATTTTGGAAATTTTGAAAATTGTTTCATAATCTATGCTTGACGCATGATTTTTCGTCGCCTGACCTGATGAGAAAATTTTAAAGTACGAAAGCATTCCATGTCCATAGGATTAACATTGGAGAGGGGAATTTAAAGATCTGACTGATCAAAAGCTATAATGGGTTCCAGTGGCGTTAATTTATATATGTCCGTGGGGCGCGAGCCCACTCAGTAATTTGATATCTCTGCCCATCCAATTTCAACTGATTTAATTCGTTATTTATTTATTTATTTATTTAATTGATGAAATGAAATTTGGTTTTATTGATGTTCGCAAAGTAATTTTGTTTGGAAAATATTAAGAACATTAATTTCACTTGCCCCCTTCAGCTGATGTATAATTAAATTTCTCTCTAAACAAACATCCTGCATATTTTGCCAATCTGTCTTGAATTGATAAAGCAATTATGTGAATAAATTGAATGTTTTTCTTGACGTTTAGTTTTTGTACTTTCAATAGTTAGCAATTTTTATATTATTTATAATAAATATTAATGATTTTATGAGGAAGAACTTTTGAAAATATAATTTAATAAAATAATTTATTAAATTATGCTTATAATAATTTTGTATTTTGCGTAGAAAAAACATAATTTAACTTCGAATTACCATCTGTAGTCATTCGCTCCTCCCTCGTCTCTGTCTCCACACACACACGCACTACGGGGAAAAATTGTATGTGTTATTTTACTCGAAAATTTTGAAGCCCACCCAATGTTTTTCGAAAGTTGGCGCTACTGGTGGGTTTCGCCATAGAAATTGATTGTTAAAAAATGACACCTCAATCAAAATAAACAGTCAAGTGCCAGTATTACTCGCACTCAGAGGGTTCCGTGCAATAAATACATGAATTATTAACTGTATCATTAAAAAAACCTGTAGCTAAAACAATAATAAGAGTTTGTAAAAAACTAATACAACGTATTGTTGAGTATAGCTGTATGTACGAGAAAAGTATGAATGGGTATACCATAAAAGTTCAAAGCGATATGAACCCTAAATAATATCAAATATTGCTATTTTGTATAACTCTTTTTTAATCTTATCCGAATCTGTTTATGATGAACTTAATTCGGTATGGACAATAATAAAAGTAGTGCATATTTAAACTTCATTTGGCATTTCATAAAACTAAATTCAGCGTAGTAATAATCTTTACTTTTCACAGTGTAGCTAAAACAAAACTCTTGTTCAGAGTTTAAACTTGGCATTTTGCTAAGCTCACTTCGAAAGGATGTCGCAAAGTTGCAATTCCGCCTTGGTCCGTGCCGCGTTCTTAGATAGTTTTTTAGTTAACTGTTAAACTGTTAACTGAGGCGTATTGAGAGATCCACTCAATACAAACTAGTCGCGAATCCCTTAGTATTCATGTGATTAATTCTAATCGTGTTTTTATTAATAATTAAATTAGTCTGTTTTTAACAATCTGATGTTTATTGCTTTTACAATACTACTAGGCATTGCATTACACAAATCTATCATTAAAAGTAGTTATCTGGTTTTAAAAGCCGATAGAACATAGAGTACGCCGCCCTTGTCATTATGTATGTCCAAACCGTCTGTGTCTTTAAGAGTTAATATCTCGGCTAATTACTGACGGTTTTTTTCGAAAGTCATTATCAACAATGCTTTTATACTTCTGCTACGATAGGTACCCCCGGCGCTCCTCAAACGGAAAAATGCGCTTTTCTCAAAAACTATGTGACCTAGGGTAATACATTTAATTTTCCTGCAAGTTTTAAATTAACGTCTACCACCCCTAATTTTTTCATAATTTTACTTTCAGTAGATTCGGAAATAGATGGGGGGGGGGGGACATATTTTTGTACTATACTTTAGACAATATCTCTGAAAATATAACATCTAAAATTAAAAGAAATGTATTTTTGAGTTTAGCATTAAGAAAGCTTTCACACGATATATATATATATAAGATTTTATTTTTCAAGTAACTTAATTAGTCCCTCTACATTTTCACTAAATATATTTGTGAATGCTTAATAATCTGTAAATATGTAGGTCAATAGTCTTTATTACGTCCCCCAATTTGAACTTTCCATGTTCCATAGTTTATCAGTAAAATGGCTGCGACAGACACAGAAGTGATCTTATAATGGTTCCGTTCTTATTTTTTAAGTACAGAACCCTAAAAATAAATATATTCGGAACTAAAAGGTATGGCAACAAAATTCGGCGAATGTGTTCATAAACAAGAGTCTAACCTAAATTTGGAAAGACAGTTTATATGTATCCCTCCGAAGTAATGTCTACTATTTGAAATGCACTCTTGAAAAGTTCTCTTCCGGTATCGCATGGAGAATTCTTCTCACATGGCTTTTAATGTCTGGATAAAAAAAAAATCGCTCTAATTTTAAGACTTGTATCAGGTACAGGAACAGAAAGATGTTTGTTAGAACAAGATCAGGCGAGAATGGTGTAGGATCAAAGGCTACAACTTCTCTACGCGTCATAAAATGCTTCACGACGATGCGGCAGCAATTCAAAGGCATGAGACGAGTGTTCTCCTAGCGATACCCAAATAGAACTTTTCTCACAATTTGCATGAATTGTACAATCGCTTCTAAAAGTGCACTTCAAACGACAAACGTTATTTAGAAAGCGTTTTTTTCTATTTAGACAAGATTTTTTTGCTTCTGAAAATTTTCATCGATCATTATCATCATACCTTGTATGTTATTCAATATTCAATTTACTCATTTACACCTTTTTCATTTTTTTCTGTTTGCAGATTTAAAATAAAGACAGCTAACACATATATAAGTACTGTACCTTAAACGGATTTATTTATGCATATCGGAAATAAATAAAAATAATACTTTTTATCATATAATCTAGTACATTATTATTATTAATATTTTTTTCTGGGGGGGGGGGGGCTGTTATTAAAGAAAAGTACAATAAAATATTTTTAATATTTTAATGTACTTGTATTATTTTATTGTTTATTTTGTGTGCATATACTTGTATTATTTTATTATTAATTGTTATTGTTTTATTGTATTATTTTAAAATAAATAAAAATAATACTTTTTATCATATAATCTAGTACATTACTATTATTAATATTTTTTATGAGGGGGGGGGGGTGTTGGTAAATTAAAGAAAAGTACAATAAAATATTTTTCCTTCTATATTCCAGAATTGGAAGGAAAGAAAATATTAAAAGAACTCCAGAGACACGGAAAATGTATTAGAAGTAAAAAAGAATAAAAATCATGAATCTTTATATCTAAAATGATGTTGGATTTTGTCATGAATCCAAACATAAGAAATTTGTTTCTTTGTTTTTTTTTTAATTTTCTCTGTCTACTTCCTCAATTTCTGCCTAGTTCCAGTTCGAATTAATTAGAAATAGAATTATAGTAACGAGTAGTGGTGCCATTTTTTTAAAAAAATAAAAACTATCATGTGAAAAAGGTACCAAAGAAACTGAAATAAAATCTCAAAATTGAGATAATTCGAAATCTCGAAATTTTTATCTCAAAATTGAGATAAAAACATTTATTCTTTGATAGAAGTCATTATAGAAGTTTTTAAAACCCTCATACGGATTTTAAAAATGCATTTTTCATATTTCAATTCTTATAATAAAGTTTAGGAAACACAATTTAAAAAGAAAATGACAAACAGTGAAATATTTTTCGTTTACATTTAAAGAAAATTGAAGTAATGGCCAAAGCATTTACTTTTTTCTGCAAGTGTCAAAAATAATAAACTACGTGCAGATTGCTGTATGATGTAATTTTCTTTCGTAAAATTACAAAATACGTTTCATATTAAATTGCTTTTTCCAATTTGTTTGTTATTGTTTGAATGAGGTAAAAAGATTGAATAAAATTTGTATCAACGTTGGAATTTGATGCATTTATTCAGTTCAGATATGTCAGCTGTGGCAACGAATGTTAAACGAAAGATACATCTACGTTTCAAGACATCCAGTCTATGTAAAATTAGATTGCTTTGTTGCAGCTTTTATAACAAAATTTATATTAGATACATGTTACTTTATTGTGTAAGGAGTAAATTTAACATATTCACAAAGTAACCGACAATGTTAATAAACAAAATGAGGTGTGTCATGTAATGGAGATATACAGTGAACCAAAAAAAAAGTTGGACAACAGCATCTATTGATTTCATTGTTTAATTATTTTGCTCTATGTTGTTCTTTAAAAGTAAAAGTTTATTTAAAATAATAACAATTTTTAAGATGGCTTACGCAGTTTTATTTTACTTTAATAAAACCAAATAATTTCCATTTAAATTTAATTTTGAAGCTGTTCCTCGTAAATTCTCTTTTAGAATGTTCAAATACATCATTTTGTTCATTTTACCTTCAATGAACACTAGATTTCCAACACCACTAGCTCCCATTGAACCCCACATCATAACACACCCGCCACCATGTTTTACAGTCGATTTTATATTTGCTGATTTTAGGACTGTTCCTTCCCTTTGCCATATAAATCACCGGCCATCAGATCCAAACAAATTAAATTTCGATTCATCTGTAAAAATAACAGACTTCCAGAATTCTTGTGGTTTTCCAATAAATATATTGTTTAGCATATTCAACACGTTTTTTTTTTACATTTATGAGCGACAAATGTGGCTTTTTTCGTGGTGTGTATGCTCTATAGTCTTTGGAATGTAAAAAATTTCTTATAGTCTGTGGATGCACATTCACTATAGATGCTTCCTTCAACTCTCTGGCTATCTTTACTGCAGAGATTTTAGGATTATCTTTCACAAATCTCACAATTCGTCTTTCTGTTTGAGACGAGGAAATCTTTTTGGGTCTACCACTTCCACTAGGTCTTTGCAAAAATCTGTACTTTATGTATGTATGTACTATGTAATGCACTGTTGAATGTGACTTTTTCACAGTTTCTGCAATATATCGTATACCTTTCTGCTCATTCCATAGTTTAACAATTAAGTTTTTCATATCAACAGAAGTTTTTTTTTCCATTTTTGGAATTTTTAATCAACCAAAGGAAATTTCAACACGTTTCAGTCTCATAGCTTTAACTTGGACTTCTGCCAGAAATCAACATCCTCTTAAAAACTTGCATAATGGCAATCCAAAGTAAAAGTGAAATAAGTGTCCAAGTTTTATTTTGGCAGTAAAAACCGCACAATTTATTTTTAAATTATTTTAAAATTTAATATAACGTTTTATTAAGATTAAATAAAACTATTTTAACCTTTGAAGAAATGATCTTTTTTAAAATATCGTTAGATTACAATATCGCAGATCGTTAAAACGATATTAAGTAGAAAAATCGAATCTTGTTGCAGTCCAACTTTTTTTTTTTTGGTTCACTGTGCAAAAACATTTCCATACATTAAAAAGAAGCAAATAAAAAAAATCACATTTTTATTGTCAGGTTTTATTCATGTTTTAGTTCACCTTGGAAGAACAATCAAAACCAACTCATAATAAAAAAAAAAAAAAAAAAAAAAACCTGTCGCCTTGGCCTACAGGCACAGGTAGATTTCGAAATTAACAACTAATTCCACCAACAAAAACTAAATCAAGATAGAGATAAACCCAGTTTAACAATTTTATCTGGCCGCTTTTGACGAGTTTTTAATTTATCTGTAAGAACTGGTTTTATCAGAATCATGTTAATAAAATAATTTTTTCTTCAACCTCTATTTTGCTCGATTTTTTTGCTATAAGTGTTGGTCCAATCAAAAACTTGTCAATATAAAAGTTACAGATAATATTAAGAAAATGTATAATGAATTTAAGCGGATTTGATATCTTATGAATTTATGAAGTTATGATTTTTTTCTCCCCCCCCCCTTTTTTTGTTTTGTTTAATTTTTTTACGTAAGAGTTGTTTCTTTCATAAGCTTGCCAATATAAAAGTTGTAGATAAGATTAGGAGATTTATAATAAATTTAAGTGGATTTGATATCTTGTGAATTAACGAAGTTATGAATTTTTTTCTTCTTAAAACAATATTTTTTTTGCCCCTTGAGCCCAATTTTAACAATATCAAAAATGTGTCATACATAAATTTTTGGCCCTTTACCTAGAAGTAATAATAACTTTAAACTGATTTCATATGTATTATAATTAAGAAGTTGTGGGTTTTTTCCTGTTTTCACAAAACCCATTCCTATTTCTGCCCCCTTGGTCCGATTTTGCCCATTAACGAACTTGACGAAGATTTTCTGCCCCTTGATTTCATGTATCAGTTTGGAAGAGATTTGTGCAGAATTATGAAAGTTATCGTGTCCATAAAAAAGTGATATACAGTAGTAGCCCGACCTATGTCCCCTCGACTTACGCCACCCTGCATTTATGTCGTCTGGCGTGAAAAAAAAAATACCTTAATTAAGATGCACTAATTTTTTGAAGACTTTTGGTTCTATGAAAGGAAACTTTCCCACGACAGTCAAGTGATAGTGATAAACAAATAAAAAAAGTCACTAGAATAAACTTATAAAACTCACTCTGCTGTTACAAAGAGCTTCTAAAAGTAGAAAAAAAAAAAAAAAAATTGCCGGTTCAAACTTTATTGCAAAAATGTTTTCACATTCTGAAAAACTCGATCGGGACAGCTAGAAGAACGATAAACTGTAAGTTAAGAACTTATTGATTTATTCCAAATTCTTGTATTGCAAACACATTCTTTTGCTAATGTTAAATGTGTGTAACAGACTAAATATAATAGAATATGTTCATTAGATTTTGGAAAATTTTAATTACTTATCCTTTTTTGTTTATCTAAATCTACCTCGACTTACGTCGTTTTCGACTTACGTCGCCAGTCTTGGAACGGATTGCTGACATAAGTCGAGGTATTACTGTATATACAAAGGGCGTTCCATAAAAACTGAGAGTAAAAAAAAAATATCAAGAAATATATTTACAGCAAAATATATATCATTCTTTACAAGATACCTTCCCTCAGATGATATTCAACGATCCCATCGTTTAACCCATTTTTCAAAACAAATGCAGAAGCCTTTTTCTGGAAGCTGATTCAGAGAACTCTGCACTGCTGAAATAACTTCAGAATCTGTATTAAATTTTCTGCCACCGAGCTTCTCCTTCAACGTCGAAACAGTTAGAAATCGCATCGTGCGAGATCTGGATTATAAGGGGGTGTGGCATAATTTTAATATTGCATTTACTAAGATACTGCTAAACAGAAGTAGCGACATGCGGGCGAGCATTATCGTGATGTAATGTCCAATTCCCTACCAGTTCATGACGCTTTCTTGAACATAATATTCACCATTAACAGTAGTTTTTAGAGGCACAGCATGCTGATAGATCATACGTTTATGATCAAAGAAAATAGTCATCATGACCTTTCCAGCAGATTTGGTTTGTCGGATTTTTTTCGGAGGCGGAGAATCAGTGCGATATACTTGATTCATGGTGTCAAACTTGAGTATTGCTATTGAAAAACAAAACAAAGTTTGTGTTCTTTTTGATATGTAGATGGCTCCCTAAACAAATTTTACATACATCATTTAAAAGTAGACTTTATTTACAATCGTTTGGTACCAGTAACTTTCTTCTACGATAATTTATTATAGAGTTAGTAATGGTGTTTACTTAAAAAAAAAAAAAAAAAAGACTGCACATTGGGAAATCTTTCGATAGTTTATACAGTCCAGGTATTGGGTAATAATGTGTAAACTTTCCTCTATACGTATG
Organism: Maratus speciosus; assembly: GCA_963932465.1. Lineage (NCBI taxonomy): Eukaryota > Metazoa > Arthropoda > Arachnida > Araneae > Salticidae > Maratus > Maratus speciosus. Next base: position 148,198,448 of record OZ010789.1, read on the forward strand.
TGGAAAAGAGAAAAATTGTAGAAATATTCTACTCTTAGTTCGCAATGGGCTTCAAAAGATTTTCTTCAAAATAAAAATCGTTCTGAAACGTATATTTCTTAGGGAATAAATCAGTAATCATTGAAAAAAAAGTTAATCATAAATAACTATTGCTTTTCGATATATTGACTGATGGAAAGATTGTCTTGGTCACGAAATAGTAGAAAAATAAAATAAACAATGGCTATAACAATGGTTTAAAGGGAGCTTGTATTATGAGATAACGATTTTTTCTCTGTCGCATATGAGTTAGTATATACGTTGAAAGATAAATGGAGATAAAATTGAGTTTATTCCTTTTTCATCCCAATCTTAAAATTTTGTTTGCATTTTCCTTGTCATTTTTTCTTGCAAAGTGGTAACTTTGATATTGATGAGTTTATTCTAAAGTAAATACTTTACGTAACATTTTAATTACTATCTATGCTAATAAAATGAAGTTTCGCTCTATGCGTCTTGTCTCTCTCTCCCTCTCCTTCTCTCTCTCTCTCTCTCTGTGTGTGTGTGTGTGTGTGTGCGTGTGCGATGGCTAGCGAAATCTACGGCATGTACGAGGTAGCACAGTTTTGTGAAGATAGTCGAAGGCCTCGATAGTCGATAGTCTAATGCACCTGAGACACAGAATTTTAAATTTCTAATAATTGGCTGGGATATTAATTAACCGAGAGGTTCTGCTTCCAAAAATTGGTAGACAGGAGGTGCTGGGAAAATCTTTTTCTTAGAGACCCACTCCATATATTTAACCCCTTGCTTCGTATTAATTTCTCCATTTTGTTTCGCGCTGTCATCCCGTAAGGCATGGTGACGTCACGTCGACGTCGTTGTGACGTCACGCTGTGACATTGTGACAGTCGATGTGACGTCACGTGACGTCGATGTGAAGTCACTGTGACTAGAATGTGAGGTCGTTATGGCCGTTTTAGAGCTCTTTTGTGACGTCACATTGTGACGACTTTGTGAAGTCACGGTGTGACAAATTTGTGAAGAGTGTGTCATTTGTGACTATTTTGGTATAAACTTTGTGACGAATTTGTGACGAATGTGACAATGCTTTAAAGTCACATTGAGATCAATTTGTGAAATATGTGTCATTTTTGACGAAATTGTTTTTAACACTGTGATGATTCTGTGACGACAGCGACACTGCTTTGAAGTCACATTGTGACAATTTTGTGAAAATTGTGTGATTTGTGACAATTTTGTCATTAACGTTGTGACGAATATGTGACTAGCGGCAATGTTGTGAAGTCACACTATGACATACTTGTACAGTTGTAAACACGTATGCATGTCACACATAGTCATAATTATGCATCTTGTAAAATCATTTACATCTATAACGTTAATATACTTCGGCGATACATCGCAATTAAAACTTGGGGGCCGATATAACAAGGATATACCAAAAGAATTTTATTGAATCAAAATGCAATGCCCCGCAGACTTCAATTTTTGTTGCACCTTTCTTTCCTATTGCAATAAATGAGAATATTGAAGACAACTGAATGATCGATCTATCACATTTTTTTTTTTCAAAATTAGCTATTTGTTAAAAGCATTAAAATTACCAAAGAAACAATTTGTTTAAATTTTCAAATCTTTATCAAGATAAAATTTGTGTTGAAAATATAATATTTTATAATATATACAGTACTTTTTATATTCTTTAAACTATAGAAAATACTGAATGAAATTAATTTATTTCATTTAATACGCATTACAAACTCGAAGTCACTGGTGAGGTTGAATTTCTTTCGATTACACAACATTTATAATAAAAAAAATGAAAGATAAAAAGAAATACCGATATTAAGTAATTAAATTTTATATGTTTTATGATATTGATTACCATAAAAAAAATATATATATGATTGTAATTCAAACAAGTTGGGGCTGAGAAAATAGGAAACTTCTTTGTTATAGAGGGCTCTATAAATTTGATTATGCAAAAATTGCAGTAACGGCATTGCTAAGATCATTGTGAAGTTTATGCATGCGTTATATATATATATATATATACACTCGAAACGCTCACCATGTGCCATATAGTCATTATATATGTATTGTTTACGTCTTTTATGCCCCATACATGCATTACAAAATTTCCGAAGTACATTTTAGCAATAACCATTTGAAACTACTCAAATGAAAAATACAGCTTTGGTATAGAAAATTAACTGAGTTTCACCAGTATCATTATGTTGAGAATTCTAAGAACAATTTCGGAAATAATCGTTATGTTGGAAGATAGCAGCAATAAATAAAATCGTATTTTTATGCTCACTGTAAAAGTAAATAACACTTTTAGGTATGCATAGAACGGTGATACAAAGGGTTAATTTATTTTACATCAGGGTTTGCTTGGAGTAAAATCCATATATAAAACAACTTTTTGATTATTAAAAAATAACTTTAATAATTGATTGCCAAAATTACATTTTTATTTATGAAATTATATATTATAAAAATAACTCTTACTATCTATGATTTTTTAAAACAATAATACCTTGTTGTTTATAAAACACAGCACCGCAGCTACTCTATTTTGCGTCTAATGTGAAAGTTTTTATGTTTTGCCAAAGATCTATCTGGCTGGATATATGTTGCCATGACATCTATAACTCTGATAGTGTCATAAATAGTACAAACAGATTAGAATCTACAACGAAATTTTTGGAATAAAGTCTGGTGAAAATTTTATAAATACAGTAGAACGCCGATTATTGGAACTCCAATTAACCGAACTTCCAATTATCCGAACAGCATATTTCTCTCAAAGAATTCTTTTTAACCGAATTTTCAATTATCCAAATATTTGTCTCTCTAAAAAAAGAAAAAAAACCACCTAACTTCCAATTTATTTTTTGCTTAAATTATAATCTCTGAAGTTTAGAAAATGATAAAAGAAAAAAAAATAAATAATAAGTAAACAAAAAACAATTAAAAAAAAAACAAAACAATTGTTAAGCACTCCAGTACTAACTGGTGCTGTCAGTCCTAAACCTAGATAAAGTGTGAAGGTTTGAGAATAGTCAGGAACATCCCTTAAACTGTCTGCCCATTTATCCGAACTTTTGTTTATTCGAACTAGGGTCGGTCCCGACTTGTTCGAACAATCGGCGTTCTACTGTATATATTATATTAGAATTACAAATAATCATATTTATTTTTATATGACACAATAAAACAAAATAATGAACTCAGTAACAAATGGTTAACTACTTTTTAATGTAAATAAAGTATAAAAATTGAGCCCATAAACACAAAATAGAGCCACACATAGGTTCATTATTATTATTAATATTTTATTTACAAGATTATGGTAATTATAAATAAGAAATCCATTTTAATCACGCTGTTTATGAAGAGTGTATAATATCGATACTTTGAAATTTATCTCGATAAAATCATTCAGGAGATAAAATGATAAAATTATCCAGAAAAAAAGTAAATAATAAAAGATGATTATTACATTTTAGATTCATACCGTTCAAGTATTTGCGTTATTTTAAAAGTAAAATCATATTTAAACACTTACTGATTGCGTAACTTCTATATTTTCATTTGCCAACAGACTTCTAGTTCACTTTGAAAACATTTCAGTAAGAATGTTTAACAACTGAAAAGCTTTCACCCGCTATGACTATTTCTTTATAGATTTTAAAACATTTCTCAGGTTGAATAATACATTAAATAATCATTTTTTTTCTTAACATTACATATCTACGATCTCTTTTAATAGTATACGTTTCCGTTGTGTCTTATTTTTTATAAATTCCTCTTCTGAGCAGATGCATTTTTTTTTTAATAAAAACATGCAATTCAAATTGTTTAAGACCATCACTTAATACAAAATTAAAAAATTATGTTTGCCAATAATTTTATTCCATAAAAAGACTTTTTTTAAAATAACTTAATTATCTTTAAATGTTTATTAATTATATTAATGACTGATTATAATACTTATCCATATACTTTCATATTTAGGACACTATGTGGTTTTAACCAAATATTTAAATAAGAATATAAACCAGATTAAAATGCAATTTAAATCACTAATTTTAATAATCTGATCAAAGCTGTTGAAAAGGAAGTTAGATATTTTAACAAAATAAAAAATAAATGTAATGAAATATTTGTGTTCTATAACATATTTATTAGAAGATAACTAAAATCATTGTAATTTAAAAAAAAGCAAACAGGGAAAATAATATTTTAGATATTTCAACAAAATAAAAAATAAATGTAGTGAAATATTTATGTTCTACAGCATGTTTATGAGAAGCTAACTAAAATTGTTACGGTTAAAAAAAAGCAAACAGGGAAAATAATATTTTTACTTACCTAATTTCATTGACGTTGTACGTGATACTTTGATTTTGGGGAACCAATTAAATCCGATAATAAGTACCATAGCAATGACTTGAATCATCTTCAACAAGTCAAAGCTACCGTAATTTTCTCGGGTTTATATTTTGTTAGCTGAACTAACTTGGATCCTGAGAACGTTCTTGTTTCACTTTTTAAATCCGTGTCAACACGTCTATGCTGTCCAGTGTCCACATAACTTCCCGCGTTTATTCTAAAAAGCTTCACTGTTACTTTTATCCATTATTCTGCGGTGAGTCGTAACAACTGAAATAGTGCAGATGCAGACGATTTTTAAGTTTCGAAGTTCGAAGCAGATGTTTCTTCGGTTTTATTTATTTTTCTATACAACAGTTTCGGAAGGAAATTAAATGCGTAATAATTTTATAAAATTGTCTCTAATTCAATTTCCTGTTTGAAAATGTTTTATTGTATTTCACCTTTTATTTTTATCAGTTTTATTGAATTGTAAAGTTTCATTTACGTAAATTATAATAATAATATTATCCATAATTAGAGTTTACTAGATAAAATATTGCTTAATTTTTCAAAATGTGTATAAATTAATTTAATGGTAATAATGATGACCCCTCCTTTTTTTGAAAGTAAAATTTATATCACAGGTAATATATACAAAATATCTTCTTAAAAAATACAACAAGATTATCGAGAAGAGATAAGTTTTTCTTTGCCAATCTGTCATTATCTTAATACAGTAGACGCTCGTTTTTACGAACCTCTTTTTCACGAACACTTGCGATTTTACGAACTATAGAGTGGTCCCGAATACACTCCCATATTATCAATGTAATTTTTAGCTCCCATTTACGAACTACAGATTATGAAAATCTCTTTTTTCCGAACTCAATTTTCGTACTTCTGCAACTTTTTTTTCTTTTGAATTTCGGAATGCGGTGCCAACGTCAATTAAACTCTATACAGGTGCAATGAGACATCAGGTGCATTCCAAGAATGTGTTGTTTTCCCCAATCTCTTTCGGAGGAAGGGGGCATAGCAACAATTTTAAGTTGTGATTGTCAGGACTAAGGACTTTTTGGAAGGGAACAATAACTGTGAAAGGATTTCAAGCATAGATAAAATGGAAACATATATTTTGCAAAATGTGATTTAAAAAAAAAAGATAAGTGATTATTTCCATTCCTAATTTTTAATCTATGTTTTCATCTGTGTATTTCCATCTACTCAGTACCAATACAGTCTGTGTTTTCATATGTAATGTTTTTAAAGCATGGTATACTGTGTTTATGTGTACTAAAATTATTTTTTGTGCAAAAATTCGCATTTATTTCCTATATATTTAAAAATACATATATAACTTTATTAAATAATAAATAATCTTGAAATACTGCTTCTTCTATGAAGAAGGGCAGTTTGATAAAAATACATAAATAATGTACGTATTCATTTCATTTTTGGTGTTTTTCTATTTTACGAACTTCCTATTTAACGAACTATTTGGGTGTTCCCTACGAGTTCGTAAAAACGAGCGTCGACTGTATTAATTTTCTGTAGAGTAAAACATCTTGTAAAATAATTTTTAAAGATATATTTTGAAAACAAAAAATAAAATATGAATAATTAATTATGTCATGGGCTTTGCCTAAATTTTGTACATTAATTTTATATTGGGAAAATGTCAATTTTATTTTAAACGTCTGAAAGAAGTAGAATTTAAAAAAAAAGTTACTTAAAATAGTGAAACACTAAGAGGAAAAAAATGACTTGAATGCAAATTATAAAGCAAGAAATGCATATATGACTAAACTTTGAAGACGCTTTCTGCGTGCTCATTAAAAGCTGCAGACTTAACTGTAATAGAAAGTTTTTAGTTTGAAACCACAGAAATGTTTCGACTACTCTTTGAGAAACTTCTACTATAACAGATGATCATTTACAAAAATCTTTATAAAAGATAAGTCGGGGTCTGTTTACCTAAACCATTTTTTTAATAATATGAAATTCGCATAATTAGGAAATATTTTTGTGTCGCTGATGAATTAATTACATTTTATGTTATATGAAAATAAAAAGTTTTGGTTAGAGGCACAGAGGCAACTTGGACCACGGTTTAAAAAAATTTTAAATCCGGCAGAAAAATATTTTTTACAGTAAATAACATGATTTAATAATTTTTGTAATTTTTGTAAGTTTTCTAAGAAGTTCACATCTCAGTCACAATGTGACATCACTGAGTGGTGGCATTTTGGTCACAGATGTGACGTGACCACAGTGACTTACAGTGACGTCACAATGACGTCACTGTGACCATGCATGCTATGAGGGATAGTAGCAATCACGTGAACATACGTCATATTATCAACAAACGCGAAAGCAAAGGGAAAACGGTAGTGAGTGATCCAGCCATTGTCATTTTTAAGTGCACTGCTCTTATTTTTGTCTATCTAGTAACATACTTACAATTTTTTTTAATTCATGATATGAATGAGTGGTTAAAGACCGGCAAAAAAAAGCCTAAAGAAGAGATTGAGTCAGATAATAGATGATGCTGATTAATTACTTTGTTATTTAACAGTGAAAAAAATTTCGCAAAGGAAAAAACGTAAGTACTTTGAAGAATACGAGGGTTGGAACTTTAACAGTGGCAACTACTTATTTACATGGAATTCAAAAGTGAATCATGTCACCATGTTTTACAGTCCTTCAATATAGTCGCCAGTATTGTGTATAACCCGTGTCCGACGATGTGGAAGTCGCAGAATACCTGTAGCAGCGCCTGTTCTGTTGATAGTTCGAATGGACCTGTCTATTGCCGCAGGAATCTCTGGAACAGTTTGGAAGTGAATGCCACGAAGTGGTTCCTTCATCTTAGGAATTAAGTCAAAGTCACAAGGGCTTAGATCTGGGGAGTATGGTAAATGGTAAAGCACTTCACAGCCCCATCGATCGAACAAATCAGTCACAGCTTGCGCTGCATGCGGCCGAGTATTGTCATGCAAAATGATAGGGGCATTCTGCAGAAAGTGTCGCCGTTTTTTTCTCAAAGCTGGTCTGTGATAGTGCTCCAAAAATGAGCAGTAATACTGCACATTGACGGTCTGCTGTGGAGGAATGGTATGCGTTAGGATGACACCATCACAGTCGTACACGAGAATCACCATAACTTTCACATTGCTGGGGTTCTGACGAAATCTCGAATTTCGTGGTGACCGGTAATGACGCCATTCGTTTAATTGGCGTTTCAGTTTTGGCTGGTACGATCTGCCCTAAGTCTCATACCGCGTAATGATACGGCGTGAAAAAGCCTCTCCTTCGCGCTCCAGGTGGGTTCGAGCAGCATCGTAACGTAGCCATTTCTGCATTTCCGTCAAATGATGTGGAACCCATCGTGAAGCGATTTTTCTCATGCCCAGGCGCTCCTTCAGAATATGCAGCACAGTCGTATGCGCAAATCCTGTCTCTCGGGCCAGCTCACGAATCGTTCGGCGTCGATCACTGTCCATTAGTGCGGCAACAGCATGCACTTCTGCTTGGCTGACACTAGGACGACCTGGCCGATGCATGTCTGCCACATTTTGGCGTCCATTGAAGGCTTTTTACCCATCTTGTTACAGTTTTGTAAGGCAATGCAGATTCCCCGCAATCCTCTCGAAGCCCTAGTTAACATTGTCGTGCTGAACGACCTCTGGTACATTAATTTTTTATCCAACATCGTTGTTCTTGTTTTGAAAACATCCTGAAAACACTTACTTTAGACCGCAAGCTAATACAAGGATAAGTTCTTCGAGTCTCTCCGCATGCGCGTGATGTAGGAAGGACGAGTCTTTTTGCTGAGAGGTAAGGTAGGTATGTAGCTCATGAGTGGTATACGCGACATTCTTTGGTTTTGTTGCGTAGTGTTTTTACAGCAGTGTTGCTACTATTAAAGTTCAACCCTCGTATTTAACATTGGGATTTACGGGCACATGTTATAATAATAAAGTTATAATAGCATGTATTAATGATGAAGAACAGCCTGTTTGTGTTTTTTGTCTCGATATACTGTCAAATGAAGGTATGAAATCAGCAAAACTCCGTATACATTTACAAACTAAACATAAAGCTTATTTAAACAAACCAGCTTTGTTTTTTGAAGGTTAAAAAAACTGAAAACAAGGCAAAAACTAATTGAAAAGACCGTAAATGGTTCCAACAATGAAAAAATAGTTTTTACCTCGTATCGAGTATTTTTGAAGGTAGCAAAGTCTGCAAAACCTCATACGATTGCAATGAATTTAATTCTATCTGCTACTACAGCAATGCTCACAACAGTGCTAGGAGAAAAAACAGCAAAGGATCTTAATTTAATTTCATTATCTAATGATGGTATTAAAAAAAGAATCACCGGCTTATGTGAAAATATTGAGAACCACACTGTAAAAAAAAATCTGTAAAGTTACTAAAGTTTTTCTAGGAAACTGGGATTCCTAGAACTTTTTATGTAACGGCAACAACAAATATTCATGTAACAGACACACTTTTGCGCCGAAAATCAAAAAATCTGTAAGGTTACTAAGAATTTTTTAGGAAACTGGGATGCCTAGAACTTTTCATGTAACTACAGCCAGGTTTACAGATAAAATTTTAGTAAGATTACTGCAATTTTAATAGATTCATTTGTAAAGTTACAGATTTCTGTAGCTTTACAAAAACTAGTTTTGTAGATTTGCAGCTTTTTTTTGTACAGTTACAGATGACAGTTCAGTAAGCATGTAACTTTACATCTGTAGAGCTACAGAATTTTTTTTACAGTGCAGTTTATTGAACGTGTAAAAATAAGTCCTTGTTTCGCACTACAGATGGATCCGAGTTTAGATTTTCCAATAATGGTAATTTGGTAGCTTTCGTTTTTATGAATTTGGTGGTAAGGTATGTGAAGATTTTTTCTTTTGCAAACCATTCCATCTCACACAATATATGCAGCGCTATTCCTGATTAGACGGTTTCAATCAATAAAAAGAAATTTGGTAAAAATGTGTCAAAATAATTACAGATAGGGTTCAAGCTATGAGTATGGTTCTATTAATGGTTTAATCAGCTTGTTTAAAGATAAAACATCACATCCAGTTTGGACACACTTTTGCCTTCATCGCTAATAACTGGTTGCGAAAAAATGCCTGAAGATTTCAAGTCTACATTCAAGGAAGTTGTTTCAGTAGTCAGTTACATCAAGCAGGGCCGTAACGACCGCCCCCCATACCCCCCATTTGGGGGGTGCTTGAGCAAAGTGAGGGGCCCAGTAGTGAGCTATTGTAGCTTTCAGCCGAATTCTTTTTTTTTTTACTTTTTAAATTATTTTTTTATGAATTTTTAATAACATTTTATTTTGTTTTATCGAAATTCATTTTTTTTTTTTTTTTGTCAAAGATCTTGAGAGAGATTTAGAAATAGAAAACAGATATGTGCTTTTCTTCTATATCCACCATTTTTTATAAAAGTTTTTGAAGGCTGTAAGTTCTACTTAAAAAATAAAATGGCATTTTAGTATTTTTGGGGTGCACCTATCAATGGGCGAAAAAGGTGAAACCAAAGGTTCAAAACTTCTTTAATACTATTACCTCCCTCAAACGAAACAGATATGCGCTTTTTTTTCTACAGGAACCATTTTTTAAAGGGGCCCAGATGAAAGAAATTTTGCAGGCTCTAGATTCTTTTTGAATTGTCTTTTTTAGTGCCCCCTATATAAATGCGAAAAAGTTGGAGCCCAAGATTCAAAACTTTTAAGCCCATTTTTTGATCCAAATTTTTTTAAAATATGCTTTTAAAACTCACTTAGGAATCCAATAAGTTTCAAAACTTCGTTATACTATTACTTCCTTCAACCAAATGTGCTTCCTTTCTATAGTCATTATTCTTTTTAAAGGTGCCCAGATGAAAGAAATTTTGCACGCTGTTAATACTTTTTAAATTGTCTTTTTGGGGGCCCCCAATAAAAGTGAGGAAATGTTGGAACTCAAGATTCAAAACTTTTAGGCCCCATTTTTATTATTCAAATGTTTTAAAAATATGCTTCTTAATATCATTGGGGGCCCCAACAAGGTTCAAAACTTTCTTAATACTATTACTTCTTTTGACCAAAACAGATATGCACTTCCTAAGGTTCCAGATGAAAGAAAGTTTGAAGGTTCTAATTTCTTTTTGAATTGTCTTTTTTAGGACCCCTTATAAACGGGAGGAAAAGTTGGAGCCCAAGATTAAAAACTTTTAGGCCTCACTTTTTTATTCAAATGTTTAAAAAACATGCTTTTCAAACTTGTTGGGAGTCCCAATAAGTTTCAAAACTTCCTTAATACTGTCAGACATTTCAAACAAATGTTCTTTCTTTCTATAACCAGCATTTTCTTTAAAGGTTCCCAGTTGAAAGAAATTTTGCAGGCTCTAAATTCTTTTGGATTGTCTTTTTTAGGGCCCCCTATAAAGGTGGGAAAAGTTGGAGCCTAAGATTAAAAACTTTTAGGTCCCAACTTTTTATTCAAATGTTTTAAAAATATGCTTTTTAATCTCGTTGGGGGGCACCAATAAGGTTCAAAGCTCCCTTAATACTATTACTTCTTTTGACCAAAACAGATATGCACTTTCTTTCTATAGCCAGCATTCTCTTTAAAGGTTCCCAGATGAAAGAAAATTTGCAGGCTCTAAATACTTTTTTAATTGACTTTTTTGTGGCCCCCTATAAAAGTGAGGAAAAGTTGGAACTCAAGATTCAAAACTTTTAGGCCTAATGTTTATTATTCAAATGTTTTAAAAATGTGCTTTTTATTATCGTTGGCGGCTTCAACAAGGTTAAAAACTTTCTTAAATACCGTTACTTCTTTTGACCAAAACAGACATGTCCTTTTTTTCTATAGCTACCATTCTTTTTAAAGGTTCCCAAATGAAAGAAATTTTGCAGGCTCTATATTCTTTTGAATTGTCTTTTTTAAGGCCCCCTATAAACGGGAGGAAAAGTTGGAGCCCAAGATTTAAAACTTTTAGACTCCATTTTTATTATTCAAATGTTTTAAAAATATGCTTCTTAATATCGTTGGGGGCTCCAATAAGTTTCAAAACTTTCTTAATACTATTACTTCCTTCAATCAAATGTGCTTTCTTTCTACAGTCATAATTCTTTTTAAAGGTGCACAGATGAAAAAAAAATTGCAGGCTCTAAATTCGTTTTTAATTGTCTTTTTTAGGGCCCCCTATAAAGGTGGGGAAAAGTTGGAGCCTAAGATTCAAAACTTTTATGCACCATCTTTTTATTCAAATGTTTTAAAAATATGCTTTTTAATCTCGTTGGGGGCCCCAACAAGGTTCAAAACTTTCTTAATACTATTACTTCTTTTGACCAAAACAGATATGCACTTTCTTTCTATAGCCAGCATTCTCTTTAAAGGTTCCCAGATGAAAGAAAATTTGCAGGCTCTAAATACTTTTTTAATTGACTTTTTTGTGGCCCCCTATAAAAGTGAGGAAAAGTTGGAACTCAAGATTCAAAACTTTTAGGCCTAATTTTTATTATTCAAATGTCTTAAAAATGTGCTTTTTATTATCGTTGGGGGCTCCAACAAGGTTAAAAACTTTCTTAATACCATTACTTCTTTTGACCAAAACAGACATATCCTTTTTTTCTATAGCTACCATTCTTTTTAAAGGTTCCCAGATGAAAGAAATTTTGCAGGCTCTATATTCTTTTGAATTGTCTTTTTTAAGGCCCCCTATAAACGGGAGGAAAAGTTGGAGCCCAAGATTTAAAACTTTTAGACCCCATTTTTATTATTCAAATGTTAAAATATGCTTTTTAATCTCGTTGGGGGCGCCAATAAGTTTCAAAACTTTCTTAATACTATTACTTCCTTCAACCAAATGTGCTTTCTTTCTACAGTCACGATTCTTTTTAAAGGTGCCCAGATGAAAGAAATTTTGCAGGCTCTAAATACTTTTTTAATTGACTTTTTGGGGGCCGCCCATAAAAGTGAGGAAAAGTTGGAACTCAAGATTCAAAACTTTTAGGCCCAATTTTTATAATTCAAATGTTTTAAAAATATGCTTTTTAATCTCGTTGGGACCCCAATAAGGTTAAAAACTTTCTTAATACTATTACTTCTTTTAACCAAAACAGACATACCCCTTTTTTCTATAGCTACCATTCTTTTTAAAGGTGCTCAGATGAAAGAAGTTTTGTAGGCTCTAAATACTTTTTTAATTGACTTTTTGGGGGCCGCCCATAAAAGTGAGGAAAAGTTGGAACTCAAGATTCAAAACTTTTAGGCCCAATTTTTATAATTCAAATGTTTTAAAAATATGCTTTTTAATCTCGTTGGGACCCCAATAAGGTTAAAAACTTTCTTAATACTATTACTTCTTTTAACCAAAACAGACATACCCCTTTTTTCTATAGCTACCATTCTTTTTAAAGGTGCTCAGATGAAAGAAGTTTTGTAGGCTCTAAATACTTTATAAATATTCTTTTTTTTGGCCGCTCTTAAAAGTGAGCAAAATTCGGAACTCAAGATTCAAAACTTTTAAGCCTCTTTTTTTTTTCAAATGTTCAAAAAAATATATGCTTCTTAATCTCGTTGGGGACACCAATAAGCGGGCATCTATGTGCATTGCATATGCCGCCTATCCACTTAGGTTCGACCTGTTTCGTTTTGAACATTTCATTTCTTTTGTCTCGATAAATTACTTATGTTAACTATACATAAATTACATTGTGTATTTATTTAATCTACTAGCAGAGCTTCGCTAATTGCTTTTTTAAAAAAAGAACCTATTTTTTGGAATTCTCCACTGGGGGCTTTCACTGCCTTTCGCAGCGTAAACCTTTTCCGGATATTCCCGCTCCGATCTTGAATCAAACAATCATTGAATTTTTCGATATTTTTCGAATTTCGATGATTTTTTCGATAAAAGTGATAGTGTCCAGATAAAAGTATACTTTTCCAGCATCGTAGCTCACGTTGCTACAGGAACAAATTTGTTATTTTTCCACTTCAGCTTAATTATGACAGCAGCAAAATCTACTGGATAATTCTTCGGTTTCAGAAAAAAAAATGTCAAAAAACTCCGCAAAACGCGAAAAAAAAGTGTAAAAATCTTATAAAAAATTGGGCAAAAATTCAAAAACCGCTGAGAGAAAATTGATTATATCGAGCCAAAAGATTGTAACTGGAATGTGAAAAAATTGCCGTGAAAGACAAAAATATGTTAAAAATCACATAAAACGTTCGTAAAAAATTCAGAAATTTCTATGGACATATTTTCTATATTGAGCTAAAAGACTGAAACCTGATTCCTTTTAGGGATGTCAAAAATCCGTGCCGCAGATGGCAAAATTTTTACTATATTGGGATAAAAGATAGAAACTGGGTTCCTTTTACACTGTCTCTCCAAGAAAAAAGAAAGAAAGAAAGAAATCAGTAAATTGAAGGATTTTTCCGTAACTTTTTCTTTCATTCAAACACACACACACAAAAAAAGCTTTGATTTGATTTTCTCATTTTCCGCGAAAATATAGAAAACTCACCAATCTAACATAAAAATTACCTAACATCCTTACTAAATTTGAAGATGCATTTTTGTCAAATCAAATCACAGGAGTGTTCCGCCAACTTTGCTGCATTGTACTTTTCCCTATTAGAAACTGAACTTTTACGCATGGCTTTTTCCTTCCTAACACGAAGAAGTCGCGAATAAAACATCAAAATTTCTAGAAATTTTCCTTTCTAAAGATGAAAGTTTCTTCAAATGTGAGATAAAATCTCTTCTAATCACGGGGGTCTTAAAAAGGGGAAAAAAAAAACGTTCGTGAAAAATTCAAAAATCGCAAAGGACAAAATTTAGTACATCGGGCTAAAAGACTGAAACCTGATTCCTTTTACTAATGTCAAAAAATACGCGAAAAAAAGTTAAAAATCACATAAAAAATTCGCGAAATATTTAAAAATCGAAGAACCTTACTATATTCGGCTAAAATGGAAAGATGGATTGAAAATAGATTCCTTTTATGAATGGGGGGAAAAAGCACGAAACTCGAAAAAATACAAAAAATATCGTAAAAAATTAAATGAAAAAAATTCGAATCAAAAAATTTAAAAACCTGTTTCGAGCAACTTCAGGCATACAGGTAACCTTCCTGTCAAATTTTGAAACAGAAAAACATCTTGTGAAACAGAACATCTTTTTGAAACAGAAAAACATCTTGTCAGACAAAGAAAAACTCTGGACAGACAAACGTCTGTCTTTATTATTAGCTACTAGGAAACTCGTCTTCGTTGCCCAAAGAAAGGTACCTTCTATCCGAAGGTATTTTTTTTTCTTCTTAAATTTCAACTTGGGTGACAATTTTAAACTGGAGAAAACCGGAATATATGAAAACAACATCCCAAAAGTATTTTTTTCTTTTTGAATTAGTAAATCTGTACATATATATGTATTTAATAAAAGGCACCAATCCGAGCGGGAAAAAAATTGTTATAAGTGAATATTTTCTGCTTAAAGAAAATCTGTCTGGGCCACGCGGATAGCATTGTCAAACTGAAGAGAAAATTGAAAAAACGAAAACGACTTCCATATTTTTTATTTATTTATTTTGTTTATGAACAATACTTAGCAATTCTACATTTGTAAAAGGAATTCAGTTTCAAACTTTTTTGCCAAATTTTGTCCTCTGCTGTTTTTAAAATTTTCGAGAATTTTTATGTGATTTTTAGCTTTTTTTCCCTTTTCTGGTAGTTTTTTTAATATTCGTAAAAAAAAAAAAAAGAAATCGGTTTCAATCTTTTAACCCAATATGAGTAAAGTTTGATCTCTATGAACTTTGAAAATTTTTATGCAATTTTTCGCGTTCTTTCGCGTTCTTCGGCGATTTTTTTGACATTTTTTTCCTAAATGGAAGAATTCTCAGTTAAATTTTGCAAGTCCTTTGATTAAATTCACATTGTAAAAATATCAAATCTGTTCCTGCAGCAACGTGAAAGAAATGTTGAAAATTTGAATTTAATCTGGATCTAAATAAAAAAATTACAATAATTCAAGATTCGTATGATTCGAGATCGGAGCGGACATAGCCCCTATGGGTGTACGCTGCCGAAAGCAGTGCAGCCTAAGTACAAATTCGTTCAATTTGAAGTTCGTTTTGGAAAATTCGACCAGCGAAACTTCGCTGGTGTTGCTATACAATGGAACTCGGGTGGAAAATTAAATATAGATATTTCTCTAAAATCTTATAGGGGGGCCCGAAAAATATGTTTGTTTTTTTTTTGGGGGGGGGGGGGCTCTGAAGACCTTGCTACGGCCCTGACATCAGGGCTCGTCCATTTAATTCTGGACTTCGTAAAATTATGTGCGAAGAAATTAGGAGTTTCCACAAACAGGCACTATTGCATAAAGAAAAGTTTTAAATCGCATTTTTGCACTGCGTGATAAAGTAAGGCTATTTTTATTGGAATCCATTTGAAAGAATGTTTCAATGATTTCTCCTGGCTTGTCAAGATGGCATATTTGGCAAATATCCTGAGTTATCTCAATGAGTTAAATTTAAGATTAGAAGCAACATCGGTACATATATTTTCAAAGTCCAGTACAACGTAGAAGCAAGAATAAAAAATTGATTTGTGAACAAGTCACCTCGGAAAGAATAATTTTGAATTATTGCCAACATTATTCGATTTCTTACAAACCTTTGGAGATACAATTTCCCATGATATTGTTGAAAATTGTGTTGTACACCCGAAGAACTAGAATAAAGCTTTCCGACCTTATTTTCCTCCCTCAAAGTCAGAAATTGAGTAGATTAGAAATCCATTCCAAGACATTAGCGAAATGGAATCTTTAACATTCTTAGAGCAGGAACAACTTGCGGAATTATCATGCGATGATTCCATGAAAATTGCCTTCCAAGTGAAAAAATAGCTTTCCAAACTTTTTGTTGTGCGGGAGAAATACGTATGCAAATTTAGCAGATAAAGCTATCAAGCATTTACTTCCTTTCTGTACAGCATATTTATGTGAAAAGACTTTCTCCAACCTTGTGCACATGAAAAACAAATACAGAAATCGATTGAATGTCGAACCAGACTTGCGAATAGATGTTTCGAACATTGCACCAGGCATTTCACATCTCTTAGAAAAACAAAACATAAGCATCCTTCACATGAGAAATAGTATATTTTAACTATCTTAAAATGTGTAATACCATTTTTATTATTAATGAAATTGATTTTTTTAACAACTAAACACGGAATATCTGTAATGAAAAATAAAAAAAGGTCTACGCCATTAAAATATTTTTTTAGCTTACATAAAAAAAAAAAATTGTGTGTGTGTGTGTGGGGGGGTCCCCGAAACCAATGATATCTCAAATGGGAGTCCGCGAGATCCCAAAGTTTAAGAAACGCTGCTCTAGAGTGTTAAGAGGGAAGGTTTTACCAAAATTTGTAGTTCGCCAGGTTGCTGTATTTCAAAGTACGCTAGAAATTTGCAAGGGACATGATAAATTGTTCAATATTGCTTTTATAATTAACAAATTTTATTAATCTTTTGATTAAGCGGTTTCTGAGACCGCTCACAGCAGTCACTTGATAATGACATGTTTTGACAGTACTTAAAGGTTAAACTTGTTTCTTTCATTTAAGAGAACAGAATAAATTCCCGTCTAACCTCTGACATTTTCCGTTCTAACAATCTTATTCTTTTTTCTTATTTTACTTTTGGCTGATTTTTTGAATGTTTTTTAATTTTTTAAAAAAGTTTGTTTAATTCTGCAATATATCCTTTTCCTCATCTTGTTTCTCACTGATTATTTTAAACCTTTTTGTTGTTTAAACACATTACTTAATTCGAATAATATATTTTTTCTAGGTATGATCACACATAACATTTGATTGAATTCTACGACTTTTTTTTTAACTTAAATTTTTGAAAAATGTTGTTTTTCTAGTGGTTTCTTGCGATTTCTATCATAATTTAAAGATGTCCGCTAAAAGATTCTAATCGGTCATTTTCATTATCTTTCAATGGTATTATTCTACAGAAAGTTTATATATATATATATATATATATAATGTATAGATATATAATAATTGAAACTATAAAAATATTAAATTTTGGATCAAATGTGCATATCTCAATATATAGAAATTTTTTATTAACGGGTTAAACCGTATAGATAGACTGACATCAAATACTGGGGAAAAAATTGAAGAACTTTACAAATGGTATATTCTGGCATTGCACCATGGCTATCCTGAGAGATTTTTGAAGAGTCTGCTGCGAAATTTCGTAAAGTGTAAGACTTATCGCAGAGATTTAGAGGTAATGTGGATGCGAAGAGAGGAGTAACTGTGATTTTGACTGTTCAGGGATTGCGTGCACGATTGTTTGAGGTTTCACGTTCAGTTGTTGGTTTTCGATGGGTCTAGGCAGCTCATTCGATTTTTTAGTTTTTTCCGTTTGGTCTAGACTGGTTGTTGGGGGAGCGTTGTGAACATAAAACTGGTTTTAACCCCGCAGTTGCATGTCGCAAATGCATGCCGCCTGTCTCCATTGATTCAATTTCTTCTGGTTTTGGTTTGAATGATTTTAAAGTTTGCCGTTTTTAAAGTATGTTGGTTTTGAAGTTAGTTGTTTTTAGTTATTTTGTTGCTGTCATTTGGTTTAGTTTATTTATCGTTGGATCATTTCCGTGATTTCGAATTTTTGGTTTGGTTTTTGGATCATATATAACTCATACAAATATATATATATATATATATATTTGTATATATATATATATATATATATATATATATATATATATATATATATATTCGAATACAGTATTCGTATGGGGCGTAGTATTTTCCCATTTAAAAAAGTTATTTCTTCAAATATGTTTTTTTTTAATACACAAACACATGAAATATTAAAATTTGTTACCATCTAAGACCGTTGTCGTTTGTATGGTACAGTCGTGGAAAAAAAAGGGAAACAATCCCTACTAACGCCTCATTAAATTGTCGTAGAAGAAAGTTACTGGTACCGAACTATTGGAAATAAAGTCTTCTTTTAAATGATGTATATAAAATTTGCTTAGGGGGCCATATACATATTGAAAGGATCCCAAATTTTATTTTTTTCAATGGCAATACACAGTTTTAACAAGATATTTCAAATCTTCGATTATCTTCTATAATTTCCTATAATCGTCTATAATTTTATGATATGAATTTTGAAATTAATATTTGAAAAAAATATGAATTGCGACCTACAATTTTTTTGATGGATTTAGACTTATTTAAGTCCTACTTTATGGAAATCCTAAATTTTGCATTTTTCTTCCAATTTTACATTAGTTCTCAAATTATGCTTAAAAAACAACAAAATGAGGGTCTAAGGGGCTGTCCATGATATAAATGACTAGCTATTTTGAAATTTCTTATGCTATCCTGTAATCTAGCAGTCTTAGATGATTGCTTGACTGGCGCTTAAGATGCCTTGATCAAGAAAGGGGCTCTCTTGGTCAACAATCGAGTACTGAACTTCAATTTGAATACAGCCCTTAAAATACGCCCGTTTTAAAATAATTAATTTCTCGGAAACTTCTGGTACGACTTACATAAAAATTTGTTTTTAGGCTAATTGAAGGGTGTAGAGTTAATTTATGCTGTCAGAATTGTGTACTGCTATTGAAAAAAACAAAGTTATGGTTCGTTTTAATATGTAGATGGTCTCCAAAGCAAATTTTATATTCATTTAAAAGTAGACTTTATTACCAATCGTGTGGTACCAGTAACTTTCTTCTACGATAATTTTTTGCAGAGTTAGTAAGGGGTGATTACTTTTTTCCCCCATGACTGTACATATTCTACACTCGTGTTCAAAATTAAGAGAATTTGCATATTTTGTCGAATTCCCTGAAGAGTTACAGAACAAAAGGTAAAACTAATGCTTCGAAACAAATGTGCAACTCTTTATTGTCGAACACGTAAGCCGTACACGTGTGTATGAACTGAGTGGGTAGAGGAACAGGCTTTATAAAGGAGCATGGCAATTTTCGCGTTTTGTTCGTTCGTACACATCGCCGAATATCTTGTTTTTTTTGCAACATTCGGTGAAATTCAAAAGAAAACAGTAAACATGAGTAACCACTAACGTTTGGATGATGGAATGAGGTGACAAATCGCGGAGAGACTGGAAACAGGTCAGTCTCAAGTGCAGGTTCTTAGAGACTTCAATGTAACGTCCATTGTCGTGTCTAACTTATGGAAATACTAGTTTAAGGACACTAGGTCTATAGCCCCATATCTCTATAGCCCTGGGCCTATAGAGAGAAAGCCTCGTCCAAGACAGTGCCAAAACTAGACTTTTTCGCGCCTGGGACAAACATGGATTTTGGCGCCCCCCCCCCCCCCTCCCCTCATGCACAATAAAAGTTATCAACCGCAGGTACCCTATGAAAAAAAAAAACAAGTAAGAAAAATCATGCGTTAAGCATAGATTATGAAATACTTTCCAACACTTCCTGAATGCTTTAACAAAACTTCGTTATTTAGGGAAATAAGGTATATAAGTGAACTCAGTAAACATTTTTGAAAACACATAAAACATTTGAAAAACTGATTTCAGCAGTTACCGTCTATAGCAAATATGTATTCCAATTCTTTTGAACAGCCCTGTATTTGATCTGTAGGTTGATATATATATATTATATAATGGAGAAATTTAGTTTAGCAAGAAAACACATAACAGGTTGAAATTTCTCTTTCAGTAATTTATACTAATAGATGGAAACATACTTGTATACTTTTGTAAAACCTGTAGCTAACCTAGTACCTTTATTATACGCCACAATTTAGCTAAAGTTTAATTCAAAGTAAAACCCTCTTAAAACTACCGGAATCACATTTCCAGAAATTATCATTTATAGACGGCCATGTATCCAATTCTTTGCGTGACCCTGTATGTCATTTTATATATGTTTTACAAACATTTCTTAGTCAACTAAATGCAGTTCAGCGTAAAAATGCCTAACCCATTTAAAAATCACCTTTAAGCAATTTGCAATCATACCCAGTAACCATTACACTGTAAAAAAAACGGAAATACTACTGGCAATCTAGACGTCAGTACTATTTCCGTTTTTTACGGCAATTTTTATCCATAAATTATAGAAAATTTTCCGTTTTTCGGATTAGAAACGGAAATTTTTCTGTAATTTATGGGTAAAAATTCCCGTAAAAAAACGGAAATAGTACTGGCGTCTAGATTGCCAGTAATATTTCCGTTTTTTAGTCCGTTTTTTTTTTTACAGTGTACGAATTCTTTTCAGTAGCCCTGTACATTAATTACAGCATTTATACACACCATATACAATACATAAATATAGTGAAACATAAAAGCACATAACATAATTAAAAATGCATTTCCAACAATCATCACTACTTTACAGTAGAAAAAATTCCCTCCACCCCTATATAATTATGTAACAGAATTCTTTTGTGTGGCCCTGTAAATGAATAATAACTATTTTTTGGGCCGCATATTGTACAGAAAATGCATATTTTAGTCCACTTGATAAATACATATCAATTTTATTATGTTTGAAAGCATGTAACATCATTAAAAATCATTTTAAACGATTTTTTTCCCATAGGCCGTAATGTAACGGAAAACTTTTGACTGTCCCTGTAAAGGAACTAAACATGCTACAAACTTCATTTGAAATAGGGTTCGTGCTATGGTAAAGGTCACTAACTTCCAAAAATTTCAAAACGATCCGAGTATATTTACGGGAGTTAGAGCGCGTACAGACGGCCAGATGGCCAGACGGACAGACAAACCGAAGTCATAAACACTTTTCAACTTTGTTGGAAAGTGTTAAAAAAGAAAAAAATCCTTAAAAAATAAAAATTATTTAATAATAATTAAAATGCTAGCAAGAAATATGTAATTAGAGCTCGCATAGCATTAACATTAGCTTGAGCGTTAAGAGCCTACACTTGTCACGGGAAGAAACTGGATCGCTAATGTTAAACCTATGGCTACGTTCTTTTTAAAATTTCTCACTTTCATATTAATAGTTTCAAATATTTTTTTTCTTGCTTAGAATAGCTGAGATTGAATTATATCCGGGTTACTGTTTACTTTTTCGATTTTGGCTGTAGATTTTTTTTTAATAAAATTACTTTTACTTCCATAAATTTGAAAATATATACATTTTTGTATGAAACGGCAAACAAAATCTTTGTTTTGCCCCCCCCCCCCCCCCGCCGGCGCCTTTCGTTCTGGCGCCCTGGGCACATGCCCCCTCTGCACTCCCTTAGTTTCGGCCCTGGTCCAAGGGACACGACGGCCAACGAAAATAGCTATTTGTTCATTACACGAGGGGTAATAGGAGAGCAACAGCTTCTCCAGCTCTCTGGTGACATGAGGTCACAGAAAGCGGAGTTTCAAGGATTACTGCTTGTAGAAGGATACATGAAACATGATCATGCACACAATCATTCGTGTTCATTATAACTTTTGAATGTTTATTTTTGTTACATTATATCAACCTATATTCAACATGCTTCATTTCATTAAAATCTATCCTGTAGTTCTGGAGATAATCAATCAAACCTGAAAATTCTCTAAATTTAGAACATGAGTGTATTTGAAATTATAATATGATTTTACAATATTGTTCTCAAAGTGTTTTCTAAGAGAAGTAAGTTATATTCGAATTAGCGAGAATTTCGAATTATTCAAATTTAAATTAGCGATAGTCGATTTAGTATTATCCAAATTCAAGCCGAAAACAGTTTATGGCAAAATACTCTCAAATCTTTAAAAAATTCAATTTTTCGAGGAATATGCACACTGTTAAAAATACGCAGCTTTATCTGCATGGTCTCTCCACTGCTTTTATAGAATATCTTATACTGACAAATGAGAAAACGGTGGAGTGACTATGCAGAAAAAGCTACAGATTTTTAACAGCGCATATGGAAGAGCAATATTTTCTGCGCATTTAAAAATAAATAGCAGAAGCAATTCTTACAACTAGTTATGACTATAAATATACGAAATATACAGTAAAGAATGATTAGAAGGTCATTGCTAGGTTCCCTTATGGCCCACAGAACTCAGATGACTAACTCTGAACCCTATATGTGCATTCCTCTATAGAAGACAGACGTTGGTTTCTACGGCAACAACTCTTCACCCTTTTATAAACAAACACTTTCTGAATTCTGTTCACGGCTCTGAATTCTTAGTTCCACCTATCCAATTTTCATTCCGTAAAACGTATATAAGCTTTTAACAAAAAAATATAAGGACAAAAAATATATCAAAAGTGAATAAGGAATTCGCAAATCACAGGATCGATAGTGATGAGAGAAACTTGCAAATGATTATGTTTGCGTCCGCATTGAGTCACATGGTATACACTCTTAGAAATACTTTCTTAATTGCACGGAAATTCTCCTGGCAGCAGTTCTGCCAGGATTTTTCCATTAATTGACGAAAATCCGTTTAATTTTTTCTGTGCTACAGGGTTAAAACATACATGAATCGAAGAAAGTGGGTAAAAGAGAAAAGCTGCTGCCCTGGAATCGAACCAGCTAGTTTAGTGTTACAAGGCAAGTACGCTAACCAATGAGCTGCAGTTTCACAGAAGTGAAACACTTTGAAGTAAATAGTAGTAGCGGTATTTGTAGTAGTGGAATGATTAAAAAAGTATGGGAAATGCCCCAAAGACGTCAGAAAATTTAATATCAGCAGTTAAAAGATAGATACATTACTGGAAATGAAACCGAATACTGGAAGCGTGCGACCCAGGTTTATCCATGAGCGCAATTGTCATGCGTGTAGGGCGCTAGGTGAGTATCATCCAGAAATGCGTGGTATGATTGATGTAAGACCATATGGAAGCATTTCGAAGAGGAATGAATCGTACAGAAGCACAATAGAACGCACTGGCCGGTAGTTTTACGGAGCGGCTCGTACAGACCTATTCAACACGTCACCTGACATAAAAGGTATCTGCCATCATCAAAGGGTACATCTATAGCCATCAAAATAATCCGAAACAGGTTGCATGAGGTACAGCCGTGCACAAGGCAACCAGACACTGAGATTCCGTTAATCGCTCGACATAGCGTTGCACGACTGGCTTAGTGTTGTCGCTGTTGCAACAACACCAACGAATGGCACAGAGTGTTAACCTCAGACAAATTCCACTTTTGTGTATGGACGAATGACAGCCGTGATCGAGAGTGGCGGCTAACAGAGTGACACCATTTAGCAACCCATATCATCAAGTGTGATACTGCCTCCATACCGGGCATAATGTTTTGGAGTTGCATCTTGTTCGGCCAGCAGAAAATACTTGTACACATTGCCGGTAGTTGGACAGTAGAGCGGTATGTTAACTAAGTTGGCTAGATTGTGGTTCGGTCAGCGATGACAGCGATGACCGCCTCGGGAACTGAGCTTTCGTTTTAGAGTGTTAGTGCAATCCCGAGGGGTAGACCACATCCACTTTCCGCCCGACTCTCAAAGAGAGTCCGAGAGGCAAGGTCACTGATGCAGACTGTCTTTGACATATTGTTCCAGCAGAACAATGCCCACAGGCCGCATGGCGAATTCTTAATAGCGTGGACGAAACTTACATGATTTTCTACCCGGTAACCTTTTCTACTCTTTCTCCAATGGAACACTTGTGGTATCTACAACAGCAGTTGAATTGAGCTGTTGCAGAAAGTAACTGAGTACGGCAGTGGACGCGAGCAAGGAGTAGAGCAAGTAACCATTAAGGCTGATCGTCACTCAGTTTCCGAATTCCCCTCGGTAATGGCTCGGTCTATGGGCGTTTGATGCATTCTTATATTTAAAATATCTCCTCAGGATATTAATATTTTTTCATTTCTGTTTACTGTGTGCTCTTCTTAAAGGATGTCTCTTTTTTTCTTAGTTGTCAAAATATGCGGAATTTGTTTTCTGTACCAGTAATAAAGAAAAGTTATATTTCCCTTAGTTAATTAGAGCCTTTTCGTGATTAAGTAAGTAAAGCTAACTTTTCTTAAATAGCGGTGCTTGTCAAATAAAATCTATGTAAGAGACGGCCATCCCAAAGGTGTTAATGACCTCATAGAAAGTAAAATTAAAGGAGAATAATTAAAGAAGTAATAATTTCGATGAAGTTTACATTTTTTATTGACTCAAAAATAATCCAATATAAGTATATTAGAACATTGGCTATTTCAAGTTTCAATAAGATATACTTTAAAATACTTTATCTCCAAATCAGGTTTTTCAGAATTGCGCTCAAGATATTTCTGTAACCATTTGATATTTTTACATGACATTTATGGACGTTATACACTATACCTGTATTTTAACCCATTTAAGCCTGAATTTTTGTTTTCTCAAATTTGTTGCTAAAATCTCTTTAAAATGTTGCAAAAGGAACTGGAAAAATACTAAAAAAATTACGCTAAAATATTTTTGTATTTATTTGATAAAATGTAAACGTACTAAATATGGGAATATCCATATGTGGAAAAATGCATAATTATATGTTTTGTCTAAATTCATATAAATTAAGCTTTTAAATTGTATATTATATAGTATAATTAGTATTTTTATGAACTATTAAAAATGTTTATTTCTTTACAGAGACTAATAACATTATAAGTATTATTAATAAGAATAGTCGTATTTAAGGCTAATAAACAATTTATTTCAAAATCTGCTTGAAAATGACTTTACATAAATAACTGCCCCCTAATAATGTCTAATAGAAATGTAGCCATTTGCACTTTACGCCCTATATTTTGTACGTTACAAACATGCATAAAAAATATGCTTTAACAGATAATTTTGCAATTAAAAAAAAATACCTATTTCAAAGAAGTCTACAAGCTAAGATTATGACTTATTTATTTGGATCCTTGAAACAAAAATTACAAATAAACTTACTTTTTACATTTCGCTTTCTTGAAAAATAAAAAATCTATAAACCTCTAAAAAAGGCCTTCATTTAAGCAAATAAATATCAATCTTATGCTGTCAAAATTTTCCGGTACGATAAGGCAACTATTTTTCCGATTCCTACAGGAAAACTGGTCGTATTTTTTTACAGTGTACTTTGAAATCTGCCCACTTGGCAAATTACAAATTCTGGTAAACATTCCTGCATTAAAGAAGAAATTGAGAAAAAAATTTCTTTGGAACCCGATTAAAATCTATGCTTTTTTTCCTTCTGCAAACTGCGATTTCAAGGGGTGATTTCGTGTTGATTAAACAGTCGTACACTACCCTCGCATCAGCGTCCAATTCTATTCAGCTTGTTGGTTTTGAAGAAAGAAATACTTTTTTAATTGGACCGCTTGATGAGTTTTTAATTAATATCCCAGCTGATTATCATAAATTTAAAATTCTGAGTCTCAGGTGCATTAGGAGAGGCCTTGGACTATCTTCATAAAAATTTTCAGCCTCGTACGTGCAGTAGATTTTGCTAGCCATCGCATACACACGCACACACATAGACAGACACACAGAGCGAAACTTTCTACTATTAGTATAGATCAGGATGGCGAACCTTTTCACGTCCACGTGCCAATTTTCCTCCAAAATATACTTTACGTGATCATGACGTACCAACAATAAAAAAATTTAATGGATCAAATAATAATGAATCAAAACTACTTAAAATTTTTTGTTTTTAGCATTAAAAAAATACAGGTGATATTTGATGTTATACTGTAGAAATTTATTTAAAAAATATTATTCCTGTTCTCTCATCTTAAATACCAAATAATTTATATCCGTTTTGTACCTAGTTATTTTCGATAGAATGCAAGTTTAATTGCACTCACTTGACAAGACATTTTCAGTTGAATTTTTCATTCTTTTTTTTTTTACGAAAATAATGTCTTGCAGAAAAAATTGTCAATATAGCAAGCGTCAGAAACTATAGCTTTTAGTGTCTGGAATTGAATTCCAAGTTGTTATAATTTTAAAATCAGCATTTTTGCTTATTACACTTTTAATTTTTGCTTAGCGATAATCTTCTAATTCTCAAAATTTTCTGAGCCAATATTGAGCTTGATTCGGATAAATTAAGTTATATTTCAATTTCTTCAATCTGTGTGACAATCACAACCAACCGAACTAATCGGATTCAAGTGACACAGACAACATCTATATTAATTAATACATTTTGTGAAATTCTACTATATTTTGATGTAAAACTTAAATCTATGCCGCGCCAAAAATAATCTGCACCGTGCCACTTATGGCACACGTGCCATAGGTTCGCCGTCCCTGGTATAGATGATTTAATTTTGAGTATGTATTGCACTCATTTATTTAACTCAACTTGGTTTTTGTATGTAAAGATGGACTTTTGTAATCGACTTTTCCCTCACTTCTTGATAGGCTAGAAAAATAAAAATTATGTTGAAAGGTGTGTTTCCGATGGTAATAGAATATCTTAATTCTTTAAGAACTTAACCCTTCACTGCACGATTTTTTCTCTTTTTATGAAAAAAAAAATATTTTAATTCTATCTATAAGTTTAACCCCTTCACGGTCGCTTAATATTTGGAAAAATCATCAAAAAAGTACCTATTTATTTTATTACAGAAATTGAATAATTATAAGGTTTCTAAATAAAATATGCAATTAGTTTTTTTAAGGGGACGGTGGAACTTAAAATCCTTAAAAATAATTTTTTTTATTTTTGTAAATTCCAACTTGAATATTATTCAAGGGTACATTATATACATTATGGTATGCATTTATCACAAAATAAATAAATAAATAAATAAATATATTTTTGAGAAAAAAAATGGAATTTTATGCGCTGTCTTAGAAAGCTTCGAAATGCCCCATGCGTCTTCCATATCAATGAAAATCCCCAATATTTTTTATAAAAGTTTGGTTTATATATATAAATAAAATAAAGCATCGAATTCTATATATTTGAATTTAAAGGAAAAAAAAAAAAAAAAAAAAAAAAAAAAAAAAAATCAAAATTTTTCAAAAAAATTTTTTTTTTTAACCTTTAAATTCAAATATATAAAATTCGATGCTCTATTTTATTTACATATATAAATCAAACTTTTATAAAAAATATTGGGGATTTTCATTGATATGGAACGCGCAGGGGGCACTTCGAAGATTTCTAAGACGACGCGTAAAATTCCATTTTCTTTCTCAAAAATAATTTTTTTTGTGATAAATGCATGCCATAATGCATATAATGTACCCTTGAATAATATTTAAGATAAAATTTACAAAAAAAAAAAAAAAAAAAAAATTGAAAAAATTTGAAATTTTGAAAATTTTTCGAAAAAAATTCAAATTTTTTCAATTTTTTTTTAACCTTTAAATTCAAATATGTAAAATTCGATGCTATATTTTATTTCTATATATAAACCAAACTTTTATGAAAAATATTGGGGATTTTCATTGATATGGAAAACGCATGGGGCATTTCGAAGATATCTAACACGACGCGTAAAAATTCCATTTTTTTCTCAAAAATAAATTTTTTTTTAAATTTTTTTGTGATAAATGCATGTTATAATGTATATAACGTACCCTTGAATATTATTTAAGTTGAAATTTACAAAAATAAAAAAAAAATATTTTTAAGGATTTTAAGCTCCACCGCCTCCTTAAGGCGAAAAAAAGATGTTATAGAACAAATTCATATTTGTAGAAAAGCCATCATGCGAGAATTCTGTGTCTTAATGTTTGTTTTACACCGTACAAATTAATGCGAATAAAACCTTTATTTTTCACATTTTAGATCTTTATTTGTCATCATCACACACATTTTTACAAATAATATTTGAAATAATATATATACATTAAATTCGGATTATTAATAATTTTTTGAGTGCTACATATTTCGAAACATGCAATACAAAGCCCAACATTACAGTCAGCGCAAAAGCCAAACCCAAACGGCAATATTCAAAGACTTCACACCGAAATGCCAGTTAAATTTTTCTGGTTTCAGAAGTTTTTTCCAGCAATAAATCTCCAGCCCGGAACTATGGTGGGAGTGAGAAATAACGAACGACACCTCAGCCCATGATATTGACGGGAGCGAGAATTAAGGGGTTAATAATGGGAAAAATAGAAAAAAAAATTTCAGCTAAAATTTGATACTTTATGGCGTGTACCCTATGTACACAATTAGGGTTTTTAAATATTGTATTGCTATATTTTACAACCAAATGAGCTTAAATTAATTAATTTTATCTGCTTAACACTGTGCAACTTTTTTTATATTAATATTTTTAAGTATTCAGTAAAAATAATGAAAGTAAATTTTACCTTAATAGCTTGATCGAATTTTTTTTTGTTTCCGAAGAACAAATCTAATTTTTCGTCAAATACAGCCATCTGACATGGACAAAATAAGTGTTATTCCATTCTGTGGACAGTTCTTCATCAGGGATAGAGATCATATTGGCCAAATTCATGGCACATAATAAGAATTGCAGTGTTCTTAGGTATATGCCAGATGTGGCTCGTGGTGCAGTGAAGGGTTAATATAAATTAATAAATCAACATTAAGGCATTTGCGTAAGCCTGCTACAGGTGATAAATCACCAAATATTCTTTATAATTACAGCTGTATACAAATTACAACAACAATAGTTTTAGTCATACCCCCAACCCACGCTCTCCAAAATAGGCTAACAAGGCTGTGAAACTTCAAGAACAAAATATCTTAAACAGTAAAAAGTAATAAATAAAACCGAAGAGTGTAATATATTTTAAATACAGCTTTAATTATTTGTTTTTTGGAATAAACATTATTATCTTATACTTTTTATACATATCAGCTTTACAATCAAATACAGTAGACTCCCGCAACCCTAAAATCCACAAAGAAACTTTCAATTCAGATGTAAGGGCAAATTTACAGAATTTTTTAGTTTTATATCATTCCGTGTGTATTTTTAATATGTAATTCTCGATAATATGACTGACCTCGTGGTTTTTCATGAAGGAAGCATAAATTTATTTTTGAAAAAAATCCAGATATTGCTGATATAATTGATAATAACAATCTATTTACTAAATATATTTATGCATTAATCAAGCTTTTTTGGTTATTAAGACTAGCTAAACTTGATGTAAAACTTCTTTACTTTATGATTTTGATGTGAATTAATAGGGTACTTTTATGAGGAAAGTTTCATTGAATAATTCAAGGAAAATGTATCTCATCTTTATTATGCATATTTAACAAAACATAATTATTTACTTGACCTTTACTTTTACTAATTTAATCATTTTTAAAATTATCTTATTTTTTATCATTTTAGTTTATTACTTTACTTATTTTAATATTTTACTATATTGCAAGCATTCATTATAATTTTGATTGCATTATTACATTCAAATTACTGTTTAAAAAATGTAAACAGAGCAATGACCAGCAATCTGCAAAATTTGAAAATCCGCACAACCTCTGGTCCCAAGATGTGCGGATTTGAGGGAGTCTATTGTATGTAGGTATTGGCTGAGCCCCCAGTATATACCGGGTGTCCCAAAAAGGACTGACTGATTTTAAAATTCAATAACTTCCAAACGGTGACAGATATTAAAAAAATTCTTGCAGCAGGGTTATGCATAAAGTCAAAAGTTCTATTACAGTGATTTTCGATTTTAGTTCGAATTAGAAACAATAGATGGCGCTGTAAGCAATAGTCGCTAAATACAAGCTCGATTTTTGGTCCTTTCTGTTGTTCCATGCAGAAAAAGGAGATGGAAATGTATTATCCGGGCCACGAAGTACCAAAAATCGAGCCTGAATTTAGCCTCTATTGCTTACAGCGCCATCTATTGTTTGTAATTCGAACTAAAATCGAAAATCACTGTAATAAAACTTTTGACTTTATGCATAACCCTCCTGCAAGAATTTTTTTAATATCTGTCACCGTTTGGAAGTTATTGAATTTTAAAATCAGTCAGTCCTTTTTGGGACACCCGGTATATATATATATATATATACATATATATAGCTATTTTTTCTCACCATAAGGAAAAATCCCTGAAGAGGTTTACGAATTTTCGATGCAACGAACATTTTGATAGATATATCGACTTCGCTAAATACAGGTCCGATTTTAAATAGACGATTTAAGAATTAACGAAATTTAAATGCAAAGTTGGCAAAATTTTCTCTTATTAGAGAAAAAAATAGACTCTTCTTTCTGTGATAGTAAATCGTACAAATAAAGTAATTTAAAATCCATTTTATGAAAAAGACTGCCGTAAAACAGATTACAGCAACATCATCTAACAACATTTAAAGAAACATACGAGAACATTTAGGAACATGAAGGAGAACTTCCATTTACTATGTCAACTTCCAGATAAAATGTTTGCTTTAAAAAGAAAAAGAAAAGACATATAATAAAAACATTGGATCATCTCCAAATCGTTATACTATGGCAGTCATGTGACTTTAAAGGGATTTATACAGTTCACAAAATTTCATTTTGTAGTTGTTGCAAAATATCAAAGCTTTGACGGAAAAAGGAAACATTTATGCAAAATGTATTTCTGTTAAATTTTTTTTCTCAGTGCTTCTTAGAATATATGAATAAAATATTTACAACTCTTAGAACAGTCTTTGGACAAAGGTTAATGATTTTACACTGCTTCCTAAAAAGAGTTTAAAAGTATATAAAACAGTTTCCGTTAAAAAAAAATCCTATTACTGTTTTTTTTTTAGGCAAAGACTTAAAAGTTACAGACTGAATTTTTTATTATAGGACGTTTGACGTTTAATATTTGCTTAAAAGATCTTATCTGGTAATTTATTCTATTTCGAATCCGTGTCAACAATCTCTAATAGGGTTTTTTAACTTTTACGATTTTGGTTGGATATTTTTTTTTTGTGAAGGCATTTTCTATTCCGGAGTCGACTTCGAAAAGGAAAATAACAATAAAAAAACTGTTTATAGAAAAAAATTATCAAATGAACTTTTTTATTATAGAGTGTTTGTCTTTTAATATTTTCTTAAAAGATCTTATCTGGAATTTATCCTATTCCGAATTCGTGTTACTGATCTCTAATACGATCTTTTTTACTTTTTCTATTTCGGTTGGATATTTCTCTATGAAGTCACTTTTTATTTCGGAACCGGCTTCGAAAAGGAAAATAACAATAAAAAAATCTGTAACCAAAGTAGAAAAAAGCAAAATTAGTCATAAAAAAAAGTTACCAAACGATTTCTTTTATTACAGGATGTTTGTCTTTTAATATTTGCATAAAATATCTTATCTGGAATTTATCCTATTTCGATTTTGTGTCAATGATCTCTAATAGGGTTTTATAACTTTTTCAATTTTTGAAGATTTTTTTTTACAGTCACTTTCTATTTCGGACCGACCTCGAAAAGGAAAATAACAATAAAAAAAATCTGTAACCAAAATAGAAAAAAGCAAAATTAGTCATAAAAAATGTTATCAAATGATTTTTTTTAATAGGACGTTTGTCTTTTAATATTTGCTTAAAAGATCTTATCTGGAATTTATCTTATTTCGAATTCGTGCCAATGATCTCTAATAGGTTTATTTTAACTTTTTCGATTCTGGTTGCAGATTTTTTATGATGTCACTTTCTGTTTCCGAGTCGGTTTCGAAAGGGAAAATAACAATAAAAAATCTGTAACCAAAATAGGAAAAGTAAAAGAAAAAAGTCTCGGTTAGATATTGATCTCTGCTAGCCTATGCAGAAAAATACATAAAAAATACTGAAGTGCAAACGAGAAATTTGACAAGAACGCTCTCAT
Source organism: Maratus speciosus (assembly GCA_963932465.1). Lineage (NCBI taxonomy): Eukaryota > Metazoa > Arthropoda > Arachnida > Araneae > Salticidae > Maratus > Maratus speciosus. The sequence goes on from OZ010789.1 coordinate 148,230,649, forward strand.
AGGATTAACATTATCTTACGAGTGTTGTCTTGTTACTATAGCGTAGACTCTTTAAGATAAACTTGAACTAACGAGAAATACAATATATACGCGGTTCAGATATTTGTATCCAACTTTATCGATATCTGGAAGATGCCATATTATTAAAAATATTGGATAATCTATTCTATACTAATAAAAGAAAGTTTCACTCTGTGTGTGCCTGTTCACGATGGCTAGCGAAATCTACAGCGTGTACAAAGCTGAAACTTTTTGTGACGGTTGTCGAAGGTCTCTCCTTGTGCACCTGAGACTCAGAATTTTAAATTTCTAATAATTAGATGAGTTATTAATTAAAAACCCCTAATAAAAAAAATAGAAAAGTATTCATAATTCAACAAAAGCATAGATTTTTATCAAACCGCTGAATTAATTCTCTTTCAGAGGAAACCAGGTGTTTAGTATTTGTGCAGCCAATGCGATACGTTTTTCGAGCGGGAATCAAAATTATTTCAAAACAAAACATGGCTAAAGAAACTAGGTAATTTTCCAGCTCTATAGAATTTTTTTAATGTTACATTTATTCATTTGAAGTTAACATATCTATGCACAAAATGCATCGCTGAGTCCAAAAATCTAATTTTCATAAAAATCGATAGATAGCTTTTTTTTTTTTTTTTTTTTTAAGCAAAAATTTAATTTTTAAAAGTAAAAAGTCCTTCCGGCCAGTGCCGGGAGGAAGAGGTAGCTTTCATAATCCTTATTTAAAAAAGCCAACTTATATCATGCAAACACACGAAGCTCAATTTAGTGGAAATCGAATATAGGAGATTCAATACTAATTTTTATCAATATAATGAATGAGAATTTCGCGAAATTAGTCAGCTTTATCCAAACTGCTTTTCTTTAAAGTAACTTATATTTGGCTGCCAAATTCGGCAATTTCTTAAAGTGCCTGTCATTTTAAGACAACATGGTGGATGAGGCTAAGCAGTGAACTTGATCGAGACCTTAGTAATTGCTGTGCACATGCTCACTCACATCGGAATCGGTTAATATATAGGAGTGCTGTCGCATGCAAAAAATCAGATTTTTCAAAATGTCACCCACCATAGAAATTGAAACTTCATACATCTGAGCCATTTTTTAAGGTAAAGACAAACAAAAAATGCTCCTGAATCCTTATATCAAGATCAAATACTTAAGAAAGAAACCTTTTTCAATTTCTAATTTTTTTGCACCTCACTTTAAATATATATATATTTTTAATTTAATGGCCGCCATTTTGAAACAAGATGGCTGATGAATCTGGCCAGCGAACTTGGTCGAGGTGTTGATGTATACTATCCACATGCCTTCATACATCGAAATAGGCGAATACGTGTGTTATCGCGTGACAAATACAAGATCGTTTCAAAATGTTAGCCATGCTAGAAATTCAAAGTGCTATAAATCAATCATTTTTTAAGATATCAACAAAAGAACAAATTTTCAGAAACAAAAACTGCTCCGGAATCTTTGTATCAAGGCCAAACACATAAAAAAATCTTTTTCATTTTCCAATTTTTTAATACCTCATTTTGAATCTTAAATTTAATTTTTTTTAAATGGCAACCCTTTTGAAACAAGATGGCGAATGAAGCTGGCCAACGAACTCGGTCGAGACATTGGTATGTACTATGTACAGACCAAGTTACATCCAAATAGGTTCATAAATACGCCGGTTATCGCGTGACAAAAATCAGGTCGTTTTAAAATGTCAGCCACAAGAGAAATTCAAAATGTTATTACTCAGCCATTTTTTTTTTAGATATAGACGAAAGAAAAACTGTTCCGGAATCTTTTATTAAGGTCAAACACATACAAAAAAAATCTTTTTCATTTTCCAATTTTTTGGTATCTCATTTAATTTTTTTTATTTTTTAATTTTTTTAAATGGCCGCCATTTTGAAACAAGATGGCGGATGAAGCTCGCCAACGAACTCGGTCGAGATATTTGTATGTACTATGTACACACCAAGGTACATCCAATTCGGTTCATAAATACGCCTGTTATTACGTGAGAAAAATCAGGACGTTTCAAAATGTCAGCCACGCTAGAAATTCAAAATGCTATAACTCAGCCATTTTTTAAGATATAGACGAAACAAAAACTGCTCCGAAATCTTTGTATAAAGGTCAAATACATAAGAAAAAAATATTTTTCTATTTTCAATTTTTTGGTACCACATTTCAAATTTTAAATTTAAAAAAAAATTTTAAATGGCCGCCATTTTGAAACAAAATGGCGGATGAAGCTGGCCGTCGAACTCGGTCGAGAGATTGGTATGTACTATGTACACACCGAATTACATCCAAATCGGTTCATAAATACGCCTTTTATCGCGTGACAAAATTCAGGACGTTTCAAAATGTCAGCCACGCTAGAAATTCAAAATGCTATAACTCAGCCATTTTTTAAGATATAGACGAAACAAAAACTGCTCCGGAATCTTTGTATAAAGGTCAAATACATAAGAAAAAATATTTTTCCATTTTTATTTTTTTGGTACCACATTTCAAGTTTTAAATTTTTTAAAAAATTTTAAATGGCCGCCATTTTGAAACAAAACGGCAGATGAAGCTGGCCAACGAACTCGGTCGAGACATTTGTATGTACTATGTACACACCGAATTACATCGAAATCGGTTCATAATTACGGGAGTTACAGTGTGACATAGGTCAGATATATATATATATATATATATATATATATATATATATATATATTACATTAATTAAACATAACCTACCACCGCCAATTATTATGAATTAAAGCTGTAAGTATTAAAAAATAAATAAATAAAAAATATATATATATTATAAGAATTATTATGGAAGAAAAAAGTGGACACCGACATATATATATCAATTTTGAACGGAGGGTGGTTTCGGGTTCTGGGGGTCATGATCGATGAAAATATACCAAAATTTTTTGAAATCGCTTTCCTCCGAACGGCTGCAATAGGTAGCTTTTTTGTAAAGAAAGCTACCTAAAATAAATGTTTTGCCAATGCGTCTATAAAGAAACGTTTGTATTTGTTATATTGCAAGTCCACCTATAAGCAAATAAGCAAGTTTCCACATATTGCAAGTATGTGGAAGGGGGGAACTACTTTTGATTAAATATCCCAATTAGTTCACATGACAGATATTATTATGATAGAGACTAGCGTGCTTCGCCCACTATCACGTGATTTCAGCAAATTTCTTAAGTTCTTATTCAATTCCGCCCCCCCCCCCCACTGCGAATAATATAGTTGAATAACGGAGTTTTGTTCGGATATAGGTTTGTTTAGAATAGATTGCGCCACCTGCCGGTGGAAATAATTGCAACAGACAAATTTTGCAGAGTGTCCGAAGCACGCCTGATTTACGGGGCCGCAGGCGGCGGGGAGACCCTTGACGGATGTTCGCTGCGCGTCCTAGCGTTGGAAGGTGGAACTAAAGGATTTTCAGCAAATTCCTTAAATTCTTATTTGATTCCGTTACCTTTAACTAATACACCAACGGAAAGGTTGAATAGTGGAGTTTCGTTCGGATATAAGTTTGTTTAGAACAGAGAGCCCCAACTGGCGGTGGAAATTGGGACTGGCAGATTTTGTAGAGCGTGCTCAACACGCCTGCTATACGGTGCCGCAGGGGACGGGTGGAAGGTGGAAAGTGGAACTAAAGGATTTTGCAGCACGCCTGCTATACGGTGCTGGAGGCAGCGGGCACACGTGCCGTAGTTTTGTTCAGGAGGCGGATTGTTTCGAACAGAATGCGCCTCCTGGTGTTAGAAAGTTGAACTAACAGATTGCGCAGCGTGTGCAATCAGGTATAAAATTATACAAATTTAATGTTCATTTAAGAATATTATCACGGGCTCGGGCAACGCCGGGCGAGTCGGCTAGTGCAAAATAAAGAAAAAAAAAGCAATGGAAAAATATTAGGATTGTAACTTCCTGAATCCAAAAAATAAGTAATTTTTTAATAAAAATAAAATGGACTTCAATCCACTATTTCTTAACTCACGACTTGCTTAGAGTTAAGCAAAAACGTTCATGTAATATATTGGCTACATTTCTGTATTTACTTCTTCTACGACAGTTGGCGTAATTTAGCGAGAGTCGTTTGGTTCAAGAGAGTATTTTTTATCCCTTATTGTTATCCCCATGCAATTTATAACAAATTGTCGTCAGCATCATTTTAATTTAATGCACACTAGATTAAACCTTTCAGCACACTACGAGTATATCAAACTTTTTGAGTATTTCTGTAAAAACTACACACGGTATGACGTACAGGATGGTATTTTGCTGAAAAAAACTAGCCAAAATTATTGTTAAACATTTTACATTTTCTGTAGCAAAAGAATGCACTAACAAATCATACAATCATTTATCGTGTAAAAACAAACCATCATTCGAAGAATTTCAGCGAATATTTGATAATTACTGAGTTACAAGGCAGAGATGAGGGTACAAGTTTCATTGTTTTTTTGTTTGGAGAAGTTAAGTAATTTTATTTAAATAGTTTAAATACGACAATGACGAATTCACAGTTTCAGGAGAATCACAAATATTTTAATACAAGGGGGCAGCCAAAAATGCCCTTCATCAGAGTTAAAAAAAAATTGAATCTCAGTTTCTTTGAAAATGAAAAAATAAAGTACATATACAATTCTTTAAAATTCATTTGAATTAAAAAACTGGCGTAAAAAAATATATACAGGGGTGTCCGTAAAAAAAAAATGTCCTCCTTATAAATTTTAATAGTATCAACTGTAAGCATTGTAGAGTGTTTGTTCAAGGTCACAAATGAAAGGTAATTCAAACAGTTTTAGGTAAGCGCATGCGTGAGTACTGCTTTGTTATTGACTCGGTTGCAGTGCCGCATACACAAAATGGTGACTCCTGAGCGTAAAGCGTTTTTGTTGGGCTGAAGATTTTAAAGATTTTAGCGTTTTGAAATGACCACAGCATATTATTAAATTGAGATGCATGATTTTCATGTAGTAAAGGAGGGAATTTTCTATGGATTAAGAATAGAGGAGAAATATCTCACCCAATCCAAGAACATATTATTTAGGGAATGACATTTATATTTTAAACTATAAAAACAGAAAGCAAAAAAAAAAAATAAATAAATAAATAAAAATAAAATAAAATAAAATAATCAAAAACTGAAAACTGAAAAAAAAAAAAAAAAAAAAAAAAAAAAAAAAAAAAAAAAAAAAAAAAAAAACCAAACAAACAAACATAGAAAAAGAAGAAAACGGACGCTTCACTGAAAAATTCTTTGTATTAAAGTAAATGCACCCGTAGTGGGACACATACCAGTAGTGGGCCACTAATTTTAAAAGTTTAAAAATAAGCCGAAAAATGCATTTCTGTAAAACGAATGAAAAAAAATCCTTAGATATTAACTTTCCATAAACTGTTTGGAATAATTGCTTTTTTTTTCTGCTGGTACATTTGTTTATTTTCTAGAGTGTGTTCAAAAACAGATTTTTTTGGCAAATTCTTAGAGATTTCATTAACATATAAGTTTTTTTTTTTTTAAATTTAAAACAGTGTTTCTTTAGTATTACGTTTTATTTTAAATTAAACTACTGTTGATATATTTTATTACACTGTAAATAATTTGTTGCATAAGCCGAACACTTAAAGATTCATGCATCAGAAATTGACTAGGCCCACTGTTGGAGCATAGAGAAAGGTAACATTTTTTATTTTTCATTTTTTTCAAAGAACATATTTTGAAACTTTGACTGTTTATTCTGATAAATGAAAGTTAGGACTAGGCTAAACATAAATGTACCCTTTAGATTTCTCTAACACTTTAATAATAATTAGATAAATGTCCTTAAATTGTCCAATACTGGTGCGTTTACCTTACACTTTAGCAGATCTTCGCGCGTTTCGTCGGTCGGTTTTTCAGAAATGAACTACGAATTTAGACCACTAATCCCTCGAACCTGGGGTAAGTGACCACTGCCCCTTCGGCATAGTATACCAGGGTGGAATCAGAACCAAAAAGCCGGATTCTATTCCTGTAAATCGGAGTTTATTTACGAATGTAAAAAAAAAAAATGTCCTGATGCGCGGTGAAATTCCAAAAAGCGTATAAAAGATTCGCCAGAAATTAAAAAATTGCTGCACGAATTCCGAATAAACTTTATTGAAAAGACGACAAAATTTACTATACGGGACCGGATTGAAATCGGAATCATTTTACTACCGCAGAAAAACCGCCGAGTAACGCGGGAAAAAAAACCCGCTAAACGTCGCGTAAAAAAATAAATGAATAAAAAAAAATGTTACTCAAGAAAACTTTCTTTTAAGTACATAATTTCAGACATACAGGTACCTTCCTGGCAAATCTTGTAGCTCTGTGCGCTTCGGCCTCGTTAGAACACTCTGGAGAGACAGACACTCAAACGTCTGTCTTCATTATTATAGATAATGCAAGATTTAAGAAAAAGTATGTTAACGAAATTCGAAACATACAAATCAGTAAATTTAAATTGACACAAATCAGTAAACTTAAATTGACACAAATCAGTAAATTTAAATCTTTTAAAAGTTCACAGATAGCAGCACAAGTAGTGTAAAAGAAATCTAACAATTTAAAATAAATTCTTTTTCTCTTTTTTTAATAATTACACATCGACATTCGAAAACTTACATTGATTCTTTAAAAATTAGAAACTTGAAATGAGAGTACTACTTATTTCCAATAATTATTAGAAAAAGAAATGTTTTCTTTGCACCTATATTTCCAAAGTTAATGTCATTTTGTACATGCAAGATATAACTTATCTACCACTGATGAAAAAAAAAAAAAAAAAAAAAAAAAAAAAATACTGCATTGAAAAATAAAATCACAATTTTTTTCTATTTTTCTTGCTTAAAATCTTATTTTCTTTCATTTTGAAAGAAATGTTAAAGAAAGCACCATTCTTTTGTTGTTGTCCAATTGACTTAAGCTTTGTTTGCTTTAATGGAAAATACAAAAGAAAAATAATAAAAGTTTACCTTTTGACAAATAAAGTCTAAGTATTGCAGCTTTTTTAAAATACAGATTATAGTTTTTAGATAAAAAAGAAAACAAATACTTTCTTTTCCCAGGAGATTTTTTTACTTCAGATAATTCGACTAGATATATTTAAACGCTTGAATCCCACTGATGTATTTTTGCAACTTTGTTTCCTTTAATTTTTTTCACAGTTTAAATTGATTTAAAACCGAAATAAGAGTTTTTCTCAAGCAAAATACTATCTTCAGATTTATTACATGTAAAGTTTTGTAAAAGAACACGATAAGGTGATCAAAAGAATTTTTTATACACTAGAGGCAGCCAAAAATAGAATATTAAGTAAAAAATTGACATGTGGGATAGAAATTACATCAGCATTTCTCAGTTGATCTTTCGCATTGACAAAGGGGACATTGCTGGTTTTCTTGATTGGTTTATCTAATAAATTACAGATATCAATTATTTAGAAATTTTTGATTTTCATTTTTTTAGACCTGCGCTACAAACATTTCATTCTTTTAATATATTAACTCATTAAAGCCGGTTGGCAAGAAAACTTGCCATTTAAGGCGAACAAAACTTTTAAATTTCAGTACCAGTATTTTAATTTGGAAATTTTCACATTATCTAATCTGAAATTTTGAGCGATTAAATAAATCAAAATTACAACGTGGAAAAAACCGGTGTCGAAGAATTAAAAGAAATGTAAAAGAAGCTCGTCCTTAATGGGTTAAATGCAGGTGAATGTGTGAGAGCTATTGCCCCTGTATTAGGGAGAATTTTTTAATACTGCAACATGTTTTACATGTTTTTTTCAGAAAAGCATATTAAAGTTTAGAAATAATATTACTTTATATAGCAATTACATATCTTTTTAGATTAAAATCTGTTTAAATAATTGAATTTTATTACCAGCTTACAAAAGAGGTCTGCGAAAATCTATGGAAAAGACCTTTTAGACAACAGCTTTAATAATACTTATTTCTGAGTCACCATGTTAAATACGTTAATTGAAATTCTTAAACACATTATCATAACAAAATTTGTAAGGACACTACCATTTAAAAAATAAATTAGTTAAAAGGTTCTGGTGCTTAAAACTGCCCGTTATCTGCTTATACTGTACTGCGCCGAGTACAATCTTAATTTTCATTCAGAATTCTAATTCTTGTGATACCCATAGTACTGCATTCCCCCATACTTTCAATTGAAGAATTATTGGTGATGAATAAGGCTGAGCTGTACATAGTACGTAAAATTTATTGCAAAACCCATGAATGAGTCTCATCTTTTAGGAAACAAAATGGAAATATTACATGTTAAGAAGATGTTTTATTTTACCATTCACGAAAACAGTTTGGCAAGGGTGGTTCATCAAAAACAAGAGTTCTTAACAGCCGTAAAAGCAGGAGCAGAATGAATCAGTTATGCCAGATAGTCAAAAGTCAATTTCCCCAAAATTTCTGAAAATTTTCCCAAATCAGTGTTTTTTTTCCGCAAAAGTCCCCAACTCAGTTTTTACTCAAAAAGGGAATTTTTAAATTTTCAATTTACCACTATAAAAAATATTTAAGTAATCTAAGCTCAAAAATTTTCCCCAAATCAAGCCTTTTTTTTGAAAAAATTCCCCATTTACAAAAAACGAACTTTTTAACTGGGCTGAATGTATATTCTGTCGCTACATTAAAAGAATGAGAGATATATTTTGCAGTGACAAGTTATTTTACGTTTGTTTTTAAAAGTATTGTTTAACAATGTTGAACTATTGTTACATTAGCACCATAGCTTTAGACAATCTCTTATCAGTTGGAATTTGAATGAATCCGAGATAGTATATGCTGTTTTAATTTTTTTGTCGTCCTCATACTGAAGTACATAATCCTAATGCAAAGTATTTTCGCTGTGTCAATCGATGTGCTTTTGTATATCATAAGAGAAAAATATCTGTTTTCCACATATTTAAAATATTTTTTTTAAAGTGCGGCGAAATATTTTTTCATATAAGTCTTGCAGATTTAGTCACGTGCAGGTTTAAGCTGCTTAAGACTTTAGAGTCTGGTACATCTGTAATACGTGTAAACTGTAATGTAGTAAACAACGAACACGACCACATCCATGATTGATATTTCCAATTTCTGGATTGCATTTTCGTTTTTCAAATCAAAATTGAGTTTGAGACAGATCCAGTTTTTTTACAGGACTAAAAGAAATCTTTGCGGAAAATAGTAAAAAAAAAAAAAAATCCCCTAATTTTCCCCCAAAATTATTTGTAGTCCCCGAACTACTTTTCCCCAAAAAATTCCCCTAGAGGTTAAAAATTTCCCAAAATGGGGACAAAATGCCCCAATCTGGCAACACTCTGGAATGAATGGGATTACAAAGTTATTCCACGCAAACATCTTACGAAATCTAAGCCAAATCGAGAATCCAACGAACGGCAGAAATTGACCGTGTAATGAAATCCTATGGGGAGTTTTAACTTATTGGCGAGAAATAGGGACAGGGTTACAATCGCCAATATACCGTGCACAGTAACCTTATGAAACAAGCGGCCACAAATGTGGATGTTATTTTTGTTTGGGAATTTTTATTGTCCCCCCCCCCTTTTTTTTTGCTTTTTGAATTCCTATTAATGTAAAATGCATAAATCGTAAAAAAAAAAAAAATAAACCATTTTTTTCTCACCATAAAAAAATCGTCCATGAAGAGATTAAGCCATAGGATGGCCCAAGCTGGGTGAAACTCCTGACCTCGGGACGGTTGAATCAGTTCGAAAAATTCCAATTCCAATGATACCGTTACCAATCAGTATTGTTGAGTTAAACACACTAAAGTGTATCCTTGTATGATGATCATAATTTTCTGGAGATATTAATGCATCGTTTTATAGAAAAATATTACAATTCTCAATGACAGTCTTATCAAAACCTAACCTTAACTCCTGATCCTGGGCTTGGTGAATAAGTACCCTTTGAAAGTTAGGTATATTAACAAAGGAATGATTTTTAAAGAATATTTAAAATAAAAAGTAATTTAAAATTGAATAGAATATTTTTATTTTAATTTTCGAAAGTAAAATCGATAAAAACAGACATTCTTTTCATTCTGATTTTTATTTACCGATGTTGTTTTATATTTTTTCTTTTGCATCTTTTTTTTTACTAAAAATCATATATCATAGATATATCATTTCTGAGAGATTTCCCCGAAGAGTTCATGTGATCGAGAGTGCACTCGATATTTTACAGGGTGTTGATTAAAATTTTATAGATATATATTTCATACATATTTATTATAACTTCTTCGCTTCATAAAAATATCGATATGCACAAAAGTTTCAAGATAAATTTCAGAAGCACTTATTTAATTTCTACGCTGTTCTGGTGACAGCGGAATTCGTTTTTACTTGCAATTTCTGCCAAAAGAATATTTCCCATCTCTAAATAATTTTAATTACAAATATTCTTAGTCGATTCAATTTGAGGATCTCTTATCAGGATAAAGTAGACTGCTTGGATTTTGTGAAGCGAATAATTCCGTATGAAATTCGTGATCACGTACTATAATTTACTTATCTCGAAAATCTTAACAAAGTCTATAAAGGGCTTCTTGAAACCTAGTATCTTTTATGTTTTTAAATGAAGACCACAATTTAATGTCTATGCGGTTCTGGTGACAGAGATATTCGCATTTACGTCCGATCCATGCTGTTCTGGTGACAGCGCAATTTGTTTTTACTTGCAATTTTTGCCAAAAGAATATTTCCCATCTCTAAATAATTTTAATTACAAATATTCTTAGTCGATTCAATTTGACGATCTCTTATCAGGATAAAGTAGACTGCTTGGATTTTGTGAAGCGAATAATTCCGCATGAAATTCGTGATCACGTACTATAATTTAACTACCTCGAAAATCTTAACAAATTCTATAAAGTGCTTCTTGAAATCTAGTATCTTTTATGTTTTTAAAGGAAGACTACAATTTAATGTCTATGCGGTTCTGGTGACAGAGATATTCGCATTTACTTCCTATCCACGCTGTTCTGTGACAGCGGTATTCGTTTTTACCTGCAATTTCTGCCAAAAAAATATTTCCCGTATCTAAATAATTTTAAGGACAAATATTCTCAGTCGATTCAATTTGAGGAGCTCTTATCAAGATAAAGTAGAGTGCTTGAATTTTTTAAAGCGAATAATCCCGTATGAAATTCGTGATCACGTACAAAAATTTAACTACCTCGAAAATCTTAAGTAAGTCTATAAACGGCTTCTTGAAATCTAGTATTTTTTATATTTTTATACGAAGACCGCAATTTAATGTCTATGCGTTTCTGGTGACAGAGATATTCGCATTTAATTCCAATCCACTCTGTTCTGGTGACAGTGGTACTCGTTTTAATTTGCAATTTCTGTCAGAAGAATATTCCCCATCTCTAAATAATTTTAATGATAAATATTCTTAGTCGATTCAATTTGAGGAGCTCTTATCAGGATAAAGTAGGTAGCTTGAATTTTGTGAAGCGAATAATTCCGTATGAAATTCGTGATCACGTACAAAAATTTAACTACCTCGAAAATCTTAAGTAAGTCTATAAACGGCTTCTTGAAATCTAGTATTTTTTATATTTTTATACGAAGACCGCAATTTAATGTCTATGCGTTTCTGGTGACAGAGATATTCGCATTTAATTCCAATCCACTCTGTTCTGGTGACAGTGGTACTCGTTTTAATTTGCAATTTCTGTCAGAAGAATATTCCCCATCTCTAAATAATTTTAATGATAAATATTCTTAGTCGATTCAATTTGAGGAGCTCTTATCAGGATAAAGTAGGTAGCTTGAATTTTGTGAAGCGAATAATTCCGTATGAAATTCGTGATCACGTACAAAAATTTAACTACCTCGAAAATCTTAAGTAAGTCTATAAACGGCTTCTTGAAATCTAGTATTTTTTATATTTTTATACGAAGACCGCAATTTAATGTCTATGCGTTTCTGGTGACAGAGATATTCGCATTTACTTCCGATTCACGCTGTTCTGTGACAGCGGTATTCGTTTTTACCCGCAATTTCTGATAAAAAAATATTTCCCGTATCTAAATAATTTTAAGGACAAATATTCTCAGTCGATTCAATTTGAGGAGCTCTTGTCAAGATAAAGTAGACTGCTTGAATTTTTTGAAGCGAATAATCCCATTTGGAATTCGTGATCATGTACAAAAATTTAACTACCTCAAAAATCTTAACTAAGTCTATAAAGGGCTTCTTGAAATCTAGTATTTTTTATATGTTTATACGAAGACTGCAATTTAATGTCTATGCGTTTCTGGTGACAGAGATATTCGCATTTAATTCCAATCCACGCTGTTCTGGTGACAGCGGTACTCGCTTTTATTTGCAATTTCTGTCAAAAGAATATTCCCCATCTCTAAATAATTTTAATGATAAATATTCTTAGTCGATTCAATTTGAGGAGCTCTTGTCAGGATAAAGTAGGTAGCTTGAATTTTGTGAAGCGAATAATTCCGTATGAAATTCGTCATCACGTACAATAAATTGGCTACTTCGAAAATCTTAACAAAGTCTATAAAGAGCTTCTTCAAATCTATTAATTTTATACTTTTATACGAAGACCACAATTTAATGTCTATGCGGTTCTGGTGACAGAGATATTCGCATTTACTTCCGATTTCCTTCAAAAGAATATTTCCTACCACTCAAACATTTTAATAAAAAATATTTTCAGTCGATTCAGCTAGAGGGGTTATTAGATTGCGTTAAGAAATTATAAGATTACTTTAATTTTGACAATTATGACGTAAATAAAGTTTCTAATTATAGTTTAAACACACGAGATATCAAAATACAAAATATTTATTAAAATTAGTTTGCAGTAATTTTGAATAATGCAATAAATATGTTAACAAAAATATAAGCAATGATTGAAAAATACACTGTTTACAAAATATAAGATCACTTGTCTAAAAACAAAAATAATATTTAAATTAATACGATATTGGTCCTCCATTTTTTCTTATAACCTCAAACACTCTGTTTTTAATAGAAGTGACCAGGTGATTAAGTACAGATTCAGAAATATCGTGCCATTATTTTAAAATGGCTACTTCTAATTCATTGGCAGATAAAAACTGTTTATTATTAGCATAAACTTGACAAAACATGATTTTTTTCTTTTCTAAACAATTGCTGGGTGGATTTAGACACGTGGCAAGAAGCATTGTCCTGCTGACACATCCAGTTAGCACCACGTAAAAAAAGTCCAAACGGTATCAAATGATCATAAAACACAGCCTGATATTGCACTGAGTTCATATGCCTCGAAATTCGGGTTAAATCGCATAATCCATCATGACGAAAAGCTCCCCAAACCATTACTGATCTTCCTCTCACTTGTCGACTGAAGCATTGTTTCAGTTCCTTCCTCAAATAATGCCAATATTGTTTAGGACCATTCGGACCGTCAAGATTAATTTTTTTTTTCATCTGAAAATATCACTTGTTTCCATTTCTTGTCCCATGACATGACATTTTTAGCCCATTTCAGTCTTTCTTCTTTTTTTTCAACAGTTTTATACATTTTGCATTAATATTTGATTTCAGACCCCTCCAAACTGTTACGTGGGCGGTTTTTTTAATGAAAAGTTTCGGAATTTCCCGAGTTGAAAGACCTTTTAGAGTTGATAACCGAAATATTTGTCGATCATTTCGTGCTGTCAAAATCCCTTTTCTTCCAGATCGTTTAATTTTATTTGAATCTTTTTTCTAATTATTTTATCGTGAATGGCAGTTTTAGAACGGTTCATTGACCGAGTTATTTCTCGTTCAGATTTACCAGCACCCTTATAAAACCAAATTTTTCTTACTTCGGTCGCAGACAACTCTTTATGCCGCGGCATCTTCTAATATATCGTAAATAACACTATTTAAACCTGCACCTTTGTTTCTCGGGAATACTTTCACGATATACAAAAGCGTACGTTTTATAATGATTCTGATGTGACGTATAATATGCTAATTTCCTCAAGTGGTATTATAATTTCTTCCCAGTCACTTTATTTCCGTTTTTAAAAAAATAAGAAGGTTTTAATAAAATGTAACTTAAATATTAATGTAGCAGTTATAACAGAAAACGTTCTACGATCAATTTTGAATACACACGCAAAAACTTTACATATTGTATCTGCTTCTTCAGAAGTGCACCATTTCGTTGGTGGTCTTATAATTTCTTAACGCACTGAATGAAGATAGAGTAGGTAGCTTCAAATTCATGATGCGAATAATTCCAGATGACATTCTTGGTCACGTACAGAATGTAACTACTTCGAAAACTTTAACAAAATTTATAAAGAACGTCTTTAAATCTACCACGTTTTATATTATAATAGAAGAATCCATTTAAGGGCGGATGGATTTTAAAAGATGCCTTATATCGATGGTATCAAGTACATTCACATTCATAAAGACAGTTCTACCCTAAAATATTTTAATAAAAAATATTTTCAGTCGATTCAGTTAGAGAAGCTTATCAGGATAAAGTAAGTAACTTCAAATTTGTGATACGAATAATTCCACATGAAAGTCTTGGTCACGTACAGAATTTAACTACCTCGAAAACTTTAACAAAATCTATAAAGAACGTCTTTAAATCTATTATCTTTTATATTATATTAGAAAAATCCATTTAAGGGCGGATGGATTTTAAAAGATGCCTTATATCGATGGTATCAAGTACATTCACGTTCATAAAGACATTCCAGTTTTATTCTATTTGTTAAAGAGAAAGTTTGAATTAGGTCAGCATAGTTCTACGAATAGAGACTGTTTAATTTTCACCATCAAATTCTGTTTACTGAAAAAATTAAATATGTATTTGTTTTAAAAAATTATGCTATCTTACAAACAGAAAATTTGAAATAATAATAATAATAGTAAATTGTACAATGAATACACGTATTTATATAGATGAAATCATATAAATTTATAACTATAAGCCATTTTATCCCATTTATTAAAAAGAAAATTTTAATTAGGTCCGCATAGTTCTACAAATAGAGATTGTTTAATTTTAACCGCCATGTTTCAATTACTGAAAAAAAAAATGAATTATATACACTTAAGTAACTATGTATGAAAGGATAAAAACACTTTAAAATTCCAAATTAAATTCCAAAAATTTAATCTAAAATCCGAAGTATCTTTCGTCTAACTTTAAATCTATTTCTAAAACCAGTTTTTCCCCTTGTAACTTTGTTTCCCAGCAATACATCTTATTACTTTCAGAGATCATTTTAGGACGATTCTTAAGAGTGAAACTGCTAATCTAAGCGCTTTTTGCAGGCATCTGTGGGTAGAGCTGATGCGTTACAGTCCCTGGGAATTGTGCGGGCCTTGACCACAGATCAATCAAAACTTAATGAACCAATTAAATTAAATGTTCCTCCTAAATTAACAATTATGCCCTCTGGTGGAAAATATTAGAATCTTCACCATATTACCCCGAACACGCGCGAAAAAAGGGGGATTTTGGCCATTTGAGATGCTAGCTAAACTTACGCCAATGTAACCACCCAAAGCCTACACTGTTGGGTCCGGGACCGGCGATCGGCTCGCGAATCCGATGTATGATGAACAGCCTAATAAATGAATTCGATTCGCATAAAGGTTCCCGAGTCACTTTCTCATCCCATAATAGCCGTCATCTAGGACCATACCACTAGATTCATTACTTTATTATTACAGAAGTCGACAGGATGAAGTCCCCTGCCATGGAAATCCCAAGCCTTAACCCACACGAAGTGAAATTCCGATATATGAGATCGGCCACGACCATTTCCGTTAGCCCAGCGAATGCTGAATTCGGACCGCACAGATCCTGCTCATCTGCCAAGCCTAACCCGGCACCTACCTTTGAAACCCCACTAAAGGCTCCGAGAATCGTCGCCTGCTTGGAATCTCACGCCTAACCACATGCCAACGATTGCTTCATTATCTGTGTGACTATGTCCGTCTACTAATGTGATAATCCTGATGGCAACGAACTGCTTCTTAAAAAATCACCTGCCGTAAGAAAAATAAATAGAGAAAATAAACTTTTTTTTCTTTCCCGGACAACCAACGAAAAGAATACTTTGTTAAGACAATTTCAACAAGCGCAATATTACGTTCAGGGATTGAAAATCAACAATTCCTTATTCTACTTGAGGTGATAAGAAACATTTTCCTCGCAACTCAAATATAGATCAAAGAGCAGCTGTGTTTTCAAGGCTAAACGATAGTAAAAATGAATCATGTTTGAAATCACTGG
The DNA here is from genome assembly GCA_963932465.1 of Maratus speciosus. Lineage (NCBI taxonomy): Eukaryota > Metazoa > Arthropoda > Arachnida > Araneae > Salticidae > Maratus > Maratus speciosus. The sequence goes on from OZ010789.1 coordinate 148,247,017, forward strand.
AGAACTGAACTTATTTTATTTTTCTTTTAAAGTGGTGATAAAGTGTGTATTTTGTTTATAAATTTATTTACATGTTTTTAATTGGATAAGCTAACTTACAGGTATGAAGCTTCTTTTTATTTTCCTTCCTATTGGAGATCGATGTTTGTCTTTGAAAAATTATGTATAAAAGTAAGAAAAAAAAAAAAAAAAAAAAACTGACGTGCTTTATTTTAAAGATTATTTTCCTTTTAATTTTTTTCAGTTTGTAGATTAGATAACACTACGGAATTCTTTTTTTATATTAATTTTATGAAATATTTTAGTAATAAGAAAAGTTTTTTTTTGTACATTAAGCAATGTTAAGTTCTTCGTGATAAATAGAACTATGAATGAAAAAGGTAACAAAAAATACTGTTAGCAATATGGGTATTATATTAAAGGGATTTTAAAGATTTTAAGCAAATTTAAATTTGGTATTTTCAAATTTGTATTACTTTTATTTTTTAAATTTTCTTGTGATATTTAAAGTTTAAGATTAAAATTTTTGAAAAATTTGATGTAGACATAATGCATGCGCATTAAAATCGTAATAACTAAGGTAACAGTAGTTCTTGTTTTCTTGGTCTTTAGGTGAAGCATAAGTGCGATCACTAAAAAGTAAACTTCAATGATACGAATGTTTTTGGCATTGTAAATAAATTCTTTTTAACTTGTTACATATTTTTAAAATAAGCCTCAAATAACAGGTAATTGAATATTTTCAAATAATTAATGTCCTATTTCATTGAATCTTTTTTATAAAGCCACATGAACACAGTGCCATTTCTACATGTTTGTAAATAGTAATTTGTGTAAGTTTATGTGCTATTTTAATCATTTTTTGAGTAAGTAATTTTTTTTGTGCATAATGAGACAAGCTCAGTCTGTTTTTCAAGCATTTGTTTTTATATATAGAATTTTATGCCAATTATTATTCATTTTAGATTTTTGTGTATAGCTGAATATTATATTTTATATTGTTATATTTTAATAATTGAGTTTTTAATTTTTAATATTTTTATCCAATATATATTTTTTTATTTAACAAATCCCATTTTACATTAAAAAGTCCAGTGAGTTGGCTACCCCAACCACTTTTAAGAGACAAAATGGAAGGTCCCACCCTTACCATTTCATAAATACAAGATATGAGCAGGTATTTCACCCCTGCCAATTTTAGAAAACAGGTGAAGGTCTCGCCCCCCACCATGTTCAAAATATTTCCCATAATTCAATCACTTTTTTAGACATGACCTTGGTAACCCCACTTTAATCGTGGTAAATCAAATAGTGCCCAAACCCACACATACAATTTTTAACGATGACCATGGTTCCACCCCATTAAGTCTTTAAATCAAATTTTTTTTTTTTTTAATTTAACTTCCACCGAAAACACCCCTCTACAGACAATAGGGATTCAGTGACCTGTGCAAACTGAGAAAATTTGGCAACAGTTGATAAAACAAATGTCCGGGCAATCAACAAAATATAAGATCATTAAAAAATTTGTCAACGAGTTGCCATGCATTAGAAGTCTTGGTCATAATCCTGTTTGTTTGAACCAGGGTCTATTATTTTATTATTTTTTTTATTTGTTTTATCTATTTAATTTTCCTGTTTTATTTATTGAATTGTTTTTTCTTTTAGCCAGTAGTAAAATTATTAAATTCTTAAAAATTTAGAGATTTTTGCTATTTGCCAAGAGCTGAGTGAGATGTAGATGTGATTTATTAAATTATGACTTTAGTTTATTAATGTCACTGAGGAAAATAAATACCTCAGTCTTCAAAATAGTAAACGCTATTGCTTACAGGTAAATTGCATCTGCATCTCCACACAAAAAATAAACATAAAGCTTGTTCGAATTATCTGTTATTATGTGCCAAATGTTGGCAACGCACTTGTTCCGCGAATGTAGGTAACCATAGAAACGTAATTCGTTTCGTCATTCTAGTTTATGTTCTTGTCTTGCCTTGTGTGCACGCATCACTTCGCTTGTCAACAATAAAATAAATACAGTCCTTAAGATTATGTGAGTTTATTAATTTGTTTAATATACATCGCTACAAAATGGTCAGCATCCAGCCGGAGAAAGATAAGGTACTTTTCGCAATTTAAAAAAAAATTCTGTGACTGTATAATGAACTATTATCTCCAGTTCTTTCATCAAAGTTTTATGGAATGTTGATTTCGCAAGCGTGTGTGCTTCGATTAATGAGATGAAGAAATCGTCTGCTCTGCAATAAGGTAGGAAATATTTATTATTTTCTTTACTGTATTATAAGATTTTGAAATGGAATCTATTGAAAAGTTGAAAAAGAAACGTTCCACGTTAAGAACGTCTGTAACAAAATTGATTAGTAAATTCAAAACATTAATAAATGACAAAAATATAGAAATTGATAATTACTCAGAAATATTAGAACAATTGAATGATAAAGAACAATCGCTAAAAAACTTAAATAATGAAATAGAATCTGCCATTACTATTGAAAAAGATTATGAAATAGATATTAACACTAGTGAGGAATATCATGATAACATTATGAAGACTAAATTTAAAATAAAAAAACAAATTAAATGTTTAGAAGAAAGTAAAGTTCCTAGTGCATTTTAATTAAAACCTACTCTAATAAACAACGCAATAAACATTAAATTACCTGAAATTCCACTTCCGAAATTCTCCGGGAAGTCCGAAGAGTGGAATACGTTTAAGCTACAATTTAACAACTTAATAACTTCAAATGAACAGCTTTCGGATGCTCAGAAATTGCATTATTTATCAGCTGCATTAATAAATGATGCAAGGGTTATGATTACTAGAGAAGATACATTTTCATCTTTGTTCCAAGCGTTAAAGGACAGATACGAAAATGATAGAGTAGTAACAGCAATACACATTAATTCACTTTTAGATGCAGATAAGCTCACGCAGCCTTCCGCTAAAGACCTACGAAATTTAGTTGACAATGTAAGAAAAAGCATTCGCGCATTAAGCGTTTTAAACTATAATAGAAACAATCTTTCCGATGTTTTAATATTAAACATCATTCTTCAAAAGTTAGACAAGGATACTCGAAAAAATTATGAAATGAGTATAAGTGCAAATGAAGTACCAAAATTAGTTGAATTAATTTTATTTTTGGAGAAACGTTCTCAAATTTTGGAAAATATCCATAAATGCACTTCCATAAAACCCTTCATTAAGTATCAGAAGCGTTCATGCAATTCTAAGTCATTAACCTTGTTAGCAGAAGGTCCACACAATTGTTTAATGTGTAAGGGTGACCACATTTTAATGAAATGTTCGCAATTTTTGAATTTGCCCGCTAAAAAAAGGTTCAATATTGTTAAAACGAATAGACTTTGCTATAATTGTTTATCATCTGTTCACAACATTAGCCAATGTAAAAGTTTAAGTACGTGCAAAAGATGTAGCAAGCGTCACCACAGCTTGATTCACCTGGAACGCGATGAAGAAGCTATTGATACTAATCAGGCGATACCAACTCAAAACAGAAGTAATCTTAGTAGTAACTTGTCGCCAACCGCAACCGCATTTTCTCCTCATAGTTACACAAATAGTCAGATGTCTGTCACCACTTTGGGTGAAAATGCACATTCATTTGATAACACGCATTCAACCATAAGCAATACTGTAATGAATATGACATCTTCTTTTAGTAAACAAGTACTGCTTTCAACCGCGATAATATATGTACAAAATGCTAGAAGAGAATTTGTTCCTCTTAAGGCATTGCTAGATTCAGGATCTCAAAATAACTTTATAACGAAGGAATGTACTGAGTTATTGTTCTTGAAGGGAAAGAAAATAAACGCATCAGTTTCAGGGCTAAATGGTTCAGTCATGAATATAAAAGAAAGTGTTATATCAACCATTGCAAATGAAAATAGAAGTTTTAGTGAAACATTGCAATTTTTTGTTGTTCCTAAGATTACGCTCACAACGCCAGCTACATATCTAAACATCATGCCCATTACGCAATTACAGACATTTCAGTTAGCTGATCCACAATTTGATAAACCAGGTCCAATACATGTTTTATTGTCAAACGAGGTATTTTTTAACTTAATGGGAGCCAATAAAATAAATATGCAAAATTTGGTTTTTCAAGAAACAGTTTTTGGCTATGTTGCCAGTGGGTTCTAAGTCTATGCCACAAGAAGACAATTTCAGTAATTATTGTGGTCTTGTTCGATCTGTGGACGATTTATCCAATATTATGCAGAAAGTTTGGGAAATTGAAGCGGTTAAGGATACAAATCCAATAAAAAGTAAAGAAGAGCAATATTGTGAGGAACATTTCCTGCGTACACATCCCAGGAGGGAAGAGGGCAGATATGTTGTAGAAATGCCAATTAAAACTGGTGGGCTTGAATGCTTAGGAAAATCAAAAGAAAATGCAAATAAGCGATTAAATCATTTGCTTAAGCGATTTACGCACAATCCAACCGTGAGATTCTTGTATGAAGATTTCATTAACGAATATAGTAATTTGGGACACATAGAACAAATCTCTTTGGAAACTAATCCCAAATTTTCATATTATTTGCCGCATCATGGGGTATACAGACCCGATAAGCCCAGCACGAAATTAAGAGTTGTCTTCGACGGTAGTGCAGCTACTACTAGTGGTGTTTCTTTAAATGATGTTTTATTAAATGGAGGTTCAGTTCAAGATGAGCTTTTCGATATCATTTGTCGATTTCGAACACACAAGTATGCCTTTACAGCCGACATCATAAAGATATATCGCCAGATACTAATTGCGGAAAAGCAGAGAGATTTATTGCGCATTTTGTGGAAATGTGGTGAAGAAGAACCGGTCAAAACATTTAAGTTAAAGACAATTACTTATGGAGCATCGAACGCTCCATATCCTGCCACGCGGACTCTAAATCAGCTCGCAATTGATGAAAAAGATGATTTTCCGCTAGCATCACGTGCAGCACTCCAAAATTTCTACGTCGACGATGTGCTAATAGGAGCTAACAGTTTAGCAGAAGCCCAACAACTGCAAGCACAATTAATCGCATTGCTTGAACGTGGCGGCATGACATTGCACAAATGGTGTGCTAACCACCCCGAACTGTTAAAAATCACAACTAGTAACAAGGAATATTCATTCATTGATCGTGATGAGGACCAGAGCACTAAAACTCTAGGACTCTTATGGAATCCAATTCATAACCCCTTTTTGTTTACTTCATCAGTTAAGGAACCAGTTGTGTACACGAAAAGAACTGTTCTATCAGATATAGCTCGAATTTACGATCCATTAGGATTACTCGGTCCTGGAATAGCTAAGGCTAAAATTTTCATACAGAGACTTTGGTTATTAAAGTTAGGTTGAAACGATCCACTTCCAGATGATGTTAAGAATGAATGGCAACGCTTTATCAGAACGCTTCAACATATAAACAATTTAAAAATCAATCGTTTTGTTTTAAACGAAGGCCATTCGGAATTGAACTGCACGGATTCTTCGATGCATCCGAGCTCGCATATGGAGCAGCCATTTATCTACGCTGTCCCACAAAAATTAATACATCTTTAAATTTACTGTGCAGCAAGTCTAGGGTTGCACCATTGAAACCTTTGACAATTCCCAGACTTGAGTTGTCCGCAGCTGCCTTATTGTCTCAACTCGTATGTAAGGTAGTGAATCTATTAAGGTTGCATATCAATAAGGTAATTTTGTGGTGTGACTCAACCATCGTCTTAGCATGGTTACAGACTCCTCCTCATGTACTCAAAAGCTTTGTGGCCAACAGAGTTTACAAAATTCAAGAGTTGACCCAGACTTAGCAATGGAAACATATAAGTTCAGAGGGCAATCCAGCAGACCTTGTTTCTCGAGGACTAACTTTTGACAAGTTAATTGATTGTGAACTTTGGTGGCACGGCCCTTCTTTCCTAAGAGAAGGTGACATCACATCCAATAAGGACATTGACTTGGAACATGAAAAAAACACTATTGAGTTTTCATCAGAGTTAAAACTGAGAAACAATACTACATTAACTTGTTTGAATAATGTTGAATTTGTCAATGAAATTTTAAGTATTAGCAATAATTATACTAAAATATTACGTGTTTTGAGTTATATTTTCAGGTTTTTAGATAATATGAAAAGATCAACTGAAAAAAGAAAGGGACACGTAAGTATAGATGAATTATCAAGAGCAGAAGCTTTTTTGATACGGGAATTTCAAAAAAGCGAATTTAAGGCAGAATATACTGCATTGTTAGAAGGTAAGCAAATTTCTAAGAATAGTAAATTGCGATTGTTAAACCCCTTTTTGGATGCAGATAGGATGCTAAGAGTAAGAGATCGTTTAAATCATTCCGACCTAAAATTTGCTCAAAAACATCAATACATTCTGCCAGCTAAGGGTAAATTGTGTAGCCTAATTGCAATTTACTACCATAAAAATTACCTTCATATAGGTGCACAAGCATTGTTATGCTACTTGAGGCAAAAATTCTGGCCATTACAGGGAAGAAATTTAGTTAGGAAAATAACGCATGAGTTTATAACTTGTAGTAAAAACAATCCTATAACTGTGCAACAAATCATGGGTTCGCTACCCACAGAAAGAGTACGTCCTAGCGCACCTTTTAACTATGTGGGAACAGATTTTGGTGGCCCCTTCTTTATAAAATATAAGGGACAAAGAAAGGGAATTCTTAATAAGGTGCATTTGGCAATCTTTGTTTGCTTTGTAACTAAAGCATAACACCTCGAATTAGTGTCAGAATTGACCACAGATGCATTCATTGCAACGTTAAAAAGATTCATTGCTAGGCGCGGTAAGTGCGCAGTAATCTTTTCAGATAATGCAAAAAATTTTGTTGGCGCAAACGCAGAGTTACAAAGACTCCATAATTTGCTAAGACGTCCGGAAGAGAGGTTGGCAAATTATTTGTCAGAGGAGAATATCACTTGGAAATTTATTCCTCCTCGTGCACCTAATTTTGGTGGGTTGTGGGAGGCAGGAATAAAATCGGTAAAATATCAGCTAAAGCGAACAGTAGGTAATGCAAGGCTAACTTTCGAAGAGTTATTAACTGTAGTTGCTCAAATAGAGTCTATATTAAACTCACGTCCAATCACTCCATTGTCTTCAGACGTGAATGACTTAGAGGCCTTAACGCCAGGCCACTTCTTAATCGGGAGACCTGTGACAGCCATAGTTGAACCAGAATTAATTAATATAAGCGAAAATAGACTGTCTAGATGACATAGAATTACAAAATGCGTTCAATTGATATGGAATCGTTGGAATAGAGAGTATTTGAATACGCTTCAACAGCGTAGTCCAGGCATTTTGTGATTGAACACGGGCAAAATTGCAATAGAAGCTTTTTAGAGAATTTTTTAATCAGGAACTACTGCTTAATAGCATACTAAAAATCAGACAAAATCTGAGCACGGGAACACCCCTATATACGGATTTCAAAATGGCGGAGGGGATTTTCTGGAACTAAGGCAGAGAATATATCGCTTACGGAAATATATCGCTTTATTTTCACAATTTAACTTTGAAGTATAGTCAAAAACGATAAACAGTACACAAAAGCCTACTATTTCTGACAAATTACTGCTTAAGTTCATTTTTACAGAAATGTTCCAGTGAAGAAAAAAACGTATCAATAGTTTTCATCATATTTATAGTTAGAAGTTAGGTAGTTCTTGTTACATCCATTGACTTGGCACACCCCAGAAGCTGTAGAACAGGGCAATCAATTACGCTTGCATCAGCATCGTAAAGTAGCACAGTTTGTCTTTCAAGAGCATGGAATCATATTAAGTAAATAATCTGTAGCTGGTAGTCACTTGCAGAGTATTGGGTAGCACGAGTGTTTTTTTACATACCAGCCCCATTCTGCTGGCTTGGTTCTTTCTTCCGATATTTATTTGTAAGTAAGTGTGATAGCTATGATATTTTGTAGAAGAATCGGTCGGAGGCAAAAGTTCAGGTATAATAAATGATTTTACTGTAGTTACTTTCCTTACCAACATTTGGTGACGTAGTTTGTCTATAGAATCCAGTGCCTTGCAGTCATAAAACAGAAGCATTGCTTTTCTTCCAGCCTCAGCCATATCTGAATGTAGGCTTGAATTTGAACAAAATATTTTTGCAATAGAACGGAGCTCTGTCTTGTTCATCTGTTTGAGAAATGATGAGGATTTCCCAATCGAAAAAATTCTGGATGTTGTATCGCAGCCCGTGAAAGCATGCAGAAACTGAAGGAAGTTGCAATTTTCACGACCTAACAGAGATTGCATGTTGAGGATATGATAGACTGGTTTGGAACATGATCCTCGTCTTATGTCAATGCGATAATATAGCTTGAAGCCATTATCCTTTGCCTGTTAAAGAAGGAGAATCAGCAAGTGGGTATCTTCACCTATTACTGTGGTATGTGCATGTGCATGTTCTGAAGATGAGACTAGAGCACGAACAATGTCTATATTGGCATCCCCGTCTGTGTTGGGAACAGTACATCCTTGTTTCTTAAGCAATTCGCCTATGAGGGAAGTCATTGCTTGCTTGTTTTTTCATTGTCCAGAAACTCTTCCTTTTTTTCCAATAAATTTCACGCATGGGCTGAAATTAATATCTCTACTGTTTTTTTTTTGTTTTTTTTTTGTAGCGTCATCTGTGAGCCACATCATTGATTGTTGGATACCCAATGTAATTATCAAAAACCATGATAGGTTTTCCATATTGTTTAACAATAAAATCGGCGTAAGATATAGCAATGTTTTCATATGTATCATTTTTTACACCAGGAAATGCGACGCAAGAAAGATCCTCCATCCAATATGTACCTTTCTGTACTTTCCACGTTGTCATATTTTTCATTGTGTAAATTTTTAATGTGTTTGACTAGTGCTTGAGCTAACTGAGATTTGTCTGAATTCCTCATCATACTTGGTAATTCAAATAATGCTGCAGAGTACGCACACGGTTCATAACGCATGACATCTCCGAGATTCATTTCACCACAAGTGCCAGTAATCATCATTCTTTGGAAGAGGAGCGCTGGATCTATTTGTATATCTAAGTCATCTTTATAACTACAAATGGCGGCAGCAGAACCTAGAGTTTTCACTTTCTTTGACCTTTTAACCGAATACCTAAATATATCCTTCCCTATCATTTTGGAGATGATGATCATACCAAATAAGTGCAACTCATCAACATTAACTTCTTTTTTAGATGTTACGCCTGTAACAATTTTGCGTAGAGTAGAATCAGAATGAAATCGCGATATGTGTTCCAGTACATCGGCCACTTTTTAAATGTCATTGCTGCTCCTCTTCTGTCTGCTGTCTCTTATAGGTATTTTTGATAATTTTATAAAAGTTACACACTCCCAATGTTATTTCTATGGGAGTTTGAAGCTAAAAGTTAGCATAGAACACAATTTTTAACTATTTTCAAAACATCATTTAGTACACTTAAAATTGATATTTTGAATTGAAACTGGCAACAGAGCATAGTATATACACTTACGTTAATAAAAAGCACAGTATGGAGCTGTTTATAGCATTTATTATGTACGTTAGAGGTTAGAGATTAATTTAAAAAGGTTAACATTACAATAATCTCCACAGAGATGCTTTATTAAATGGCCGCCAATGGTAAAGCATGTACTTTTCAGAGGCTCGTTAAAATAATAAAATTTATAAAAAGAATCTAAAACTCACTCACTAGTATTGTATAAGCTTCAAATTACACAAATAATGTAGCAATCCGCTGTTAAATAATCATTTAACACCATAAATATAATCTTGAAAAACACTGACATGATAAACTACTCTGGTCAGATCACAATCACAGCACAGCATGTATAAAAAATATCGATACCTTTGCTTAAAGTCTCCTTAACAAAGTAAATTGGTGATGAAATGTCCATAAATGCAGGAGTCGTGCGCGTCCTGAAATTTTATAGCCAGGAAATTTTTCGGTACCAGTATTTTCTTATAGAAAATTACTTCTTAAATAAGGCGAAATTTCGCGCGTTTAAGCTAGATTTATTCTTCTATTAAAAAATACTGATATTTGCCCTGAAAAATTCCCTAAAGCATATTATTAAAAATGTTCCGATGCCTGGGAAAGTTATGCACAACTAGCATTTATAAACACTGGAATCGATTCAGAGCCAGTTGCAATTGTGGATACATGAGATAGAGGAACGGGATTAACAGAAAGTAGAGAAATTTATAAGAACTATATCTCGCGAACCACTGGACCGATTTTGATGCGGTAGGGCTTAAAATGTTCAGGAAGACTTAATATGTAGAAAGAAAATATAGTATAGGGCTTGCCTGAGGCCGGAGATATATCTCCCCATCGCCGGAGCTTGAAAAACTCACCGCATACCGGATGACTGTTAGGAGATCGGTCTAGTAGTAATACAGTTTAGAATGAGTTATAGATACTTTACTTTATCTTGTTCCAAAAGCATTATTGGTTGTCAGTTGTTCGATAAAAAATTAATATTTGCAGTCCAAATTGTTTAGTGTTGCCCTCTGTCGTCTTCCGTCTCAACTAAAAGCTATACAACAGCACAACAACGCAAAACGGCATTTGATTCAGTCCGTTTTGAAATCCGTTTTTAAGGGTGTTCCCGTGATCGGATTTTGTCTGATTTTGGTTATATTTCTCAGTAATGGTTACGGATTAAAAATCAGTTAACAGAGCTTCTATTGCAATTTTGCTCGGGTTGAAGGTGTATTTACTTTAATTTGCCTGGACTAGCGTTCGAAATGACAATTTTCAAAAAATAACGTAATCATAGGTACCCTAGTGTTGATAAAGGAAGACGATCTTCCTACAAATAAATACTTACTAGGACGCATTACAAATGTTTTGCCAGGTACAGATGGTAAGATTAGGGTAGTTGAAATCAAAACCTCAAAGGGAATACTTAAAAGAAGTATATCCAAAATTGCTTTATTGCCACAACAAGTTTCAGAGAATTAGTTACGAGATATTTAAAAAAAAAAAAATAAAAAAAAATAAGGAGGGAGCTTCGTTGGGAATTTTCTCTTGATTTTTATTGCTGTATTATTTTCTTAATTGTATTATTCATTGTTAAAAGAAAACTGTTGTGTTGTATCATATTTACTCAAACATTTGTAATGTTAATATTTTATTTTCTATTGTATAATTGATTGAAGTTGACCCTTCAATGTCGGGGGGTATGTTCGAATTATCTGTTATTATGTGCCAAATGTTGGCAACGCACTTGTTCCGCGAATGTAGGTAACCATAGAAACGTAATTCGTTTCCTCATTCTAGTTTATGTTCTTGTCTTGCCTTGTGTGCACGCATCGCTTCGCTTGTCAACAAAGCTCATTTTTCTTTTTTTTTTTTTAATTTTTGCTAAAATCTCCATTGAGATTTAGGAAATGCGAAAACCGTAAATGGTTTAGGATGTGCTAAAACCTCCCTGAGGTTTAAGATAAATATTACTTATCTTGTAAATAGTCTTCAATATATTTTTCTTTATTTTCATCGTGCATTTCAATATTATTGTTACAGTTGTTTAATGTTTACATCTTTTTTTTTAATCAATTTTATATTTCAACATATTTTTAACATTTTCGCATTTCCAAATGAGTGAAGAAAAGTTTTCAAATTTTTAAATATTTCTATAATTTGAATGTTTTGTGCATGAACAAAATTCCCCCTCCCCCCAGTAATCATATGTGAGTATAGTTTTATATTTATCATATTTTTTAATATTACCCGTATCTGTGTATTTTATAGTAATTTCAATTATTGTGGAAATCATACCAATTTATACCATAAGAGACTAAATACAGAACTTACCTCAGAAAATAAGGAAAGATTCCTATATTATGTGCATAAATGTATATTTTTACAGAGTTTAACTTTATAAAAAAAAGGTGAAATATGTGCTTAAATACTCTAACTGAAAAAAACAAAAATAGAAAAACAAACTTGAGGACTTTCAAGTAAGAAAAATATGGTCACTACTTTAAATTGTATCATTTTATTATTGTTTTTTCCCCATATATTTCTAGTATTATTATTGTTGTTTGTGTTTTCAGCTTTTCGTCATATTTTCTGTCATTATATTTTTCAAATATTATATGTAAAGTCCGATCGGATCGTCTCGAGAGCCATATCCCAAACTTAAATACTTCAGCCTAAAAATTTATAATCTTAAATTTCTTCCTTAAAATTTATGCCTCAAAATTTAAATTTTAAATATATTTTCCAGCAGCAAAATTCAGTCCTCATATCTTAGCAAACTTAACTTTAACGTTACAGTTAATTTAAATTTACCTTTAGATTTAACTTTAACCCTAATCTGTAATGTCGCACTTATCTCTTTTTGTATTCGCCATTCTCCGTGCGAGTCCCCCCCCCCCCCACCCCGGATTTGAAGGCAATTCCGGGTGGACCTCTTCTTGGAGGGGGGGTATATGAAAGAATAAAAACCCTTTAAAATTCCAAATTAAATTCCAAAAATTTAAATTAAAATCCGAAGTATCTTTCGTCTAACTTTAAATCTATTTCTAAAACCAGTTTCTCCCCTTGTAACTTTGTTTCCCAGCAATACATCTTATTACTTTCAGAGATCATTTTAGGACGATTCTTAAGAGTGAAACTGCTAATCTAAGCGCTTTTTGCAGGCATCTGTGGGTAGGGCTGATACGTCACAGTCCCTGGGAATTGTGCGGGCCTTGACCGCAGATCAATCAAAACTTAATGAACCAATTAAATTAAATGTTCCTCCCAAATTAACAATTCTGCCCTCTGCTGGAAAATATTAGAATCTTCACCATATTATCCCGAACACGCGCGAAAAAAGGGGGATTTTGGCCATTTGAGATGCTAGCTAAACTTACGCCAATGTAACCACCCAAAATCTACGCTGTTGGCTCCGGGACCGGCGATCGGCTCGCGAATCCGATGTATGATGAGCAGCCTAATAAATGAGTTCGATTCGCATAAAGTTCCCGAGTCACTTTCTCATCCCATCATAGCCGTCATCTAGGACCATACCACTAGATTCATTACTTTATTATTACATGTATACAGGGTGTCCCAGGATTATTGGGACAAACTTTAACGGGAGGTAGGAGACATCACAAGGATTCAATTTTTGCATAGCAACCCATGGTCGGAAACGCTTTCCTGGCACGGTAGTGACGACATAAAACACAAGGATAACAGGATACGAATAAAAGAAAAAAAACATGTTTATTATCCTAAGTACAGTAAAAAAGTAAGAAAAAAGAACATTAAAGAGACAACGATAGTCATCAAAATAGGTGTTCGAAATTACGACCCCTGGCCGTGATACATGGTGGCGCATCTCCGACGTATGGAAGATCTAATGTTCTCGAAAGTACTGGGAGTGCCCGGACTTCCCCAGCAGCTGCTACGATGCGTGCAACAAGTTCATCAGCACTTTCCAGCATTGTCCCGGCATTTTTGCGGCACTAAGAATAATGAAAATTTTCTCTCCCTATTCGTGTCTTTTCTTTCTTGTGTTTTGGGTCGTCACTACCGCGCCAGGAAAGCGTTTTTGACCATGGGTTTCTATGCAAAAATTGAATCCTTGTGATGTCCCCTACCTTCCCTTAAGGTTTGTCCCAATAATCCTGGGAAACCCTGCATATCCCCTGTATCCCCTTAAAGTCCTCTCAATAATTCTGGGACACCCTGTATAATATAGTCGGACCTGGTTAAGATGCTCACGGTTAATATGCGATCCTGCTTAATACGCAGTTTTTTTTCGGTAAGTTGAACATCATCCATAAGACTAATGCAACAGTATCACATTTTATACGTTTTTAATTGTTAGGTCTGGATTTCGTCAAGAGGGGTATCGTTGGAAAGGTGTTGTAATGAGGATTAAGAAAAATGTAGGAACTTTCCGTCTGAATCCAACCATTTAGCAGGTACGGATCAACATTTCTTCCCTGACTTCATACATAAAGAAAAAAAAATCCCGCTTTCGTCAGAAATAGTATTATTGAAAAAATCTTGCCATGAGTATTTTCGTGAAAATTTGCGAATTCCGGTTTTCGACGGATTTGCCAGAGATTCCGATAAACCTGTTTTTATAAAATATCTGTCTGTGACTCTGTCTGTATGTGACACAAATTTTGTGGGCGCTCTATCTTAAGAACTAATGCACGGAATTTAATAAAAAATTATATTCAGGTAGTCCCTGATATAAATTAGTCTTGATTAGTTTTTGGTGCAAATCGTTGAACAGGTGGCACTGCTATGCTGCATTTTCACCCTTTCTGTAATAGCTATATCTCAAGAACTAATTCCCAGATTTTCGTCAAACTTCAGATTCAATTAATCCTTGATATGAGTTAGTGCTGATTACGTTTTGGTGTAAATCGCCAAATCGTATTTTATCTGATTAAAACAGGTACGCTCTTAGAAAAACTTTCTTGAGTTCACGGAAATATTTTGGCTGCACTGTTACTGGTAAATATTCGAGAATTGAAGAAATTTCCGTTCTAGGACAGAAATTTTCCGCAATCTGAAAGAAGGAATTTAAAAAAAATACGTCTCTCGTTCTTCCGTGTAATACCCCTGGCTTTGAACCGGGACTGCGCGTTTCGAATCCAGCATCTTAACCACTCGGCCAGCGACAACTTGGCAGAAGGCGAGTGTAAAATGAAGATATGGGTTACTTCGAATAGAGGATTGGTAAGGCTTGTTAAATTTCTTGTTTAGAAAGCTCAGAAATTTAAACTTAATTGTAGGGACATTTCGTCGTTATGAAAAAATGGTTGATGTTTGAACAGCTAGAGAATAATAGAGGATAAAAATTATTACATGATAGACATATTTTTAGAAGACGTAATTTGATTGTTAGATGTAAAATATGAATGTTATATTTTTAATTAAATTCAATTAAAAATGTCTGCTTTTTTTGAATAAAATCGATTTTTTTTTTTTTTAACTTGATTGAACTTTATTTTTTATATGTTCGTTTATACTATACTTTACATGAGAATATTTTTTTTATTACTCTAAAATATAAATTGCAAATAAATGTAAATGAATGAGAAAATTGCTACTTTATTAAATTCGAAAGCATTATTTTTGTTTGTTTATTTTTAAATAAATTAGAAATTTCAATTTAATTGAATTTTCGATTTTTCATTTTGAAAATAAATTCGAATTATGGAATTAATACAGCTTATACGCATGTGTGTAAGAAATAAACGGAATTTCCTTCTCTTTTTGGGGCTGCCGGGAAAAATTAAAGGAAAAAGTATATTTTCTAGGAGTACGGAAATTATTTGTTAAAAATGACGCATAATTTTGCGTATAAAGACAAATTTTCCTGGCGTTGTAGGATTTCGGAAAGAGGTTGCACATGTAGTAGTTCACTGTAGTGAGAAGAATTTCCTGGCATGATCCCATAAGTAATTATATTTTGAAACTGTTAAATACAAATATTCGTCGATTCGTCTTTTGATATAAATATATTTTTGAGTACTACATCTTGTAAAATTTACTTTTCTTGGAAAGTGTATATGTTTTTGAATTTTTAAATTTAAAATATAATATTTACTGCTGTTAAAGTTATTTCTTTAGTCTGGTTGAAATTTCTTTCTGTTAAATGAAATGAATGATAAATGAAATTAACAACTAAGAAAAGCAATTTATGTAACACACACATATAAAAATCTAAAGACTAATGATATTATGGGCTCAAAAAAACAGTTTATCATAGTGTGTATAAGAGTAAAATCAAAACATTCTCTGCATCTTTCGGAAAAGTTTTGCTGTAAGCGAATAGATATGTCGACGAAGATTTCTTTTAGACCTTATTTTATTTTTGACATGAATAATGGTATATAGTTCAATGCAGTGAAACCCATCATCATATAACAGTCAGGCTTCATATAGGATACTTCAATGCATGCATAATATATTTTAATACGTTTTTGAAGTTTGAGCGTAGAAAGAAAATTTAGATTTCTCTGAGTTCTGGAGTTTATATAAAGCAATATTTAAAATACTTGACCCTTTTTTTTTACCTTTACAAGATGAAAGTACTGGATTCGTGAAAATTTTCAAATTCCGGTTTTCGACGGATTTACACATTTTAGGGGCCAGAGATCTCGAAAAACATGTTTTTACAAAATGTTTGTCTATGAGTCTGTCTGTGGATCTGACCGTCTGTAGTAACACAAATTTTGTGGGCGCTCTATCTCAAGAACTAATGATCGGATTTTCATAAAACTTCAGATTCAGTTAGTCCTTGATATAATTTGATACTTATTACTTTTGGTGTAAATCTCTCAACAGGTGGCGCTGCTATGCTGCATTATTCATGATTAGCGCAAGAGCTGTATCGCAAGAACTGATGCTCGCATTTTCATCAAACTTCAGATTCAGTTGGTCCCTGATAAATGAGTGCCGTTTAATTTTTGGTCTAGATCACCCAACAGGTGGCGCTGCTATGCTACATTTTTCACGATTTCCGGAATAGCTGTATCTCAAGAGCTAATGCATGATTTTTCATAAAACTTAAGATTCAGTTAGTCTCTGATATAAATTTGTCCTGATTAGTTTTTGGTGTAAATCGCCGAACAGGTGGCGCTGATATGCAGCATTCTTTATGATTTTCGCAACAGCTCTATCTCAAAAACTAATGCACGGATTTTCATCAAACTTCAGATTCAGTTAGAAGCTGACATAAGTTGTTGCTGATTAGAGTTTGGTGTAAATCATCTCACCAGTGATGCCGCTATGCTGCATTTTTTCAGGAAGTATTAACACGTATGAGACAGAAGAAAGTTTTGGGATTGCTACATCCGACTAGTTTTTGCATGTAAACTGATCAGTCTTAGTAAAGGTTTTTTTGTTCTAAGTTTGAGCTAATTATGAAGCTAACATTTCATATTATAGTCTTTTAAATCATGATTTTTTATACTTAACAAAAATGTCATGTTTTCAAATATTTCTCAATTGTTGTATATAATATTTTCAAAGCTAGAATGAGTGGAAGTTTATTTTTAAATTATTGAGGTTTGCTCTACAATAGTCCCGTTTAACCTTTCAGTAAGCAGGGGCTCACCTCAGTTGATGGCAAACAATAGAGGACGCCATTATTAAAATGACAGGAATTATGGAATCTATCAGCTCGTGATTAGGGGAGAATAGCCGAATTTGGACCCCTTCACTTATTTTCAGGCGTAACACACCTCACCTTTGCAATATCTGCAAAATATCACTACACGTGGTCAATCTATTCATCTACTAACTAAACAATTTTTTAGGACAATTTCTTTTTGAAAATCTTAAGTTTTATTTTAATTTTAAAAATTTGTCAAAAGTGGTCCAAATTTAGCAACTGGCCGCCTAAGTTGGACCCTCAGTCTCCTAACGTGGAGTAAACAACATTAGACTGTAATAAAACACTCATACTACAATATATATTAAAACACACACACACACATAAATAACGCCTGCATTCATCAGTTAAAGGTATATATAAATATTATACAGACATACAAACAATAAATACAATAAACCCAACTGGAGTGAAAAATTAGCCAGAGCCAGGAATCGAACCCGGGACCACAGTATACAAGACTGCTGCTCTAACCATTGAGCTACTCCGGCCGATGCCTGAGTCTGCAATTTCTCACTAATAAACCATGTTGGGGAAGTCACCAGCCATCTATACGACAGCCTTGGATGACCGGACAACGATGAATAGATTTTACTATTACATCGATCTACGATAATTATAATAAAGCACTCATACTACAATATATATTAAAACACACATACACACATAAATAACGCCTGCATTCATCAGTTAAAGGTATATATAAATATTATACAGACATACAAACAATAAATACAATAAACCCAACTGGAGTGAAAAATTAGCCAGAGCCAGGAATCGAATCCGGGACCACAGTATACAAGACTGCTGCTCTAACCACTGATGTCACAACTTAGTGTTTCCTTTTTGTTTCCTATATCTTTGACAACTTCTGCTTTCACTAATGTTTTTCTTCCAGACTGTTTTCTGCGTCTTTTTCATAATTTGTTTTACTCTCTTAGTTTTAGTAGGTTTCTAGATTACTGACTTTGACTCCAAAATCTCACTAGGAGGAGAAAAATAAAAAAAATAGTGTTCAAAGTGTACAGCCCCGAAATTCATTACTTTTCAAATTTATGATCGTATATATGGTCCAATTTAAGAAACTTAAATTGGGCCAATTAAGAAAACTGCGCCATTTTTTAAACGAGGTAATCTGTTGCTTATGTTTTATTGAACACATACATCAGACTTGTATGCTTGACACCAGGGCCCGCTTATAAGTCATCGTCGATATACAGGGACGAGATAGTACAAGGAAATTTACAGCACCAGAGAATTAAATTCGGGGGGGGGGGGGGGGGGCTCCACAAAGTGTGTGCAACGGAGCCGGGGGGATTCGAACCCGCCCCCAGCTACGCTCTCAAGTGATTACCGGCGTGGTGTCTTATCCATTCAGCCACGGTGGGCCCTAGAAGTAATCTCAACACTAAGAACAAAAACGAAAACAAACAAATCCGCTTGAAAAATATGCGCAATAAACACATGAATTTATATATGTATACGAGAACACAACAACTTACCTTAGTTTTAAAGTACTCTCTTACGTTTAGTAGGAAAAAATTAGATCAAAACAGCTAATTTTAGGTTTTTTAAAATTGTCTTAAAACAACACGTGGGAGGTTGATGCTTCTTCCAATCATAAATTAAGTCATTCTGGCGAGTAGGATTTCAGCGGAAGATGACGTCTCTTTCTGTAATTAATGGCAGAATTGCAGCGGTACATTTAACCACTTCAATGTTTGCCCCGAGATATCTCGGGGGTAAAAGCACTGTTTCCCTATACCCTTCGCCAGTGAAGTGGTAGCAGCGGTCCAAACATGGCTACTCTCCCCAATATATGTAGCGATATACACATATCTCATGGTTCGGAAAGCAGCGTCACATTTTTGGAACCAAGTTTAGAGTTGATGTTTTTAGAATATATCTAGATAGAATAGAGACTTTAAGATAAGAATTAAGAATAAATTGAATTAATTTGGAATAAGCTGCGATTAGGTAATTCGAGAATCACACAAAAGATTCGAGATTTGAATTTTAATAGAATACAAATTAAGGTTACAAAAACAATATTTAGAAATTTAAGGACTGTTACATACCTTACTACCAAATAATTGCACAGGCAAGCATAAATCAGTAGGCTTAGAAGGAAAGGACAGGAGGTTGGACACACAGATTCCGGCGACCTTTTGTGCAATGAAAAAGTATAGTTAGTAGATAACCATATCACAAGGATAAAGCGCAATATTCAAGGGGTCTTAAAAAACAAGCCCCAAAGTCAGCCAATTTTGATACTTTAGTACATAATCGGATAAATTACATACATACCTGAGCGGCCGAAAGGTACAGTTGCAGAGCACCAGACCTGTAAATTTTCACTTTTGGAACTTTGTGTGTTCAATGCCCGAATAAGACTTTTTTCCTTTCCCGCAGACAAAATAATGACTAATTATTTTCGAACTACAAAAAAATATATAATTATTTAAATTTAAGCTAAATGTAATATATATATATATATATATATTATAATTAAATATATTATATTATTTAATTAATTTAAATATATATATATATATATATATATATATCAGTGGCGTGGCGTCAAAATTTTCGGTGGTCATCGCAATTATTTAAGTTTGTGGTGAAAAATTATTAAGTCTAAAATTCAATGGTTGAATGTTCAAAAAAGAAACTTTAAATCTTACCTTCACTTATACATGAACTCCAAATGTTCTGCTAAAACTGGATCGTAGAGTTTTAAAAGCTTATTAAGAGTTTTAAAATATTGCTTGGTCATCGCCGCATCCAGCGATGACCGGACGCAACGCCACTGATATATATATATATATATATATATATAATATATATAGATTTATATATATTTAAATAGAAAGTGAATTAGGTAATGTAGATTTTTATGCAAAGGTTAATATTGATAAAAATCCTGTTTAAAAAAAAAATTGCATATAAAAAGAAAGTTAGAAATATGTTTTCTTACAATTTTGAAGTTTCTAATCATCACTGTTTGCCATTTATTTTTTTAACATCTAAATTTCATAAAGATCCGATTAAATTTAGGTTTATTTGCAGTACTTCTAAAAGTGTTAATAGAAATTTTAATATTGGTTTACAGAATTTATTAAAAAAGATATACGGTTTTTTAAAATGTAAATTTAAGAAGTATAGTCATTTTTGGTCGATTGATAATAGTATCGAAATTTTGGGCAAACTGCCTTTGACTTCTCTGAAAATGCATGTATTCGACTTTGAAAATCTATTCACCAATATACCTATTGATTGTCTTTATAATGTTTTAATGAATATTTTGATTTATTTTATTTAAATGAAGAATTAAATATTAATAGAGAGTTATTTTTAAGTTTATGTCATTTCTGTTTTTATAATAATTATCTAACTTTCAACAATAATACATTTAATCAGATTTGTGGAATTGGAATGGGGACAAATTATTCTAGTACAGCAGCTAATTTATTTTTGTTTTATTATGAATTTAAATATACAATGAAATTTAATAAATCTTTAAAAGTCTTTAGGTATATTGATGATATTTTGATTTTTAATTTTGATTTTACTAACGAATATGAAAATATATATCCCAAATGTTTAAAGTTGAATAGGACAAACTGTGATGATTATAATGCAGAATTTTTAGATATTTCCTTTAAAATTATTGATAATAAGTTAACTTTGGATTTGTATGATAAAAGACATAGTTTTCAATTTTTTACAAGAAGTATGCCACATTGGTTTTCTAATTTGCATAAAAAAATTTACATAAATATTATAATTAATCAATTAATTCGTTTTAATACAATTTGCGGCAGAGATAGTAATTTTTATAAGCAGATTTTTACGTTTTTGGCTAATTTTTTCTACAATAATAATTATCCTATACAGTTTTTGAAATATTATTTAAAGATGATTTTAAAAAGTGAGTGGCAACATTGTGGGTTGGCGGCGTGAACAACTTATGGCGGCATCCTCCCTGAACATTCCATATGACACGTAAATTCTAAAGTCTTGTTAAAGAACGGATTTAGGAAGATGTTTTGAATCAATGGAAGAATGCAGACTTGGATATCTAGTTTTTGTCAATGGATTCGGAAAGAAAATTAATAATTTGTTATTGACAGGTGAAAAAAATTATACAGGTACTGTCTTCATGTTTTTGAAATTTTCTCTTGCGGGTTTGGGAGGGTGCACGTTCTTCTGCATTCATACATGTTAAGTTAATTTCATTTGTTTATATTTAAATTGTAAATTTTAAAGTAATTTTCTAAAAGATCATTTTATTAAAGAATTTTGTTTTTGTATTTTGAATTATACTTTGTTTACATTATTTGTTTTGTTTAAATTTAGTTTATTTTAGTCTTCTTGAATTTAGTTTCTTATATGACAATAGTTTTTTCTATATTGAATGCAGGATGGACGTGTGTTCAGAAACCTGCCGACTTTTAACAGTGGGGGTGGAGTTAGGTTTGTCTGTTCTCCCACTGACGAAGAACAGACTGCTATTTGCCTGTGTTTTTTTGTTTTTTTTTTTGTTTTTTACCTGTATTTTTGAAAGTTTTTGAGTTTTTTATAGTTAAATATTACAGATATATGCCCTTTCTTTTCGGAGTTATGGTGTTTTTGCATTTTAAAATAGTGATGATATATATATATATATATATACATTTATTTATTTACAAAGAAATTGCAATTGCATGGTAGTTTTATGGACCTAATGAAATGTAAGAAAAAAAATACATAATTTGAATTCCTCAAACGGCAAAATGTTTATTTTATTTACATTTATGCATAGTTTTTTTTATACGAATAAACCTATATTCTTCACAGCGAAATTAATTAAAATGTGCTGCATAAAATTAAAATATGTATTTTAACTTCACCTTTTCTAATGTTTAACAATTTAAAAGTTTTATAAATTTTCGATTTTTTTTTTTTTTAAATTTTGAAAAAATATTTTTTTTTATCTCGGGATCTTTGTGTTTGGAATTAGAACAACTGTTTTCGACAATAAGAAATCTTTTAATGGACATTCATATTTATTAATAACGTAGATTTGCAGGTGGTTTTTAGCAAAATACGTACGTTATTGAAAATAAACAGGGTGGATTTAGAATGTTTACTCTTGTTTGTTTTAAAGTTTTAACATTAATCTACTGCAGACCGAGTGAGTATGGCATTTTGTTTTTAAAGTTTTGTGGAGATTAGGCGTAATTCTTTAGTGTAGTGTCGTAATTAAAATGAAAAAACATGTCTTGTGAAGAAGTTTCTAAATTTACAAATATTGAATAATGTATTCCAGAAGACTAAATTCATAGCGAAAAGAAAGTCTTGTCGGGATATCGAACCCACAATGTTCCGAAAGGAAAAATTACAAATCCGGCGCCCTGCTAACTGCACCCTTCGGCCAGTCAGAAATGTGTGTAATTTATCCGATTACATACTAAAGCGTCAAAATTGTGTGACTTTGGGGCTTGTTTTTTTAAGACCCCTTTGCATAATGCGCTCTCTCCCCCCCCCCCCCCCCCCGGGATTGCACTTATACTCTAAAGCGAAAGCTGGGTTCCCGGGGCGGTCATCCCTGTCATCCCCCTGCATAATGCGCTTTATCCTTGTGATATGTTTATCTACTAACTATACTCTATCATTGCACAAAGGGTCGCCGGATTCTGTGTCCCCAACCTCGAGTACTCTCCTTGTTAGATATACAAACACATTCTTTATTCACCACAAAAACATGAAAAAAAATGAAGAATATTTTCAGGCTAAATAAACAATGAGGGCTTTCAAGAATAGGAATGCTAGGCTCACGGCGTATTTTACCAATTAATATGACGAATCCACAAAAAAGAAAACGATTTATACATTCACTGGTTTAGCGTACTTCTCAAACATGTTAAGAAGTTATTTCACATTTGAGTTCTTCATTTACGTGTAGACTACGATGAATAAACGAATACGGTATCTTGACTTGAATACTTCAAAATTAATTACGATGATGGAGAATTAATAAAAAGGGTTAAATCGGTTAACATCATTGATACAAACTCAATCTGAACTTCGACTCAGACGTAATATTTTGTTTGTTCTGAATTTTTGCGTATGTTATTTCTCACCTGACGTCACGCATTCCACGTCACGTTATTTCTCATGAGAGAAAACCAAACTCCCGGCTGCAGCTTTTTCTTCCATAACCTCCGGGTTGCTGGCGTGAACTTCAGGTAAAGTAGTAACTTGTTGAAAGGGACGTTTGGGCATACCCTCGTGCAGACAGTTACGACTCTAACGACACCATCAGCACCAGGATAGACGTTTTCGATGAGTGCTAATTTTCACTTCGTTGGATGAATTGATTAGCTTTGACCAAGACTAATTAAAAAGTCTTGATAACGTGGTTGCACTTTTTTCTACTTACGTCTTAAGGACAATGTTTGCAGATAGTCTTTTGTCCAGCACTGCCAGAAACAATCACGAATCTTGTTACACAGATTCCACCTGGAAGAGAGAGTAGTACATGGATTAATACTTGGTGTAGCTACAAATATTTTTTCGGGGGGAGGGGGGGGGGCGGGAATAAAAAAATTTCCCAACTTATAATTAAAAAATTTCCCAACTTGAAACAAATTTCTTTATTTTCCAACTAAAACGATATGTGCAATGTGTGTTTAATGATAATTCTACTTATACTTAAAAAAAAAAAAACCTTTCCAAAGAAAAATACTGAAACTAAAAACATAAAAATTATTATTATTGGTTCATTTAATGAAAATTTTTGTCTTCTATTATGTACAAGTCATAATCGTACTTCATATGAAAATAGCCTCATGATATTTTGTGATTTTTGAGAAAGGAACAAGTTTTTGGAAGAAATAGATTAGAGTCACTGTTGATGTACAAAGGTAGGGAAATTCAGTTCTCGTAGATGTATGATATTTTCGTAGCACAGAAAAACACAATGGCAAATTGAGTCTGGCTGCTTTTTGTATTTCTTTTGAAAATTTAACAAGTTTACTGTTACAGAACTCAGAAAGATAGTCAGCAAAACAATAAAAAATTATTTTTTTTTTAACTTTTTATTAAAAAAAAAGTGTTTCAAAAGTCTAGAATTTCCCAACTCTAAGTTTAAATTGGTTTAGATGCGGTATATTCCCAGATGGCCGCCATCTTGGATGTTTTGACGATTTTATGTTGGCGATCGTTATCGATATGTGGAGCCCCGTGTGACGTGCGTGTTCTGGCGTGTCGTGTTCTGGCAACCCCTGAGAAGCTCATTTTCGCTTAGGATTTTGTGGATGTGTTTTGATATCGTGTTGTATCGTTCTGTCTTTTATTTTTATGTTAAATTTATTGGATGTATTTGATTGACTATGGTTTCTGTAGTCCGTTAAACGCTCTTGCTGAAGTAATTAAGAAATATAAGGAAATTTTGATGAAAAAAGGAGGTTTGTTTACAGTGCGTCAATGCGTATTCATAGGCCTATTTTGGAAAATGACGGTGATGTTATCACAGGTATTTCGTGCTTGAGCTTTCAAGAAAGCAGATGTCTGTTAAGGTATGTTGATAATTTTATGTATATTTTACTGTCTTACGAGTTTTTTTTACATTTTGAGATTGCTACAAAGCGAGAACTGCTGAATTTTGAGAATGCTACACAGCAAGAACTGCTGAATCCAGTGATGATTTTTTTCGGTTAATGAGCGCGGAGTGCTCAGACAATGATTACTGCGAGTTTCGTTTTTTATGTATATTTTGTTGCCTTATGAGTTTTGTACGTTTTGAGATTGCTACAAAGCGAGAACTCCTGGATTTTGAGATTGCTACAGAGTGAGAACTGCTGAATCCAGTGATGTTTTTTTTCGGAATTTTTTCGGTCATACAACGATTACTGATTGCCACTTTAGCGAATTTTGTTTATTATTTACATTTTAAGCCAAACATGCGTATAAATCGATGCTTGGCGACATTTACGACTTGGCGGAAAAGGGGTTTTCACGCCAAGAAAAATTCCAAGATGGCGGCCCCGGGAGTTTATGACATCTGTTCCCTCAAATTTCACAAGTTCACATATATTGGAGGGGGAGGCTCCCCCCCATAAGCCCCCATCGCGACGCCTCTGGATTAATATTAGATGAAACATCAGGTAAAGCAAATTATAGAGGACCAATGAGGAAATGTCCTGGCGTTAACACTGTTAAATCATTAGGATCTGTGAATAAGGGAATAAGTGGATGAGAATTTATATATGATTCAATAAGTCACAGATTGGTGGATAGTTTCTCGAATGTCACATGAATACCTTGACATAATTTAGTTAGATGTCATTTGGCTAGTTTTACGAATGACTCCCATAAGCCTCCAAAATTTGGACCATAAGGAGGTATGAAATGCCAACGAATTATTTGTCGTTGTTCACAGAAATCTTGGACTTTTGATTCTTCGAGAAGTAGAAACAACCTTTTAAAGTAAGTAGCTGCACCAACGAATGTTTTTTCGTTATCGGAAAAAATGTCTGTTGGCCATCCTCGATATCATATAAAGCATCTAAAGTTAAAAGAAAAGCTTCTGTAGATAGTTCTAAACTAACACAATGTGAAAATCTTTGTTACACATGCATATGGAAAGCCAAATATAAGATTTAAAGGTAGTATACTTTTGTGTCTGTTGACATTTCTTCTTGATGGGTTCCGCAAAATCAATCCTTGTTTGCTGGAATAGTTCAGGCAAATTGAAACAAATACACCTTCAATCCGAACAAAATTGTAATAGAAGTTCTGTTAACGGATTTTTAATCAGTAACCATTACTGAGAAATATTACCAAAATCAGACAAAATCCGCGCACGGGAACACCCTTATAAACGGATTTCAAAACGGACCGAATCATATGTCGTTTTACGTTGTGCTGTTGTATAGTTTTAAGTAGAGCGCAGGGGCGCCATTTGAGGGGGGCTGGGTGGGGCAATAGCCTCCCCCACCACGAAATTTGATTTTTCGGAAAATTTTCATCAATTGTCAGACTCAAACAAAAATTTAAAAATTGCTCAAATGCTATAATAATTAATCTGATTTGATTGCAATAAAAACACGTGTATTAAATAAATGCTTTATGCATAGAAATTAATCATTATAAAAAAAAATTTCTATTCGAACTTTCTTAAGGTGAGACATATATCGTACTTTGGCTAATTTTAAAAATACACGAGAGAAATTTTCTTTTATCAATTGCTTCTCAGCTGTGTTCAACTTAATCATATGAAAACTAGTCCCCTTATAGGTAGAAATTCAGGGCTAGAGTTTTTTGAGATTGTCTTTTTTTTTGCGGGGGGGGGGGGTATAATTCAAGTTCTTAATTATCTAACTTTTTTACTTTTTTTGAATTATTAGTGTCACATTTCATTTACTGCAATCATGTTATCAAATTATTTAATTATTTGCTTTATTAAATTATATTATAAATGGTACACTCTAAAAAATTTTCAACGCCTAGGAATGAAGCCTGCGAGCAACCGACAAAACAATTTCTTCAACACAAAAACCGACAGACTTCCACCAAATCCCAAAGTAAAAGAAAATTGCTGCATATTTTAACACGTTTATAATAAAGTAGTCTATAATTTTATCCCTTAATTACAGAAATAAATACATTGGTTATTACTATGAGCCACCATGAATAGTCAAACCTATAGTTTTTCATATAATAAAGTAGTCTATAATTTTATCCCGTAAGTACAGAACTGAACACATGGGTTATTATTATGAGCCACCATTAATGGTCAAATCTACAGTTTTTCATTTCAAAAATGTTCAGAACTTCCTTGTTAAAAACCATCAGGTCATACCGACTCCGACCGAAAGAGATAAAGCACAATCCGAAAAACTTAAAGTGCACCTCACTCGCAACGAAGAAAATACGTCAACCTATCCTGACGCAGGACTATAATTTTATGTAGATAGGAAAACCGGTAAAAAGATTTCCATTGAAAGGCAATCCGACCCAAAATGAAAGAAAATTAATCCATATTTTAATACAATTATTGTAAAAGAAGTCTACAATTATATCTTTAATATAAACTTTACCTTTTATGTAGAAAAATGAAGATATAGTATTCATTTATGTTCAAATATGTAGCTTTTTCATCAGAAAAATATTCAGAATTTCTTTGAAAAATAGTATTAATATGAACTGTGACGTTAAGAATGGATTGATGTGATCGTAATAGGGTTAAGTACACATTGCGAAGTTCTTTTGATAAAAACTATTAATCGTTAAAGAAATAATAAAACTGTAGAATTCTTACTTTACAGGAGACAGTGAAGACGCAAACTGATGAAACAAATAATATTCTTTATTCCATACGTTAGTTGAATAGAAGGTTATGAAAATTCTTTCTTCTGGTCACCATTTTAAAATAAAAGAACTGAATCTTTTAAGAAGAGAAGAATAACAGCCAACATAGAATAAATTCCATGGGATTTTCCTTTGATGAAAGCAGCACATCTTTAAAGATTAAACTTTGCCATGACAAAAAGCATCCACAAAAATACGACCCATTATATGGACGTTTTCATTCGGCAAACTTCGTGGTATTCGACGGCAGGTAAAACCCGCGCCGCGGAAAACACCCATTGTAAAACTACATCTCTTTTGCACAACATCAAACCAAATTCTGATTTTAAAATTAACTAGTTTTAGTATCTAAATGATGAATACGGGGACTTCAAAAATTAGAGAAAGAAAAGATTTAAATCTATTAGAGAATTTAAAAAATTAAGCAATATCTTAATAAACAAATCCGAAAGAATACATTTAAAAAGTTTTACTTCTATTCGCACTACGATCGGCGATTAGACACACCTCCGAAAAGATTGACATCCATTCAAAGCTTATGCTGCGAGACACTCGCTCCGATGACGTCACCACAATACCTGTAGATTCGAAAGGAGAAGCATCCCATACCAGGCGCAGCGGAATGTCATAGGATTTGCCGATGTGCGGTTGAAACAAAAGTCGCCCGCGCAAAAATAAATATGGAATTAAGATTAAAGAACATCGATGTATAAGGCCAAAAGAAATAATTATTGCGGTCGATCATAACGATGGATTTAAATAGACATCGATGCAAAAAAATAGCTGAAAGGAAATAAAACTAAACCAAATTTAAATACTGTGAGAAGTATTCTCACATGAACATTTGAGGATACCTGTATAAATGGAACCTAATATAGAATCCTGTCTAAAAAGAAAAATTTTCATATTCAATATGTTAAAATTTTACCTGCTAAGGTGGAAACCTGTTTGAAACTAAATAATGGTTCTTGAGTTTCCGTATTCAAAGTTTTTACTGTTTTTGTAGGCATGATTCAGTTTGTTTGTCGTACAGGGGGGGGGGAGGAGAAGTCCGGATCCTACCCTTAGCTATATAACTTCCCTCAAAAAATCTTTGCCCCACCCCCCCAAAGAAAGTTCTGAAATGGCGCCCCTGGTAGAGAGGGAAGACGACACAGGGCAGCTCTAAATAATTTGAACTGCAAATACTCATTTTTTATCGAACAATTGACAACCGATAGTACTTTTGGAACAAGATAAAGTAAAGGAACTATAACTCATTCTCAACTGTACTACTACTAGACCGATCTCCTAACAGTCATTCGGTATACAGCGAGTTTTCAAGCTCTGTCGATGAGGAAATAAATCTCCTGCCCCGAGTAAGCTGGAACACTATACTATGTCTTTTTCTTTAGAATATTTTTTTCTGAATGTTTTAAGCTCTACAGCATCAAAATTGGTCCAGTGGTTCGTGAGATATAGCTCTTTCAAATTTCTCTACTTTCTGTTAATCTCGTTCCCGTATCTCATGTGTTCGAATTGCTGCGGGCTACGAATCAATTCCAGTGCTTATAAATATTTGTACATAATTTTTACAGACATCTGAACATTTTTAATAGATGCTATAAACATTTATGAACATTTCATCACCAATTTTACTTTAAGCAAAGATATCGATATTTTTATGCATGGTGTAATTGTTGTCTGACTAGAGTAGTGTCATGTCAGTGTTTTTCAAGATTATATTTATGGTGTTAAGTGATTACTTAACCGCGGATTACTACACTATTTGTAAGCTTATACAACACTAGTGAGTGTGTTTTAGATTCTTTTTATAATTTTTACTATTTTAATGAGTCTCTGACAAGTACATGCTTTACCATTGTCGGGCATTTAATATTGCATCTCTATGGAGATTATTGCAATGTTTATTTTTTTTATTTAAGCTCTAACATACATAATAAATGCTATAAATTGTTTCATAGAGTGGTTTTTATTAACTTAAGAGTATCTACTTGGCTCCGCCGCCAGTTTCAATTTAAAATATCAATTTTAACTGTACTAAATGACTTTTTGAATATTGTTAAAAATTGTGTTCTATGCTTTTAGCTTCGATCTCCCATAGGCATAACATTGGGACTGTGTAACTTTTATAAAATTATTAAAAATACTTATAATGGACAGCAGGCAGAAAAGGACAGCAATGGCTATCATCAATGGTTTTAGAGGTTATAGCTATTACCTCTATTTTAAATAGTACACCGCAAAAAAAAAAAAAATAAAAATATGTTTCTTACTCTAGGAAAACGTAATAGAATCAGGAACGAAAATATACCGTAACCTCTACCGAGTTACTAACGATTCCAAAAAGCGTTCTTTATCTTTAGAAAAATTAGAAACCAGTAAATTTTCCAGACTTACAGAAACCTTAAAAAAAAAAGTTTCTTTTGCAGCCACCGATTTTCGGAAACGTTTAGGAGTATTTTTTATAGCCTATTAATCAGTTTTCTCAATCCGAAATATCATTTTTACGGATGCTATAAATTCTCAAGTAAACATTTTCGTATTCAACAAGAACAAATATATTTTACGGACAATTATGTGTTGCAGATAAACATGCGTTACAAGCAAACATGATAAAATAACAGCATTAAAATTCACATTAAAATAAATATTACTTTGTCACTCTTCATGCAGGGCCCGACTTATGCAGGGGCATGCGAGGCAGCTGCCCCGGGTTCCTCTTTTTAGGGGGCTCCCATGAGAGTAATCGTGATTTTCATTAAAAGGTACCAAACAATTAAAATTAGCCAAAAGTGACCAAAATTCATATATTTTCAAACATTTGGGAAGGGAGTGCATCCGTTTCCCGTTTCTGCTTCCAGTACCCCTTCCACCTATGCAAAAAACAAAATATGTCATTAGAAAACTAGCTATTAATATTTTATTACAACAACTTAGTGTATTCTACTGTTTTCAAAAGGAATTTTTTATTAATGTTTTCCTCATAACATGGCAAGTTAAAGCCATTAATTATGACCAATTTGGGGAATTATTTTTTAGACATCGTATAACGTATGTAGATAAGCAAAGTAAAAGTTTGAAAAGAAATACTCCTATTAACCAATCTGTCATTTTTTCTACTATTATACTACTAGTATTTTTCCTTAAAGTTATGACCATCTTCTTGCTATACCCTGTATACATATGGGAGCGGTACTGGGTACAAAATTTATTCATACAATATGTATGAAGTTTAGTACTAGCCATTTCCGCATTATTCGCAAAAAAATTCTATAGATAAATAGAGGCCCCCCCTCCCCCCCAGAATGATGCTTGCCTCGGGGCTCCCCATAGTCTAAGTCGGGGCCTGTCTTCATGTACAAATTCAATTACGCAGCTGAAAATGCTTAATTAAGAAATAATAGCATTCTAAAAACCGATACTCCGGATTGAGAAAACTGATTAATATACTGTAAAAACTACTCGGAAACGTTTCCGAAAATCAGAGGCTTAAAAAAAAAACTTTGTTTTTATAAATGCATCTTTAAATAAAAACTATTGTTTTCTGACGTTTCTAATTATAAAGAACGCTCTTCGGAATCGTGTTTAATTACACGGAAGTGATTATATGAGGGGCAGTCAAATGAATAGAACACATCCGCCATAAAACACATTACAGCAGAACTCCAACTATCCGAACTCCGAATTGCTGATTATCCGAATCACTTTCAGAATTTCAGGAAAAAAAATAAGACGGAAACGTACTGCGATTCTCAAAATAATGGTTCTGTCTACGCGCGCTATTGTCCTTCCTCCGCGAAGCTAGAGTAGACGCAGCGCGAACATTATTATACATATCTGGAACGAAAAGCCCACGAGCATTTAAAAATGTGAAAAAGCTTCCCCTCTTTTATAAAAACCAATCCAAGGCTTGGTTGGCTGCAGCATTGTTTACCGAGTGGTACGACGAAATTTTCATCCCTGAAGTGAAAAAGCACCAAAAATGTCTTGGAAAAGAAGGCAGTAAAGTGCTTTTGATTGTTGATAATGTACCAACTGATCCCACTGAAGAATTGTTGGAAAGAGGGAATTGCCAGTTTAAAACAATCTTTTTACCGCCAAACGTCACAAGCTTATAGTAACCAATGAACCAGTCTGTTATCGAAACCATGAAACACCATTACAGAAGGCAACTTTTAAAGAAACTTTTGGTACGGGACAAAGAAGAAGAAGATGTGTTGGCTAACCACAAATAAGTAAATTTGAAAGATTGCGCCTACATGGTGGCGGAAGCTTGGAGCTTTGTTAAGGCAGTCCATTAAGACGTGCGTGGAACAAGTTGAAAGGCATATCAACTGAAGAAGATAAGGAAAAGGAGAAAAGACGAAAAAAAGATCAAGGAAAGGAAAGGGAAGAGACAGAGGAAGATGAGAATGACGTGCCACTTGAGGAATTCAGAAACATTCTTTTGAAATTTCCTGGATGTTCAGAAGTTAGTGCTGAAGATATAGGAGAGTGGATGGTGTGTGATTCGTCAGACCCTGGGTTTCAAATTCTAAATGATGATGAACTTATTGAAAATGTGAGAGGAGAAAGTGTCGAGGAAGAAGATGACCTTAATGTCGAAGTTGAAGCAGACACGGGATCATCAGCTAGTGAAGCATTTGCCGGTTTTGAAACTGCGTTGAAGTAGATGCAGCGTCAGCCCGAGTGTGACCACATGCAACTTCTCACTGTCAAGCGGATGTGCGACTTGGCTGCCCGAAGACTGTAAAACAGCTTACATTGACCGAGATGTTCAGCAAGCAATGACTTTCATTTACTGTACGGTACGTACACACTGTACTAATGTACAGCACTTGTAAGTACGCTTAACACGTAAAAGTGTTGCCTTTTCATTTAATTAATTAAAAGTTTTTTTTCTTTATAAAAGGTTTTTTCTCCCATTTTCAATATACATACAGTAATTAATTACAATAGACCCCTTTTTCGGAAAAAATCCAATTATCCGAATTTTTGATTATTAGAATGGGTTCCGGCCCCAATTGATTCGGATAATTGGAGTTCTACTGTACTCGCCAAATTTGGCAACATTGTTGTAATATACTTTCATTACAACACACTGATGATGCTTTCGATTGCTGCTGATGATTTTGATACTTTGATTACAACATAACGTGTGTCCCAACGAAATAAAACCACCGTAATTGTGTGCCGTAACTAGGCACAAAACAAACAAATAAGATTGAAAGAACTATATTAAGAAAGTCTATATAGAAACACATATTTACAAAGAGAAACTCACTTCCTGCCCCACATGGGCAGGAGAAAAAGGTGAATGTGTAAAAAAAGAGGGGGGAAAAGTGTCCCGCCGAAACAAAGTCACTGCCAATATTAGTATTTATTGGTAACTACCAACATTCGAGCTGCTGAGTTCAACATGTTTATGACGTCAAGAAGTTGTCAAGTACTTGTTCTGTGTCAGTCGATCTTTGTGCGAACTTTAGAAGGTTGTATTTTCTATTTCTCCTGCTGTATTGCAATGGGAAAGAAAACCCAGTTATCAAAGTTCGAGAAAGGACAGATAACAGCTTTTAAGGAACAAGGTCTTTCACACAGACCAATATCTAAGAAAATCAAACGATCTAAAACCGTAATAGACAATTTTGTAAATCATGGCAATGCGTATGGGTATAAAAAAGGAGGTGTACCTGCAGAAAAATGACTTTCAGGCAGGCAAGAGAAGTTTTACGTCGTCTTTCAGGAGGTGGTATTTCCCTAAAATAGTTGGCCAAAGAGGATAACATCCCTGTGGCAAAATCAACCCTGTCACGAATTGAAAAACGTACAAGCAACTTGCGATACAAGAAAAGGAAACAGCAGCACATGTTGAAAGCTATCCACATGCAAAGGAGTGTCGACCGGGCCAAATATAATCAAACCTGGAAGGACCAGTGACATCATTTTATAGTTTCAGATGAGAAAAAAAATTAATCTGGATGGACCAGACGGTCTTGCTTTCTATTGGTATGACATGAGGAAAGAAGAGGAAATTTTCTCCAAAATTCAGCAAGTTGTAGGCTCGTTAATGGTGTGGAGAGGGTTCGGCTATGAAGGTAAACATAACCTGGCTGTTCTCTCAGGCCGCATGAAGGCTACTGATTACCAGGAAATACTAGAAACCATTTACTGCCATTTTAAAACAGAATTGGTAGACTAAGTTGGATTTTCCAGCAGGAAAAACCTCTATTCACGCTACAAAATCGTCCTAGGAATTGTTTTTGGAGAATCGGGTGCATGCCATGGAATGACCTGACCTTTTCCCCTGATCTCAATCCCAAAGAAAATGTGTGAGGTATCCTCAGTAGGGTTGTATATGACAATGACAGACAGTTTCAGTTTGTGGCAAAATTGAAGGTCGTCATCACTGAAGCGTGGGAGAACATTAATGCTACTATCCTCCAAGGAGTGGTAAATGGTACGCCACATCGTATATTCCAAGTCATATAATATAAAACCATGGCGGATATATTGTCTATTAACAGTAGTGGTTTTATTTCGGGGGGACACCTTTCACCCCTCTTTTTTTACAAATTATTTTTTTTTCCTGTCCAGATAATGCAGGGAGTGAGTTACTACTTGTAAATATGTATTTGTATATAGACTTTCTTAATATATTTGTTTCGTTCTTATTGGTTTGTTTCGTGTCCAATTACAGCACACAATCGAGGTGGCTTTATTTCGGTGGGACACACCTTACTTTCATTTCGAGGGTTAATAAAAATGCATAATGACAGCTCACAGGTACTCACAGTTGTTTTTTTATTTCTTTGTAGGTGAGTGTAGTGAAAAGTGTGTTTGTCCAGCATTATAAATGGAGGAAAGCAAAGAAAAGCAGAGAGGTGTGGTTCGGTTTTTGGTGGCTGAGTGTGCTAGAACACGCGAAATTCAATGTCGCATATTTGCCGTCTATGGCGAACGCCTCCTGTCACTGACAAGAGATTCCGAGAAGGACGCACATCACTGCAAGACGATTCCAGGTCAGGACAGGCCCATTGAGCCATTACGTCTGATGCGATTGCGCAAATTGATGGTCTTATGCAAAGAACTTACAAGAAGTTCTAATCTACGTTCTTAATCTATGTTCTTCTGTCTTATGCGGTGTGGCGTTTTATCTGAGAGAGCTCAGAGACCAGATGCCCCTAACGAAATAAACATCGTTAATTGGAACCTCCAGATGCCTGCTATAACTTCACATGTCACTGATTCACAAAAACCAGATGGAACATGTAAACAGTTTTAATCATGTAAATATCTGGAGAAAAAGTACTGCGTAGAAATGTTATAAACTGAACTTGTTGACTAAGATGAGTCAAGACCTCACGTGGGGTATTTAGGAGATGAACTGATGTCAGAAAAAAAAGAAGGCCCCGTGGAGGGACAGTATCTGCTGTGACACGACCCCAGACGGTCGAGTTCTCGGTCCTGCGGAAAGGAGCGTCTCGCTCCGAAAAAGATTAACTTTTTGCCGTGTAAGTATTACGTGTGCTTGTTATGTGTGTGTCCCGTGTCGTCTAATAAAACTCTGAAAAAAAACGAACGCCAAGTTCTTTTAATTTCTAATTAAGAATCTTTAAGTGAGTTCTTATACGACGGTACAGTTGGTTGTCAGAAGTCGGATGCGAGTTGTTCGAAAAAAGTTTGGGCACAAACGCACACACAAAAAATTAGCTAGTTTTTAGTATAAGCCTGCACTTTAGGCCTGCACTTGTTACCCACGGAAGGAAGGATTAAGGTGAGAGCTCATTCTTTCGAAAAATAGAGAGCCGTCCTGATACTGGAATAGAAAAATAAAAGGAAAATCCCCGTGTGTTGGAAGAAGAAGAGAAAAACCGTGAAATTTTCCGTGCGGGAAAAGAGGAGGAGGCCAGGTTTCGGTTTGGGAAGAGAGGAAGACAGTTCGGATTTTCACCCCGGTCGGCTGAGAGAATCGGACATCGTCCAGAAGAGAAGGGTGTTGCTTTTCACCCCCCCCCCCCCTGCTGAAGGAAGGAAGAAGATCGTCATCGGAGGAAGGTGCTGTTGGTGATGAAAGGATTGCGGAAGAGTGGAAAAAAAAGAAGATAATTCTGTGATTTTAGGGTGCCAAGGCCTGAAACAAAACTGTGATGGTAGAAGTGGATCTTCAGTGTTCCGTGCCTCTGGATATATGTGTTAGTGGACCTTAAGGTCAGAAAGAAAGTGTGTTCAGTGAGCCACCCGGCTGAAGAAAAAAAGTGGATTACCGGTTAGTGTCTGAGCCTTCATTGGGGTAAGTCACAATTTTGAATTTGGAGTTAATGTTTAGTGATTTTTAATTATTTAAAATTGCTGATTTTGTTGGGAAAATTCAAAAACGGGAATGACAAAAATTGAACAGGTACTAGTCATGGAAGTGAGTCAGTATTTACATATTGCTGTGTTATTGAAAGAAATTTTATGATTGATTGTGATTATTGTTAATATAGTATATATATTTTTGTTGTTGTATTAGTGTAGAGAAGTACCTTTTTATAGAGAAATTTTGTTTGAAAAAAAAAGGGTTAGATATGGCCTTCCTGGGTAAAGGAAAAAAGGAACATATAAAAAAGTTAGTGGATGAATTGGAACTTGCCAGGACCGGAAACGAAACTCGGATTCAGTTAACGCACTTGGTGCTGGAATCTGAGGAGTATGAAGAAGAAATAGTACGGGCTCTGTATGAGACTATATTAGAGACAGCTAAGGAGGAATTAGAACGGGAAGAAAGTCAGCGCGCATGGTTACAAGCTATCGAGAGGGAGGACATGTTGCGTAAACAGACATGGGAGCGTGATCAAACCATTAGGAAGGAAAAATTGGAGCAAGAGAAAGAATTAAAGGAATTAGAATTAAAAAATAAATTCGAGTTAGAAAAACTAAAAATCAAGAAAGGAATTGCCCCGTCTTCAGTAAATGCAAATAATATACATTCGCGTTCACCTGAACAGAACTTAAAAAAATTAATCCCGGATTTTAATCCAGAAAAAACAGATATTAGCTTGTATTTGGTTCTGTTTGAACGCCAAGCAAAACGGGTTGGGATACCGAAGGAAAATTGGGTCTCTCATTTAATTGGGCTTCTGCCAGTAGACATTATTTCCCTTATTGCCAGACAACCCGAGAGAGAGTCAGAAGATTACGATAACGTAAAAGGTATATTGTTAAAAAAATTTAAATTAAACCCAGAGAGTTTTCGGCAGAAATTTGTTAGCCACCAGAAGTCGCAATCTTTAAATAGGCAGGATTTCGGTTTCGAAATCCGAAATTATTTAAATGAATGGCTAGCAGGTTTAGGAATAACTTCTTTAGACGAACTAAAAGACCTTTTGGTCACCGATCAGATTAAACGGCGTGCGACGTTTGAAATGCGTGAACACTTCATTGACAAATGGCCACAGCTTAAGACCGAAGCAGCGATAGTGGAATTATTGGATGGATATGAGAGTATAAGGGCCTCTACTCCGAAGGCCAAGGATACCAGAGATGTTAGGGTGGAAAAAACGCGCCCGTTTTTTCAAGAAAGGTCTCGAGAAACTAGACCACGGTTCTCCCCCCCTTCGAATGCAAATGCCGTGCACAGACCAGTAAACCGAGATAGAGCCTTTGAAAAAAGAGCGAATTTGAAATGTTTTAATTGCGGGTCCGAAACGCACCTGCGTTCATCGTGCCCGAAGTTGCAGAAAAAAACTCCGTCAGGCTCCGTAAATAATTTGCAAGATGTACGAAAGGACGATTTATTGTACTCGTATACATTTCCTGGGGTTGTTAACAACCGAAAGATAGGAATATTAAGAAATTCCGGAGCGACGCTTGATTTAATTTGTAGGAAATTTGTAGATCCGCAGGATTTTTGTGGAGAGAAAATCTGGATCCAACAACCACTTAGTTTGGAGTTAGTTTGTCTACCGTTAGCGCGGGTAGAGATAGAGGGAGATTTCGGGAAAATTTGTACGAAAGCCGCTGTTTGCGGAAATCATTTAAACCAAAACCGATATATTTTAGGAAATAAAACTGCCGCGATGATAAGAGAGAAAACGGGTTATGAATTTTTGCCAACTGGACAGGTAAATGCAGTCCAGACGCGTGCGACTACTAGACGTTTAAAGGAAGAGAAAAGGGAGCTCGAACGGGTAGCTCAAGATGTGGAGACACCCAAGGAATCGAACGTAGCGAATCAGGAAGAATCGGGACTGCGGGATTCAACGGAAGGTGAGGACCCCATTGAAATTACGGCGTTAGAAGTTGAAGCACGGAGTTGGACTTGTTAAAAATCGATAAAGAAGGGTTTTTGAAAGCGCAGCACGAATGTGCAGAGTTAAAGGAATTGTTTAGCCGAGTGGGGGCGGACAAAACGGAAGGTACGACGAAAACTTATTCAGTTGTTAACGGGTTACTAGTTAGAAATCGCGAGGATCGTTTTGGAAACGTTACCAGATTGCTAGTTATTCCAAAAGGGTTAAGACAGAAAATAAAAGCATTGTGTCATGAAGGCACGTCAGTACATTTAGGTGGGACGAAGTCAAAGGATAAATTAATTCGATATTTTTATTGGCCTAACTGTTATAAAGAAATGGATGAATATGTGCGCAGTTGCGACGTTTCTCAAAGAGCGGGTCGAGCGAACGAGAAAAAGAAAGCCCCGTTAAAACTTGTCCCAAATAATTCAGGAAGTTTTCAGTAAAATAAATATCGACGCATGTGGACCCTTACCACTGACCACGGATGGACACCGGTATATTTTAACGGCAGTATGCATGGCGTCCAAATACCCGGAGGCGGTTCCGCTGGTGGACCTCTCCTCTATTAGAGTGACTGAGGCGCTGCTGAATATTTTCAGTCGCATCGGATTCCCCAGCCAACTCCAATGCGATCAGGGAAAGTCCTTTACCTCAGCTTTAACGACCGAATTTCTTAATAAATTTGGCATTAAGATCACTCATAGTTCTGTTTATCATCCCCAGAGTAATCCCGTGGAACGGTATAATAGGACCTTAAAACGACTTTTGAGGGCTCTGTGTATTGAATTAGGC
Organism: Maratus speciosus; assembly: GCA_963932465.1. Taxonomy (NCBI): domain Eukaryota; kingdom Metazoa; phylum Arthropoda; class Arachnida; order Araneae; family Salticidae; genus Maratus; species Maratus speciosus. The sequence continues at coordinate 148,285,655 of OZ010789.1, forward strand.
GCCGATTGGGATAAACATTTTCCTGCGATTCTATTGGCTCTTCGAAACGTAGTTCATGAAAGCACAGGTTACTCACCAGCCGAGTTGGTGTATGGAAAAAATCTTCGAACACCCGAGACCTTGATAATGGAACGATGGTCCGACCCTCCATCTGAAAATGATGTAGTGGCCGAATATGTTTTTAAATTAATTAATTGGTTGAAACGATGTCGCGAGGTAGCTGTTTCGCACATGGATGAAATGCAAGGTAAACGAAAGGTTTCGTATGACAAAAACGCGGTAAAACGAGAATTCAAGGAGGGAGATTTAGTGTTGGTTTTAGCCATGACGAGACCAAATAAACTGTCCGTGCAATGGATAGGTCCGGGAAAAATCAAGAATAAAATATCTGAGACTAATTATGTGGTAGAACTGCCAGGAAGTAGGAATAAAACTTAAATTTATCATGTTAATATGCTGAAACAATATTATACGCGACCCGAACATGTAAATTTGTTGTGCTCCAAAGACAATTCAAATTTAATAGAAGATCAGGATTTAGATATTCCGTATTTAGAGAATAATCCTACGATTTTTGACTTTCAGGAAATAGTTCGGCTTAGTGAGTTAGAAAAAACCTAAACGAAGCACAAATTAGTCAATTAAGGGAGCTTTTAAATAAATATGCCGCATGCTTTTCAAACGACCCTGGTACAACAGATTTGGTGGAGCATGATATAACTTTAATTAGCGATAAGCCCGTACGATCAAAACCTTATCGGATGTCGCAAAGACAAACTGAAATCGTAAAAATGGAGATTCAAAAGATGTTAGGATTGGGGGTTATTGAAGTTGGCGAGTCGGATTACACATCGCCTTTAAATTTAGATGACGTCGCTGTATTTTCGAACACCTGGGAAGACCACTTAAAACATGTCGCATTAGTTCTAGATAAAATTCATAAGGCAAATCTTAAAATAAAGCCCTCTAAGTGTAAATTTGCCCAGAGTAGTGTAAAATATTTAGGCCATATTGTAGGAAATGGTTCCCGCACTCCAGCAGAAGTCAAGATTGAATGCGTAAAAAAATTCCCTACTCCCGAAACAAAAACGCAGATTCGCGCATTTTTAGGACTAGCCGGATACTACCAGAGATACATAAGGAATTTTTCCATAATAGCAGCCCCATTGACTGACGCGCTAAAAGGGAAAACCCGTCGAGGTAAAGTCGAGTGGACTCCCGCGTGCGAGAGCACTTTTCGGTCTCTGAAAGCGAAACTAACCGAACGGCCGGTCTTGCATGCGCCGAATTTTCATCGTGAATTCCTTATTCAGGTCGATGCATCGTTACGCGGTGCCGGAGCTGTGTTGAGCCAGGTAAATGAGAAGGGAGAGGAACACCCGATTTTGTATTTGAGTCGGAAATTCTCTCCGGTAGAACAACGCTATAGCACCACCGAGCGGGAGTGCGCCAGTATTGTTTTCGCCGTAAAAAGATTACATTACTATCTAGATGGAAGAAAATTTAGGATTATAACGGATCATAATCCTCTGCGCTTTTTACAAACTCATGCGAGTTCCAACCCAAGGCTTATGCGTTGGAGCCTCGCGTTACAACCGTACGATTTTACAATCGAACATCGAGCAGGAAAAAAACACCAAAACGCTTATAGTCTAAGCAGAGCAGCGTTTGAAGACTAGAAATTTTATTGAAAAAAAAAAGTTTAAGAGTGTGTTTTGTTATTGTGTTAAAATTCTTTTAAGTAACTTATTGTATATAAAAGGTTTAAAAGTGTTTGGTTTTATTAGTGTATTAGAATTCATTCTTAAGAAATTTATCTATCTATATATATATTATTATTGTTTGTTATCCATGTGAACACGAGAGAGCGAACTTTATTGTAATTACATGTGATGTTTAAAAACTTTATCTATCCTGTTTATGTTAACGGAAAATTATTAATGAAGGTTCTGGTTTATTATAAAATTGTTGAAGTGCTTATTATAAATCTTAGTATTATTATATAACGGTGTGCAATTGCAATGTGTTTATTACTGTATTTATTATGTTTGTTGTGTGTTATGCTGAATCCCTTCCATGGTAACGAAGTACTACTGATAAATGTTTTGATTTTAAAATTTAAAATTTTATTAATTTTGGAGTAGATAGCATTGTTAGGGATAGCATTAACTCCAAATTTCACTATGATTGTGCACCCGAGTGTGGAAATTTTTCCCTTAAGGAAAAATTTATATGGGGCATGGAGGGACTGTGGCGTTTTATCTGAGAGGGCTCAGAGACCAGATGCCCCTAACGAAATAAACATCGTTAATTGGAACCTCCAGATGCCTGCTATAACTTCACATGTCACTGATTCACAAAAACCAGATGGAACATGTAAACAGTTTTAATCATGTAAATATCTGGAGAAAAAGTGCTGCGTAGAAATGTTATAAACTGAACTTGTTGACTAAGATGAGTCAAGACCTCACGTGGGGTATTTAGGAGATGAACTGATGTCAGAAAAAAAAGAAGGCCCCGTGGAGGGACAGTATCTGCTGTGACACGACCCCAGACGGTCGAGTTCTCGGTCCTGCGGAAAGGAGCGTCTCGCTCCGAAAAAGATTAACTTTTTGCCGTGTAAATATTACGTGTGCTTGTTATGTGTGTGTCCCGTGTCGTCTAATAAAACTCTGAAAAAAAAACGAACGCCAAGTTCTTTTAATTTCTAATTAAGAATCTTTCTTAAGTGAGTTCTTATACGACGGTACAGCGGGAAAATATCCGAGTGATTTTCCCGTTTTGTGCCCCTTGAAGAAAGACTTTCGTTGAAGTCGGTTTCATTCGGACGAGGAAGTGCAAGAGTGGGTGATGTTGTGGATCCGTCAGCAACTCTTTCTATAAGACTGGAATATTGATCGTCTCGTCTTCCAGTGGGGTAAATATCTTAAGAGGCTACTTCAGTCACGCGAAAATACCAAGTCGCTAAATTTAAAAAAAAATATCTCGTTTAAATTTCAATATTTTTAAATATTATTATTTTTTTTTGCATTGGATAGATGAGATCAATCTGTAAAAAGGCCGTTTTTTACTTTTTCGATTTTGTTTACAGGAATTTTTTATTAGAAAACTTTCATTTCTGGAACCGGTTCCGAAAGTGAAAGCATGCTCATAAAAAATCTGCAAACAAAGTTGAAAAAGTTAAAAACGGTCTTTGTACAGATTGATCTCAGCTATCCAATGCAAAAAAATCATTTAAAAATATTGAAATGCAAACGAGATATCCTAATAAATTTCTTTCTTAGGATTAGCTTTAGCCAGCCGGACTTTTCGCGTGACTGAAGTAGTCCCTTAACACTGGCAATTATTTTTGAATAAAAATTTTCCATACTCACTTTTTAGTGTGTTTTTGGTTCCATTTGACTGTCCTTTATAGCATATTTTCCTACGTGGTTATATTGTATTTTCATACATTAAAAAACTACAGTGTATATTTAACATGTTTTGAAAACTTTCTGTTCAAATTAGTCATATAAGTTTTTAAAGAATATCTTTCATAAACATGGACCTTTCTTATTTTCTTCTCCTATAAAAAAACTGACTATTCCTTAGACGAGGTAAAAAATAAGTATACTGAATTCTTATTTAATGTGTGGGTGTATGAAAACAGATTTATGCAGAAAGTTAATTTCCTTCAAAATTTCTGTTTCTAAGAATGCATAAATACACCTCATTATTTTTGAATAGCAAAGTGTGAATCGCTTTATTAGATAAAATGTTTCTTTTCAGTCACACGAATGTAGTTTTCAAGTAAAAATGTTTATAAAATAAGCAACAAAAGCTTTCCTTTTCTGGTAAAACTTGTACTTGTTTAACTTGTTTCTGAGAATTCTCTTCAAAATATGAAAATGTTATAAACGAAAAAAAAAAAGAGAAAAAGCTTTTAAGAGAGTGTTTTATAAATCTTTCCATTCTCAAAATTAAATCTAAACGACCTGATGAATAATTCTTTAAAATATATTTTTATTTCAAAACTGAAACGAACTTTTTCGAAAGCTTTCCTGAGCTTATATAATTTTATAAATTTCCCTTCTTATTGCCTGACATTATTAATGTGTAGTTCCAAATTCTACAAAATTAGTAACTAAGTGATAAATATTTGAGTCTTATCCACAACGAAAAGAAAATGTTGATGGAAAATTTTATTTTTTTCTAAATTTAAAATAACAGAACATTAATTACAGTTTTATCACGTTGCCAGAAAAAAACTGTAACGTCAAAACATTTGTTTAATACAGTAGAACCTCTTTTAACCGAAACTCTTTAAACCGAAACTCTCGGTTAACGGAAAACAAATTTTAAAGCTTTTTTTTTTTTAATATCACATTCCTTGTTTGCAAAATCCATTTTAAAAGCTTTATTTTTTAACTATCACATTGCTTGTGTACAAGCGGTCCTTTCCGAACTACGAGTACATATAACTATTTTCCATCCTCTTTCTTAAAATTCCTTTGAATTTAACCCGAGTTCCCGTAAGCTGCATAGTGGAACGAAGAAAATGAACAAATTAGCAATCCTGAAGTTTTTTAATGTTTTGCAAAAGATTTGGCCTGGCTGGAGTAGCAGAAAGACTGTGACACTGGTGAACTAATACTAATAATATTAAAAAACTCCGTGACAGAGCTTCAAAGCAAAGGCAATCGAAACAGCAATAAACAAAACATCTTTTCAAACACTTGTGATACAGGTAAAAGGTATTTAATTTCAAAATTAAAATTCAAGTAATTTATTCTTGTTTCTATTTTGATGTTCCTTTATTTTTATTAAGTTCTTGTTACCATAATAAGAAATATTGCATATATTTATCTTTAATCCTAAAATTGAATCGTTCTCAATTATCCGAAAATTTCGATTTTCCGAAAGAGGGTCGGTCCCTATTACTTCGGATAATCGAGGTTCTACTGTACATCTTTTTTCATGGGAAAACTCATATAGTATAAAATTATTTATCCTTCAAAAATTACACAGTCATTAGTAACCAAATAATAAATACATGTCATCTTTACACAAAGAACAAGTCGGAAATTGTACGTTAGACGTGTCAAATGAGATGCGTTCGTACTATAACTAGTTTAATAAATATACAGATCTTGGTGCAACAGCTGTTGCACTCTGATTCAAAAATGCATGAATACACAATGTATTATGATTATTTACATTAAATTCAGTAACACGGAAATAATAGTACTCCATCTTACATAGGACGTCATGACCATGGCAATCTAGAATCATGACCTATAATGGGGTATCACTGAGTGAATTAATTACGTATGATAGGATTTAACAGAATGGAGAAAACTTTTATTAATATCTAAGGAGATTTCTAAAAAAATCGAAACTTCAAATGAAAAATGAAATGAGCGCGAAACCATTAAATACATTCTAAATTATCATTTATTTGAAATTAATTTTTGTTCTTCTGATTAATTTAAGCCACATGTTTGTCAAATGCAGTATAGGAATGAAATTTAATCAAACTGTGGCTTAATTAGTAATTTTTGCATTACCCGTAGCAATATAATTTCTTCTAATAAAAATAGGCACACAAACACCACTTGGTATATTTCAATAATTATGTGAGCACATCCGCGGGTTTTTCTACCACAAACATAACGAAAACATTGTTAAACAATTGTTATTATTACAATATAATAAATTGTATTAAAATAAATTGGATAAATATAATAAATTAGATAGGCAATAAGAGTAAAATAAATTGGATAAATATAATAAATTAGATATAAAATGGGAGTAAAATAAATTGGATAAATATAATAAATTATATGCAATAAGAGCAAAACGATAAGAACGAAGCAGATTTTACTAAATTATCCTTTTAATACCGGTAGATATTAGGTAGAAATGAAAAGTTTTGGGGGTTCCCCTAATTAATAGGATCATATTTGATTGAAAAAAATATTTTAAAAAATACACGATGTCAGGTTATGCAAAGACAGGACGCACGCAATTCGGTGGGTGCAGGCTCGACTTTAAATCGCACAAAAAGAGGAAAATGTTTTTTTCTGTTTCTTTAGGATCACCCGCACAATTGTGTAGGGTTATAGAAATATTAGATGTCAGTTGTGCTTCTTTTGTGTTTATTAATTTTAATGTTGCCTTGTAGTATAGAGTTTACAAGGTTTCGAAATTATCCAGGTGGCAAAAAACGCCATGTTAAATAAATGGTAGATTTTAATTCTGATTTTGAGTTATACTGCACCATTTGAAATTTTTTTCGGTAGATACTGTGCACTATATTATCATAAACATTCCTCATGTTATTTATGTCCGGATTATTGGCCGGCCAATCAAGTGCGGGAATCTTATTATCTTCAAGCACACATTTGTGTCTTTTGAAGAGTTAAATGAGACATTGTCCTGTTGAAAAATACAGTTAAGGTAAGCAATTCTTTCACCATGTTTAAACAAATGGCGTTCTGACATGTGAATATAGGTATGTCTATTTTGTCGTCGTTCTAGGAAGCAATTTTATGCTTACCTCCTGAGGAAAAAAAAGCACAAACCATTAGGGAGCCTCCACCTAGTTCACGCGTAGAAAATGCTTCTTTTTCTTTTAGAAGGTTATGGCAGTATGAATGGATACCATTCGGACCATCGAAATTAAACTTCGTTTCATTTTTGTAAGTAGTTTTAGGCCAATTCGTTTGTTGAATCAAATATTTCTCTGCAAATTGAATGCTGGCTTTTTTATGGCCAGATGTTAAACATGGACGAAGACGTGGTTTTATATATTTAAGGATTCTTGACCTTTTGATTGCTCTTCTTATAGTCAGTATTGGTGCTGACATCTTTATCTGGTTTCCATTCTTTCGCTTGTAACTAGTGTTGCAACGCGTCCCCATAAATAAAGGCTCCAAATGCTCTGGAAGCCACCATTTTCTTACAGTTTACTTCGAATTCTTTAATCGCACATAATTCTGCCCTTAGATAAGGCGAAGAAATCTACCTTAAAATACTGGTGTCCAGAGCATTTGTAGCCCCGATTTACGCGGGACACCTGGAAAGCACCTCCCAGCAAAGAGGAAATTGCTGGCCAGCAGCAAGATATGTGCTGGCAATGATGGAGAAGTGCTTGCTAATGGTCTACGATTGTATGACCACTGCTGGACAGCTTCAGTCAACTTTGCTGTTGGAAATCACCAGATAAAATTCTGATCGGCCTCCGTTTTACCTCATGTGCTGGACCACCTCACCATGGAAGTGCACGAGGAAAAGTGCCGGATTGAAGTAATGTGATGGCATAACGATGCTGGCCATCACTGATAGGCCAGCTGCATTCCGCACGGACACTTTTGTACTAGTTTAACTAATGGCACATTGCACTTTCCCAGCAAAGAGGAAATTGCTGGCCAGCAGCAAGATAGGTGCTGCAATGATGGAGAAGTGCAGGCTGATGGTCTACCACTGAATGACCACTGCTGGACAGCTTCAGTGAACTTTGCTGTTGGAAATCATCAGATAAAATTCTGGTGGGCATCCATTTTTTCTCATGTGCTGGCCCACCACTACATGGAAGTGCACGAACTTTTGCAGTATTATTGCTGGGAACCCTTACGCTAGGTGGCGCTGCGAATATTGAAGACATTGAGTATTTGAACACAAATCTGAAATGAATATCTTAACACAATTTAAGCTGTGAAGCTATTGTTTTTTGAAACTGTAAAAAATATAGCACCACTGCCACCAACAAAATAAATAAGTAAATGAATAAATAAATAAATTCTTTATTTCAACGAACTTTTTTTCCCCCTTAAATATGGTTTTACTAGGTTACAAACGATTTCGGTTTTCATAATTTACGCAGATCAGAATCAATAATAAAAAAAAAGCGAATAAAATACATAGGATTTCTATACAATAGAATAATTTCTATACTAGTTTAATGATTGGGAACGTAAATCACAAAAGAAACAAACTTGAAATAGTATAATGAGAGCGTGAAAACTACGAGCAGTCGTAGCGTACGCTGAAAGCACTTGTTCATGTCCGATCACGAAAACCAAGCAGCATCGAGCGCGGTCAGTACTTGGGAGGGTGACCACATGCAGTTCAAATATTTCTATAGGCATTTCTATTATGGACATTTCTATAGCTCTTGGTGAAACTAGCTTATAGAAAAAAGAGCCATAATTATATAATACTTTGTTTTTTTATAGAATTCTATAAGAAATTTTTGTAAGGGAAAGTGCTGGGCCAGCAAAAGAATAGCAGTGGGATAGGTGCTAGCACTGCAGGAAAAGTGCCGGATTGAAGTAATGTGATGGCATACCAATGCTCGCCTGCTGTTGGCCATCACTGATATGCCATCTGCATTCGGCTCGGACCCTTTTCGACAGGTTTAAGTAATGGCATCCTTACACTTTATCGCTGATAGCACTGCTGGCTGCCATCTTTTTTCCAGCTGATAGCCCACTGTTTTTTTTTTTTTTTTTTTTTGCTGGGTTATTGCTGATGACAGTGTTGGCTGCCATCTTTTTTACAGTTGATGGCCCACCGTTTCTTTCTTTGTTGGGTACTTGCAACCGTGCGAACAATGAAACTTTTGGATAGTTTTGAAAGAGTTCTGGGTCTTACTGTAGATTTTTCAGTACCAGAAGTTGGATTCTGTAATAAATTAAAAACGGCAGTCTTTGGACGTCCAATTTCATTAGCATTTCTTTGAAGTGACATTCAGATGTTAATAAAAACTAGAATTTGGCTTCTTTTGAAGTCAGAAAGCTGTTTTCCTTCTCCCCTTCGTCAAAAAGTTTTGCAAATTAAACGAATACACTGAAAATCTGTTATAAATGCTTTGTTTCATGTTATGCGAAAATATCCACTCATCACGAGCCGCTGATGCAAAAAATTTACGGCGTTCTTATCAATTTTCTCCAACGTAAAATTAGTAAAATACAGGATGTACATAACTGAATATTCCAACTTTACAGGGCTATTAAAAGCAAACAACAAAAAAAAAGTACAACCTTGTTGTTCATCGGAAATAAAAAATAGCATTTGAAAACTTAAATGCAATACAGCTATAAATGTACAATAGGAGCCATTTTAGAAACACGAACGATATCGTGGAGGTACGATAACTAATCCCACACTTTTTTCAGAATGATTTTTTTTTATTTTATTTTTTATTTTTTGTAAGGCCTCGTGAAAGATCAGGTGTTTGTCCCACCGCTACCAGCCATGGAGCTATGAAGATTAAAGGAGTCGACATAAATGACGTCATTTGATGCCGTTGCTACCCCCCCCCCTTCCACGTCCGCCATATTTAGCCGTGTCTTGCACTGGATACTGCTGACTGAACTGCTATCGGTCCAAAGCAATCCTCGCAAAAAGCAAAGGTCCTGCAATCGGTATTAAGTCAAATATGGCGGACTCAGGAGAGGGAGGAAAAAGTCGTTTTCGGCATCTACACAAGAAGATTGTGATGTCTACTCTTTTTACCCGACTGAAAAGAAGGGTTATGTGTTTCACGCGTATCTGTGTATGTGGATTTCTTTATAACCTCGAAACATCCTAACAGCTGGATGGATTTTAATGAATGAGGTCTCTAATTTTTTTCTCCCATTCTTCTCTTCCTATTGAGTGGCGCTTAAAATGCCTTGATCAAGAAGATGACTCTCTCGGTCTTAAAATACCTTGATCAAGAACAGGGCTCTCTCGATTATTGAAAATTAATTAATTTAATTTAATTAATGAATTAATATTTGAAAAACACTGGATTAACATCAAGTGTCATCCACTACAAGTTTAAAAAAATATTTGAGCTTGATTGGATGAATAATAAATATTTTATTAACGATTGAAAATTTGAACAAGATATATATAGCGAGAGTGTGAGCTAATAGTTGGAATTGAAAAAAAAAATAGTTTCAACTGATGAGAAATAATTAGTTCGTTCTTTACACAGTCGGTTTTTTTGATTTTTTAAATTTAATTGTTTATCTATTCATAGCTCCATGTACCAACTGACGTTGACGAACTTAGGACGCGGGTAACTGCAGCCATTCAAAGGGTCACCACGGAAATGCTGAGAAAAGTGTGGGATGTAGTTATCTTACCGCCTCGATATCGTTCCTGTTTCTGGAGGGGCTCACATACACTTATAACTGTGTTGAATTTAAACTTTCAACTGTTGTTTTTGATTTCCGATGAACAACAACGTTATACTTTTTTATGTTTTCTTTCAATAGGCCTGTAATTTTGGGATATTCATTTATGTACACACTGTACATATATTGAAATAGATTACACGCATACACAATTTTTGTAAACGATTACTACTTCAGATGCAGCCTCAGAAATTTTTTCAACTTTTTTTCACATGCAGAGGTATGCTAGAGAAAGAATGACTAAAATATTGTGACAGGAAGATTACCGGATAATTTAAATCAGTATTTAAATATCAATTTCAAGCATCGTGGTTTTATTAGTAGTCTTACCGTCCCCAAAGTTTATTCCTGCCTTTTTCGAGGAAAATTAATTTTTTTAAAAATTTAATCCAATGTAAATAACTGTTGCTAAAAATCAATGAACATTGTGTTTATTACTTAGTCTTAACATGATTTGCCTAAAAATATATGGTAAATTTCCTTACCCTACCATCCTTACCGTCCCTTTATTTTCCTTACTATCGCCTTTTTTTCCTTACAGTCCCTTCCCTAATATCCCTTTAAGGCAATGTTATACCAAAATTTTGTACTAAAAATACTACAGTGTTATTATTTCTCATTTGAATGTTCTGTGGGTACTATGCAAATTCATTATAAGTAAAAATTTAGAAGAAAACAAAAAGTTAGCGAAGTAAAATAGTAAGGAAAATTAAACTCGCAAGTTTAACTTAAACGTCAATTAAATAAAAAAAAATAGTCGCTGCTGAGTATTTTTTCTTTATTTTGAATCATTAAAGCATTCGTCTATAAGTTTAAAATGTTATTTTATTAAGTTTAATTTCAAAAGATTTTTACTCCTGAAAGTTAAAAGTTTGTGAGGATGCCTCGTACCTTTCCTAACTGAACTAAATTTTAGCATCTATACAAATCTGCAGATCATAAAAAAGGTTTCACAAAAAAATTCGAATACTTTTCTAACTATCGATAAAAATTGGTGCAATAAATTTGATTTGATAAGCAAAAATAAGAAGAAAGTTCTTCGAAATATACTTCTTATAGATTTTATCATTTTGAAAATTAAATATACACAACCTACACATATAAACTAATTCTTCGTAAAATGCGTATATCTTATATAGAACTCAAATAAATATTTATCAGGTTTCTAAAAATTCCCTTTCAACATATCAAAAATGTTATAAGCAAGTAAAAAGAAAAAAGTTTTTGACGCATACCTGTTATAAATTTTATCATTTAGGAAAATTAAATATACACAACCTACACCTGAAAAATTCTTTGAAATATATATATATATATATATATTTATATAGAACTCAAATAGTTCCAATAGCTTTTATGAGCTTATAAAGTTTTGGAGTTTTCTTTGAGGAAGGCTAGTATGAGAGGGAATTATTAATCTCTATTTCAACAGAACATCAAATAACTTTTGTATCTCTATTCTAAGAAAAAAGTAACTAACGCTGCTGTCGTAATGGACTTTATTGTGACCTTTTTACATTTTCTTGCTTATCTTGCAAAAACTATTGCATATAACATGAAAACTGGTAGTGTTACAGAGAAATGTATGATAAACACGTTGAAGCCTACAGTTCTTAAGGCTGTTCTCAAATTCAAAAGGACAAGTTTATGACATAAGTTTTAATTAATTTTTGTTCGGAAATGCATGAAACTAGCAGGGGCTGTTGTTCAGAAATTATGTAATCGAACTGTTTTCTCCGGTTTTTTTTTTGCAAACGCAATAGATCTTTCTGAAAATAGTGTCAAAGTGGGCGTTTTGAACCTAATGTCCGCGCGAAAGAAGAATAACCACTCAAAAAGGGTGCAAAAAGTTTTTGTCATGTGACCAAAATCGCTTATAACTCAATAGGTAATTTATTGATAAAAAAAAGGAAAACACTGTCCGATTCCAAATCGCTTCCATAGTCAGACCTAATTGTATATCTTTCCGTTAAAAAATGAATTTGTAAATGTGTCAAAACGTTTTGTGCTTGTTGACCAGAGCAGTTAAGAACAGCCTTAAATCTATTTTAATGGCTACTTAATGTTGAAATTGGTCAAGATAGTTGAGTTAAATAAGTTTTATTGATAAACTGACTTTATAAATAGTCCATTTGAAACGTTAAATTTACCTTTGTTTACAGTATAAAAAAATATGAAAACATTCAAAAAATGCTTCAATAAAATACATTAGTAAAATAGATGTGAAGAAATGTACAAATAGTTTTCAAAATTAAAAACACTAAATGTTAAAACTATAAATAAATAGGCGCTCCAATAGCTTTCGGCTGATCTTAAGTTACTGTCAAGGAGAAAAAAGAAAAAAAAAAAAAAAAAAAAAAACTGATGGAGAAAAATTTAACGTTGACTGATATCATTGCGATTGTTGATTAGACTGCGATGTATAGTGACCAACCATTTTTTAAATGACTTTTTTTTTAGTTTCGTAATCTTAGTTAATTTATACTTTGAAACAGACTTTTTTATTTACTGTTGCCTGATTTCTACGACGTTTCTACTGAAAAATATATTTCTATGTGAATATTGAAAGGAAAGAAAGCTTATTAAATTATTATGTGTGAAAAGTATTTGTGAAAATTACGTCATATTTAAAAGGATATATTTAAAATGTCATATTTAAAACGATTTCCTTATACCATTTTAAAGAAAACTTTTCCTTTAGACGTTATAAAACTTTGCGAGTCAGAAATATTTTTTTACAAAACCCATTTATACAAGCTCATTTTTAAATGCGTAGTTGATTTTATTTATTCAACCATGAAAACAGCCGTCAGCTGTCACGACAGTCGTGGTTGCGGTCTTTTGAACCAAAGAATCCCCCAGTCAAAGAGAAATCAATGTCAAACAGATTACAGAAGGTCGCCACTGGTCATGATAATATAATTCAATCTTCTGCAATTGTATATTCTTTTTTTCAAAATAGGAAACTAGCCTGACTTTAGGACATGCCGAGTATGACGGAGTTGGGGAGCGTAGCTAGTAGGGAGCAGAGTCCCCTAGCTAAGAAAAAATATCTCAAGTGACCTTTCTCGGCTTTACGAACTCTGGTATGTATATCCAAAAAGTATTAAAAAAAGTAGACTTAAAAAAAAATTTCTTTATCAAAGAAATCGGCTGGATTCGATGATTGGACCGCTTGCTTTGAAGCTGGAAAGTTAGCTCTGCACCGTCAAACTAATGTTTGATTACATCACTGCAATTTTTATATCACTTATATTCTGTCAAACTTCCTTGGTTTTTCCTGAATATCATTTTAACTCATTATCAAAAAATATAGTACGAGGGCTTTTCGAAAAGTAAAGATACAACGCAAGCTATAGGGGAAAAAGTTTTTAATGAGCGCGTTGGAACACGTATTGTAACCTTGATCCTTTGACCTTTTTCCTGGCAGTCATCGTAAATTCTATGGGGATCCTGCTTCGTGTAGCAAAGGTTTAGAATGGTTGCGTCAATAAAAAATCCCGCCAAATGTGAAATTCGAACCGTCATACGTTTTCTTCGCGCAAAAGGGAAGCGTCCAGCGGAAATTCACAAAGAAATTGTTTCTGTCTATGGGAACATTATGAATCGGTAAAATGTAATGAAATGGTGTTGTGCTTTCTCTAGTGGTAGGACCAATGTTAATGAAGAACCCAGAAAAGGTAGACCATCTGTGATCTCTGATGCCCTTCTTCAAAGAACGGAGGAAGCGATTCGATCAAATAGGCTTCTCATCACAAAATCATACCTGAAGTGTCTATGACAAATCTTTATAAAGCTGTGACTGTGACTTAAGGGTGCCGTAAATTGTGTGCACGCTGGAATCCGAAAATGTTAACGGAAGAACACAAAAAGAAGAGGTGGGCTACGCACTCGTCTTCCTCATCCGCTATGCACTCAAAAAATTCACCTGGAAAGTTTCCATCCGCTAGATAGTCCGGACCTTGCACCCAGTGACTTCCACTTATTTCTTTACCTGTACAGACACCTTGCAGGACAAAACTTCCATGACGATGATGAGATCAAAATTGAAGCTGAAATGTGGTTTCGATAACAGGCGGCAAACTTCTATGACAATGGTATACAAAAGCTTTTACAAGACTAAAAAAATGCTTGGACAACGGCGGCAATTATGTTAAAAAATAATGTATATAGCTGTAAATAATCCGTAATAAACATTTTATCAAATAAGATTTTTTTGAATGTGTATGCGGCATTGTATCTTTACTTTTCGGAAAGCCCTCGCATATACTGATTCCATTTGAAAGAAAATCTGGTGTTATTTCATTCGAATTTCCGAACACTGATGTGTGCGCCCAGAGTATTAAAAAAAGAAAGATGTTATTTTATAAATTTCGACATGTTCAATTGAACAGTGCGGTCTACCAAAAAGGTTTTAGCTTACATCCCTACCGATAGGGAAATTTAACTGCAAGCAAGTGGAAAAAGTTTTTGAAAACGACGATCCTCCCGATCCCGACAGAAATTACTTTATAAATTTCGACGCGTTTAATTGAACAGTGTGGTCTACCAAAAAGGTTTTAGCTTATATCCCTACCGATAGGGAAATTTAACTGCAAGCAAGTGGAAAAAGTCTTTGAAAACGACGATCCTCCCGACAGAAATTATTTTATAAATCTCGACACATTCAATTGAACAGTGCGGTCTACCAAAAAGGTTTTAGCTTACACCCTACCGATAGGGAAATTTAACTGCAAGCAAGTGGAAAAAGTCTATGAAAACGAAGATCCTCCCCACCGAAACTTCGTCTGGCACTGGCAGGATAGTCCTTTAGCCCTCAATTAAAATAATTTTGAAAAATTAGCTTTACGCTAACATAATTTTACAGAGACAATATCCAAATAGAGTACAAAACAGAATAATACATAATAATAAGGTGGAAATTGTACGTCAAACGTGGCAAATGAGGTGTGTTCTTACTGTGACTAATTTTACAAATATTCTGATCTTGGTGCAATAGCTGTTGCATTCTTATGCAAAAATGCATGACTACAAAATTTTTTCACGATTACATATATTAAATTCAGTAATACGGAAATAATATGGGTCTATCTTAAATATAACGTAATTATCATGGCAACCTAGAATCATAACTCATCATGGGATACCATTGAATCAGTTAAGTATGATAGGATTTAATAAAGAAAACTTTTATTAATATTTTTTTAGTTTGGATTCGATTTAATTAATTTTGATTAAATTTGAAATGACTCGATAAAATTCTGCAGCGATTCTATTACATTTCAAACTTTTTGGTTGGGTATTTTTTGCACTGTTATATGTGGACAGACGGACAAACACAGACGGACTGACCAGACGACGACTATAGGTGCTACGTATTTATAAAATTACGATCACACCTAATAACAGTATTCCGTATCCTAATTGTACAGAACCTCGCATGGTTTGCTTATACTTAATAACACAAATCTCTCTATTCTAAAAAAAAGTAACTCCCGCTGTCACCGCCGCCGCCGCCGCCGCCGCCGGTTTTGAATTTTTTGTGACCGGAGGTCTTTCTTCGTTAATATTAAGAAAAATAATGCATACAAAAATATGAAAATTGGTAGTATTATACAGAAATGTTTGATAAACACGCTGATGTAGACAGTTTTCAAATCGAAGAATTATTTTAAGAGATATTTAATGCTAAAGTTGGACAAAATCGTCCCATTAAAAAAGTTTTATAGGAGCAAAAACTATACATCGGAATTTAATACTTTTTAGATCATTTTATACGTTATAATTTCCCGGTGTGCAGAATTAATTTATTTTTTTAATTTGACTCATTTTTCGAGGTTTCATTTCTATTTTAAATTCAAATTTTCAGCATTTCGAGAGATATTTTTTTACTTATTTCAGAAAATTGTACTAATTTAACCTGTTGCCAAACTTTATAAACAACGGAAACAATAATGTTTGTTTTAAATTAAAAATTTATTTACACGTGACTATTATAAACAGAAAAGAAAAACTTTCAAATTAGAATTAAATAATTACGTATTAAAAAGCAGGAACTTATTGAAAATTACTTCATCTATAATTACACGTGAATTTTAACAGAGAAAGGATATTGTAAAGTAATAAATTCATTAACATGCGTTAGAAGTCTTAAATAGGAGAAATTACATCACATTTACGTCACATTACACTTTTTACGGAAAATGAACAAAAAATAATATTGCAAAATAGTAGTTTAAATTTAAAAATAGCGCGAGACATTTACTTGATATTTTGAGATGAACTTTTCAACTATTTTTTTTTTTTTTGGACAGCGCAAATAATATTTCATTTCTAATAAAAGCATTTTCACGTGAATATTAAAAAGGGAAAGAAAAGTTTGGTGAAAATTACGTCAGATTAAAAACGATATATTTAAAATGTTTTATTTAAAAGGACTTTCTTTTCGCTTTGTTAAAAAATACCGGGAGACAAAGACTCTGTTTACTTAATTCCTTTTATATTAGATGATTTTGAAATGCCATTGTATCTTTTAACAGCAGCTGATTTTTCCGTAAAATTCCCCAATCAAAGAGAAATGAATAGAAACCCGTTTATAGGGAGATCGCCTTTGTTTTTTTAATTATAATTCAATCTTCCAAAAAAATTCAATTAAAGTCGATCAAATTAGCGTGCTTTTAGAGACTGCAGTGTCTGAACGGGGGGTTGGCGAGCGTAGCTCGTAGGGGGCCGAGCCCCCTAGTAAAATAAAAAATGCTATACTACAATTAAACCAATATATATATATATATATATATATATATATAAAACTTTTACGAAATGTAAACAATTTCATAAACAAAGATTATTCAACTTATCACAATGGCGTACACTTTTCAAAATTGAAATATTTACAAAAACTATGACAATCTTTCCTCTCTCCCTCTTTAACCTAATTGTACATTTACTTTGACAGATTCTTCAACTTAAATTAGAACTCTTTTTTTCTTTTCTTTTTCTCTCTCCAGCAAAATTTGGGAGAGATTCGAACGCTGGACGCGTTTTCAAACTGAAGAGTTTACCCATGCGGCTCTAAAGTTTAATTATATCGCCGAAATATTTATTAAACGTACTCTATCATAATTCCTGGATGATTTTCTCTGTCGAATCGGTTGCAAAAGGTTTTGCAACTTGTTAAAAAATGGTTTACAGGGTGACACATAAATACTGTGACGTGATGACAATGTCAATTTAGTTTAATTTTTTTCGCATTTTTGAGCTGTACTATTGTTTTATTCATTTTCCTTGTGCTTTTTTGTTGTCTAATTGCTGTTTCCGCTAATATTAATTTACTGTTTTGCAGGAAAATCTGGCGTGCAACGGTTAATCCTTCATTCCTCCTCCAACCCCCCCCCCCCCCCCCCAAACAAACTTCGCTGTTTAGAGGATCCTGCAGCAAAAAGCTTGTGCAATCAAGCAGAAGCCCCTGGATTTCCTGAAACGTGCTCTGGAAAAACCTGGGCCGAAATCATGTCGGAAATAGTCTGTCGCGGCCATCTTGATTGTTTCTTGTACAGAATTTCCTTCTTTTTCGAATGGTGAATAAACATGTTGTTTTGTTCCTTCTGTTAAAAGTTACGGTCTTTTATTTGCGTCACAGAATGTATGTGTCCTCCTGTAAATATCTAATCCGTGGGCCAATTTTACGAAAATATGTACACTTCTGGACGCAGCGGTTTATACGAGGGTGTATCAATAAGTTTTTGTCCTCACAGAGAAACAATTGAGTGAAATTTATGAAATTGCTACATTGTATTCGTCCTTTTCCATATAGTTCCCGTGCACAGTAACATATTTGTGCAAACGGTATTTCAAAGGGAGGGGGGAGGATGTATTCCAAGAGGCGCGATAGTAGACCCAAAGGGGGTCATTTTTCTAACTTTTGCCAACCCCCACATGTGACATATTGTTGGAAAGGCCTGTGACCACTTATTCATGCTTTTCACCTCCCGAGCCCCCCCCCCAAATTTGCCCCCCGGGGTGTATGAATGATGTCCACCTAATTTAGAAAAGTGCCCCCGGAGGG
Source organism: Maratus speciosus (assembly GCA_963932465.1). Classification (NCBI taxonomy): domain Eukaryota; kingdom Metazoa; phylum Arthropoda; class Arachnida; order Araneae; family Salticidae; genus Maratus; species Maratus speciosus. The sequence continues at coordinate 148,303,886 of OZ010789.1, forward strand.
TAAATTTGGTGGGAGGGGGGAGGGAAGTGCATAGCATGAATAAGTGGGCATAGGCCTTTCCAACAATATGTGGGGGTCAGTAAAAGTTAGAAAATGCCCCCTTTTGGTTTTACTACCTAGCCTTCTGGAATGCAACCCTCCCCCTCGATTTCAAATACCGGTTGCACAAATGTGTTACTGTGCACACTGACTATATAGAAAAGGACTCATAAAATATAGCAGTTTCATAAATTTCCTTCCATTATTCCTATATAAGGGCAAAACCTTATTAATACATCCTCGTAACATATTCGCCAAATGGGAGCTCAATCGGAAGTATCGTTAGGGAAGTTATCGTGTTCACCCACTTACACACACACATAAACTGTAAAAAACCCTCTCAAATTGGCAGAAAAAATGTCAATTTTGGCCAATTCCTGGCCAAAATTATTTTTCATCTGGTTTACAGTTTAAATCATTACTGTTTACTTACTATTAATAAATATACTTAATTAATGTTATAGACACATAAAAGTATGCATTTAATTTAAAAAAAGTATATAATACAAAGTTTACTTAACCTTTTACTGTTTATAAGAGGAAGGTAATTGTTGATGAAGTTGTTTTACTTACAAATAATGTTAATTAAATGTGGTTAATTTTACTATATGTTAAATTTTAATTATTAATATAAACCAATGTATTAATATACTTATTTATTTGCATATTAGTATTTAGCAAAGTTGAGTCTCTAAAACTGAATTATAGTAGGGTAGATTCGGTGAAGATGCCGTAGTTTTTGACTTAATTGTTTTAAAAATCACCTGTTGTTTTTATTTGTTATTAATTGACTTCGTGCTTCTGAAATAGACATAGATCGATGCACCAGTTACTTAGCTATTAAAAAATACGCTTTTTACAATTGTTGAGCAAATTTTAATTTTTGTATTTTTGGCCAGGTTTTTGGGTTAGATGTTTTACTGTGTGCCAGGGGAAAACCGTTTAATCCACAGAAAAGATCTGTGATTTTTTTTTTTTTTACGGTAAAAAATAGATTTTTTTCTACAAAAATTACAAAATCTGTTTTTTAAAAGAAAAAAAAATGTTTTTTCTTTAAAACAATGTTTTTGTTAAAAAACACAATTTTTTCTTTTCTTGTGTAATAGTCATGTACTACAGAGAAATTATAAATACCGATAAAAATATTTTCCATTTATTTCAAAGGAATTTCAATTACATTTTCATCATTTTTACAAAACCGAAAAGTAAATAATATTGATAACAATAATAGCATCTTTACTGTGTTTTAACTAATTATATTTAAAATATCATAAAGTTATAAGCAAAGAAATAGTAAAGAGCTATTAAATGGTATCTTTTATAATTAGCATAATTTTAGATCTAATTAATTATTGAAAGTTTGAAAAAAAGTTATTTTATAACTTCTACTTAAAGACAAAATTTTATTTTAACTACCTTTAAAAGCTTTAGCACTTTTAAATTGAGGGGCGGGGTCTAAACATTCAGATCATTAAATTTCTTGGTACACTTATCACATTTCCTAAGGTGAAGAGATAGCAATGTTTAGAAAACAAACGAATATGCTGTTAAGTAAAATAATGCTATAAAAAGTGATAAAATATCTTTATTAAGATTGACGATCGTTTCGTCGCACCAACGGCGACATTTTCAAAATCATTCACGATAGAAAATATTTTATAAAATAATATGATATTAATATGAATAAATAATATGAAAATAAAATATATGATATTGCAAGAAACAATGGATACAAAGAAAGCACCATAGAAAAATTGAGAGTTTGAAGAATAAAAAGAAAAGAAGTTTCAATCCACAAAATTCCATGTTATCCACTTTACAATATTTACCTGGTTCCTTCGAACGTTTGAAATATAAACTCAATAAATTCAATATCTCCCTAGTCGCAAAACCTTCTATGAAATTGAAAAATACAGTATGCAAGAAAATAGATCTAATAGAGTCAAACCAGTTATCAGGAGTATACGAAATACCCTTCACCAAAGAAGATGGAACAAAGCAGTTTTATATGGTATGACAAGTAGAAAACTTAAAACCAGAATCAAAGAACATATAGCAGACATCAAATACAACAAAAGAACCACAGCTTTGGCCAGATTATGCAGCGAAGAACCGTTACAGATCGATTTAAAAAATAGCAAGTTAATTTATACATAAAGATTTTATTTACCATCCATAATCCGAGAATCTATGGAGATATTTTTACGCAACAATAATATTTGCAATGATTCAGTGTCTCTTGATTTACCTAAAATTTGGAAAGAGATGCTATGTAATTTTAATAACAATAGTAAAAATTAATTCACACTTGCAAATAGCCAAGATAATTTTATTTTTATTTTATGTTTTGCAATGCTTTTCTTTATGCATGTTGTCTCGTGACATGGTTTACCAAGTTATTGTTTTGTTAAATTATATGAAAATTAATCCACGCTCACAAATAGCTAATTTAATTTTATGTTTGCAATGTTTTTCATTAAGCATCATGTCTCGTGACATTGTTTACTATGTTTATTGTTTTTTAAATTATGTGAAAATATTTTCTATCTTGAATGATTTTGAAAATGTCGCCGTTGGTGCGACGAAACGATCGTCAATCTTAATAAAGACATTTTATCACTTTTTATAGCATTATTTTACTTAATCTGTTTATAAGTGATTGTTATACATGTTTTTATAGAATATGCTGTTGTTAATTTTACTAATTTTTTTATGATACCACTGTTGCAAAAATTATATATCTGAATTAAATTTTTTTATTAAATTTAAGGTACATAATCATATCAGTATTTATTTTTTGTTCTAACTAATGCCACGCAACAGATCCAGAGTTCGACTCCGGTAAACTCAAGTTAAACTCAGCCTATCATATCTTTGATGTCGATAAACTGAGTACCAAGCTTGCTTAGGAACTAAACACTGAGGGTCTCACGTTAGGCTGATCACCTGACCTGGACATTCGTCGCCTCAGAGCAACAGTAGGATATCTAGTAATAATAAAAACTGAGTTGTCTGACTTGCTGCTATGAATAACTGTGTTTGCATCTAGTGAAGCAACTTCTGAACACACAAAATTATGTTTAATACTGTATCTCATATGCGTTTTATAAAAATTCCATACTGTTCCACTAGATAGTGGATGGTGGATAGTGGATAGTGTGGATAGAGATTCCACAGTGTTTCATAGCAGTAAGTCAGACCACTACCCCCTACATACTAAGTATGTAGGGGGTAGTGGTCAGACATCTCATTTTCGATCATTACTAGATGTCCTACTGTTACTCTGTGGCGCCGAATGCTGTATGGCACCTCCGAGCCCACGGTCAAGAAAACAGTGTTGGGCATTGTAGGCCCTGATCTTTAATGGATCGGATCGCCACAGGTTTAGTTTTATTTATTTTTCTACGTCTTACAAGGAGAGGGCCAACCTTGTTAATCACAGATTTTGATTATTTTAATATTAGTCCAGGCAATAGAGACCGTATAGCGACTCTACCTAGCAAAATTAATGGTAGTACTGGAAATCGGCTTTCTAGATGTTTTTTGGGTCGCTGAATCCAAATTTGTAACTTCCCACCAAAATTTCCCCCGGCAACCACCCCCCCCCCAAATTTTGGTAAAAAGCCCACCAAAAAGGTTTTTATTAAAAAAAAACAATTCTTTTATTGTTTAAGGGAAAAGTAGCTAGAAATTCAGAAAGTAGACAAAATTTTCAACAAATTAGATATATGACATTATGACTTAGGATGAAGGGGTAGGGGGGATCTGCCTCGGAACATGCGCCGCAGTGCTGCGTGGACTAAGTTGCGCATTTCGACTTAACCACTCACACGTTTACATTAGCCCTCCCATCTTCCCTCCGAACTTTCTCTATAAGGTTTACTTTAAGTTTTTTGGGTCGCTGAATCCGAATTTTTAACTTACCCCCAAAATTTTCCCCCCCGACCCCCCCCCCCCAAATAGTTGTTTTTAACTTAAATTTCTTATTGTTTTAGGAGAAAAGCATTACGAAATTCAGAAACTAGACAAAATTTGCAACAAATAGGATATATGACATTAGGACGTATGATAAAGGGGGAGAGAGGGGGCTGCCTCGGAACATTCCCCGCACGCTTTTCTCAAAAACCAAATTTTTTCAAAAAATCAATTTTTTGGGGGGTTGCCGGGTGAAATTTTGGTGGAAAGTTACAAATTCGGATTCAGCGACCCAAAAAACATCTAGAAAGCCGATTTCCAGTACTACCATTAATTTTGCCAGATAAAATCCCCTATTGCCTGGACTTCATCATTTAGTGCACGTAGCGCCGCAGTGCATGTTCCAAGGCAGCCCTCACCCTCCCCGTTCATCCTAATTCATAATGTCATATATCCTATTTGTTGCAAATTTTGTCTAGTTTCTGAATTTTGTAATGCTTTTCCCCTAAAGCAATAAGAAATTTAAGTTAAAAACAACTATTTGGGGGGTTTCGGGGGGGGGGAATTTTTGGGGGGAAAGTTCAAAATTCGGATTCAGCGACCCAAAAATCTTAAAGTAAATTTTATACAGAAAGTTCGAAGGGGAGATGGGAGGGCGAATGTAAACGTGTGAGTGGTTAAGTGGAATTGCGCAACTTAGTTTACGCAGCACCGCGCGCATGTTCCGAGGCAGATCCCCCCCTTCCCCTTCATCCTAAGTCATAATGTCATATATCTAATTTGTTGGAAATTTTGTCTACTTTCTGAATTTCTAGATACTTTTTCCCTTAAACAATAAAAGAATGATTTTTTTAATAAAAACCTTTTTTGGGGGGCTTTTTACCAAAATTTGGGGGGGGGGGTTGCCGGGGGAAATTTTGGTGGAAAGTTACAAATTCGGATTCAGCGACCCAAAAAACATCTAGAAAGCCGATTTCCAGTACTACTATTAATTTTGCTAGCTAATATTCCCTATTGCCTGGACTATACATGTTGTAGGCTAGAGACCCCTTAGTGTCAGGTTCAACGGATTTTATCCAACGCTCCTTTGTTCTTGAGAAACCGGAGGTCTAATAATAGTACACGACTTAAATACTTACATTGAAAACGCAATTATAGGTTGGTCGTAGCTCAGTTGGTACGGCGTTCGCTAGCTGATATGCGGGCCCGGGTTCGGTACCCAAACGCGCTACTTTTGTTTTTTCATTTTTCTTTTATAAATATACTTGTTATTATAATTTAATAATTTCAATTACAAATATTAATATCATACATGAATTATAATATTAACAAACTTAAATTTATCATTTTATATTTTTAAACTATTATTTCTCATCCTTTAAATAGGTTTAAAAAGAAATTGGATCTATTATTGAATGATAAAAATTCCAAAATCGTGACAAAATCTGTTGTGGTGCCATCTAGTTATGATAAAATAAAAGAATATTCAAATAAAATAAAAATAAAAGCAGAAAGAAGATAAAGGTGAAAGCAAAAGAATTGAAAGCGGAAGCATACGTATTACAAATTTAAAAATCTTTAATATGCAAAAAATCGGTTGTAATTTAATTCTGATGCTAATTTTTAATATAATTATGCTTGTTACTTTAAAAACAGAATAATAGTATTATCGCACTCCCTTCATTTGTTAAAGCAATGCGTAAATGATGTCTCTTTAAAATCGTGAATTGACACAATTGCTCAATATCATTGCATCGATAAAGAATATATGAAATACATTTTAAAAGTGATTTTTTTTTTAATTAACAGTTTTATGATGTTTTATGCAACTATTTAGTTGAAAGTAAAAAATTAAATAGGTTAAAATTATAATTGATATGCAATATTATAAATTTTAATTGACAATGAGATTATTGATTATACTTACAAGTATATTTATAAAACAAAAAATGAGAAAAACAAATGTAGCGCATTCAGGTATCGAATCCGGGCTCGTTGATCAGCCGGCAAACGCCATACCAATTGAGCTACGACCAACCTAACATTGCGGTTGCAAAGTAAGTATTTAAGTTGTGCACTATTATTAGACCCCCCACCCCCCGGTTTCTCAAGAACTAAGGAGCGTTGTACAAAATACGTTGAACCTGACACTAGGGGGTCTGTACCCTACAACATATATTAAAATAATGAAAATCTGTGATTAACAAGGTTGGCCTTCTCCTTGTTAGATTGAAAACGAACATTCTGTTTGGTGATAATTTTACTTCTTGTGCAATAAATTTCGACAATTTCCTACTGATCAAGCCTTTCCGAAGACAAACTTTTAAATCTGTTTCTAAAAATTGTAAAAAAAGTCAATGTAATTACAGTATAACTTCAAAAATCCGGCATCGTCGGGGCCGAGACTATGCCGGATTTTTGAAAATTCCGGATTTTTGAAGGAATGTCAAAAGCAGTAACTAGGAATATCAAAAGTAGTACTATATTCTTAATGATGCCTTTAACCATAATTTAATTTATTATTAAGTGATAATTATGTAAGAAAAAAAGAAAATTAAATATAAAAATAAACTTACATTAATTGATATTTTCTATGTTACAGAAAAAAAATCTAATAAAGAATGAAATTATTTCTTCTCGTGTAATTTCGGAAACCTCGTTCTCAATTTTGTTTGCTCCAATTTTTTTGGCCATTCATTAACAAGTTGTTCTTGTATTTTATACAAATGGAGAATCTTTATTTCGGAAATACAGTCTTGTTCTCTAAAGCATATATTAATTCTCCAGTCAAATTTATGCATTTTTCTATGATAACTTTTCTTATGCCTGTTGTTCATTCTCGTCTTCGGAGCTGTTACTAGCATTATCGACGGTTCTATTTAGCACAGCATCAGAAGAGAGACCAAAGAACCAAAGAACTTGTGTACTAATCTCAACGCCATTGCTGTGTAACAGTGCAGATCCCAGAAAATTTGTTCAGAAAATAATTGCCTTTGACAAATGAAAGAAAATGTCAAATATTATTATTATTTTTTTTTGCATTTTTACTTTCGATCTTGAAGTTTTTAATTCATATTCAACTGCTATTTTTCTTCTACCATAACTTGAAAGTGTAAAAGAAAAAGGAAGGGAAAAAGATGGTTTTGATGCCGGATTTTTGAAGTTGCCGGATTTCTAAATGCCGAATTTTTGAAGTCATACTGTAATAAAAGTCATTGTAGGCCCTGATTTTTAATCAGCAAATTTTGAAGATTTCCTACTGATCAAACCTTCCGGAAGACAAACTTTTAAATCTGTTTCTAAAAATTGTAAAAAAGTCAATGTAATTAATAAAAGTCATTGAAGGCTCTGATATTTAATCAGCAAATATTGATGATTTCCTACTGATCAAGCCCTCAAGATAGAGGTCTGCATGGGCCCGGGCTTGGCCCGAGGCCCGTACCCGGCCCGGCCCGCGGACCGGGCCGGGCCGGCGGAATGGAGGAGAATTTTCAAAGGAAGAGAATTTTGGGCCGGGCCGGCAAAAAAATTGAACGGGCCTGCAAGGCCGGGCCGGACCGATAAAAAAAATTAATCGGGCCTATCAGCCCGATATAAGAATTTGAGAGGAGCAGATAAAATACGAGGTCATTTCCAATGAATATGACTTTTTCGAGAAGCATAAAGGTGCGTTACGAGCCGATGCGAGTTTAACAACATCAATACAGAATGTAACATATCCATCGTAGAGATCGGCATAGTACAGTTACATGATGCCTGATCCCGGGTTTAATTTATTCGGCAGACTTGTTCCGGGACGGAACTGGTCTTAATCGTTCTCAGGATGTGTAGGACAGGCATTATGTTTTCTAAAAGTATTAATAGCGATAATGAACTTCTGTTAACAGTATCTTTGGAAATGTACCTTAAGGTGGTTCTCATATTTACTACTCAACAATGCTAAACTCTCAGACACATTTTCTGACTCATTTTTAACTATAAAGGCCTAAAATTGACAGACCTGAGTATTGAAGGCATTTGGGATCGAATAGCGTTTCCATTTTTCATAAATTACGTACAGAGATAACAGAGACTCTTGTCACGTGACTGTACATTTTCTCCTTTCCTGTGCTTTCGCTTCCGGAAATTCGATTCAAAACGCTAACTTTGGCAGTATTTTCTGAAAGATATATTACATTTATCTAAGAAAAAAACGGCATTTACATGGTTTCTGAATAAGAATACCTGCCAATCTCATGCGTTTCCGAAAAGAAATGAATACATAAATGTATCAAAATGTAGCTCCTTTGGATTTGAGAAAAGCCTTAAAAAGGATAGAAATATTTTCACAAATCTACCTTTTATTATAAGCTTCAAAAGTTATCATGTTTTTTAACCCTTTATTCTAAACTACAATAATCTTTTAATGAACCCTTATTTAAATTTTGAAACGTCTGTAGAGACGTTGACTAAAACACTAAGTAATCGTTAACGGTTACTATTGTGTGTTTTCTATTTTGCGAACACATAGTAATTTAAAATATACTGTAAAATGTTCCCATAAATATGCATGTAGTATTCATTAAAAGAATCTTAATTGTATGTCGAGAAAAAACGGAATTTTTTGTAGAAATTTAGTCGGGCGGGGCCGGGCCGGGCCTGTTTTCACTGATTTTTGTACGGGCTGGCCGGGCCGGGCCGAGAACGGTAAAAATGTAAACGGGCCGGGCTCGGGCCGAACTTTCAATTTTTAAACCGGGCCGGGCCAAAATATCTTTCATTCGGGCCGGACCGGGTCCGCGCCTGGAAATTCCGGCCCGTGCAGACCTCTACCTCAAGAAAACAAATTTTTAAATATGTTTCTAAACATTGTAAAAAAGTCAATATAATTAATAAAAAGTCATTGTAGACCATGATTTTTAATCAGGAAATTTTGGTGATTTCCTACTGATCAAGCCTTCCTGAAGACAAACTTTTAAATCTGTTTCTAAACATTGTAAAAAAGTCAGTGTAGTTTCTTATCATTGTAAAAGTAAATAAATCAACTTGCAAGCTTTGAATAATCTTTTGAAATATTTTTTAGTCTACCTAGACAAATGTTCATAGAAAGAATTTTAGAGTTAGAAATTTCGCTTAAAAATTGCATAATCTGGTGGATATATATAATACTTTTCGAAATAAAATGACAACGGACAAGATCTTTTATCAGAATTTGACGAAATTTCTAATTTTAAGATGGCATATATTTAAATTATATATAATATAGAATACCTAACATGAAAAAACTAACAAATTAGAACAGTAAAATGACCGAAACTCCAATTTAAAGATGGCAAATAATAATATTCTTCACATTCACATGAAAATTACAAAACTACATGAAAATAAGACCTACTATGAAATTATAATATAATAGGAGTTAAAAACATATTTAAAAACATAGGAACCACAATAAAATGAAATAAACATAATTTAAATATAAATTGAAACAACAAATGAAATATAGATACCAAATGACGATAGAAATTTAAGAAACCAAAGCGGCACATGAATGGCTAATCGTTAGCCGGCAGAACACCACATGTCGCAAATAAATGCATTATTTCATATAACAGACAGACAAATTTGCCAAGAATAGTCTATCCCTGCCGATATAAAGTATTAGAGGAATATAACAATAGGAAACACAAGAAAACCAGGAAAAAATTAGAAAAGTATTCACATTCCGCAAAACATATACTGAATATTATATAGTATATTGAAGTAGCGTTCTTAACGTGAAACTTTCATCATTTGAGAAAAGAAAAAAGAAAAAGTAGTTCGTTTTGCATTTGTTACACGGACAAATATAAATGAAAGGTCTTATCTGTGTTGCAACTTTTGGTCCAGGCATTAGGTGCTCAAAAAGGTCAAATAGGGGAAAGTTTTGGTGTAGTTTTGATATTTGGTGCCTTTATGTTTTGTGGGTCGCTGAACACGAATCTGAAGTTTGCCAACAAAATTTATCCCGGGAAACACGTTTTTTTGGCAAAAAACGGGAAAAAAACGGTATTTTCTTTGTTTTTTTCCAAATAACTTCAAAATTATACATTTTACGTAAAAGTCCTCAATGCATAAATTAAAGAAGATAAAATTTCCTACATTTTATGTGTTAAAAGTTTTTTTCTTTGATTAATGGTTTAGCCGTGACAACGCCACAAAAATGGGAGTGAAAACCAAACAATTCAGAGAAAACGGGAATTACGCCGCTGTACGTAGATTTAACATGAAAACTGACCATTTTACACAAGCATTGACTATAAAGTATACTAAAGATTATTTAAATGACTACATTTTACAATGAAGTTGCTGATAATAAATAAGACGACTCATTATGATTCATTATTTAATTATAAATAAACATGTACATTAGTAACTACATTTATTTAGAAAACAAAAAAATATTATTTCCGCTTTCTTTTACTTGAGGGTCCCTGCTTTTCACCGACATCTACAGCATAGAAAATAGACGCATGGAATTAGTGGGTGTTTTTATTACTACCAACAGTATAAAATAAATGTTTTTCTAATAAAAAATATTTGATACCTTCTGGCATGACTTTTTCTTGACATTTTAGTTCAAGTACCATTTTTTTTTTTAATCAAAGACAGCAAAATTTAAGTTAGTCACATAAATAAACTTTTGCACCATTAAGCAACGGCATCAAGATTTAAAATGTAACGAAAATGTGAATTTGGTTGAAAATATTTTGTTTACAGAGGAAAATTACAATGAAGAGCACATGAAGTTTTGCAAGAGCGAAATGTTTAAATTTATGACCAAATTTGGACAAAAATTGCCAGTTGTGTGTAGATATATCGGGACAAAATCATTTAAAATATATTACTTGGCTGCAAATTCTGAGTGTGTACAAAATTGATCCAGACAAATTCTCCAAATTCAGATTTGATACAATGCAAAACATAATGTAGGCATTTTCTCATGATATATTAATCATGATATCTTAGGATTCCCTATCTTTACATAAGGTTCCTGTTAGGTTTCCTGTAAGGTTTGTGCAGAAATAAATATGAATATACAACAGAGCATGCAACACAGCAATTTTCATTAATGCTATCGAATGTTTGTCCCGTACCTTAAATTTTAGATAAAGAAATTTTAGAATTTGTTATAATACAAAAATAGTTTTATCATTTTAGCTTCCATGCCGTTAAGAAAGTATCATTAAAATTATCAAGAAGAACGTAAAATCATGCGTCAATCAGATTATGGAACATTTTTGAACGCATTCGGACTACTATAATAAAACTTCATAGTTTAATAACGTGAAAAACGATGTCTAAGTAATAATTTGTAAAACATATAACACGTTTGAAAAAACAATTTCAACCAAAATCGAAAAAATAGCTGAAAATTTTGTACATTCCTGTATATCAGGGGTGATTGTGAATTCATAAAAATACCTGAAATTTTAGCGAGAAGAAGTTTTGGTATGGAGAGATAACATAATTTATTGCAGGGAGATCCATTTCTCTCATTATGAAATATATTACTTTTAATTATGTTTAACAGTCATATGAAATTGATATTTTAGTGTTATTTTATGAATTTAATTATCAGAAAAACTGGAATTCCAGTATTGAAAATGAAATAAATACCTGAATTCAGGTATATTACCTAAACACAATCACCCCTGTGTATATGAACTATAGATTTATCATATAATTCACAATATGCTAAAATTTAGAACTGTTAGTGAACGCATAGCACAGTTGAAAATTCCTCGTTAGCAATTTCCGGCAATAAGCGGGTATATAGATGTCTTGTGCAGCCCTATATATGATTTATAGAATTTATACACGTTAAATAGTATGCAATTTTTAAATTTTTAAAAAGAGTTCCGCAACTGAAAACGCACTTCCATCAATTATTGTTCATACAGAGAAAAATATAACTGATTTATTTTGTGTGTCCCTGTATATGAAAGATCAATGGCACATCATATTCAATAGTAAACATCTTATAGAGCACCTCGAAGGTATATATCAATTTAAATACTTTTGAAAAGGTGTAATATGAACAAAATACACCACAAACAATTTTTCTCCATAGACCGTAATGTAACATAATTCTTTTTAGTGTCCCTGTAAATGATCGATTAATACTATCCATACCATATTCTATAAGAAATCATCTTGTAGTGCACTTCATAGATATGTATATAAATTTCAAAGTGTTTGAAATTATTAAACATTATTAAAAACCACCATAAACGATTTTTCCCCATAGGCCGTAATATAATGAAATACTTTTATACGTCCCTGTAATGAAATTATGACTGCTACACGCAACATTTTACAATACCTAACATTCGATACTGAATATCAACAACATTTTTCAATTTCATGGCGATGCGACTATATTGACGCCAAAAATAATTTTGGCCAGCTAGAATCGATAAATCACCCACCGTGCACTGTCGTAATTCCCGTTTTTTCAGAATTTTTTTTATTTTCACACCCATTTTTGCGGCGCTGTCACGGCTAAACTATTGATCAGAGAAAAAAACTTTTAGTGCGTAAAATGTAGGAAATTTTATCCTCTTTAATTTATATACTGAGGACTTTTGCGTAAAATGCATAATTTTGAAGTTATTTTGAAAAAACAAAGAAATTCCCGTTTTTTTTTTCCAGTTTTTTGCCAAAAAAACGTATTTCCCGGGATAAATTTTGTTGGCAAACTTCAGATTCGTGTTCAGCGACCCAAAAAACATAAAGGCACCAAATATCAAAACTACACCAAAACTTTCCCCTATTTTCTACCAAATGACTGGACTATTTGAGAACTCACGAAAACGTTTATGAAAGAAACATTGACTTTCTCCATACATTATTCAAAGTTATGCTTTTAAGCAATTAATGATGAAACACCTAATGTCAATATTTTTTCTGGCGCAGCATATCTTCCTTTGGCTTTTCTACCATTAACGAACGTTAAATATAATGACAATAATACATTTCGAAAACTATGTTATAACAATTACATAAGTAGCAGTTGTGTGTCTACTTATGTGAAATAGATCAAATGATGATAGGAATTTAAGAAACAAAGCGACGTGGGAAAGACTAATCATCAGCTGGCAGAACACCACAAATAAATGCAGTATTTCATATAATAGAAGAGAAAATTTTTCAAGAATAAACTATCACTGCCGATATAATGTATTATAAGAATAAAACAGTAGGAAACGCAAGAAAACCAGAGAAAAAATGTAATTAAATGTAATTAAATGTGGTACTCCTATTCACATTACACATAACATTTACTGAATATTATATATATATTAAAGTAACGTTCTTAACTCGAAACTTTCAGCTTTTGACAAAAAGAAAAAAAAATAGTTCGTTTTGCATTCGTCAAGAGGAAAATTATAAATTAAAAGTCGTATCCGTGATGTCACTTTGAGAACTCACGAAAACGTTTATTAACACAAACATTGACTTTCTGTATACATTATTCAAAATTATGCTTAACAGAATAACTTTGAATAATATCATAATGATGAAACACTTAATGTCAATATTTTGTCTGGCGCAGCCTATCTTCCTTTGGATTTTGCACCATTAACGAACGCTAAATCTAATGACAATAATACATTTCGGAAACTATGTTATGATAACAATTATATAAGTAGCAGTTGTGTGTCCACTTACGTGAAATAGCGAACTAATTATGCAATTTCAAATCTTGACTGGTAGTTTAAGTGCGAATAAACCATCTTATCGTTTCACTTTAATTTCATTTGAAAAGCTGATCTAACTTCAGTGTAATGCATTATGAAAAATTTGAACCCTCATATGTTTGAGTTCTAATATTAGTTTATGCAAAAATCTTACATAAGTTAAAATATTGAAGCAGAAAAATTTCCAGTTTTAATCGAATCTGTCGAGAACCAAAAATATGATTGATGAAAGTAAACGATTCCCTTATACATCATCCCAGTTCTTGATTAATGTTAAAATAATGATATTCTAAACGAAGTATATGTAAATTTCAATTTGCATTTTATCAGTAAAATTAATTTTATTGCATCCTAACTTTATCAACAAATATTTGATTAATAATTACTTACCACAGAAATCTAAAACTACTTTATTCAACTTAACATTAATATACTAAGTTATCCGACTGGTAAAAATTTCATTTATGTCAATTTTTAGTTTGAGAAAATTATTGAATTGTGTTAAAGCATTAAAAGTGTGCACATAAAACTTCTGTTTAACCCTTTATCTACTGACGGTACTTATAAGTACCATTAAAATAACTTGTTATAAAATCAACTTAATACATCGATTAGTACTAGTACAGTTTAGAATGAGTTATACATACATTATTTTATCTTGTTCCAAAAGCATTATTGGTTACACAAAACAAAAATATTTTTAAAAGGATGATTTCTTTTGCTTTTGCACCTTTTCAGCTTTTTTGGCGTTGGGAGGGGGAGAGGAATTTTTCAATTTGGAAATATTTCTATATTTCATTTGTAAGAAAATTATATTTGTACATTTCCTAGTTGTACAAAATACTTCGAAAAATATTTAAAATAAAATATTTGAGTGGGGTTATAAATATTGCACAAAATCCCTATAAATTGAAATTTAATTTTTCTAAATTCTTCAATCCTTCTAAAATTTATTAAATGATTACGTAAATCTTCTAATGTAGTTTCAAAAATTCACGAAAAATGCTTTAGAAGATAAACTTTTCAGGAATTCATAATTCAGTACATAAAGGGTTAAAGAGAAAAGTAGAAGAAATTTATGGGGAATCGGAACCAGTGATAGAAGCAATTAGATATCGAAACCGAAAATTCGGTTTCGCTTTAGGCCGAAAATCCCAGATTCGCCGAAAATTCGTTTTCGGCAATAATGCTGACGATAATTCGGCTGGATCGAGAACCTATATTCCAAAAATATCGTTTCTTCCTTCGGAAATTTTCAACATTAGGGTAATTCCGGGATTTATGCCGCACATTTTTTGGAATTTATGTATAAAGTTCCATGGTGGGCATAAAAAAAAATCATGATGTGCTATTTAATGTTAAATATACAACGCGTGTACTGCGGCAAAAAAATTCAAAACAAATTATTAATATTTTTAACAATTTTTTTCTAAAACATTACACTGCGGCGCGTCACCCGTACATTCAGGCTGAGACCGCTTGTAATAAGAACAGAATGAAATTATAAATAAAAATATTAAAAAAAAATTTATATCTGGACTATAATTAACAATGTAATAACAAAATGAAACTAAATGAGTACAATGAAGCGTATTAGTAGATTCAAATTAATAATTGTTGCCTACTTTCACTATTAAAATTATCGACTTATCTTTTTTAACAATAAATTTTAATTGTTATTTCAGCAACGAAGTAAAATCATTGTATTAGAAAGCGGAAAGAAAAAAAGTAAAATTGTGTTTACATAATTTATTTGTTAACTCTTTCGGGACCGGTGGCTTTTACACAAATTTTATTCGGTTGGTACCACTTTTTAAAAAGAAATTATCTTTACTGAAAATAATCATGAAAATGCTCTAATTAAACAAAGCAAATATTACTTTTCTTTTTTACTGGTGCCAGAAACAAATTTTGTAAGCCCATTATGAATGTGCTTATATGCACCTATGGTCCCGAATGGGTTAAGAGACCTGTTTTTTCGACTACAATCTACAGGAAAAGTGTCGAAAGAGTACTGTCTTTATGTAACTACATTTAAACATATATATATATATATATATATATATATATACATGTACTTATATATGTACATATATGTACATATATACAGGGTGTTTCTAAACTCATGGTACATACGCTATGGGGTGATAGAACACATCAAGACGAGTAATAGTGAATAGGAAACCAAGGGTCCCAAACGTCTTCCGAAGGAGATAGGCGCCTTTAAAGTTTAGGCACCAAAATTTCAAATGATTATAAAAAACGGAAAAATTGGTCGATTCGTTTGCGGTTTTCACTAAAACTGTTCTTTATGTCAGTATTTTCTTGAAAATAAATTTTAAAGATACAGTTCAAAAAATGCCGATAGAGGGCGCTTTAGACTTTGGAGTAACCAACAACTATTTTTTACCGTTATTTTTTGTATCTCATTACATGCTTTCAAAAGCTTAGACTTAAACTTAAATTTTGAGCTCAAAATCTGAATCGTTGGGAGTGGTTAAGTAGCGCAAACTGAACTGTTTTCAGTAGTTAAAATTTCAAATGATTATAAAAAAAACGGAAAAGCTGGTCGATTCGTTTGCGGTTTTCACTAAAACTGTTCTTTATGTCAGTATTTTCTTGAAAATAAATTTTAAAGATACAGTTCAAAAAATGCCGATAGAGGGCGCTTTAGACTTTGGAGTAACCAACAACTATTTTTTACCGTTATTTTTTGTATCATATTACATGCTTTCAAAAGCTTAGACTTGAACTTAAATTTTGAGCTCAAAATTTGAATCGTTGAGAGTGGTTAAGTAGCACAAACTGAACTGTGTTCAGTAGTTAAAATTTCAAATGATTATAAAAAAATGGAAAAATTGGTCGATTCGTTTGCGGTTTTCACTTTATGTCAGTATTTTCATGAAAATAAATTTTAAAGATAAAGTTTAAAAAATACCGATAGAGGGCGCTTTAGACTTTGGTGTAACGAACAACTATTTTTTACCGTTATTTTTTGCATCTCATTACATGCTTTCAAAAGCTTAGACTTAAATTTTGAGCTCAAAATCTGAATCGGTGGGAGTGGTTAAATAGCGCAAACTGATTTGTGTTCATGAGTTGAAATTTGAACCCCCCTCCTGAACACAGTTCGGTTTGCGCTACTTAACCACTCACAGCGATTCAGATTTTGAGCTCAAAATTTAAGTTTAATTCTAAGCTTTTGAAAGTATGTAATGAGATACAAAAAATAACGGCAAAAATAGTTTTTCGTTACTCCAAAGTCTAAAGCGCCCTCTATCGTCATTTTTTGAACTGTATCTTTAAAATTTATTTTCAAGAAAATACTGACATAAAGAATAGTTTTAGTGAAAACCGCAAACGAATCGACCAATTTTTCCGTTTTTTATAATCATTTGAAATTTTGGTGCCTAAACTTTAAAGGCGCCTATCTCCTTCGGAAGACGTTTGGGACCCTTGGTTTCCTATTTACTATTACTCGTCTTGATGTGTTCTATCACCCCCTAGCGTATGTACCATGAGTTTAGAAACAACCTGTATATGTACATATGTACATATATATGTAAACATATATATATATTTGTTTGTTTGTTAGAAATGTGCTTCTATACACGTAATTATGTATATTAATTATGTATATTTATGTATGAATCACATAAATTTTTTGAACATTTTCGTTTTTGTTTTCGGTCGAAAATAGGAAGATTACCGAAATTTAGTTTCGATCTTAAAAACCTGTTTCGATCGATCCTTAGAAGCAATGCTTGCGAATATTGTTCGCCACTCGCCAAATGGTGAGTTAAAACAATAACACACTTCAAGAAATAAATACAGAAGAAAATAAACGGTCAAGTGCGAGTATTACTCGTGCACAGAGGGTTCCATAGAATAAATATATGACTTGGTAATTTTATTATAAAAAAAAAAAAAACCGTTGCTAAAAGAATTCTAAGACTTTGTAAAAAACTATACAACGTAGGGTTTGTTTTACTGTATATACTAGAAAAGTGTAAATGGTTATACCATGAAAGTTCAAAGAGATATGGAACCTAAATAATTTCAAATATAGCTATTCTGTATAACTCATTTTTTAATATTATCCTAATCTGTTTATGATGAACTTAATTCGGTACCGACAATAAAAGCAGTGTATATTTAAACTTCATTTGGCATTTCATAAAACTAAATTCAGCGTAGTAATAACCTTTCTTTCAACAGCGTAGCTAAAACAAAACATTTGTTCAAAGTTTAAATTTGGCATTGTGCTAAGCGTGCTTCGAAAGGAGGTCGAAAAGTTGAAAAGGCGCCTTGGTCTGTGTCGCGTTTTTCCAGATAGGTTTTTAATTAACTTTTAAAGTCATGCGAGGACTATTGAAAGATCTACTCAGTGCAAACTAGTCGCGAATCTCATAGTATTTATGTGATGCATTCTAATTAAATTAGTCCGTTTTTAACAATTTGACGTTTATTGCTTTTATACTACTACAGCATTACACACATATGTCATTAAAGTTGTTAACTGGGCTTTAAAAGCCTATGGTACATAGAATACGCCGTCCCTGTCATTATATATGTCCAAACCGTCCGTATCTTTAAGGGTTAGGTAGCCTAAGAGAGACTGCTTTGGGCCGGCTAGGCCTGCCCCTTAGAACTTAACGTCTCTCCCGGTATGTTCCCAGATACACAGGGGCTCGTTAGTGAGTCCGGCCCTGTCTGGCCGTATGCAGACGGACATACACAAGAGGTGCAAAGGGCGACGCACACCCGCCAAGGGCGGCCACGCACCTCCGACCAAGAGCCCAGAATTTATTTGAAAAAACAAAGATCTTTAAGGTTTAATATCTCGGCTAATTACTGACAATTTTTCTCAAAAATCATTATCAACAATGCTTTTATACTTCTGCTACGATAGGTACCTCCAGCGCTGCTCAACACTTTTGCTGAATGTTCGTAAATCGAAATTTGTGTGTAACGGAAAAATGCGATTTTCTCAAAAACTATGTGACCTAGGGTAATCGCCATAATTTTCCTGCAAGGTTTAAATTAACGTCTGCTACGTCTAATTTTTTTTTCACAATTTTAGTTTCAGTAGATTCAGAATTAGATGAAGGGAACATATTTTTGCGCTACATTTTCGACGATATCTTTGAAAATATAATACCTAAAATTAAAAGAAATGTATTTTTGAGTTCAGCGTTACGAAAGCTTTCACACGATACCCCATACGATATACAAAGAAAAGAGCGTTTCTTTTTCAAGTAACTTAATTAGACCCTCTACATTTTTACTAAATATATTTCTGAATGTTTAATAATCTGAAAATATGTGGGTGAATAGTCTTTACTACTTCCACCAATTTGAGCTTTCCACGTTCCATAGTTTACAAGTAAAATGGCTGTGATAGACAGACACAGGAGTGATCTTATAATGGTTCCCTTTTTACTTATATATGTACGGATCCCTAAAAAGGTAAAACTTTAGGATAACTGGCAACAATAACAAGTGACACCATCGATGTGCAATTATCGGGATTTCTTTCAATAGATTTAAGCGTGCAGTCCTAGAAAATGAAAACGCACCAGTCGCTACTGACTCTGCTACAGATGACTGCAAAAAAATAAATGTGACTGGTACCAGACGATTAGTATATTAAATAATACTATGGGTAAATTTTACTTAGGTGGTTGCCTACATATAGAAATTGTAACGAACTTTAAAATTTTTAATACTAACGCCTAATTTTGACATCATATTTGTAAGTACGTTTGGATACCAAATAGGAAGTCATCTCATCAAGTATTGAGTTGAGGAATTATTTACTGCAGTTTCTTTTAAATTTGTTCTAAATAAAAACATTGAATGAAAAATATACGAATTGAAACCTCTGATTTATTTTACTAATAAAAGGTGCTAAAATACATAAAAAGGTCTTTAGAACAAATCGTCACAATTCAATAAAAACCGTCAAATGATGTTAAAACGCAAGCACTTTCAACTGTTATAAAACAGTCTTCATCAGGGCAGAATTCAGAGGCGTGAAAGTTCATGAATGTTCATTTCTTAAATAGTTGGAGACGAGTCTATTTCAGGGGAATGGAGGAGGAGGGTACGGAAGGCGGAAAATTAGAGATTATTATGTTCCAAAATCGCTAGAGATATTTAGTCCTAGAGATATTCCATACCAGATCCTGGATATATTGTAGGGCAGGACGTTATTGCAAGTATTCCTTCCTTGAGTCAAAATTTCTAAAGATTCTCTGACTATTGCTGCGCAATGTGAAGTACGGGCTATGATTCTTGCTTTACTGAAACCTATGTTGATGATGACTTTTTTATGTATCTTAATGCCTTTTTTAGTAAAATAAATCAGAAGTTTCAATTTGTAAATTTTTCATTTAATTCTCTATGGTAGCAGAAATTCACATAACATTTATATTTTATAACAAAAACATTACAACAAATTATTGAATAACGAAGTCTTCGTGATATACGTGACTACGTGAGAAACGTTAATTAAAGCAAAATAACAAAATCAATATAATTAATAATAGTTATAAACAATAAGTATAAAAAGTAGCAATATTTATGCTAAGAATTTCAAATTTCTAAAGAGAAAAAAAAATCAAGAAATTTTTTTAAATAAAACAGCCTTTTCGAAAAGGCAAAAACTTCATTAAATTTGCATTATATATTTTTACATTTTAAAAATATGAATTTTTAAAAGTATTTCACTAGTGTTAAAGATAAATATGTTATATATATAATATATATATATATATATATATATATATATAAGGTGTGTCCCACGAAATAAAGCCACCGTGATTGTATACTGTAATTGGACACTAAACAAACCAATAAGAACGAAACAAATATATTAAGAAAGTCTATATACAAATACATATTTACAAGGAATAACTCTCCCTGCCTGACCTGGGCAGGAGAAAAAAAAGAATTTGTAAAAAAAGAGGGGAGAAAAGTGTCCCGCTGAAATAAAGCCACTACTGTTAATACAAATATATCTGCCATGGTTATATATGACTTAGAATATACGATGTGGCATACCATTTTCCATTCCTTGGAGGACAGTAGCATCAGCATTCTCCCTCGCTTCAATGATGATGACCTGCAATTTTGCCACAGACTGAAACTGTCTGTGATTGGCATATACAGTCCTACAGAGGATACCTCGCACATTTTCTTGGGGAGTGAGATCAGGAGAAAAGGGCAGGCCATTCAATGACGTGCATCCAATTATCCAAAAACCATTCCCAGGAGGATTTTGCAACGTGAATGGAGGTCTTGAACCGCTGGAAAATCAAACTTAGTTTACCAATTCTCTTTTCAAATGGCGGTAAATGGTTTTCTAGCATTTCTTGATAATCGGTAGCCTTCATGTGGCCTGAGAGAAAAGCCAGGTTATGTTTACCTCCATAGCTGAAGCCACCCCACACCATTAATTAGCCTCCACCATGCTGTCTTTTGGAGAAAATTTCCTCTTCTTTCCCCATGTCATACCAATAGAAAGCAAGGCCGTCTGGCTCATTCAAATTAATTTTTTTCTCATCTGAGACTATAACACAATGCTATTGGTCCTTCCATGTTTTAAAATATTTGTCTCAATCGACTCTCCTTTGAATATAGATAGTTTTCAACATCGGCGGCTGTTTTCATTTCTTACATCGCAAGATGCTTGTACGTTTTTCAATTCGTGAAAGGTTTGATTTTGTCACAGGTATGTTATCATCTTTGGCCAACTGTTTGAGGGAAATACCACCTAGTGGAAGATGACGTAAAATTTCTGTTTCCTGCCTGGAAGTCATTTTTCTGAATGCACACCTCCTTTTTTTATACCCGTACGCATTGCTCTGATATACAAAATTGTCTATTATGGTTTTAAATCGTTTGATTTGATTAGATATTGGTCTATGTGAAAGGCCTTCTTCCTTAAAAGTTGCTATTTGTCTTTTTCGAACTTTTATAGCTGGGTTTTCTTTCCCATTGCAATACTGCAGAAGAAATAGAAAATAAAACCTTCTAAAGTCTTCACAAAGTTTGACTGGCACAAAACAACTATTTGACAACATCCTGACGTCATAAACATGTTGAACTGCAGTAGCTCGAATGTCGGTAGTTACCCATAAATACTAATATTGGTAGCGGCTTTATTTCGGCGGGACACTTTTCCCCCTCTTTTTTTACACATTCATCTTTTTCACCAGCCCAAATGGGGCAGGGAGTGAGTTACTCCTTGCAAATATGTATTTGTATATAGACTTTCTTAATATATTTGTTTCGTTCTTATTTGTTTGTTTCGTGTCCAGTTACGGCACAGAACTACGGTGACTTTATTTCGTTGAGACACACCTTATCTTATACTATAATGCGAGCAAAAATTGTGTGTGTGTGTGTATATGTAAATTTTATCTTGAAAACGGCTCTAACGATTTTGATTAAATTTTGCACCCTACCGTTTTCGGTCACGAAAAGACCATTGGGATGGGTCTCGTGTACGAGAAAATTCGATTAGTGGGTCATTTTGGGTCATAATGGGTCAGGGTGAAGCTAATTATATCTAAAGAATGGCTCAATCTATTTTGACTAAATTTTGTATCTAACCATTTTCAGGTACGAAAAGACCATTGGGATGGGTCACGTGTTCGAGAGAATTCGATTAGTGGGTCATTTTTGGGTCACTGTGGGTCAAGCTATTTTTATCTAAAAAACGGCTCTAACGATTTTCACTAAACTCTATATTCTACAATTTTGGATTACGAGAAGACCATTGGGCTAAGTCACATGTTCGGGAAAATTCGATTAGTGGGTTATTTTTGGGTCACCGTGGGTAAAGCTAAGTTTATCTAGATAACTGCTCTAATGATTTTGACGAAATTTTGCACCCTACTGTTTTCGGGCACGAAAAGACCATTGGGATGGGTCTCGTGTTCGAAGAAATTTGATTAGTGGGTCAGTTTGTTTCATAATGGGTCAGGTTCAAGCTTATTATATCTAGAGAACGGCTCAATCGATTTTGACTAAATTTTGTATCTAAACATTTTCGGGCACTCAAAGACCGTTGAGATGGGTTTCGTGTTCAAGAAAATTCAATTAGTGGGTCATTTTGGGTCATAATGGGTCAGGGTCAAGCTAATTATATCTAGAGAACGGCTCAATAGATTTTGACTAAATTTTGTATCTAACCATTTTCGGGCACGAAAATACCATTGGGATGGATCTCGTGTACGAGAAAATTCGATTAGTGGGTCATTTTGGGTCATAATTGGTCAGGGTGAAGCTCATTATATCTAAAGAATGGCTCAATCGATTTTGACAAAATTTTGTATCTAACCATTTTCGGGCACAGAAAAACCATTGGAAGGGGTCACGGGTTCGAGAAAATTCAATTAGTGGGTCATTTTTGGGTCACTGTGGGTCAAGCTATTTTTATCTAAGAAACGGCTCTAACGATTTTCACTAAACTCTATATTCTACAGTTTTCGATTACGAGAAGACCATTAGGCTAAGTCACATGTTCGGGAAAATTCGATTAGTGGGTCATTTTTGGGTCACCGTGGGTCAAGCTAAGTTTATCTAGATAACTGCTCTAACGATTTTAGCGAAATGTTGCACCCTACTGTTTTCGGTCACGAAAAGACCATTGAGATGGCTATCGTGTTTGAGAAAACTTGATTACTGGGTCATTTTGGGTCAGGGTCAAGATAATTATGTCTAGAGAACGGCTCAATCGATTTTGACTAAATTTTGTATCTAACCATTTTCGGGCACGAAAAGACCATTAGGATGGGTAATGTGTTCAAGAAAATTCTATTAGTGGGTCATTTTTGGGTCACCGTGGGTACAGTTAAGTTTATCTAGATAACAACTCTACGATTTTGACGAAATTCTGTAATGTATCGTTTTCGGGCACCAAAAGACCATTGGGATGGGTCACGTGTTCGAAATAATTCTATTAGTGGGTCCTTATGGAGCATTATGGGTCAGGGTCAAGCTAATTATATCTAAAAAACGGCTGAAGACATTTTCACAAGATGTTTTAACGTACGGCCGTTTCTGGTCACGAGATAACCATTGGGTTAAATCACATGTTCGAGAAAATTCTATTAGTGGGTCATTTTGGGTCACTATTGGGTTGAATCTAAAAACATGCTAAAAAATGTTGACCAAATTTTATATTATATCGTTTCTGGGAATGAGAAGAGAAATGGGCTAAGTCACATGTTCGAAAAAAATTCGACTAGTGGGTCATTTCGGGTCACAATGGGTCAGGGTCAAGCTAATTGTATCTAAAAAACGGCTCAAACGATTTTGACTAAATTTTGTATTCTATCGTTTTCGGGCTCGTGAAGACCATTGGGCTAGGTCGCATGTTCCAGAAAATTCTATTAGTGGGTCATTTTGGATCACAATGGGTCAGGGCAAACTAATTGTATTTAAAAAATGCTTCAAAACATTTTGACAAAATTTTGTATAATACCGTTTCCGGGCATGATAAGACCATTGGACAGGGTCGCATGTTCAAGAAAATTCAATCAATGGGTGATTTTGGGTCCTAATGAATCAGGATCAAGCTAACTGTATCTAAAAAACGGCTCAAAAGATTTTGAAAAAACTCTGTACTACACCGTTTCTGGTCAAGATAAAACCTTTGGGCTGGATCGCACGCTAAAGAAAATTCTATTAGAGGGTCACTTTGGTGATAATGGATCGGGGTCAAGCTAACGGCATCTCAAAAAGTTTCAAGCAATTTTGACAATTTGAATTTTTTTTGTTATACCGTTCCACAGTACAAAAATTGACCCACTAATCGAATTTTTTCGAACATGCGAACTAACACCATGCTCTTCTCGAGCCTGAAAACGATGGAATACAAAATTTAGTGCAAATCGTTAGTCGTTTTTTAGATAAAATAAGCTTTACCCACGTTGATTCGAAAACCCACTAACCGAAATTTATCGAACATGTGAGCTATTTCAAGGGTCTTTTTGTATTGTGGAACGGTATAACAAAAAAAGAAAAAAAAATTGTCAAAATTGCTTGAACCTTTTTGAGATGCCGTTAGCTTGACCACGACCTATTATCACCAAAGTGACCCACTAATAGAATTTTCTTGAGCGTGCGACCCAGCCCAATGGTTTTATCTTGTCCAGAAACGGTGTAGTACAGAGTTTTTTCAAAATCTTTTGAGCCGTTTTTTAGATACAGTTAGCTTGATCCTGATTTATTAGGACCCAAAATCACCCATTGATTGAATTTTCTTGAACATGCGACGCTGCCCAATGGTCTTATCATGCCCGGAAACGGTATTATACAAAATTTTGTCAAAATGTTTTGAAGCACTTTTTAAATACAATTAGTTTGACCCTGACCCAATGTGGACCAAATGGACCCACTAATAGAATTTTCTAGAACATGCGACCTAGCCCAATGGTCTTCTCGAGACCGAAAACGATAGAATACAAAATTTAGTCAAAATCGTTTGAGCCGTTTTTTAGATACAATTAGCTTGACCGTGACCCATTGTGACCCGAAATGACCAGTAATCGAATTTTCTTGAACACATTATTCATCCCAATGGTCTTTTCGTGCCCGAAGATGGTTAGATACAATATTTAGTCAAAATCGATTGAGTCGTTCTCTAGACATAATTATCTTGACCCTGACCCATAATGACCCAGTAATCGAGTTTTCTCAAACACGATACCCATCTCAATGGTCTTTTCGTGCCCGAAAACAGTAGGGTGCAACATTTCGTTAAAATCGTTAGAGCAGTTATCTAGATAAACTTAGCTTGACCCACGGTGACCCAAAAATGACCTACTAACCGAATTTTCTCGAACATGTGACTTAGTCCAATGGTCTTCTCGTAATGCAAAACTGTAGAATATAGAGTTTAGTGAAAATCGTTAGAGCCGTTTCTGAGATAAAAATAGCTTGACCAACAGTGACCCAAAAATGACCCACTAACTGAATTTTCTCGAACCCGTGACTCCTTCCAATGGTTTTTTTTGTGCCCGAAAATGGTTATACAAAATTTAGTCAAAATCGATTGAGGCATTCTTTAGATATAATTAGCTTCACCCTGACCCATTATGACCCAAAATGACCCACTAATCGAATTTTCTTGTGCACGAGATCCATCCAAATGGTCTTTTCGTGCCCGAAAATGGTTAGATACAAAATTTAGTCAAAATCGATTGAGCCGTTCTCTAGATATAATTAGCTTGACCCTGACCCATTATGACCCAAAATGACCCACTAATTGAATTTTCTTGAACACGAAACCCATCCCAATGGTCTTTGCGTGCCCAAAAATGGTTAGATACAAAATTTAGTCAAAATCGATTGAGCCGTTCTCTAGATATAATTAGCTTGACCTTGACCCATTATGACACAAACTGACCCACTAATCAAATTTCTTCGAACACGAGACCCATCCCAATGGTCTTTTCGTGCCCGAAAACAGTAGGGTGCAAAATTTAGTCAAAATCATTAGAGCTGTTATCTAGATAAACTTAGCTTGACCCATGGTGACCCAAAAATGACCCACTAATCGAATTTTCCCGAACATGTGACTTAGCCTAATGGTCTTCTCGTAATCGAAAACTGTAGAATATAGAGTTTAGTGAAAATCGTTAGAGACGTTTTTTAGATAAAAATAGCTTGACCCACAGTGACCCAAAAATGACCCAATAATCGAATTTTCTCGAACACGTGACCCATCCCAATGGTCTTTTCGTACCTGAAAATGGTTAGATACAAAATTTAGTCAAAATAGATTGAGCCATTCTTTAGATATAATTAGCTTCACCCTGACCCATTATGACCCAAAATGACCCACTAATCGAATTTTCTCGTACACGAGACCCATCCCAATGGTCTTTTCGTGACCGAAAACGGTAGAGTGCAAAATTTAATCAAAATCGTTAGAGCCGTTTTCAAGATAAAATTTACATACACACACACACAATTTTTGCTCGCATTATAGTATAAGATATATACAACTAAACGCAGATTAGGATTACATTTAAAATTAAAAAAAAAAAAAAAAAACTCCCGTAAAGTAAGCAAATGGCATATAAGATCAAATATTAGCATAATTGTAAATTAATTATAAGTAACAAGATGGATTTTGTTTTATATTAAAAAAATATATATAACAATAGTGAAGTTCTTAAATAAATTTTAGGCGCATCTCAAATTTTTATAAATTTGAATGAAGGATTGGATGTAAAATTAATATAATTAAAATGCAGCACATAAAAGGTCGGCCGGCCACATGCTGCCTGCGAACAGCAGGATGAATATGGCTATTTTAGAACATCTGGTGCACCACAGAAGAAGTTTTAAGTAAAGCATTTTTTTTACTTCATTCACAGTTCTTACATTTTTTAAAATTTATATTATGCTTAATGAGTCCTTAAAGGTAACAAAAATGACTACACGGGACATTCTACTGCAAAATTGGGCGTATTGAATTATCATATGGATGTTCTGGGAGTAATGAAAGAAATTCATGTAATTTTTTACCTCCTCACGCTCTTGGCAACACATGTGGATGTTTTTCTTTTTTTTTTTTTAAATAAATATAATTACTGTCAATAATTAAAAGAACAAAAATTTGACAATAACTTATTTACAACAGAATCCCTTAATAAGAGAAGTAAAAATTTTATGGTTTAGCTGCACTGATAATGTTATTTTCGATGTGAGTTAGATAGATATAAAAAAAAAGCGTGAAATAATTTTTCGGCAGTCAGTGTTGTTGGATTATTTGAACTGATCGTTAATGTTTGATAAAAAATAATATCAGATATTTTAAAGATATTAAGTTTTAATAATTTATAGCAATGTAAGAAAGGAATTTACTGTTAGTTTTTTATTTTATAAGAAATCATTTCTTTCATAAATTACCATTAACGTCAGTCGCCACAAACGTGAACGTTATTTTGTGAAATTTTATTGTTTTTAGATTTTTTTTGCTTTTAATTCCTATTAATATAAAATGAATGAATTGTAAAAAGAAAAAAAAGTCCCTGAAGAGGTTAAAAGCAAAATTTCATGAATTATTATACCCTGGCATTAGTTATCTTTATTGTATGTATTTTTATTTAAAAAAAAATAGATAACCGAAGTTTCAAAGTCAATTTAGGATCAACGACTTTTTCAAAATTTTACTGTCAAAATTTTTTATAAATTTTTTTAATACAATACTTACAATTACAATTTTATCCAAAATACAATACTTTTACAAATTTTTTTTGTGTGGCTGGGGACCTACGAATCTTGCTTCCGCAAAAGAGTCAGAATAAGTGGAAGAATAAAGGGCTGCGGACGAAGAGGGGTCGCTCGCCGCGGCGGTTGTATTCTTGTATTCTTCTATCTTGTATTCTTCATGTAGGGGAGACCGGGGCTAGTTGGCTACAGGGGTAAGTAAGCGCAGTCCTTATAAATCGGCTGTTTGTGGATAGATTACGCACCCAGTCACAGAGTACCTTTCTGCTTGCTTTTTACAATCCTCATTGTAGTTTTGCAGCGTTACCTACGTTCAGTGGACATTTATTACGATTTTTCTGTTTTTGCACTCATAAGTAATTTTTTGTTGCTTCATTCTTTTTCTAATTTCTAATAGTTATCTTAATAATTGCTATTTAACTTGCGCAGTTTTTCTTAGTGTATGATTAACTGTACCTACCCCATATGTGATTTACTAGGATTATTTATGCTTAGATGGTTACGTGTCCCTTTTGTGAAGAAATTCATTATGGGGCTAGTAGGCGCATTGAACACGCGGCAAGTTGGCTCGATGTCTGGTGTGTGCTGGTAGCTTGAAAAACAGAAAACACCGAGAAAAGTGGTTGCAATGCAAGATTTTGGGCTCACGAGGCCTGCTCAAACGGAGAAACTCGTTTTTTTATTTGTGACAACTGTAACTCTGGTGATGATATCGAGTAGGATAGAAGTTATTCATTGTTAATGTTTTATTCATTATTTTTATGTATGTATAATTTAGAATTTACATTGAACGGCGAAAACGCCATTGTTTAAACTTACTGGTAATAATGAAATTGATATTCTCTTAACTGCATGTCTTATTTAAATTTTTATAAAGCGTGTGCCAACTTACCCCATAGGTATAGGCAACTTGCCCCGTGGCGGGGTAGGTTGGCGCACAATTGTTCCTTTTAATTTAAGCTTCCGCTAAACATAAACTACAAAAGCTACAAACTCAAAACTCCAGGTATTTATAGCCCAATATCTGTTCTTTAAAAGTACAGTTTAAGTTTAAGTTTCATAAAAAACTTAAACAAAAAATTAATAAAAATCAATAACTGAAAACTGCGCATACTAGCCCCGGTCTCCCCTACCGAATAACGTACGACCTGCTGCTTTATCTGTCTGTGACGAATGCGTATCTACTGACATACATTTATGCGAACACTGCTGATATATTCCTGACTAAATAATTAAAAGAAAAAAAGCAAACGCAAAGATCGAGACCCTTTAAGACCGGGAGTTTTTTTTTTTTGGTAGAAATTGAAAGTTTGGCTGGTTTCCCCTTATCGATAGGATCGTATTAGATTGAAAAAAATATAAAAAAAAATACCCGATGTCAGGTTATGCCAAGGGAGGACCCACACAATTGTGTGGGTTCAGCCTTAATGCAGACGTTTTTGGACTAAATCTACACAATTTTGTAGTTTGGGATTATGTGTGCAAATATCTAAAAATAAAAGTTTAAGCAAAAAAAGTTGTTGTTTATAGAGATAATTTTCATCAGCCACAATGGAAATATTTGAAACAATTTTTGTTTTTGGACAGACCACTACAATTTCATTTTCTGAGACGTTCTCGATGCTTGCACCCCTCTTAAGAGCCGTTGAGAAATGGTATGACCTTTACTCCGTTTGGATTGTGCCTGATCCTTCAAATTTCTTTTTTTAGTTTTTCCAGCAGCGGTATTTTGTTGAAATACCGATCGAAGTACATAAAACTAGGTCTGAACCAGAGTAAGGACTACAGCATGTCCTAAGCCTAGATCCTTGTGGACCAGGTTTGTACTTTATCACTGGTGTACTACAAAATTTAAAACTATCCCAGATGATGCTGTTACCACAGACTGTGGTTTGTTTTTTAACATACTGCTTTACTTAGGCACGTCCTAAAAAAGGAATCGTCTGCTCATCTATGGAAAATTTTTCCTGATCTCCTGGTAAATTCTAGCAGACACTACGGAATCTGTCGAGCATTTGCTGAACTTTCCATAATTTATTATTCATTCCTGGTGGTTTACTTGCTATGTCAACAAAATGGAATGGATTTATTAAATTTAAAAATCTATCTCGTTTTACGCATATAACTCATATAAAACTTATAAATCATATATGGCATCTATAACTCAGAGCAGAAACATACAGTTCGTTACATGTGAATATTATATATCTAATACTATACATTTTAAATAGAAATCATGAATAGTACAAACCTATTAATGTAAAATTAATCCGCTTTAAAAATGTAATTTATAAAAAATAAATTGCTAAAAACACAAATAAAAAAAATCACTTAAAAATAGGAATTTTATATATTAGGTTTTGTAACTATTTTGGAAATAGTAAATACCGGACCCACACACATGTGCGGGTCATTTGTTTTTCAACTTTTGTAAAGCCTAATTAAATTTATCAAGGACAAAATCAATTAAAATCATGAATATTATGTGCTCCGTCCTGCATTTTAAAAATTAATGTATTCAGACGTAATTTCGGTTTAAGTATCGTTAACTGGGGTAACTTTGGCCGAAATTTCTCTGTTTCATGGCATGTTTGGCATCTCCATTCGTTTATTTTATTTAAAAAATGAATATCGTGCTAATTTTTTGTTTGCTAAGTACATATGGAACCACGACATTATCATAAAATTGTCGGCATTGAATTTTTTCTTTTTACCAAAAAGTGTTTTTGAAAGTTTTGGGCCAATTTTACCTTGAATTGGGGTAACATTGGCCCATGCGTTAAAACGAATGTTATAGTACCTACAACATGATGTGGACCAATGTTACCCTATTGAAATAGACGGGGTAGAGAGGGTAAGAAGTGTAAACATGTAAAAAGACAGTAAATTAGCTTATATTTTAATAAAAAATTATTACAAAACTCATAAATATTGCTTAACGTGGATTGTTCAGGTCTGGGACTGAATAATGGTTCTCTAAGACAGAAGTTTAGGTGGACTAATTTTTGCAACAATATCGTTCCATTCATACACTATGGAGTCTGGTCACTGTAGCCAACGTCAATGCATTAACTTTTTTCCGTGCAGTCAACAACACAACCCTCCTTTGATTTCAAAGTAATCATTCCGGGATAGATATTGCCCTTAAACAGCACAATTACAAAATTTTCAATGTTACAGTAATCTTCGTCAATAGCTTTCTTGTTTGGATCAGTGGAAACTAATAAACTGGATGAATTTCCAGCAAAATTATTGTTTGTATAAGCACAGATGTCTATTTTCCTAAACATACCAAAAATAAACAAAAACATTACCTCAAAAACATCAATGTTTAAATTGAACAAAATAAGAAAAAGATCCCCTTCAAATATAACATTTTTTATTCATTGACAGGAAGTTTATACAAAAACTTAAATGATAATTGGTTGGGCCAATGTTACCCCAAATGTTGGGCCAAAGTTACCTAAACTTAGAAAATGCTTTTCTTTTTTATCTTAGGAAAGACAACGTATATTCCTACCTTAGACCTTGATTTACAATAATGAGGTTATAATAACACGTACTTACATAGGTCCAAATGAAATAATTTACAGCTTGGCAGACAAAAGTTGTAAGAGCTAAATTCTCACCGTCTTTACACGTTTTTGTTTGACTGGTGCTGCCACGGTGGAAACTTTACAAATTACTTACAATGACCTGCCAGCCTCAAGCTAATGCTACCATCTATATTTTAAGACTAAAACTTTGTCGATAACTCAAGCGATGTAGGAAATATAAGCAAATTTAATCTTTTCTCTCTTGGACCAAAGTTACCCTTAATGGGCCAAAGTTACCCCATTTGACGGTACGTCACACGAGTCACGTCAGACGAGAAGATCTTTTAATTAGCTCGTTAAAAGTTTAATTCTAAATTTCGATGATAGAAATTTGATAAAACTATTGCAAAAATAATTTTTTTACATAATATAGTTAATAAAAAATTAAATTAAGAGCATTGTATTTACCATGCCTATTATTATATTTATGTACATTAATTTGATTTTTTGGAGTCGGTGCCAGCCAAACGAAGTTAAGTATAATTATTCAACAGACACACATCCAAATATCTACGAGTTTTTTTACGGTTTGTTATTTAGTTAAAAAATTTGAATTTTACCATTTTTGAAGCATTTCATCTGATTTTATAAACGTGTATTTTCAAGTGAGATTAGTTGTAATTATGTGTGCTAAATTAAGGGTTATTGTAAAATTAATGCGTTTATACAGGCTATTATGTAAAAAAATCGTAGCCAAACACAGATTTTCAAATGCAGGATGGTGTCAGAGTTGATTGAGAATGGAATTTTTTTTCTAAACGGTTTTGCTGAATCTTGTTACGATTTGTATTGGATAAGCAATTTTTAACTTTGCTTGGCTGGCACCGACTCCAAAAAATCAAATTAATGTACATAAATATAATAATAGGCATGGTAAATACAATGCTCTTAATTTAATTTTTTATTAACTATATTATGTAAAAAAATTATTTTTTACTTTGTAGTAGTTTTTGAAGTCGGTTTTATTTTTGGTAAAAAAGTTTATTTTTCACTTTTTAGTTTTTTTTTTTGAGTTACAATTTTTGCATGATTCTTTTGGAGGAAATTACGGACTTTTAAAGAAACTTTTAAAGATGTTATTTTGATAAGTAAATACTTTTGTCCAGATTTGTGTGTACATTAATAACACAGGTTTTTTGTGAAAATTCTTTATATATATATTACATTTATTCTTCTTCAGATTTAATAGCTTTATTTTTTAATTAAATATTTTTGTTTCTCTATTTGGACATGGGTAGAACGACAAGAGATGCTGCTTGCATGAAAAAATATCGAA
This sequence comes from Maratus speciosus, assembly GCA_963932465.1. NCBI lineage: Eukaryota > Metazoa > Arthropoda > Arachnida > Araneae > Salticidae > Maratus > Maratus speciosus. Next base: position 148,336,687 of record OZ010789.1, read on the forward strand.
CTTTGGAAACTGACAATAAAAAGATCTTCGGCTTACTAAAAATGCTCTATGAAATAGAGAAGAGAGACCCAATGACTTATTTTTCATACTTTCTAACCGATGACCAGGCCCTTATCTTCCGGGTTGCCCTAGATGAACGGGTTTGATACCTGTCATCGGCGTAGGAGGCCACCTAATCTCCACGTAGCGGCAATAAACATGATGAACGCCTTTTAAAGAAACTTAATTATGAACTCTTTTATGCCAGTTACTTAACATTTATATCTTGTTGGTGAGCACCTGCGCATTGCTACTCATTTTGACTCGTAATTTAGAAGCTTAATCAGATGACGAGACCTTCATCTGGCAAGGCACCTCAGAGGTATAATTCATAGGTAAATTCGAGGTCTTCGCACCTATCGACGGAGTTTATACATGCACCAGGAGCCATTAGGGTGCATGAAAACCGAATAACTTATCAAAAAATGACCGTGAACAGACTACAGGCCGAAAGTCTTAAATGGCGTTCCCTCAAATAGCTGGTCATAGATGAAATTTCTATGGTGTCAAAAGAAAATTTATATATAATTCATTTGAGGTTTCAAGGTTTAAAAGTAAATATTTAAGATAAAAGGTAATTGCAGCATAGCACTATTTTTTTTTTAATATAAAAATAGTGCTATGCTGCAATTACCTTTTATCTTAAATATTTACTTTTAATATACTGTTCTCTTGGGCTCGCCCTGACATTTTGTTATACTGTTTATTAGTCGTCCTGTTTGTTTTGTCATTTTAATAATTTTCATTAAACAGGGTCTTCCAACCTGCTGGGACTTCTGGGCTCGTTCGCGGGTACTGGGGTTTCAGCGGGAAGGGGGATAATGTGTTTTCCCCTCGTGGCCTAATCAGCTCCTATACCGAAAGTTTGGCTGTCCACGAGTGGGTGATTAGTGATTAGTGAGGTTTCAAGAATTTAAAAACAATTTATTTTTTGGTGGTATTAATGTTTTCTTACATGGAGATATTATGCTAGTGCCAATATGTAATGTATAATGTATACGTAATGCCAATGTGCTTAAATGTATGCTAAGCATTTCAGCATGGTACTTTTATTCATAATTTAAATTATTTGCTTAATCTTTCGCCAAATCTAAAGATTTTGATAGAGAAATTGAGAACTCATTGCATCATGACGGCATTTTGTTTATTTTTGTTTGTAATCTTTCTCGACAAAATCAGCTTAACTCACTTAGGCATTTATGCTTCTTATTGCATCATCATTTGCAATACGTTGGGCAGTGGAGATTTTAAAACTATGAAGTAATCTACCGTTATTGCGTCCACTGCCAATTGTAGTTTCTGAGCTAATATGATTTAGTGCGTTGAAGCGTTTTGCGAATTAAATATTTTATGATACCCACATTTACATTAATCCAATTGCTGCTGATATTTTTTTTTGTTTCACGCTAGCCTTAACTGTGGGCTCGATTTCGGAAGATTATAAATTCATCGTCATGCTCATTTAATAGTCTTGGTTAAAGTGTCATTGCTCTGCATAGTAACTGACGTATTTTAGTGAGTACAGTACTGCAAAACATATGGAACATATAGAACTTTCGGAAGCATTTTATGATATTCGCATTTCCTTTAAACTATGTTTGCTGTTAGTATCGCACACTTTTTGCTTTTATTGGGCAATCTGATTCAAATTTACTTGCTCTCATTTCTTGATACAATTCAAATGTTTTCATGACTGCGTAACTCACTGACTTGCTTTCGCCATTATGCTTATGCCTACTGATGTTTAAGTTCTGTGCCATGTAAATACACCGCACCATAACAATGCTGCCTGTAATACTAATTAGAGTAACACCTTTTATTTCTTTTTATGTTGTTTATCTTGTACTTTAACAGCATAGGGATCTTGGCTCAACTTCTGTTTGCATATAAAAGTAGACAAATGGTTGTTTACAATAAATAAATTTATAAATACTGAAAAACTTGCTTGTGTATATGAGACAGTTGTAATACTTAGTTATCCCGTCGACCAAAAATCTATCGCCAAACTATAAGATTAAATGCCAATAATGGTTGATCGTAAATGTTACATTCACTTGACTTTAAGCAAGATACATGTGTTTACGTCATCAAGTGATTTTTATTTCGACGTTTTATTTGTATTTTTATTAATTTTATACTAATTTATTTGTTCTTTCGTTATTTAAAATAAAAATTATGTCAATTTGTATAATTTGGCGAGTGGTTTGGCGTTTTATATACTCTGGCGAAAATGGTCGACGGGATAACTAAGTAGTACCGAGACAGATAATAGGTTATCAGAAAATATGCGTGAAATTTTCATTTTCTGTCCAAGGCCCCTATACAGGAAAGTTATCATTAATGTTGTTTAGCGGAAATATTAAAGGCAATCAAAAAGCATTCATAGATATAACTGTTTAATATAATATAATATAGGTATGTATATAATATTATGGTACTTCTTAGTTATCCCATCGACCAATTTCGCCAAATTATATAAATCGCCATACCACTCGCCAAATTATACAAATTGACATAATTTTTATTTTAAATAACGAAAGAACAAATAAATTAGTAAAACATTAATAAAAATACAAATAAAGCGTCGAATTAATGGTTTTATTGGCCATTATTGGCATTTAATCATACAATTAATTAATTAATGGCAAACCATTATTGGCATTTAATCTTATAATATGGCGACAGTAATTTGGTCAACGAGATAACTAAGAAGTACATATTATATAAATATATATATATATATATTATGTGCCGCCTGTCTGATGTTATGTGTTTAATTAAACTAAACTATTGTATACTAAATTATTGCTTTGTATTAAGTTAGTTTGCTTCTGTATTATTTAGCATTTGAAATAATGGTGTATCTTTAATTAATATATATTAAATTACTATTTTGAATGCGATTGCCAATTGAGAATTTTAAATATGACTGTCGATTAGAAAATGCGAAGAAACATATTGGGGAAGATCCATTACTGAATTTGAATGGGAATATCGCCAAATTAGTCAGTTAGAGCCAAGTTGGCTTCATTTATGGCGACTTATTTTGGTCGCCAAATCTGGCGATAATTCACGTAACTGCGCCAAGTTTTGCGACAACTTGGCGCTAACGTATATGAATACATAGTTTTATGCTTTTGATTGAGAAACCGGTTACAACAATGAAAAATAATTTGGGTGAAATCCTTCATTTTATTGCTTTTTGTTGAATTACTAAAAAACTACTCAACCAATTTCGATGAAACGGAAGTGGTACCAATTCGAGAGTATCCTCTTTCAATTAAAACAAAAATCACATAAATCGAACAAAAAGTTCCGGAGAAATCGGTGAACATACATAAAAAAAAAAAAAACATACATACGCGTCGAATTGATAACCTCCTCCTTTTTGAAGTCGGTAATAATAATTTTTACTAATAATAAGTAGGAAGCATTTTAAAGTAATTTACTGAAAAATTAATTCTCAAACAAGGCGAATTCAATTAATAAAATTCTTTCTGACATACAATAAACCAATTATCTAACAAGCCACTTAGTTGAAATATAATATGACAAATACCCACTAAATTCCCCACAGCAATTTAAAAATGAATCACTAATGTTATCAGGACAGTCTAATTCTCAATTGAAGCTTCATTGTAATCAAATTTAATGCATAATGCATATAAGAGTATATTAAACTCTCATTAATCAATTTAAATTCACCTTTATGTAAATACATTAGAATAGCTGAAACTGGGGAGGAGGCTTGTTTCCAAGTGTAATCAAATTCGTTTGCAAAGAAAGATTTAATTGAGGAAAGAGAATAGTTTATAGGGTTTATTTGGTAGTTAAAATGATTTCATGATAATGATGCATTTAAGGAATTGGATTTGATTTTGAAAGGTCAAATGTTGGTATTAGTTCCTATAAATTCTTTAAAATCAGCTTAAAGGGACTTAGGACTATTAAACCTTAAAAAAAAATAGAATTATATATATACAGTCAGTACCGGATACATGGTCACCCGCTTATAAGGTCACTTTTCGTAAGTCCCGACTGACTGAATAGGTATTATGTGTTAAAATACACCGCCTATATGGCCAGAGTTTAATGGCTACTATCGGATATATGGTCACCTTGTGTCTCCCTATTTATTGCAAAATATCTTATAGTTTTATGCTTTTTCTTCCCTCTTTTTAAGGTGTAAAGCTCCGAATAGACGTATAATTCAACTTTCTTCAACTGTCTATTGGTCACACGGTGTTTTTCATTTTTAATAGCTTTAAAAGGAAGTGGTTGGACATCCTGAAGGACGAAAAACTTCTTTTTGAGTCAATCTTTCCCCTTTTCCATTGTTAAATCTTCCGTCATTTTGTTAAAAACCACAAGTACGAACTTCCATATGGAAAAGAAAAGCCGGTTGACATTTTTTAATAGACATTTACTCTTCCCTGTCGGTAAGAGTTTCCAAAACTCTGTGAATTTCTTCCTTAATTGTTGCATTAGATACCGATTCTTGTATAACATTTCAGTACCCCATGCGACCTAACGAGAATTGTGCTCCGAGCAGAGAAAAGGAAAATCACGCGTTTTTAGTTTCTTGTATTGTTCATTACTTGTCCCTGGTGTGTAAAGTGTTCGTTCATTTTCATTTGTTAATTGTCGTCTGTTCATGTCAGCAAAATGAAAAATTTGACGATTGAGAAAAAAAAAGAAATTGGTAGAAATTTTTGAGAAATCGAATCTATCGAAAGCATCTTTCGTGAAGACTCATGGAATAGTGAGAACGACACTGAATAACGTCTTTGGGTCCAAATCTTGTTACGCAGAAGATGTGACCAATCAAAAGAGAATGCGACATGTTGAGAATGTTGAGTAATATCTTTTACTTGGATAAAATATGCCAGATCGCAGAATGTTCCAATAACATGGATCATCTTAACCCGGGAGAACTCGCTGCATGAGATTTCATCTCACAGTCGTACTTTTTTAAGACTCTTATTTAAATCATTTTTCATTTTAATTAAAATTTCAAAATGTTTTACAATTATTTTACCTATTTTGTGAATAAAAGTACTAAGCCAACCAAAAAAAGTTTATATTATATGAATGTAAAGTAAAAGAAAAGCAATTGGTCTTTCTCACTAGCGAGTTCTCCCGGGTTAAAAGAAAAGTCTTTAGGAATTGCTGTTGAACTAGGAAAACTGAATTTTACATTCAGCAGCGTTTTGTTACAAAGGTTTAACTTACGACACAATTTTACTTTTAAATAGATGTGTGGTGAAGCTGCTAATGTTTATGATAATGTAATAAGCAAAAGAATAAAGGTATCAGTATTAACTTGCTAAGTGACATTCTTATTTATACAAACATTGTAATGTTTCTAATTTTGTTGAAATGTTGGCTGTTTTTTCATGTTTGTTTGGTTAATAGTGTTCTTTTTAAGAACGAAAAACGTAGTGGTTGGAAGGAAAGCAAAGAAAGATTGGCCGTTTAAATAGCAGCTAGAAAAGTGGTCAGAAAAATTGACTGCATTAGTTAATGATAAATTTCTCAAGCTTCGTTGCTTGAAAAACTGCAAATCTTTCCCCGTATCTTACGATGCGAATCGAAGGGCCTGGATGACAACAAGCATTTGGTAAAAAGAAATTCGGCGTTTCGATACATTTTGGGTAGACAAAAAAAGAAAAGTGGCTATAATCGCATACAACTTACTGCCCATTGCATGATTCCCAATTTAAATTAGATTGAACTTATTTTTTTGCCTCCAAGCTGAACTAGTTTGGCACAACCCTTAGATCAAGGGATTGTTCAAAATTTTACGATAAATTATAGAAAACTGCTTCTAAAAGGCTTCATTGCGGACATTGCTAAAAAAAAAAAGAATTTCGCATGTCTGTGTTAGATACCATGTGTTACGTAGACATGAGTTGGAATGTGGTATCAAAGAAGACCATTGAAAATTCCATTAAATTGTTTTAGACATACTTGGCATCTAGAATGTGAAGAATTATTGTTCGAAGACAACGACAATGATGACGATGGTGATGATGTGCTTCTATTTGAAGTTCCACAAAAACTACGAAATTCCTTTGTATAATACAAGACGAACTGACATATGCTGTTGTTGACAATGAAATCGCTACTAATGGACTTTACCCACGAGTGGCAACTGTCACGCCTTTGCGGGTATGTACTCTCCGAAAAAGACTAGTTATTGGACGACTGGGAAGCTGTTTTAAAATGCTCTTCACGCCTATTGGTGCTTTTCTTCTAGATACCCGCAGCTGACATGACATGGGTAAAGACCATAGTGAAGCTTATATACTGGAAATCATTTCGAATGTTTTAAATATAAACACTGATGGAAACGATGATAACGACAGTGAATCCGAAGCTGAACCGACAACGCGAGTAGAAGCTCTCAAAGCACTAAATATCCTGAGATTTTTCTTATCAATCCCAAAGGCACAGAGGAACATTTTAAAACTGTTCATGAATAAGAAAAAGCAGTTTTAACAACTACGATAAAAAACAAGCAAACTTGCAAAAAAGATTATTTTTACTACTACTACTAATTTTTACTACTCATCAATTCGAAAATTTAAGTGTAAAGCAATTATTGTTTATACATTTTATAAATTATATCGTCACAGCTTCTTTGTGCATTATTTTACTATTATAACTAACTTATTAATAATATTTTATTGTCTAAAGGAAAATTCTTGTTTACACCGCATATAAGGTCACCCCGCTTATAAGGTCATATTTTTCAGGACCGCATGGGTGACCAAATAACCGATACTGACTGTATATATATACAGTAGAACTCCAATTATCCGAACTCCGACTATCCGAATCGCTGATTATCCGAATCGCTTTCAGAATTTCAGAAAAAAAATTAAGATAGTATTTTAGAATTTGCCAGCCTTGAACCTGCGTTGAAGTGGATGGAGCGTCAGCCCGAGTGTGACCACATGCAACTTCTCACCGCCAAGCGGATGCGCTACTTGGCTGCCTGAAAACGGATGAAGACTGTCAAACAGCTTACTTTGACCGAGATGTTTAGCAAGCAATGACTTTCATTTACAATACGATACGTACATACTTTACTAATGTACAGCACTTGTAAGTACGCTTAATATGTAAAAGTGTTGCCATTTCATTTAATTAATTAAAAGCTATTTTTCTTTAAAAATAGTTTTTTATCCCATTTTCAACATACATACATTAATTAATTAAAATAGTTTAAATAAAATAATTAAAATAATTAAAAACCCTTTTTTCGGAAAAAATTTAATTATGCGTATTTTTGATAATAATTGAAGGGGGTCCGGTCCCAATTGATTCGGATAATTGGTGTTCTACTGTATATATATATGGTGTTCCAAAATTCGACCGACAAATTAAGAGGGGTGATAGAAGACATCAAGAGGATGAAAAATTACCATAGAACATGGAGTCGCAAACCACTTTTTTTGTTACAAATACAGGGTGTTTCATCTTAACTGAACTTGCGTTGACGGGATAATTTTAAGAAAAATCAAAACATTACAATGAAAATACAACGATATGTACCTTATTTGTGTGAAATGTTATAACATCGCGAAAAGTTCTGCAAAAACAAGATGCTCAAGCAATTAATGATACCGTATGAATTGGCAAGCGCAGTCCAAAATGTGGAGCGTCAAGTGCATACTGCTGGAGCGCATAATGGAAACTTCTACATTTTTTTCGATATTATCCAATTTACAACAAAGCTGAGAATATCTATTAAAATTTTATTATAATATACTTCAGCTTTCTGAAAGTTATTGCCGTCAACACAAATTGAATTAGGGCAGAATACACTGTATTTTTCATTAAATACGTGGTTTACGACTTCTATGGTAATTTTTCATTCTTTTCATGACTTCTATCATCCTCTTAATTTGTCAGTCGAATTTTGGAACACCCTCTATATTAAAAAAGAATTATTTCTGAAGACTTTAAAGCAAACTGAATGGCATTTTTTATAGTTGTTAAATATAAAATATTTTTAAAGAGAATTTTGAAGTCATTTTTGTCAAAATGATTTTGGGATATTGCACACAAGGTAGTTAGAACATTTTCCAATATCTTTTCATGAATTGTTTTCAGCATATATAGTGTATCGAAGACTATATAAAGTGAGCCTAATTTTTCATCTTTTTTTTGGTGAAAAAATATTTTTTTTTCTTGGTGTTATAGTGCTAAAATTTTATAAAACCAAGATACAGTTCTGTTTAAAAACCCTATAAATAAACATTTTTTTTAGATTCAGTTGTAGCGTACCTAGCAAAGCCACTACATTGAAATGCAGACATAGTGAGGTTTTATGTTTAAAAACACTGTCTATTACAACCAAATTGGTAAAGAACGCAACGGAGCTTCTTTAATATTAGCCTATACTATGATGCATTTAACAATAATTTGTCCTTAGATAAATACTGGAGAATACAATCAAATGCAAGCCTACTAATTCAAATTCCTTACGTAGAGAACACTGGCTTCTCACACGACGCTCGATAATAGCTTCGAGGTTCAAGGGGGCAATCGATGTAAATAAAGGTTATCTCAAATTTTCTAAACTGGCAACCCGTGGTTGCTGATCAATTTTTATTGAATTGTAATAACCAAATTTTCCTTTTACGAAAGCAGACAACTTGTACTCGGCGAGATTCTGCAATTCTCAATTCCTCGGTCGACGTGGCAAAATTCAACTCTAGCATTAGCATTCACAAGGTTGGACTCGACCCAAGATCCGCTGATACGAAGCTTCGATCCTACTTTAATACTCACCAGATTGAACAACGTTGTCTAATTTGCATAAAACTACAGCAAAAACCTCTAACCACAGATTTCGAGAGACACAATCGCACTTAGGAAAATTCTAGTGAAACGACGTGCAGATGTCGCTTTTTCGCACACATGTTATTATCGACAGGACACGCTCTCATTAAAAAAACTAGAATTTGTTTACAAGAGAGTTTCTAGTTCACTGCACAGTGTAAGCACAAAATTCTCAAGTAAATACTAAAAATTTTGTTGTACATGCAGTAATTCTTTTGTAATCATTCGCGCAACCTGTGACTTCCATTTTCTGCTCCACAAATGTCTAAAAGTTTAGAAAACTCTATAAAACCGTATTCCCCCCTTTATGATATCTAAAGAATATGAAATGGAAAATGACATCTATCCTATATACGAACGAAACTTTGTTTTACAACCTACACGTAGATATATTGGTCGAGGGGATTGGGGCCATAGCACAGGCGATAGGTAGGCGCCCCCTGGAGGTAAAAAGTTGAACTTAAAATTTCAAGTCACCAACATATATGGTTTCTGAAAACGGGCTCTGTGACAGACGGACAGACAGACAGACAGAGGAGTGAGACGAATAGGGTTTCGTTAGATGAACGAAACCCTAAAAAAGACAAGTATCTATTACTGCATTTAAAAATTGTGTTTTTGTAATGTATACTTTTTAAGATATAAAATGTACAAAAATGGTCAATTCTTTTCACGTTTCGACATTCAGAGAATGCCAAGTTTCCTTAATTTAATGAGTTTAAATGAATGAAAGAATATGTCATGTTTATTATTATAAAATAGCGCTTTACTGCTCCATTTACTTTTTCTAAATTAATGGAATATTTTCCTCAGCTTGATGAAATCGCACCCTTGCCTCAATGCCATAACTCAAAAAACTCCGTTTTTCAGGAAATGCGAAACACTGTTTTCGGGCTGTGAAAGCGACAGTGGCCATCTTGCAAACACAACTTCTACCTGGTGGCTTGATTTTCAGTGTACTACCTGGTACTATAGGTGATTGGTAGAGGAGTAAAAACAAGTAGAATGGCAGCCATAACTCAACAAACCCAATTGTTGAGTAGTGACACTTTTGAAGCAAGGGTGCGAAATGTGTAAGAGTCGTGGATTCAGAGAACAAAAATTGCGTCGCCTGGAATGAACTTTTTCGTCTGTTGCCGAACTTTAAGTAAGCCGCAAATGGCAAAGATATGGACGATTGGGGTACAGCTGGAGGAAGTAAACGATGTTGCATGGGAAAACCGTAGTGTAATAATGTTAGATTTTAACTTTGTGAAATGTGTTAGTGTGATGTCGTATTAATTTTAACTGAAAAGTGAAGAAATGTGTTAAAGGTTAGTATAGTTATTGAAATGCTACATGCATCGTTTAAAGAGATTTGAAATTGAAACGAGTCTTTAAAATCCAGTCATTGATCGAACTTACGTATGCGGGAGAACTTCAATAAAAGAGTTTACAATTTTTTTTTTAATTGATTATTTTTAGTGCTGTATATATTGTTACGATGTTTTTTTTTAAATGATACATAAAGCATCAGCAATTAACTTAAAAGAAATTTGAGAGGAATTCCTACTTAAGAGAATTCCTACTTACCTTTACCCAAATAAATAAAAAAATAAAAAAATAATTAACATGGATTGTAAAGTGATGACTTTTAATAACCTAGAACAAATATCTCCCTTGAATTCTATGTCAGGAGCCTTGGTGTATTTACTCACTGTAATAGACAGCAATTATGACTCTAAATAGGGACATAAACCTATGTAATAACTTCATTTTAAATTCACTAATGCAGTAAAGTTTTTATCTATTTTTTCCCTTCTAAGGTCTAAAAAAAAATACGGTCACCATTGAAATAATGAATAAAGATTAGACTTATTTAATAAAAATATCTTGAAATAATAATAATAAAAAAATTCTTTACAAAATTTCAAACAAATCATCTTAATAACAGATACACCAATAAAAATAAATTTTAGCATCTCATTCTTTTCTTCAAATTATTTTCTGGTCACTATTTGGTGAATATAAACATTTTTTACTTAGACAACCTTAGATTAATACTTTTGATTAAAATATTAACTACGTTTTTATATATACTCATCCATAGTTCTTCCCAATAGAATATTTAGAATAAATAAATGAAATTTCTTTTCTTATCCAGGTATGCATAGAAAAACTTAAAAAAAGTAAATGAATTTACATAATAGTTTAATATTAAGACGACACTAAAAATAAAACATAATTTTCAGTTACAGAAGAGAAATGCTAAAAATGTATTAACAGAATTATTAAAATAGGCATATATAATATCTACCCTATATGTATAAAATCCTAATGAAACGAATTTATGAAAAGACTGATTAAACGACTGATTATGTTTCACGGCTATTTCTCCTAAAATATAGGAGGTTTGGCAGTGAAATTAATGCCAGTTATCCGTATTGATCCACAGGTGTCAAAACTGGTATTAGAATTTTAAAATTTAAATTAGTTTTTGAGATATTAATTTTTTTCTAATGTTAATGAAATTTCTCTTATGATGGCAACAAAATTCCTCCATTTTTGTGGAAAAATTGGAGAAAAGAGAAAAAAATATATGGATTTTTAGATTTCTTTGTTTTCGTCATTTTCAAATTGAAATTGAAATTATCTTCGATAGTGGAACAATATTGCGATTAAATTATGTATTTCAGGAAAAATTGAAAAATTAAAAATTAAATTTGTTTTTTGTCGTCATTTTCAAATTGGAATAGAAAAGTGAAATTATTAAAAACAGAAAGAAAATTTTAAAATAGGGATTAAATGGTCAAGTGTTAAAATATGAAAATAGGAAAAATTACGTCAGAATATTTACACATAAGACATTAAAAAAAGTACGAAAACTTTAAAATAATAAAACAATTGCATCCGAAACGCATTTAAAGGTGATAATTACGTCATATGTAAAATTCCAAAATATTAAACATTGTCATACTTAAAATGGCTAAAATAATTAAATTATACACAAAATATATATATGAAAAACCTATACCGTCGGAATGTCACATTCACCTTGAACTATATCGAAATAAAATTAAAGAAAAACTTGCTAAAAAGGTGCATTTAATGTGTCACATATGAAAAAGATGTTATTACACACTCTCAGAAATAAAACTCTCAATTTTGACGATTCAGCAATCCTCGAGCTATATTTTGTTGTTTTTGACGATCATTTCGTATCATAATCACGTGACTTTTAACGACACGTAAACTCTCAAATATTTGACGAAGGTGTTTCTTCACTCGCGGCCAGACTCAATGCATTTTAAGGAAACCGTACCTCCTCAAATCCTGCGACTTTAGCAAGCAGATATAATATCTGCTTGCTAAAGTCGCAGGATACAAGCAAACATAAACAAGCAAATATCTGAGATATTTCCTTGTTTATGTTATTCCTGTCATACTTTATTTAAAAAATTGCACTTTTTAGCGCTTTTCAGAAAATGCTGAAATACAGGTAGTTATTGTTTCTGCATTAGTTATTTTTTTAGCTCTTAAAGTTTTTAAGAATGTTTATTATTATTATGATTATTTTACTTTGCTCGCTATGGTTTAATTAGAAAAGAATAAATTTCCTGTGTTTTACAAAATCGTTTAAAAAGAAAATTTGGTCAATAAAGTTTTAAAGTTCAAAGATCCCTTTTTCATTTAAGAAATATATTCATATAACTATCAAATTAAATATGCATAATTGATCCCCCTCCCTTCTCTTCTGTAAACAGTAAAGTATTAAAATCTCAACCACATACTCAAATTGATAAAATCTCCCCCACATGCACTTTAAAATTCGTTATTTCTGAGCAACAAATTTTAATCATTCATCGAGCAAAGAAAATTTTCCTAATAAATTATATTAATCAAGCCATATTATAATTATTCATATTAACCATAGGAAATAATAGTAATAAATTAGCCTTACTAATTAAAACTTGCAAGAATTATAAGTATAACAACATCAATAAAATTACAATCAACCTTATAAAAATATAAATATACAGTAGAATCCATTACATGCATCTAAAATCATATCCGAGTTCGAATCACCCCGAAGCTATTATTTTTTCTCCTGTCGATACAAGAGCTTCTAAACTCTTCAATAGGTGGCACCACCAGCCCACTAATTGCGCTTTTCAAACAAGCACTTTTGACGAAATTGTTATCCTCAAACAAGTGAAGAAAGTAATTTTCTCAATTTGACGAAATATTCGCTCGGAGCATATCCCAGGAAATGGTTTCGTCAAAAACTAAGAAAATTTCGTGAAATCTAAGAATCCATTTCTGAGAGTGCATAATAATATAGTTTTAAAAAACTTAAAAACTTTCATAATTTCGCGCCGAGCGCTTTCGATCGGACCTTAATCGCCATCAGGGCAGCTTTGATTGTGTACTGATACTTCCTAATCGTACTCTGTCCTTGGCTGGACAACCAGGTGAGTCAATTTTACAATAGTAAAAATGTTTAATATCTTTTATACGCATCTCAAATTTTTATAAATATAGATTTATTGTGTCATTTGGGCCAAACTTTAACGTTCGTCAAGCCACATGCGACCCGCAGTTCAGTATGATTGATCGGTGATGTAATATTACAAACACAAACTGTGATATGAAATCGTATGAGGTTTTTAAATTATCCCTTTTTCCTTTATTAAATATATTTTTCCTAATTCATTAGGGTTTATATAAATTTAAAATAACTTATATTTTCCCATTTTAAATAAATGTAAGAAGCTTTTTTAATCGAATGATAACAACTCCCCATGCATATTCTAATCTTTAATCATAAGTGAGGTCAACTACATTTTCATCTAAAAATGTTAAAAGAAATATCCTGGCTACAAAAATACACCTGTTTGTCTTTTTCAGTTCATCACCATTTGTCACTTTTGAATCTGTTTCTTTCGGAATCATATTATGGCTATATTATAAGCGGAAGCCACTCCTTTTTACGTTTATGTTGCTCTAAGCATTTTCTCGCCGGGGTGATTTCTTAAATTGTGTAACGTATTGTTGAAAAGCTTTCAGACTTGCAAACTTATCATATTATGGCTATATTATAAGCGGAAGCCACTCCTTTTTACGTTTATGTTGCTCTAAGCATTTTCTCACCGTGGTTTCTTAAATTGTGTAACGTACTGTTGACAAGCTTTCAGACTTGCTAACTTATTAAATTTATCCTCATAAACTCAAAAACCTCCTTATGTTAATACCTAACGGATATCTGATGATCCTTATGCTTTCGCCAAATTAAATATGCCAATAAGCGAAAGAAAGAATTTGTGGAGCACGATTTTCATAATTGTTCCTTCGACCGCTATCTCTGTCAAGACGTAGTGTCAAGTAAACATATGAAATTATCCCTGATGCCGCTGCTACCGGCGGCCATTAGCCTTGGAACTCATAATATTTCTGTACTAGTGCATTATGACGTGAACCTGGAACATTAAAGCCTTTTTCATTTTGTCCTGATGTATTCTTTTAGAAAAGCGTGTCACTTTTTCTTACCCCGAATTTTTGGAGTACTCGAATATTTTGAAATATAAATTTACGATCACGTCCGAGTCAACCCCTATAAAACAAAGCGCCTCTGTTCGCCTGAGTACACTGTCTCGTTGTGTACAACTCTATCTCATAAAAAAATAATAATAACAAGTAGGAAACTGTATGTCAAAAGTGGCAAATGAGGTGCGTTCGTACTATAACCAGTTTTATAAATATTCAGATCTTGGTGCAATAGCTATTGCACCCTTATGCAAAAATGCATGAATACAAAATTTATTACAATTGCATATATTGAATTCAGTATTATGGAAATAATATGACTCCATCTTAAATCTGTGGCAACTTAGACCATGGCAACCTAGAATCATTACCTATCATGGGGTATCATTGAATTAATTACTTATGATGGGATTTAACAGAATGAAGAAAACTTTTATAAATATCTTTTTAAGTTTTGATTCAATTTTAATAAAATTTGAAATGACTCGACAAAATTCTACAACGTATTAAATTTCAAACCATTCGGTTGTGTTGTTTTTGCGCTGTTATGTGCAGACAAACGGACCAGACGATGACTGTAGGTGCTGCGTATTTATATACTTACGAACGCACCTAAAAATAGCAAATATTTCTAAAATTTTTAATCACGTTTGCTAGATTGTCAATATTTGATTACAAAAAAATTAACTAAAATTAATTAAAAATATAAAAAGAGAAATATTTCTGAGATAAACTAAAGTTTGAATAAGAAATTCTGCTTAACCACGCTCACGGTTCGTTTATTCTAATTTATACCTCTTTTGACTTTATAGCTTTATTATCTTACGTTCTTCGGAACAGATAAAATATATCTCTTCACAGTAAATAAAGTTCGTTAGAGTGTGCTCACCTATAATAAAGGCAGCCAATAAGCGACTTCATAAAAGTAAATGAATCGAATCAAATGTACATGTAAATGGGCAGTTCAAAGTTTGAAATGTTTCTGTTATAAGGCGTAACAAACAGACAGAATAGTTTTAATGGCTGTTTCCCAACAAATTTCATAACATTGCGGACTTAATTTAAATCTCAGTTAAGAACAATATATCTTGAGTTATCAGCAGTGTTTTAAATGTCAAAACTAGTTTATAAGTTTTAAGATCAGGCTAAAAGTGAACTGTGAAATGTGTAATGTCGTTCGAATGAGTTTAAATTTAGAATAGGTTGCATAATAGTTAATTGGATTAAAAGAAGGACAAAACCAGTAACTTGCGCAAAAGTAACTTTGTTTGTCTTATTTATACAAGTTGTCCCAAATTTCTCTTTACAACTTTGATCCTCCATAAAACCTAAACGAAATAAG